>CM077812.1:68520529-69865529 GCA_039764185.1 Tamarix austromongolica | reverse complement strand
GAGGAGGTTGGACCACATAGGTCCAATTAGGGTTTCAAGGGAAACCCTAGAGACTAATGGCGGGTGGAGTCGATGTCACGAGGTGTTGTGCCTTAATTCATACTCTAGGAGTTGGTTTTTCTTATGTGTATGTATAGCGGGGAATTGGATATCGAGGTGTGATAAGGGGTGCACGAGTTCCAAGATATGGAACGGGCCCTCCTGGGAGGATAAGTGCGGATATAGTTAGCCATGCATGTCAAGGGTAAAACACTTTCAAATAAGATACGTTAAGATACTAATTACTTAAAGAAAAAGATGCTGAGCCGGGCCCAGACCGGTCCACCGACGAATAATAGTGGCCAGGAGTCGGGGTGCCCTGGAGACCGTGCCACCAGCGAACAATAGTGGTCAGGAGCGTTTTGCCCTGTATGATTTCCGGTCCACCGGCTATAATAGTGGGGGTTTCCGTGCTCAGCAAACCAAACGTAAAATCTATAAGACATGGGAAAATACTAAATACTTACAGTGGAACATCATGTGAGTCGGGGCCAGACTGGTCCACCGGCAAATAATAGTGGCCAGGAGCGTTCTGCCCTGGAGACCGGTCCACCGGCAAATAATAGTGGTCAGGAGCGTTCTGCCCTGAGTTTATATATTCCGGTCCACCGGCTATAATAGTGGGGTTCCCGCACTCACGTGGATTAATAAAGACTGTGTGTGAAATGGACATATTATTATTAAGGATAAAGAATAAGTCACCGGAAAGTACTCAGGCCTTATCTTGTGTGTTATTGCATGTTACTTATATGATTGTGTTATGTAGGCTACTTGGTGAGACTGTATGCTTGGCCTTAGCACACCTGCGCCCTTACTCAGTACTAGACCCTTACTGATACTACACTGGTTGAATGGGTCCTGTGATGATCCACCGATGGTGGGGAGCAGACCTTGATGCAGGTTTTGATCGGTTACTATGATTTGGGGTGGAAGGCTTGACTTGAGTGAGTAAGTGGTCCGGATATTTACCCTTCGGAAATTGTTTTGTTTAATCGTTTTCGTCTTTGGAAGTTACAAGTGTTGTATTTAAATTTTCAAGGGTTTTATCGTACCCTATCCTTCCGTTATTTTAATTCCTCTGACATTTGGAATTTAAATTGTACTTCCGAACATAACTCTTGACTTTCGTACTCTGATTTCCTTATCACTTATGCCTCACTAATGATTTGTTTTGGTTCTATTGTTTTAGCCTTAGCACTTAGTATCGGGTCGATAGTTGTGAATTGATCTGGTACTAGGTGTGGCGGTAATACCCCCGAATTTATAGTTTTATTTGCTTGCTTCCGCTAAACTTCTTTAAAATATAACAAAATTTTTCAGGAGTGAACTTTGGGGGTGTTACATGATCTGACTAGGGCACTAGGTCACTCTAGCAAAAATCCATGATCAACCGTGGGTTAAACCATGTATTTAGGGTAGCGATCCCTAAAGATGCACCATTTCTGATTTTGAGGTCTTTTACTTTAAGTATTAGTATTTTATCAAGATGACCACAAAATCGCATATAAGTTATATGTATCCGATTTCCATATTTAATCATTTTTACTCATTTCTAATTATTCTAAGATAGCTATATTCAAGATCATTACCAAGGTCAATCATAAAGAACAAATTCCATCCTAGGCTCAATTATTCATGTTTGGGTGTATTATGCTAAGAATGACCAAAATGCCCCTAAGATCAAAATTGCCACCTTAACATCCTCTTTAATTACTAAATCTATTTCTCTTACAGGCTTGCCGTGAAAATACTAAACTACAATAATCAAATTAATTTATCATGTGGATAAATTATCAGATAAGCTAAATGACTAATATGCCCTTATTCATGATTTTGCATATAAAACCGTAACATAAGCATCTAATACATTCCGAAACACATACTCTCATGCTTTCCAACATATAATACAGATTAGACATACCTGTCAGGATAAATATCATAACTCACAAAACGACCAAGTTACCTCCTAGGGCACATATCCATAATTATTATTCCATAAATTTACCTATCATGCTCATCTTATCATTTTCCACATACATGTCATACATTATCATAAAAATTATTTTACCATACTTTTGTATCCAAAATATTTACATATAATAACATGCTTTTTTATTACTAATTTTAAGGATATAATAACACATAATTATAATTTAACAAATCATGCTTAAAATATTTCAAACCTAAAACCCTAATGTGCTATCATGAAAAATTTAGTATTTTAGAAAAATATAAAATTTACCTGAATTCCAACAAAAATGCAAAATAACGGTATCCTACTAAATGATACAAGATCTCACTAATAAACTTTCGTACCTAAGAAATAATACCAAAATTACCAAATTAATATTTAATAAATAAAATAATAATTATAAAACTAAAATATTTATTTTCTAAAATTAGTAAAATATAATTACATTTAAAATAGGTAACAAAAATAATTAGAGGAAAAAAATTCCTCTTGTTGCACATGCAGCATGAGCTCATGCATGAAGAAGAGCAGCTGAGCTGGGAAAGGTGGAGATGGTGCTGGGTTAGCTGAGGAAGAAGGGTGGGGTAGGGTTGGTGGAGATGGTAGGTGATTTGGATGGCCGAAGTTGGTGGTGGTGTAAGAAGGGAGGCACGAGTAGGTAGGGTAATTATAAAGGTGGTGATGGCATGGGTTGGCTAGGTTAATATGGTGCCTACAAGGGAGGTGGTGTAGGAGACTATGGGGGAGCCGCAGGAAAGGGTGATGGAGGCTAGTGGTTGCAAAAAAAGGTGGTGTAGGAGCTAGAGTTGGTCGTTGGGAAGGGCCAACGTGAAGGGGAAAACGACACTTTCTGTTGTTACCTAAGAGAGTGTCATGGAGGGGGGAAAGAGGTGCCAGGGGAGGTGCAACAGGGGTTCTGGTTGCATGGGAGGAGAAGATGATGCAAGGCATGATAGGGGATAAGGGAGAAGAAGAAGAAAAGGAGAAGAAGGAGAAGAGGAGGGTTGGCAGTGGAGGCGGTGGTAGTTATGCTATGATGGTGGTGACAAGGAGATGAGAAAGGAGGAGGCCAGTGGTGGTGTCAGTGACACACAAAAATGGAGGGATGGTGGTGGTAGGTGGTTATGTTGCATGCAGGGATGATGGGAGAGAGTGCAGTCGTAGGGGTTACGATGGTGGAGATTATGGTGGTTGATGGTGTAGGGGCTGGTGCAGAGCTGGAATTAAGTGTGTGTATGAGAAGTTGGAGAAGAAGGGCGCACATGCATGGATGGAGATGTAACCAAATAGGGTTGAAAGGGGGAATAAGGGAAGGGTAGTGTTTGGTTGAGAAAATGTAGAGGGAAAAGGATGGCTAGATGATTAGGGAAGTTGGGTTGAGTTGGAGTGCTTTTGTGTCTATATGTATATGCATATGTAGAGAGGGACAAGAAGATGGAGTATGTCTTAGCAAAGAGGTATGTGTGATAGGGATGGTTTGACAAGTGAGGAGTATGGGTGTTGCATGAGGTAAGAAAAATAAAGGGAGAGTCGTCAAGGGCAAAAGAAAAAAAAGAATGGGACACTCAAGGGCTAAATCAAGGAAGGTAAATAAGACATGGCAGGATAGCGTAGGGATATATATATATATATATATATATATATATATATATATATATATATATATATATATATATATATATATATATATATATATATATATATATATATATATAAAATTTTAGTTTTAGGTTTAGTTTAGATAGATCAGGGTATCTGATAAAAAATATGTTGGGTAAAAATAATTAGATTTAGGATAAGCTTAACAAAAAGGAAAGAGGTAAAATAATCGAGAAAAAATATTTAAGAATTTATTTAGATTACAAGACAAAGGTTATTAATAAAATAATTAGGTTAAGATTTAAAGGTAGTTTTGAATAACATGACAAACATTTGAAAATAAATATTACAAAATTTTGAAATGTTACAAGAAAAACCGAAGATGATGATACTAATGGATAGGATCAAATGAGAGGTGGTGGATATATTTTGGTGGCATTTTAGTAAAATACATAGTGAGGTAAAATGGTAAATGAACAAATGAAGGACACAAGTGTGGAGGAGGTGGTTGGCTAGCCTTAGCTAATCTAGGCCATGGATTTGGGTTGGCTTTAACATATGTAAGGCTAGGATTAGACAACATATACATATCTAAAAATATTTAATTAATTCCAAAAATTGTAAAATTAATTACATATTATTTTTCTAAATAATTTTGAGCTCAATAACAAGAAAAATAGTGATATCCAAAGTTTGATAAATTTTGGATAGTTAAAATGGTTATTTCAGAGATTATAACGTGAAATAAGGCAAATTGTGATATAAATAGTACCTTAGATATCTACAAATAAAATTTTAACATTACCTAGGGGATTCAGAAAGACTAAAGTATTTCACAAATAAAAGAATTAGAATGATTAGGAATACGCTTAATAGCTAAAAGTGGCTCAAAAATATCGTAGAAATGAATTTCTGAGAAACGGTTAAGAAATGGAACCAAAATATTTCAAAAAAAAAAACCAGGCTATCAATTTGATAAAAAATGTGATAAAATATTTAAAAATAATAAATTTTTTTATTATAAATATACATGATTTTAAACGAGTAAGGATTTTAAACAAATGAGATAATACACAATGCTTTATAATTTATAGTTAATGCTCTATCTAATTCACAAAAACTGATTTTCTTAAAATTTTATTATTATTCCATGATATGTGATGGTATTCAATAGCTTCTATCTAGGAAATTTATAATTTTTCTTCTTAATTAACACTCATATCTATTTAACCTTATTAAATGGATAAGAAAATAAATGATTGTAAGAGATAATATCATAACACTATAACAATGAACACATATATGTTTAATACATCTTCTTTAAACGAATATATAACATTATGAATTTCAAAAATAAATTTTGACGATTAATTTATTTTAAATTATAATACATTTTAATTTAAAAAGATAATTATTATATTTATATTAAAAATACTTTTATAATATATGCTTTTTAAGAATTTTGATTAACGATTAAAGTTAACTCTGGAAATTTGTGATATCATATGTTGAGTATCGGCTATTTGGAATGTATGAATATATGTGGCGAGAGACTATTATTTATTATGAAGTGGCTAATGATTCATGAGAATCATATGACTGAACGCTTGGTCATCGCCCGAGACGAAGTATTCCCCTCTGCCCATGCCCAATTCTAGTTCTACCCTACTCTCCAGTCTGACGCACCAGCTTCATAGCTCTTTTTGCCTTTTTTTGGGACTCCAGCATCTGACCTTAAGGTTAATACTCTACAAAAACGCTGATAGGCGACGATTTTAACACATCAAGGCTTACTATCTTGTTATTTTGATATTGGTCTCTTCCTTATCCGATCACGGCGGTAGGTCAGTTCTTTACCACCAAGTTAGTGTAAGTATTATTTAGTATTTTTATTTTTTTTATTTTAGTTTTCCCAATAGGCTTCTGATTGAATGATATATTATGATTTATCGCTCTAAGCTTTATACACGACTTCGTGTTTGTTCAATTTTTACTTTAGGTACCCTTTTGTTCATTTCTTCTGTTCTATTAATCATGATAATCAATCTCAATCGGTTGCTACTTGCAAAAGCAATTGTGGTTGAAAATGTCCTGGAGTTGGGTGTCAGATCAATATGCTATATTTGTGTGCAATGGATGAATCGTTGCTGCCGGCTTTTCTATTTACCATGTTGGTTGTTGGAGTGCACCTTGACTTTTCGCCTGCGTGTTATTAAGTAGTTCACGGATTTCTACCCTGATACTTGTATTTTCAAGCCTTCTTTTTAGTTTTTGCAACTATCTATATATTTTTTCCTCCACGGTTTCTTAATGGTTATCTATCACTTAATATTTTATTTCACCGTATTGAGTTCAGAAACTTATGGTTGTGGAGAAATTCTCTGGTTTTCAATATCTGGCGGATGGTCTATGCTCGTGTTGGGGGGAGGCAATGGAACGTAGTTGCGGTGATGATATTTCTTTGCCTTCTTGAGGGTGCAATATATGCCTGATGAAACTTTTATAGTTTAAGTAGAGAGATAATAAAATAAATTTAAAAACCTACGTCAATTGCAGAATACTCAGACGGAAGTCGCGATGTAGTCAAATTTGGAGCTTAGAGATGTGAAGGTCGAGGAAGCGAGATGAAGCAAAGTTGGGTAGGAAGCAAGATTTTTCCCGAGCTTGCTTTCGTTGTCCTTATCTTTTTGTTAGGAAAACTATTTGATACAACTTTCACACCCTTTTCCTTCTTATTTTATTTCTTTCTAACTTTCTCATCAACCAAACGCCTAAAAATCTCTTTCTTCTGCAAGGCTCACAGCAACTCAGTTACAAGGGCTGGTACACAAAATAGCAAAGAAACTTTCTGGCTGGCATTCCCACCTCTTATCCTATGCTGGTAGAATACAACTTTTGAAGTCTGTTATCTTTAGTTTCCAGCTCTACCGGTCTCAAGTATTTATTCTACCAAGGAAGTTGATTCAGCAAATTGAATGTATGTGTAGGCAGTTCCTATGGATTGGGAAATTAAATTCTTCAAGAAAAGCTTTAGTAGCTTGGAAGCAGGTCCACTTCCCTGAAAAGGAAGGAGGACATGGAATTATAGATATTTATCAATGGAATAAAGTGGCTGTGGGAAAGCTGCTTTGGAACCTTTGCTGCAAGAAGGACACCCTTTGGGTCAAATGGGTTCATTCCATCTACCTAAGCTCTCAACCTTTGTGGTTATTTACCTCTGTCCATAAATGCTCTTGGTAGCTCCAGCAAATCTTCAAGCTCAGAAGTCACTTTTAGGCTTTCTTCTCTAATCCTCAGGTTATGGAAAAAATCATAAAACAGGATGGATATTACAGTATCAAGAAAATGTATGATCTCACTAGGCATCATGGGGAAAAAGTTTGGTGGTGGCCTATTCCTTGGTGTGGCTTGGCTGCCCCCAAACACCAATTTATTACCTGGCTTGCTATCCAAAACAGGTTGATGACCAAGGTGAGATTGAAACAGCTGAATCTTATTGAAGATATTTAATGCATTCTTTGCAGGACAAGACAGGCGGAGGACATCAAACATCTTATGTTTAACTGCCCTTATAGCCAAGAAATTTGGATGAAAATTAGGAACTCCTTTAACAGAAGGGATCATGCTCAATCATGGGAGTCAGAACTCAGAATCTTAGCTAAAAATACAAAGCAGTGCAAGAGGAAGAAGGACATACTTTGAGCACTTTTTGTCACTTACACAGGCTTGGTTTGGCAAGAAAGAAATGCTAGAATATTTAGAAATAATTCCCGACACTCTCATGTACTCCTTAAGAACATTTGTTTTGTGGTTTCAAGTAGGATTTTTGCTTCTTATTGTGACAATAAGTATAACCAATGGAAAGATTGTATAGATGCCTTGGTGGTCTAATCTAGTTTGTACATACTTCCATTTTTCATAGTAATAAAATTACTTACTTACCAAAAAATCATATTCCATCTTATTTCTTTTTCCTTTCTACGATATTTTCTATAAATCAAAGTTTGAAGTTTTAAAGAAAAGAAAGAAAATGAAGAGGAAATAATTTTTTGTGTTTGGTTTACATAAATTAGTGAGAAAGAAAAAGAGTGATGAATAAAATTTTTAAATATTTGTTATTTGATTTTCTTTGAAAAAAGTTTAAAAAAAAGAATTTTGATTTTAATTTTCTTTCCTCAAAATTTTATTAGAATCAAACAGAGCCTAGAGGTGTGGAGTAAAGCTTGTGGTTTATTTTGTTTTATTTTTATTTACTCTATCTCTTATTAATAGGGTGTTTTAAAGGTTATTGATATTTTATAATTTTTTTTGGAAATTATTGTAAGCTATTTATGTAATATTTTAGAATGTTTCTAAAAAAATTTGGAATTAGTCTTGAATTTATGGAGTTTTTATAATTTTTTTAGAAACTTTATAGAATTTTTTATGTAACAATATAATATTTTAATTTTTATTAAATATATCAGAGTATTCAAATAATAATAATAATAATCAGCTTTCCTTAGAATTTTCTTTCTATAAATCAAACATCAAAAATATTTTCCATAAAATTTTTCTAACAAGCAAACAATGGAAAGACAATTAATTTCTCTTATTATTTTCTTTCCTGTATTTTTCTTTCCTTTTCCTTTTCATTTCTTTCTTATTTTTCTCAAATCAAACAAATCCCTAGGCACCAGTGTAAAAATTCAGAGACCAAGACTCGTACGAACCAACTAGGCTTCTAAATATTAATATATCAAGATCTCAAAAGAAAAGAAAATAAAAATAGCAAAGGAAATAGATAATTCATTGTTATTAGCAATTAATTCAATAGGTCAAAGCAGTACATTAGGATCATCAAAAATGTTAGAGTCAAACTCCACACACAACTATTCGAAGATGAATAATTGATATTTTTCCTCCATTTTATTGCCTGAAAAAAAATATGTGGAAAACAATTTTTTGCGTTTGATTTGAGAGAAATAACAACCAGGCTGCCAAATTGTTGGAGACATCGCAAATGCTTGCACCAAAAGATTTAAAACTCTTCCAAATTCAAATTAAATTACATTCAAATTAAATGCTGAACTTTAATTTCCCTAAACATGAAATAATGAGTAAATTAGAGAGAATTGAAGTGGGAGAAATATGCTTTGATGGTTATGATGCTCTACGAGGAAAATTAGGGGGGGGGGTAGCGTGATGTTAATCACTATAAATTAAATTCTTATTTTTCACCTAATTGTATAATAAACAAGTAGAAAATGGTGAATAAAAGTCAACCCCAGGAAGAAAATATATTTCTAAATTCTAAAGTAAGATTTGATGCTCATCCGTAGACAATCATGCATTAACCTCTAACTAAGAAGAAATAAAAAAATTCTTTAAATATCATTCTTATACACTTATCCTATTCTAACCAAGGTTAAAGTCCAAATTAATATGTCAAATTCGTTCAGAAAAACAGGCCCCCTTAAACAGCATGTAAAAATGTAAATTTTTGTGTCCAAATGGCCTCAAACTCAACCCTACATTAGCCGTACATATCCCTAAGCTTTTGCACTAACTTATGCTAACTTTTAACCTTCAAATTTTGTCAATAAAATAGCCTCTAACGAAGAAAAATCACACCTAGAGCTGACCTGCAAAATCAGCTCAAAACTTGAAGCTTTTATTTCTGAAAATGCCAAAAAACCTATCTAAACTTAAACCCTTTGATTCTCTTTTTAAAATACTGAGTTCCCACTCACATGACAGGCGTCTAAATGTTTTTACAAGACAAGAACAATCTGTTTCCATATATGAAATCAGGCCTAACTTTTTCAGCAAAATCAGTCCCAAGTACACAGAAATCACCTCCAAAAATGTTCAAGAACTCATCCAAACTAACCTAACTGGATTCCACGCTTTGTAAACGGCATTCCCTAGTGTTCTACAGATCTGTATTTGTTCTTAGAAGTTGAAAATGAGTTGAGTTCAAGTCTGAAATCAGATCTGCAGAATGTTGCAAAAATAGTTTAAAAACATGAAGAAAAATACCTCTCTGAACCATTAAAACCTATTGAAACTTAGCTAGATCTATTCTCACTTAGTGCAATAAATTTTCCATCATTTTATAGGTCTATAAACATGTATTTAGCTAGTGAGACCAGCAAAAATTAGATCTAAAATTAAATGGCAATAACAACAGGTAAGTATAGCCAAAACAGAAACAATTGGCTTGTTGATCTTTAGTATTGAAGTAATAAAATTGCAGGAGTACCTCAACTTGCTGATTACCAAATTGGAATTTTTCAGCAATATCCCGTTAATAATCATATTATTATTGAATCATTAAAATCAACTTGCATCTTCTCACGATGCTCGACATCAATATGTGACTATAGCACTAGGACCAACTATAGAAAAGCAGAACAATCATCTGTCCTGGCCACAACAGGAATACTTGTGCTCTGTAGAATAAGCAGCAACTTTTGTTATTCTTGGAAAACTTCAGGACTTAAATGCTAGATGTTGTCAAAGGTTTCTCAAGGTCCAGACAGAATGGGATATTCGTCAATACATGTTTTGCTCACTGCCAGTTGGAGAGGCAAGACACATAGTTTTTAGATGACTCACCCGTCATTTGGAGATTGGTATTTTGACCGTTCAGGTGTGAAGCTCATTGATTGTCCGTATCCTTGTGACAATTTATGCCACACTACTACCTTTCTAATTGATGTTATTAGTACACCAATGACAGAAATACGACTTATAACAAATAGAAAATCAAATTATATGAGGTTGTCAAAATAGCTTGAACCCACAAGAGCAGCTCAAGATTCAAACAACCAAAGAAAAAAGCAAAAAAAATAATACAACACAATATACTACTCTGAAATTAGGAGGAAGAGAGATAATGAAATGAAATTAGGGTTTGATCAAACAACATCTAGTGATGATATTTGCTTATAATCTGAAAAAAAATTATCCAAATAAAATAAAAATTGAATATACTGGACTATACCTGTATAGTTCTAGGAGTTACGATGAGCTAAGGTCTTATGACAGTATATTTTGAGTTCTAGCTTGATGGGTGACAACCAAGCTTTTGAGATGACATTGTAGGAAGATTGGGGAAGTGTCGAGCATCGATGAAAGGAAAATTAAGAAGGATGAAAATGTCGAAGATGAAGAATGAGAAGTGTTGATGATGAACATTGGAAGTAGCAGCTACAAATCAAAACTGAAGATAATGAAAAAGAACATTGGGCTTCAGTCTTGATAATATTTTTCTGAATGCCTCGATTTTCCTCTAGTTTTTGCGAGGAAAATGTTCATGTGTAGTTTTCTTTAAACATTTCTTTATTATTTTCATTCCCACTAGTTTTCCTATGAACCAAACACTGGAAAATTAGTTTCCATGTAACTTTTTTTTCCCTTTTTTATTATTTTCCATGAACCAAACGAAGCCTACAAGATTTATTGATATCAAAATACTAATGAATAATGATAAGTAAATATAGGTGAGTAGCACAACTTATTAACTAGTATTCATGTTTTTGTTGCTCCTACTAAAATATTTTCCACAAAATTTTTCCAATAACCAAACAAGGAAAAGAAAATTGATTTATCTTATTTCTTTCCATCACTTTTCTTTCCTTCTCATTTTTCTTTCGATCTTATTTTTCTCAAATCAAACAGAGACTAAAAGATATACTTTTCTTTGTTGAAAGATATATTGTTATTAGATGGAAGATATGTTGTTTATTGATATATATCTATATATATATATATATATATATAGATAGATAGATAGATAGATAGATATATTTCTTCCAATTATTCATTATCTCAATTTCTGGAAATCATGCGATGTATTGGTAAAAAAAATAAAATTATTTTCTGGTAGGCTTTGTTTGATTCATGGAAAATACCATAAAAAGGAAAAAAAAAATGAGATGGAATCATTGTATTTAGTTGCTGAGAAAGTTATAAAGAAAGAAAATAAGAAGGAAAAAGGGTGTGAAAGTTGTATTAGATAGTTTTCCTAACAAAAAGTTAAGGAAAACGAAGGAAAGCTCGGGAAAATTCTTGCTTCCTGCCCGACTTTGCTTCCTTGACCTTCACATCTTTAAGCTCCACATGTGATTACATCGCGACTTCCGTCTGTGTATTCTATGATTGAAGTTGGTTTTTTGGTTTATTTTATTATCTTTCTACTTCAACTACGAGATTTGCTGATATCAAAAGACTAACGAATAACGATAAGCAAATATATGAGTAGTATAACTTATTAACTAGTATTTACGTTTTTGTTGCTCCTACTAAAATGTTTTTCACAAAATTTTCCCAGCAACCAAACAAGGGAAAGAAAATTAATTTATCTTATTTTCTTTCCTTCATTTTTCTATCTTAATTTTCTCAAATCAAACAGAGCCTAATGAGATGTCATCTGAACACACTCACACCTCCTTCTAAATCATCATCTTTCTATTTAGTTCAATTTAAATCTATAATTTATTGGCCTTTCATATATATATATATATATATATATATGTATGTATGTATGTATGTATATATGTATGTAAATTACCGAATTAATTTAGCTACTTTCCTTGGTCTACAATAATTCTTAGTTTGTTGCTTGTGTCATTATTTACTTTTGGCAAAATGTATGACTCTAATTTTTTTCCCTGATGCTTTACCCTATTTAAATATTTGATTTTTAAGAACCCCCTCTTTGTGGAGCCAGTCATAAATATATATCAAGAAAAAGAATGCTGGCTCTTTGCAGATTTGAGATACATCAAATTGGTTCCATGGAGTATGACTGTACGAGTTTCTTGATGTTTTGCTCATCCATGCTTGTGTCTAATGAGTTACGAAATATTTACTTGATATGAATTTTTTATGTTCTTCCTCTGGGTTAAATCAAGCAATATCTTTGACGATCATTTCCAGCATCAAACTTGGCTACTCTATACAAGTGAGCTCTTTTGTGATTGTGGAATTTGTGATGTGATTGCTGATAAGTGTGTACCATCTAGGCAGATGTACATCATAAATGTGTTTTGTCCTCTCTGTGAGAAAGGTCTTTAACTCGAGCCTTGATTGATCTTGCAGATTAATTGGGGATTCTGATTTTTAAGCCTCAGTTATAAAAATGGGTACTATCAGTTCAGAAAAACTGAGATTCTGCATTGACAGAGGGGGTACATTCACTGATGTTTATGCTGAGATCCCAGGTCAGTCTGAGGGCCTAGTTATGAAGCTTTTATCAGTTGATCCTTCTAACTACGATGATGCTCCAGTTGAAGGAATTCGGAGAATCCTGGAAGAATACACAGGGGAAAAGATACCTCGGTCATCAAAAATTCCTACGGATAAAATTGAGTGGATCAGGATGGGTACAACTGTGGCTACAAATGCACTTTTAGAGAGGAAAGGTGAGAGGATTGCTCTCTGTGTAACTCAAGGTTTCAGGGATTTACTTCAAATTGGCAACCAGGCTCGTCCAAACATCTTTGATCTCACTGTTGCCAAGCCATCAAATCTTTATGAAGAAGTTATCGAGGTGGAAGAGAGAATCGAACTACTTCTTGATGAGGAGGCAGAGGATCCAGATTCTGCAATCAAAGGGATATCAGGTGAGCTTGTCAGAGTTGCAAAACCCCTGAATGAAGAAGCTTTAAGGCCTGTATTGAAAAGTCTGTTAGGAAAAGGGATCAGCTGCTTAGCTGTTGTGTTGATGCACTCCTATACCTACCCACAGCATGAGATAATTATTGAGAAGTTGGCCTTGAGCATGGGTTTTAGGCATGTCTCCCTATCTTCAGCTTTGATCCCGATGGTTCGAGCAGTTCCCAGGGGTCTGACAGCTAGTGTTGATGCATACTTAACCCCAGTTATTAAAGAGTACTTATCAGGATTTATATCTAAATTTGATGAAGGGCTGGGCAAAATCAATGTTTTGTTTATGCAGTCAGATGGGGGACTAGCTCCTGAGAGTAGATTTTCGGGCCACAAAGCAGTTCTTTCTGGTCCAGCTGGTGGTGTCGTTGGCTACTCACAGACGCTGTTTTCTTTTGAAACAGATAAGCCCCTTATTGGATTTGACATGGGTGGTACATCCACAGATGTTAGCCGTTATGCTGGAAGCTATGAACAAGTGCTTGAAACACAGATTTCTGGGGCAATAATTCAGGCACCTCAACTGGACATTAGCACTGTTGCTGCCGGCGGTGGATCAAAGTTAAAATTTCAATTTGGAGCCTTCAAGGTGGGGCCTGAATCAGTTGGTGCCCACCCTGGACCTGTGTGTTACAGAAAAGGAGGTGAATTGGCAGTTACTGATGCAAACCTGATACTGGGATTTGTCATACCTGATTATTTCCCTTCAATTTTTGGTCCCAACGAGGATCAACCTTTAGATGTTGATGCAACCCGAGAAGAGTTCAAGAAGCTTGCTGCACAAATAAACTCATATAGGAAAAGCCACAATCCCTCAACAAAAGATATGAGTGTTGAGGAGATTGCCCTTGGTTTTGTTAATGTTGCTAATGAGACAATGTGCCGACCGATACGCCAGTTGACTGAGATGAAAGGTCATGAGACGAAGAACCATACTCTTGCTTGCTTTGGTGGTGCGGGGCCACAACATGCCTGTGCTATTGCAAGAGCATTGGGGATGAAAGAGGTATTAATCCACAGGTTCTGTGGAATATTAAGTGCCTATGGAATGGGAATGGCAGATGTTGTTGAAGAGGTCCAAGAACCATACTCTGCTGTTTACTGCCCAGAATCTGTGATTGAAGCCTCTCGTCGGGAAGCTAACTTGCTGGAGCAATTGAAGTATAAGCTGCGAGAACAAGGCTTCAGGGAAGAGAACATGAAAACTGAGACTTATTTGAACTTGAGGTATGAGGGAACGGATACTGCCATAATGGTTAAACGTCACAGTGAGGCTCAGGCATCAGGCTTTGATTATGCTGCTGAATTTGTCAAGCTATTCCAGCGTGAGTATGGATTTAAACTGCAGAACAGAATCATCCTTATATCTGATGTACGAGTTCGTGGTACTGGAGTCACCAATATATTGAAGCCCCGGGCCCTGGAACATGTGTCAAGAACTTCCTTGATTGAAGGTCATTACAAGGTTTACTTTGAAGATGGTTGGCAAGACACACCCTTGTACAAACTCGAACATTTAGGTTATGGACATGTCATGCCTGGACCTGCAATCATCATGAATGGTAATAGTACTTTGATTGTTGAACCAAATTGTAAAGCCATCGTAACTAGGTATGGAAACATTAGAATTGAAATTGATTCAACTCCTAGTATGGCCAAAGTTTTAGATGAAGTTGCAGATGTTGTCCAGCTCTCTATCTTTAATCACCGGTTCATGGGTATAGCTGAACAGATGGGGCGAACACTACAGAGAACTTCAATATCTACAAATATCAAGGAGCGTCTAGACTTCTCCTGTGCTCTCTTTGACCCAAGCGGGGGACTAGTAGCCAATGCCCCTCATGTTCCTGTGCACCTTGGTGCCATGTCTAGCACTGTTCGTTGGCAGCTCAATTATTGGGGCAGTAATTTACACGAGGGAGATGTCTTGGTTGCCAACCATCCTTGTGCTGGAGGTAGCCATCTCCCTGATATAACTGTTATCACACCAGTTTTTGATAATGGGAAGCTTGTATTCTTTGTGGCAAGTCGGGGGCATCATGCTGAGATTGGAGGTATAACTCCCGGAAGCATGCCACCCTTCTCCAAAGCTATCTGGGAAGAAGGGGCTGCCATTAAAGCATTCAAGCTTGTTGAAAAGGGGATCTTCCAGGAAGATGGCATTGTCAAGCTCCTCTGTGAACCCACTTCTGATGATCCAGCTCATAAAATTCCTGGAACCCGGAGGCTTCAAGATAATCTGTCCGACCTTCATGCTCAAGTAGCTGCAAACCAGAGAGGAATTTCCCTTATCAAAGAGTTAATCGATCAGTATGGACTTCAAATTGTCCAGGCTTACATGACCTATGTGCAGCTCAATGCTGAAGAAGCTGTGAGAGAAATGCTCAAATCAGTGGCTGGTAAATTTTCAGCCCGGTCCTCCCTGGCTGACGGAAAAGTAGAGATAGAAGAAGAAGACTATATGGATGATGGTTCTGTTATTCATTTGAAGCTCTCAATTGACCCAAAACAGGGTGAAGCAGTCTTTGATTTTTCGGGAACGAGCCCAGAAGTGTATGGTAACTGGAATGCACCAGAAGCAGTGAGTGCTGCAGCAGTAATATATTGTGTACGTTGCTTGGTGAATGTGGATATTCCTCTCAATCAAGGCTGTTTGGCCCCCGTAAAGATCTATATCCCCCCAGGTTCCTTTCTATCACCCAGTGATAAGGCTGCTGTAGTGGGAGGCAATGTGCTTACCTCTCAGAGAGTCACAGATGTGATATTGGCTGCATTTCAAGCCTGTGCTTGTTCTCAAGGTTGTATGAACAACCTTACTTTCGGAGATGACACATTTGGTTATTATGAAACCATTGGAGGCGGAAGTGGGGCTGGTCCCTCATGGGATGGAACTAGTGGGGTCCAGTGTCATATGACTAATACCCGTATGACTGATCCTGAGATATTTGAGCAGAGGTACCCTGTCATTCTGCACAAATTTGGTCTCAGAGAGAACAGTGGAGGGGCTGGACATCATAGAGGTGGTGATGGACTTGTCAGGGTGATTGAGTTTAAGAGACCGGTCATTGTCAGCATTCTTTCAGAGCGACGTGTTCATGCTCCTAGAGGACTGAATGGAGGCCAAAATGGGACTCGTGGGGCGAATTACCTGATAACTAAAGATGGTCGAAAAGTATACCTTGGTGGCAAAAATACCATTCATGTGCAGGATGGAGAAATAATCCAGATTTTGACTCCTGGTGGCGGTGGATATGGTTGTTCCCGGTAGTTAGTTGTCACATAGATGGAGCCCGTTCTTGTTTGATCCCAGTCTTTATCCTTTGTAATTCATGAATAATGAACAGGGTTGTAGGATTGCAAGTAAATTGTTGCTGATAGCCCATCACAGATTCTGCAAGTTCATCGCATAGTGTGAATGACTTGTTATTGTAGATTCCTGAGCTGTTTATGATATCTGGAACTTTATTCTCTTATTTATGCTTCGTGTAGTATGAGTCTTGATATCATGGAGCCCATATGTTTCTTATTATAAACCATGTTCATGAAAATAACATCTAATGGGTTGCCGCATTCGGTCTTTTGGTTCCTATGGTTCATTTGCTTGCCTGTGTTCAGGGTCTTGATATTCTTCTGTTTTTTACTACTGTTTCCTGATATTATATGTACTACGTAAATATTTTTTGGTGCTACAACAAATAGTGATAATGTTTTACCTGTTACCTTTTTTTTTTGGCAAAACATCAAGTTGCTATTTGTTTTATCTTGCCCAACATTGGTGGGCAAGTTGTGTTTTCTTCGACCTTTATACTCCCATACCAAATGAAATATTTGAATTACTAACTTGATATGTTTTGCGTGGCTTGTGGGTGTGCATGCCACCGTCGGTCTTAACTAGGACGGGTGTGGACATGTCATAAATTTAAATGGATTATATTTTTTTTATTGAAATTCTAAACTATTTTGAACATTTTGCTCGATCTTCTCCGGTAGTGGCTTTGTTGCCATTATTGATTTTTTCCTCCTATTTCTTTGGTCGCAACACTTTTGAACAACTTGACTACACTAAAAAATATAGCTTCATTATATCTCTTGATCTATATAAAATTACCGGGCATTGAATCTAATTTTTTCATTCATCTTATCATGAGTGCATGGGATCAGTGGCATTGTATTAATCTTGGGAGTAAGCCAGCTGAGAAGGAATTTATACAAAAGTTTGGTTGAATTTCACAATAGAGTAGTAAAGTCTTTCATGGCACAACATCGAACAATAAGTATTTATTTCTTCCTATTTATTTTGATCATAAATTGTTACGTTTGCACAATTATTTACCAACAATCTAAAGTGAAATTTTGATAGTAGTATACTTAGCATCTTATGTTAAGTTTACTGCTACAATCAGGTAATCGTTTTTTCTACTCCAATTTTGAATTAGACCTTGTGGTCCGTTCAATTTATTTTTATCAGAATTAATTTTGGGGTTGTCATTCTATTCTGTGTTCATATTTCGAATTGGTTGGGTGGAAATTTTGTTGCTCAATTTTTATATATATCCATTGTTGTTGTTTGGATATTACTAATAATTATTGTTATGCTATGTTACCTATTAGATTTCTTTTCGAACATGATACGATTGCTACTTCTATTTCTCAAGTCATTTCGGATATGTCAAAGGTTGAGCCTTTTGATGGTACGAATTGTCGTAGATGGTCTCATAGAATGTTGACCTTATTTGAAGCTCTTAATGTTGATTATGTTTTTATTTACTAATCCACTTATCGAACAAGTTGTTGCAGCCATTCCCACCACCACTAAAATAACTCATGCAAAAAAAGAATCAGATAAGGTAAATAAGGAGAAGTATGATGGGGACAATAAGACTGTACAGGGTCACTTGTTATCTCATATGACAAACAAGTTGTTCGATACTTACTTTGGTGTGAGTTCTGCTAGGGAGATTTGAGAGTTAATGAAGAAGTGGTATGAGTCTGATGAAGTTAGTATGAAGAGATATGTTGTTGGTAACTTCTTGAGATTTCAGAAGGTCGATAACAAGGCCATCATAGAACAAGTACATGAGTTCGAGAACTTGATTGCTTATGTCACACTTGAGGGGATGAAGATATGTCAAACATTTTAGGCTAATGTTTTACTAGAGAAGTTTTCAACTTCTTGGAATAATTAACGGAACCACCTTAAGCATGGGAAAATAGTTCTGACTTTATCAGAGATGATTAGCCACATGATGAATGAAGAGGCCAACTGACCGAAAGATAAGTGTGTTTGTTATATTGTTAATTATGTTGATGCTAACTTGTTTGTCTCTAGTGCTGATAAAGACAAGTTTAAAGGAAAGTGAAAGATGTCTTAGAAGAGGGGATAAAAAAAGAATCCATAAAACTTAAAAAAATGAGATAAGATGCAAAAAAGAAAAGTGACCTGCAATGTCTATAGGAAGACAAGTCATAAGATGTACCAATGCTACAAGAGGTAGGGTCAAGGAAGTCAGACTCAACAAGCTCCTATGCCTCCAGCTCCTTAGGTTAATGTTTCTAAAGTTGAGGATGTGATAGCTATTGTGGTGGAATTAAACTTGGTGAGCATCAAAGTAGATTGGATTCTAGACCTAGGTGCTTTGAAGCATCTATGTGTTGGCAAAGAGATGTTCAACTAATTCGAGGGTGCTGATCGGAGTGAGATAGTCTACGTGGAAAACCAAGCCATAGCGAGAGTTCTTGGTAAGGGAAATGTTTTACTAAAAATTTCTTATGGAAAGAAACTATCATTGAGTGATATTTTCTTTGTACCTTCCTGATGTAGGAACTTAAGTTCTAGTAGTTTGTTGATCAGATTTGACATCAAATTAATATTTGATGCTGATAAAGTAGTAATAACTAAAAATGGAATATTCATGGGAAATGGGTATTTAGCTTATGACCTATTTGTACTGAACAATGTTCCATTTGATTTGAATGAAATGACTTATGTTGGTTCTGCTCAGTTGTGTGAGTCTATTGATATTTGGCATGGTAGGCTAGAGCATGTGAACATAGCTCCCTTGAACAAACTTAAAAGTTTGAAATTAATTAATTTGGTGGACACTGATTATGAGAAGTGTCCTATTTGTGTGGAAGCTAAGTTTATTAGACATCCATTTATACATGTCACCAACAAAACAAATGAGCTACTTAAATTAGTCCATATTGAAATGCCCCAAAAATCCTAATTTTAAGAATTATAGTTAAATAAAGTTTTATTAGGAAAATTAATTAAATTAATTTTTTATTAAAATAAAAGGAAATTAATTAGGGCAAATCAAGAAGAAATTTATAAATATTATAATTAGGAAGAAATTTGGGTAATTTAACTAATTAAAATAAGTGAACTTGGAGGTGTGCAGTAGTGGGCTTTGACCCACATATTTTAATTAAAATATTTTGATGTTGGAGTTCTAGTGTGAGTTTGAGTGTAGAGGAAGGGTTGTTGGGCAAGATAGGAGGTGCAGGGTTATCATGATGTGGTACGGGTCGATTGGTGGATAAGTGTAAAGGGAGTGATTCATGCATGTCTAGGGCAAAGCTTCTGAATAAGACACCGTAATACATTAATCATTTAAAGTGGAAGATTGTTAAGTCGGGCCCAGACCGATCCACCGTTGAATAATAGTGGTTAGGGCAACATATCCTATATGTGACTTGTCCACCGGCGAATAATAGTGGTCAGGCATTGTACTTGTGTATTTTCGGTCCACCGGCTATAATAATCGGGGATTCTGTGTTCAACAAAACCATACATATTTGTGCTAAGACATGGGAATGACACTAAGTACTTATAGTGGAACACCATTAGAGTCGGGGCTAGACCTGTAATCCCCCGAAATTTTAAAAGCCTATAATTTAATAAATAACTTTTATTTGGGATAAATTAGTCTTTAAATCTATTTAATTTAATTATTTTATGGATTTTGAGTATATAAAATTGGATATAAATATTTAATAAATTAAAATAAATATTTTGTTATTTTATCATACTCTTTTTATTTAAATAATTTTTAAACCATTATTTTACAAAATAATCCTTTTTAAACCCTTATATTTTGATTAAGTTAAGTTAAATTATTAAATAAATTTATTACCCAAAAACATTGTATTTTATTATTTTATAAATTAAAGTATTTTATTTTACCCCATTTTCCCTTTTCTTATTCCTTTTTCCTTTTTCCCTATCCTTTTTCTCCTTTCTTTCTTTTTTTTCTTCCCTTGGACCGCCGGTCGGCCTGCCTCTTCCCCCCACCCTCGTGCTTGGGCTGAAGGCCCGCTTCCTCTCCTCCCTCTCCTTCTCCCTTGCGCGTCGCCCAACCTGTCCCTTCCTCTCTTTTCTTTCTTTCTCCCCGGATCGGGCCAGCCCACTCCTCTTCCCTTCGCCTATCCTGACAGCACCCCCTCCTTTCTTTCTTCTTCTTCCTTTCTTCGACGATTGCCCGACCAGCCCCGCCATCTCCGGCCGCCACCTACAACCCTCCTCCCCCTATTAATCTCCCTATCTCTCTCTCTCTCTATCTATCTCTCTCTCTCTCTCTGTCTTCCCATTTCTTTGCCCTATCCCGACCCCACCACCTCTCCCTCTCCTTGCCCATACCCCTCTCTTCTCCTCCCTCTCCCTACAACTCCCATTCCCCTACCACCTTGCCACCGCCCTACCAAGCCACCTTATCCCCTCCTCTCTCTCTCGTCTTCTTTTTATTCTTCCCTTCCTGCCCCATTCGGCCATTTTTCAAGCTCCCCATGCCTCCCCGACCCTCTTTTTCTTCCTTTCGGCTCCTCCCATCTCTCAACCTATTTTTGCTTCGCTTCCACCGCCGCACTAGCCACCTGCAACACCCCTGCCACCCTCTACCTCACCCCTAAACCATCACAGTACCCCTCGAGCCACCCTACAGCCTCCTTCCTCCCCTCTTCTTTTTCTCTTCTTTTTCTCCCTTCTCGGCAGCCACCCTGCACCGCCCCTTTCCGCCGCCTCTACCGCCACCTGAGCCACCAAACCATTCCCTGTAACTGTAATACCCCGTATTTTTAAAATCCAGATTTATCGAGTTTAATGATTTTATTAGTGTAATTTGATGTAAACAATTAATTATTTTAACTTTAATTCGTTTTATGGATTTATCGACGATTCGAATTCATATTTGAATTTAATTAATCGTTGTCGTTGCGAACCATTCTAGATAAATTCGTTCACGACAATGATTTTATTATATTCTTATGAATTCGATTTTCGATTAAAAATATATATTTTCATTCTTTCTTATATTTTTATTTTTAATATTTTAGATTTTTTTTCGATTATAACTTTGTCATGTGATTTTGACTTTATTTTAGAGTTATAATTCGTTAATAAAATATATTATTTAAATTATGGAATTTCTGTTTAATTAGTTAAATTTATTTTAATGATTTTACCCGTAGAAAATATTTCCGACTTTAACTTTATTCGTTTTCGGAAATCGTTAATATTTTTGGGAAGTTTTAAATTAAAAAGATTTTCGGAGTTTATATATAAATTTCTTTTCGGAATTAATTTTTTTCCGTTTTATGCTTTTTGGTTTGCGAAAGACGGATTTCGGAAATTACTTAAATTAATCTCGATTTATTAGAATTCGAATTAAATATTTTATTATATGCTTTTAAATAATATTTTGAGGCCTTATAATATATTTCCGTAAATAATATAAACTTTTACGTTCGTAGGTACGTTCTTCCGAAATTGTTTATGAAATTCTTTATATAGTTCTGTTATTAATTTTAAGCTTTCGGAACCTTACGAAATAACTTTTGTTTAATAAATTTTAGATAAAATCTTTCAATAATAATTTTTAAACTTTTAGTATTTTATTTTAAGTCTATTTGTAAAAAAAAAAAGAAAAAAAAAGGCCCAAACCCGTGACGGTGCCCCAACCCTCCCTCTCTTCCTTTTTCCTTTTCCTTTCTTCCTTTCTCTTCTCTTATTTTTCCCCAACAGCCCCGACCCTCAGGCCCCTGCGCTGTTCCCTACGCCCCGAAACCCTAACCTCCCTCACCTCCGCTTCCCTGCTTCTCTTTCGTCGGCCGCCAGCTACCGCCACCGCCAGCCGCGAACGCCAACCACGAGCAGCCACACACAGCAGCCGAAGCAGAGGCAGCAACTGCGCGCAGGAGCAGCAACCCCAGCAGGTCTTGCCGCCGTCCGGCCACGGCAAGCGTCGCCGACCACCGGCGAGCCATCCCTATTCCTCGACGAAGCTTCCCCGACCCTCCTTTGTCCTGATTATGTTGATTTCATTCGGTATAAATTTCCGAAAACCCTAATATGAATTTGATTAATTGAATGTGATTTAGCTTGTGAAATGCTAAATTGATTGTTTGTTTATGTATATATGTGCTGTAAGATTGGTTTGGATAGGTTAATTGTATGGTTATGTTGGAATTTTGGAAAAATTAGATTTTTGGCCGGGTTATGCCCAAATTTTTCGGATTCGCCCGTTTTTGTGATTTTGGATAAATTGATTATACAATATGTTTTAAAATGTATTCAATTTTATTTTGGAACCATCAATTTGAGAAATTTATGTAGGTTTTATCGGAATTTAATTCCTAGGTCAAAATTCGGGTGTAGTGAAATTGGGTCGTATAATTGAGCCGTCCCGCTCAATTGATTTTATAATATCGTTTAAAATGTATTTAATTTTATATTGGAAGAGTTGATTTGGGAAAATTGTGCGTAATTGATCGGAATTGGATTTTTAGGTCAAAACTCCCGCGCGTTTAAATTGGATTGTGTAATCGGGTTATTTTATTTAATTGACTATATAAACTACATTAGAATATGTTTAATTACATTTTCGAACCGTTAATTTATATGTTTTGGTAAGAGTTGATCGGATTTGCATTCCGGGCTCAAAAACCCTAATTGTGCTAAATTGGATATTTCTATTATCGGTTTTGATCAATTGATTATTTGATATGTTATAAAATGTGTTTAATTGCATTTCTAAACATTCAATTTGATTAAAATTATAGAATTTTACCGAATCGTATTTTCGGGCCCAAAATCCTAGATTTTAAGTGAGATTATGAAATTGGTTATTTGTATAGTTGTTTCGCTAAAATTAAATTTATAAAAGTAGTGGAAATGTCCCAAGTGATATTATACTAATCCGTTTTGATTTAGTTTTAACCTTAAATCTTAATAAGGCTATGCTTTTAAGTTCTAAGTTTTGGACACGTTTTCTAAGAAAGATTATTGTGTTGTTTGTGTTTATTTAATTACAATATGTGAATTATTGATTGATAGAATAGTGTCTAATTTAGTTTTCGATTTCTATCGGATCTAGGAAAGCTTTCTCGTGGATCCACGAGCTAGTGATCTCTCCCTCTTATCTCGCTTAGCTAGCTTCGGATCCAGGTAAGTCTCTACTTACCTCTACTTATGGGTAATTAGTAAGGACGTAACTAAGGCCACCTGTGTGTATTGCATGTTTTACCTGTCTTGTATACCTCGTGCGACTGTATGCTATAATCTGTATGTTATCTGTGTATTTATGTAGCGCAGCGTGGAACCGAGGTATGTTCTCATGCTCTTGTCTGTATGTATTAATATGGTAAGGTACAAATATGATGTGATGTGGTGTGACCCCTACGACATGCATGCTAGGTGTTTTGATGCGAAGTTGTGGAGTGAGGGTTTGAAAGAGAAAAATAAGCAACTAAGATAACCAAAGGGAAGTACGCTGGTTAACGTAGGTATGGGCGACCTAGGTAATCTATAATCTGTGAAATGATAAGAAAAGGGGGAATTAAATAAATAGAAGAGTGGAAGAAAATAAGGTTGCATGGGGGAAACTAGGGTTTGCATGGGGATGATAGAGTTGGCATGGTGGAAATGATAGGGTTTGCATGGGGAGGTTAAGGTCCGCATGGGGGCGAACCTTATGTATGAAAAATTACTTTGGGATGTGGGAAAGTAATGGAAGGTATGTTTGGGAGTCTAGAGGCTCGAGGTGAAAAATAGTACGTAGGGTCATATAAGGGTACCTAGGGTTTGGGGAAGAAACCCTAATTTGAGAAGGTGGAAAAAGAAAAAGGAAATAATAAGAATAAATGAGGAGGAGTGAGGTATGAGGGAGAGTTGAGTCTGAGGGTCATGATTTGGGTTTCCAATGTGAGAAATGTGCTAAGTATGATAATTACAACGGGTGTTTAGTGGCCTAATGTAAGCGTAGGAGATAGCTCGGTAACCTAAACCGAGTAGGGATATAGCTAAGGCTAAATGTGTGACATGTGTCCTACGTGCCATGGATGTTCTATATGATTTATGCGTTGTGGTCTTAAAAGCCATTATTCTGACTGTTTCATGTGTGGCGTGGCTTGGAATCGGGTTGTGTGCATGTGCCCTCATTAGTATGTGATAGTACGCATATACCTTCAGTTTTGATGTGATGTGTTGAGATCTCTGACCATGCATGACAAAGGTGAAATGCCCTCGAATAAGATACATTAAAACACTAACGACTTACAGAGAAAGATGTTGAGCCGAACCCAGACCGGTCCACCGACTATAATAGTGGCAGGGTATCTTACCCTCGCGACCGTTCCACCGGCTATAATAGTGGGGGATTTCGTGCTCAACAAACCAAACGTAAAAGTGATAAGACATGGAAAGATACTAATATTTACAGTGGAACACCTTGTGAGTCGGGGCCAGACCGGTCCACCGGCAAATAATAGCGGCAGGGTATATTACCCTCGCGACCGTTCCACCGGCTATAATAGTGGCAGGGCATGGCCCTCGCGACCATTCCACCGGCTATAATAGTGGGGTTCCCGCACTCACATGAATTGATAAAGACTATGATGTGAATCGACTATATTTACCAGAGATCTAAAGAATGAGTCTACTCGATGAGGGCTGAGCATGTCCCTAAGTAATGCTCGGGGTTGGACATGTCCCTAAGTAATGTCCGGGGCTAAGCATGTCCCTAAGTAATGCTCGGGACTGGACATGTCCCTAAGTAATGTCCGCGAGGCTAAGTGCCCAATTGGTTTGGTTCGACATTGCCCATAAATGCCCGTTTGATAAATGCCCGATTCGGCTTGGGTTGGTTTGGCGTTGCTTAAAAATGTCTGGTTGGTTGGATTAACATTTTCCATAAATGCCTGGTTGGTTTATCTAAATCTCTTATCGGTTTAAGATATTACATATATTTCGCATGTTATTATATGTGTATGGTAGGACTTGTGATGTGGGTTTGAGTATGCGTAATATTGTATCAATGTATTGTATCATAATTTAATATGCACTTGATGTTATAGTTTACGTCTCTCCCATAAGATAAGGTAGTGGGATTTACTCAGTATTGGACCCGTACTGATACTACCTTGGTTGAATGGGTCCTGTGATGATCCACTGATGGTGAGGAGTAGACCTCTTGTGCAGGTTTAAGATTGGATACTGTTTTGGGACGGAAGGCCTGAATTGAGTGAGTAGGCAATCCGGTTATTGATCCTTCGGGATTTGTTTTGTTCAACTGTATTCATCTTTGGAAGTTTTAAAATTCGGATTTAATTGTTTGGCAGGTTTTAGCCTTGCATCTAACATGAGATAGATGGTTTACATTTATCTTGTGTTAGATGTGGCGGTAAAATTTCTCAAATTCTCTCCTAACTTCCGCTTTATCCTTTCAAAAAAAATTTCAGGAGTGAAATTTGGGGGTGTTACAGTAACCCCCTTTACCACCCCAAACCTCCTTTGGCTAAAACCACAAACCGCAGGCCTTCATTTTTCCCATCCCTTTTCCTTCCTCCTCAGCCCCTCCATCTCGACCCATCTTGGTATCCACCTTCGTCACCTTACTGCCGCCCTTGGCCACCTTCAACCCATCCCTGACCACCACCTACACCCCCTCTCCACTTCTACACCCTTCCCTTGCCCCAAATCCTCCCCCATCTACCCTTTTTCTTAGCCTAAAACCCTTACCCAAAAATAGCCATTTTTCCCTCCTTTCACCTACCTTCGAGCCCCTCCCCCTCATTTCTTTGCATGTAGCTCATCCTGCATGAGCAGTATAAGCTGTTGCATGCTTTGGCATATTTTTTTTAATAAATTTTAAGGTATAATAATATTTTAGGTTAAGTACTTAATTAATTAAGTGTTATTAAGTCTTATGCTTGATTTTTCTTATTTCTAATATAATAAATATTGATATTATTTTTAGGTATTGGTTTTATTAATCAAAGCTTGAACTTTTAATCGGAATACCGATAAGGTTCATTTTTGCAGGAATTAAGATAACTGTTAAACCCCACTTAAACGCATAGATAACGTATGTTAGCACATTAGGCTTTTTAATGTGTATTATGCTTGATATATGTTGTTTAATATAATATATGTGGCTTCATGTGTTGATTGATAAAAAGAGTATGTTGGATTATATGCTATTTATGGAAATATTATTTAAGGTGAGAGTTTGGTTATTAATAAAAATGTTAAGTATTATCCATGTCATATTATGCTATTGTGATCCTTAATGCATGGTTAATATTTTTGTGAGCCTTAGGGGTATTTTAGTAATATATCTTGTACAAGAATATGGCCTAATATGTGTGGGTGCTAATAAGTATTATATTAAATATAATAGTTGTGGATGAGGTATTAATACTAATATTTTATATAGTGATGATAATTTAATATAAGTGGTGTAATAAAGGGCAAAATGATAATTTGTAATTAAAAGGGGTATTATGGTAATTTTAGAGGCAAGGGTAAAATGGTAAATTTGTAAATAAAGGGATAAATTGGTAATTTTGGAGGTAAAGAGTAAAATGGTAATTTTGGAGACAAGAGATAAAATGGTAATTTTGGAAGTAAAAAGGGTAAAGTGGTAATTTGGTAATTTTGAAAGTAACGGGTAAAATAGTAATTTTAGAGGCAAGGGTAAAATGGTAATTTACAAATGAAAAGGGTAAGGTGGTAATTTGTAAATGAAAAAGGTAAATAGGTAATTTTGGATGCAAAGGGTAAAATGAAAATTTATAAGTGTAAATGGGTTAAATGGTAATTTTGTAATTAAAAGGTAAAAGGAAAATTTTGGAATTAAAGGATATAATGGTAATTTTAAAATTAAAGGGTAAAATGGTAATTTTAAAAGTAAAGGGCAAAATGGTAATTTTGTAACTAAAAGGGTAAAGTGGAAATTGGAAAGGAGTAACTTTGTAATTATAATAATGGAAAAAGGTAATTTGGTAATTTAACCAACTAAAGGGTAATTTGGTAATTTTGATAATCGAGAATGGTAATTTGGTAATTATAATCACAGAGAAGGGCAATTTGATAATTTAACCGACTAGAGGGTGATTTGGTAATTTGATGATGGAGAAGGGTAGTATGGTTATTATGATAATAGAGAATAGTAATTTGGTGATTTAATCAACTAATGGGGTAATTTGGTAATCAGGATAATTAAGAAGGGTAATTTGGTAATTTGACCAACTAAAGGGCAATTTGTTAATTATAATAAAGGAAAAAGGGTAAATTAGTAATCTAACCAACCAAATGGAAAATATATTAAGCGTAACAATTATGAAGGGGGATTAGTGACCTAATAGGTATGGGAGATAACTTGATGACCTAAATCAAGTAAAGGGTAATTTGGTAATTATGTAACAATGAGGGTAATGTGGTAATTTGTCAAGTAAGGAAGGGATGACTTAGCAATTATATAAGAAAGGGGTAAATGAGTAATTTATATCCAATGTGTCGTTGTAATTGTGGAATTTTGTAATATGACTCAAATAACGCTGAATAGTAAGGTAAGAGTATTTGATAATTAGTAAGTATAACGAGAACAAATTCTAATTCGAAATTAGATGAGATTATGATGGCCTTAATGATTCTTCTATGTTACCTTAGACAACCATTTGAATAAGAAATATCTAACGATATCCGAACGATTGAAAGTGAATAATTATCTTATTATTGTGCTTTTGTGATCACCTTAATTAAGACACTAATACTTAAAGTGAAGACCTCGAAATCGAGAATGGTGGCTCTTTAGGGGTCGCTACCCTAAATATGTGGTTTAGCCCATGGTTATTCTGGTATTTGCTGGTGTGCCTTTGTGCCCCAGCCAAGCCCTATATCTTACTCTATCTAGCTCTACAGACCTAGTTAGGGGGTATGCATACTTATGGATTAGGTGTCCTTGTCGGTAGGGTACTGAGTTAGCTTTATGCACCAATACGACCAGGGTACCTTTGCTTCCCTGGGTTGATAGTTGAAGGGTGCAGAGTTGCTTTTATGCACCAGTGCAACTGGTGTACCTTGGTGTCTTGAGATCTTGATCTCCCTATCAAGGAAAATAAATGGAATTGTTGTGCTGATTAAAAAGGGAAAACAATGATCGTTAAAGTGAAAGATTAATGAGCTAGACTTAGTTGAATTATACTATGAGTACCGATCCACCGGATATAATAGTGGCCCAGGAGATTTTGTCCTGGATGATGTTTATGAGTACCGGTCCACCGAATATAATAGCGGCCCAGGTGCGTGTTTCCCTGGATGATGTATATTTGTATTTCGATCCACCAGCTACAATAGTGGGGGTCCAAGGCTCAATAAAGTTGATTTGGTTGTAAATAAATTATGAAAAAATATTAATCACTTATAATGGAACACCATATGAGTCGGGGCTAGACCGGTCCACCGGCGAATAATAGTGGACAGGAGCATTCTATCCTGGAGACCGATCCACCGGCAATAATAGTGGTCAGGAGCATTATGTCCTGTATATATTCCGTTCCACCGGTTATAATAGTTGGGTCCCCACACTCACACGGATATTTATAATCTGATATGATTGATAATGATGGACTAATGGATATCAAGTATTTACCCTTCATTACGTATGTATGCAGTATCATGTGTTGCATTGAGGGCCTGCTGTTAGGTATGTTTTAAAGGGTTACTCAGTACCATAGTACTGAAGAGTTCCATTCGTGGAGCCCCTGCCCATTCAATGGGTAGTATCCCGTGCAGGTCGTTTTTAGGTGCTAATCAAGTGGGCTCTCGGGAAAGAGCGTAAGGTACTATTCGGAAAATCCTAGGGTTGTACTCTTTTGCCTTTAAAATTTATGGTTTCAATGTATTTGTTGATTTGTAACCACCACTGGTGGATTATATTTTTGTAAAGTGATATGAACGCTACTCTGATTTAATTATGGCTTGAGTTTCTCGTAAGTTGTACTTTTCTCTTTTAGCCTTAGCACTTGATACTGGAACGGTAGGAATGAACCGGTCTGATACTAAGTGTGGCGGTAATATCCCCATTATTTATGGTTTTGTTATTTCGCTTCTGATAATTGTTTTAATAAAACGAAATTTTTTAGTAGTGAATTTTGGGAGTGTTACAAGACCGGTCCACCAGCGAATAATAGTGGTCAGGAGCTTTATGTCATGTGTGTTTCCTGTCTACTGACAATAATAGTGGTCAGGAGCTTTATGCCCTGTATGTTTCCAGTCCACCAGCTATAATAGTGGTCAGGAGCTATGTGCTCTATATGTATCCGGTCAACCGGCTATAATAGTGGGGTTCCCGTAATCGCATGGATTTGATAAAAAGTATGGTGTGAATCGATTTCCGATCAGAGATTAATTAAGTAATTAATCCAGATTATAAATGGGCCTTTATGTATTTACTCGAATGATTATATGATATTATGTTATCATGATGGATTATACTCTTTTATTTCTTCTGCATTATTGGTGTGATTTTATGTGTTGGCCTTAGTGCACGATTACCTTTCTTAGTACGTAACGTACTGATCACCATTTTCATGGGTGTTGTTCATTCCCACGAGTATAAGGCCCTTCTGACTTTGTGCAGGTGGGCGAGATATCAGGCGGGCTAAGTGATGAGCTTGTGGTTGGCTCGAAGTTCGAGAGTATCGTGGTCGTTTTCACTATTCTCGTTATTTTATTTCCCTTATGTTATTTCTCTTTGTATTGAATTTACCCTTTTTGATTTATTACTTTATGTTCGGTGTTTGAGATGAACCTTTTAACAGTTGTATGATTATTTCTCTTTTGGTTATGAATTATAATTCTATTACACGTACTCTGATTATTGGATATTATGATCTTTCTAGTTCTTTTATGAACTCTTGGTTTAAATTTAATGTCAATATTTTCTTATCCTTAGCACTTGGTATTGAAATGGTTGGAAAGAACCGGTTTGGTACTAAGTGTGGTGGTAACATCCCTAGAATTCACAGGTTTTCAATTTAAAATTTTTCCGCTTTAAAAAAATAGTGAATTTTGGGATGTTATATATATAGACTTAGAGGATTTTAAGAACACTAAGAATAGAGGAGGTAAATGGTATTATGTGATATTTATTGATGATTACTTAAGATATACTAAGTTTGACCTCCTTAGGTCTAAAGATGAGACTGAAGGTATGTTCTTAAAATATATGGCAGAAGTTGAGAACTAGATGGACTGTAAGATAAAAAGGCTTAGGTTTGACAAGGGAGGTGAATATATAACTAGCTTCCTAAATTAATTTTGTGATATTAATAGTAGTATTTATGAGACCAATGCCCATTATACCTAACAAAAAAATGGCACAACTAAAAGAAAGAATAAGACTCTTAAAGAAATGATGAATGTTATTCTTTTGAGTTCTAGTATGTGTGACCATACGTGGAGGAATTTGTTTTGTATGTTTGTTATATTTTTGAATTGCATTCCTCGGAAAAAGCTAGATAAAATACCCTATGATCTATGGAAAGGTTTTGCACCTAACCTAATTATTTTAAAAGTGTGAAGGTGTCTAGATAAAGTTGGCTTGCCTAATTTTAGAAGGACTAATGTGGGAACTGAAACGTTTGACTGTGCTTTTATTACTTATGCTCATAATAGTATTGCTTATAGATTATTATGCTTAAGTGATTATTTTATTTGTAAATATAAGAATGCAAAGTTCTGTGAAAACTTATTTCCCATGAGATATTGTTGTCCCTTCTAATGCTACTCCTACGCCTTTGACAGTGTCTTTTCCCTCTGTTGTTATAAATGATAATGTTTCTTATGAACCTAGGAGAAGTAAATGACGTAGGATAAAAGCTAGTTTTGTACCCAATTTTGTGATTGCTTTTCTTATTAAGAATGATTATATAGATAGGATCAGTGAGGACTTTGTGTCTACCTATTTAATTGATGAAGATCTTAAATCATAAAATGAAGCAATAATTTTAGTTAATGCTAGTCTCTAGAAAGAATCAATTAAAAATGTGATGCGGGGGAATCCTCATATAATGATCACACTCTTATCCTTAATTTTATCAATTTTGAGAGTTAAAAAACTCTCATCACTTGGAAAAATTAATCACTCCGAAGAAAAATAGATATGCAAGTCAAGCAAGCCATACAAGCTATGCAAACCTTATCAACTTTTATCACCTCCACGTAACAAAACTCCTACCTCTTTTTATCCATGTTTTTCCACATTTTCCTACTATTTTTAGATCATTTTCTTTTATTATTTTAGCTCCAAAAATACCCAAAAAATATGGCCCAATCTGCACATACAATAGGCACACAAAACAAAACACAATTCCTTCTCAAGCCACATGACAAGTCAATTTTAGCACTTAGAAAGAATAATGCAGATTTTTGAGACTAACAAGAATGGCTAGAAGGCATTATTTCCTTATTTTTGTCCCTTACAATATTAAAACGATTATTGTCTCTTTCCTTATGAATCAAATGGTAGTTTCATGAGTTAGACACATAAAGGAGGGACTCTACCATTTGAAATTAACATGGAATACATCCCATGGCCGAGTAACATAAAGTGGTGTATTAAGTAGTTTCTTTTATTTGTTTTATCTAAAATCACTTGTATTAGTTGGGTTAGTTGTAACCTTTAATCATTCACTCCATCTATATGTGCTAAGGAAATAATGAGAGAGAAATAAATGTGTTTTTTGCTACACAATTTTCTCTCGAAAAACTGAGTTCTCATCTTCAACTCTGGTGCAAGAGTTTGAAGTTTAGCAAAAAACTTCCAAGATTTATCCTAAGAGTTTAAACCTTAAGTGGTTCTTATGAGTATTGATTCAAGAAGTTACCAAGAAATTTCAACTTCTCAAATCTCTCCCCCATTGTACTCTTAATTTTTGGCTGATCTAATCTTAATTAGACACTACTTTCTAGCATAACACAAGTTGGACCTTTGATACATCAAAACGAGTTAGATTCAATAATGTATAATCACACACGGGATTTAGTTAACATGTCATGAGGGAATAAACCATTTAAATATAAATGGGTATTTAAAAATAAATTGAGAATTGATAAAACCATAGATAAGTTCAAGGTTTGTTTGGTAGCTATAGGCTATACACAAAAGAAAGATGTTGACTTTTTCAATACTTATTCTCTTGTAACAAATATTGACACTATAAGTTCTTTAGTTATCTTGGTTGCCATCCATGGACTTGTAGTTCATCAAATGGATGTTAAAAATACACTTTTGAATGGTGACCTTAAAGGAGAAATTTATGTGGAGCAACCTGAGGGTTGTATGGTTGAGGATTAGGACAACAAAGTGTGTAGCTTGAAAAAGTCATTTTATGACCTTAAACAAATTCCTAAAAAATGGTATTAAAAAATTAACCACATTGTAGTCAACAATAATTATGTGGTAAATGGAGCTGATTCTTGTGTTTAATCCAAGATATTTGGACATAATTGTGTGATTATATGTTTATATGTTGATTCTTGGTATTAATGTGATCGTGGTTAATGAAACAAAATCATTTTTATCTTAACACTTTGATGTCAAAGGCCTAGGGGAAGTTGATGTAATTTTCAGTATTAAAATGAGAAAAACTAAAAATTCCTTGAGTCAGTCACACTATATTGATAAGATATTGAAAAAGTTTGATTCTTATGATAGATTGCCTATGAAAACTCCCTATGATCCTAGCATTCATTTGAAAAAGAACCAAGGTTCTAGTGTTTCTTAGAAAAAAAAATATGCTAAAATCATAGGCAGTGTGATATTCCTCGTGAACTATACTAGACCCGACATTACATATGTTGTTAGTCGACTAAGTCAGTATACTCACAACCTAGATAGAAATCATTAGACTACAATTCATCATTTACTTATATACCTTAAGGGTACTAAATATTGGTGTTTTCATTTTTATAAATTTCCATCTATATTAGAATGATTTATTGATGCTATTGGATTTCAGATAACAATGAGGTGAGTTCCAATAGTGAATATGTTTTCGAACTAGGAGGAGGAATTGTGTCATAGAAGCCTAATCAGTAAACTTGTATTGTTGGGTCTATGATAGAGTTCGAGTTTATTATCCTTGAGTTACTTGGTTAAGAGGCAGAATGATTGGGGAACTTATTAGTTGATGTGTCATTCTAGGTGGTCTTAGTGAGACGGACTTAATGAACTCACCTCTAAACAACGAAGGTTGAGCATTGTTATGCTCTTAATGAATTTATAGCCATGTATGGTAGTGATGGTGAGACACACTTGATGTATTAACCTAGATAAGTGTTAAGGTGGAGTTGACTTCTATAAAAAAAATAAGGTTGTCTTTCTAGAGCACTCATGAATACTTGAGATGTGCACATGAAAATAAAAATAACTTCATTATTTTTGTGGAATATGTAGATTTTTAAGGTAAGACATGTGTTGTGGAATTCTCAGTCATTATCAAAGTAGTTCAAGATTTTTTCACTCCTTAGACATGATTGTTACCTCATTGTCACGTATCAATTCAATACTCTTGACATTAATACTTCAGTGTTATTTCTTCTTTGTCCAAATATTTTTTTTTTCTTTGTTGCCATTGGTGGGGGATTTTCAGAGCAATGGCAAAACATCAATTTTTCATTTACTTATGTAACTTGTCCCACAATTTTGGGTAAGTTGTGTTTATCTTGGCCTTTATACTCCCTTACTAAATGAGTTGTTTAAATTACTAGATTGGGTTGTTTTTTGTGGATTGTATGTTGTGATATATACCACACATGCGCACTCATGTCACCACCAATCCATTTAGTCCAGGCTAGGTTGATCCTAGGTATAGGTGGGTAATAGATGCAGATAGACCCTACTTTCTTTTTAATTGAAATTATAAATTGTTTTGAAGGTTTTTCTTGGTATTATTTAGTTGTGATTTTGGTGCCATTGTTATTTTTTCCCTTATATTTCTTTGGTCATGTACATAGTGGAAGACGTTCCACTCTCCCACGATTGTTATATTTTAACTATTATTAAGCATTTTGTTTGGAAATTTTGAACACCCCAACTACGCTTTGAAATATAGATTTGTTTTCTCTTTATGATCTACATAAAATTAGTACGCATCAAATCTGCATTTTTCATTTTTCTTATCACTAGTGCATAAGATTAAAGACGGTGTGTTAACATTAGGGGTAAACTAGCTGAGAAGGGATTTGTGCTAAAGTCCGACCAAATTATACTTTAGGATAATGAAGTCTTTCACGGAACAACATCAAATAATAAGTATTTATTTCTTCTTGTTTATTTTGATCAAAGGTTTCTATGTATGCACACTTATTTACCAACACATTTCTACTTATAATTATCTTTTAGTGTCTCTTTATCTTTCTCATAACTATATTTGAATTATTGATAAGAAATGGCTATAATCCTAAGGACTCAATAATGGTTCTAGATGGCTTCTAAGAACCGACCAACATCTCAACTTTATTATATTTTTTTCTATTTTTCTATTATTTAGCTTTTTCATAGAAAAAATTTACTCATTTTTTATTTTCTTGTACAATTGATTTCTTTTGCTATACCTTCTTATATTTTCTTCTAATATGGTAATAAATATTTTTCAGACATCAATAAAATCTCCTAAATTTGTTTCTATACTTGTCAAAAATAAATAAGAAGTTAATTTAGATAATTTACGGCCTTTTAACTCAAAATCTTAAAGAGAATGATACTTTAATTGGTGTAATAAATTTTAAATTTATACAAGTAGATGAAAATAAAACCTTTTGAGGTTTTATCTTTTCCTTCATAGCTTTTTTTAAAATTAATATAATTTATCTTTTCTATTATCTGTTATCTACATTTTTATGCACACTTTATATCAAGAAGTGAAATTCCATTAAAGAGTCATTAATATGTCATTTCAATATAATAATAAGGTTGTAACATAACATTTCAATATAAATCTCAGGCCATTTTTAATTATGAAAATTTTAATTGAATCATTTCAATACCACTCAATCGTAAACACCATTTCCTAAGTTAAGGATATTTAATGTGTTTATTATATATATTATTTTAATCTATATGGTACATATATCATACTTTAGATTTATTCCCACTATTTCTTCAATTAAGGAGCCTCATATATATACATATATACATATATTGGCAAGTAAGATAGATTTTATATATTTCTAAGTATGAAGTAAGAAGTACAGCCAAAATGCTTAAAATATACTAAGCATTAGGGCCTAACTCATCCACACAACTCATTAGCTTTCTAAACCATTTACTATTTTGAAAGAAAAAAAATCACTTGTTAAATCACTGATGATATGTTTTCTAATACAAGAGTAAGGTTGGAAATTATTTGCAAACATCTACCCATTTCTTTCTCTCAATATGTGATATATAGGTGCAGCTAGTATAACACATACTACTTGATCTCTTATCTTAGGTCCTTGACCAACAAAAATCAACCATCTCTTCAAAGTGTAATTTTAGTAATGTTCTATTGGCATCCTAGTTTATGGACTAATGGGATCCAAGTGTCAACTACATATAGGTATGAGAACACAAGATGGGGAGGTTTCTCCTCCTCTTCAACACATAAAACATCAGTATTTGGGTGAAGTACTCCATACTTCACAATCTTGTGTTGAGTTTGAAGGTGCTATGAAATCACAAGCCAGGATATTAATTGGTGATGTGGTAATGTGAGAGGGCACCATGCAATAAAATACTGTGGGAATTTCTCACTGTTAGACTAAATAATCTCATATGTCATGGAAATCTTGACTATATTTTCACTTCACATTCCCATAACCTACATTAGTGGTAAATAAATTGTAAAAAAATGTCTTTACATCATGAATTTTCTTAGAATCTAAGAACAAGTATTTGGAATATCAATTTACCGCATGTCTTTATCTTTGATATAGTATGCAGGAACCTATTATATCCAAAGTAGGTCTTTTTTTATAGCTAATGACTACAATAGTATTCCTATAGAATTTATATTCCAACATTTGATGTGTACACACTGCTGACCAAGAAAGATGAGTTTTTTTTTGGGTTTTCTCACAAGAACCCAACCACAAATAACTTTTACAAATGGAATTCATGTCATCTATAACCTATTGAGGGAGATGAAATACAAGGCAATAGTAGGTTTGAAGGCTAAGTAGTACATATTTCACAAATTGTATTCGTCCTACATAACTAAGAGGGGAAGCTTGTCAAGCCTTTATTTTAGCTATATATTTCTTAATAAGAGGTTTATAATGATGAATACCTAGGAACTTACCACTAAGAGGAACTCCAAGGTAGGTGAAATGGAGTTACTCTTCAAGAATTTGATGAGTAGTAAAAACCCTTTCCTTTAATTGTGCACCCACAGATCATTCATATTAAATTGAACTTTTAGATTCATTGAGGCATTATCCAAAAAGGGAGGAGAAGTACCTAAATAGATAAAAAAAAATGGTAGCAATAGATGTTCGGTTAACTTTGCAAAAGAACAACAATTCATTAACAAACATCAACTTCAAAGTTAAATTATTTTGCATTTATGATAAGGAGATAAATAAGGATTAGGCCATAGAGAAGATAGAATTATATTCAGAACCCTCATGACCAACACAAAGAGATAAGGGGAAGAGGATCCCCTTGCCTTAAGCCCTTATTTACTTGAAATGGAGGATGAAGAACACCGTTAAACATAATGGAGAAGATGACAAAGGTGATGTATTTCATATTAATTTTCACAAAGGAAACAGGGAGATGGAAGGCACACATGATATTTTCAACAAAGTCTCATCTCACACTATTATAGGCTTTTCTCATTTTAATCTTGATCCTAAACCTAGGAGATAGATTTTTTTGGGCATACCCTTTAACTAGTTCAGTGACCAAGAGAATATTATCTCCAATACTCTTACCTTTCCAAAAATTATCCTTTGTATCTCCCACTGTTATTAGCAAGATGGGATGGAGTCTAGTGGTGATGATTGTATATAGGGTATTTCAACAAACAATAGGCCTATACTATATTACCCTAAATTTTATGTAATATTAATCCCAAGTAATTAATATCTTAACTTACTTATAATCTCAAAAAATAAATATTTCTACCTTACCCTAACTCCTTAATCTTATATTTTAACCCGATCCTCATCTCTATTTCATGTCTTTAATATTTTTAATGTAAACCTAATCCCAAAAGGTTGATAACTAATTTTACAGTAATTTTCTATTCTAAATTATTTTAACATAATTCTAATCCTAACACTAAACTTTTTTTTTATTTTTTTACTTTTCCTTTTTCTCCTCCTCCTACCCAATTTTACTTCCCTTTGTTTAGCCTTGTGTGTGCTTCTTTCTCTACCCAGACCAAACTCCCTTTGTCTAACTTTCCTAACATCTAACCATCTCAGTCATCATCTCCCTCAATCCATGGGATATTTCTCACTAAAAATTTTTCCAAATATTTCCCTTGATTGTGCTCACTTAACCATATATTCCCTTTCTTTTTCTTCTCTTCCGTATAAATCATCCATGCGCACCTTGTATATATGTATATATGTATATATATATATATATACCTCTCCCAAATCCCTGCCTTATTTATTACCTTAACTAACACTCACACTCTCTCCATTTGTGTTTAATAAAACTATTTCAAACCCCATTTCCTTCTCCTATTTCATTTCTTACTTTATTAATAGGTGTCATCCTCCATACACACCACTGGCCACCACTAACCACAAAATGCCACCGCTTCCTTGGAAAACCAACCACCATTACTGCCTCATCGTTCCCCTTAATTTTCACCTAATCATTACCACCCCACACCATTTCTTTTTCCCTCTCCCCATTATGCTCTATTCATTTTTCTTGAGGTGTACAAGTGTGCACCCTTTCATGGCCTAGACATGCCCCTCTGCATGACCCACATACACTTTCAGCCATAGCCCATGCGTACCTTTCTTATCACCTATGTGCTTTGTGCATATTTTTGCACACCCACCACTTATTACCTGTATGCTTCACTCATAGCCGTGCACCCCCTGCATTCCTCACCCATGCGTGTTCTACACTATAGATGATGTAATTTTTTTCCCATCTACCATAGGATATTTTCTTGTGGGAGTGTATTCTCTCACTATAGATGATGTTTCAGTTTTAGTGGATAGATTTTAGCGTTATATCTATCATAAGAGAGATGATGTTTATAATAATTATGGTAGTATCCTTTTTTATTTTTTACTTTAGCTTCTACCTACCTTTTTTTTTCAAAAAAAAAAGGAGTGAAAAATAGGGTTGTTATATCCCGTGCGTGCCTTTTATCTCACCTTTATGCTTCGTGCACAACCGTGCATACCTAACACTGCTTACCCATGTGAGTCTTATGCCCTCAACATGTGCATGCGCTGCATGTTATGCCTGTCCCCCTTAAAAATCCCCTTAGCATAGTCATGCATCCCTCCTAACACACCTATGCTCCACTCCAACACCACCAAACACTCTATTATACTCCCATGTAGTCTAAGATTTTCCACTTGTTTTGGTTATCCCCATTTACGCCTTCATTTATCTTAACATTTTCTTGGTAAAGTCTTTAAGTTATAATTTTTTTTTATTATCACTTTCATAAGTGATTTTTTTATGATCTAGAGGAGATGGGTTAGGCTTGCGTGCTTAGAGACTAGTGTCTATTTTGGTAAGGATACACATCATAGTTAGGAATTTTATGTGAAATGTTTATGTTTATATATAATATCATGTTGATAATGTTATATGGAAGATGTCCTTATGATAATGATGTTATATGTTATCTTAGAAGTGAGAAAAATGTGAAAATCTCATTTATGTATATAGTCAATTGGTATAAATCTAGATATATGGGGTGTGTGTGTGCGTGTGTGTGTGTGTACATTTGGGGTTTTGTATTTCATATAAATATGGGAGTTTGCAATTTGCTAATATTGGGGCTTATATGGTCTTCGTTAAAATATGAGTATTTGGCCATCGTAAGGACATTATGGTTATTTGATGATAATATGGAAAATAGTCATGGCATGATAAGGTTTGAGGGCGTTGTCAATTATTTTGCAAGTAATGTGATTAAATTATGGTTGATTAATATATAAGTTACCTAATGAGAAATTATGAGTTTTTTGGTAAGATATTGGTATTTTGGTCAATAAGGGTTAAAAATATAATATTGTTGATTTAAAAAGAAAAATAGATTTTAGATAAGCTAAGTATGATACTAAAAATATTCTATATAATAATAAGTGGTATAAGTATAATAAAATGAGATTTTATGCTCACCTTGTGAAATTAGGGTTTCTTAGGAAAATTATACACCTTTTCCTTAGGGAATACCCCCATAATTTTGATTGTGCTTTACATGTATTAATTATATGTTCTCCAAATCTAAATGAGTGCTACATGATAATCTTGATAAAAACAACACTGGATAAGATACTAATCATTTAAAGTAAAAGATTAGGTGAGTTAGGCTAAGGTATATGTTGAGTTTATTCTACTGGATGGTAGTAGAGGCTTAGAAGAGTTATAGTCTGAGAGGTGCATCAATACGCTCCATTAGATTAAGAATAATGGGGATCTAAACTCAAAATGAATGAGAATATAATTATGAGATAAATATTAATAGATAAAACATTAATCACATACAAAGGAAGATTATGTGAAAAGAGACTGAGGTGTTGTGTCCTTTCTACAAACCAATAATAGTGGCTCCTGTGTATTTGTTTCCTGAGAGATGCTTCAAAATGTCCCACCGATTTAAGAATAGTAGTCATGACTGTGTTACCCTGATATATACTAGATCTATTCCATCGGATTAAGAATAATGGAGTTCATGAAATTAGCATAAATAAAATAATAGATCTTGTTTATATCTAATAGTGAGTTATGAAGTTAGTGTTTACCTTAAAGGGGTTATTATTAACTCACATATATGTTTTATCTCTTTTATACCCTTACTTTAGCTGCATGGGTACCTTATTCAATATGTAACGTAATGATCATCATTTTCGTAGATGTTGCTCATTCCCATGAACAGAAGACCTGGATATTTTTGTAATATCCCAAAATTTGGGAATTAAAAATAAAATAAGGATTATTGGATAAAGTTTAATTATATATACCATTTCTAATAAAAAAGAATACTATCACAATAATAATAATTATGGCCACAAAAGGAGAGAAATGATGCAGGGATCTAATTAGTGGAGGCTAGAATTATTTGCTAAACTAAAATAAAATATAATCCGAGATGATTGATTAATGAGGGATTAATAGCTTTAAGGCTTTAAAAGTATCGATTGTTCATTATGACCTATTAATATTTGATTGACTCGTTAAATATGTGAATGTACGAAAGTGAATGTTTGTGTATGCACCATTAATATCTGATTGACATGTCAAGTATGTGTATGCATGGATCTGATTATTTTTTTTATGCCTTGTTATATATGAATACAGTGTTGTATCATGTGTTACATTGCGGGCCTAATTTTAAGTGTATTTTTGAAGGATTACTAAGTACTGTAGTACTGAAGGGTTCCATTCGTGGGGCTCTGCCTATTCAATGGGTAGTGTCCCTTGTAGGTTCTTTTTAGGTGCTATTCAAGTGGGTAATGGGAAAGAGAGTAAGGATTATCCTAATTTTTACGATCCTCCCTTTGCTTTTACTTTTTGGTTTAAATGCATTCCTTGCTCTTATAACCACCACTAGTGGATTCTAATCTTCTAAAGTGTATTGCGCTACTCTGATTTAAACATGTTTTGAAAGTCTAGCAAAGTGTATCTCATTCCTTTAGCCTTAGGACTACGTATTGGAATAGTAGGAGTAAACCGGTCTAGTACTAAGTGTGGCGGTAATATCCCTAAAATTCACCGTTTCATATTTTGCTTCCACTATTTCTTTTAATAAAACAAAATTTTTCAGTAGTGAATTTTGGGGGTGTTACAAGTTGGTATCAAAGATGGTTTCGACCGGTCTTTCGATTTTAAACTTTTTAAGCTGATACCATAAGTTGGTATCAGAGCTGGTTTCGACCGCTCTTCTGATTTTAAACTTTTTAAGGTGATACCACAAGGTGGTATCAAAGCGAGTTTCGACCGCTTCTCCAATTTTAGACCTTTTAATCTGATATTACAGGTTGGTATCAAAGTTGGTTTCGACTATTATTCCAATTTCAAACATTTTAAACCGATACCACGAGTTGGTATCAAAGTTTGTTTTAACAAATCTTTCTATTTTAAATGAATTTAAGCAGATACCACAACAGGTATCTGATTTGGCTTCAACCACTCTTATAATTTCAATCATTTTAAACCGGTACCACAAGTTGGTATTAGGTATTTTCAGAAAACCTTCATCAGTTTTTAAATGTTTTGAGTTGATACTATAAGTAAGTATCAAAGTGTTTCATCGAAGTTTTGAAGGTTAAATGATTCTTCTAGGGTTTTCCCCTTAATTCTCTATCCTATTTTGGAAACCGGATGAGTCTTGAGAGTTGGGTATGGGTAGATTAAGTGACCTAGGATTAGGTCACCTAGCTTGAGAAAATAGCACCTTCCCTAACAAATTTCCGTTTTACAACTAACTCGAAATGGACCGAGACAAACTGATCGACAACCTAGAGAGAGTGTTTAAAGTGTTCATGGGATTAGCCCAGCAATCCTCGGTACCCCAACCTCAAACTGCTTTACCTCAAATGGGTATCGGAGAGGATTGGCTAGATAGAGTTTCATACCATCGACCCCCAACCTACGATGGGAAAGAAGACCCGATGGTTCTGGAAAGTTGGATACGGGATTTTGATAAGACTTTCGAGGCGCTCAACTATCCTAAAGAGCGAAGGACAAACATCACGGTGTAATTCCTTCGAGGACCAGCCAACACCTGGTGGGAAGACAATCGAACCCAAGGAGAACGACCAGCATGTTGGGAAGACTTTAAAACTGCAATCTGCACACGTTTCTACACGAAAAGTCTCGAAAGGGCCAAACTCAAAGAATTCATGGAGCTGACGCAAGGAAGCTTGTCGATCCAAGAGTACTACGCACGATTCACGGAGTTGCTAAGGTTCTATCCTTCATTCACAAAATTATCAATTTATCCTTTTACTTACAGAATTACCGTTTTGTCATTTAATCACAAAATTACCATTTTACCCTTTAATTACAAAATTATCATTTTGCTCTTTTATTATAAAATTACCATATTACCCTTTAGTTATAAAATTACCATTATACCCTTTAGTTATAAAATTACCATTATACCCTTTAACTACAGAATTACCATTTTACCCTTTAATTATAAAATTACCATTTTACCCTTTAATTACCACTTTACCCTTTAATTACAAAATTGCCATTTTACCCCTTAATTATAAAATTGCTATTTTACCCTTTAATTACAAAATTACCATTTTGCCCTTTATTTATAACACTTTTATTAAGTTTTCATCACTACATGAATATTAATATTAATACACCACTTTCCTCATCCAAATTCCACCAACTATTATATTTCACATAATATTCCTCATCACCCACACATATTAGGCCACATTCTTACACAAGATATATTAATAAAATGCCCCTAGGGCTCACAATAATATTATTCATGCATAAATGGTCACAGTAACATAATATAACATGGATAAGTACTTAACACTTTCATTAATAATTAAACTCTTCCCTTAAGTAACATTTCCACACATGGCATATAAACTAGCATACTTTCCCTTTTTATCAATCAATACAAGAAAATATATATATTATATTAAACAAAAAATATCAAGCATAACATATTAAAAATCCTAATGTGCTAACACACGTTTATCCATGCGTTTAAGTGGGGTTTAACGATTACCTTAATTCCCCCAAAATTGAATCTTACCAGTATTCCGATTAAATATTCAAGCTTTAAATAGCAAAATCAACACCTAAAAATAATGTCAATAATTATTATATTAGAAGTAGGAAACTAAAAGGATGAAATTTTATAAAAACTTAACTAATAGCACACTTTATTAACTATTAATGTACCTCAATAATTAAATAAATCAATACCCAAAACAATGTGGAACTCATGCCACATGAATAACGTGAGCCACATGCAAGATATATGGGTGAAAAGGGGTTGAAGGTAGGGAGGTAGAAGGGAGGGGTGGTCATTTTCGGGTTGAGGCTTTGAAGCTAGAAAAGAGGGAAGGTGGGTGAAGGTTGGAGTCAAGGTAATGGTGCAAGAGTAGAGACGGGGTGTATGTGGTGGTCGGGGACAAGTTATTGATGGCCAAGGGAAGTAGAGACGGTGGTGACAAGGCAGCAAAGAGGGCTGCAAGAGTGGACCGAGCTGAGAAGGAAGGAAAAGAGAGGGGAAAATGGAGGGGTTGGGGGTTGTTTTCAGCAAAATAAGGTGTGGGGTGGTAGAGGAGGTTGCAGGGAGTTGACTGGTGGTTTGGGTGGCGACAGAGGCGGCCGGACAGCGACGAAGGGAGGGGTTGCAGGGGTGTTTCCGAGAAGGGAGAAAAATATGGGGGAGGAAGAGGGAGTTGCGGGGTGGCTTGGACAGTGTTGTGGTGGTGCAGGGTGGGAGTAGAAGGGTACAGAAAGTGGTGTAGGTGGTTGAAGCAGTGGAGGGTGGTGACGTAGCCAAAACATGGAGGAAAAAGGAAGGAGAAGAGGGAGGTCGGGTGAGGCACGGAGCTCAAAAAATGGGTAGAAAAAGGGCTGAAGAGGAGAAGAAAAAGAAGAGGGTGGATAGGAGGGATAGGTGGTCGGTCGGTGGCAGTGTTTAGGGTGACAGGGAGAGGGAAGGGAAGAAGGGAAAGGGTGGCCATGCGGGATGGGGTGCATGGCTGGCCGGTTCCAAAATGGTGAAAAAAAGACTGTGGAGAGAGAGAGAGAGAGAGAGAGGCAGGTGGTGGCAGTGGTTATAGGCTGCGGTGGCTAGGCGTGGTGCTCGGGGTGGCAGTCATGGCGATGTAGACAGGTCAGGGGACGTTGGATGGGGTGTAGAGGAAGAAGAAATAAAGGGAAGGGGAGGTGCAGTAGGCTGATGCGTAAGGGGGATAAAAAAAAGAGTTGGGCCAGCCCAGGTAGGGGAGAAAAGGAAAGAAAGAAAAGAGGGGGGAAGCTGGGCTGTGTCGTGACGCACGGTGAGGAGAGGAAGGGAGGGAGTGGGCTAGAGGCCCAGGCGTAGGGGAAAGGAAGAAGGCTGGCCTAGTGGCCCGAAGCCAGGAAAAAGAAAAGGAAAAAAGAAAGAAAGAAAGAAGAAAAAGGAGAAAAGGGAAAAAGAAGAGGAAAAAGGGAAAAGGGAAAAGAAGAGGAAAAAGGGAAAAGGGAAAAAAGGAAAAATAGGAAGAATAAAATAATTTAATTTATAAAATAATAAAATGTAATATTTTTGATAAATTATTTAATTTAATAATTTAATTCAATATAATTTAATATATTGGTTTAAAAATGATAATTTTAGTAAAATATTAATTTAAAAAATTACTTAAATAAGAAGAGTATGATAAAATAATAAAATATTTATTTTTGATTTATTAAATATTCCTATCCAAATTTATATACTCAAAAATATATAAAATAATTAAATTAAATAATTTTAAAAGCTAATTTATCCTAAATAAAAGCTATTTATTAAATTTTAGAGTTTTAAAAAATTAGGGGATTACACCGATCCACAAGTAAATAAGAGTGGAAAAGTGTGTTTTATCCTAGAGTTATATTCCGATCCATTAACTATAATAGTAGGGTTCTCATACTCACATGAATATAATTTGAGAGATGTGTAAAGATATAATTAATGGCTTAAATTTTGATAATGGTGATTAATGTAATTAACTTATTGCTTGTATTATCTGTCTTTTATATGATATGTCATGTCTTAACTATATAGTTACCTTACTCAATACATAGCGTTCTAATCACCCCTATCATGGGTGCTGCTCATTCCCACAAGCAATGACCTCTCCTGAGTCTGTGTAGGTAGGAGATGATGCCCTTACTGACTTTGATGCATATGATGACTTCGTTGCGGCAAAGTGACAATCTAATGTATATGGAGTGGGGTCTGAGAGGGTGTTCTCTGGATCTATTATTTTATGTTATTTCTGCCATTTTCATTCCTCCATAATGGGTGTTGTTTTGTACTTTATTTTAGTTATGTATTGGCCTTAACATTTGCATACTCTAGTTTTATTAATTCATGTTGAACTATTATGGCTTTTATTAACCATCCTCGTTTATGATTTTTGTACCTTTAGCCTTGTGGTTAGTATGAGATTGGCCAAGGATCAATCTTGTACTAATCACGGCAGAAGCACCACCCCCATTTTTAGTGCATGATTTTATATGAAAACAAAAAAAAATTAATGTAAATTTTGGGGGCGTTACAACTTTTTCGCATGTTTATAAGGACTCTTTAGATGATTTTGATGCATATGATGGCTTATGTGTGGAGGGTTGATTCTTATATATCAGGGTTGGGCATAAAGTCATGTTATCTGATGGTTAACTTTTACCCGGATACCTTTTTTGACTATTGGTTCCATGGAATTTATTTTTTTGTATTTTGATATTATAATCAGAGGTAATCTTCAAACTTTATCTATGTTTATGAAATTTATCTTATTCTTTGTTTATTATGTTTTAAGTCTTACATATTATGTATTGTATTCAATGTAAGGATGGTATGGTAAGCTTATTTTGAGTTTTGCTATAACACCCATCTAATTTGATATTAGACTTTTCTTAAAAAGAAATATTTGCATTATTAAGTTTTGAGTTGTTATATATACTCACAAGCTTTTGAGGCTTTTGGAATTTTGGAATCAAATTCGAGCAAGAGATATTCAAAATATGTGGGAATTATCATGTTTTAAATAATACATATGTTCCCTTTGACATATCATTACCTATTATATCCTAGGATATTTTAAAGGTAAAAACATTGAAATCATATGGTACTAGGGCTTTATCATTTCCCATGGAGAACAATGCCTTTTGTACTTATTCCTTTGACACAAATGTAAGCAATTAGTGCTTTCGTTCCTCAGTAACAACCCAACTTTTTGAAATGACATTATCAAGGATATGTCTATCTAAATAATCATGATTTGGAGAGTTTTCTCCCATACGATCATTGTAAAACTCATAGAAGACTCTAAAAATACGATCCCAACTTGTATGAATAATCTCCATGTCATCAATGATTGAGATAATCTAATTTGCATGCCTTCTCATTTTGACATTATCTTGGCAATATTTATTATTTGCATATGCCAACTTCAACCATGTGACTCTTGACTTTTGCTACAAGAAGAGTTCCGCACAATTAGATAAATGCAAAAGCCTTTAGGATAGATTCATCTCTTATTGAGATAAGTAGTTATCCAAAGGGTTTCGTGCTAGTTAATCTTGAATAAGCAACCATTCTTCCCTTACCTTAATAACTTTCTCACTAATTCCTCCATGATAAAGTTTATTCAATATCTTCAAGAGGCCTTTGAGGAGTTTCAATTTATGCATAACACAAGTGATTGGGATACTTGATATAGGAGATCACCAAACTCTTGCAATAATTTGATCAAACATGGAGTCTTTTTCCATGTATTGTAAAGACGAAAGGGTTTGTTACCTTTTGTGGGGGGAGAGAAGAGATAGTAACCACAGTAGGGGAGTGCTTTGAAATGCAAGAAGCTTGGAAGTTTACATTTGATCCTCCATAAGGGTCAAACAAACAAGAGTTACCCATGTCTCTATCCAATTTGCATAAAGTTATATCAAAACATTACTATTTGTTACACCAAGTAAAGAACTAACTTATGAATCTCAAATCAACTAGTTGGAGATGAGATATATAGCTAGCCAAATCATTAACGTACTAGTTATTTATACTTCCACTATATAATTTCTCTTGACTATTCATTACGACATTAAAGTTTCCCAAAAGTAGTTAAGGAGAAAGTGAAGATGAAGAATTATTAAGCCATTTCCATAGGGATTCTCTACCAAACCCATTCGTATGTGCATACACAAGTAGAAAAAAAATTAAGTTCCCAAGTACATATTCTACTTCAGTAAGAATTCCTCGATCAATTGAACTTATCTCCTCACCATGGAAGTGTTTTGGGTCCCAACCTACCTAAACTCTTCCATTATAATTAGAAGAGTAATTATGGATCCACTTCCAATTATACATGGGTTTTTTGCAAATTTTTCTAGCATTACTCTCTTTTATTCTTGTCTCTATAATACCAACCAAGTGAATGTTATTATTTACACACCAGACTTGAATCTCTTTTGGTTTTGGGGGTTCATTTAGACCCTTGAGATTCCAACATCAAGCTTTCATGACAATTAGACATGGGAATTAGGTAGATAGTGAAACTCTTTAGAACCCCTAGTAACTAGCTTTTACCCATCGTGGATAGGAAATTCATCCACAAAGGAGGCCTCCAAGAGTTGTTAGTCAATTAATGCATCCTTGTCATGGTAACTAGATCTATAATGGGCCTACCATATCCCATGGGTTTAGGATTTAGATTAACCTATGAAGAATTAATAATCAGAGGATGGCTTTGTAGAATACTCATAGAAGACAAAGAGACATCATTTGAGGTAGTGAATTCTTTATTGCTTGGTTATGCTTCATTCTCAATCACTTAAGGTGCATTCAAAATATTTACTCTATTATTAAACATAACCCATTGGGATTGATGTCTTTAGGAGTAGGTTTGGGGTAGGATTCTATATTATGGTTTTATCTTATGGTAAACCTTGTAATAAGATGGCTTCCGCTCAAACAAATTATGTTGTTCCATAATCACACAATCTAGCCTCTTAATGGGGATGGAAATAGGGAAAAGACGATGGGTATCAACCTCCACTAATACCCTTGTGTAAGAAATTATTTGCCTAGAATAATTATTGGGGTCCATCTCTACTCCTATACAACTATAGATACGATTGAGGAAGATTATGGACTAGGTGGAAAAGGGGAGGTTAGGCAATTTAATCTAAGAAGGAAAGAAATTTAATTCTTCTTTAGTGAAAGTAATGGGAAGATGCCAACTCTTTAACCAAATTGGTTTAGATACATTGGAATTTTTGACATAATCTCAAGCTTTATACCTACTATGAGGAGGAGGGAGGAGTTGAAACGATGACCGGCACTAGCATCCTCCTTGGAGAAGGTTGCTTCTTCTTCTTGACCATGGGGGTGGCGTGTCAAATTTCTAGAGAGAACCCTAAATGCCTCATATATTCTTTCAATCTTTTTTTTAATGAAGTATATTCTTTCAATCTTAGTGGTATATATAAGATACAATAGATTTCTTTCCACTATTTCTTCAATTAAGGCAATCAGTGTGTAACCATATACACCTCGCACATGGTGGTGGCATTTTAGTAAATAAAATCAACAAGACTAGCATGTACATGGCAATTTTTTGTGGTGGCAATAATGTAAATATAACTAACTTTTTTTTGTTTAGATTTTATAAATTAGACTATCTTTGATTTAGATTCTCAAAAAATAATTGTAATCCCTTATTTCTGATATTTTTCTCCATAAATATAAACTCATATCGTTATGTTTTTTACTTTAAAAATATTATAGAACATATTATTATATCTTTTACTAACTTGTCATATTTCACCATAATTATCTTCATATTTCACCACTATTGTGTTATGTTTCATCATTATTATGTTTGTATTTCACCATTTTTGTCTTCATATTTCATCATGGTTACCTCCATGTTTCACCATGCTTTCCTCCGTATCTATTAAACTCCCAATTCAAACCTTATAATTCTATGATTATAAAATCTAAAATTCATTCAACGATCCATGATCCAGAGTAAAATCTTAAAGTTGTAGAATTGTGACATGATCTTATGATCCTATGTAAGATAAGTAGAATCTTCTAATCTTATGTAGAGTATTACAATTCTACTTACCGACTATACATTTTTTATCCCTTTACCACAAAATATATTTTACATCTTATCATCACTATATTTCTTCCCTAACTTTAAACATCAACCCTATTATTTTATACATATTATATATTAAGCACAAACCAATGCAAAGAAAGCACAAGCAAGTTATTGGCAAAGTCAATTGTTTGTAAGAAAAATAATTACATTATTTCCAAATCATAGGTATTTTTTTATTACGAATTTAGTCGTCTGTATTAAAATATAAATCATAATTTACTTTATCTATGATATCCCGTGAATAGAATAACGGAGGAAGTTTTATCTTTTGAATGGATGGAATTGTCACGTATCTAATTAAAAAAAAGGAATGGGAAAAAAAAGTCGCATATTGTAAACGTAAAGCAACCTAAAAGAGTCAAATGTATGATAGGAAAGGCAAAAAGATGGAAAAGAGAAGGAAACCGGGCAGCGAAAGAGGAGGGTCTAGCTAGCACCGTCTAGATTTAACTTTCAATGTTCATTGCATCAAGAAGCACCGCGATTCCGCGAACGTTTAATTCATAGAAGGGGGACGAGACACATATAAAGCCACGCGACATAGAGGAGTCGTCAACGAAGACAAAAGCTAAAGATAATGATTTCGTATCCGAAATGGTCAAGCTGTAGTTTTATCCCTGCTACCTAGTTTATGAACATGTATAAGTAATGCTTTCTTACCGACGGTCAAAATATGCGCATCTAATTAAGTAATTAACTGTAGTCGGAAAAGGACCGCCAAACCCTTGAGCAGCCGGAGCCGGGCTCCTACCTAATCTGCCTTCGCCTAAAGCCGGCCAGCCAACCTTTTAATTCAGAAACATGCCTTGCATGCTCGAAATATAAACACAAGAGTTTTTACCTTTTTATTCAGGCATGCTCGAAATATACACAAGTTTTCACCTTTTTATTCAGAAACACGCCTTGCATGCTCGAAATATATATATTTATATATAGACACATGTTTTCGGTACCAAATAATTGAGTGACCCGTGAAATAGAATGAAGCGGTGAAAGACAGAACGAGTTTACATGTCGTTGTTATCTGTTTTTTTGTGTTCCTTCGTGTCCTCCGTCGTATTTGACCTACGTAGGTCGCCGCCGCTGCCTCTCGTTTGTAGATTTCCCAAATATGCATTTCACTGCTTGCCTTCACCGAAAAGCTGTACTATCGAAACCTGTAGTCGCGTGCCCGCCGTTTCTATGATCAATACCAGTGGCACCGACCGCCTACTAGGCCGAGGCTATTGATACCTCCTCCATATTTTTCAAACAAACTACTCGCCACCTTTATGAAATAAAGTTTTCTTTTTAAAAAATAACATTTTAATAAAAAAAAAAGAATCCATACTTTTTATTTTTATCCTTATCTTTTTTCTTTTTTATATATTATTTCATTTATTATTTTTTAATAAAGAATATAGTTATCATATTAGAGATATATTTATTATTTTTTAAAATAGTGTGTAAATTATTAAAAATAATTTATTTTAAAAACAAATGGAGTAATTAATCAGAATGTTTAATAGACCTCCTCGGCTCAAAGAAAGATTTGGTGTAGCTAGAAAAGTTTGGTGAAGCTATAAAGGTTCGGCTCAAAACCTATAAATTATAAATTGACTATTCCTCGTCTTAAAAAAAAATGGTTTATGAACTACTTTCTCCACTTTTAAATTATTTTAAATACATATTTTGATAATAAATTTTAATTGTTAATTTCCTTTAAATCATATATAAATATTGTATTCGTACTAAACAAAACAGGCTAATAATATTATTGTTTTTAAAGTAACTATTTTATCACTGCAAGAGTAGGAAACAATTATTTATCAAACAAAGTTTTTTATTATTATTATTAATAAGTTGAAAGTCTGCTTATAAGCCATATTTGGTCTTACCAAACATACTAGTTACAATTTAGGTTCACCAATTACATTTTTTCTTCTTCAATTATTTTATGCGCACCAATTAATCAAACCGGGAACGATAGGGGATCATGGGAATTTTTGTTTAGCTCTACCGTAATTAATGCAGTAGTACTAAAGCAATTTAATTAAAAATAAGGTGAGATAGTTGCTGATTTGGAAGCTTATAGCGTAGACAATAGATGAGTGGCACACACTAATTAATATATTTAATTCTTCATCTACTAGCATATTTTGGCTAAAGTAGCAAATGAATAGCCTAGCATGATTATCTTTTGTTCTACTTCTTTCTTTTAACTCAAAAAAAAAAAAAACTCCAGCTATTGACTTAAGTTGCTAGCATTATACATGCTTTTAGGTCATTTATCAAATATAAACATTTTTTTTTTGTTATTATACCTTCTTATCGTAACTAAATTTAATCATATCCCCCCCCCCCAATAACCTTCCATTATCACACTTACATTAAAACACAATATACTATTATAAATATATATAATTACCTTCTTTTTTATTCATTTTTTTAACATACTCCAATTTTAAATACTATAGTCATCTTTTTTTTATTTTTGATATTTACTCCTCATAACCTATACAATAATATATACTAAACACATTATTTTTATGTTTGTCAAAAGATACTATATATTATATATTCATTAAAGATACTAAATGCCACATATTCGTTAAAAATATTACATACTATACACCACTAAAGATATTATGTGATACATTATATATATTGCTAGTCAAAGATAGTATATATCGTATATATATCCTATATACAATATACAATATGCTCATTAAAAATACAATATATTACAATCAAATATACTATGTATTATATATCATAAGCTTGTCAAATATATTACACTTTCCTTAAGGATATTGTGTAGCACACATTTGGTAAATATACTAATGAATTATACTATATACTACAAGTTTGCTACATATAATATGCATATTCCTTAAAGATACTACGTACTGTAGGTTTGTCAAAGATACAATATACTATATATTATAAATTACTAATTAGTTCATCAAATATACTATATGTGTTCCATAAAATACTGTATCTTATACTATATTATATGTTGTGGGTCAAAGTTTGCTAGCATTTAAAATTCAAAATCAAATTTTATGATAATATTATGCATTATTATTAGTATTTTAGATAGCTAAATTTATTTGTAGAGGAATGAAAATAGAAATTTTTATAGTAAAAAGAATATAAGAGAATTTAATTTTAAAATTTAACCTAAATTTTACAGTGTACAAACACACCCCTAACCTGATAATTAAGATTATTCAAAATAAACTTATTTCATAATTTAATCACCTTTTTATTACTCTATCCCCCCATTCTTATATTTTTAATAAACTAATAAATTTAACATCAATCTTATACTTATACTATTTATTTAAAAAAAATAGCATAGTAATTAATACATAAATAATAAAAGAAAAAAAGAAATTAATGATAAAGTAAACATTGGATATTGACTTCTCCAACTTTCTTTTTTGATTTCAAACTTAATCCTAAAGTTTCTTCTTTTTCCCCATAACAACGGAGGGAGTATTTTAGTATTATATCCTTTACTAAAGTTTTAACCTAAGGATAGTAGTATACTTTTTATCTAATGTTAAACTTTCCAAAAGAATGGTATTTGAGGATATCTCGAGAATTATTATGTAATATTTATTTTTATTTTTTTGGTTTTTTGTATAGCATGAGTATGGTGTAAACGTATAGATGAGCTTAATCGAATCAAACATTTTCTATTGCCAACTTGTTTACTAGATAAATCTAAGAATTAGTATTCAAGCTTAGCTTATTAATTAATAGTGCAAAAGCGACTCATGGGTATGCTTAAGTAATGGTAAATATATTGAACTTTTTCAATTTGTTTTATTATATATTTGATTATTGACTCTACTTATATATTAAAAATATATATTTCTATTTCATTGAACTTAAACTTGTAAGAAGCTTCATATTCCTTCATATGCTATATACTCGACTAGCTCATAAAGAATGCAATATTTAATTTGAAACTAATTTTTATGAATAAAAATTCCATTTGTATCAAAATAAAAATTATTCTCCCATTAAATAGTTTTATATAAAAAGAGACAAAATATATTTGCTATTTTTACTCTTATATTTTCTAATCATATATACATTAAATATTTTATTATTTTTGAACGAAGAATGTGAACATAATTTTAAGACTAAATTTATTATTTTCATAAAAAATATACATATATTAATAGAATGATATATATATATATATATATATATATATATATATATATATATATGATATACAGGTAGTGCTTATATAAATTAACAAAGCAGCCTATACCCGAGTCGAGGTCGCTAAAGCGGATCATCTCAGGTCATTAATAATACAACGCACGGATAGTTGATAATATTAGTTTAAAGAAAATAAAGGTAAAAGCTAACGGTGCACATATTACATTTGACAACTAAAAATTAAATCTGTCCGAAAGCATAAATAAATACAACTTGAACCAGTGGCATGCATATGATATTTTTATGCCTGTATTTTACAGAGATTCCAATTTTTTTATATATATATTTTTTTTTTCGTTGAAAGGCTAGTAAAATGTGCAACTCAAAATGATTTTCCCCGCCCTCACAAAAGCTAAAATGCAAAAATGACATCAACCTTCTTCTAGGTGAGAGGCGGAACAAAATAAAATAAAATAATTTTGTTTTGTAACAGCTGTGTTTACAGAATGCGGCTAGCCATTGAATTTGATGTCAAAATTCATCTATCTTCTAGCAACAACAGAAAAAGAAATTGATTTCATCAACATCAACATGCATTTATATATCCAAAATTTGATGTTTCTAATCATTCACATTCCAAATAAGATAACTTCTTTTCACTCCCATTTTGGTTAATCTTTACAATCAAGCAACTCATGTCTATCCCACCCACAAAAAAAACTGGAGTCCAGAATTTACATTGATATTAAAATAAAAAAGAAATAAACAGATGAGTCCAGGCTCAGAGAGAGACGAATTAATGCCTGATGTTTCCGATAGGTACGGTTCCTCCCTTCTGATCATTAATTCTTCAGACGGAGACCAACGAAGGATCAGGAACTTCAGACGGTGCGAATGCCAGTAACAGCAGGAGGCCGAGTAACAAAACCGGCAAAAGCAGCAGACACAACGGTGGGGGAGGCAGCGGCGGGAGAACAAGCGGTAGGATCAGCAGCGACACCGTCACGATCACCAGTAAGATCAGCGATCTCGGCGGATGGCACTTGTCGTACATTGGATTATACGACGCCGTGATTTCCTGCTAAATTAATTTTTCCCTGTCCTCCTCCTCTTCTTCTTCTTCTTCTTCTTGATAAGGTCTTACGGGTTCTTGATTATTATCAAAGCTGTGCGTCATTATACGTGGGAAAGGAAGAAGAAGAGAGCGAGGGTCAGGCGAGAGAATAAGAAGACACCTGGGGTAAAGATGTCAACTTCATTAGTTTTGGGGGAGTGAATGTGGAGGGAGAAGAGAGGTCAGCCGATTCTACATGGGAGGAGAGGGGTCGGCTTCCTATTAGTATTAATCATACTCCTATAGTCCTACCGCTTCCGCTACTACTACTAGTACGGTGGTATTTACCGTACGACGACGTATAAATTCGGATGGATATCCTTATTTATTGAATCGAATACTTTTTTTTATATTTTTTTTTAAATTTGATTGCCTATTTCATAAATTTGGATTTGATTATCGGTTATATATATATATATATATATATATATATATATATATATATATATATATATATTACGATGCAATATACTCCCTTCTTATTAAAAAATATATATATCATTCTATCAATAAATTTTTTTATTAAAAACAAAGTTATTTTAAAAAAAAAATTAATCTACTTTTTACTTTTACCCACCATTTTTTTAATTATAATTACATTAAATATTCTATTATTTTTTAATAAAGGGTGTAAGTATAATTTTAATACTACTTTAATTTTTTTTATACGAATGAAGTAATTTACTAAAAATATAATATAATATGTATTAATATAGTATAATATACTTTTATGTATTTAGATATAGTATAATATTTTTAAAATACAGTACAATATATTTAAAAAAATTCATATATTATATTAGTTTGAATAAACCGATAAAAAATGAACCTGATATCCACTCCGGTTGCAATTAAATTTTCTCTGATTGATTTTTTTTAAATTCCTGTAATTAAATTTTTCATGTTTCAAATTTTTCTTAAAATCCTAATTAGTGTGAGTAAAAGTTACAACCTACTACTACATTATTGTTTTGACGTGTATATGAACATAGTAGTAATTAGTAGTCGTATTGATTAGTAAGAACGTACTACCTCCTCAGCTTTTAATATTTTCAATGAACCAAACCACATTTGAGGTGGGTGGAACTTGGACGAATTTGGTTTTCCTACCTTCTAAAAAATTTCCCTCTTCGGTTTCTTCTTTTTTTCTCATCTTCTCTGTATATATTTATTGCTAGCACAGTAGACTTTTACATTCATGCATATAGAACTCTCCATTTATGATCAAAAACTTGACAGTCCAATGAATACTCCTTCATTCCTTATTTTAGTACTATGTTATTGGACAACTAAAATGTTGGTATCCATGAAAATAATGGGGGTAAGTAACAATAAATACTTATCAGTATTTTAGTTATATCTTTTGTCCATTTTTTTAAGGAGTGCTGACGCACTTTCATTGAAGTTGTTAAAAGTTAAAAGTAAAATATCTGATGTCACTCTCGAACTTGTGTACGTAAGGTTAATGTACTAGTAATACCATTTTATGTAAGAAAATAATTTTCTTAATAAGCGTCTAAAGACAATCCTTAAAAAAATCAATATCTATAGTAATATTGATAAATTTAAAGAGAGATAATATAACAATATAGAAATGAATAGGAAATATAACTTCTTATTCTTATTAATACATGTGAGTTGTCTCCGTCATTTACTATTCACAATATCCTATTTATATAATACTCTTACTTATTATCTCAATTATAAGAAGAAGTTAGAGAATATGAAAGGAGATCGATGATACATATAGTTGAGAGATTATAGTCATATTGGGTGAAAACATTACAACTAATGAAAATGATGGATATATTAAACATATGATTTAATGCAAAGCACATTCATAACTTTTACATTCACAGTAGGATATTTACAACACTCTTCATTGGATATACATCTTTTGATATTTATAACATTTTTCCTTTAGAGTACGTATTCAAAATACTGCATCATTAAAACCCTTTCCTGAAAAACTCGGTGAGACAAACTATGGCTAAGGAAAAGAGTATATTTTTCTTCAATCAACTTAGTATGTCTCCTTGTTATGTTATACTACATATGATTTGTTTTTATGTACAAGCACACTTTATTAGTTCTTACATTTGAGAACTTCGCATGTAAAAACTGTAACACCCCCAAAATTTACTAGCGAAAAATTTCGTTTTATTTGAAAGAGTTTAGCGGAAGCAAATTATAAAATTGTGAATCTTTGGGATATTACAGCCACACTTAGTACCAGACCGGTTCACTCCTACCGTTCCAGTACTAAGTGCTAAGGCTAAAAGTGTAAAACACAATTTACAATCCATTTTTAAATTAGAGTAGCGTATCAAATCATTTACATAATAGAATCCACCAGTGGTGGTTATATTAACAACATTAACATTAAAACTAGGAATTTAAAAGAGAGAAAGAGAAAAACCCTAACGGTACCGGGTAATTCCTTACTCTCTTTCCCGTAGCCCACTTGAGTAGCACCTGAAAAGACCTGCAAGGGGCACTGCCCATTGAATAGGCAGGGGCCCCACGAAGGGAATCCCTTCAGTACTATGGTACTGAGTAACCCTTTAATACCACACTTAAAAACAGGCCCGCAATGCAACACATAATACAAGCTATGTACATATGTAATGATAGGTGCATGCATAATATTCACATACATAATAAGTTCGTTACATATCAACGAGTTACAAAGTACGATCGATACATTTTGGCCTTAAACCATCAGTTCATTATTAATCAATCATCTCTTTGTTATAACCAAGTGAGTGCGGGAACCCCACTATTATAGCCGGTGGACCGGAATACATACAGGGCAGAACGCTCTTGACCACTATTATTGCCGGTGGATCGGTCTCCAGGGCAGAACACTCCTGGCCACTATTATTCGCCGGTGGACCGGTCTGGCCCCGACTCACAAGGTATTCCACTATACGTAATTAATATCTTTCCATGATTTATTCACATCCAATACTTGTTTTATTGAGCTCGGGACCCCCACTATTTTAGCCGGTGAACCGAAATATATATAATCATCATCCAGGGCAAAACGCTCCTGGGACACTATTATATCTGGTGGACCGATACTCATAATCACTTGCCAGGGCAACACACTCCCGGGCCACTATTATATCCGGTGGATCGGTACTCAATATCATAAGTCAACTAGGCCCGGCTCATTAATCTTGCACTTTCGTAATTAGTGTTTTTCCTTTCTTTAATCAGCACAATAGTTCTATTTATTTGCCTCGGACGGGAGATCAAGAACCCGGGACACAAAGGTACACTGGTCGTACCGGTGCATATAAGCTACTTAGTACCCTTCAACCATGAACCCAAGGACACAAAGGTACCCTGGTCGTACTGGTACATAAAGCTACTCAGTACCCTACCGACAAGGACACCTAATCCATAAGTATGCATACCCTCTAACTAGGTCCGTAGAGCTAGATAGAGTAAGATATAGGGCCTGGCTGGGGCACAAAGGCACACCAGCAAATACCATAATGATCGTGGACTAAACCACGTCTTTAGGGTAGCGACCCCTAAAGAGTCACCATTCCCGATCTCGAGGTCTTTCACTTTAAGTAGTAGTGTCTTAATTAAAGTGATCACGAAAAGCACAATAATCAGATACTTATTCACTTTCAATCGTTCTGATATCATTAGTCGTTTCTTATTCAGACGGTTATCCGAGCTATCACAGAGAAACCATTAAGGCCATACTAATTATCAAATACTCTTACTTGGCTAATCATCATTATTTAAATCATATTATGAAATTCCACAGTCACAACGACAGGTTAGGTACAAATTACTTATTTACCCTTTACTTATATAATTACTAAGTCATCCCTTCCTTACCTGACAAATTACCATATTACCCTTTAGGTTGCATAATTATCAAATTACCCCTTATCCAATTCAGGTTACCAAGTTATCTCCCACACTTTTTAGATCATCATTCACCCCTCATAATCGCTACACTTAACATGTCTCCTATTTGGTTGGTTAGATTACCAATTTGCCCTTTTCTTTATTTACAATCCAGAACTTGCCCTTTAGTGAATAAATTACCAAATTACCCATCTTTGTTATCATGATACCAATTTGCCCCTTTAGTAGGTTAAATAATTACTAACTTACCCTTTAGTCAGTTAAATTACCAAATTACCCTTCTCCCTTATCATAATTACCGAATTACCCCTTTAGTTGGATAAATTACCAAATCGCCCTTATCCATTATCAAAATTACCAAATTACCCTTCTCAATTATTATCATTGCCATTTTACCCTTCTTAATTATTATAATTACCATTTTACCCCTTTCAATTATCATAAATCCCAAATTACCCTTCTTCATAATTACAAGTATTAATTTACCCTCCTTCATAATTATAATTACCAATTTACCATTCTCCATATTTATAATTATTAATTTACCCTTCTCCATATTTATAATTATTAATTTTCCCTTCTCCATATTTATAATTATTAATTTACCCTTCTATATTCTTATAATTACTATATTGCCCTTCTCCATTATTAAAATTACCATAATGCTCTTTTATTGGTTAATTTACCAAATTACCCTTCTCTAGTATCATAATTATCCAATTGCCCTTCTATAATCATAATTTAATTACCAAATTATCTTTCGTCGTGATCATAATCACCAAGTTACCCCTTACTCCTAAGTTTAACATAATATCCTTTTATTTACAAAATTACTCTTCTACCCCTTACTTCCAAATTGCCATAATATCCTTTTATTTATAAAAATTACCATTTTGCCCCTTACATCCAATTTTACCATATTACCCTTTTGCTTTTATCCAAAATTACTATTTTACCCCTTACTTCCAAAATTACCATTCTTACCACTTACTTATAAAATTACCATTTCGCCATTCACTTATAAAATTACCATATTACTATTTACTTATGAAATTACTATTTTGCCCATCTACCTCCAAAATTACCATAACGCCCCTTTACTTGAAAAACTACCATCTTTTCCTTTACTCATAAAATTACCATAATACCCCTAACTTCCATAATTACCACAATACCCCTTTTTACTTATAAATTTACCATATTGCCCTTTTCCTTCAAAATTACCATAATACCCTTCTTTCTCACAACTTACAATTTTATACTTTTACTTATAAAATTATCATTTCACCCCTTTCTTTTGAAATTACCAAAATATCATTTTACTTATAAAATTACTGCTTTGCCCCTTTTCTTTCAGAATTACCAAAATGCCATTTTACTTACAAAAAATTTACCATTTTACCCTTTTACCCCAAAATTCCCAAAATACCCTTTCACTTATAAAGTTACCATTTTACCCCTTTATTACACCACTTTTATGAATTTACCACCACTACATAAAATAATAATATTAGTACTTCATTCTTATCATCTAACTCCACCAACTTGTCATTATTCAACATCATACTCATTAGCAACTACATATATTAGATCACATACTTACATAAACATATTACTAAAATACTCTTAGACAATAATATTATTCATGCATTAGCAACATAATACATCATAGACAATCATTTAACATTTCCATCAAATATCAAACTCATTTCTTAAGTATCATCTCTACACATGGCACAAAAGCTATCATAATTTTCTTTTCTTTTCTTTCTATCAATCAATATAAGCAACCATATATATATCATACTAGGCAACACAAAACATGCATAAAATCATACTAAAATCCCTAATGTGCTAGCACACGTTTTTCCATGCATTTAAGTGAGGATTAACGATTACCCTAATCCCGCAAAAATCAAACATTATCGGTATCCCGGTTAAGGATTCAAGGCTTAATTAGCAACTCAACACCTAAAAATAATATCAATCATTATCATGTTAGAAATAAGAAATTAAAAGGATAAAACTTTATAAAAATTTATTTAATAATAAAACACTTTAATTAACTATTAATATACCTCAAAATTTAGCCAAATAAATTCCAAAATAATGTGGAACTCACGCTGCATGAACAGCGTGAGCCACATGCAGATTAAGGGGTAAAAAGGGTCGAATGGGGTAAGGTAGAAGGCAGGGGGAGATGGCTCGGTTTAGTGTCTTTAGGCTAGAAAAAGAGATAGATGGGGGAGGATTGGAGGCAAGGTAAGGGTGCAGGAGTGAAGAGGGGGTGTAGGTGGAGGTAAAGGATGGGTTGTTGGCGGCCAAAGGTGGCAGAGACGGTGGTGGCGAGGCGGCGAAGTTGGCTGCCGAGGTGGGTTGAGGTGGAGGGGCTGAGAAGGAAGGAAAAGAGGAAGGAAAAATGAAGGGTTTCGAGGACTTGTTTCAGCCAAAAAATGGATAGGAATCGTAGAGGAGGTTGCAGGGAGTTGAATGGTGGGTTGGGTGGCGGTAGAGGTGGCCGAACGGTGGCGAACGGGGCGGTTGCAGGTGGCTTGGCGATAAGGGAGAAAAGTGGGGGGGGGGGGGGAAGAAGAGGTGGAGAAAGGAGGAGTTGCAGGGGCTCGAGGGTGGCTTGGGGGGTCTCGTGGTGGCGCAGGGTAGTAGTAGGTGGTGGCCGAAGGCGGCGCAGGGGCTGGGAGCGGTGGTTGGAACGGCGGTTGGCGGCAGCGTGGAAAAAAGGTAGGGAAAGATGGGAGAGAAGGAAGGAGAGAAGAGGGAGATCAGGGAAGGCAAGGCAAGGCTCGAAAAATGGGGCAAGCAATGCTGGTACGGAGAAGAAAAAGAAGAGGGAGAGGCAGGGGAGTAGGTGGCCGGACGGGCTGCAGTAGGGTGGCAGGGGTGGTCGGTTGGCAGGGAGAGGGAAGGGGAGAAGAGGGAAAGGAAGAGGGGCACGCGGGCTGTGGTACAGGGATGGTTTGGGTCCAAAAAGGAAAGAAAGGGATGGGGAGAGAGAGAGAGATAGTTGTCGGTGGCAGTAGGTCGGCGTGGCAGTTGCAGGGTCGGGCATGGACGACGGGAGCAGATCGGAGCGGAGGTAGAAGAAGAGGGAAGAAGAAGGTGTTGAACGAGCGGACCGGCGCAGGAAAAGAAACAGGTAGGTCGGTCGGTCCAGGAAAAATAAAAGAAGGCTGCGTCGCACGGGCCGCTCTGGAGAGGGAGGAAGGAAGGGAGAGATGGGCCGAGGCCCAAAGCGCAGGAGAGGGGCTGGCCTGGTGCGGCATCTCGAGGGAAGAAATAAGGAAAAAAGAAAAGAAGAAAAAAGGAAAAAGGGGAAAAGGAAAAAAAGGGGAAATGGAAAAATAGGGAAAATAAAATAATTTAATTTATAAAATCATAAAATGTAATATTCTTGATAAATTATTTAATTTAACAATTTAATTCATTATAATATAATATATTAGTTTAAAAAGGATGATACAATAACAAAATATCTATTTTAATTTACTAAATATTCCCGTCTAAATTTATATACTCAAAATCCATAAAATAATTAAATTAAATAATTTTAAAAGATAATTTATTTCAAATAAAAGTTATTTATTAAATTATTGGTTTTCTAAAATTTTGGGGATTACAAAAACCCAATTGGAGACAAAAATCTAGTTTTTGTACAAAAACATGTGCTACTAAATTGAATTTCAAATTATTTCTTTATGAAAATCTACTTATAGTTAATCAGTATGACACCTTTGAATGTTGGACTTCTTGTCCATCTATATCACACTCATTAAGTGGATACATTTGAATATTCCAACTTATCAATCATATTGAGTTGATATGTCCATATCAATAGAATCTGAGAATATATTCCGTCGGCAAATAAAATATCCATGAATTATCCTTATACTGGTATAAAATGGTAGATTTTAATCACCACCAATTACGAAGTACACGCATAGTCTCATATGAATAAGTGGCTGATAAATTATGCATAAATTCATCCTCACTACTTTGTTATTAGAACACATACTTTAACTATTATGAAAATTAAAAATGTAGAAACTAAATTGCAAAAATTAAAATTTCATAAATAAAATTAGTGCTAGGGTCTATAGACCACCAAATAGTTTGATTTTCTAGATAGAAAAGTACTACCAATTACAAAGTAGACACATGGTCTCATAAATAAGTGGCTGATAAATTATGCACAAAGTCATCATCACTACTTTGTTATTAGAAAAAATACTTTAACTATTATGAAAATTAAAACTGTAGAAACTAATTTGCAAGAATTAAAAATTGCATAAATAAAATGTGCAAAAATAAAATTAGTGCAAGGGTCTGTAGGCCACCAAATAGTTTAATTTTCTGGATAGAAAAGTACTTGATGTATTCAATACCATTCAATCTTCTTGATTGGTATTATATAAGTTTTGAAAAACTTTCAATTATTTTATTTCCTTGATCAAATTGCTCATAAGGTATTTATAATATTTTATCAGTCGATCTTCAAGATCAAATTGTGTATAAGGTATTTTGGACCATTAAATAATTAGGTGAAGCTTTTATCTTCCATCTCAATTTTTTCAATATCCTTTCATACCTTAGGTGCATTCTTATAAATAATATAGTTGGTCGTGAGCTATATGCTTCTACCGAAACTTGTATAATCACTCATCCATACTTCGGGTATGTGGAAAAAAATTTGCCACTTTTGGTGGTTATCCATTTACTTCAAGTAATGGAGGTTCGCACTATATTCTCCAATCAACTTTATGTGCTGAGATATATATATGTAGTCATAAACGATGATACCATTGATCCATCACTTTCATGCATACGATGATGGTCGATGAGACCGCCAATCCACCTCTGTTAAATTGATGTAATTTTCTTAATGTTGCTACTTTAGATAGCTTTCCATATGATGGAGATCTACATATGGTGATGGGCAATGTAGTCGTTAATCCATCACTTTTGATCTTTCAATTGGTCATATTATATCCAATTTGAGTTTATTGAACGGAAAACTTTAAGCTTTATATCATCAATTATCTATACCCTCCATCTCATAATTGGAAGGGAGATCATCATACATACAATCAAATTAAATTAATTATTATCAATATACAATTAAAATTGATAAAATTATCAATTAGGACAAGAATAAAGCAAATGTGGAGATAAAAACGAGATTCCCTTATTCCGAGCCGATGTTAAAACCATAATACTATATACTCCATAAAATACGTAATCAATTCAAATTAAGTAGGAGATCACTTTTCTTGGATTTTACTTGACTATAAGATATGTCACATATATGCCATTTTATGTGCCTGTAAAAATCGAGATCGCACATAAGAAACAAAAAAGATAAGTTAGCTCTATGTGACACATAATAATCATATCTATATAAAATGAAAATGAACGAAGATAAGACACCCCCTATTATTAAGTACTGATCAAACTTGATACCAACTCCATGGTCATTTCATATCCCCCCTTAACTTTCATAACAGATAGTGTTGCAAGCATGGTCATTTGGGCCTAACGATGACTTTGGATTGTTTAGTGCATCGAATGCCTTCAAACAGCTCCTAGGAAAATGGGTTAGGATGCCAAATTTTTGCCTCCACACATAGCGCCACAATTGGATATTCAAAAAAGATGATATCAATTAAATATATATTAAACCAAAATTTTCACTTTGTGAGATAAAAAATGTTGATAATTACATGATATATAAGATATTGTTGTAAATATCCTATTTACATATTATGGATATACTAGTTATAAATGTATATTTCATTAAATCATAGGTTTAATACCTCCATCATTTCCATTAGTTGTAACGGCTTCCCTCATTATGATTATAATATCTCAACTCTATGTATCCTCCATATCCTTTTATATTCTCTAACTTCTTCTCTTAATTGATGTAATAAGTAAAAGTATTATATAAATGAGATATTATGAATTTTAAATGATAGATAGATCTCACATGTATCAATGAGAATAAGAAGTCATGTTCTCTCTTCCCTGCTATATTGTTATATTATCTTTTTTTGAGTTTATCAATATTACAGCACATTATCAACACGATTATACTTTAGATGAAAAATATATATACTTATGTGTTGATTTTGTTAGGAATATTAGCAAACGACTAAAGCTAACAAAAGCTGACCTAACCCACCTGATCTAACCCGACCCAACATAACTTGAGAAATTCATCAACCTACCCCAATCCAAACCCGAATATAAGTGACTCGACCCGACCCAAAATCAATACATAATCTAACATCAACCCGACCCGCCATGAACCCAATTCATTATTAACCGACCCTAATATTAACCAGTTATGATAATAAAAAATTACACATGTCTTATTATTTATTTAAAGCTTTTTAAAATATATTGTTATATAAATTTTATTTTATTTTATTTTTCTACTTTTATTGTGAACATACTTATTTACCAACAATATTCTACTTTTACCAAATTTTATGCATAAAAATAAAACATTACAGCAATTAATAACACATTATTAATCACATGTTTATATGAAGTTAGACTTAATGATTGCTTATAAGGTTAATGAGTTAGATTAATTTTGGTGGACAATGTTTGATTTGACCTAAATCCAAAGTAATTCGATCTAGGATTAGCTCGACTCAAACCTAACCTGACCCATCAAAGTCTAGAAAAACCCGATTCGTCAAGTTAACCTAAACCTAACTCGTGAAATTAACTCAAATATAAAATCATTTGAATATGAGCTTGCTCGACCCAGCCCAACCCGAACCTAAACTAACTTAACACAAACCTGTCCCAACCCAATAAATTAACCCAATACAATCCAGATTTGCGACGATCTAAACTCGGCCTAATCTGAATAATAAGATAATCTAAAATGACCTAACACAACCTACAACTGACCTGCAAAGAAAAGTGACATACAAATAACTCGACTCGGGTGACTACCCGACCCAAATTTGACCCGTTCAACCCGATTGCCACCTATACTCATTTCTAAGACTTAAAATATATATATCATTCAACTTAATTAATGTAAACCAAATTAATTTGGAACATCTTTCGAAGTATATTCTGTGAGTTTTTTTTTTATAATATGTAGCCTGTTATTAGTTTGTAAAGATAATAATCTTTGCACTGCCCCCGCTATATGAATAGTACCAAAACAACCCCCTACAGACAACACCCAAGACTATAGCCACAGCGCCACCGGATGAAGCTCCAACTTCTACCGAATGGTACAATTGGAACAAAAAATTGTGAATGATGAAGAGTTGATGTAGACCGAAATTGCTCCAGCAATGGCAATTAAGCAATCTATATGCAGACATAGATTACGACATACTTCTCCAGGTGGGTCGACAACACCTCATAGTAATAAAGTATGCATATCGACTAATATTATGATTCTTAATTTGCTAGATATTTGATATAATAATTAGTTAGTTTTAATCCACAACCCCCTCCCCAATTTAAACCAAGTGGTCAAGAATTTAGGTGCAGCTGGTTGATGTTAACATAACCAACTTATAGTTTAATTTAGTCATTGATGTATGATGTATCTAAGTTCTTAACTCCCTTCTTTTCTTCTTTCATTCATTGAACCTACACTGAAAGTGGAACTTAAAGTGGAACCGTTCGGCCTAATCTCAATCCCGTCATTTTCATCTTGAGGTACATGATTTAGAGACAAAATATATAATAAGAAAATTGGTGATGTCATATTGCTTAGTGGTTGAAATTGTGTACTATTATGGTCATGATTTACTATATGATACTTTGTACCCATCTTTACAGAATTCTTATGGATCTATATATATATATATATGGTTCCATTGAGATTCAATTTTAAAATAAGAATTTAAAACTTATATTAGTTGTAGGATCACGAAAATCAATGATTAAGATTGCACCCAACACGAGCGGTTTAGAAATAAGGGATATGAGGGCGTAACTGTAATGAGAATGAATGTTATAAACGACAACCGCCGGTGCACGCTGAGTCTTTATTTCATATTCGTCTATTAGCTTATATACAATATCGAGTACTAAAGTTACGTGAAATGCATGAAGGTGGGGTGATGCGCACCATGGTCTCTACTTGTCAACTCCTTTCACCAAAATGGATTTATAAAATTCTAATTATCAACAAAAAATATGCACAATGGTGTATTGGTTTGCTTATTGTGTTTAAGGATGGTAATGAGCTCTACACACGCGTCAAACCTATCTTATTTTTAACGGGTTTAGGTCTAAAAATTTTGGACACGGTAAGTTTTGATCTATATATATATATCTAAATAATTTTGGATCTAATAGTTTTAGACCCATTCATTCATACCTGTTTAGTATATATACATATACAAACCGATTTTATGTTTGTCGTTATTTTCGTGATCTTATTTGAACTCTTAGATTGGTTTTCCAATTTTATTTTTGTTTGTTTATTTTATATGCAATATGTAAGACATTTTATTATGAATGTATTAGAATGTCATTTAAAAAGCTAAAGCAACTACTTGAAAATATTTGTCTCATTATTATATTTTTTTTAAAACAAAAATTACATATTAAATTATATAAAACATTAATGTATTAGTATGCACATAAATTATTCTTCTTTTTTTTAATAAAATTAGTAAAACTCGCTTAAGCTTATTTACTCACCAAACATATAGTATGTTTAGGTTTAGGTCAGGCATGATGAGTATCGATAAGCTATGGGTCTACGTGTTATAAATAGATATGGGTTTGGGTTTGACCAAACCTAACCCAACATTGTCATCCCTTATTTTGTTTACCATGGTCAAAACAGGCTTGAATCCTAACGCTCATCACTATGACTTTTGTTTTTGTATATATTTTTTTTCAATTTTCTTACTTTTATTATTATTTATTTATTTATTTTCAAGTTTATGGTTTTAGATTAATATTTGCATTTTGATATTATAGTTAACATAATTTCTGATTTTGTGCATTTAATTTTTATTCCATATGATTTATGCTTTAAAGTTTAGTATTTCCAAGTTAACTAAGTTTAATATTCTGGATTAATATGTGGCTAAATTGGATAACTATTTTTTTTCTTCTTAATATATGTTTACAATCATCTTCTGTGTTATGTATATAATATTTATTTAAGTTCAAATTTTGTGGGTTAATTCGTGTTTAATTTTAATCTTTTCTAGGTTCTTCTTTAAAATTATTTGAGTTTAAGGTTCAAATTTATTTTATTTTATTGTATTTCATTTGCTAAGATTAATTATAGGTTAAATTCAAGTTTTCCTATTTTAATATATAAGTTTATAGGAATCTAGAATTTATGATTTAGGATATAGAATCTATTCCATTTATTTTATTTTTGGGCTTATGGTTTAAGGTTTAGGGTTTATTTTATTTATTTTATGTTTAAGTTTTTAATGGTTTATTAGGCTTTTTAGTATGTTACATTTATTTAATTTTATTTTAGTTTATTTTATTTAGGGTTTAGGATTCATGGTTTAAGTTTTATTTTATTTATTTCAAAGTTTTATAGTTAAACAATAAGGTTTAAGGTTTATTTTTAGGGTTTAGTATGTACAATTTAGGTTTTATTTTATTTATTTTAAAGTTCAAGGTTTAGGGAATATTTGATTTCTTTTATGGTTTATGGTTTGATTTAAGGTTTAGGGTTTAGTGTTAATAATATGGTATTAAGGGTTTGAGATAAAAGTTTGGAGTTTTAGGGTTTAGAGGTATGGGGTTATGGGTTTAGGATCTAGGGTTTGGGTTTTATGGTGTGATGTGTAGGGTGTGGGATTGAGGGTTTGGAGTTTGGAGTTTGGGGGTCATGGTTTATAATTTAAGGTTTGGGGTTTGGGGTTCAAATTTTCAAGGTTTATGGTTCATGGCTTATGATTTAGTGTTTAAGGTTCAAGTTTTAATTTTTGGAGTGGAATGTCTAGGATTTAGGGTTCACAGTTTAAGGTTTTGGGGTTTGAGGTTTAGGGTTTAGGGTTAGAGTTTTTGGCCTTAGGCTTAGGGTTTGGGAGTTAAGGCTTAGAGATGGTTTCATTTAAATTCTAATTTGGTTGAAATCTTGGTCATAGATTTATATTAATCCAATGATTAACATTGTTTCTTAGTTCTCATTTAAACTAGTGTATCAATTTAATGCAACCCTATATATTTATACATGAATATCTAATAAGAACTAGTTCTCTCGATGAGATCAGTAGTATCTCGAGTTGAATAAACTATAGTATTTGAGTGTTAGGGGAAAAAAAGAAAAAAAAGGTGGTGGCCTTTTTATAAATTTTGTGTATTTATATTTCAGCTTTAGAAACTACATATCATAGGTAGTGGAAACTACTCTTAGTAGGTGGAAGAAACTATTATAAATCTCTCAAAAAATTATAGTATTTACTTGTTAAAAGAAAGGTGGCATTTCTATTTGAGTGTAAAAAAAATGCAGTGGTATTTTTGTAAACATTAATATTTATGTTTCAAATTAGGAACTACATATAATATGTGATAGAAACTACCCATAGTAGGTGATGAAAACTACTATAAGTATCTAATAAAATTAGTGTGGCTCTTGGTTATTACCGTAAAGGGTGGTTCTCACTAGATATATCCCCTATCCATACATGCATGCATGCATGCATGCATACAGACATATATATATATATAGTATGTACTAGCTAACTCTTTTATTAAATTTGGGAATATAAATATATATTTACTAAGACTACGCAATCCTAAATTTTTTATATTTTTAATTATAATTAAACTACATAATAAAAGAAGAAGAAACTAAGTTCCTTATTATGTTAGTTGATTTGATTGTGAACCAATGAGGTGTAAACCAACCCTAGCAATTCTCATCAACTATTTTTCGGTCTATATAGGTTTTTTCCATCAAATGGATTACATTTAGCTATGTGGCTAGTCGATAAGTTTTTCTATTTGGTTTTGGTGTTTTTTTTCTTACTAGTTGGGTTGCAATTTACATGCTAACATAAATGCACATATTTTATGGAAATATACATATCCCCACTAAAAATAGGTGGGCAATGTGTTATTTTTATAAATTTATTGAACTATCTTTTAAAACAATACACATACTATCCCACCAAATACACATATGTAAATATAAATATATATCTTTCCTAGTAAGAATACAAAATCTTATCCACGAAAATATACATCTTTTTCAACAAAATATATACCTTCTTCATATAAATACACATATTGTATTTATAAAATAATAAAGGATGAATACATTTGTTATATATACACATATTTTATCATCACATCTTATAGTTGTGAATGTACATCTTTTATAATACATTCACATCTTATATTGAGAAATACTTATCACATAGTTTTATATACACATATTATCTAACAAAATATACATATTACCCTAAAAATAAACAATTTCTAGATATAAATACACATCCATTTGTTATAAACAAGGGATGAATGCATGTTATAAATACACATCTTACTAGAAATAATACACATCTTTATAGGAAAAATATACATTCTATAACTATAAATACACATCTTTTAATAGAAAAATATACATCTTCTATAAAGAAATATTCATTATTTTATTTATACAAATTTAAGTGGATGAATGCACATATTTTAAATAAAAATACACACCTTCTGAACAATACAGCCCCCCTGACCAACATATTCATTTTAAAGACCAAACTCCCAATAAAGACAGTTTGATATGAATACGGCAGTGGATTATTATAATCAATCACCATAGTAATGAAAGTTAAAAAAATCAAAAACAACTCTTTGATTATCAACATCTTCAACTTTGTCACCATCGTCAATTTCCAGCAATTTTAATTTTCAGCAAGAACGTAGTAGTTGGTGAAAAAGGTTAGCTTCAATTTTTAATTTGTCCTGCAAGAAGATTAATTCTCTACAACCACCTCCTCATTCTTGTTTATCACCACAATTGTCATTATTAGTAGCCCAATGGGCCCTTGCAAACTAAGGTTGTCGCTTTCTCGCCTCTATTTTTATTAACTATATGAAAGACCCCTTTGCCATTAATCGTATTATTGGGAAATATAATTAGCTTTGAAGGATAATAATAGGGCATTAGTTGTTGCTTTGAATGTTGAAATTCATCTAGCTAGAGTTTGATTGCTAGAGGATATGCCTAAATTGCAAACATTGACTTAGAAAAGAGTACGAATATATTAACGGGATGGAGAATCGCTTCAATTTTAATCTGATGAAAAAGAATCGGGAAGCAACTCATTTGAAGGGGAGAGAAAGAGACTGAGATGGGAGGTGGTGCAAGGCACAAACGTGCATTATTAGTTTTGTAAGACCATATATAGGGAGCATTCCGCTACTAATAGTAGGATGCAACAATTGCTAGTTGATTGTCTCTAAATCGCCTATGGTGATGCATGGATCATTACTTTTGTATGACATATTTTGCCCGAACTGTAATTATCTAAAAAATTAATTAAGTGCTTAAGATAGATATTTGGAAAACATTTGATTCCAAGTTCAAAACTCATGTCAATGGTCAAATCTGCTTGTTTTGTCTTGGTATCTAACTAAGGGTCCTCTATGAACAAATAAATGATATGATATTGGTTTTTGTTTTTCCCTTTTTGATTAGTTCAAGACGTGGAATACGAGATCCTACAACATCCTTGGCAGTTTCTTATCTAATGGCAGAAAAGTCCTAATTAAGATGGGGCAGATACAAAGAACGCAAGCTATAGCTAGGAATGTTGTATCTTAGAAAACAAGTCATGATGGGGCGTGCAATTTGAACACCAAGTGGTAGCTAACCAACTAGCAAGGAAAACAGCTTTCCATCGGTTTTGGTTTTGATTTGCCTCGAGTACAAAATATTTTAATTTATGCAATTTGCTAGAGAGATTAATATTGTTTTTAATGGCAGGTTGGAAAACCAGATACGGACTAGTGAGCCGAAGATATTTGTCATACTTGAACTGGACCACGGTGTGTATCTGTATGCATGCGCTAGCTAGCTTGAAAATCTTGATCTTGTCAACCAAAAAGAAAAAGAAAAGAGAAAAGAACTGGTAATCTCGGCAATCTAATATGGCTAGATGCATGTAACTCGACAGCTGCTTGTTTGAGCATGCATTTATCTAGACTACTTGCATTTGTTTATGCTTTCTTACATGGCCCGCCCCCCACTCGCTTCTTTTTTCAAACCATAAAATATAAGATCTTCATTCTTCAATTAATTACATGCGTATGGCATAGGCGAAAACTGTCCTTGAATTACTTTATTTTCGCAGGAAATGCTTGGATCTAGAGGTGCGTTTTGAACCCTACTAAAAATGAGTGACGAATAAAGGTTACAATTGTTGGAGTAACATGAATAAAATATTCTTTTTTCATTCCTTATGATGGATATATATTATAGCAGTTACATCGTTTATATCTATTAGTCGTTAGTTACACCGGCGGTTACATCTTCTATATACCGTAATCAGTGTACAATACAACAGTAGGTCAGGTGCTTGAATCTTTACAGCTCCTTAAATAGCTTAGGCTTGCCAGGAGAGTCAGGTAATGGTCTTCGATCCCGCCGAGGACGTGATCTTTAAGAAGAAGGGGGGGAGGACTTTTTAAAAGCCGGTTGCGGAGGAAGATGAAGAGGCTGAAAATGCGGTACGGTGGGATTAAACTGATGGGGTCATAATTATTGGAGGTGGGGGGGGGCCTGGTGTTGTGGTTCTCATCCTGTCGACAAATGGTTGGCAATCAAGAAGGAAAGCAGAAAAGGGTCGAACACGTGATGTGCGACATGACGTGATGGTTGTGTTTTAAGGTTCTTCCTTGGTTTCCTGACTGTTCCTGGCAGCATGCATTGTTGTGTCTTGACTCATTATTTTCTATTTTACTGGTCCGCAGACTCATTAATTATTTCACACACAGCTGGCTAAATACCCTATGGACGCTGGAGGATTGACGTGCATAGTCGCGTAGTTTGGTTCTAATTGTAGGTGAGTAATCGTCCGACGAGTCCGACGATATCAAGAATCATATGCAGAAAGAAAGACAGGAGTTCTAGAACGGAGCTATCATCGTAACATATCTCAGAAGAAGGCGGCTTCGCCCCTAGGATGCGATCAATGTCCAGAACCCGCTCTGTCCCTTCCTCAATTATCAAATATTTTTTGCTGAACCAGACTGACTATAGTAGATCATTTTATCAATATCTTTTTTGTTAATCAATATCCTATCATACCACTACAAGATAGATGATTAAGGATAGGCATTCTATATTGCTACACTTGATCAAAATATGGTCTATTCACATTTAAGAAAATTATATTCAAATTGACTCTCACTATTGATGATAGTTAAAGTCATCCTTGAAAGTCCTAAAAAGTATCAAAAAAAAGCTATTACAATGACAGCTCATCACAAAACAATCATCATAAATTATTGATAGTAAAAACTTTAAATTTACAATGATAGTATTCGTCAATGAAACCTTATCCTATAACGACTGTATCGTCACTATAATCCTATTATGATGGTACTATTTTATTTTAAATATACATATATATAAATTATCTATTATAAAAATCTTAAGCCTACTCCAACGACATCTATCATCACTAAAAGTCTAATTTATTTATTTTCCATCAGACTATTATAATGACTCTAGGCCTATTGTTGCGATCTTCGTCGTCACTAAAAGCCTAATTTTTTTTTAATATATATATCAGGTTATTGAGACAACTCTAGGTTTATTGCACCAACCTCTATCGTCATTAAAAGCCTAATTTATTTTTTAATCAAGTGATTGTGACAACTCTAAACCTACTACAGCAACCCACGTTGTCACTAAAAGTCAAAAGTAATTTTTTATAAATTTTTATTACTAAAGCAAAATTTAAATTCTTTCTTTTTTAATTTTATAATTTTTTATATTAATTGAAACCATTTTTAATGTATAATTTCAAATTAATATCTAATTAATAATTCTACTAACGAATTTGTTTTTACAATTTTGATAATTCTACTAACAAAACAAATATTAATATTAATATTTGACTCTATATTATAATTTTTGGTCCTTTAATCTCTAATATTCATATTATTATTTGTGGACCTTGTTGAATGTCCTCGATCACTCATTGAGTTCACCACAAATTTGTCTAAACATGCACAACCAATTATTTTACACATACATGTCATACATAATCTTTACCCGATATTAAAGTCATTTTAGTTATATTTTCATACCCGTAATATTTTACATAAGATAACATGTCATTTTTTTTCAGTTTTCATGCTAACAGAAATAAGCGCATAATTATCAGGTAACGAATCATATTAAACATATTTATTTTCTATAAAAGAGGATTGATCCTCCTTGTATAAGTCGCTCAGGTAATGAGGGTATACACTTCTCAGTATCATTTACCAAGACCTTCACTAGTTATTAATAATTATCAATTGTCTTGCTAGTTGGTTAGAGTGTCATGTAAATCATTTACCTTCAATAGCCCTAGGGTGTGGAACATAAGTAACAAATAAATCTATATATCTAGTCATTGCCTCTCACCATAGCTGGATTTGTGGTAAGATCAACAAAAGATAATAGGACCTAAACTTGAACAATCACAAGTATAAACCCCTATCTACTATCGTAGGATGTTATGGACCTAACTCACATGCCTCTTAATATCCTTATACAAATACATCCTAAAGTAGTAAAGAAGGTAATCGCCACGTAAACGATTCATTATACCACCTATATAAAGGGACAATAACTTTGAAAGCATTATGTTATTATTATGATAATAGATGCTAAACCATTAGATTTTAGTATTTTTTTAGGGATAAAGATTTAAGGTTAGAGTTAGGGTTGACAATTATTCCACTTAATTATTTAATAATAAATTATTTAAGGCCAACGATATTATATTATTTTAAAATTTTTAAAATGCTAATAATATTTTATCATTATAATGTATTATTATCTTATTATTCCACTTACTTATTTAATTATAAATTTTTAAAGGAAAATAATATTGTAGTATTAACTAAAGTATTATCTTATCATTCCACTTAATTATTTAATCATAAATTTTAAAATAAAATTAGTATCATACTATTAACCAAGGTATTATTATCTTATTATTCCACTTAATTATTTAGTCATAAATTTTCAAATTCCAATAATATTTTATTATTTTAAAATAATAGAATCTCATTATTTCACTTCATTATTTAAAATAAATTTTCAAAGGCCAACAATATTTTATTTTTTATATTTTTATTATCTTATTATTCCACTTAATTATTTAATCATAAATTTTCAAAGGCCAATAATATTTTATTATTTTAAATTTTTATTATCTTATTATTTCAATTCATTATGTAATCATAAGTTTTCGAAGGTCAAAAATATTTTATTATTTTAATATTAAAAAATTCTTATTATTTATCTTAATTATTCAATAATAAATTTTCAAAGGCCAAAAATATTTTATTAATTTATATTTGTATTATCTTATTATTCCACTTATTTATTTATTTATAAATTTTCAAAGGCCAATAATATTTTATTATTTTACTTTTTTATTTTCATATTATTACACTCTTTTTATAATACTTTATTTAAAGTTAAAAATAATTTATTATCTAATAATTTTATATTCTTATTTAATAATAATTATTTAAGCCCAATAATATTTATCATTTTAATTTTTGAGTATCTTATTCCTACATTCATATATTCAATTAATGTTTTTCTTTTTCTAAAATTAAATTATTATTAAAAATAATGGTCAAGACTAATTAACCTAGTAGAATTTTGCATTTATATATCATACAAAATATCTAACATAATAACATGCTCGAACATATATATACCAATCACAATTATGAGCACATATACATCAATCAAAATTTTATATATATATGTATCATTCACATATATCACAACCCATACATCTGCACACAATACCATCAACATTTAACACTTAATAAAAACATTCATATATATGTATATTTCTTATGAATAAAAAATATATATAACTAGTGGTAGCATAGGGACAATGGCGACATAGTTTCTCCCGCAAGCTAAAATCCAACCAAAAATTAAATAAAATAATAATTAGAATAATAAACAAATAAATAAAGCAAAATAAACCAAAACAAGGATCAAAACAATGAAGCCTAAATTGAGATATGGAGGAAGTGGCGGTGCAAGGCAGCAGAAGGGGTGGTAAAGGTGATGTATTTGATGGAAACGCATAACAACACAAAAGAAATAAAATAAGATAATAACAAAACTAAATGAGATATTAACAAAAAATCAAATATTAAAGCAAAATTTACCCAATTTTGCGCGTCCGCTAGGAGATACAACGACTTATCCAACATGCACAACTTCATCTCTGGGACATGGATCGGTTTTCTGCAAGATTACTGCAATGTCATCAAAGAGGAAAATGAAAGAGTCATGAACACCCAGATTAGTTATCGTCGAGTCATATCATGCATTTCCTTCCCTAACAGAACTAAAGCTAGTAGTGAACAATAAAATCAAGTAAATTAGCAACGCAAAAGGGCATAATATATAGCAGGATTTTGCGAGGTAAACCAGTTCCCAAAATCTGACCTGCATATTACCAATAAGCAATGCAAAAGGGCATGATATAAAGAAGGATTTTGACAAAACATCACGCATCATAATGTAATTCAGCATCAATGACGACCGACTCTATGGAAGCAATAATGCAAAATGGGAGGTGCAAGCTGCTAACGTTTGACATGATAGTTTACTTGCGCGGTGATTGAAATTAATTGAAACCCTTCCTTCTACCCTCAAACAGGGGCTTTCAACCTCCAAAATTTCTCCTGCACAGGTACATATATATTTGATGAGCCAAAAAAAAGCAGAGAGGAACTGTAGCAACAGAAATTTGTACAAGTTAAATTAATGTATTTGATCTGATTTTGAAAGAACTTGTCCTAAATATTGTCAGGTCCGTGCAAACTTGAAAGCCAAAACGGAACTTCTGCCTCAAGCCTTTGAAGAATGATTTGGTTCCAATCCCGTATGAAGTGAGCTTATTTCAGATTCACACTAGCTTGCAATGATAACACGCTAGCTCGCATACATTTCTACGGAGTTAGGGAACAAATGGCCAGCTCCTGGGACATCATGGAATTTTTGAACATCCAAGGTAGATGTTTAGCTATGTAACGGTTTGGCGTATAATATATAGGGCACAACAAGCGTGTCTTCGTCTCCTTGCCAGAGGTGGACTGTGCCCTAATTGTTTGGGAAAGAACTCATTACCTTTGTAGGACAAAAGTTTCATTTCCCAAATCCAATATTGAAGTAGTCACGGTAGGCGCTATCATATGCTCCTGGTTGTCCAATAATTGGATGATAAACAAACCACATATGGAGTAGTCAGCTTATTACGATACTTATGGCTTTCTCTGAGGAAAGCATTTTCATCATAATTTCTTTATCTGGGCGAGACAAGTGATCAAAACTATGTGTTATAACAGTAGATGAAGGGAACCGTGCTCCACCAATAGGTTAGCTAGCCGTGGTGCACTATGTCATACTGGCAAGGCCCCTTGATCTTGTCGGAACTGGTTGTCATATATCCGCAGATAAGTCCTCAGGGATCCACACTACCAGGAGCTAACGACAGGAGCCTATAAAGCTGCTCCTGCCAACTTATGTAAACAGTGAGCCGGCAATTGAGCTCCATGGTGTGATGACATAAAATAGTACTATTAAACAATATCAAATATACATTACACTTAAATTAGAGTTTTATAATCAAAACAAAATTAAGATGTCATAATCCTAGGTTAATAAGATTATACAATTTAATAAATTAACTAAGATATTTAAAAAAAATTAATAGGTAATATAATTTTATAACAAACTAATTCAATAATTAACTAAATAATTTATTCAATTAATAAACTTATTGGTGAATTAATTTAATCAATTAATTAAGAGATTTAACAAAACGTAATAGGTGATATAATGTTAAGACAAACTAATCCAACAATTAAATAAATAACAAAACAATTCACTCAATTAACAAACTAATTGGTGAATTAAAGTTTCATATTAGGGTTTCATAATCAAAGTAAATCTTTAAATTATCAATTAATATAAAGCTATAAATTAATTTCTCACAACTAAATTAAGTAAAAAGAATAAATCAAATTTTATCTAAGGAATTGAAGAGTTGAAGTGCATATTCATGGCAAGTGGGGGCGATGGGTGACACAACAATAGTCTAGCTAGCATAACAATAGTAGCATCGCACATGTTGGATGACAGCTAAGGACCAACGCAGCGAGCCAATGACATTGAAGGAAGTAAAGGAGAAGGAGGCTTGAAGGTGAAGCGGGGAGCAAGAAAGAGATAGAGACCATAGAAGTGGGGAAGGGGAACTAACATGCTATAGCTCCAAACATCAAATGTAATGTTTTGTAAATAAAAAACTCGTGCAAAAACAAATACACTAATTAAGACTTGAACCCCTGACCTTCTCCAAATGACATGGGACACTTAGGGCACCAATCGCCAAGCCATCTACAAATTTTCATATAGGGTCTTCCTTATACAATATATGTCTTATATATTAATAATGCCTAATACCCCCGAATAAGTTACATGTGTGTGTGTGTGTGTGTGTGTGTGTGTACACAAACACACCCATATATCAACATGAAAAAAAGAAATGAGTTGTGGGGAGAGGGATTCATTAAATTAACTTTTGGTTTTGTGTCATGGGAATCAAGTATTTGGTCTAGTTATGAGGTGATACTACTACAAAGGCTAAAATGATACCCTATGTGGGAATATACTTGAGGAAAATCTAGCAAAGCTATCCACTCATTGAAAACCTAATCACATAGTATACTTATTTTAGATTGAGTTACACACTTACACCTACTGTGTAAAATTACGAGCCCTGGACCAATACCTTTCAAAAACAACATAGGATAACCTTCAAACATTCACTAAAAAACCCAACATAGAAGTGTAATTGAATCATGAATAATAGAATCGGTATAGTAGTCTCTCCTTAAAAATAAAAAATAAAAATAAAAACTAGTTATTCTATCACCAATTTTTTTATATCAAAAAGAAATTTATTTTTAAAAAGTTAAAACTTACTTTTCACTTTTACCCTCACCTTATTCTTTTATTATCTAGGTTTTAAATGTTTTATAGTATTTTAATAAAGGGTGTAAGTGGAATTTTAAGACTGTATTTATTAGTTTATAAAAATAAATGTGTAAATTACTAAAATAACTTTATTGTTGATGCAATGGAGTATTATGTAATTTATTGATTCACATCAAGCACAATTGTATAGACTTTGATCTTCAAGAATATTACACACAAAAATTAATGTAGGAACGCCGGTGATTGAACTACATATAATATCTGTATGGTTGCTAATTACTTATGGACCTATAATCGAACTCAAAAAACACAAAAATAGTTGGTTAATGAGAAACAAAAACATTTCAATTTAACCTTAGAAACATGATGAAACTAGGCATGGGGAAAGAGAATGCATAACAAAAGATTGGTGCCGACTTCAAAATCTAGAGGCTGTTGATGAAGAACCCTCACCTAGGTTGTTGTGAAGAATAGTAGCTGGAATATTTGGTTAACTTTTAATCAAGGGTGGAGTGAAGATTTTAACTCAATGGGGTCCCTTTAGACTTATATATGTACATATAAACTATTACTAACTAGTAATAGTAATAACAATTAATAACACTAGATAATACAAATATTCGCCATACATTTTCAAATAATACTAATTTGAAAACTATTTAAATGTTTATACATATCCTTAAGATAGAAAAATATCCAATGAGAACTAGTTATCTTAGTGAAAATCGAGAACTAGTACTCTTAGTTCAAAAAATTACCCACGGTAGTTGACGGAAACTACTCTTAGTAAATAAAAGAAACTATTGCAAGTAGCTAAAGAAGTTATAGTATCTGAGTGTTAAGAAAAAAAAGGTAATAGTATTTTTGGAAATATTTTGTATTTAGGTTTCACGTTTGAAAACTACCTACAATACGTGGCGGAAACTACTACTAGTAAATGGATAAAACTACTATAAATAACTCATAAAAATATAGTGGTATTTATATTTTAGTTTGGGAAGCTACTCATACTAGGTGGCCGAAACTATCTCTAATAGATGAAGATAACTACTATAAGTCTCCCAAAAAAATATAGTATTCAAGTGCCAAAAAAAAGGTTATGATATTTTTATAAATATTAAATATTTATTTTTTAAGTTAGAAAATTATCCACAGTATATGGTATAAACTATTCTCAATAAGTACAGGAAACTTACCTGTGATGTTGTGAATTTTTATTAGTCTTGTGCCTATGACCCTACTTGTGATGTTATAGATTTTTTTTACTGGAGTGGATAATGAGATATGTGACCGTTGCTATTATTATGGTTTGGGGTAATTTTTTTTTAATTATACTTCAAAGAGAATCCTTTGGATTTACAACTGATAAGTTTCAATTTTTCCCGATAAATAAGTATGAGCAGTATATGTCATTAGTGGTAATTGGTTATATGAATGATTATAATTTTTCAATGAATGCATGTACATTTCAATATTTTATACCATGTCGTGTTGTATGCCTTATACGTGTTCCATGGTGGTTTTTTCATATTGGTTTGGTGTAATGGGTTTCTTAGTATCATTATAGTAAAGGATTCCTTTCGTGGGACCCTACCTATTTAATGGGTAGTGGCCTATAAAGGTTAATTACAAGATCAGCTGAAAGCTAATAATATGGGTTGAGAGCTTAGGACTACTTGGAGTCCTTTTTGATATCTTTAATTCTAATTGTTTTTGGACTCTTATATCTTCTCACTTTTAAGTTTTGTAACAGCTAATGTGGTTTATTTTTGTAATAATTTATATTTGTTTAGTCTCTCTAATCTGAATTTTGTGACTGTGTTATTAATTTAAGCAGAGAAATTATTTTAGCATTAGCACTTGGTATAAGAATAGTAGAGGAAACGGGACTTGTAATAAGTGTAGCAATAACATCCTTTATTTTTATTGTTTTAGATTTTGCACTTAACTCTTTACATGAAATTTTTTAAGTTCCTAAAAATAAGGGTGTTACAAAGACGTGCCTAACTACTATGACTAAACCAATGGAACAAACTCAACACCTCCCAATACAACAAGTTATTGGCCACTATTCTTAAATCGATGGAAAATTCTGAAGAACCTCCCAAGATAAAATATTAAAAAAAACACACACACACAACCACTATTATTAAGCTAATGGAACGAACTCAACACCTCAGTTATGACTTGCGTAATCTTTTACTTTAAGTGATTAATATCTTATTCATTATTATTTATCTCAAGATCATATTTTGGTTTATGTTAAGCCTAGGAATCCCACTCTTAAATGGGTGGAACATTCTAGAGTACTTCTCAAGGGAAAAAAACACACACACCCCTGAACCACTATTATTTTCTGGTGTAAGGGACATACAACACCTTAGCTCTGGCTTATGTAGTATTTCTCTTTAAGTAATTAGTATCTTATTCGAGGTGGTATTGTTCAAGTTTCTCATACATAAGCATATATAGACATGAAAAGTACATAATATATCTTAAAACAATCATTTGAAACACATAAAGTACATCCATATGAATATCGATACACCTTTCTAAGAACAAAGTTACACCCCTCTTACGAAACCCGAATTTCATAAGTTAATTATAACTTCTCCCCTAGTGCTAATTTTATCACTAAATTAAACATCCATAACTAAAATATTATTATTAAATATATTTTCAAAAAATAAGGTCTAAAACTAACATCTTACACATGTGATAATAGCCTACTCTTAGGGTTAGCATTTACAATTCCCCACAAAACCATAATTTTTCTATTTAATCATAACTTCCCCCATAAAACTAATATAACTGCTAAATTTAATGCATATGCTTAAAATATTATTATTGATAACATATTCAAATTTTAAGTTCAAACGCCAACATTTCACACATATAATAACAATCTCACCCCTAGGGTTACTATTCCTACTTAAAACCACTATTCTCATTTATTGGACTTGAACTATTCATATTCACTCAAAAAATTCCATATAATATACTTAACCCATTTCAACCATTTATCACCTTAAAATACTCAATATTTCATTTTTGACCTATTTTGAACAAAATGTCCCTAAGATAGCTAAAATATCCATTTTTCCACAAAAATATAACAAATTCTTGTATGAATAATTTTTCAACCTCTAATAAATTCTATAATCATAAAAATTCATATCCAAAACTATATACAGATACTACACGTCCAGATTCATCTCAACCAACAATTTGCACATAGCCATGCTTTTATAGCTTTCTTACTTTATACAACACTCCATATCACATAACACCACTATCATCATAATATTTTCCATACAAAAATTCCAACCATGATATCATAAACAAATATGAACATATTGCACATAAAATCCCTAACTATAATATGTATCATTATCGAAGCATCCCTAACTATGACATGCACTACCACCAAAATATCACCTAAAAGTTAAAATATAACAATATTAGACTTAGAAAAATAAAATAAGGAAACTAAGGCAAAGGAGAAGGAGGAAAAATGGAAGTAGCTGAAAGTAGAAGGACCGGCACAGAGTGGTACATGGTGGAAGGCATGGCAGTGCTCTAAGGATAAGGTAAGGTGGCGCGGTCGGGAGAAATGCTCACGGGATAGGAATTCAAGGTGACCACAGTTGAGAGTGAGGCATGTGATGGAGAGAACAGTTAAGGCTTATGCGAGTCGTAGGGGAAAATGGTGCACGGGTGGTGTATGGGTTGGGAGTGACTTATGGGCTAGATGTGCAAAGGGTGCATGGTCATGCTAGGTATGCACGGGCCGAGCATGCATCAATAAAAATGAATTAGATGACCATGGGAAGAGGGAAAAGGGCATGGTTTGGGGTAGCGATGGTTGAGCGATGGAGAGGGAGGCTTATGGGGATGAGGTGGTGATGGTTGGGTGAGAAGATGGTGGTAGTGCTTGGTGGTCGGGGATGGTGAAGGAAGTGGTGGCCAGGGCAAAAAGGAGGATAAAAGGAAGGAGGGGTGCTCGACTGCATTGGTTTTCTTGACACAAGGAACGAGGATAAGGGAAATGGAGGAGGTGGAGAAGAGGGGAGGGTGTGTTGTGTGCATGTCTACAAACATGCGCGCGCGCACACATACATGTTTGCATTGCTATGGGAAGCTGATAGGAAAAGGGAGGTAAGGGGAAAAGGCAAGGGGTAGAGGGACAGGTTTGGCGTGAAAGAGGGCAGATGGAAAAAATAGTTGGGTGTAGAGGCAAGGCTATCGAGGCAGGGCTGCAGGGGTTGGTTGGTGTAGGGGGTTTGTTGTTCATGGTGCATAGCTAAGAAAGGGAAAGGAGATGAAGGATAGAGTGTTGGGATGGGCTTTATTTAGTCGAATGGGTAAAGGGGGATGTCGACTTGGTAAAGAAGAAAAGGAAAAAAGAAAGAAAAAAAATAAGGGTGACGGGTTAGGCTGGAGGCACAGGTCAGGGAGAAAAGAAAGAGGAAAGATAAAGAAGGGAGAAGGAAAAAAAAAGGGGGGGAAAGAAAGGAGAGAAAAAGAAAAAGAAAAAATTTTAGGTTTAGGTTTAAATTTATTTTTGGAATTAAATCTAAAATGTTATCTATCAATTATCTAGATTTAGGTTTAGGCTAAATATATGCACATAATGACCCAAAAAATAGAATTAGAATTTGACTTAGGGTTGAAGAATTTAGGTAAAAATAAAATCATTGATTATCTAAGATTTAGATTAGGTTAAAATATAAATTAATTGAGGTTAGGATTAGATAAAAATTTAGGGTATTACAAAGACACTCAAGCATATTGTAACACCCCAAAATTTACTATTGAAAATTTTTGTTTTATTAAAAGATTAGAGGAAGCAAAATAACAAACTGTAAATTTCGAGGATATTACCGCCACACTTAGTACCAAACCAGTTCACTCCTACCATTTCAGTACCAAGTGCTAAGGATAAAAGTGTAAAATACAATTTAAAAACCATATTTAAATTAGAGTAGTGTGACAACCCGTTTACAAGAATAAAGTCCACCAGTGGTGGTTACAAAAACAAAAATAATATTAAAACTGGGAATTTAAAAGAGAAAGTGGAAAACCCTAACGGTTCCGGATAATTCCTTACTCTCTTTCCCGTTTCCTACTTGAGAAGCACCTGAAAAATACCTACAAGGGACACTGCCCATTGAATAGGCAGGGGTCCCACGAATGGAACCCTTCAATACTATGTTACTAAGTAACCCTTTAAAACACACTCAAAAGCAGGCCCGCAATGCAACACATGAAACAAAGCTATATACTTATATAATAAGAAATACATGTACCATAATCATATACTTAACAAGTCCATCAATTATTAATAAGTAATAATATACGATCAATGCTTCTGGGACTTAAGTCATGTCATAGTGCAAAATCAATACGTTCGGGCCTAAAGCCATTAGTCCATCATTATTCAATCATCTGTCGGATTTTATATTCATGTGAGTGTGGGAACCCCACTATTATAGCTGGTGGCTGGTCATGAAGGGCAAAACGCTCATGGCCACTATTATTCGTTGGTGGACCGGTCATGCAGGGTAAAACGCTCCTGGCCACTATTATTCGCTGGTAGACCGGTCTGACTCTAATTCACATGGTATTTCACTATAAGTGATTAGTCTTTTTTCATAACTTTATTCACATCCATGACTAGTTTTATTAAGCTCGGGACCCCCACTATTATTGTCCGTGGATCGGAATATATATCAACATCATCTAGGGAAACATGCTCCTCGGCCACTATTATATCCGGTGGATCGGTACTCATAATCATCTTCCAGGGCAACACGCTCCTAGGCCACTATTATATCTGGTGGATCGGTACTCATATTCATCTGCCAGGACAACACTCTCCTGGGCTACTATTATAACCGGTGGATCGGTACTCAATATCATAATTCAACTAGGCCCGACTCATTAATCTTTCACTTTTATGATTAGTGTTTTTCCTTTTTTAATAAGCACAACAATTATATTTATTGGCCTCGGACAGGAGATCAAGAATCTGGGACACAAAGGTACACCGTTCGTACTGGTGCAGACAAGCTACTCAGTACCCTTCAACCATCAACCCAGGGAAGCAAAGGTACCCTAGTTGTACTGGTGCATAAAGCTACACAGTACCCTACCGACAAGGACACCTAATCCATAAGTATGCATACCCTCTAAATAGGTCCGTAGAGCTAGATAGAGTAAGATATAGGACCTGGCTGGGGTATAAAGGCACACCAGAAAATACCAGAATAATTGTGGGCTAAACCATATTTTTAGGGTAGCGATCCCTAAAGAGCCACCATTCCCAATCTCGAGGTCTTTCACTTTAAGTATTAGTGTCTTAATTAAGATGATCACAAAAGGCACAATATTTAGATGCTTATTCACTTTCGATCATGTTGATATCATTAAGCATTTCTTATTCATACAGTTATCCAAGATAACACAGAGAAATCATTAAGGCCATTATAATCTCATCCAATTCTGATTCAAGATTTGTTCTTGTGATACTTATTAGTCGTCAAATACTCTTACCTTGCTATTTAGTGTTACTCAAGTCTTATTACGAACCTCCGGTGTCCCATCAATATGTTAGCGATGAATTACTGATTTACCCCTTACTCGTATACAGGGGCGAAGCCAGGGGTTTTCATGGTGTCACGGGACACCATGAAAATTTAGTTAAATATAGTTTGAACACTTTATTATCAGAAGCTACACTTAGCATAATGGACAGGACACCATGGAAATTCTATGAGGACGCAGGTTCAAGCCTCATGAGGTGCAATATGTTGGCCACAAATTTTACTACTTATGTACTAAAATAAATAGCCACTTTCATGTTTTGATCCTGAGATCTCCAGCTATATTTTCTTAAAAACGGACCATATGGACTACACACTTTTTCAGCTTATTTGTTTAATTAACTTCTTTTACTTATTGTTCGAATAAGTGTATGATTAATTAACAAATAATTATTTGGGCGAGATATTTAGATAAATTGAACTTATTATTTTTAATTATAAAATTTATAACTTAAAATAAAAATATTATTGAGGTAAAATGAATGATACATTTTTTTTATTTTAAGTATTTTGTTATTACTTATATTTAATAAAATACATAATTATAATTATTATTGTTGTTATACAAGGGACACCATGAAATCGGAAGTCTGGCTCCGCCACTGCTCGTATAGTTATTAAGCCATCCCTTCCTTACTTGCCAATTTACCATATCACCCTTCAGGTTGCATAATTACCAAATTACCCATTACTCGGTTTAGGTTACCAAGTTATCTCCTACACTTTTTAAATCACCATTCACCCTTCATAATTGTTACATTCCCATTTGGTTGGTTAGACTACCAAATTGCCCTTCTCCTTTGTTATAATTACTAAATTGCCCTTAAGTTTAATAAATTACTAATTTACCCTTCTTCATTATCATGATTACCAATTTACACTTTAGTTGGTTAAATAATTACCAATTTACCCTTTAGTCGGTTAAATTACCAAAATTTCCTTCTCCATTATTATAATTACCGAATTGCCCCTTTAGTTAGATAAATTACCAAATTGCCCTTCTTTATTATCATAATTACCTAATTTCCCCTTTAGTTGGGTAAATTACCAAATTACCCTTCTTCATTATCATAATTACCATTTTACCCTTCACAATTATTATAATTATCATTTTACCTTTTCAATTATTATAATTACCATTTTACCCTTCTCCATTATTATAAATCCCAAATTACCCTTCTCCATAATTACAATTCCCAATTTACCCTTCTCCATTATTATAAATACCAACTTACCCTTCTCCATTATTACAATTACCAATTTACCCTTTTACTTACAAATTACCATTTTACCCCTTTACTACCAAAATTACCATAATATCCTCTTATTTATAAAAATTATCATTTTACCCCCTTACATCCAAATTTAGCATATTACCCTTTTGCTTGCAAATTACCATAATACCCTTTTACTTACAAGTTACCATAATACTCTTTTTACATCCAAAATTTCCATTTTACCCCTTCCTTACAAAATTGCCATTTTACCCCTTACTTCCAAAATTACCATCCTTACCCTCTTAACTCCCAAAATTATCATTTTTCCATTTACTTATAAAATTACCATATTACCCTTTTGCCTCAAAAATTACCACTTTATCCCCTTTATTACTCCACTTTTATTAAATTAACATTACCACATTGAATAATAATACTAATACTCTATTAACAATATCCAACTCCACCAAATATTATATTTTAATATAATACTTATTAGCACCCACACATATTAGGCCCTATTCATGCACAAGAAATATTACTAAAATGCCCCTAGGGCTCACAATAATATTTTACATGCATAAATGGTCACAATAACATAATATGACATGGATAAGTACTTAACACTTTCATTAATAATCAAACTCTTTTCTTAAGCAACATTTCCACATATGGCATATAAACTAACATACTTTCCTTTTTTATCAATCAATACAAGCAAATATATATATTATATTAAACCACAAATATCAAGCATAATAACATATTAAAAATCCTAATATGCTAACATATGTTTATCCATGCGTTTAAGTGGGGTTTAACGATTACCTTAATTCCCGCAAAAATAAACCTTACCAGTATCCCGGTTAAAGATTCAAGATTTAGATAACAAAATCAATACCTAAAAGTAGTATCAAAACTTATCATATTAGAGACGAGAATCCAAATCATAAAACTTTATAAAATTTAATTAATGAAACACTTAACTTAAAATGCTATTATACCTTTAAAATTTTGTACTAAAATACTAAGGCATGCAGCAGCTCATCCTGCTCATGCACCATGAGCTACATCAAAATAAAAAGTAGGAAGGCTCAAAGGGGGTGAAGGAAAGGAATAATAGCTATTGTTGGGTTGGGGTCTTTAGGTTAGGAAAAAAGGTAGATGGGGGAGTATTGGAGGCAAGGGAAGGGTGCAGGAGTGAAGAGGAGGTGTAGGTGGTGGCTGGGGATGGGTTGTTGGCGGCCAAGGGCGGCGGCGGCGAGGCGACAAAGATGGCTGCCTAGGTGGATGGGCCTAAGAAGGAAGGAAAAGAGGGGAGGAAAATGAAGGGGTGCGGGGGTTGGTTTCAGGAAAAGAAGGTGTAGGGGTGGTAGAGGAGGTTGCATGGAGTGGATTGGTGGTTTGGATGGCGGAAGAGGCAGCCGGACAACGGCAAACGGAGGGGTTGCAGGGAGGCTGCTGAGAAGGGAGAAAAAGAAGAGAAAAAAATAAGGGGAGGAAGAAGGGATTGTCGAGGGCTCGAGGGGGTATTGTGATGGTTTAGGGAGGTAGTATGAGGTGGCAGGAAGCACTGCAGGCAATTGGTGTGGCGGAGGAAGCGGCGGAGGGGCGGTGGTGCACAAAACAGGATAGAAATGGAAGGAGAATAAAATGAGAGGAAGGAGGTCGAGGAAGGTAAGGAGCTCAAACAATGAGGCATGAAAGTGGCTGGTGAGGAGAAGAAAAAGAAGAGAGAGGATAAGGGGCAGTTGGCGGTTCGGTGACAGCGTGTAGGGTGGCAGGGGAGGTGGTAGGGTGGCAAGGAGGGGAGACGAAGAGGGGGGAATAGGGCATGAGGGATGGTTTGCAGGGTTGTCCAAGTCCGAAAATGGGAAGAAAATGACGGGAAAGAGGGAAAGGCATGTGGTGACAGATGGTGGCAGCGAGAGGTTGCAAGCAGTGGCTAAGCATGGCGTCGAGGGGCATGCATTGCATCAAGGATAGAGGCAAAAGAAGAAGGAAAGGGAGAGGAGGGGTAGGTCAGGCGTAGGGGGGAAGAGAGGAATGTGGGTCAGCCAGTCCAGGGTGAAGGGAAGGAAAGAAAAAAATACAGGGGAGCTAGGCTGCACGCTAGAGAAGGAGAGGAGGGGAAGGAGTAGGCTGGAGGCCCAAGCGCAGGGGAGAGGAAGGAGGCTAGCCTGGCGGCCCGAAGCCAGAAAAAATAAATAAAGAAGAAAAAAGGAGAAAAGAGAAAAAGAAGAGGAAAGAAAAAAAGGAAAAAAGGAAAAATAGGAAGAATAAAATAATTTAATTTATAAAATAATACAATGTAATATTTTTGATAAATTATTTAATTTAATTCAATATAATTTAATATATTGGTTTAAAAAGGATAATTTTAGTAAAATATTAGTTTGAAAAATTACTTAAGTAAAAAGAGTATGATAAAATAACAAAATATTTATTATAATTTATCAAATATTTCTATCCAAATTTATATGCTCAAAAATCCATAAAATAATTAAATTAAATAATTTTAAAAGCTAATTCATCCCAAATAAAAGCTATTTATTAAATTATAGGTTTTCTAAAATTTTAGGGGATTACACATATAGAGAAAGGCATATAGTCTACTTTATTTCTTTTTTAGTATATATAAGGGCAATGTTTGCTCTTTGCCATTTTTGATAGGATTTATTATGGTAGTATTTTCTAGCTAAATTTCCCTATTTATGATAAGTAAGAAGGTAAGTTGTTATTGTTGTCCTATTTGTTAATATCATAAATTCATATTGTAGCCTTATTAGATTAGCTATATTAAGGAAACTATATTATTGCTCTCTTTGACACTGAAATACTACCCTCTTTATTCATATATGGTGTGGTGTACATGGTGCTAATTTCAAGTATCATCACTAAATATTCATTTGATTCAACTTTTTATTTTATACAACTTATGCATATATAGAACTCTCCTTTAGGGTGAAAACTGAGAATCACCCTAGTTTTATGAAATACTTACAGTAGTTTCTACCACCGATTATGGGTAGCTTCCTAACTTGAAATATAAATATTTAATATTTACAAAATTGATACGCCTTTTTTTTTCTAGCACTAAAATATTATAGTTTCCTTAAAGACTTACAATAGTTTCTTCTAACCAATAGAGGTAGTTTTCACTACCTGTTGTAGGTAGTTTCTTGATTTGGAACATAAATACCTAATATTTATAAAAATGCTAACACTTTTTTCTTTCTAACACTCAAATACTATAGTTTTTTGACACACTTAGAGTAGTTTCCTTCACCAACTGAGAGTAGTTTTCAGCATCTACTATAGGTAGTTTTCAAACCTAAAATATAAATACACAATATGTATAAAAATGTCCCCATTTTTTTTTCCTAATATTCAAATACTATAGTTTCTTAAGCTACTTATGGTAGTTTTTTTTTACTTACTGATATTAGTTTTCACCTTCTACTATGGGTAGTTTATTCAACTGAGAGTTCTAAATCTCAATTTTCACTAGATATTTTCTCTATATAAATAAATAAACACAAACACACACACACACATAATTTAAAGTATAAGTATTATATCAAAGTACTTATATTAGTAAGTTGAGAAATTCATATACTATGTTAATTTCAACCTTAATATTTAACACTCCGCCCTTGTACACCTATAGTGTCCATTTGATTTTACCTCCATTCACTTCGTTTGGGAACCTATTTAGAAACATTCCCCCGAATTTATGTAGGATAAAAGTTCATTCTGAATCACCCCATTTTTATTAATTTTATTTTTGGGGGTAATTGGGATGAATGGTAAATTTCAATTAATATAACATTCATTTATCTCAATTCACCCAAATCCAAACGTGGTTAAAATAACTTGTACCCAAATTTGGTTAATATTATCCAAACAATATCTTAAAACATTTGCCTCTATTATTATCACCTAAGTAAAATTTTAATGTTTACCCTCACTCAAATTTTAAGTAAAACGATGATGGAACAACAAAAATGAAAGGTGGAATGGAATTTTTATTTAATTTTTTGCCCCTTTTTTTGGGGGGAATGGATGGTTAATCATTCATTTCCATGGTGAAACTTGAATATCTTTCGAAACAACTTTAGGTACTTCCTCTGATATTGGTTTTACCCTCCTTTTGTTTCTTTTTTCCCCTCTTTCATTTGAGTGGACAAAGTGATATTTATATTATAGCTAGTTCAATCAATTCTATATTATATCGACTTGATCAACTCAGTGTCTTTATGGTATATACAAATAAACATATAATTTTACTGTTAAAATTAGGTCACTATATTAAGTAGCTATGTATATAGCGTAGGGGAAAACTTCGTACACAAGGTTACATGCGAAACAATATTTGATTTGTACAAGCTAAGTGAGCGATGGATAGTGGTAAACCGACGATGGTAGAATATTATGCTGTTGCATTGCACGTTCATCCCACATAGCTAGGAATAGAATATGGTACACTACAATGACAATAATTAAAACTGTCAAAATGATACGTGGATGATGCATGGTAAACAAAGCGCTAGGGCCAAATTAAAGGTTAAAATTATTAAACGCTTTTAATTTGGGAACCCGCGTACTAGCTAATTAATTAGTGTTTAGTTTCGATACAGGCGTAAAATCTTCTCACTTATCAGGCCACACTTGATTGCGTTTGCTCCTTCCACCTGTTAAATTCATATACATAATTAGTTATCAAGCAGAACGTACATAATCCCCACCAATGCATTATGCATATACCATTACCATACAGTAGTAGTAACTTATGCAGACAGAGAGAGTGGCGATGAATTAAGGTACGCACCCACAAATGTATGTTGTAGAAAATTCTTCCTCCAAAAGACTCAAAGCTCGAGACATTCACTACATTAAGCCCATCATTCTCAAGCTGCATTAGGACCTCAGAAACGTCGACAGAACCCCTGTCAGAGTACTTCAACGTCGAAATCTGAACCCCAATTTCATTTTCACCCAGTTGACTGGCTGAAACGGAAGATAACGGCGGCGCTTCTTGATCATGCGCTGCCGATTCTTTTCTTCCCCTTGGATTCTCCGGTTGATTTAGCGAGTCCTCCGGCTGGTTGGTTCTTGGTGATAGCTCTTCTTTCTTCTTGAGAAGCGTCTCTACCTCTTGTTGTAATTCTGGGATGTATTTCAATACCCTTGAAACTGTTGCTGGGATGCTTAGTTTTTTCTGTTTTTTTTTTTTTTTTGAAGCAAAATATGTATAATAACATACGTTAATACATTTTAATTCAAGGAAATCATATATACACACACACACACACACACACACTGAGAATCATAAATTATTTACTAATTTATTTATAGGATGTCTATAAATACAGCGGCTACAGAATATCACATAGATTTTACAATCATCAAAAATGTGCATTAACAAATTATTTAATTTACTTAAATAATGGCACAAAACTACTTGAAATATTAAAAAATAAATTTTCTTTATACCTTATTAGCTATTATTCTCCTCATGTCCACACAAATACATCACCTTATCAAAATACTAAAATTTAATCAAATATTTATTTAAAAGATTAAACAAAGAAGAAATATAAGATCAATGCTTGAATTTTTTTAACATTCCATAATTATGAAAAATCTAGACATTTTTTAAAATTTTTGGAATTTTCAAATAAAAGCGAAAGTTTACAAAACGTTGGGAATTTAATGGAAAATCAAAAGAATATATATTATGGCTTACGAAAAAAAAAAGGTTAGAGATGATCTATTCTATAACTTAAAAAGTAATCAAGGATAAAAGATCAGGTTTAATTCATAATTGACTTTATTCACATGAAAATTGTATGAAATGAAAAGCAAGAGAGCAGGGTTAGGCATATAAAATAGTGGTATTCGCGTACCGTGTGGTCAGAGGGTGGGAGGAGATCACGTAAAGAAGAGTACAAGCTATTTATCTTCTTGCGACGATCCCTTTCGCTGGCATTATGATTCAGCTTCTTAACCACGTGGTTCACCCCTACATTAATGATGCTTGTACTTGGTATGGGAGAGTATTGATCATCACCATCATGATCACGATCTCCACCATTATTAGTAGTAGTATTAGTGTAACTATTGTTATAATCAACTTCATGATGAGCATGAAGAGTAGCAGCGGCGGGAGGAGGAGGAAGAAGAGGAGGATTATAATCATTATCGTCAACATGTTGATTACATGGAGGCGGCGGCGGCGGCTGCTCATAACTATATGGGTCGTGATGAAGAAGACCGATATCATGATCATGGGATGAATTATACGCGAAACAATCAACGGCAGCATAATCCTCCATTACATTGACGTAATAATCTGTTGAAGCTGCTTCTAATAATGATCCTCCTCCTCCTCCTCCTCCATCTCCATTGAAGTTGTAGCAGCTGCTGCTGTTGTGATCGACATTGACGATCATCTGATGACCCTCATGATTGTATGTTACGGGGTCTTCAAAGGGCCATCCACCCGTACTCGAAAACAATGGGGACAGTGCTAGCATTTTGAGAGGAAAAGGAGGAGGGAAAAAATGATAATAATTCCAAGTAAGTTTCCAGCTAGCTAGCAAGCTTTGATTCTAAGTTCTTCGAGCTAGGTGGTTTTTGTGTGTCTGCGTGTAATTAAATTAGTGGCTGGCTACTGTTTCTTCTTAAATTTAACTGGTAGTTGAATGTGTGTATATATATAGTGATCTGGTGCTGGTTATTATTATTATATATAGATACATATATACCGAGGCTTCCTCACTCAATATATTACTAAACAAATGAGTTTCGTATTAAAAATTCTGCATCCAGTACTGACTGGAATTTCTTTATTATTTTTTTATTTGTCAGCAAGCGGTTTTGATGTTAAAATGACTTAATCGATACCGGAGTAATTAATAGTACTCTTATGGATCACAATGACCAATAATACGTAAATGCGGTAATCGTTAGTAATAGTATATACTGTTTTAATTTGAGTGGAAGATCGGATCGGGCCTGGTCGTCTGTCTGATTGATCCTCATCGCGTATAATAATAATAATAATGATCATAGACATCCATTTTGGCAAAGATCTAAGGGGGGTGCCATCTGATGCCGACGTGTGTGCCCTCCATGTTGGAGCAGTGTAGGTGCAGGCCCGCGCTTCCCACCCCGAGGTTGGCCATAAGTGTGTACCCGTTATTTATGCATAGTTTATCTGCCTGGGTTGGGATATTCTTCCTATATTTTAAGAAGGGACAGCTCCTGTGTTTATTTTTATGTGAATTAAAGGATGCAAAAATAGTATTAGGTGCCGCGGAATCATTGTGCGTTCACACGTACACACTGTGTTTAGCTAGTAGTAAAAGTAGCTTTTTACAAAGCCTAGCCTCGACTCACCCAAGTGGCTTTATGTGTATGTATATATAGTTTTTTATTTTAAAATATAAATATCTAATAATATTTATAAGAATATAATTTTTTTTTTGTCCAAACACTTAAATACCATAATTTTCTAAAAGAATTACGGTAGTTTCTTTTGTTCAACGGAGTTAGTTTCTGCCACCTACATTGTTGGTAGTTTCATAATCAAATACATATATATCTAATATTTATAAAAAATATTATCATTTTTCTTTTTAATACTTAAATACTATAATTTTCTAATAAATTTATATTAGTTTCAACCACCTATTGTAGGTAGTTTCCAAACCTCATACTTAAAACTTAAACACACAATTTTTATAAAAATATCACAATCTCTTTTTTTTCTAACACTCAAATATTATAATTTCTTGAATTATCTACAATAATTTTCTTTACCTACTACGAATAATTTTCTACCACTTATTATGGATAATTTCTTGTATCAGTTTTCAATTCTCACCGAAAGAGTTAGTTTATTATGGTTTTAAATTCTCACCGAAAGGGTTAGTTTTCATAGAATATTCCTCCACGTATGTTGTTGGGTGTAAACAGCTAGCTTTGATTTATTTGAGGCCATGCTTTTTCGACGTATGTAAATATATTAAGAGAGTAAGTTGCTCAGATGCCCGAGGGACTAGGTTGAATATGAATGTTTCTACTGCTTTATTGTTGTTATTATTATCATTATTGTTTCTGTGACATTCGAAAAATTGCAAGGACAATAAATGGTGCAGCTAGCCTCATTTTATCTTGGTCTGTGCATTACATACATACCAGCTTTGTCAGATTAAGCGGTATTAAAGGTATGGTATAGCTTAGTGTGCTTGTTCTCAGGCCTCTGTTTTCGACTCCTTCTAAAGGTGTAAACAAATTTAGTTTGAGTTCAAATGCTCACACATGAACATATATATATATATATATGCTCGAGGGACATGTAATATATGTGTATCTATGGGTCTAGGAGCTAATCAGGATATTCACAAAGAATAATGATCATTTTTTCCTTCTTGTTACACCCCAATTTTGAAACAATAAATAAAACAAAACGCCCTGATATTTTTCAAAGTTAACAGTTACTACTGCTTCATCTATTTTATTGTTTCCAAGTAGCAAAAATCAAACATTAACTTTTATATATGTGCCTAAGCACAAAGCCATGTAACTGAGTGAACCTTCTAATTAGCTTCCTTAATCTTCTGGTAATCCAGGGTTTCACGGTGCTTAGCACCATGCCAATCTCTGGAGCCCATGCGCCCCAAACACATGAGCAGTTAATCCCTTTCCATTTAAGGTTTCAGGGTGGGGGAACCGATCGAACCATTAATTAGGTCCGGCATGCATGGCACTAATACATTCAAGCATATATGATTATGGCTGGGTTTCATCACAAACATTTACATTTGTGTAACTTCGTTGGGAGTTTTTTTGACGCTAGGGTGTATACATAGATCTGGCTGGCTGTCTGGAGAAAGAGGAATTATTAAAATTTAGTAACATTCATTGTGATCGCTGTTGTCGGTTATTTTATTATATTTAATAGATAAGTTTATTACAAATAATATAAATACTAAAAGAAAAAGAAAAAGAAAAAACCTTCTGTCGAAATGTAACCGTTTGAACATTCACCAAAACGTAAACGTCGCTGGTAGTATTTAATTAAATAAAGATGTATTATTATTTTACATTATCCTCGTAGATTACAGGAGAATCCAGACAGAGATTAAAATATAAAGGAGGGAAGGCACGAGCCAGGCGTCGGCCCAGGGCCCTCAAGCAACGTAGAGACAAGTCGAGGCACGAGCCTTCCATGAGACATATTTTATGAACTTGCGCTTCGAACTTTCAGGTCTCGAGCCTAATCATTTATTATATTATTCCTTTCAATGGATATTAGGATAATGATTGTCTCCTTTAATTTAGTAGTTTTAAAGTATTAATTATTAGTACAAGTCGTATCATCGTATGTCATTCCACCAATCAACACTTGGTTGATGTGCGCTGGATCTAACTGGAGTGGAGTTACTACCTACTGATCGATGGAGCATTTAAGATCAAATAGTAACTGTATTTTTGTTTTTTATCTTAAAGAAAAATGCTACTAATTATAACCTTGGAGGCTGCCTGCTCCTATCATTAAAACACTAGCAGGTCATTTACCTGTAAATGACAGATGAAGCCCCCCCCCCCCCCCTCTTCCCTTTTGATTTTATAAGAAATATACATAAATGAAAACAAAATGATTACCGGAATAACCCCACAACAGAAATTACATGAAACAAACAAAGAACCCAGACACCGATCATATCAGCAAAAAGAACCTATGAATGCATGAGCCCCCACCCGCAAACGAAGCCCGCTACCAATCAAGATCGGTCGCCAAAAAAAAAAATATCACTACAGAAAGGTACAAATACAAAACGACCAACCATGAAAAAACCCCCCGCCCATCGAACACATGGACATAGGATAGGAAATAAATGATTGAAAATTCATTTATGTATTTTTATTCTCACGTTTGTTAGGAAATAAATATGATTTGGGAATAAATGATTTCTAGATTTTGTGTATAGGAATAAGATCGAAAATAAAGTAACTAATTTACTATTATTATTTTCTTAAAAGATGTAATGTTTTAGGTATGTTTGATTAATATACATGGTTATTTTAGTTTTTTTATTTTTCTTTTATTCTCATTCCTCGTTATCTATTACGTGCCCTCATTTATATTATTCAACCTATTGCATGGTCTAGCATCATACCACAGTGCTATAGAATTATTATTATTATTATTATTATTATTATTATTATTATTATTATTATTATTTTCTTATTAATTTATTTAAATTTTGGTTTATTAAAAAAAATTATATCACAATTTTTTTTAAATTTTATATATAAATAGATATTCATATTTATATATTTTTGATAAAAAAATATATATTGGTAAAAAAATCAATATAATAATTATAAAATATTAGTTTTAAATATAACAATGGTGAAAAATCATCTCGCTGGTAAAAGATTAATTTAAAGTAGAATAATAAAAAAAATAAACTTATTAGTGAAAAATAAATGTATTAGTGGTAAAAAGACCGGTGAAAAATTAGTATACTAGTGGTGAAAGATTAATTTTAAGTAAAACAATAGTGAAAAATCATCTCGGTGGTAAAAGACCGTTACATTAGTGGTGAAAGATCTATTTAAAGTACACTAATAGTAAAAGATCAACTTGCTAATGAAAAATAAATGCATTAGTGGGTGGTAAGAGATTAGTACATTCATGGTAAAGGAAATAGTATACTAATAATGAAAGATTAGTTTTAAGTAGAATAATAGTGGAATATCAAATTACTAGTGAAGTATCGTTACACTAATGGTAAAAGATCGATACATTAGTAGTGAAAAATTAGTACGTCATTGGTAAAATATTAATTTTAAATAGAATAACAGTCAAAGATCAACTTGTTGGTGAAATATACTAGTGCTAAAAAATCAATACATTAGTGTGAAAAATTAGTACACTAATGGACACCAATGGTCAAAGATTAGTTTTATGTAATAATGTTGGAATATCAATTCACTAGTGAAAGATCGCTACATTAGTGGTGAAAGATCGCTACATTAGTAGTAAAAGATTAATATACTAGTAGTAAAAGATTAGTTTTAAGTAAAATAGTAGTAAAAGATCAAATTGCTGATGAAAAATAAATACATTAGTAGTGAAAGATTAGTACATTAATGGTAAAAAAATGGATACACTAGCAATAAAATATTAGTTTTAAGTAGAATAATTGTAAAATATCAACTCACTATTCAAAGATCATTACATTAGTGGTAAAAGATTGGTATGTTAGTAGTGAAAAATTGGATGAAGCCTAAGCTATAACAAAAATTGGATGAAGCCTAAGTCATAACAAAAACTTGATCTACTAGGCTCGTCAGCCCCTTTCTCACCCTTGCCCTTCACGTCGAACTTGAGAGGAGTTGAGGGTGGTTCGAACAGTGTGGCCACATTTTTTGATGGGCTTGTACTTGATTTGTTGAAGTTCAATGGAGTGGCTCACTTGACTTTCTTGTGCTTTTCAACTTTAATACCTTTGTATTTCCACCTTTCTAGCAAGTTCTCGTCTAAAACCTCCCACAAATCTTGATAGTGTTCTTCATTTTTCTCAATAACGAATCTAAGTAATAATTTTTAAAATTCACAGATGTACTCTTCTAATATCATTTGATCTTGTATCAAGGATGACAATCTATTGTACAAATATTGAATGTGGGAAGATAGCACTTAAAGCCCCTTACATTTCTAGATCTACTAGGCTCGCCAACCCCTTTCTCACCCTTGCCCTTCACGTCAAACTTGAAGGGAGTTTGAGGTGGTTTGGACGATGTGGCCATATATTTGGACCGACTTGCACAAAAGGCATGACAGTTCATAACAAAAATCTAGCCGATGTCTGGTGTATTCTAATTCTATGCTCTAATTAATTAATCCAAGAGCTTTAAGATAATGGATCGGAGAAGGTTGAGATGAATACAGCGGAAATACCGATGAGGAAAATAATTGCCGAAAGGAGAAGGCAAAGGACCATAGAGAGAATAAATGTTGGACTTTGGGCAATTGGGCAAACAGAAAAATGGAAAAGGATTTCACTTTATATATAGTGTCAACAATCAGCTAAAACACAACTTAGTTGAAGTACGAAAAAAGAGAAAATTGTCCATCTCGACAAACATAATGTAGTTGACACTGACCTTAGAAAAATACAGACATTTCCAAACCGACCAAATATGTAATATAATAATCCCTCCCGTCTTTTTCCTTGTCTCCCTTCAACAAGAAGGGAAAGCCATAATAATCTTTCGGGAAAATATTATGACCAGATGTCAAAACCCCAAAGCAAGACTAAGGGCCCGCCAGCCGCTGCTACCAAAACCTGGCAGGTGAAGCTACTCTGAATGGCTCAACCGATGTACCCATGTCAAAAAATATCAGCTCGACCCTTGTGCTTCCTTACCTTCTTCCTCCTCGAAACCCTCCTCTCCCTCTTCCGCCTCCTCTTCTCCCTCCTCGTCCTCTTCCTCTCCCTCCACCTCTTCCTCTCCCTCGGCCTCCATGATCAGAAGGGTGAGGTCTGAGACCTAAAGATTGAACTCCTCTCTTCTTACCATGGCCTGGTTCTCTATCCTGCTCATCTTCCTCGTACTTCGCTTGACTTCGAGATACAAAAGAAATCTCTCTCGAGCCTCCAGGCCCCGACCTAAGATTATTTTGCTGACGTAGTTTGTCATTTTCAAGCTTTGCTACTCTTTCTTCCAACGGAAGAGCATCCTCATTTGCAAGTGAGACACCACTCCAGAATGCATCTGCATGCCGCTCATCTTTCACTTCAAGCAATCTGAGAGAAGGAAGAAAAAAGGATGATAATATGAGAAAAGCTTCCGTAATCTTCTGCAGAATCTGGTTATAGAAATTATACGAGATATGCAGCTCACCTTGGGGCCCGTGATTTCTTCCTTGCTCTACCGTCATCATCAGTTCCATCATCCTCAGAGGCTGATGCCTCAGAGTTGCTCAAACCTTCATCACTAAGCTCCATGACGGGGTCAAAGTGCTCCTCAATGAAAGCAGACTGCTTCTGGGAAGCTACGGGATGAAGGGCACGATATTCTTGTGACTTCTCATCAATTTCAAATTCCTGGACAACAATATCAACAAAAAATTTTGAATGCTTAAAATAAGCGAACGTCTGGAAATATGTTGCAGATTTTGGAGTGGCAATAACTTTTAGATTAAAAAGTAAAAGAATCTAAGATATAGAAGAATCGACAAGAAGGAACTAAACAACTTCCCATAGAGATACTGGGCGGGCGTCAGTAAATCTCCTTTTTTTCTTTTCTTTTTTTTTCTTTTCCTTTTTTTTTTAGTGGAGTAGTTCCTCCGATATGATAACTTACCGGATCCTCAAACATCTTGCTAAATCTTGGATCTTCCATTATGTCCTTCTTCAGTCCTTTCTTTTTCTTCGGCTTCTTCTCAGCAGCAGCATCAACCTTATTGTCGCCTTCATCTTGTGCAAGAAGATCTGCTGCCAGACGTCGGTTGACTTTAATACGCTTGTTCTTGATCTGTCAATGATACAAAACCCTGTCAACTTCAACAAAAACTAAGAGAAATTCAAATGGATTTGCTTTCATAACCAAATAATCATTTATCGAGGACAAAGAAGAGTTTACAAAATGAAAAACTGTATAGTGATCCAAAGCCAAAACAAGACATTTGACTAAAAGAAGCACCAATTTATAAGAGCAATGGATTATGAATTGCAACTTATGCATTTGTCAACTGCAAAGGAACCAGAAGAAAAGGAAGAGAAGAATGGAGCAGAGAATCAGAGAAAGCAAGAGAGGAATAGACAAAGGAAATCGATTTTCTTATTCATCCTTTCCATACGATTACAATTCCCAATTAATACCTCCCCATTCAGTTAATCCAAAATAGCAAAACGGATTACTTACAACTTCTAACCAACTACTCAACCGTAGCAAAATTCCAAAATTATCATTAATCTTCTACCTTCCAGCTCAAACTCCACGTGTGTCCTTGTCATCACCCTCAACCAACTCAGCTTCGCCATGCCTGACAAGTTTCCCCGGATCAGATGATACTTGTCCCCAAGGATCGAATGAAGGAAATTAAGCCTTTAGGATGGTGAAATCTTCCCAAGTAGTATTTTCAGGTCCCAAATTGAACTATTCCACCAGTAATTGTGTGACAGGCTTATTGTGTCGCTTCACTACCCGCTTGTCTAGCACTCTCATAGAAGCAACCAATGGCTGGCCCTCCTGAGTCAGTATGGGCAGAGAGGCAGTTGCTAGTCCACATATTTCTTCAACATAACTATGTGGAATAAAGGATGAATGAGGCTGCCCATAGGCAGTTCTAAATGATAAGCAGCAATTTCCACTCTGGCGACGACTTTAAACGACCCATAGTACTTTGAAGCTGACTTCAGGTGTCTTTGTGCAGCCAAAGATGTTTGAAGATAAGGTTGCAGCTTGAGCAGAACTAAATCTCCCTTTTGAAAGGTACAATCGGACCTATGTCTATCAGCATAATGTTTCATGCATGCCTGTGCTTTGAGGAGCAGATCCTGGAGGAGCTTATTAAGCTGAACTCGATCCTGGATGAAGGAGTGGGCAGCAGATACATTGCTGGGGTGAGCTGAATTCCAACAGGCATGTGGGGGAGCATAGCCATGTAATGCTGCAAAAGGAGTGGTATGAAGCATTATACCATTATTCAGCAAGGGACGGCTACTGAGACCATTTACGGGGAACTTGGAAGGTCATACATCTAAGGTATTGTTCAAGGCATTGGTTGAGCCTTTCGGACAGACCATCTGTTTGTGAGTGATAAGTTGTACTCATGTAGAGCTTCATTCCCATCTGCTTGAAGAGGGTCGGTCAAAATAAGATGGTAAAGATCTTGTCTCGATCAGAAATGACTGCAACCGGTAACCCATGGAGCTCGCAGACATTATCGAAAAACAACTAAGCTACTTGGGAGGCAATGAAGGGGTGAGAAAGGGGCATGAAGTGAGCAAATTTAGTGAGCTTATCAATCACCACCAAAATAGTGTCATAGCCCTTTAATCGGGGTAACGTCTATGAAGTCCATAGTCATCGTTTCCAAGGCTTGAGAAGGGATGGGCAGATGTGGCAGTAGGCCAGGGTATGGGTCATGATCATATTTATTTCGCTAGTGGCTGTCATAGGCATGGATATGCTCTCTTCTACCCTTGTGCATTTAAGGCCAATCGAAAGTAGCTTTGACCCGTTGATATGTGGCATGGATTCCAGCCTGCCCTCCAAAGGGAGTTGTGCATTACCTAAAGTACCTTACCCCTTATATCTCTCAATGTACCCAAATACAACCTTCCCTTGGGCCTTGCTGTAAAGTTAAGTTAGGCCTTGATTAGGGGTCCAAAGCAAGGGCTGCCAACAACTCCTGAGCTTCTTCATCCCTAAGTAGCTTGATTTCACTTTTGTAATCGAAGAAGGAACCACTGTAGAAACTATAGTATACAAGGTCGCCTCCATGCCCTCCCTTCTGGACAAAGAATCAATCAACCCCTTTTTCATATTGTACAGTGTATCATCGCCCCCATAATTAAGTTAACCCTTTCTTTTGTATGTGAGTAGTCAATTTCTATTCTAAGAGATACTTTAATCTTTGCTAATCCGTTTGAATTACAAAAGTACCACCCCCCCCCCCTCCAAATAATGTCTTCACTTGTCGATAGCCATCAAAAAGCCAAGAATTCTTTCTTATAAATCGATAGTTCCTGATGCTTGGCGCTAAGTGTCTTACTGAGAAAAGTGACAGGTCTTCCTCCCTATGTTAGTACAGCCCCTATACCCTTTCCACTAGCATCTATCTCCAGGAAATTAAAAGTTGGGTAGAACCCGCACTAGAGATTCGGTCATGGCCTTCTTCAATCTTTTAGATGCTTCTTCGGCTTATTTACCCCAAGTAAACTGCTCCTTCAACATGTTGGTAAGATATCTGCTAACCAGCCCATAGCCTCTTATAAATTTCTGATCGTAGCCAATTAACCCAAAAAACCCTCTAAGAGATTTGAGTGTGGTAGGCTCAAGCCATTGGATCATGGCTGCAATCTTGGTTGGGCCAGTCTTCATGCTTTTGGCAGAAATGATATACCCCAAATATTAGATCTGAGACCAAAGTAGCACTTCCCCTTCTTAACATACAACTGATGTTGCCTTAGGATCCCTAGGGTGAGGTCAAGGTGTTCATAATGCTGGTGGAAAGTGTCCTGTAAACAAGTAAATCATCAAAAAAGACCAAGATAAACTTCCTAAAGTAAGGAGAAAAGATGCGGTTCATCCAAAATTGGAATGTGGCTGAGGTATTTGATAACCCCAAGGGCATGACTCGAAACTCATAATGTCCTTGATGGATTCTAAAGGATGGTTTGTAGGTATCTTGGGAATTGACCCAGATTTGGTGGTATCGGGCTCTAAGATCAATTTTAGAAAAGTATTGGGAACTATGAACTTTATCTAGGAGGTCATCAATGATGGGAATTGGGTATTTGTTTTTAATGGTAAGTTGGTTTAATTATCTATAATCCATGCATACTCTCCAAGAGTGGTCTTTCTTTTAGAATAGCAAAAAAGGGGAAGCAAAAGGGCTTTGCCTTGGGGTAATGATAGAGTTAGCTAAGAGCTCCTTAATTTGCCTTTCCACCTCTTATTTCTGGTGAAAAGGGAATCTGACAATCTGTACGATCAAAGATTGACAAGTTTGGCTCCAGGTATTAAAGGAATTTTGTGGTTGTATGATCTAGGTGGGGGTAACCCCTTAGGCTCCTAAAAAACATCATTGTAAGCTTCAATTAAGGGAAGTAGCTTGGTGGGAATCGTTACCTCCAATAAGTCATAATCATCAACAGTAAGCATGAATAAGTGCCCCTCCAGTCCTCTTGAATGGTACTGCCCTTTTATCTCTTTGCCCAATAGAAGTTGCAATTGAAAAAGATTGGTTGTTCCCTTCAACTTAACCTATTCTCCTTCCTCCAAGAAAAAAGGGGTAAAATCCTAGAAATCAAATAAAATTGGGCTATAGTCCCTCAGCCAGTCGACACCCACTACTAGATCATTACCTTTCAATTCCAGCAATCTCAAGTCTGATTAGAAGCGGTGACCTTGCATAACCCACTTGAACCCCTAACATTTATGTTTGTGAAACATATTATTTTCATTGGTGTTATGGACAAGCAGGAGCAACAACAACCTTCGGCCCTCATTACTTACAAGAGGCGCATCAAATAGGATTGGATTTACTAAGTATTAATTAGTTGTTCTAAGTTATAGTGTGTCAGTTATAAGTTTGAATTAGTATTATGGTGTGTGCTATTAATAAGGAGACAGTTACCAAGTAGTTATTTTCTTTCTGATGTACGTTTGAATTTAAAAAGGAATGGAGAAAATGAAGAAGGCAGTCAGTTTTCTTCACAAAAATCATGAACAAGAGATCAAAGGGTTCTCTCTAATGAGCCCTTAAAGAGATCAAAGGGTTCTTTCTAATGAGCCCTTAAACACTTTCAAAATAGGTAAGAAAGGAAGAAAAGTCAGTAGATTAGATTTCACTAAAGATTCAGAATCTGATAACACAACAAACAGACCTATTACCAGATCCCAGAGTAGGACCTGTAACAAACTGGTATCAGACAGGTTGGTAATGGCTGAACCAAGAACTTTGCAGCAACAGTTTGAAGCCTTCCTGGCATTATATCAGGAAGATCGAGCCAAAGACCGTGCTGATCGCGAGAGGGAAAAGCAGGAAATTCTCACGCAATTGCATGATGTGGTTCGCGAAGTTACAACAACCCGTACTGAAGGTTCTGGCACTCATCCTCGTGCCCCTAGGGAGAGGCTGCCTGTTGATGATAATGCTGATCGTGGCCATTATGCCCCTCGATTTTCCAAACTCGAATTTCCAAGATACAAGGGCGATAGTGATCCTTTGGCCTGGCTCAGTCAATGTGAACACTTTTTCCGCCATCAACGCACTCCGGAGGTAGAAAAGATTGCTTTGGTGGCCATCCATTTGGAAGATGATGCTCAGTTATGGTTTCTCAAATTAGATAAAGATCGTCCAAACTTGTCTTGGGAAGATTTTAAAAGCCAGTGCCATCTCCGCTTTGGACCCTCGGTTCATGGCAATAAATTGGGCGAATTGGTGAAATTAAGGCAGATTGGCTCTGTTGAAGAATACCAGCGCCGGTTTGAACAATTATCTGCACGGGCTAGTTCTCTTACATCTGAACAAGAAGTGGAAATTTTCTTAAGTGGCCTACAAGAATATATTGCAGTCGAGGTTGAATTGCACCATCCTACTGATCTGACCAGTGCCATGAGTTTGGCTCGTCTCTATGAGCGTAAAGGGAGTGGGAAGAAGACTTATGCTTCCGGCGTGACGGCAGCAAATTCACCTAGTAACCGACCTTTAGCGGTTACTTCTTCCAAACCTCCATTCATTAAATGATTGAGTAGGGCTGAGATGGAGGAGCGCAGAGCCAAGAACCTTTGCTATAATTGTGATGAGACTTATTCTCCTAGGCATCAGTGTAAAGGACTTTTCTGGATAGAAGGTGTGGAGGACTTATCTGTTGATAATGCAGATCCAGGGAATTTAGTGGACTCTGTGGAACCTGCCATATCTCTTCATGCTATTACAGGGGCGCAACAATCTCAAACTATGCAAATTCGGGGCTTTATCAATGGCTATCCGGTGTTGGTCTTGATCGATTCCGGGAGTACTCATAGTTTTCTGGATGTGTCCTTACTAGAGAAATTAGGCTTGGCTATACAACCCAGAGATGATCTCAAAGTTACAGTGGCTAATGGTGAAAAGATGCGTTCTCCTGGTCTATGTAAAGGTGTTCCTCTTTCTCTACAGAATACTTTATTTCATGTAGATCTTTTCTTGCTCTCCCTGGGTTGTTTTCGTGGTCCTTGGAATTACTTGGCTTCAATCTTTGGGGCCCATTGAATGGGATTTTACAGCCTTGTGGATGAGGTTTTTCAATTCTGGCCAGTTAATAGTGTTACATGGCAATAGGGAGTCTACCACTCCCTCTTTTCATCACACCAAAACTCTGATTGAACTAGATAAAGAGATGCACATTAAAAAATTATTGACAGAATTTGCCGATATTTTGGAAGAGCCCAATGGGTTGCCACCGACCCGTTATTGTGATCACCAGAGTGTATTAGAGATGGGGACTGATCCCATAGTGGTACGACCTTACCGCTATCCTCATCTTCAAAAAGATGAAATTGAGAAGCAATGTGCAGATATGCTGGCCAAGGGCATTATTCGTCCAAGTCAATCTCCATTTTCTTCTCCAGTGCTATTGGTTAAGAAGGCTGATGATAGTTGGCGTTTTTGTGTGGATTATAGAGCTTTGAACTCTAAAACAGTCAAGGATAAATTTCCTATTCCAGTGATTGACGAGTTATTGGAAGAACTCCATGGCGCTAAGTACTTCACTAAACTGGACTTACGCTCTGGCTATTATCAAATTCGAATGGCTCCGGAGGATGTTGAAAAAACAGCCTTTCAAACACACCACGGCCATTTTGAATTTTTGGTTATGCCCTTTAGATTAACCAAGACAAGTTATAGTGTGTCAGTTATAAGTTTGAATTAGTATTATGGTGTGTGCTATTAATAAGGAGACAGTTACCAAGTAGTTATTTTCTTTCTGATGTACGTTTGAATTTAAAAAGGAATGGAGAAAATGAAGAAGGCAGTTAGTTTTCTTCACAAAAATCATGAACAAGAGATCAAAGGGTTCTCTCTAATGAGCCCTTAAAGAGATCAAAGGGTTCTTTCTAATGAGCCCTTAAACACTTTCAAAATAGGTAAGAAAGGAAGAAAAGTCGGTAGATTAGATTTCACTAAAGATTCAGAATCTGATAACACAACAAACAGACCTATTACCAGATCCCAGAGTAGGACCTGTAACAATTGGCCACAGTAATAGCTAAGGTAGTGGTTTGCTCCACTTAATATGGCGAGTTTTGCACTAGTGTTGGGTTCACAAAACTATAGGTACTCCCACTATCAACAAGGATTATGACCAACTAACCATTGGCCAACCCTTGATGCATATAGTATTGTGACTCTCTTGTGATGGCATGCAGTGAGATTGCCATTTCATCCAATTCCTCCTTCATGCTTGCGGTCTCCTCCTCCACTGGTACATCATCCTCCCTAGTAGGCTCAGCTACCATATTATGCAGTTGCTTGGGTTTGCACTGGTGTTCTGGGTGGTACCTTTCACCACACCTAAAACATAACCATTGGGCACACCTCTACTCAATCAAGTGTTTCTGGAGACGTTGGTTGTCATGGGAGAGAAATTTCTCGGTGTCACTCTAGGTGAAGGGGTGGGTGGCGGAGATATCTTTCCTTGTGGGACTTTAGCCAGTGTCCGAATGAAACTAGCATGGTCCAACTCCTTACACTTGACAAACTCCAGTGCTTGATATAAGGTGATAGGTTGAAACATCTAAACCTCATGTTTTAGATTGTCTCTCAAGCCACAGATGAAGCTGAACACAAAATAGTCCTCGCCTAAATGAGAGTTGGGCATCAACATCAATCCCCTCAGTTCTTCAAATTGGGCATAGTAATCCTCTAGTCCTCTATCTATCATAGCTTATTAAACTAATCCACTATTCTTCAGAAATGCAAGTCTCCAAAACGAGCACAAATAGATTGGTTGAATTCCTCCCAATTGGTCTCATTAGAGTGTTGGCTCTCATACCAATGTTTGGCACTTCCTGTCAGATGTAAAGCTGCCAGCTGCACTCTCTATCCCTCTTCCCCCTTAAACAGGTAAAAATACTTCAAACATTTATTAATACACCCTCTTGAATTCGACTAATCAAAGACTGAGGACTCCAATTTTGGGTCGGTCATCACAATCCCATGGTGCACGGGGGGCTCTATGGTCCTTGACAGATAGGTTTTTGTAGCTACTGGAATAGGTTTCTGTTGGACTGCCTAATGGCTGAACCCAGAGGCACTAGCAGAGCTACAGTAGGGGAAGTTGATACCAAAGATCCATAGCCATCAATGGGAGGAGTCTTCACGTTTTCCCCCGATTGAAGCATCTCTAAAATCTGTTTCAGCCCTTTCTCCATCTTCACCTCCATAGCCTTATCACTGTCAGATAAAGAGATGAGACTTACTGTTGGGTGGCTTCACTTTGAGCCTATAGTCCTTGGATCTAACTATCCACCGAGTATTCTCCCCCAATCTTTGTCTTGGTCTTAGCCAGCTTGAGGGTAACAACGAGGTTTTGATACCAAATGTCATCTGAAGAATAGAGGAGAAGAACCAGAAGAAAAGGAAGAGAAGAATAGAGCAAAGAATCAAAGGAAAGCAAGAGAGGAATAGACAAATGAGATTGATTTTCTTATTCATCCTTTCCATATGATTACAATTCCCAATTAATACCTCTATATGATTAATCCAAAATAGTAAAACAAATTGCTGACAACTTCTAACCTATTTCTCAACCATAGAAATATTCCAAAATAACCTCCAGCAGGATTACCATTAATCTTCCCCCTTCCAGCTCAACCTCTATTTATGTCCCTATCAGCACCCTCAACCAACTCAGCTTCACCATGCCTGACAGCATTAGTAGTCTATACTAGGTGACATTCCGTGTGACACGGTCTATAATATAAATAGCTTCTTTTCGGTACCAAAACAAATCATAAGGAGCCAAGAAAGGAGACTGAGCTGCCTTGGTCCCACAGTTTACCTCTTGCCCAAAAAAACAAAAAAAAAAAAGCCTTTTCAAAGTTAATGGTCACATAATAGTTGTAATTTTCATTCTGTCCCAGATGATCCTTAAATGGTTGGCAAAGGTACATCCCAAGTTTCCAGTCATGCCACACTAATCAGGCATGAAAATCCACTAGAAACAGAGACATCATCCGATTCAGACATCTATAACATCACTTGGTACTCCAGCAGTAATAACAAAGCTATCTTCTGTCATGGAAGTGTTTTAAAAATTTTGAAACACATAGAAGGCAAAAAGTTGCCAAAAAAATTGTAAGCCAGGATGCAAGTATTTGCACCAGTGAATGCTTAGACAAAGAGCCTTCGACAAACAAAAGCAGCTCAATTCTAAGGCACAAACTAACCGTAATATGGCTTGCAGCCCGCTTGTCCATTTGTTCCTTTTTCTTCTGCTCAATATATGTGTCATATACAAATGGGTCTACTGCTTCCTTTGCCTGCAGGATTAGATGGCGAAATTTAGATTCTTCAGTATATTGTTCTAGGAAGAAAAAGAAATAGGATTATGCAGCGAAAGATATTCTCTTGCACCAGAACCAGCAGAAAATATACACCCAAAATTTTAGAGCATCAAGAGGCATGAAAGGAGGATCAATCCTTGCTTTTCAACTGGTTGTCTTCAGAAGTAAAGGTAGCATCCACTACGACAATCTCCAAAAACCCCTTAAACATCACGAGAGAAAGAATCATTACCTTTTTATATAAGCGGTAATCAATAAAGAAACCATGCATGTAGGCTCTCAGCAAATTGGTGCCAATTAAATTTGTCAAATTCAGTCTTTCAAGCTCTTCTTTTGTAACAAACTTGTAATCTTCATATATAGTGGTCTGTGCATTCTCTTCCATCTCTTCCTGAAAGAAAAGAACAGATAACGTAAGACAATTGCAGCATTCTTTAGATCCCAGCTATTTTGTTGTCAAAGATGAAGTGACCAAATATGTGAACAAAGGAGCAAATATTCTGAGAGTACGCACTGTTAAGTTTTCTAAGTATGAGCACCACTTTGGAGCAGGCCCCAGAGCAGGTATGAAGTAAGAGGGTATGAGGCTGGAGTCCAGAGCTAACAACATCAGTCCACTTTCTGGGAACACACAGGTGTCATTTATTGCTCCAGCAGTTGGTTCAATGCTAGTCATTCCTTCCCCCTGTAATAGTAAAAATTCATAGCGAAACCAAATTATACCTAAAACGACATAAGACTTATGTCTCTAAGAGGTCATTATGAACCATATGCAGTTGTGTTACATTCAGAATCCAACCCAGGTCAGTATGAAAATGCAAAAGACTATCCAAGGTTATTCAAGAATATAAATGTCTAGCTGTGAAGAATGCATACATTTAAATAAATCACAAGCAATTTTTTAAAAAAATTAACAAAGAATAAAATTAGAGATCTAGGTACAAGTCCCACATTTGAACCCCATCAAGCAACATTTTACGGGTCTCTGGAAAAAGTCTGCCACTAGACCACAACCTAGTATATAGTACTTCATACATTTGGACCTCTCTAGACCCCATCAATAACTTTCCTCCACCTATTTTTGCCAATTTAATGTACCCAACATCAAACTCTTGATAGGAGGCTCATGAGACAACCCAAGGGCAATACAGGAGAGACCTGGGAAGGCAACCCAGTCAGATGAATTCAAACCAGAATTTCAATTGATTTATGAATGCTTCAAAAATCTTCATTTGTAGGACTTTCTTTGCAATGGTTCATATAGGCTTGGGTCTTTCATTCAAAAGCCCCCTTGGGGCACCCTGTGGATGGATGTGTATAAGCTTGGACTTGCTTAATGTGACTGACAACTAGAATAAGTGGATTTCTATCGTCACTTTAAAAAGGATGGGTAATTTGACCAGGCAGCCAGATCCTGATCCTGGAAGTTGACCCATCAACAAAATTAGGGTTTCATCTAGACTAGAGTTTCTAGATTCATATTTGGATTTCACTTGGCATTTTCACAATTGGACCATCCAGGAACTTAACATTGGCATACAGAAATTAGTTCACCACATAATAGTAAAAGAAAGGACGATTGAGTAAGTTCACTCCAGTTTAAAAAAAGAAGAATACAGCAACAATGTTGGAAAAGGCATGCCTAAGACACAAGGTGCCAGAGGTTTGGCGCTCTTTTTATTGTAGGCAACACAACATTGGCAAGGCGCACTAAGGCATGCAGGGCTGTAAGGTACATGCCTTAATAAAGATTAGCTGCTATTAGATATAATTTCATTTTAAAAAAATGCAATCAATATGGTAATAAATTATCAACTCAGGAAGGACGGCGAGGGAAAAAATGTGATAGGAAAACCAATAGACAATTTTGAATGGAGAAGGAAACAAATATATTTACTGTAGAAGGAAAGTCTAATTAGTTATTTTAGGCTTTATTTTTATGAATACAGTAACTAAAAATCGTGTTGGGAAGTAACGGGAGAAGAAAAAATTCGATGGAAAGACCAATAGACATTATTTTTTAGGTGAAAAGATTACACATTTTTAGGAATATTAAAAGCAATATTAGACTAGGCAATTTTTGGCACCTCACTTCACCTAGGCTCATACCTTCGTCTTGTGCCTAGGTTCTAGAATCTCTACTGCCTAGGTATACCTTGGGCCTTTTCAAGCGTTGTACAGCCACCATAAGAACAAGTATGAAAGCAATAGTACCCCAATCTGATGTGGCGATGGTTTAAAGCCTTAGAGCAAAATAAAAAGAAAGCTATCACCAACAGATATTCAAAAACGTATCTACTCCACTGATGCTCTTTCCAATTTACAAGAGAGAAACAGAACCTAATAGGCTACAACCAGAGAATCTTCCCAAGAGATGACAATAGAAAATTGTCAGGACCAATATAAAATCAGCTATGAATATTCAAAGCTTGGTTTTTTCCTCATTAGTTAAAGTGGAACCACTGAGATAATGAGTATCTTCTCAAAACTGAATCTTTTTTTTTTTGCTATCAAATAAGGAAGGCAAAAGGAAATAATCAGCAAAAGGACACTCTCTTACACGACTGACACCTTATATAATAAGGAATATGAGTCAACAATATCAATGACAAAAACATGCAATATAGAGAGAGAAATATAAAAACAATATATTGCCTTACATATTCCAGAAACTAATCTCAATATAAGTGCATATTCTATAATAAGAATAATTTATAAGCCGAAGCATCATCCGAGTTCGCTTATAGACAGCAGAACATCCAATCTTCCATTGAAATTAATTTGAAGCTCCTAGACCACAGAACACAATTATTCTTCAAACTGTGAATAGAAGCTATGAATGGTTCTTACCGTTCTTGGATCCCAAATCCTCACGATATGATTGTCGGTTGTAATTAACTTAGGTTGGTCAGAGTTTATAGTACGATGCCAACTAATATCCAGAATCGGACTGCCATACCTGCAACAAGGAAAACAAATTGCAAGAGCAATATATGAGAAGGAAACATGAAGACACCTGAAAGAACCTCTAGCCACTCATGCTTACATGTGATCCTTGACGTGCAAAGGAGAAGACGAACGCAGATCATAAATCAGAACCTGCAGATTTAATATTATGAAGAATGCAATATTATTAACCATAATATAGCTAAAGATTGGTTACATATATGCATGCACTTTAGTCAACACAATCGATGACAGATTCAGCCCATTACAGTTTCAACAAATTTAGTTGACACTTGACAACCTACAGCGAACCTTCTCCTTTCCCAAGAAGCCTTTGTTAACATAATATTGAACAAATGTTCAGTACCAAGACAAGTGAAAAAATGTACATATTACTAAAGAGTACAAGGATTCTGATAAACAAAAAATGCAAGGGTCAAAGGACTTCTACTCCAGCACAAAAATGGTTAAATATGTGCCTTTTTAAATTGCACCTCTGAAGTTCACGATGCTTTTTGCCCTCTCTAAGAGGTTAAATACTCCCCCAATCACACAATATATGTCACATGGATTTCAAGGACAAACAATGAACACTAATATCAAATATTATAAAAAGATAATATTATAAAAGTATTATTTGATAAGAGTAAAACAATTATATTTTTATATCATAATGCATATTACTCCAACAAAAAATTAATAGTCAAAGTTTTCCTTCAAAATTCATAAGACCTTGTATAATAAAACCGAGGCATTACATAAATTAGCATGAGCCATGTAGATTAACATATATATTATACCTTCCCTTCGCTACTCCCAACAGCCATCTGGAGACCACCATCATCATCAAACCCTACTGCAGTGACTTCCTGCAAAACCAGCAAATGTAGTCAAAACATTTATTTCATAAAGACCCGTTCCCTAAGAAGGCAAATTATTCTTGCCAAATGTGCATGAGTTTTTAGCGAACACGAAGAAGTCCAAACTAAACAACCACTCAAAGAAAAAGAAAGCATTAATTCAAAGTTAGCACACAATCTCGTTTTTGGTACAAGAGAGATAAAGTGGGTAAGCTATAACTCCCAGCACACACACGCACAAAGACAACAAAAAGGTATATAAATATTTGTAAAAATGTTCCCACACCAGCTTACGTGGGAAAACCATGCAATTTTAACGAACCTAATATGGAGGCAAACATCACATGGTTTGTGTTGGCAAATTTAGGCATTGTTTGGCAACAAAAGTATTTTTAGATTGTCACTTCATATCAACTGATGTGTCAAAAAGTTCCAATCACCCTTCATTATAATATTTTAAACAAGAAAATAAATTAAAGTACATATCCAAGAATGTCAAAACAGTACAGTAAAGGGTAGAAATTGGCTGTCTAATACCTGGTCACCACCCCCAACAGCATTTATTCTACCAACAGAAGATCGTGTCCTCATGTCAAAGCACTCTACAGCTCCATCCTCCCCACCACAAGCAACAAGTCCATGAAGCTTGCTGCAATGAGAAATTTGATTCACTTAGTTGTGAAAAATGTTAAGGACAAACAAAGGCGGGAGAGAGAAGGGAAACGATAACAAAGCTTAACTGACCTCCGACAAACTACATTCAGGGCAGGGGACTGAGTGTTCAATGGTGAGAGAAACTGTCCCTGTGAATCAAAGTTGAATCATCAACCTCAAATGTCAAGAATACATACATTTAACAAAAAGAAGGGACAATAGACATGAGACCTAATAAGATGTTGCTTTCTCATAATTCACTTCTCAACTTGGTTAATCAGAAAAACAATACAAACTCAAGCCCCTTATGTTTAATTTAAGTCATTCTGATGAGCTCATCAATTTGCTTGTAAAAGGACTCATAATTCAGCTCACCAACGGCAATTAAAGTACTCTTAAACGTATTTTAGAAACCTAATATCATCGACAAATGATGAGTCTACAATTGAATAAAACTTTAGAGCATCTTAAGCTTCTGAACTACTGCAAGCCATAATATATCTCAACCAATACTTTATTGAAAAGGATTGACAAGCCATATGACCTAGCTCAGGCTTAAGGGGGAGAATAAGCTCTAATAAGATCTTCAGCTCAGCTTGAAGTTAAGAGGGACTGAGCTCGAGAGCCTTCAACCTTGGCTTGTTCACAATCATCAACCCTATCGAGTAATACACATAGCTCTTGACCTAAATAAAACAAAGCCTGGCTCGATAAAAACTCATATGACATAATAGGGAATCAGCTAGTAAATAGGAGTGTGCAAAATCCAGGTCAATTTTTGGACTGAACCAGATAAAGCTTGTTAAATCCCATCCGAATTTTAAAAACGATTTGGGTTTTGGGTTTGAATTTCAAAAAACCACATCATCCGGGCCGATCCGAGTTGATCCCGTAATGACCCGTTTTTCCCCCTCCCCCTGTTTTTCCCAATTCAATCCTCACTCTTCGTTTGTTTTGTTCCTGTACCCTCCCTCATTCGTTCCTCGTTCGACTCACCTTGTCCATCTCCCCCTCCTAGTCTCCCCCTCCTTGACTTCCTCCTGCAGCTATTGGCCCTAATTGAAAACTCCTGCACCACCGCACCACGATGACGGCACCTAGCCTCACCTCTCTCATCTTAGTTCTCTCACCAATCACCAGACTCACCACCACTCACTCACGCACCCACCACCACACACACTAGCACCGCTTGATCCAACTATTTCAAAAAAAATATCTAAGTGAATCCCACCAGTGACCACCATTCATCAATCCTCTCTCACTCACCCACAGACCACCATCATTAAGCCTCAATGGCTCAACCAAACAAGATAGATGCGCCTGGCGACTGCAACTCTCCGATGCTACACCTTGACGACTCACCTTGGCTAAACAACCTACTGGAGTGGAAATAAAGTACCAGGCCTCCAAGCTCCCACCTTACTCATCTTCGTCAAACTTCATTCCTCTGTCATTAGTCACCACCGAGGCACCAAGCCTCAATATATTCGTCCACTATCTACTGAGTTTCGGCCTCTGCGTGATGTGCCTATTGCTGTCAATCATCCCTGTAGCTAGAGACCAAAGCCACCACCCACCACCCAAAATTGTGTCTTCATCAGCCTAATTGTATAGATTGGTTTTTTTATTTCGTTTTGCTCCCAACTTGCCCAATTACCATCGATATGTGTTGATCATTGAATGCCTTGTGTTGCTATTTGCTAAGTCCTAAATCTAATATTTTCTAAATTGCTAGCTAATTGTTGATCATTTGTGCATATTTGCAACCCATAGGTCCTTGGCTAATTGGCTCCCTACATTATTCCTTCGGAAAGTTAATATAGTAATATATGCTCATTATTAAGGCATTAATTAATAATTAGTATGTAAAGTTGTAAACTTGTAATTACTTTGTGTATTGCTAATATTTGTTAATTCAGTTATGCTCTATCAAATGTAATCTATGATGGTTTTTTGTGGATATGTCAAACTAATTATGCAATTAAGATTGTTAACTTACCAAATGAAGAGAAGTAATTATACAAACAAAGGTGATATAAATGTATTTATGGAGTAAAATAAGCATCCATGCAATATGTATATGACATACAGTTGGATTGGGACGGAAAAAAACACGAACCATTTAATTTTGATTAATTGTGAGAGGGGAGATAAAAAGAATAGTAGAAGGTAACAGGGAAGACATATTTGCTTTCATAGTTAATACCTTAGTTGATAGGCATTTCATATTATATAACCTAATTCATACCTTAGAGTTTATAGGCATTTAATAATATATATCAATATCATCTTAGAGTTGTTTAATTAGTTTTTCTAATTTGCTTTCAATATTCATGCATTTTTTGTTCTTAAAAATGTCGATTGTTAGTGTAATAGTGTGCATTTGTTTTTTATTTTATTCTTGATCTTATACATTTGAATTTTAAGTTTTTGTGGTTGGTGATTGGTGAAAGCTATAAAATTATGAAGCCGCAGATTCATTAACTCAACTTTCACATTATGTAAGTTAATAGCTTAGGACTTGCTTCCCTTTATTTTGAAACCTAAAAACTATTTAATATATGTTATTACTTATTTTTATACTAATATTTGTTCTTTTTCTTTCCTTTTAGATGTCGAGCTCCAATAACACATCCGAAACGCGATGTTTATCATCTAGATCCCCTGATCCTCCTCCTACAATAATTGATGATGCTTCTACTCAAGAATTGGAGGTAGACAAAGATATTGAATTCCTTGATGTTGAGGCGGTAGATTTTGGACCTAAGAAGCCAGCAAAAGATCATCAATATGTGAAAAGAAAAGATAGAAAAGGGGCCACTTATTGAGATCACTTTTGGGGGTATGTGATATGTGGATGAGAAAATTCAACCAAGGGTGCAATGTAAGTATTGCCCGGAAACTTTTTCAGCAAATACCAACAAGAATAGCAAAATTAAAAAGACATGCAAAAAGTTGTGTAAATAATCCTCAAAATAAGGGCAAGGTAACAGGTAAGCAGTCTCATCTATGCTTTGACATTGTTGTTGGTGATGAGATGTAAGAGGAGACTACTTTGAGGTATAAGACTGTTGATCAAGATTAACTTAGAGGTGTTGTGGGTGAAATGATTATTGTTGATGAATTGCTTTTATTTTTGTGGAGAAGAGAGGTTTTAGAAAAGTGATGTTTATTGTTTGTCCTTAATTTCATATGCCCTCGCGTACTACTATTACACGTGATATCTATAAGTAATATTTTAGTGAAAGGATGAAATTGAAAGGTTTACTTAACATTGGTGTAATAGAGTTTATGCGACTATGGATGCATGGACTTCTAATCAGAGAATTAATTATATGTGTCTAACTAGTCATTTCATAGATGATCAATGGAGGTTGCAAAAAAGAATTCTGAATTTTTGTCCTATATCTAGTTATAAAGGAAAAGCAATCGGTAGGGCAATTGAAAATTGTCTAACTTTTAGAGATTTGAAGGAAAAAGTACATATTGTCACCGTAGATAATGTGAGTTCAATGGTGTTGTTTGCATTTATTTGAAAAATATGGTGAAAAAAGATGGTGGCATTGGTGATGGTAAATACTTACGCATGAGATGTGTTGCACACATAATCAATCTGATTGTATGGGATAGTAGAAAGGAGCTCGTTCATTGCATTAATTGGATCAAGATGTTATTAACTATATTAAAAATTCTCCTAGTAGATTGATTATATTTAAACAATATGTTGAAAATTGTAAGATTGAGTGCAAAACTTCTTTGTTTCTTGATGTGCCTACTAGGTGGAATTCCACCTATCTTATGTTGGCTACTACTATAAAATTTAGGGATGCTTTTGGTAGGATGAGCTCCTTGTAGAGTTGATACATGATGTCGATGTTGTTGGGCCTCTCTCTAATGACAATTGGGATAAAATAGAGCGTAATATTGTTTTCTTGAAGAAGTTTTATAACTTGACTATTTAGGTGTCTAGTTCATTGTATGTGACCAATAATCTTATTTCTTTGATATCGTTAGTATATTTGAGTTGTTGAATCAATAGATCATGGATGTGAATAAAGACTTTAGAAACATAGCACTTCAAATTAAAATAAGTTCAACAAGTATTGGGGTGACATAGAGAAGATGAACATGTTGGTATACTTAGGTGTCATGTTAGACCCAAATCTAAGATTTTTAGGATTGAAGATTACCCTTTGTAGGATGCGTGGTGAAGAATCCAATAATGCAATTGTATTTTGTTTACTTGCTTATTTTTGCTATATTTTGTACAAATTCAGACAATACAAGCTCTTACATATTCTCAAGATTGGATTCGAGCGAAAAATTCAAGAAAAAAAGTCAATGTAGAGCAAGCCTTGGAAGGGTTGGAGGAAATAGAGAAAGGTTGTGATCAATTGAGCTTTATTTATTTTTTTACTTTATTGGATTAATTTAGTTTTGTTTTATATCATTTAATCTTTTATCAATTATGCTTAATATAATATTATTACTAACTACTAATTCATTTACATTTAAACTTGAATAGATGTGGAAAACAAAGCTAATGTGGAGGCTGACGTGGTATATGTTACTTGAAATGAATGATGTTGTTGAAGGCATTAGAGGGCATTATTATTTCTATTTGGAGGCCATTATGGTTTTGTTCTCATTCTCCACAGTTTATGCAATTGCATCATATTTTCTTTGCTTTTATCTTGTTATGTTTTCAAAACTTAGTTATTTCTATTTGGGAGTACATTGTTATGGAAAAATAGAAACCTGTATGTGTGAAATGAGTCCATAAAATCTATGCCAGAATTTAGATGGAAAAAAAAATTAATTGTAAAGTTGGATCGAAATAGGGTTAGTTCCAAAAATGGGTCCAAAAAAAGGCTGAAATTGGGCAAATTTTAAAACAAGACCAAAACAAGGTTACTTCTAAAATGGGGTCAAAACAGGTTACTTTCAAAACCAAATCAAAAACGAGTTGAAACAGGGTCTATCTAAAGGCAGGATTGAAACAGGGCCGACCCAAATTGCACTCGATTTTTACATTCTGGGTCCAAACACAACCATTTTAAAATCGATCCGGATTTCAGGTTGTATTTTACATAAAAATGGTCTCCCAATTTGGACGATGTCCACCCCTACTAGTAAACACATGAAAAAAATATGATTTGAGCTCAAAACTAGGGATGAAAAATGGTCAAGTAAATGCCTTATAGCTCAGATTTTCTACCAGTAGAGAAAGGCATATACTATGTAAACCAAGTTATGATATACAAAACAATTAGATTTAAGCTGGCTAGACATAGGAGATTCTTCTAAATTTCCACCACTCCATTTAAGTTTTATCAAAATCATAATTTATAGTTGCATTACCAACTACACCTTGGCCAAAGAAAAAATACACTCCTTCCATATCAAAAAACAAGTCATTCCATCACCAAATTTTTATAACCAAAAAACAAAAACACTTTATAAAAGTCAAAACCTACTTTATAAAAGTCAAAACCTATTTTCCACTTTTACCCTCACATTTTTTCTTTCATTACCTACACATTAAATGCTTTGTTATATATCAATAAATGGTGCAAGTGGAATTATAAGCCTACACTTATTATTTTCTAAAAAAATGTGTAAATTGTTAAAATCACTTCCATTTTGATACGGATGGAGTATAAATCCATCAACAATCAATATAGGAGAAGCAATGTCTCATAAAAATAAATGGAAAAGGAATTTGTTTGTAATACCCTGAATTTTAGCTAACCCTAATCCCGAGTAATTAATATCGTAACCTAATTCTAATCTTGAGAAATTAATATTTTATCTTATCCTAACTCCCTAATCTTAAATTTTAGCCTAACCCTAATTTTTATTCCGGGTTATTAATATATTTCCTAACCTAAACCTAATCCCGAATAATCATTTAATTAAATTTTCCTAATACCCTAGTCTAAATTATCTTAAACTAAACCTAAATCTAAACCCACACTTTTTCTCTTTTTCTCCTTTTTCTTTTTCTTCTCTATCCTTATATTTTCCTCCCAATTGGTTTTCCTTTTTCCCTTCTTCTTTCCCCTTGCATGCACAACATCCCCTTCCATGCTCCCCTTCCATGACCTGCACACACTACCCTCACCATCACCCATCAACTCCCTCTTTTTTCTGTGCGATGGGTTACGTTGACAAAGATCACCTTACCCTCTCTCCTCTCCCCCTCGTGCATGCATGTATGTATATATATATATATATACACACACACACCCCATTTAATGCACTAAACCGCCCTCCTTCTCACTCTGTTTTTGTCGAAAATTTGCACCCCAACACATCCTTCCTCCCTCTTTTCCCTCTCCTTGCTGTTGCCAAAACAACCCCAAAAACCCACCACCAGCAAACTTTGTCATTCCCTCACCCCATCCACCTGCCAAACTCCCCACAACCTGCCCCCAAGCACAGGCCAAAACCACTGAAACCTACCCACCATCTTCAATCAAACTCACCGAAACCCACCCACCACTTTCGACCATTTTCATCAAAATCACCCCTCCACCTTTGGCAAAAATCACCATAACACCCCCTACCTTTCGGCCATTTCTACCGAAACCTTACCCCCTTCCAGCGAAAACCACTAAAACCTACACCCCCCTTCGACAGCCACCACCTAAGCCCATCCCCATCTTTCAGCATCCACCACCAAACCCCCCTTTGTTGCACAAGTTTTGGCCGAGACTTCCTTCGAACCTCAGTTTGGTTTTTCCCCATTCTTTCACCCTTCCATTACTTTAACCCCTCCTTAATTATATCATTTAATTCTAATTATGTTTTGTTAATTATTCTTAAGTGATATTTTGGAGGTTCCGAAAAAGATGGGATAGGATAAGCGTGATTAAAGACCGGAGGCTTTTTCGTAAGGATACTAGTCGATGTTTAGGGTTTTGTGTTAAATGCTTGAATGGCCATTTGTATTATCATGTTATTGTTATTACATTGTTAAATGCATATGGTTAATGATATGTTTTGATATTATGGACTTTATGATAGAAAGAGAGTATGAATAACGAAAGATGTGCTGATATGATGTTGTTAAATTAGGTTGTATTTTTGTGGATGAGTATAACTTGTGGAATAGTAGTATGGGCCTAATAAAATATGATAAATGGAAAATTAAGTGTATTTAAGATGTATGATGGCAAATGGAGGATTTGGAAATACCTGCATTGAAGATATAAGACTTTCATAAATTAAGGGTTTTCGACTATCTATAAAGACAATTTGGTCAATACGGAATAATATAGAAATGTTAGTATTTTAACGTGTTAGGTGGATGAAAATATGCTAATAAGATAATATTGAATGATTAGAGTGATTATGAATGTCATAAATTCCTCAAAATGAGAAAATGACCTAAATTGGAAATAGTGACCTTAAAACGGTAATGTTATTCTCACATGTGTAAAACGTTAGAGTTAGACCACGAATTTCAAATATCTTGTTAATGTTGGTATTTTAGGGATGTTTATTGAATTTGGTAATTATATAAGCCTTATGGAAAGAGTTATGACTTACCTGTGAAATTAGGGTTTTGGGAGCTTTGGGAATAGCAACTTTTAAGATAGGGTTATGACCGCATGTGTAAGACATGGAAGTTAGGCTTTGAATTTTGGGTATGTTGCTAATAATAATATTTCAGGAAGATATACTTAATTTGGTGGGTAAATGATCAATAAGGGAGGAGTTATGCCTAAAGAGTGAATTTAGGGTTTCTGTAAAAAAAAATAAGCATACTAACCTTTGGGAATGGTCTTGTTATCTATATGATGATGCCTTACTTGCCTTAATTATGTTTTGTACTTATTATACCAATCATGAATAAGATATTAACCATTTAAAGTGAAAGATCACGTGAAGGGGGGGCAAAGTATTGGGCCTGTTCCACTAGACGATAATAGTGGTAAAAGTGTATTGTCTCTGGGAGGTACTTCAATCCGTTCCACCGGATTAAGAATAGTGGGGCCCTATACTCAACATAAATAAGAATATGATTTGAGATAAGAACTAAAGGATAAGACATTAATTATTTAAAGTAAAAGATTACATGAGTTAAGACCAGGTGTTGGGTCGGTTCCACCGGACAATAATAGTGGTTTAGGTGTGTTATCCTTGAGAGGCACTCCAAACCGTTCTACTAGTTTTAGAATAGTGGTTTAAAAGCGTTTTGCCCTGATAAGTGTTGGATCTGTTCCACCGGACAATAATAGTGGCTCAAGTGTGTTGTCTTTGAGACGTGTTTCAGACCGTTCCATCAATTTAATAAATAATTGGGTCCCTAAACTCAACGTAAATAAAAGAATTGATCATATTATATTATAATAATACGAATCCGGACCGGTATTTTATCTTGTATTGATTTTTGTACCTAGCATGTATACTATTTTTCACTATGAATGCATGTAATTATGTGTTTCCCTATTTCGACTGTATTGTTACCTTACTTAGTACATAGCATATTGATCATTCTTTTCATAGGTGTTACTCCTTCCCACGAGCAGACAACCCAAATGTTTGTGTAGATCGATGAGGACCCAACTGATGATTTTACAGCTTTTGGTGTTTTGTTTGGGACAGAGTGACCTTGTGTATTAGGGCTTTTGGGCATAGAATCATGTTATCCAGATGATAGTTTTACCTGGATACCCTTTTAGACTCTTAGATTAATAATACCCCTTCTATCTGTATTTTCAATACTTTATTCAATGTTAATCTCTAAACTCGTATATAAATTTACGAAACTTATCTAGTTTTCTTTTTATACTTTTGAGCATTTTAAATTCTTTGGCCATGTAATTAACATAAGGATGGGAGTAAGCCAAACTTATGCCAATTACGGCGGTAACACCCAGTTTATTTGATTATATGCTTCCACTGTAAAATGAAATTTTTCAATAGTAAATTTCGGGATATTACATTTTTAGACTAAGCATTTCTGTTAATGATTGAGAAAAATAACCATTTGAGAGAGACTAGGCAAATATATTGGAAACTAAAAGATGGAAACGTAAGTATTCATGTAATCAAAATTTAAACATCCAATCCAACTAACATGTTGCAATCACTGTAATATTTATCCAAGAAGAGAACAATGCAAAAAGAGGTTTCAGAGCAGACCTGTGCCAGGTTAATTCTGTAAAGGTCGGGAGAGGAGGCAGCACAAAGCAAATCACACGACCAGCAGTCATATGCCATATCTCTTCCCATCCTGTTCATAAGAAGTAAATCATAGCCGAAACATTTAGTTTATACAAATATTTAGTAGCTTTGGATACTGCTAAGTTTGTACAGGGGACAGAAATGTCCAACCAAGTCATGAAACCAAATTGTTTAAGCCGCTAATGCTTCACAAATTTCATCAGAGCAGAATTTGAAATGGCCATGAAGAGGAAAAAATTCTAAGTCTGTTGAGAACTACTTGAATGAAAATAGAAAATGAATGGATGGTTGAGAATTAAATAGCATTCACAATGCAACTTTTATGTACATATTGAGCAACATATGAGTATGGAATGGTAAGAAAACATTATATACTGAGCAACAAGTGTGGCGAAAAGAAAATTTCCTTTGGGTTCTTTCTCAAAGCCCAAAAGGCTGCAAATACATGAATTTTTCCTATGATGATTGTTGAATCAAAAATCCACAAGTCATATGCAAATAGAGTGCACAAACCTTGGAATTCTCAAACTATAATGGCTTCCATATTTAGCATGCAGACAGACAGAACGGTCTGCACAAAGAATTGCAAGCTTTGAGTAATCATCAGCCAATACCTGCCCCCCAAAAAATAAGATAAAATAAAGAAATAAAGTTATCTATTGCTTTAGGTGAACATAAATACAAAACTTTAAATGAAACTCAAACAGCTACAAAAAACACCACAATCAGTCAATACCAATCAAATCAATGGGCCCTCTGAGAAGCCAAAATACTGTAGCTTGGGATGAAGGGAGCAGGGAAAAGATCATATGTAGTTTCAGGCTTACAGCTCTAATCTTTCATTATTTCATCAGTTATTCTTACATTATAAATATCACATATGGGTAAATAAAATTCTATATGAAGGGCTGAACCCACGCCTAGTAGTACCATACTTCTCCCGTGGCACTCCTATACTGCTCTCATGGGACCACCTAAATGGCAGCCTCCATTGGTGTAAAAGTTCGACTATCTATACCATCAATTAAGCATCATTTAGCATATATTATTCTGTAATGAAATTAAGAAAATACAAGAAGTCCGTGTAATTGTATCTAGTGGATCTGAGTCAACTCATTTAAGAGCTATTCTGCAACTAAAAGGAAATAATTACACACACCGCCAGCAGTCAGAAACTAAGGCATGATACCAGCAAGCACCTGTTTGTCAGACCATCTAAAGACAAGATACCAAACAAAGCATCCAACTAGTAAACCAAATTGATTACTATTCTCCTGTACCAATTCACATAAGCATGAATGCCTTGAAGTTGGATAATCATAGATGGTGAGTATATAAAGAACCCAGCGACTGCTCCCCGCCAAACGATTACGCCATACAGGCTCCTGCCTTGAAAGTGAGCCCATAGTTCAGTGCAGCCTAAATGACGACCGCAGAGACAGAGCCACTTATACTTCTTTCTCCCCTTTTTTTTTCTCCTTTTTCTTTTCTTTTGAGAACCAAATATGCTTCCAACGAAGCTAATATCAAAGAGATATAGCATAGATCTACAATCTACTGTAAAACGAGTAAAAATACCTGGAAATCAACAATCTCAGAATCCAAGTGTCTTTCAAACTTCAATGCAAGCTCACGCAACTCATAAACTTTTATTTGTGGAGGATAGATACCTAAAATTCAGAAGTGAATATTTATCCCTACAATGCACAGCTATATACATTGATATGGACGATTTATGAAAGTTGGATTTTTTTTTTGGGGAAGCATCACATTACCTGAAGCAATAAGAAACTCCCCATCCGGTGTAGCCTTAATTTTGGTGGTGGCAGTTTCAAAACGCAAATCTTGTATTATCTCCACCCTACGCATAAAATCTAAGCACACAATGATAGAAATCCGTAAGCTTCCAAGACTTAGTACTATCATTCAAATATAACCACAACGTCATAAAGGCTTCATCTAATCAATTGAAGATTTATAATTCAAGACAGCAAAAGTTCATGTCAACAAAAGCAAACCGCGGCAACAGACTGAGGAGAGGAAAAAGTTACGGAGGTTGTGCAAAGCAAATATACCTTGGTCTTTGCGTAAAGCTCGGAGTTTCTTAGGGTTAAGCCATGTAGCTAAAGAACGGTGTTGTCCAGTAAGTGAATAAACTTGACACCCGTTTATGGAGGTCGACTTTAGCGTTCCTCCGTGGTACGCCATCTTTCTTTCAGAACAACAACTGAACTGACTCCTCGGTAAATAGTTCAGTTGAATAGCGAGGCAGACAGGATAATTGAAATTGGAGCTGGAGAAAGTTGAGAAATGAGGGAAGAGACAGTTTTGGTATCAACAAGAGCCGGCCCTCTGTCGCCGTTGCGCTGCGCCTTCCCCTCTGGTACTAGAGTCGGACAGCGCGCACAGCGGGCGTCGTCGAAGAAATAAGGGAAGGCTCCTACTTCCTAGACTCAGAAGTCATAAATGTATTTTCCGGTTCGGTGAAAAACCCGGACCAGCTCTACAATCGAACTTCTCCCGAGTCCCGAGGCCACTACATTAATGCTCCAATTTATTTTAGAAAAAAAAAATTAAAAATAAAAAATAAAAAATAATAATATTTTATGTTTAATTTATATAAATTAAAGAGATAAAAAAAGAGTGATGAATAAAATTATTAAATATTAATTATTTAATTCTTTTTGAAAAAAAAAATATTTTAATTTTATTTTTTTTAATATTTTATTAAAATTAAATGAAGTCTAACTTGTTTGTTCGAGAAATTAATTATGCATAAATTAACAAATTATATCACCTCTTCTAAAGCAAAAGTGTTGTCATCTTTAGATGTTACTATGAGTGACCGAGGTCGATAAAAAAAAGCTATCTTCTAATTTTAGAAGATGTTGCCACTAGCTAGGACAATTATCTAATTATCTTTTCAAAATTAAAAATTAAAATTTATAAATAATAATAAATATTATTTTTAATTTAATAATTAATAGGTGTCAAAAAATTTTGAGTTAGCACTTTATAAAAAAAATATATCTCATTATAAGTTTACCATTCTTGATTTCCGACTTTTTCCTCTATCTATTATCGATCTTCTCTTTCAACTTTTTTAGTAAAATCTTCAAATCTTTGAATCTAACAAATTTAAGTAAGTTAATTATAGAAAGAAAAAAAAGATTCTATCAACGTAGATAACATACTTTCTAATTATGGTAGAAATTAGGCAACAAATGTTCCTAATTATGGTCATGTGCCTTCCATTAGCCCCTGACGATAGGGTCATGATGTTGCCTTCTTGCTCAAACGCGTGTGTGGTACAACTTTGTTGTTTATTTGATTTTTGAGGTTGTTACTCCTAATTTTTACTATTGATTCAACAAAAAAAAATAGAAATTAGTGCATGATATATTAATTTATTGATTCATAAACTTAAATCATATAGAAAGGCTTAACAATGTGAAAATAATTTAGAAATGCTTTCATCAATAGTTTCAAATTTTATAATTCTTAAACCAAAAAAAAAACTTCAAAAAGTTAACCAGATAATAGTTGAATTGAAATCATAGATACTTGATTAGTAGCTTGGTCATACTTTTTGGTGAAGAAACTCTAAGGTATTATTTGGGTAGTTTAATATGTGATATGAATATGATCTAAAATAATAATATATGAAGTAGTCAAATTATATGTTAAACCCAACAACGCCTTGCTAAGTGTAATTGGTATGCATAATGTATGTTTTTTAACTATTTACCACAAAATTTATCTTTCTTCTTTTTATTTAATACGCATATTTCGTATTTCTTTATTGTATGATCTCTCATCTCTCCGTCAACATTCTTTAATATTATTTGTTAGGAGATAAAAATTTTGATCCGAACTCAATATATCATTCTTTACAAAAAAAACAAAAATCTTATAATAAATTAAGAACTAATAAATTTAAAAGTGAACTTCATAATTAATGAAAATTAGTTGATAGTGTCATATAACAACAATAAACAAAATTTTACATGTCATAATTATTTCTGATTCAAACGAAGTTAAAAACCATTAATGGAGTATTATTATTATTTTGCTACTTAGTCAACTAAATTTTGTGTGAAAAGATGCTATTAATCACCCGTTCAAGTGACATCAAGCAAGGATAGTCATCACTATATTTATATATATAAGTAATTAATATAGTTAATTAATTACACACACACACATAATTATTGCTAATAGTAGTGGTATTGGTATTGAAAACCCCTAAAAGTGGCAAATAGGGTGGAGTGGATAAAAGTGACAAGTTAAAAAGAAAATGAACACAATATTTATAGTGGTTCAAGATAACTCGGTTTAGGTTACTCTACATCCACTATCAAAATGGCTTTCATGTTAGATTTTTGAACTTTATTATATGTTTATTGGTGATTGTTCTTCTCTTTGGTTATGGAACTACAATTTCAATAGTCCTCCAGGAGATGATTCACAAATTAGTATAGTTATCCTCTTCTAAGTTTATAAGTTTACAAACTCAATGACCTCTTCTAGGGAATTTAGACACACAATCTATTAATAATCATAAGAGTTATTGTCGTGATTATAATAAAATCCTCTCCAATTACAGGATATGAAAATGAGAAGTCTTGAGATGATGTAATCTAGTTGGGTGTTATATATATGAAAGTGTCTTTAACTCTAGGTACTGAGTTTGATAACTTAGCAGAAAATAAGTCTCAAGAAAATTAAAGATTTAAAAGCTTGCATTTAAATTCTCAAGAAGTCCTAAGAGATTATATGGGAGAATTGAATAAGCTCGATTAATGATTTTAATAATAATGTTTTGAAATCAAGAACAAGCTCTTTTATAGCTCTCTCTAAATAATAGAGTTGCTGGTAGTAGTTAATGCACTAAAAGTTGGTGCAACAACTGCATATATATAGGAACATGCACACCAATCGACCATTGTTGAAGAACCGGTTGAATGGTGCCTAAATTTTACTTAGTAAAATATTACAGTTGGAGTTTAGAAACTAGTCATTACATGGGAAAGTTCATTGGTCATGTAAGGTTAGGTGGCTATTTTATGACTAGTTAAAGAAAATTCAAGGCAAATTAGTGTGAGAATAGGAAGCAAGTATTTTGCAAGGCTATCCACTGGATTAGTATCATAGGTCAGTCGAATGGTTTATGATACTCAAACAATTTTAGGGTTTACAACAAGCTAAATGACAAATTGTGAACAGTCAACTCATGTCTCATTTTTTCATGCGCCAATCAACTACTCTATGAAGTCTAGATGTAGTGTTTTTCAACTCAATAAATTAACCAATTTATTAGATCTTACCACCAATCGATTGTCATATGAAGAAAATCAGTTCCTAGTTCAATTTCAAGTGAAATTCTTTTTCCAAATTAAAAACACTTTAAAACATTTTCAAATATAGATTTTAAAGAGACTTTAAAACATATTTTCATGAGAATTTCACAAGGCTTGAGGATTAGACACATATATAAATCAAACCTAAAACCTAAGACTTGATATTTGAATAAACAATTTAAGAACTGGATCTTAAGGCTTTGTTTCTTGTGATTTGTTTGTTCTTGATATGAAATTTATTTAGACCTTGCTTGAAGCTTCAGTCTAGTATGGGTTAAACTTGATTGTGTTTTTTATGTCATTAACATTTGATGGTTGGTTTGAGTGTAATTCATATTTTAGTGCCTTGAAAACTTTATTGCTCGTTTGTCTTTGCATGCGCTTGAATGTTTTCGATACATTCAACATCATTTGATATTGCATAAACCATGTACACTTAAAACACACTTATTGAATCCCTCGTTAATGCTTTTTATCTTCAAAATAAAGATATGTGACCTATGCGATTAATAATTATAATAATTGAAATGTTGATTAGACAAAAATATAACATAAGATGATCACCATTGTCACTCGAGATAATCACCAAGCTAATAATTGGATGATTACAATAAATACCGGATATAATAACCATTATATTAATGATAATAACCAACTTATTTCATGGTAATCATCAACTTTATTACTCCTATTATCACTATTAATGATATATAATTATTATTATCACTATTAATTACTCAAATCTAATTATAATTATAATAATGATATGTCCATAAAAATTATTATTATTGTTATTACTATTATCACTGTTATTATTGCTATCATTATTATTATTATCACCCCCACTCTATAATAGAATAATTACATAAAACTCTATTATATGATTTATTTTTACTATATAAAGTAGTAGTTGAAAATTCATACGCTGTAAGTATTTTAAATCATGAAAAGTAATAGAATTTAAATATGTTTTATATTTGAAGATTCTAACATGTAATCAAGCACCAAATCTTAAAATTTTAGTATTGCAACACTCCAAATTTTCTTTAACCTTAATTATGGGTGCATAGTCACTTACCATTTGTTTTAACCCTAAACATCATTTAAACTTTATTCTAAGCCTTAAACCTCACCCTTCTCTCTCACGTGACACTTCCCCTCTTGTCCTAACCAGTTGCATTTTTTTCTAGCTCGATTACTCAAAAAAAAAAAAGCTAATCCTAATCCAATAATCCAACCCTTCCCTTTATGACTTCACACAATCCCCGTACCTTTATCATGTTCTTTGTTGTTCTGCAACCCCAACCTCCCCTAAACGTTTCTCTTCATGCAACAAACCTCTACAACCTTCCTTTCCCTTTCATTTTCTTGTTATGCCATTCTTCAGACCCAAAACAGAGCCCTGACTCTCTTTCTTTTTATATTTCCTATATTTTCCTCATCATTCTTCCTTTTTTTTTCTTTCCTCTAGTTAGTATTTTTTCTTCTTACACCACCTATATTCCTAACTTTTCCTCACATTATCCGCTTCCCCCTACATGAAGACTTCATGCCATACATCCCTTAGCTGTGTTAAACATCACACAACCACACCCACCATGCACAAAACCTTCACACAACACCACCCTTGATCCACCACACCCTTGTGTTGTGCCTCCTTGACTAAGTGACCTCTCCATGGGCTCCATTATACAGCATGAAAGTCTCACATTAGAGCCCCTCTTTGGTGTGATTTTCACACGCAAGTCCCCTTATACGACCCATCTCTCATGCAACTAAGTATGGTTTCTCTTGTTTTGTATCATTTAGTAATTGTTAATGTTGCGTATTAAATCCTAATGTATTTTGTTGAATTAATTTTAAGGAAAATAAGGAAGTTTAGTTGGAGGATAGGGTTTAGTGGCTCTTTGTTTGTATATTCATTTATCTTGTAGAGGAGTTAACCTATATGTTCCTGCTAAATATGTAAAAATCATATGATGATATATTAGGGTTTTGATTATGCATTTTAGTATGATCATGCTTGTTTTGTCTTTAAAAATACATGTATGGGAAAAATCTAATAATTTTCCCGGCCCATAACACTAAAGCCCATAAGTTTCATACACCTTGGGTAACAGAAGGCTCCGTAGGGAACCCCTCTTAGTTTGGCTAATAGGCCATGTTGTAGCCTCATGAATGAATGTTGTGTTGCCAACCATTAATGGGACCAATTCAGAGCTACACAAACTCTACTATATTTGAGCATGACCTAATCCCCCCTCCCCCAGTTTTTCGGCATTCACCGCCCCTAATGCTGACTTATCCCCCTTATATGGTGGAGGTTGTGAGCCCATAACTTAATAAATAGCAAAGCCGCAGGGGCTTAGGGTGGGATAAAAAACTGATAAAAAAAATACTCCAACAATCTATCACGTAATCACTATTCACTTTGAATAGTCATTCATACTATCGACCATTCAATCATTTTATGGACTAGATGACACCCCCACAAACACCTTTAGCTAGGGCCCACAATCCCCTTGCTATTGGTGGCTATGCCTGCACAGCTCGACGGCTAAGTCACTTCCACTCCTTTTTTATTTTGCTTTATTCATGTCATACATCATGGACTTGAGAGTCAAAGTATCTCTAATTTGGCACTCAACCGATGTTTCTCTAGCGCTTGAAAGGTTCTCTCCTGTCTTTTTTATATGTAAATTAGTAGTGCCTCATTTGAATATGATATATGATTCTTTTGTAGATTTTGAGGGTCTATAATTTAGTTCCCATCATAGACCCTTGCTTATTTTTATTTTTACAGGGTATAAGCATTCAACATGTTTTTTTTTTACCATAGAGAACATCTGGCCCTCTCCTAGTGAAGATGGTAAATTCCTCACATTGACCCCCTTTCGAGGACAATCCATTTTGAACTAACAAGCTAGAGATATCGTGTAATACTCCGTATTTTTAAAATATGATTTTATTAAGTTTAATGATTTTATTTGCGTAATTTAATGTAAACATTTAATTATTTTAATTTCGATTCGTTTTATTGATTTATCGACGATTTCGACTTCATATTTGAATTTAATTAATCGTTGTCGTTGCGGACCATTCTAGATAAATTCGTTCAGGACCATGACTTTATTATATTCATATGATTTCGATTTTCGGTTAAAAATATATATTCCCGTTCCTTCTTGTGTTTTTATTTTTAATATTTTAGATTCGTTTCGATTATAATTTGGTCGTATGATTACGCCTTTATTTTGGAGTTATATTTTGTTAACAAAATATATTAGTTAAATTATAGAATTTATGTTTAAATAGTTAAATTTATTTTAATAATTTTATCCGTAGAAAATATTTCCGACTTTAAATTTATTCGTTTTCAGAAATCGTTAATATTTTCATGAAGTTTTAAATTTAAAAAGGTTTTCGGAGCTTATTTATAAATTTCTTTCCGAAATTAATTTTCTTTCATTTTACGCTTTTTAGTTTGCGGAAAACCGGTTTTAGAAATTATTTAAATTAGTCTTAGTTTATTAGAATTTGACCTAAATATTTTCTTATATGTTTTTAAATATTATTTTGGGGTCTTATAATGTATTTCTGTAAGCAAAACAAATTTGTACGTTTGTTGGTAAATTTTCCGAAAACATTCCCGAAATTCTTCATATAGCTCATATATCAATTTTAAGCCTCCGGATCCTTTCAAAATAAATTTTCGTTAAAAATTTAGATAAAACCTTCCAATAAAAATTTTAAATATTTAGTATTTTATTTTATGTGTATTTGTTTTTTTTAAACTGCAGTCGCCCCTTCCCACCCCTCTTCCTTTTTCCTTTTTCTCTTCTTCTCTTCCTTTTCTCTTCTCTTTCCTTTTCCCTGCTCCCGACCTCTGCTGCCCCAACCCTTGCTCCCTGTTCGCAAGCCCCGGCCTCCCAGCCACCACCTTCTCCACCAGTCGCCACTACGAGCAGCCGCAGCCGGAGCTACAACCGCGAGCAGCCGCAGCACAACAGCCGCGCAGCAGCAGCAGCGAACTACAGCAGGGGTAGCGACGAGCTGTGCAGTTCGTGCCGCTGTCCGGCCACGGCAAGCCTCGCTGACCATCGGCGAGTCACCCCCTGTAATACCCCAAATTGAGCGGAGTATTATAAGGATTGATTTGGCTACTTATATCAACATGGTATACCATCCTTTGGTGATTCCGTCCTAAGAACTCCACAGTTAAGCGTGCTGGCCGTGGAGCAATTTTAGGATGGGTGACCTCCTGGGAAGTTTCGGGAAGTTCTGAAAATTTATTGGGAAGTGCGTGAGTGAGGACAAAGCGTGCTGAAAATACTCGTGTTGATCTGTGGGGCCAGCCGATCAATTCGAAAGCGCTCCAAGGTAGCCCCCGCGTGGTCGTATCGACTCGGGGTGTTACAAATCGTATCAGAGCGAAACCGCGACCGTGAGCTGAACTTGGATGAGCCAGTCAGTCACCTAGCGGAATGATTCTTGGGATGAACTGTATTGAGACAGTCATTGGTTTAGGCGCAACGAGGACGTTGTGTTCTTTGAGTGGGGGTGAATGTAATACCCCAAATTGAACGGAGTGTTATAAGGATTGATTTGGCTACTTATATCAACATGGTATACCATCCTTTTGGTGATTCCGTCCTAAGAACTCCACAGTTAAGTTCTTGGGAAGTGCGTGAGTGAGGACAAAGCGTGCTGAAAGGACTCGTGTTGATCTGTGGGGCCAGCCGATCAATTCGAAAGCGCTCCAAGGTAGCCCCCGCGTGGTCGTATCGACTCGGGGTGTTACAAATCGTATTGATCTGTGGGGCCAGCCGATCAATTCGAAAGCACTCCAATGTAGCCCCCGCATGGTCGTATCGACTCGGGGTGTTACAAATGGTATCAGAGCTTTTGGTTGTGAAAATTGGATTTTAAGTTTTTGAAATTCGATTTTTAACGATCCAAATCTTTTTTTTATGTTCAGTTTGGGTTTTGATAAAAGAACAAGTGAATTTTAAAATCTGGATTAGCTTGTGAGGATAGTGTGAATGGGATAGTATAAGTGGTCTTGTGATTTGTTATTGTAATTATGTATTTGTATATGGTCACTTGTTATTTTACATGCTTGACTTGTATTAACTCTGAATCTTATATGCTGTAATTATTATGGTTTTGTAATTAGTTTGCTCTTAAGGGGTAGTAACCCCACTAGGTTAACCCTAGCCTTTCAGGTTTGGTGGATTGACAACCTTAAGGTGTACCTTGCTAGATGTAACATGATATAATATAAATTGTAACCTATTTTTATTGAGTTGTTTTACTTTTGGAATTGTGAAAAAAAAAACTTAAGTTTGTAACCTCGATGGTGATGTTTAAATAGATGTGCCATTTTCAATTGGGAGAAACCTAGAATTGTGATAATGATAATGATAATGATGAGGTTTGGATAGAAGTGTTCATTTTTATAAGCAATGAGTAGGGTGCCTTAATTACCCTAGTGATTTTAATAATGCCGTATGACTTTTGATACATGTTCATATTTGAGTTTTTGTTTATTGCCATTCATTTACATGTTGTTTCGGTTTTGTATTTTGTGTTAGTGATTTAAACCTTAATGTATGAAGATTCTTCCCCATAAAATATGTATGTGCTTATCTAATTGCTGATGTGTTAAGTTTTATCTTGTATGAGAAGAACTAATAATAAATAGTCAAAATAATAATAAATAAATAAATAGATAAAAAAAATGTGAACTCTGAATACTATAGTTGCTATAGTAGTAGCATTTTTCGAATTAAAGTGTTTGGACTATCCTGGTTGTAGTGTAGATTAAGGAGCTTGTTAGTGAAGTATTTTAGGTTTAGAAATTTCCTTGACCTAAATGTATATGGTTGGTGCGTATGAGGATATTTTATGAATCGTTGAGACAAGTGTTAGCCTCGTTTTCATATGTGATGTTATAGAGATAACTCATTGTATAAATTTTTATGTGTGTATTATGTATTGATTGTATTGTTAGAATTGTGGAATCTTTAGAATTTTTGTATCCTCACTTCTATTTGAACTTCAAGTTACATATTTTCTTATTCTATTGTTAGACTTTATTTCAAGAATCAGTACTCTTGTAACTTGTTTGGTTTTATGGGTGTAATCGTCATTTTTCAAGTCCCATTGCATTTGATTTGTTAAACATTGACTTCCCTTTCTTCTATTTTACTTCGTATGCCTTGTTTTAATTCAATTTTGCACAGTTTAGTTTTGTAAAACATTGTTTCATTTCTCTTTAGATTAACTTTTAACCTATTTATTGTTGTTAATGTCCTATTAAAGTGTTTTGTCAAGTTTCCGTTGTTCCAATTTCGTTGAACTTCGGAGACAAAGTTCCTTTTTAAGGGGGTAGTAATGTTGTAATATCCCAAAATCCTAATTTCCGAAATTATGACCAAATAAGGAATTATTAGGAAAATTGATTATTAAAATTTATTTACTTAAAATGTAGAGAGTTAATTAAGATAGATTAAGAGGAAAATAATAAAGAATTTAATTGGAAGAAAATTTGGGTATTTTTCTAATTAGCATGGAGGTTAAGGAAATTTATCCAAAATAACCTAACTAATTTAAAAATGAATTTAATTATTATAATTAAAATAATTATTATTAAAATTAAATATCTAAATTAATTATATAAATAAATAAAGAACAAATATCCTCAACCATTTTATCATTTTCCATTTTCCTTTTTCCTTTTTCTCCTTTCTTTTCTTTTTCTTCCTTCCTCCTTTATTTTTTTTCTTCTTCTTCCCCCGGTTTGGGCCAGCCCGTCGGCCCAAATCTCCTTTCTCTCCCCCCCCCCCGTCTCGCGCGCCAGGCCTGCCAGCCTTCGTCGCCCGTTGCCCAGCCGGCCGAACCGCCCCCTCTCTCCTTTCTTTCTTTTCCCTGGACCGACCGGTCCACCCCGCCCTGTCTTCTTCCTTGACCTGCACGCCGACCTGCAACTCGACTTGCAGCCTCGAATCTCGCCGGCAGCCACCAGCTCAGCGCCAACCGTCCTCCCCTGCCCTTCCCTGTCATTTTCTTTCCTATTTTCGACCCCAACAATCCCTGCAACTCCCTCCCCGCGTGCCCACCTTCTTTCCTCTTTCTCCCCCTCCCGACCTAACCTGCCATGGCAGCTGCCGCCTGCCGGCCAGCCTGGCGCCCGCACCCTTTTGTCTTCTTCCCCTGGCCTTGCCCGACCACCCTACCTATAAATACCCCATTGATCACCTGGGTTCGGGATTTGGAACCCCAAAACCCTGGGTTTGCTCCCTCTCGCCGCCGCCCCATCAGACGCGTCGACCGCCGCCGTCCCCCAACGCTGCTGGTCGAACGCCGCCCAGAACCCCACCTTGCACCACCCTCCACCTAACCAAGTCCTCCTCAGCCCTCTATTTGCCTTGCACGAGCCACCCCAGGCCGTGCAAAATCGCCACCCCGAGCAGCCCCTTCCAGCCCGTCACTGCCTTGCGCCATCTTCTGCCGCCTCCTCCGCCACTACCAGCCACCCTGCCACCTCCCAAAATAACCGGCAGGTCCTCCCCTACCTGCCCATACCATCCTTACCCCCTACCTCCTTCTCCACCAACCTCCACCATCTCCCACCACCTTCTTCCACCTTCGGCCGCCGCGTCCACCACCGCGCGCCGCCTCCTTTCTCACGCCACCACCCTCATTCCACTCCCCTCTCCCTGCTGTCTCCTCCCCCACACTTAAATTTCCTTTCCTTTCCCCCATCTAACCTCCACCTTGATCTTTTCCCTTCTCTTCCTCCTCCACCACCGCCGCCGTCGCCGCCACGCGCCGCCGCCGGACCACCACCGACCCTAGGTGGTTCTCCACTCATCCAAACCCTAATACCCTTTTATATAATTGCTACTATTTTCTACTAATATTGATACTAATATACTTATTATTATTATTATTATTATTATTATCATTATTGTTATTACTTTTATTATTACTATTATTATTATTATGATTATTATTATTATTATTGTCATTATTACCATTATTATTGTCTCTATTATTAATGTCTTATTTTCTTACTAATACTAACATCCATTTTTAAACCCTAACTTGTATTATACTTAACTTTGGTCCTATTCTTATAATTATTAGTATTAACATTTTTATTATTATTATCTCTATTATCCTGACTATGGTTATTATTATTACTACTTAACCTTACTTGGTTGTATTATTGTTATAACCATTACTACTAGGAGTATTAGCATTATTATCGTTATTATTAGTATTATTACTATTATCATTATCACCCTTAAGAATAGTTTACTTGTAATATTGTGATCTTATAATATTATTATTTCAAACCTAACACCATTGTTAGACTTAAACCTTAAAAACGCTAGAGTTCTATTAATTGAAACATAAGTGTCACTATTAGTAGTCTTATTATTATTATTATTATTATTATTATTATTATTATTATTATTATTATAATCACTATTTTACTATGACTAGTGAACACTAGTATTATAAGAATGGAACTAATGGGCTTAATAAAATAAGTGTAACAATAAGTATCATAAATAACTATATTTTGACTACTAATATTTAGTATACTAATTCTAAAGTAAAAACCCTAGTTTTTGTATAAAACCCTTTTTAGTAATAAAAACCCTAACCTTAAACTAGAATGAGGAGTGATAGCAAGGGAAACTAATACTTAGCATTTTCCCTTTTATAGGTAACCCCGACCAAAGCCCTAAGGAGTTAGAGGAGCGTGCTCCAAGCTCGGCGTCGCCTTAGGTAAGGACGAAGCTAATGGCCTTGTGCTATGTGTGACATGGATGTGTTGAATGTTGTGTATGCCATGCTATGCCATGTATTATATAATTTGTGGATAACTTGTCTTATGTGTAGCGCAGCTTGGAGATTGAGGTATGTTGTATGTGCTTCCGTGACATGAGCATGACATTTATATGTATGATGTTTATGATGTAATATGTTATGGCCATTAGGACATGCATGTTAGGATAAATGGTAATATGAGTTGGGAACCATCATGGGAGTCTTGAAGTTTGTATGGTGGGATTAGGGTTTGTATGGTGGTATAAACGTTCGTATGGTGGTACTAATGTTTGCATAGTGGTATTAATGGCTTATGGTGGTATTCGGGTTTTTATGGTGGTATTTATGATTTTATGGAGGTATTAATGTTTGTATGGTGGTATTTATGATTTTATGGAGGTAATAATGTTTGTATGGTGGTAGTAGTGATTTTATGGTGGTATTAATGTTGTATGGTGGTATAAACGTTCGTATGGTGGTACTAATGTTTGCATAGTGGTATTAATGGCTTATGGTGGTATTCGGGTTTGTATGGTGGCATTTATGATTTTATGGAGGTATTAATGTTTGTATGGTGGTATTTATGATTTTATGGAGGTAATAATCTTTGTATGGTGGTAGTAGTGATTTTATGGTGGTATTAATGTTCGTATGGTGGTATTAATGATTGCATAGTGGTATTAATGGCTTATGGTGGTATTAGGGTTGCATGGTGGTGTTATGGTTTGTATGGTGGTATTAAGGATTGCATAGTGGTATTGATGGCTTATGGTGGTATTAGGGTTTGTATGGTGGTAATTGTGATTTTATGGAGGTATTAATGTTGTATGGTGGTATTTGTGATTTTTATGGGGGTATTAATGTTGTATGGTGGTATTAGGGTTTGCATGGTGGTATTAGGGTTCGTATGGGGGTATTGATGATTGCATAGTGGTATTAATGGTTTATGGTGGTATTAGGGTTTGTATGGTGGTATAAATGTTCGTATGGTGGTATTAATGGCTTATGGTGGTATTAGGGTTTGCATGGTGGTGTTATGGTTTGTATGGTGGTATTAATGATTGCATAGTGATATTAATGGCTTATGGTGGTATTAGGGTTTGCTTGGTGGTGTTATGATTTGCATGGTGGTATTAATGTTGGTATGGTGGCCTTAGGGTTGCGTGGTGGAGTTAGGGTTTTGCATGGGAGTTAACGATTGTACGGGATTAGGGTTTGGAGTGATTAACTCTGGGGTGTTGTGATTAAGTAGGGTTGGAGTAACTAATCGTGATTATTGAGGACAATTAAGGTTTGGGATGGCTAAGTATGGTGGTTATGGTAAAATAGGGATAAGAGTGGCTAACCACGGTTGGTGTGGACACCTAGGGTTGGTTATGGCTGATTAGAGTTGTTCGGTGTTATCATGTGTATCTATTGATTGAAGGGTAGTTATGTATGTGGGATTTTATTAGTTGTGATGAGTATAGTATAAAGAGAATGATTTATGCATGTTAAGGGTGATGTGTGATTTAATAAGACACCGATAAGACATTAATCACGTAAAGCGAAAGATGTTGAGTCGAGCCTGTGATCCGGTCCACCGGCTATAATAGTGGATCAGAGGCGTTTTGCCCTGTGCGTTTATTTCCGGTCCACCGGCTATAATAGTGGATCAGAGGCGTTCTGCCCTGTGCGATATCTTCCGGTCCACCGGCTATAATAGTGGGGGATCTCGTACTCGACAAACCAAACGAATAAGTTAACCCATGGGAAAGATACTAAGTACTTAAAGCGAAACACCATGTGAGTCGGGGCTATGATCTGGTCCACCGGCTATAATAGTGGATCAGAGGCATTTTGCCCTGTGCGTTTATTTTCCGGTCCACCGGCTATAATAGTGGATCAGAGGCGTTCTGCCCTGTGCGATATCTTCCGGTCCACCGGCTATAATAGTGGGGCTCCCGCGCTCACATGGATTAATGAAGAATGCTTTGAATGAAAATGAATGAAGTAATCCATGGGAAAATACTAAGTACTTACAGTGAAACACCATGTGAGTCGGGGCTGTGATCCGGTCCACCAGCTATAATAGTGGAGCAGAGGCGTTTTGTCCTGTGCGTTTATTTTCCGGTCCACCGGCTATAATAGTGGATCGGAGGTGTTCTGCCCTATGCGTATATCTTCTGGTCCACCGGCTATAATAGTGGGGCTCCCGCGCTCACATGGGTTATTGAAGAAATGTGTGGAAATGGACTTATTATCATCAATGAGAATAAAGATTAAGTCACCAGAAAAGTGTTCAGACCTTATATTCGCATGTTGTCTACATGATTGTGTTATACGTGCTATGTGGTATGACTGTATGCTTGGCCTTAGCGCACCTGCGCCCTTACTCAGTATTGGACCCGTACTGATACTACATTGATTGAATGGGTCCTGTGATGATCCACCAATGGTGGGGAGCAGACCTCCTATGCAGGTTTGATCGGTTACAAATTGTGGGGTGGAAGGCTTGGCTTAAGTGAGTAGGCGATCCGGATATTGGTCCCTTGGGATCTATTTTATTGGCTATATTTTGTACTACACTCCTTGCTTTGAAACCGTACTCTAAGTTGTATTCCTAAACGATATTTTAACTGTTGTTGACTCGTGGTTTTCATGAATGGTCTATGTTAACTATGGACCTATGTTTTTGATGACTCTTACTTAATGATTGTTTAGTTTAGCCTTAGCACTTAGTATCGTAATGGTAGGAGTGAACCGGTCTGGTACTAAGTGTGGCGGTAATACCCCCAAGTTTATGGTTTTAATTCTTTCGCTTCCGCTAAAACCTTTGTCTTAAACGAAATTTTTCAGTAGTAAATTTGGGGGTGTTACAAGTTGGTATCAGAGCGGTTGGTCCTTCGGCCACGCTCGTTTTCGAAAATAAAATTGGTTTCGGACTTTGTATTGATTTTGAAGTGTGTTTTAACCGCTCATCTATTTGTTTTTTTAAACTTTTTAAGCTGATACCACGAGTTGGTATCAAATCTTTTGGTAGTTAAGGATCGGATTTCGGTTGGAGACTCTGTTCTCACGATCCTAAATGTTTTAGCCGAAACCGTATTTTAACTTCATTCAAGTGATTTTCCTTTTATCCGGATTAGCTTGCGAGGATAGTGTAATTGGGTAGTATAAGTGGCCTTGCGATTTGCTGTCGAATTATGTCTTCGAATATGATTCCTTGCTATTTGACATGCTTAACTTGTGTTAACGTTGAATTTATGTGTTGTAGTTATTATAGTTTTGTAACTAGTTTGCTCTTAAGGGGGTAGTGACCCCACTAGGTTAACCCCAGCCTTGTAGGTTTAGTGGACTAAAAACCTTAGGGTATACCTTGCCGGGTAAAGTGTGATGTAACATAAATTGTAACGTATTCTGGTGGATTAGTTTTACTTTTGGAGTTGCAAGGAGTTTAAGTTATTATTATCATTATTATTATTTTCACCTTTATGAGACCTTAATTTAAAGGACAACGTCTTGTGACTTGTTTTGACCTTAAGTACTATGTATTTCTTCCTTGTTGAATTCTATTATATTTGATTTGTTGGGCATCGATTCTCCTTCTTTTATTTCACCTCTTATGCCTTGTGTGATCCAACTTTACTTGGTTTAGTTCGTAAACATCGCTTTACCTTTCTTCGGAGTTCTTTTAACCTATTTACTTTGGTAAATGTTTTATTCAATTGTTTCGTCAAGTTTCCACTACTTAGGTTTCTCGAACCTCGGGAACGAAGCTCCTTTCTAAGAGGGTAGGGATGTAATACCCCGTATATTTCTAAAATCCAGATTTGTTAAGTCTAATGATTTTATTACTTGGAATATTGTTTTTGTTGAAATTGATTATCTATATTTATTTAAAATTTATTTGATTGTACTATTAATCTATCAAATTGAGATAATAAAAGTTAATTAGTTGGTTTGTAGTTCGGGCATTAAAAACCTTGATTTTTGGAGATGATTTTATGAAATTGATTATGTTATACTTCTTTTCCTAATTGATTTTCAGCTTTGATTTTAAATCATTTGAATTACGTTTTTACCCTTATCGGGTTGGATTTGGTTCTATACAAATGGTTGGTTTGTCTTCCGGGTTGTAAAACTTAACTAGTAAATCATTTTCGAAAAAAATAACTTATCTTCTATCGTCATTTCCCTAGCTTCCAAATCAATTTAAAATACTTTAAGGGATATGTATTTAAATCGATTTGAGTAATATTTAACCTTAAATCTTAATAGAGGTATGCTCTTAAGTCATAGGTTTTGGACACGTTTTTCAAAAAAGATTGTTTGTGTCTCTTTGTGTCGATTTAATTATAATAATTGAATTATTGATCGATAGGATAGTTTCTAACTTAGTTTTCGATTTCTATCGGCGATCTAGGAAAGCTTTATTGTGAATCCTCGAGCTAGTGATCTCTCTCTCCCTCTTATCTCGCTTAGCTAGCTTCGGATTTAGGTAAGTCTCTACCTACCTCCACTTACGGGTGTTTCGTAAGGATGTGGCTAAGAACAACTATGTGTGTGTTATATGCCTTGTGTACCATGTGTTATGCCATGTTGTGTACTTTATGTTTTTTATGACTAATTACTTGTAGCGTAGCTTGGAGTTGATGTATGCTTATATGAGTTCCTTATGACACGTGTGTAATGATTGTTCCGTTGTGTTTATGATATTTTATGACGTGACCCTCTAGGACATGCATGCTAAGATGTTAATAATATGATGTGGGGTGAAAGGATAAAATGGAGGAAAATGTGGAAGTAAGAACAATTAAGGAAGAGTTGAGTAATGGGTTAAGAGTGAAATTTTAATATACGAGGGATGAGTATGGGTGCCATGGGAAGCAAGTAATGTTAGGTGAAAAGTAGAGAGATTACTTGTGGGGGAAGAAATGTGTTAGGGTTTGGAGTGACCAACTAGGGTTTTCGATCACCTACGGAATCAATGAGTAAAGTGATATGATTTTGGATTGAACCTAAATAAGATGAGATGTTTGATGATAAATGAGTTAATAGTAGTGAAGTAAGAGGAAGTTGGGTCACATGGGTTTAATTAGGGTTTCAAGGGAAACCCTAGAGGCTAATAGCGGGTGGAGTTTGATGTTACGAGGTGTTGTGCCTTAACCCACACCCTTAGGAGTTGATTTTCATTATGTGTAAGTGTAAAGGGGAATGGATATCGAGGTGTGATAAGGGACGCAAGAGTCCCAAGATATGGGACGGGCTCTCCTGGGAGGATAAGTGTGGATATAGTTAGCCATGCATGTCAAGGTTAAAATACTTTCGAACAAGATATGTTAAGACACTAATCACTTAAAGAGGAAGATGTTGATCTGGACCTAGACCGGTCCACCGACAAATAATAGTGATTAGGGCCGAGGTGCTCTACATGACCGGTCCACCAGCTATAATAGTGGCTAGGCGCATTTTGCCCTGCATGACCGGTCCACCGGCTATAATTGTAACATCTCCAAATTTCACTCCTGGGAAATTTTTTTTTAAAAGAATAAAGCGGAAGCTAGGAGAGAATTTAGGAAATGTTACCGCCACATCTAACACAAGATAAATGTCAACCATCTATCTCATGTTAGATGCAAGGCTAAAACCTGTCAAACAATTACATCTGAATTTTAAAAACTTACTAGAGTACGAGAAATTAAAAGTCAATTACAAAACCCTTGAAAATTTAAATACAACACTTATAACTTCCAAAGAGAAATACAGTTAAACAAGATAAAACCCGACGGATCAATATCTGGATTGCCTATTCACTCAAGTCACCCCTTCCACCCCAAAACAGTATCCAATCTTAAACCTGCACAAGAGGTATGCTCCCCACCATCAGTGGATCATCACAGGACCCATTCAACCAAGGTAGTATCAGTACGGGTCCAATACTGAGTAAATCTCACTACCCTATCTTATGGGAGAGACGTAAACTATAATACCAAGTGCATATTAAATCATGGTACAACACGTTAATACATTATTACACATACTCAAAACCCACAACATGAATATTGCCATACACCTATAGTAACATACGAAACATATGTAACATCCCATTTAAACATATAAGCGCGGTATAACCGAAATATAAAGTAGCTCATGCGCCTCAGGTAGGAATAATCCATATTATTGAAAACTCAATACGTGGCATACTCACGTAAGCAGCATGTAGTAATACAGATAATAAAAGCCGGTCATGGTCCAATTAGACTTATTTTCTTTAGATCTTTACTAAATATAGCCGATTCACATCATAATCGTTATGAATCCATGAGAGTGCGGGAACCCCACTATTATAGCCGGTGGATCGGTCACTTATAGGGTAAAACGCACCTAACCACTATTATAGCCGGTGGATCAGTCACTTATAGGGGAGAACGCACCTAGCCAATATTTTATGCCGGTAGATTGGTCTGGCCCCAACTCTCATGGTGTTCCACTGTAAGCACTTAGTATATTTTACATGTATTAACCAATTAGGGTTTGGTTTACTGAGCTCGGGATCCCCCACTATTATTTCCGGTGGGTCGATCACTTGCGGGACGAAGTCCACACCACTATTATTCGCCGGTGGATCGGTCACTTGCGAGACAATAGTCCACACCACTATTCCTTACCGGTGGATCGGCTGGCCCCGACTCAGTACTCTTTCACTTTACATGATTAGTATTTTATCGTATCTTATTCAACAAATTCCGCCCTAGACATGCATGACTTAGAGGGCCATACCATGTCACAACACAATCGTCACATATTCATGTCATAAGAACACATACAGAACATACCTCAACTCCGAGCTGCGCTGCACATAAGATAAGTTAAGGAGAATCATACGATACATAATATAGCATGAAATATAAAGCATCCAAGGCATACAAGTCACTTAGCTACATCCTTACGAAACGCCCATAAGTAGAGGTAAGTATAGACTTACCTGGACCCGAAGCTAGCTAAGCGAGATAAGAGGGAGAGAGAAGATTACTAGCTCGAGGATCCACAATAAAGCTTTCCTAGATCGCCGATAGACATCGAAAACTAAGTTAGAAACTATCTTATCAATTAATAATTCACATATTCTAATTAAATAAACACAAACGGATACAAATGATCTTTCTTGGAAAATGTGTTCAAAACTTAGGACTCAAAAGCATAGCTCTATCAAGATTTAAGATTAAATATGAATCAAACGAATTAATATAAATACCACTTGGGACATTTCCAATTAATTTGGAAAGACCGAGAAAGAATAATCGATCATAAATTAATTTATCGAAAATAACTTATTCATTAGGTTTTACAACTACATTTGTAACCCAGCCATTTATATAGAACCAAATCCAAACCGATTAGATTAAAACATAATTTAAATGATTTAAAACCCAAAGATAGAAATCGATTAGGTAAAAGACGCACAGCGAAAATCAATTTTATAAAATCATCCCCGAAGATTAGGGTTTTTAATGCCTAAACTACGAATCGGCCAAATCACTTCGATTACCTCAATTGATAGTTTTAAAACACAATTAAAATTTTTTTAGATAAATCTACACAATTAATTTCAACAAAACAATCTTCCTAGTAGCCAATTTAAGACCATCCTTATTCAAAATTAGGATTTTAAAGCCCACAACACAAACTCGGGTAATTCAAATTAAATGTATTAGAAAGCAATTAGGATAATTTCAACTATTTATAATAATTTATGTTTAGAAAAAAAATTATACACATGATCAATTTCATAATCTCACTTGAAATCTAGGGTTTTAGGCCCGAAAATACAATTCGGTAAAATTCTATAAATTTAATCAAATTAAATGTTTAGAAATGCAATTAAACACATTTTATAACATATCAAATAATCAATTGATCAAAACCACTAAAAGAAATACCCAATTTAGCACAATTAGGGTTTTTGAGCTCAAAACGCAAATCTGATCTATTCTTGCTAAAATATATAAATTAACGGTTCGGGAATGCAATTAAATATATTCTAATATAAATTATATAGTCAATTGAATAAAAAAACCTGATTATACAATCCAATTTGGTCCCTCAAGAATTTTAACCTAAAAATCTAATTCCGATTAATTACGCACAATTTTTGCAAATCAACATTTTTGATATGCATTTCAAACGATATTGTAAACTCAATTGAGTGAAATGACTCAATTATACGAACCAATTTGATCACACATGAATTTTGACCTAGAAATCAAATTCCAATAAATACTGCATAAATTTATCAAATTGACGATTCCAACATGAAATTAGATACATTTTAAAACATATTGTATAATTAATTTCCCCAAAATAGCTAAATCGAACGAATACGAAAAATTCGGGTATAACCCGGCCAAAAATCCAATTTTTGTAAAATTCCAACATAACCATACAATTAACCTATCCAAATCATTCTCGCAGCACATATATACATTATCAAACTATTAATTTAGCTTATCACAAGCTAAATCATACTCAATTAAACGAATTAATATTAGGGTTTTTCAAAAAAAATTATACCAAACGAAACCGACAAATCGGGGCAAAGGAAGGCCAGGGAAGCTTCGTCGGGGAATGGGGATGGCTCGTCGGTGGTCAGCGAGGCTCATCGGTGATCGGGCGATGGCGTGAGCTGCGTGGCTCGTCGCTGCCCTGCTGTAGTTCGTTGTTGGTGTTGTGCGGCTGCTTCGGTGGCTGATGTTTCGGCTGCTATTGCAGCGACTGTTGCTGTAGGTTGAGGCCGACGAGGGATGGCGATGTTGGCCGGAGCGGAGAGGAGGAGGCGGCTAGGGTTTTGGCGGTTGTTGGCTCGAGACAGGAACATGGAGCAAGGGTTTGACGGGAAAGAGAAGAGAAAGGGAAGCAGGGAAAAAAAGGAAAGGAAGAGAGGGGGTCGGGGCACCGGCTGGGTTGGCCCGTGTTTTTTTTAACAAATATAAATAAAACAAAATACTAAAAATTTAAAAATTATTATTGGAAGATTGTATCTAAAATTTATTTCGAAACGATCTGAACGCTTAAAATTAATAAAAAGCTATATAAAGAATTTCGGAATAATTTACCAACGAACATAATAATTTATATTATTTACAGAAATATATTATAAGACCTCGAAAAGTTATTTAAAAGTATATAATAAAATATTTAAGTCAAATTCCATTAAACCGAGACCAATTTAAATAATTTCCGAAATCGGTTTTTCGTAAATCAAAAGCCGTAAAATAGAAGGAAATTAATTCCGGAAAGAAATTCATAATTAATTTCCTAAAACCTTTTTAATTTAAAACTTTCAGAAAATATTAAAAATTTCCGAAAACGAATAAATTTAAATTCAGAAATATTTCCTACAGATAAAATCATTAAACTAAATTTAACTATTTAAACAGAAATTCTATAATTTAAATAATATATTTCGTCAACAAAATATAAATCCAAAAATAAACTCGTAATTACAAGATGAAGTTATAATCGAGACAAATCTAAAATATTAAAAATAAAAATACGAGTAAGAACGGAAATACATATTTTTAACCGAAAATCGAATTCATAAGAATATAATAAAATCATTGTCGTGAACGAATTTATCTAAAATGGTTCGCAACGACAACGATTAATTAAATTCAAATATGAATTCGAATCATCGATAAATCCATAAAACGAATCAAAATTAAAATAATTAATTGTTTATATCAAATTAAGCTAATAAAATCATTAAACTTAATCAATCTAGATTTTAAAAATACGGGGTATTACAATAATAGTGGGGGATTCCGTACTCAACAAACCGAACGTAATAACGATAAGACATGGAAAAGACACAAAGTAATTATAGTGAAACATCATGTGAGTCGGGGCCAGACCAATCCACCAGCGAATAATAGTGGCCAAGAGCGTTTTGCCCTGCATGACCAGTCCACCGGCTATAATAGTGGTCAGGCGCGTTTTGCCCTGCATGACCGGTCCACCGGCTATAATAGCGGGGTTCCTGCACTCACATGAATTGATAAAGACTATGATGTGAATCGACTATACTTACTAGAGATCTAAAGGATGAGTCTACTCGGACCATAGACGGCCTTCATTATTTGTATTACTACATGCTGCTTATGTGATTATGCCATATATGCTATATTGTATGTTTTATATGTTTGGCCTTAGCTACATAGTTTCCTTACTCGGTACGTAGCGTACCGATTACCCGTTTCATGGGTGCTGCTCATTCCCATGAGCAGAGGACCAGGGCTGGACATATCCCTAAGTAATGTCTGTGGGGCTATATGCTCGATTGGTTTGGTTTGGCATTGCCCATAAATGTCCGCTTGATAAATGCTCGATTCGGCTTGGTTGGTTTAACATTGTCCATAAATGTCTGGTTGGTTTATTTGAATCTCTTATTGGTTTAAGATGTTGCATCCAAAATTGTGTGGCCATGTAATGAGTTGTCAATAATATCGATTATTCCTACCTAAGGCACATGAGCTACTTTATATTTCGGTCATATCACACTTACATGTTTAAATAGGATGTTACATATGTTTTGCATGTTATTATATGTGTATGGTAGGCCTTATGATGTGGGTATTGAGTATGCATAATATTGTATCAACGTAATGCACCATGATTCAATATGCACTTGATGTTAAAGTTTATATCTCTCCTCTAAGATAGGGTAGTGAGATTTACTCAGTATTGGACCCGTACTGATACTACCTTGGTTGAATGGGTCATGTGATGATCCACTGATGGTGGGGAGCAGACCTCTCGTGCAGGTTTGAGATCGGATATTGTATTTGGGTAGAAGGCTTGGTTTGAGAGAGTAGGCAATCCAGAATTTGATCCATCGAAAATTGTCTTGTTTGATTGTATTTATTTCCGGAAGTTTCAGGTGTTGTATTTAAAATTTGACGGGTGTTGTAATTGACTTTTAATTCCTCATACTCTGATAAGCTTTTAAAATTCGGATTTATTTCACAGGTTCCGCTGATTCATTCAGCGATGATTTTATTCAGTGAAAATATTCACTTGCCATCTGCTTGTGGATATCTCCTTGTGGGAGTTTATCTTCATGGCATAGATGTTTGAAATTTTGTTTGATAGGTTTAGCCTTGCATCTAGCATGAGATAGATGGTAGATATTTATCTTGTGTTAGATGTGGCGGTAACATTCCTCAAATTCTATTTTAGCTTCCGCTTTATTCTTTCAAAAGAAATTTCAGGACTGAATGTTGGGGGTGTTACATATCGCTAGCAGAATTGAGTGTTAATTGGACTTCTTAACTCAACAAATGGAAGAATATGCAAACAAATATAGGACTTGGAAGAGGAGAAACAGCTCCTATAAAGTCAAAACATGAAATACATATCTTGAATTCTTTAAGTCATATTACCACCACCACAATCATTGCCATTGGGCACACAAGTGTTAATGTGTAGTATGGTGGCCTTATCTCAAACACTAAGGGTTCCTTCAGTGGACAACTGCTTGATGTGATGGATTTTGGACAGCTAGAAGCCTAGCTCCATGACATCCCTTCGCACCCCAAAGTTGTAGGAAATCCCCGCAGGACTAACCAAGCCAAGATTTGAGAACACGGAATTTTAGACCCTTTTGGTCAACCTTACAGGCCTCAATCATGTTCCACCTTTAGTGTCATTGCGGCTAATGAGATACCTCTCAATATGACAACTACAAGTGTTAGCTATTATTACCCTTTACATACAAGGTGCTAATCCTTAGTCGTGACTAAGTACGCCCAAGAAATCTCACTCGAAATGATACATCAAATCTTAGGTGTACCAATGCTGATTAAAAGGAGCCTCTCTGATAGCTTTGTTGACTCTTCATTTGATAATACCAAGATAGTGGAGATGTCACAGAAGCTCGTGCTCCCCTATTTTTGATTGTATGATGGGATAACTAATTTAGCACCCCTAAAATTTACTATTTAATATTTTTTTAAGAAATTAAGTATATAGAGTATCAGGTGTTATATTATAACAAACATAGATAAATGTATGATTGATACTTAACTCATGTCGTTTGTGAGGTCAAAATAAATTAGAAACAAAGATTAGTTGTGGTCAACACCTAATCCAAGGTCGAGCCCAAAACCAAAAGGAACCAATAGAAGAAAAAAGAGAGAGATTTTAAATACAATACTAATAAATAATTTTACAACACTTAAAGCCTCAAGGGAACCTCAGGAACAAAACACACAACCAAAACAAGGGACAATATATTACCCTATACCACTCTACCCCTAGGTCGCCACCAAAATCCCGTAACAATCTAAAAGTTATATTATTGATACGACTTCATTATACTGAGTAAACCACGTCATCTCCTGGAGGCAGCATGTTCACAATGCAATCGATCAAACAAGGTAATTAACCATGCGTAAAATATAAGATCACATGTAATAACCAAGTATGATAACCATGCCATAGACACATTCATTTCCATACCTCACATGCTCATAGAGTAAACATTCATAACCAAGGTACGACCATGTCATTAAAATATTAGGATAGTGCAATAAATCAACTCCCAACCAATAATCTACCAATTTCAATTACCAAAGGTAGATAAGACAACCCAAAGACAGACATAGTGCCCTCCCAACCAATACCAAATTCCAAAGGCAGTGCTCGAAGATAACTACCGAACCAACTTACCAATACCAATCCAAATCAAACACGAAACACAAGAGTTACATTCATTTTAATTACTTGAGGAGATATAAGAGATAACCTAGAGACATATCAAGCGCCTTGGTTATACCAGTGCATGTTGGTAATATGATAACCTCTAATCACACAACCTGATGATATATAAAGTACACTAATCATACTGATGTACCGAGTTAATATAGTATCCTCCTGCCTAAGTCACATAATTCTTAAGTATCGATATCTCCTATAGATCTTATAAGTCACTTATGGAGTAAAATAGGGATTTAATGGGGGCAATAAGGCACACTAGTGAAACCAAACCAAAACGAGCACTCCTATAGTAGCTAACCCTATAGAGTAAATCATTCTCAATCTCGAGATCTTTCACTTAAAATATTAGTATATTATTCAGTGATCTCAAATATCACATAATATGCATATGATATTAATTTACATACTTAATGATTTCCCCTTTTTTTCAATTATTAAAGTCGATAAAAGGTAAAAGGCCAATCCAAAAGTCAAGATTCAATAATAATATCACCATAACAATCTAGTAAGGTCAACTTATATTTAACTATTCACATTTAGGCTCATTGAGTCATAAATGACTAAAATTCCCATAAACACTAATGATTCCAATATTGTCTACTTTACTACTCAACTTAAATATAATTCCACATTTTTCATGAAAAGGCTAAAAGAAATTTAAAACAAATATTTACATGGAATACATAAGTTTTGAAATGTCTATAAAAGGAAAAAAATACTATATTACCCCCTAAGTATGAATTTAACATATTACGCATGTAAAAACCTAGCATGTATTTTCTCACATATTATAACTTTTATGCTAATACTGCATTATAATTTAAGGTATAAATCACGGTATATGTATATTTACCTTTCTACCCCTAAAACATGCAAGTAAAGAGTCATCTACAAGTAATATTAATTATGCTCAAAAGCCAACATGCTATATATAAAAATATATCTAAAATGTGCAAGAAACGTACTTACATACTTAGCATGACAAGCAAGGCTTGGAAAGGTAATATATATATATATATATATATTGAACCCTAACACTAAACATGCATATTATTCAAATGATACCTTGCATATTCTCACGTGCACAATTCTCTAAATTAAAATACAAGTGAAGGCTTATGTGTTTAATAAATAACAACATGCTATCATAAATCATTTAACATATGCAACCTCTACATAAAAGTATCATATTTTCCATGCTTTCAATTCCTAACATAGCATCACAACACTTACATTAGAATAAAACCTAGTATAATTCTACTTTAAGTCATGCCATACTCGCAACCAAGTTCTACAACTATGGATTAGTTGGATTTACCTTTTCCCTAGTAATAACAAAACAAATGATACCCAAACCTCCAAACTTAATCCTCTACTAATCTGCCTCTTTATCCTTCTTATTAATAAAACCCAATAATATTATATCATAAACTAATTAAAAGTAATAAAGCAACATCATTATCAAATTAATAACAAGCAATACTAAGAAAATCATACCTAAGCAGAGGGGGTGTTTAGTTTGGTGGCTCAAGACAGTGATGCAGCAAAAGCTGGAGGTGTATTGTTGTGTTTGCTTAAAAAATGCAGAGAAATGGAGAAATATATGAAGGCAACAAATAAGAGAAGAACAAGAGTGTTTAGGCTCTGTTTAGGAGAATCAAATGTATAATATAAAGAAATAAAAAAGAGAGGAGGAGGAGGAGAGAGTTCGGGGTTGAAGGGAATCAAAGACAAAAAGAAAAAAAATGGAAGAAGATAGGTGGTTAAAGGACTAGTTTGGTGGCGTGTAAAAATAATGCACTGAGTGATAATTTCATATTTTGATATATTTTATACCATTATAATATTATTTTTTAGTATTTTATTTAAGTAACATAGGTGAATAATTGTGATTTTATGTTTAAATGGTAATAATTGTATAAATGTTATCATTTAAGTTAAAATGATAATAATTAAATAAACTTAGAGTATAATAGTATTTATTAATTTTTAATAATTTTATTTTTGTAGGTAAGTTTAAAAAAAAAAGTTGAACCTTGGGACCAACAACCCAAGGGATGAAGGCCCAAAAGCCGAAAAGCAAACACAATGCAAAAGTAAAGGCCCATATAAGGAATGAAGAATAAAAAGTCAGAGCTACGGTCAAGGTTAGAAAGGGCTAACATGGAAAGGGAAGCTGCATAAAAAAAATTATAAAAGAGCCTCGCAACAATTGAGAAAGGCAGAGAGGCTCAGACTTAGGAAAAAAAAGCCAACAACTGGACGGTTGCAAAAAAAAAGATGAGCAATGAAGCACATGAGGAAAAGTAGTCGCGTGCACGAAATAAGAGACAAAGACGTAGGGCACAACACGAAAGGTGGCGCAGGAAGAACAGTAGCACAAAAAGCGAGGTAAGGGAGCAAAGGTTGCAGTTCAGCACATCTACACCGGAAAAAAATATAAATAATAAAAATAAAAGAAGGAATTCATAGAAATTCAAGGCCAACTAAGAAAGGAGAAGAATAAATAGAGGAATTTTATACCAACAGATGAAATCAATTTTTGTGCTGAGAAAATATACCAACTAATAATTAATTTTGATTATTTCTTTCTCTAATTTTAATTTATATTTTTGGATGTATGTTTCTATGTAATTAATTATATAATTATGTCTGATTTATTATTTATTGTTGAGGAATAAACTGAAACCTTAGATTAGGGTTTGAGACATGATATTATTTTTTCTCTGTTTCATGATATTGTTCTTTAACTCTATTTTAATTATTATCATTTATATATATATATAGTTCTGTTAAGTATAATTTATTTGGTGCATGCCTTGTTATGGTTTCCTCAAAAGTGATAGTATGTAGGATTATTTATCTCCTAGGTGGCAATATAAATATACTGAAATTTATATGTATAAATTGCAGCTAAGTTAGATAATAATTCACATAATAGTTTTGTGATTCTAACTAAAGTAGTAGAATGTTTAGATACGTGAGGTTTAAAGAAAGGAAATATAACTAAACATACCTAGTGTACTAGTCTGAATACTTAGATTGACATCCTTCTAATTACACTTAATGCATTAAATGTAGTTAAATATAAGAGCCACTTGTTGCTGCTATACTACTGATATTTAATAGGGTTAATATTGATACTTTGTCGTATTAATTAATTACGGGAAGTAATTTAAGGTTTATGAACCTGCTTTTAGTATGTAACTTGGTCGATCTCTTTCTCATGATTAAATATTGACTTAGAAATTAATATAATATTTTGACCCAATCTAGTGGTGGATTTCGGATTTCCTAATATATTTATCATATGTGTGGTTATCCATTATTTTTATTATTATTTTATTCTATTTTATTTATTAATTTTATTATTTTCTAATTTGATAACCCTATTAGTATTTTTCTTATTTATTTATTTTGTGTTATTTAGGGTTCTTGTTTTTTATTTTTAGCTAGTTAAACGGAGGTGAGCCCTCTCAATCATCGGTTTAGAACGATACCCTTATTTGTCAGTACTACAATTGATCATAAGAGGGTTTAAATTGCATGCCGACTACGACCACACCACTAGGTTGGAAAAGTACTGACGGGGTTGGCTGGCTGGTAAGCCAAGGAGGTTGCGCAGGATTCGAGGGTAATTTTCATGAACCTTCATACAAAATATGGATCTTCCAATCACGAAACTCGTGTAAAAGGGAGGGGAGACCATGCACGACTAATGAGGATAAATGAAACGTTGGAAGGGTGTTCTGTTGGGAAGGTGGCTAGGAACATTGCTTAGGTTACTCAAAGAGAGGGGGTTGGGGGTTAGTCAAGTCTGCATTGCTAGGGGTTTACCATTGGTGTTTGCTTTGTTAAAGGATGGCATTGCACACTAGAGCTTGTGCAAGGAAGCTTAGTGGTGGTATGACTTGAACGCTAACAAGACAAAACACTAAGGACGGAGGAAAAATGGAGGAGTTGGCTTGCTAGGGAGGTCAAAGGCAAATACAGACATAAAGGGGAAAGAGGGGAGTTATGGAGGTTGAAGTTGCTGGAAAAAAAATGCAAGACACAAAGCAGAGAAACCAGTTGAAAGAATAGTGGCGGGGGATCAAAGATAGAAAAAGAATAAAGAGGGAGGATGGAATTTTATGGGGGGGGGGTTTGTGGTATGCAAAAATAATAGAACCAAGGTAGGGGCAAGGGATTTATGACGTGCAAGAAAGAAGACGAAGATGTTAGGTGAGGAGATGCTTGGTTTGGAAATGGTATATATGTATTGCAAAGGTGGTTAGGTTGCATGCAAATGAACAAGGCCAAGTGCGTATGTTGGGTGGATTGGCACTACACAAGCGAGGAAATATGATAGATAAGTAGGGGTAGGCTAGTGTGTGGTCGAGCAAAAGTGAAGTTGAGAGTGTATGGTTGGGTGCAAGGTTTATTTGGAAATGAGAAGGTCAATGCATGGGGATGGGGGGGAAGGAGTAAAAAACCGCAAGTTGTAAGGAGTTGGGATGGTGAAAGGTTGGGAAAAAGTACAACCAAGTTGAAGTTTAGCTAGGCAAACATAGTTGCAAATGGTTACACTGGTTTTGTTCGGGGAGTTGGTCATAATTCGAATAGGGGAAAGGAAAAAAGAATATAACAACAGGTGAGAGGGTGTATATAACATGTGAGAAGAGAAAGGAAGTAAATAAAAAATTAGGGGAGGTTTAAGAGTTAACTAAAAAGATTAAGGTCTTAGAAAAGTTAAGAGGTTAAGAATTTAAATTTTCTACCAATTCTAATCTAATGCAGGAGAATTCCCTTCATAAAATCTGTCATCAACTACTACTCTCTCTGAATTAAAAGACCCAAGTTGGGAGGAATTCCACTAAACTCTTCTTTTCATTTCACATGCTCAAGGGAGCCATGCACGTCATGCAAACTTGCCTCCCAAACACTTTATTTCGTAGCTAAAATATAAGCTAATCAAGCAGCCATACTCCACCCTAAGCCTCCATCATTTCATGGCTCACCTTTAAGCTACAACTCGCAACCCTCTCTACCACCACAATCTCCTACGGACAACCACTTGGGGGGGAACACCTGTAATCCCCCGAAATTTTTAAAAGCCTATAATTTAACAAATAACTTTTATTTGAGATAAATTAGCTTTTAAATTTATTTAATTTAATTATTTTATGGATTTTTGAGTATATAAAATTGAATATAAATATTTAATAAATTAAAATAAAATTTTGTTAGTTTATTATACTCTTTTTATTTAAATAATTTTCCAAACCAATATTCTTCCTAAAATTAACTTTTTAAACCCACATATTTAATTAAATTATTAAATAAATTTATTACCCAAAAATATTACATTTTATTATTTTATAAATTAAATTATTTTATTTCATCCCATTTTCCCTTTCGTTTTTTCATTTTTCCTTCTCCTTTTGCTCCTTTCTTTCTTTTTCCTTTTTCCTTCCCTTAGGCCGTCAGCACCTTGGCCTACCTCCCTCCCTCTGCGCGTTGGGTCGCCGTCCCATCTCTCCCTTTTCCCCTCCTTTCCTTTTCTTTCCCTCAGCCCGACTCCCTTTTCTTTTCTTCCTTCCTCCCTCACGCGAGCCCGACATGCCTCCCTTCTTTCTTTTCTTTCCTTTCTCCCCTAACCGGCCTGGCCCACTCCCCTCTTCCCCTTCGTTGGCCAGCACACATGCACCACCCTCTCTTCTTTCTTTCTTCTTCTTCTTCCTTTTCCCCGATGTTATACCCGACCACCTCTGCCATCTCCACCCGCCCTACCTGCAACCCTCCTCCCCCTACTGGTCTCCCCATCTCTCTCTCTCTCTCTCACCATTTTTCTTCCCCATCTCGGCCCCACCACCTCTCCCTCTCCTTGCCCATGCCCCTCTTTTCCCCTCCCTCTCCTTGCCATTCCTATGCCCCTACCACCCTACTGCCACCCTACCGAGCCCCCTATCCCCTCCTTTCTCTTCCTTTTCTTTTTCTTCTTCCCTCCCTGCCTCATTCTGCCATTTTTGAGCCTCCCATGCCCTTCCCTGACCTTCCTTCTCTCCTTTATTCTCCTCCCATCTCCCTCCTTATTTTTGCTCCGTCATTGCCACCGCCTCACTAACCACCTACACCACCCCTGCCGCCCTCTACCTCACCCCTACACCACCACACCACCCCTCGAGCAACCCTGCAGCCTCCTTCTTCCTCGCCTCTTCTTTTTCTCTTCTCTCCATCCCTTCTCGACAACCACCCTGAGCCTCCTCCTTCCGCCGTCGTTCCGCTGCCTCTGCTACCATCTAAGCCACTAAACCACTCCCTACAACCTCCCCTACCACCCGTAAACCTCATTTGGCCGAAACAACCACCTACAACCCTTCATTTTCTCCCTTCCTTTTCCTTCCTTCTCAGCCTCCTTCATCTTGGCAGCCACCTTTGTAGCCTCGCTGTTGTCGCTGTCGTCTCCCTTGGTCGCCGTCAAACCATCCCCGACCGTCACCTACATCCTCTCTCCACCTCTGCACCCTTCCTTTTTCCTTAAATCTTCCCCCTACATGCCCTCTTTCCTAACCTAAAAACCCTAACTCGAAATTGATTCCCTCTTCTTCTCCTTATGCCATTTTCGACCCCTCCCGCTCTTGCTTTGCACGCAGCTCATGCTGCATAAGTAGTATGAGTTGTTGCATGCTTGGGTATGTTTTGTTTAATAAATTTTAAGGTATAGTAATATTTTAAGTTAAGTATGTGATTAATTAAGTGTTATAAAGTCTTATGCTTGATTTTTTTATTTATAATAAAATAAATATTGATATTATTTTTAGGTTTTGGTTTTGGCTAATCAAAGCTTGAATCCTCAACCGAAATACTTGTAAGATTCGTTTTTGAGGGAATTAAGGTAATCGTTAAACCCCACTTAAATGCATGGATAAATGTATGTTAGTACATTAGGCTTGTTAATATGTTATTATGCTTGATATATGTTGTTTAATATAATATATGTAGTTTATTATGTTGATTGATAAAAAGGAAGCATGTTAGATTATATGCTATGTATGGAAATATTGCTTAAGGTAAGAGTTTGGTTATTAATGAAAATATTAAGTATTTATCCATGTTGTATTATGCTATTGTGATCTTTAATGCATGGTTAATATTATTGAGAGCCCTAGGGGCATTTTAGTAATATGTCTTGTGTAATAATGTGGCCTAATATGTGTGGGTGCTAATGAGTATTATATTAAATATAATAGTTGGGGAGTTGGATAATGAGAATGGGGTATTAATACTAATATTTCATGTGGTGATGATAATTTAATATAAGTGGAGTAATAAGGGGAAAATGGTAATTTGTGGGTGAAAAGGGTAAAATGGTAATTTTGGAGGCAAGATTGTAAGTGAAATTAGTAATTTTGGAGGTAAATGGGTAAAATGGTAATTTTGTAATTAAAGGGTAAAATGGTAATTTTATAATTAAAGGGCAAAATGGTAATTTTTTAATTAAAGGGCAAAATGGTAATTTTAGATGTAAAGGGAACACATGGTAATTTTATAAGTGAAAGGGTGTTATGGTAATTTTTCGAAGTTAAGGGGTAAAATGGTAATTTTAAAAGTAAAGGGCAAAATGGTAATTTTGTAAATAAAAGAGTAAAGTGGAAATTAGAAAGGGGTAACTTGGTAATTATAATAATGGAGAAGGATAGAGTGGTAATTATAATAATTGAGAAGGGTAAAATGATAATTTAATAAAAGAGAAGGGTAAAAAGATAATTTAATAAAAGCGAAGGGTAAAATGGTAATTCGGTGTAAATGAAGGTAAAATAATAATTTAATAATGGAGAAGGGTAAATTGGTAATTATGATAATAGAGAAGGGCAATTTGGTAATTTAACCAACTAAATGGTAATTTGATAATTTAATAATGGAGAAGGGTAAAATGTTAATTATGATAATAGAGAAGGGCAATTTGGTAATTTAACCAACTAAAGGGTAATTTGATAATTTTGATAATGGAGAAGGGTAGTTTGGTAATTATGATAGTAGAGAAGGGCAATTTGATAATTTAACCGACTAAAGGATAATTTAGTAATTTCGATAATGGAGAATGGTAGATTAGTGATTTAACTAACTAAAGAGTAATTTAGTAATTATGGTAATAGAGAATAGCAATTTAGTAATTTAACCAACTAAAGGGTAATTTGGTGATTTTGATAATGGAGAAGGGTAGTTTGATAATTATAATAATGGATAAGGGTAGTTTGGTAATTTGACTAACAAAAGGGCAATTTGTTAATTATAATAAAATAAAAGGGCAAATGGGTAATCTAACCAAGCAAATGGAAAATATGTTAAGTGTAACAATTATGAAGGATAGTCGGTGACATAATAAGTATGAGAGATAACTTGGTAACCTAAATCGAGTAAGGGGTAATTTGGTAATTATGCAACAAGGAGGGTAATATGGTAATTTGTCAGGTAATGAAGGGATGACTTAGCAATTATATAAGTAAAGGGTAAATGAGTAATTTGCATCTAATATGTCGTTGTGATTGTGAAATTTCGTAATATGACTCAAATAACGCCGAATAGCAAGATAAGTGTATTTGATAATTAGTAAGTATCATGAGAACGAATCATAATTCAGAATTATATGAGATTATGTTGACCTTAATGATTCCTTTTTGTTACCTTAAATAATCGTTTGAATAAGAAATATCTAGCGATATCATAACGATCAAGAGTGAATAAGTATCTAATTGTTATGATTTTGCAATCGCCTTAATTAAGACACTAATACTTAAAGTGAAAGACATCGATACGGGGAATGGTGGCTCTTTAGGAGTCGCTACCCTAAAGACGTAGTTTAGCCCACGATTATTTTGGTATTTGTTGGTGTGCCTTTGTGCCCCAACCTAGCCTTATATCTTACTCTATCTAGCTCTACGGACCTATTTAGGGGGTATGCATACTTATGGATTATGTGTCATTGTCGGTAAGGTGCTGAGTTAGCTTTATATACCAGTACGACTAGGGTACCTTTGCATCCCTCGGATGACAGTTGAAGGGTATTGTGTAGCTTTTATCTACCAGTGCGACCGGTGTACCTTTGTGTCTCGGGATCTTGATCTCCCTATCGGGGCAAATAAATGAAATTGTTGTGCTGTTATGAGTACCGATCCACCAGATATTATAGTGGCCCAGATGCATGTCGCCCTGGATGATGTATATTTGTATTCTGACCCACCAGTTACAATAATGGGGGTCCCGAGCTCAATAAATTTGATTTGGTTGTGAATAAATTATGAAAAAAATACTAATCACTTTTAGTGGAACACCCTGTGAGTTAGGAGCGTTCTGCCCTGTATGTATTACTGTCCACCAGCTATAATAGTAGGGTTCCCGCACTCACATAGATATTTATAATCCGATATGATTGATTAATGATGGACTAATGGCTTAAGGCCCATAAGTATCGATTGTTCAATATGACCTATTAATATCTAATTGACTTGCTAAATATGCTAATGTATGGATGTGAATATTAAGTATTTACCTTTCATTATGTATGTATGTATGTAGTATCATGTGTTGCATCGCGGGACTGCTCTTAAGTGTGTTTTAAAGGGATACTTGGTACCATAGTACTGAATGATTCTATTTGTGGTGCCCCTGCCTATTCAATAGGTAGTATCCCTTGCATGTCCTTTTTATGTGCTATTCAAGTGGGCCATCGAGAAAGAGCGTAAGAAACTGTCTGAAAAGTCCTATGGTTGTACTCTTCCTCCTTTAAAATTCATGGTTTCAATGTATTTGTTGATTTGTAACCACCATTGGTGGATTTTATTTTTGTAAAGTGTTATGTACGCTACTTTGATTTAAATATGTTTGAGTTTCTCGTAAGTTGTACTTTTCTCTTTTAGCCTTAGCACCTGGTACTAGAACAGTCAGAGTGAACCGGTTTGGTACTAAGTGTGGCGGTAATATCCCCAAAATTCACAGTTTTGTTATTTCGTTTTTGCTGATTATTTTAATAAAACGAAATTTTTTAATAGTGAATTTTGAGAGTGTTACAACACCGACGTCAACCTATAAAGCAAAATAATGAAAGAAAGGTGGTAGTCTACAAGGTGCAAAATCATGGGAACTTTTAGAGGTTTAATCCCTCACTTTTTGTACATCTGACAACCCTATTTGCAGGTTGTGATTACTTTTTGAAATTGTATTAACTTTAATCATGTAATATCTAGTAGTTAGGGTGACTTGCTTGCACTCAACCCACAAAATCAGCCAAAGGGATAAGGCTGGACATGGGCACATGATTTAGGGTGGTGAAATTCATGCAAGGTTGGTTAGAATTAAACGAGGGTAGTTGCATGACGAGTAACTAAATAGTTTAAATCCTAACTAGCTTATACATCTAGTTGAGTATATTTATTTTGTAACTAAAGGTTTGCACATCTATATAAGTGCAAAAAATGGCTAAATGAAGGAGCTTTTGGTCTACCCATTCTCCTTTTTTTTCGAGTGAGTTACCTCCATCGCTAGTGCATGCCTTAGTTGATTTGTGTTCAAATTCTTGTTTTTTTATCTTAAGTGTTGCATCACTCAAGTGGTATATTCAAGTGTATGATCTAAGGGTTACCTAGTTCGTATATTCTTCTCCTCATCTTCCATTGTTATTTTTGGTGGTTTTTGCAACCAACAATTTAAACCCCTAAGTTTAACTCAATTTGCATTCATCATGTATCAAATTGGTATCAAAGCTTAAGTTTTCGAAATTGGGTTACCTCTTTCAATTACTACCCTATCTCACACCTTGTCCAAGCATCACTCACAAAAAAAAATCTAAACCCAAACAACCCTTTTCAAGACCTTTTCTTGCAAAAAAAAATTATATAAACCTAAACAACCCTTTTCAAGGCCTTTTCCTACAAACAATTTTTTTGGACCCCTATGAATGATCATCCCATACCTGGAGGCTTAAATATCAATGAGGCACGTAATGAAAGGAGGGTTCATGCCATTGAAACCTTACAACAAAACACTAAAAGAATAGATCAAACATTGGTGGCATTACAAGAAGAACTGGGCCACGTTCGAGCCCTTTTACAACAACTTGTTTCAACTCTCAACCCCCTAAGAAACCGTCCAAGTTTCCCCTTCCCGGAAGTAAAAGGGCCCCATGGTGTGGAAAATATCTTAAGCGAGGATCACTCATTAGTCCCCTCGTGAACTAGGAACAAAGGGGAAAGAAAAAGGAAGAGATTTTGGGGATGTCAAAACTGAAATCCCAGAGTTCAAAGGCCAATATAATCGAGGAGAATTCCTATAATAGGAATTAAGATGCTCTAGCTATTTGAGGCCAAAGTTGTAATACCCAACAAATTTACTTAACCTAATTCCATATTATTAGCCCTAATTTGACTATAATCTCAATAAATCTTATTGCTAGCCTTAACCAAATTTCTTAATCCTAAAACTTTAACCGAAAACCGAAACCTTGATTTGGTTAAATCGAATTTCATAAACCGAAAACCTAAACCGCTAAAATTTTTGCTAATCTAAATTATTTGGCTAATTCTAAAATTTCTAATCCAATCCTAATCCCCTAACCTTCCCTCTTTTTCCTTTTCTTTCTCCTTTTCTTTTCTTCCCTTCTCTTCCTTTTTCTTTTCTTTTCTCTCCTTCTCTACGCCAAAAGTTTGTGGCATGAGAAGCTTTGCTTCTCCTCCACATGCACCACCATCTACTTTCCTTTCTCATGCCCATCACCACCACCTGCCAGCCCTGCCATTCTTCTTCTTCTTCCTTATTCTCCCTGCACATACCCTATTTTCGCAGCCATCACCTGCTGGTCTGCTAGCCTTCCTTTTCTCCCTTCTTCTTTCTTCTTCTCCCTCCCTTCTCCCCCTCTGCCTGACTCCCATCAGTCCCAGCCATCACCATCTCTCCCCTTGTCATTTTCTTTATTCTTCTTCTTCTTCTTATCCCAGCAGAAATTCATCATCATCACCACCATCGTCACCCCTGCACTTTTCTCCTCCTTAGCACGCTACCTACTAGTATAAATACCCCTCCAACCCTCCATTTTATCATCATCCATCAACTACCCCGAATTTCTCCTCTTCTTCCTTCTCCTTTATCCTTCTTCTTCCTCCATCATCCCTATTTTTAGCACCGCAACACCCAATCCACCATCGAGCAACACCCAAGCCACCACTAGCCACCCTTTGGCCGGTGGACCAACCACCAAGATCACCTCGACCTTCCCCTTTGTCGTCGCTGCCAACCACCGCCTCTTTCCCCTTCTTTCCCCCCTTGATCGTTGTAGATTTTCAAAGTGCATGGCTTGTTGCACAACCATGCAACCCTTATACCATCTGGCCATGCAACATTGCTACTTTCAGCTTGATTCTGCACGACTGTGCAACTTCTGCACCGCCTGCCGATGCGACTTCAAGAAGAAAGAAAAAGACAGAGGGGATGGTGATGGTTGAGGGGGATAGGCGTTGGGCAGAGGCACGAGGAGGTGATGACGGAGAAGGAGACGTGCATGGGAGGAGAAGGCAGGTAGAAGAAGAAAGGAGAAGAAAGAAGAGGAAGGGTGGTAGGCTGGCAGGTGATGGCTGCGAAAATAGGGCGTGCGTAGGGAGAAGAAGGAAGAAGAAATATAAGAAGGAGGAGGAGGAGAAGGGGGGATGGCAGGGCTGGTAGGGTTGGCAGGTGATGGTGAGAGGGGCATGTGGGAGGCAAGTGGATGGTGGTGGCACAGAAGTTGCAAAGCTTCTCACGCCAAAGGATTTCGGCATAGGGAAGAAGAGAAAAGAAAAAGAAAAAGAAAAAGGAAGAGAAGAGAGGAAAGGAAGATAAGAGAATAAAGGAAGAAAAGAAAAGGAGGAAGAAAAAGAAAAGAGATAAAGGTTAGGGAATTAGCATTAGATTAAGAATTTTGGGATTAGCCGAATAATTTAGACTAGCAAAAAATTATTGGGTTTCGGTTTTGGTTTACGAGTATTCGTTTTATCTGAATCAAGGTTTCGATTTTTTATTTTCGATTTTGGTTAAAGTTTCGAGATTAAGAAATTTGGCTAAGGTTGATAATAAGATTTATTGATATTAAAGTCAAATTAGGGCTAATGATGTAAAATTAGGTTAAGCGAAATTTTCTGGTATTGCAGGTGGCTTGCTTGCACTCAACCCACAAATCAACCAAAGGGATGGGGCTAGACATGGGCACACGAATTGGGTTGGGGAAATTCATGCAAAGCTATTTAGAATTAAATTAGGGTAGTTGCGGGATGGGTAGCTGAATAGTTTAAGTCCTAACTAGCTTCTACATCTAATTGGGTATGGCAATTTTGCAACTAAAGGTTTGCACACCTATATAAATGCAAGACATGGCTGAATGAAGGAGTTTTTGGTCTGCCCATTCTCCTCTCTTTTTGAGTGACTACCTTCATGGCTAGTGCATGCCTTGGTTGATTTATATTTAAATTCTTGTATCTTTTATTTTAAGTGTTGAATTGCTTAAATGGTAGGTTCAAGTTATAATCTAAGGGTTACTTAGTTCATATATTCTTATCTTCACCTTCCTCTCTTTCATTGTCATTTTCGGTGGTTTTTGTAGCCATCAATTTTAAACCCTAAGCTTAACATAATATGTATCCACTATACATCATAATCTAACTAAATTTATAATCTAATTCCATATTATTAACACATAAATAATTATTATAATTAATTATACATAATTATTAAAATTTTTAATTGGAGTTTTTTATTAGAGTTTCTATGATTGGGGTATTATAATTGACCCCAATGACCACATCAACCTGTACAAGCAACACACGTTCACTTTGGTAATACAAAAGGAGATTAGAGAAGTTAGCACCTGCAAGGGACTAAGAGAATTCGAGACAAGTCTTGTTGGTCTGGCCCTTCAATAGTACACTTCTTTTCCATGTAATTTACTTTTCTCTTTTTCTCAATAGACTAACACTTTTGTCTAATAATTCGTTTGTAATCGGGCACTCTAGAAGTTTTTAGTATATATTTACAGGATTGAACAAGGTATTAATAAGAGACTGTAGAAGTATGCTGAAAGATTCAAGAGGGATAAGGTCTCAATTCCAAGTTATCACCTCGACATCGCAATAAGGGCCTATAACAAGGGTTTGATTCCGCACTCAGACCTCTAAAAGTAGCTACCAAGTACCTTGTAAGACTATGGATGCCATCCTTGCAAAGTATTATGTCCAAATCAAACAAGAGGAGGACGAAGGTAGTCACGTGTCACCACAAGGTGACTCTGATTATGGAGAACATAGAAGGTCGAAATGAGAAGGTTGTCACGGCAACCAAACTTAATGATGGGGACCCGAATAGATGACAAGGAAGCAACTGTTAGAATTGTTAGGACCCTTTGGTTCATGGTGATTATATCTTATATGCATGACGATAATGTCCAATTTTCTATTTTACAAATAAGAACATCAAGCTCCATGCTCTCGAGTTTATGATATAAACATAGATGATATAGTGTTTTGTAGATACATATAATATTATTATTTGGTAACTTGTCCAAAATAAAATGAATTGATGTATAATAATTTTAAATATGCGGATGAGGCTAGTGGGGTTAATTAGTAAATAATATTTTATGAAAAAAACAAATAATATAAATTTTCTTTTATATTTAGTTGAAATTTGTACGACCTACTTATAAAGAGATTGCAATTATGTGACAATGGTGCAATTATGTGACAATGGTGCAAAATAAATGATATGATGTATGTATTATTAGATATTAAGAAAGCAATAAAGTTTATCAAACAATACCTAAATATTTTAGTGATAATGAAAACTTGAGAAGACTCGAAGAAAGAGAGGAGAGGAATAAAACATAATATTGAAAAATCTAGAAGAAAAGAGATATATGATCGTCAATTTTTTTTATCTAATGAAACTAAATATATTTAATTGAATAGTTATTTTGTCTAGATTTATAATTCTAAACTTATATATATAACAATTACAGAGGGCTAAAACTTTTTATAGTTTAAAAAATACCCTCCAAATCATTAAAAGCCTCCATTTGTTGACATCGTATAAGTGTTCTTAAATGAATTGAGTGCACTATGCCACTTTATTATGAGAAATATTATTATTGAAAAATATATGTTATTTAATGTGGTTGTTAAATATTTATTAGATGTCTAATATGTTAACTTTATTTTTTTAAAATGTACATTATTTAATGTGGTAGTTAAACTTTATTAACTATTTAATATGTCAACTTTATTTTTGGATAATGCACATTATTTAATATGGTAGTTAAATGTCCATTAAATATCCGAAAAATCTTACATGCTTATTTTATTTTTGTACTCAGAATAAACAATATGAGATTGAAAAGTGAGAGAGAAAGAAATATGCAGCATATAATTTACAATAAATCCAGCGATTTAAAATACAATTTTAACTTGTGTACAGGTTTTTTTTATGTAAATAGGGATATTATAATATTTTTGTTTAATCATTAGTAAAGCCTCGGGTATAATGAGTAATGACTAGCATAACAAAAGGAACCTTTTCGATGTTCCATAATCTATATATATATAAGTAAAAAATATCTAGATAAAGCCTTGCAGACCGGGTTCGAGGAGTCATGGGCTAGTAACCGTAAACCCTCGTCCGATTGGATGAATAAAATTGCGAAAGCTTAAACCCTGACCAGCTGCCACAAAACCTTTGGTTGGCGTTTGAGGCTCTGGACGTATTCTAGGTTTTCTTTTCGTCTTCCTCGAACGAAATCTCAATTACAACCTACGCCAGTCAGCCGTCCTCGCCGCCGATTCCTGGTCAACCAAGGTATCGAGTTATTATATTCTTGTAATTCAACATTCCTTTCCTATGTCTTTCAATTGATTGATTCTTCGTCCTTTCCTGTGGCTGAGAATAGTTTTTATTTATTTATTTATTCAAGTTTGTATCTTGTATTGACAGTGCTATTGATGCTGTGCAAACCTGAGTAGTTCACGACTTCTATTTCCTGTTGTGAATATTTGTTGTCTATCATTAAACAAACTCTGGGCGGGAGTGGAGACATACTTTTTATGCTTATTTTTTCGTTGTCTTGGTTGGTCATATATAGACACTGGACAGGTATGGTGTTCCTTACTGCAAATCTTGTCGTCAACTTGTCATTAGATTGTTGGTCACTTGATTTAGTTCATGAAACATCTTCAATTCCTGTTTTATAGGTCCAAGATTATTTGTGGTCCGACTATGATCACGTAGCAAGCTTTATTACACTCTTTCATGCTTTTTTTTTTTTCTTTTTCGGGGACAATTTGTCAGGGAGATGGCGTTTTTGGCGTCATCTTAAATGAAACTCAGTAATAATAGCAGTATTATAATTTCTTTGTGCACATAGAGCTTTATGCATACATCTTTGTTTTTGCGTGATGTACATTTGGAGCGCCTATGGAGGTAATGCATCTGAAAAGCATTTAATAAATAGTTGCTGCTGCATCCTTTCATTTCTGATGACACTTATTAAATGAATTTTGTTTGAACTTGCTTTCCAAATGTATTATTGCAATAAGAATGGAATGTCATGAATTGCCCAAGCAGAATAGGGGATGCCTTTTAGCATGGATATAAGTGGCTGGTAGTCAAATCTGTGGGGCTTCTATTTAATGGATGATGTGAACAGCTAACTGGCTTCACAATATATGCTATAAGTGCTTTTGGTAATATACATGTGTGTGTGTGTGTGTGATATCATGTAATTTGAATGGATTTCTTTCCTCTCTCTCTCTCTCTCTCTTCCTGCTTACAGTCTGAACTGATTGGGGATAAGTTGCATGTGTTTGAATCTCGTCGACCCTGTTGTTCACGAGGTATGTTATGGATGGTTGTTGTTGTAAGCTTCTTGTTTTCCTTCCTTGTCTGTTGTCTCAGAATCGCCTTATGTTTTATTTCTTTATTCCCCTGGATTGAAATCACTTGTTGCTGTTTATCTGGTTCGTCAATCTGTTACACCGTGCTCTGATTTTCTCATATCGATGAATAAATACTTGATAATATTTGGTAAAACTCAATTCAGATTTTAGGTTTTCAAACTGAGGAAAATGGTGCTGCAATGGAAACTCTTCCACATTGAAGTGAATCGGCAGAACTAGCTATTTTTCTGTTATTTGTGCAACTTTTTTTGTCTTTGCTTAATCTTTATCTAGAGAACTATTAGTTTGAGTAGATCATAATATTAATTTTAGATATATCTGACGTGGTTTGACTTATCTGGATATCACGCTGGCTTTTAACAGCTTGGTCTTTCTTTCATGTCCAATTTGCTTGGCTACTTGATTGTTCTGTTTAAAATTCAGGACTATTGAGATTCAGTAGTTTTAAATTTGTTCTCATGTAGAAAATGACGAGGCCTTATGGACTGAAAGTAAAAGGGCGTAAAAGAAAAACGAGGGAAGAAAAATTTGACAAAGAAGAAATAGAACAGCGATTGTCCAAAGAGCAGAAAGCAACTTCTTCCACTGTAGAAGAAGATGATGAGAAAGTAGTTGATGATGCTGAGCGAGAACTACCTGGCATTCCCATTGTCCCTTATGATCCAAAGGACAAGCCTGGTGTCACCTTCATCCTTGAGAGGGCCTCGATAGAAGTTGCCAAAGTTGGGAAGGTAACTCCTGACCATGTTTCCATTCTTATATGGTCTTTACATGGTCCATGAAGGTTCAGCATTAGAGTGTGGTGTTTTGGAAGTATTTTGATGGTTTATCATGTGAATTGCAGACCTATGAAATTTTGAACTCTGAAAAGCACTCCAATTTTCTTCGGAAAAACAACAAAAATCCTGCTGATTACAGGCCTGACATTGTTCATCAGGTTTGCATATATTCTGACATCAATTTATTGAAATACAGATATATCTTATGCACTGAATATAGCCATGGAAGTAATTGATGACCATCTGCCTGCAAGCAATTTTGCAGTTTATAATTAGTTCCTGAAAACTGCTTCATATTTTCCTGTGGAGACCTTATTGATTAACTTATACTTGTGCAGGCTCTTCTTACCATTCTAGATAGCCCACTGAACAAGGCAGGTAGGGTGAGAGCTGTGTATGTAAAAACTGAGAAAGGTGTACTTTTTGAAGTTAAACCTAGTGTTCGTATTCCTAGGACGTATACTCGGTTTGCTGGGATTATGGGTAAGTTTCAGTTAATTTTTTTCATAATATTTGTTCGATGTAACTTAATGTTTCCGCCTTTAATGAAATTTCTCATCTCATTTTTCTTTTGTTTATCGTTATGGTTACAGTACAGCTTCTACAAAAGCTGAGCATTACTGCAGTTGGCAAGCGTGAAAAACTGTTTCGTGTAATTAAGAATCCTGTGACCCAATACTTACCTCCCAATTCACGAAGAATAGGTGAGGAATCACCAAACAAGGTTTTGCGGCCTTCTTGTTCAGTTATCTGCTACTTTGTATCTTCTATGCAAATAATGTGTGATGCCTTTTGTCAGGATTTTCATATAGTTCAGAGAAGTTGGTTAAGGTTCAAGACTATGTGAATGCTGTCAAAGATGATGTTAATCTTGTCTTTGTGGTATGTACTAATCATTGTCATCCGTATTTCTGCTTTGTTGCAAAAGGGGCGCCCTTACAGGTTTATTACTTCCAGGTTGGTGCCATGGCTCATGGGAAAGTAGACAATGACTACACCGATGACTACATAGCAAGTAAGTCATTTCTGGGAATAAGTTCCAATATCTAGTACCGTGGTTGTGTATCAATGTGCAATTATATGTTTACAAGTGTATATAAGAGGCTTACTGATCATAGGATGCCCGTTGATGAAACACAAAAGATTCACCATGATCAACCGTTAGTGCATATATCGTGTAACTGGTTGTGTGGTACACTGGTTCACTTTTTTTATTTTCTTAAGGTTTTTTTAAATCTGTAATTTTTCAATGAGTTAAAAAGAAAATAAAATAATTATACAAAAATAAGATTTTGCTTCTACAAATAGAAATCAACATTGAATTACTTGTGACTTAAAATGATTATTATGTCAAATGCTATCTTTTCAAAAGAAAAGTTTCAACAAAATTATACTAAAATTTCCGTACAAAATATTATTGTCGTAAACGTTCAATATTGATGTAGAAAAGTGAAAAATCAGTCTAAAGAATGGTGATATTTGATTTTAACAATTGTGCAAAAATCATGACAGTTAAAAAATTATAATATATCTATTGAAAAATTAGTACAACGATGATGAAAATGTATTGCAATGATTGTTGAAATTTTTAAAAATGATGACATAGTTGTTGAAGAATCAATATCATAACAAATATAATTTCTATTATAACTATTGAAAAATTTTGACGAAAATCACCTCGTAATTATTGAAAAATTATCACGAAGTCGTTGAAAAATTTGTACAACAAAGGTATAAATTTTCATTAAAACATTTGTTGAAATATCATCATATAATTTGAAAATCAATTTTATATTTCAGAAGTATATTAATATGGGTTTCAAAATCGAAGAAGAATTTTGATATAATTTTTTTTATTGTTTCATTGACCCAAAATAAAATATTCTACTTTAGAAAATTAAAAAAAAAAAGAAGTTAGAACTTATTTACCAAACTGCCACTGTTATAAAACAAAATATTACTATTTTTTGCAAATTGTTTATAATTCAACATAGCTCTGGCTCATAAGTTTTTATATCTTATTGCAATAATTAGACTGGGCGTTTGAAAGTATTTCCTCAGAAACAGAATATCTAGTGCATGTATATCTATCTTGCCTGGTATACTTTCCTTTTTGACCAGAACTTTGGTTTGATTCTCTGAGATCCCATTTGATAGAGTTGCATATAGTTGTCCATGACCAAAAACATGATATATTCCAACATTCAGAGCTGATTCTCTTTGAGATCTGTTTGTAGTCAAGTTAAACAAGCTGGGAGTTGCAAACAAAGTCTATCAAATGGAAGCCCTGCATTGTTAGAGGGTTTGAGTGTCATTCATAGAGTGAAGACCGTTGTCCGATCAAGTGACCTGTTTCAACATTTATAATTTATCCCTTCAGGCACAACAAAGTAGCCTTATCCTATTGCACAAACCAACTTCGGCGTTGATAATCCTAAGAACAATCTTTCACCAACTCTGTGGTCATATTCCTTACGTTTGAAACATTACACTTAGAAATATCAATTCCAAAACTGATTAGTGCAATGGAACAGGGCTAATTCATGGAAACAAGGTTCTTCATTCCTTAAATGTCACTTGAACTTTCTAAAGATGCATGGTTGTATTTGATATGATTCATTTGCAATTCCCATTTCGTTGGAGCTTTGCCTTGACTATAAGCAAATTCAAAAGATAAACAATCCCGAATGCTAGGATATATCTTCTCGATCATATTTTTTATCATGGACAACTATATGTAGCTTTGTCACATAGTGTCTTTAAACATGGAACAAATGTTTTGGTGGAAAAGGAAATTATAGTAGACAAGATATGTACATTCACTAGAAATGTTGTTTCTAAGGAGATACTTCTATACATGTAATCTAATATTGTATTTTAGTATTATTATTATTATTATTATTATTATTATTGCAATAAGATGTAGTAACCTTTTTTTAGGCAAAGAAAACTTGGCTTTCATTAGGTAATATCGTTCAATACTGAAGGTGCAATAGGAAGGGGCAGTTCTAAGTGTGGCACCAAACTAAATCATGAAATATTTCTGCCGTCCTCCCGAAGAATAAGGTTGAGTTTGGTAGTCTTTCCTTTAGTTTATGGATCACCACATAACAATCGGATTCCAAAATAATTTTACTCCATCTACAGGTTGAGACCGATTTGATTGCATGGAGAATGGCATAGCACTCTGCCTCCTATGGAATTGGAAGCTAGTTACCAGCCAATGCCACATGTCTCGCCATCTACACCACCCCTTGCTTGTCCCTACAAATAAAGCTTAGCCCCCAAGCATCATTACATGTCTTCCCCACATCCATGTTAATTTTGATAACACTTAGTGGTGGCTTAGACCAATGCTCATTGTCATTTTCTGTTGTGCTGCTATCTGCTTCTTTCCATATCAGGTGAATGATTTGCTCAACATACCTGCATTAATCACGCCTCGATCTGATCATTTGCTGGAACACGGCTTCATTTCTAACCCACCACATAGGCCTGGTATAGGTACAACTCTATGCAATGCTGAAATCATCACCGTCACAAAAGAGCAAAACGATCCCAAATATACTAAAATTCCAATGGAGTGTCCACCACCATTAGGCACGAATTCCAATACGGCCTTGTTGTTGGGCAGTGAATTAACATACAGATTTGTCTCATCCTCCCCACATATCATTGGCAAGATGATCTGATAACAACTCCATGCAAAGTTGCATAATCAAGGCATTAACTTAATTATTTAAAATTTCCATTGTACCTCGTCTTCCTAGTTGGTGGAGGTACTCGAGTTAGCTTAGTTTGCCAAGGATAGAAGCAAGGAGTAGGCATTGCCCACTGTGTATTCTCCATCAGAAATTTAGAACCATGTGAGCATGTTGGGGCTTTATGGATTTTATGAGCTCAATGATGTATAGTAGAAAGGTCACCTCTAGCAAAGTATTTGAGTTTTTGTCATGTCCATAAGCTCATTAACGTGGAGCATCATATTTTAGGTGTGATGACACATAAAGAAGTTGGCTTTGGGTTCCATTTATCTCTCCATACATTGATCTTTTCACCCCTACCAACCTCCTATGTATGCCCCGCTTGAATTACCCACTGGGCATCAGGAACAACCCGCCACACATAAATCGGATGGTATCTAATCCCCCCAAAAGTTTGTTTGAGGATGGTATTGTGCCCACCATATCCGAGCTATCAAAGACTTCTCATTCATGGTGATCCTCCATGCATGCTTATCTAAAATGGCCATGTTAAACAATTGCATATGCTGGAATTCCATACCCCCTTTCTCCTTGGGCTCACCTAGCTTTTGCCACTTGAGCTAGTTTATACCTCCATGTGTATCCTCGGAGCACCACCAAAACCTTGCCATCATGGCCTGAATATCCATGCACAGTGTGTTCATAATCTTGAACACGCTCATGGCATAAGCAAGAATGGAATTTGCTACAACTTTTATTAGGACTTCCTTTCTGGCTCTAGAAAGTGCCTTGTTTTGGCCGTACAATTAAATTGCGGTGTTGCTATAGTGTAGTGACTGCTATTTAAAAGTTTTTGGGTTAGTTATGACGCAAAATTATCAATACACTACGGTTTTAAAATTTCATATTTATCGGTCACTATTGAGAATTCTTGAATCTACTAAAAAATAATTATTTCTTATTTATTTACTATATATATATTGGACCAATTTACTGTTGAATTATAATAAAGTATTATTATTTGTTACCATTACATGTACTACTAAATAACATGTATTTTTTTCCATTCAAAGATAAATTTAAGGTTATTAGGACAATTAAGCATATAATGACTCACTAAAATACTTCTAATATAATATAAAATACTAGTTTAGTGAATATTTATATTCAAATGATCAATAAATAGTAATTAGTGTATATGGTGAAATAAAAATAAAAATTCATTCCATGATGATCGCGACACATAATTTATTGTTTGCAACGCTTCGATACCACGACTGCAATCGTAAACATGACCGCGATTTTGTTGCCTAGTTTTGCCATCAATTAAGTTTATGAAGGATCCTATCCTTACTGGAGCTAAAGATAGGCTTCTTTGATCGTTTGAGAACAGTGGAGAGTCCTAGATACTTGTTGTATTGCAGAGCACATTCTTAATCTGGTTTGTTCAATCTTGGTTAATGTTGGGGCTAAAAATTGTCTTTGATTTTTCAGTTAATGATCTATCCGACTTATTAAGCATAGCGGGTGTAGGTATCCATCCATACCAAGGCTTCCTTGACAATTCCTCTTGAAAAGAAAAGAGAAACTAGAGGAGCTATGTAGACCACCTAAACTTCATGAATTCGGTTATCAACTTCTGCTTTCTGCAACATGCCGGAGAGAGTCTTAGCACACATAATAAATAAATAAGGAGATAAGGGATCACCTTGGCAAAGGCCCCATTGATTAGGGTTGTGCAAAAATGAAGGATCTGGAAAAAAAATAAAAAATCCAACATTTAGAATATTTTATTCGATTTTAGTTAAAAGTATATTTAGCGTTTTGGATATCTAGTTTATAACCGAATTATCCAATTTGTAAAAATAACTGGTATTTTGTTAATTATTTTAACAATACATTATAATATTATATTATTGTATTTTTGTAGTGTTAGATTTTTAAACTTTATTTATTTTTGTAATTTAAAATTAAGCATAATATATAGATACTCTTTAATTTCTATACAATCTTTATTTTAAAAAAATTGTAAAATTTATTAAAATTGTTAAAATAATATTTTCATATGAATATCGGATATATTTTATTTTTGATCCATATTTGTTCAGCATTTTTGGATATTTGGATCTAAGAGATGTGAAGCAAATATCCGATTTATTGGATATAAATATCCGGTTATGAACAAAAAAGTAATGGTTAGTCACATTCTACAGTTGAACAATATTGAGAAAGAGGTGTGCTATATTTTCCTTGTCTAGCAGATTGGATTATATTAGAGTTGTTCAGATCAAATCAAATTATTAATAGTAATAATAATATATCATTATTAATAATTGATGAATAAATAATAATAATATGTATATTAATAATAATAAAGATAATGACAGTAATAAATATAATAATTATAATATTATTTATTACTATATTGTAATAATAATTATTATCATTTTAAATATATTAAATAATAATAATAATCGTAATTATATTAAGTATAATAATTATAATAATAGCAATTATAATTGTTATTTATGGGATTGGATATGATATGATAATAAGGCAAAAACAGGTTGTAATGGTGACGCATTCCATAGCCAATTTGACACACTTACCCTATCCGTTGCATGACCATATTCAGGAATTTCCACTCACTTCGATCATAGGCTTTGCTCATGTTGATTTTCAATGCCATATTTCCTTTTCGTCCTTTCTTTTGAATTTTCATGGCATGGAGGACTTCAAATGCTACTGGTACATTATCATTTATCAGTGATAAGTTGCCCCATAATGAAAGCTCCTTGACTTTAACAAATAATGTTCGTCATGATCAACTTCAGCGTGTTTGTCATAGCCTTAAGACTAGCTCATACAAGACATTGCATAAACTAATCGGGCACAGCCGCACAGGTCTGACATTTTTCATGGATCCTTCACCTTTGGAATTAGGTAGTTGAAAGTGCTGATTATTGAGAACACTGAGCACCAGATGTAATAACTTATCAGCTATGTTGTATACTACTATAATATATGCTTTCATGATAGAATTGCATATTATTTGTTATACTTTTACATACATTATTATGCATGAAACTCAACCAATCTTATGGACTGATAAGTGCCATCAAAATTAATTTATATATCATGAATTATGCATGAGCACAACCAATCTAGTGTTAATCTCTGTTATGAATTGATTGTATTTAAATACGCAAAAATGAGGTGCACTGAAATGCCGATATAGCTAAGGGCTAGTCATGAACGGTTTTTCACTTATGTGCCATCACTTCTATCATGCGATCACACATCAGCACAGCCATAGTTGAAGACAATGAGAATGCTTTACCAACTAGTTTCGTGATTGGATTGAAGGTTTGACGGGCAAAGATTCTCGACATTAACTTGCAGATGTGGTTTATTCTTTGAATCTTTTTTTTTTTTTTTTTTCACGTGTCCAAGTACACTGATCAGATCATTGCTTGATTCCATTTCCCCCAACATTGTAATATTTGAGATGCCCTTTACATAAGCAGCCAGTTGGATATCATGTGAGAAGTGAGACTTCCATCATTTCATGTCATTCTTCTATGCCGACGACATGAGTTTCTCCTTGATCAAAAGATTCAAAACCCTGTAAATATTGTTGAGTGATCATGTTGATCGACCAGAAGCAAAATCAATTTTTCTGTAGTTCAATTACCGGCACAGGTGATATGTTTCATGGAGCAAGTAATTACCCAGGTGTTGTAAACGCTTACATGATACAGAAATAAACTTACAATTCATTCTGGTCTAGAAAGAACCATACTGGCGTGAACTTAAATTCATTGTGGGAAAGTGTTTCCTGTTAAAATTTTACAATTGCTACATTGCAATACCGGCTCTATAACTGTGTTTTTCCAAATCTTGCAGTTTCGGGCTATCCATTGAGTGCTGCTTGGTGCATAGCAAGAATTGCGGAGGCCATGACGCACAAATGGGGCGTGTTGTAAACCTGTTGTCATCGACTGTTGCCCGATCAGAACTTTGTTACATGAATTTCCTTTATTAATTATATAGATTCCCTTTCTAAGTTTTCAGTGTTATATCGGTGTAACAGATCAACGGAAACATGATAAAATTTAGGAAGTCCATATCCCCTTCTACACTTTGTTTACTCTCTCACACCCCCCTCCTCCCCCGGGTAAGATTGTTAACTCTTTTTTCGTATCCGGCCAGATAAACATACATGGATTAGGAAAGCGAAGTTTCCCAACTCAGCAAACGTGATCATCCGCCAATGCTTATTATCTATCAGGATGCATGTTAACGTTCTTTCGGAAAGCCTTAAAAATTATCGCAGGACACAAATTTTTTTAAAATTCAATATAGATAATTTGTCTTCAGTCATCGCACGTTACGGATTACATATTCAAAACATCTTACTGTAATAGTTCGTGGCCATCTTCTACTACTCAATGGGATCTCTTTATAAAAAATAATAGTAATGCCTATCATTTAGAGAGGATTTAATAACGAGATGATGGAAAGAAAAACAAGGAGCAATGTGTAAGAGGATGACTCCTGTATATATGTTAGTATATATATTAACGAGTAACCTTCCAATATAAATGTCATCATGCATAATTTTTTTGATCCAAAATGCTTATCATTTTTGTTTTTTACTATACAATTAGCCTACTTTTTTTACATTATCCTTATTCATTAAAGCATTTTATTTCGTAAACATCATTAAATGATATAGTTTGACATTTTCTGTACTTTCGTAATATTCATGTAAAATGACACATTGAACATTACAAACCATATCACTTAGAACAGTTAGAATTAAAAACAGAAACAATTAAGCGAGGGAGAATAACTGAGGAGAAGCTAGTTGGTAAAGGAGAGATGTATATTTTATTTTCAGGTATTTTCATAAATCTCACATTGGCTATAATTATTCAAGTAGAATTTGATAATGTAACACTAACACCCCACAGATAGTGTTTACCAACAAGGGTGTGGTATAGATCTTACCAAGAACTACAACCATACAACAAAAATTTAGATCTCTGACGGAGGTGAATAAAGGTTTAAGGTCGTGAACCTCTATTCATCCCATTTGGCTACAAAACGTGTTAGGTCAGAACTCAGAAGCGGTGAGCCAAGGTTAGAGGTTTTTTTTATTTTTATTTTTTTTTATTTAAATAAACTAATGCGGTTCACAAGCCAAACCGATGGGCCACAGCTCTTTATTATCGCCTCTGATCTGTCAGTTTTGAAGCGGCAAGCTGCTTCTTGAGGTTGAGAACATCCATGGCATAACCAGCCAACTTTTCCTTCAGCTTGCTAGAAGCCTCTTCATACTTACTGTTCATGAACTCCCGTTCATCCACCGACTCTTTGTACCTGTCACGGAAGGCGTCTAATTTAGATTGTGTTGATTTCAACCTCATTGTAAGCTTCGTCTTCTCCTTGTTGCTTTGTACATGATCCTGCTCAAGTAACAAGCACGCAGGCCAACGTCACATAAATAGGAAGCATAAAAAAATATGAAAATAACAATAGGGCCAGCTACGTATACGTGTAAATAAAACCTAATGAAAGGCTTAAATTAGATATATGTATTGGTGAAAGCTTCTAGAATGTGATCACCGAGTGCGCATACATTATGCATCTTCAATTCCAGGGCTGTGATTCTCTCTGCCAGCTCCTCTGTTTCAGCATTGGCCTTCAGTAGCTGCCATCAAGGTGTCTATATAGCTTAAAACATCACTCTAGCTATCAATCTGAGTTAGTCAAACATCTCAAACAACTTACCTTGTCATCACAGCTCTCTCTTTTGACTTCAGAATCCACGAAATCACCGTCTGTTACATTAGTTTGAGTCATCAATGAATCTCCTTCCCCTGCAGCAACCTGAGATGAACTTTGATCTCAGCACAAAGATAAATTGATCCTTGTAATTCTATAGATGCAGAAAGCTGTGTAGGTTAGTCGTTTGATTGCACAAATCAATGTCATATTCCGGGGGTTACAAATACTACTTACCTGTGTGTCACTTGACAAATCTGACCGCATTTCACGTTCTTTCAATAAAAGAACCAAATGTTCCTTCTCCTTTCTTTGAGTACCCAACTCAGTCTGAAGCTTTGTCACTTCATCACAGCAACGATTACACTCCATAGAAAGCATCTTAAGTTTTGCCTCCTGCATGCCAGAAGAAAGACAACAGAAAGAGGTAGATAAAAACCACGAGTTCTGTCAAGCGGATCTAACATGGAATAATTGAGAGCAGAGTGAAATTTTACATTTTTCATCTTTTCAGAATGGGATGCATCAAGTTCACGTTTAAGCAGCTCAATTTCCAATGACTTCTCCATGCTGCAGCATAATAGGTGAACCGAATAATCAATAACTGGTTTACTGGGAATAGTTAACAGCCCTAGGCGATCCATTAAACCAGAACATAAATGAGAAAGTGAAGCACGAGGCTGGATATCGATGGTTTTCACTTTTCAGTTCGTAAACCGGAAACCTCACCATCCATAGGAATGAAGAACTAATAGCACTGAAAATAGTGATGAGGCCAATAGGCTACAGTTTATAGTCAGAATGAACTGCCAGCATAACAACGCAGCACTTTACCAGCTGTCACTCCCATTATACACCATCCAAACTTGGAAACTGATTCAAGTTTTTCCCATAATTATCATCAATAATCGAAGGGAAAGGTTTATAGCACCACAATCAAATTTGATAAATGGCGTGAAAATAAAATTTTACAAAACCACCCATATAGTTTTTCCAGTCACCAAACTACCACCCATGCACACTTTTCACTATAAAATAATACAAATGAACAAAAAAATTCTTCAGTTAATGACAAAATCCCCCTTTTTCTTTTCTCAGTTCAAAATCTATCAAAATTGTCCCAATATAGAAGGCACCTTGGTCATTTGCACTATCATTTAACAAAAAGTGTGAGGAGCTGGAAATTTCGTAAGAGAATGAAATTACGGATGGTTTTGTTGCATTTTCTTATAACTGATTTTTTAGCATTTGTTTTTTCGGGCTTTTTCTTTAGCAGTATGAAGAAAGTATATCTCTAGTACATTGCTCAATTAAGAAAGAACGCCCACTTTGGAAAGAGTGAGGACTAATGAAAAATGACTCATGGTCAAATTATGCGATGAATTAAATTTGGAGCTCACATTTACCTGATTTTTTCATCTGCTTCTGCTTTCTCCTCTGCAAATTTAAGTTTCTCCTGTAGAGAATTGCATTCTTCGCTTAAGGATGACATGGCATTTCTTACCTGTCAGAAAATTATTTCATTTGGAATAAGTAAATGATAATGTCAGAAATAGATAAATCTGGAATATTCTTGAGAAGACAACCAGAAACAAGACAAGAAACTACTGCATTTCTATTTAACAGAACAATCAGCAAGTGTAAGCACCATATTAGATCAGTGTAGGAAGCAGTAGACACGTGAGTCTGGAATAATTGAAGCATTACGATATTCTGTTACATTAATAAGGGGCTTGAATTCATGAGAGAATGCTTACACGGAGAATAAAGATCATGCAGACAGTATTTTAACAAGAAAGACAAGTACATTAATCTTACATTTGAAATTTCTCTCGACAAGGACATGATATCAGCATTGTAAGCATTTGTTTTATCTTTGATAGCCTCAACAGATGCTTTCTCCTTGGCAAACCAAATGGCCCTTTCCTCCTCCATCTCCAAGAGGGCATTGGTCAATTGCTACAAAATTAGAAGTAACCAGTAATACTTCTGTATAACACAAAATACAGCCATGAAGACTAATTTTCAACATCAACGTACTGTTGCCAGTTCTTCTTTTTCTTCCAGCAGCAAATTCACCTGGGTTTCCGATTTCTTGTGCAAGGATTGGGATTCGTCCAACTCTACCCTCTGACAAAATACAAAATATACATTTTGAATTATTGTGCAACGTTGCAAATTCATAACAGCAGTAACTAGCAACAAAATATACTCTTGAAAAGCACTGCATATATGCAAAAGCTTACAATGCCCAAAATCTCTTCCTGCAGAATACTCAGTTCCGAAGTTGACATGTCATACTTTTCAGACAGAGCTTCTAGTTCAGTACTCAAACATTCATTTTTGGCAGAAATCTCTTGTTTTTGTTGATTTACAGAAGCAAGTTCACCTTCCAGAGAAGCAATGGTTGTTTCCATCTCAAAGGCAAGAACTTCCAGCCTCCTGTAATCATCCTGGACAGATGAAAAACAAATACATCATTGCTTGCCCATGGAAAATTCATCTCGGTACTAGTGCATCAGTAGCTGGTAAGAACCCAGTAAATTCTGCCTGAGCATGCGCATGAAAAATGCATTTCTGTGATGGTACATATATGATATAACCAACTTGCAAAACAGCTTAATGAGTAGCAGACTAGGTCCAATGACAAGGAGTAGCTAGTTGAATAATCTAATGAAACAATGAAATTTCCGGATGGAAGATGCTAGCATCTATACTACTCTTTAAGGGAAGGTGCTTATGTTATACAATACCTTGGCTACCCAAAATACACATTTTCACTCTTTTGCAAAATACTAAATAGGTAATTCATGTTATTAGGTAAAGAGTAAAAACATAAAATAGTGGTAGTTTAACTATAACATTTAAAATAATAATAATAATATATCAACCACGTCACTAGCATGCACACCCTTTATACAGGTTAATATTGAATTGAATAACCACCCATATAACTGGTGCTAGGTTTAAATTCAAAAAAATATAGCCGTCTTCCATTTCATTCACCATTTTTTAATCAAAAACAAACTCTAGCCGCTGCCTCTCATTCACTAAACTGCTTAGTTGGCGATGGAGCTCAGGGGACAAATGGAGAATACAGTGAGGTTCAGGTAGCATTTTATTCATAGTTTTTAACTTTTTTCCTTTCTTTTAATCTGCTTATTTCATTAGTATGTGTTTGGTGCAATGTTTTAATTTTATTATGCTTTGGGTGTTGATATTTCAGAATTGCAAATTATTAAATCATGCTTATAATTATGCATGAGTCACAAAATAAAGTTTATGTTGTTAAATTACGCTTATAATCATGAATGAGTCACCAATCTATACATTTTTTTGGTATATATGACAAGCTCCTTGCATTTCCTTCTGACACAGTATCATATACATGAGATTATATTTAAATTCATAATAATAGTAAATGTCTTTTATTTTACTTATTCTAACATTGAAAACTGATTGCACCTAATCAAATTTATTACAAAGATATATCGATGCACAATAATCAATTTAGTCATATTTATTTTTATAAATCATGCAAGCATTGCATGCTATTTAGATCTGGTGAGATCTAAAGACAGCATGGGTGATTTCTGACAGGATCTCGAGCCAGCATTGCAAGTGGAAGCAAAAAATCTCAAATATGACAGCATTATCAAAATGAAACATCGTGGACCATCCACTTCCAAATATAAAGGTTAAAATTTATAAAATGGCCACAAAATCAGTTTGAATTTATCCTATGCTAAAATATTTACCTGGAGTGCTTGCTGCAGATTATTATTCCTTTTGAAATCAACAGCAGATTCACGTCTTCTACCAGCAAGTGACTCACGCCTAGAAATATCACGCTCAAGAAGAGCCTTCTGATTATGCAATTTTTTCACCTCGCGTTCAACATTTGCTTTCTCACCCTAAAGACAAGGCACAAGATAATATTTACACTGATTCAAGTAAGCAATGCGGTAGCTGTGGATATCAAGGATAAGCAAAGAACCTCAAGTCTGGTTTTATCCTGGATAGCATTCTTGAGTTTAAATTCAGTATCTTTCAACCTGGTTCTTGTCTTGTCAAGGTCTTTCCTTAGAGATTCTTTTTCCTTGGACAACGAAGAAGATGACAGGGAAAATACTTTTCTTTCAAGAACATCAATTTGAGAAAACAACTCCGCTTTTTCCAATTCATGTTGCTCAGAAAGCGACTGCAAAGCAGGAAAAGATATCTGGTAAAACATATAACAACCACTGGGGCAGAAACGCAATAAAAATGATCAACTCACATGAAAAGCCTTTTCAGAGTTTTGAATATTTAGTATTAACCCTTCAATTTTTTCATGAAGATCGGCAGACTTGTTCTGTAATACAAGCTGTAGTTCAAAAGAAGTGGGCAGCAAAATATTCAGAACAATCTTCAATGAACTGAACTTGATAATAGAATCCAAAAGATATGCTAACCTTTTCATTCTCAACTTCCATTACTCTTTTTTCTAATAAAATCTTCAACTTTCCATAGTCTGTAATGATTGAATTCAACTGCATTGTACTCTGGCACATGGATGACTTCAAATTCTGCATACAAAAGCACTTGCCTAAATTAAAAAAATTACTGCAAATGGAAGTAATATGAAACAGATACTGGATATAGATGTCCCCAAATGCTCAACATAAAATGGAACATTATGGTATAAAACTGTTCCAAAATAGCAAAAACTACGTTTTAAAGCAACTCACGGAAAAGTGCAATGTAGGGTTATAGGTATCAAAAAATTCACCAGCATCTGATAAGATGCTATCAACCATAGCCTTTATGTGTTGAACTTCAGCAAATAGTCCTTGGACTTCCAGTGAACAGTCTGAGTCACCATCCTAATACCCAAGCAAAGCATAAGTTAACATACCACTCAAAAAAGAATCCCTGTAAACTATTTGTCAAACATTAGTGAAACCAGAATTAAATGAAATTTGATTATCCACATTTTTGAAACAAATAAACAAAGTGGTCATCGCTTATTGATCAGCATATATCTACCCATAAAAAAGTAAAAGAGAGTACCAGTGATTTTCCAGCAAGCTCTTTAAAAGCAAGTTGATTATGAGCCATCCTAGCCTCATGCTTGGCATCTTCAGCCTCTTTGTAGAGCTGAGATATGAGAATGGATAAGAGAAAGAATATTAAAATCAGAGCAAAGCAAATATCAAAAACACAACACAACCCAAAATAAGGATACAAGAAAGAGATAGCATCGACTGTCACTTTTTTGCAAGCTTAAATCCTGTTATCCAGAGGCCATATGATTTCCTACTGAAAAGCCTTTTTGGCCCCAGAATTCACCCCATGCATAGAGAGCTTATTGTGCTTAAAACTTGGCGGGGAAATGTACTCTCAATATAAGATGCAAGCATTTACAGGAAATGAAATTTCAATATACCCAGAAGTCGGATTTTGATTTTAAAAGCTGAATGGATCAATCTGGCACTTCCAACAGACTAAAAAAAATTGCAGACAAGTTAGTGGAAGGATAGTAAAAAGCCAAATGCAGCAGCTGGAAAAACATTACCTCTTCACATTTCTGTCTAACAAATATACTCTGCTCAGTGGCTAGCTCAACGACATTATCCAAGTTCTGTTGGCTCAAAGACTTCTCAAACTCCAATCCCTTTATCTGCAAAACGAAAAATGAATTCTGAAGTTGAGGTTAAGTATCAAAGTATGTCATGCAAAGAACCGGTAGTTAGTCAGTATGTGTAGAGAGCAAACAGGGGAGGAAACCTGTTCTTGCAATTGTTTAATCACATGGATAGCTTCTGACTCCCTCAAAGACATAATTTTGCCTTCAGAAAGAGTATTTTCTGAAGGAGTAGAATTGTTGGTCACTTCCACAAGCTTTCTCTTCAAGCAATCAGTTTGGACTTCATAAAAAGTTCTCTGCAGTAGCAAAGGGTAAATGATGAAAAATTTAAGTCTCTTCTTTCAAACTAAAAAAAATAAGAAGAAAAGAAAAAGAAAAACTGGATGAACAACAGATGTGAAGACCTGAGTCTCAAATTCCAAAAGCAAATTCTCATATTCTTCTTGCAGGTCTGATAATTCATTGCTCTACACACAAAATTAAAATGGATTAGTAAGCCCGATATCAAACAATTATACAAGGTAAATCATGTGTCCTAACCATCGGTGTGTGTTTCTTCTTGGCTGGCCATTTCTTCCGGTTGGTCACATTTAATAATGCACCTGGATCTGGAAGAAGGTTCTGTAATGTGTCGTCAAAATTTTCTTTGAAGTTACATGCTTCAGCACCTTCAGTTTTCTTTAACAACTCTTCAAAAGAAAGAAGAGGCCCAACTTTGTGCACTGGCCTCACATTTTCCACTGTAGACGCTTTTTGTTTAACATTTGAAGAGACCTAAAGTCACGTTAAATGTGCTTTAATATTCTTGTTACATAACTGCAAAAAGAGAGTGCAAATACTGCACATGCAGTAAAATTTTCAGATTTAATAAGAGTTCATGACTCATCTGGCATCATAGAGCAACAATTATATATTATCTTAGTACCCTAAACTATTTTATGTTGACGCCAGATTTTGTGTAGCAGGGAAATTCTTTTGTTTGAGATGACTTGATTCATATGCTGATGTAAGAACATTATCTTCTTCTCACACATAATCTTCTGAACCATGCAGTAGACAAATAAGAACGGAAGTATAGCGCAAAGCCAACCTTCAGAAATTGCAATTGTAGCATACAAAGGGCTTGCATAAATATCCATCATAATTGAGGCAAAAAAAAAAAAAAACTCAAATCAACAAGTGCACTATGCAAGCCAAATTGAAAATGTGGCATACAACTGCATCCAAATATCCAATGTCCAGCAGATGAGGATTAAACTCCCCAAACATGACTGAAAAAATAGTCACTTTAGCTTCAAATTTTTGTATCAAAAAAGAATGCTGGCTTAAAAAAATCAAAACATAATTTTCATATTTACCCTTCTTTTCTTATTTCTAGGTGTACTAGTTATACTTAAATATTCTCTCTCTACTCTAAAAAATGAAAAAGTAAGGGACATTTGGAAGATTAGGCTTGATTAAATCTCCCCTTGAAAAGTGTAAAATTGACTAATGTGACTTGTTTTCACATACAGGAGTGTGTGCGTGTTTGTGTGTGTGTGTCTTCAAGGATCAGAGAAAGAAGACCAAATGCAGTGTAAAAAATCACATAAACTGAATTCATCTAATAAAACAAAAACTACTTGTTTTCCATTGGGAACAAAACATTCATGCATGTGCAAATATGGCAACAACAGTGAGACAAAAAATCCAGCACAGTCATAAAATTATTTGTCTTCCTGCTGAAAACAGTATGATTTGAAATTTTCTTAGATATGCACAATAGTGTGCATATCCTAACAGATTGGATGAGAGAGGCACACAAACATCAAGTCACAAATCTAAAAACTTTCTAATAATGCTAGATGACCGTATGAGTGTGCAACTCGGTCACATAATTTGATAGCAAAAAACCTTTGTCAATGACTCCCTCAGAAGTTTACCAGGGCACCATGTATCCCGCCTCTTATCCTACAAATAAATAAATAAATAAATAAAATTAGATAATCCACACAAAGACTACAAAACAGAAAATGGGTAACAAGAAACAAAAAGGAAATATGTTGAGGAATAACTTTAAAAGGCATATGAAGTTAAAGCCAATATAATATCCGGATAAGCTCAAAGAAATATCAATTACTTGGAAGTTAAACGATGGTTCTTGATAGACCTACCACGAGATTGAGGGATTACGAAAGGACACCAAAGCATTAAGTAGGAGCAAAGTATTTGAGATCTAAGAAGAACTCACCGGAAGTCAAATTCAAACAGCCTAAGAAATTTAACCAAATAAAGTCAACAAAAAAAAAAGGCTATATCTTTATCCATGTTTTACTTAACCAGGGGAAACAGAGCAAAGGAACTGATATCTTCACAGTGATTGATGCCCACTGATACTGAGGTATGTTGCGGAAAAAGGACCGGTTGATAGCGGAAGACCTTTTCCTTCCTTGTGTGTGATTAAAATGGGAAAAACAAAATAGCAGAAATAGAATAATAAAAGACACCAAATTTTACATGGAAAACCCTTAAAGTTGAAGGGAAAAACCACGAATCTTCCACTATGATGATAATAGGATTACAAGTAATTCTTCTCTAGTATGAACTAGAGGCTCGCTCAACTTCTTTATCTAAAAGAGGATGGATTACAAAGGATGGACTCTCTCACCAACTAAGTGGTGGAACACTCAAACTTCGCTTGAGAAAATATGAGAACTTTTCTCAAGCACCTCACTTTTGTAGTGACTCTCACTTTCTCTCTTTTTGTAGAGGATTGCTTGCTTTGCTTGATGCTCTAAGCCTTCCCAAAGACCCCTATTTATAGGAGTAGAAGGGGGTAACCCAAAAGCCATAAGATGACTCTTGAATGCTCTTCTATTAAATTAAGCCAATGAAACTTTGGCAACTTACACATGATAAAATGCACTTGCCTTCTCAAATTCCCAAGAGTTACAAAGTATTAACCATCTTTGTAACTCATGCATCATCCCCACTATTATTGTTGTTAGGAAACCCCTTTAATTAAGGAGGGACCCCAACAAGGTAGATCATTCATATTTTCAGTGTACATAGAAGTGCTCGATGATTCTATTGCATTTTGGTTCTTGAAAACATTGAGTGAATTTGTCAAACAAAATGAGAGTAAAACTAGTCTAAGTGCAACCCTTTAAGCACCTTAAATACTATATATTTATAAATCTATAAAAACAAAGCTGATCTATAAATTTATAAATTCAAAACCGATTGTCCCTGTCTACTGGGTTTCCCTTTGGGAAATATTCTGCTGAAAAACCTGAAATGAAAATGAAAAGATATATATTGACACCATTTGGATATATATTTCAACATTTTACATTTTTTTAAAAACATATCACATTAACTTTTGATGAAGTAAGGATGGTATTTGACAATTCCCATAGCAACTAAAATGAAGTAAAAAACTACATATAATTTGTTACCAAACGAAGCCTAAGTAGAGTTTAAATTAGATCTTTGGATACTGCTCAAGCAATAAAACCATGGTTGCAGTCGCAATTGCAGTATTGTGGTATCAGGGTGTCATGGAAAATTTTTATATGCTGCGGTTGTTGCAACGTGAATTTTCATTATTTTTCACAATAAATATTGAAAAATATCTATCATATATCATATGTTGGTAAATATCAGTCAATATTAGCGATATATGTGTGAATTTTTTTATCTGTCCTGTTTGGCTATGATAGCGTATCGAAACCCTCAAAATCCAAGACGAGTTGGCAGATATTTTTTTGTAATGCTCATACTGATTTGGTTCAGCATAATAGCATATGCATATTTTAGTCGCCACATTATTTTATTGGAACAAATTAGATCTATTAAATTAACTTTATGAATGTGTTACAAGTTGCAACATGCACAATCACTTAAAGATCTAATAATAATGAAGAAAGAACACTTTGGACACTTGGTTTTTAAGAGTTGAACTACAAAGGTAACGATTGATTTACCACTACACTAATAAATAAAACTCATGCAAAGGTTCCTGTTATGAAACATGTTCACTTGATTGCCAAGTGTAACCACTGTGTTTACATATCCATCTTATTGCAAGCAAACTAGCAAATGAACAAATCTAGAACACAATGGTAAGGATATATGAACAAATTTACAAAATATATGTACCCTTTTATGATGATCACGAACTTCATCTCTGTTTGAGAGAAGTACCATTGAGCTCAAATTTTTTATTTTCTTTTCTTGTGCCTCTAACCTCTTGTCACGTTCCACTTTGCTTCTTTTCTCCTCTTCAAGCTCCAAAGCCATCCGCTCCCTTTCTGACTCAGTCTAATCAAACAAAGAGTTAACTCTCAAAACATGAAGAACATTAACTGCACATCAGATAAAGGCCTATGTCTAACCTGAAGCAACATGTTCCGCAAGTTTAGGATCTCTTCTTCCAGATGCTCTGAATGAGAAGCCTGGAGCAGACAAAATATAGGATTCTATTTTATGCCCAAACCTTCAATAATGAAGCTATCAAATATGCATCCATAAATAAGAGGCACTGGCCTTTAATTTGGCTCGAAGCTCTTCTATTTCCTTCTTTTGTCGCTTCAACAAGGCCGCATCTGTCAAAATCTTGGGAAGGTACAGCTACGTAAGTTAGCATGTATGACAAGGGAAACATGCACAAAATAAGCTTAGACATGATGACATTATATCAAATGAGGCCCTGGTGAACAGAAGCGACGAAAGAGAAAAATGAAGAGTGAAGACAGCCCAAGTTAAAAGGAGTACCTCATTAACATGGGCACAGTTTGTGACACGTAATGCCCTGCTAGCGAATTGAAGGCTACTTTTTGTCTCATCTGCATGAATCTACCATAATAGTAGATGAAACAAACTTTATGCAATGAAATAAAGTTGTTTAACCAAATATAGTAACAGACAACCAGATAAATCCAGATAAATGCCACATAGATAATTAAAAGCATATAATATTTTGCTGCCCAAATTTGAGCTTAAAGTTTAGCTGAAGCTTGAGTTACTGGACAAAACTCATAAATATCAAAAAGATAGATTGACTAAACTAGACAGTCATATGAAGAGCAGCTATGATCAAGAGACCATCATCACCATCCAGCAACTACAGACCCAAGCACATAAGAGCTAAGCATTAAAAAACCCACACAAGGAAAACATTGCATAAATCACAATTGTATCCAGCTTTTCTTCCATTTCTTCTATATTAGACACTAAAATGTTTTTGCCTATGTTGATAATAAACTCCTAGACAACATGGGGTACCAATGATGGTGAGCATGACTAACCTGCGCAAGTGTTATGTTACATATTATCGCAGTATTTGAGTTCCCACCTAAAGCTGGCTGCAGTATACGTGTAAGCTTGCTGTCTCGATAGGGAACATGACCCCTAGTTCATGTTCAAATAGATGTTAAATATGTAAGATCAGATTTGGGCTGATACTGCAAGAAAAATTGCCATGGCAAACTAACTAGCTGAGAGATAATACCCTTGACTCTCAGCTCCTTCGCTCAATTTCTTAATCACTGTTCCCAGTGTCATCAAGCTTTTATTAATGTGAGAACCCTCTTTTAGACGCACACCCTCAGCCCCTGTTTTTGCTGCACGCTCTGATCCAGCAAGATCTACTAGATTCTAGGATGGAGAAAAAAAAGTCAGGAAATCTGATAATGAGCAAGAAACAGTTACAACCAGTAAAATAATTAATAGTAATGAAGATGACAGATAATCAAGCATAATGTATTGAGCAATACCAGAACAGAAACCCGAACAGCATCACAGGTATTGCCCAATTCTGCATCCTCTAATTTGTCCCGACTTTCAATTATCTGGTAAATTATTAAACAAATTAGACAATCTCACAAAACCATATGCAAATGGGAAATTTTAAAATGTTATACCATGCGAAATATTGTATGAGATCTGCTGCTGTATAAATTCATATTTGTTTCTCCAATGTGCCGATTAGCTGCAGAAAGTGCAGTCATGTAAGAAGAAGGCCACTCGTAGAGGATAAGCAATCTTGAAAAACTACAAGAAGGCCTGGAACCTTGCTGTCTTAACCTTTTTTTTATAAATTCCATTACATTTCATTTATAAGTAGGTAATGTTTCATGTAACCAAATCAGAGTGGAACCAACAGCCACAGCCTATATAGCAATGGCTATAAGCTCAATAGAAATACCGAGACCATGTAGAGCTTCCTCAACAGAAGGACCAATGCTGTCGGCCAAGGGACATTAGCTAGGGCCGTCAGCCAAAGGGCCATCGGCCTAGGGCGACTGCGAAAGGCCAACTAATAGAATTAGTTGGCAAGGACGCCCTAGAGGCTGAAGCCAAGAAAAAATACGTGATGAAGAATGAATGTCAAAGTAGTTAGAAAATCTCTTAATATAAAAGATTTGGTACTCATAACATGGTAGTCTGTAAGTTGACCTCTGTCAACTCATAGAGTCAATCATTAAGTTGTAACTTGTGTGTTTTTCTCACTATGACTAAGTAGAAAGATGTATAAGTCAAACAACCAACAATGCTTGAGTGTTCTGGCCAAGGATGAGGGTGGATATAAAAGGCTCTCTCCTAACCCTTCGTAAGAGAGGTGCGCAAGTTCTCTATTTTCTCTAAATCTTTGTACTCAATAAAAGTCTTCAATTTCTTCCTCCCATAAATTCTCATTTATCTTTACTTGCAATATACTTTTACATTTCCTCGTAATTGTGTAATTGGCCAAAGAGATTATTGTCATGTTAACTAAGGGGGTTATTGTTTACTTGGCTGAGAAGGAGATTTTCTCTATAGATCAATCTTTCATGCAACAGAACGAAGTCTAAGCACTTCAAGACTTGATACGATAGACTGCTACTAAAATACATCTTCAAGAAGATGAAAAAGAGGGGGGGGGGGGATCAAGGATAGAGGAGAAGCATTAGGTTTTTCCATTCATTAGGGCCATGAAGTTTATTGGGCCCTGTCAGCACTATCCAAAGAAAATCGAAGTTCCTAACAAACAAGAAAATGGTTTATTATGTTTCAAAAATCAATTGATGAGCCTAAAAAGAAGAAAAAATTTACATTCTCCAGATTCCATTAGTTCGAGAACTTGCTCTGGCGAAGCAACTATTTCTTCTCTTAAACCAGCAACATATATCCCACGCTGCCAAAGTTAAAAAATAATGAGTAAATCCCTGTAAAAATAAACTTAAATAAAAACTACCTTCCACCCACAATAACCAAAATCATTAATTTACCTCAAGGCTTTCATGTATTTGCAATCTGCGGTGCTCCGGCACTAATAAATCATTTATTTCCTCGTTATAGATTTCCATGTAGGAAATCCGCAGCAAAAATTCTCTGTCTGTAACCTTAACTAGCCAAAAATCAAATTTCAGGTAGCCGCAAGAGGGGGATATATTAATTAGTACAAGGGCAGAAGATAAGAAAAGACTCTGGGAAAAATCTGAAAACAATTACGCAGAGTTTAAATGTTATTTATGTCGGGATAGAGATTATGAGTCTAGATATTAGAGCAAGCTAACTTTTCAAGATAGATGTCCAGAGGTAAAAGAAGAAAAAAAAAAGATTTTGGCAACAAATCAAACTGTCCACGCACTATAGTTTAATTAACTTGAACAGGGTGCCCGACAAAGTTTGTGCGGCAACTACAATGATACTGATTATATGAAGCAAAATGCTTGCAGTTTTTTGAAATGGTAAATAAGGCATACTACAGTGTGCTATCGGGTGGCAGTTCCAGAGCCGTTATCCATTCTAAGCACCGAAGTATCAAATACAGTACCTAGAACACACACCACTATCAGAGAACATATACCAAAGACCGGCTTTTACCCGATGAAAGATACACCAACCAAGCAGTCACCTTAAAGGTTTGAAATTACCTCTTTTATAGTATCAAATAAATCCCGAACTGCAAGAGGGATGACTCCTGGCTCAGAAAGAGATCCCCGCATTGTATGTGTCTTTCCGCTATTTGTCTGTCCATAAGCAAATACAGTACCTAGAAAACAATTTATCAATTGATGGACTGAAAATGAAACGTAATTATGTTGTCCTTTCACTATTTGCAGCATTAAACGACCCTTCATCACCGTTACGATCGAATAAATTGTTGATGCCAGTGCCTACAATGATTTGAGGATAAAATATCGCTGCAAAAAAATAACTTCCCAACAATATTGAGAGTAAACAAATCGTGAGGAACTAACCGTTGAATCCCTGAACAGCAGCAGCAACAATATCTTGTGTACGAGCTTCGTACACCTCCTTAGTTTTGCATTCTTCCCCAAATATTCGATCTGGGGACACGTAAATAGCAAATTTCAACACATAGCTAAACCCTAATAGACTAGAACCGCGACAAATGAAGAAAATTCAGTCCGGAAGTTAATAGATAGATTTCAAGGAATAGTGGGGGCAGGTAAACCGTGTGAAGTGAAAATTACCAAATTCGAATTTCAAATATTGATTGTGGCACACAATGGCGTTGCCGGAAATCCGCCATGGGCTCGATTTCGTATCCTCCGAAGATAGCGGTCTTGCCCTTACGGTTACGTAAATTCGCTCCATCACTAAACGAAGCTCTCCGCTCTTCCTTGGTGATAGAGTATAGGAAAGCACGGAAAGTGTTTGAGAGCCGAAGTGATCGAGAGAGAGAGAGAGAGAGTGCAGCCGTTTCAGAACAGTGACGGTAAGTTTTCGAATTTTCGCATTGGTAGCAGTATTAAGTTCCCGCCTTTTGAGCTTTATTAGCTAGCCAACGACTTGAGTGGTAGCTACTATAAATAACTTCAGTCAGTTTAATATTTAAATATATATCTTAATCGAACCGTTTCTAAATTTAAAAGTATTAGAACTGAGTAACCTCATGATTTATTTAACTTACCTTATTAAAAACTCACTTTTACTGGTTCAATTAATTAAATAAATCGAATATGAATTTTACTTTTACGCTAGCTTATTTTTTGAGATTAATTAACTAATTAGGTCAATAAAAAATAAAATAAATTAACATATTCGGTCAATAAAAATTAAATAAATTGGATATATTATTCAAAAAATATAAATAATATCTAATCTGATAACTTATATGTATACATATTTTTTAAAATTATACTTTTTATAATATTTTATTATGTATATATTAGTTTAATTTATGACTCAAATTAAATTATTATTATGTGGTATTATCATTTTAGGTTGTTGCTTATATCAAATCGAATAGATGTATTATTTATTAATTATATAGATTTTGTCCAATATTTCCTTCTTTTTTGTCTAATAAAATATTTCAAATAGTCAAAAGATTATTTGTAATCCAATTTAATATTTTGAATATCTAGAATATCAAATATCTACAAAATATTACCAAATATCTTATCATTGAATATTCATTCTCTAAATATCCCAAGTAAAGTGCGGACAAAATGAAGCATATGCCAAAAAACTCCACTTAGTTAGATGGTAGACTAATCAAACTCAATCTACGAATGATTTTAATAGTGTTGGACATTATTAAACAAAAAAAGGGAAAACAAGATGGGTTAGAAGTATGCGTTATATTTGTTTCCACCTCCATCTCCTCAATCCCTCTCATTTAATCATCATGTGCTTTGATTGTTTCCATGGAAGCATCTCTAGGCAATCCAAAACACCACAACAATCTCAATGATACAACTGTGTTAGATAAAACTCCAATCTAAACGTTAACGATTCTTTTCCATCAGATGAAGAATCTTGCAAGTTTAGTAATTTGTTCCAAGAATCTCGATCTGTAAAATAATATAAGTTAGATAACCACTTCTAGAGGCTTCTCACTGAAGCATGATCAAATGATTATCATGGTAGGCATGATAAAGCTTGTCTTAAGTAATCTAAATAACAAAAATGTTTGTTATACAAACCATGAACTAATTCTCTCACCGTTAAGATGGCTGATAGATCAGAAAACCCTATACCTAATATGCTATAGACTACCTCTATTATCCAAACCACAAACCTCTTTTGATGTTATAGACTTGGGAAATGCCTTCTTTTGCAGTAAAGTTCAATTCGTTTGAATATTATCTTTAATCAATTTCGAATGGTCCATATTTCATCTGTAACACCCCAAAATATATTATTAAAAAAGTTTGTTTAAAGAGTTGGTTGCGAAAGCTAGAATAGTAAATCGTGGGATGTTACTGCTACACTTAGTATAAGTATTGTTTTCTCCATCATTCTGTTACTAAGTGTTAATGCTAAAAGTATTACTCCCCTATAAATTATTAACACAATTATAAATCACAGTAGCAAGAGAGTTAAAGCAATCAATACAAATAAAACCAATTGTCGGTGGTTATAAAATGTTATTGAAAGAAAATATATAAGGATATTAAGTGTATAGAATCCCCCAAATCAAAAGATACCAGGCAAAATACTGGATAACCCTAAACTCTCCACCCAAACAATGGCCTTCAACTAACCTTTCAAGCTAACTTGCAGAAACCACTTCTCATAGAATAGATAGGGGTCCATGAAAATGAACCATTTGGTACAATAGTACTAAGTAACCCATTATACAAAACTAATATGAAAAACCGTATGATACACTTAAATAGCACCACAACAGTACATGACATAAAACATCTAACTAAGCCCGCATCATTAGAAAAATGATAATCATTCATATAACCACAATTACAAAGCCCATGATACCACAATAGGAGATGTCATGCACATAGGTTAATATTACCAACTCATTTATTGTTCTCCAGACATACAATATTAGTGTGATGATAATTATTTCATGATTTATTCATGTTGGGTTCAAGGACCACGTTATTCTTAACTAGTGAAATGGTAGTTAAATACAACTCCAAGGGCAGGACACTGCTGACCACTATTCTCATTTATGGATTGGTAACCAGAGTACAACCCCAAGACATAACTCTCCTCGCTACTATTCTCACTGGTAATCAATGTACAACCATAAGGCATCGAAAATAGCATCACCTACTTGCACAAACTCGGTAGGGCTCTCTACTTGTGGGAATGAGCAGCACTCATGAATGGTGGTCAGTACACTACGTACTAAGTAAGGTAACCATGCATCTAAAGCCAAACATACAAAAACATATAACACAAGCATTATCGTATAAACAACATACAACCAATACGGATAAATAAAGGCCAAGCTATAGTCCATATAAACTGATTATTTAATTATATGATCAATACTCATTTCACACCATGTTTATTATCAATCCATGCGAGTGTGGGAATCCCACTATTATAGCCTGTGAATCGAAAACGTACAGGACAAAACATACCTGACTACTATTATATGTTGATGGATTGATTTCTAGGTCAAGACACTCATGGACATTATTACGCCCGTGGATCGGTCTAGCCCCGACTCTCATAGTGTTCCACTGTAAGTACTTAGTATCTTTTACATGTCTTATCATAACGTAGAGTTTAGTTTATTAAGCTCGAGATCCCTCACTATTATAGCGGGTGGATTGGTCTTCAGGGTACCCAGGCACCTGGCCACTATTATGCCGATGGATTGGTCTAGGCTCGACTCAGTATTCTTTCACTTTAAATTATTAGTGTCTTATTGTGTATTATTCAACAAGTTTTCACTGTAGACATGCATGCCACAATCCCTCTAATCTTATCCTCCCAAGAGGGATCGTCCCATATCTTGAGATTTTTGTACCTCGTATCACGCTCCAACATCCTTTCCTCCTTCCACTTACTTACATTGGAGGCCCAACTCTTAAGTGTGTGGGTCAAGGCCCACTACCTTATGCCATCCTAGCCACCCACTGTCTTCCCCTAGGATTTTCTCTTTAAACCCTAATTTGGGCCTACGTGGCCATCCTTATTTGCCTCACGCAACTAAGGCTGCTTTAATACTCCACACATCACCTCACTTAGATTCAACTCCCATCATTTTACTTTACTCCCCCAAATACACGTGTAACTATGAAACCCTAGTTGGCCAAACCCTAGCACCCTTATTTTCCCATATGTCATCCCTCCATTTCTCACCTACCATTCTTACTTTCCCATGACACTCATGCTCACTCTACACATGATATTATTCCACTTTCATCCCATACTCCACTCACCATCAATAATTTTTACTTTCGCAACTGCCTCAAATTAGGGTTTCATCCAAAACCCTAGCCAGGTCTCTCATGCATCATTGTACTAACCCACACACTATTTTTCACCCAAAGTCTCCAATCACCCCCCAAAACTATTTCCTTACCTTTCTTACACTCAAAGATAACTTTTCACACGTAAGGATCATCCCCATGTAGACTCCATCCACCCTATACAAACCCTAGAAAATCCCATGCAAAGTTCACCCCACTTTTATACTTTGTTCATAATTCCCTTTTATTTGCTCCTTCATGGTTCATAAGATAATTAGGTTAATCCTATATCCCCTCTGTCAACCCACTTTCCCCCTTTTCCCTTTTCATCCTCTCGTCCCATATCAATATATTAAACATCCTAACATACATGTCCTAGGGGGTCACATCATATAACATCATAAGCAAAACACATATATATACTATACACATGCCATAAGGAAACCACATAAGCATACCTCAATTCCAAGCTGCGCTACATGTAAAATAGTTATAATAATCATAAGATGCACGACATAACATAGTATATGGCATACAACACACATAACACACACGTAGAGGCCCTTAGTTACATTATTACCTAATACGACATCGGTCTTGGAGCATGCTCCTACGCCTCCTTAGGGTTTTGATTGGGTTCACCTATAAGAGGAAAAACTAAGGGTTAACTTTTCTCCTATCAAAATTACTATTATTTCCTACCTTACCCTAATATCAGGGTTACTATTATTAATAGCACCTTTGCCAATAAAAATAGGGTTTTTATTCTCAAGTTAGCTAACTATGTTATTACTAGTCAAAATAGGTTAATATTAAGGTATTTATAGCCATATTTATATCATTAAAGACACTAGCTTTATTACTACTAATACTAGTAATAATAATAATAATAATAATAATAATAACAACAGCAATAGTTCTAATATTAAGAATAATACTTGAAAGGGGTCCTAATAATCATAATAATAGTAAACTTAGTGATAATAAGGCCAAGGTTAATAATAGTGATAGTAGTAGTAGTAAAAATAATGATATGTTAAGGATAATAATAATAATAATAATAATAATAATAATAATAATAATAATAATAATAATAGAAATAATGATACTACAAGGGTTCAAGTATTTACAATAGTAATAATAATAATAATATGCCAAAGTTAGCGTTAATAATAATAATAATAATAATAATATTATTATTATTATTATTATTATTATTATTATTATTATTATTATTATTAATGATAATAAAAAAATGATAATCATAATAATAAATAAAATAATTTTTAACCCTTTTTTAATAATAACTGGATAAATATCCCGAGGCTATATTTAGTAATAATAATGACAAAAAAATAATAATAATGATATCACAACAATAATAATAATAATAATAACAATAACAATAACAACAACAACAACAACAATAATAATAAGAATAATAACATTAATATAATAAAAGGGATAATGTTAGCATAAATAGGGTTTTAAGGGTTAGGATACCACCTAGGGTGGGCGGTGACCAGGCAGCACCGGCGACGGTAGTGGAGGGAGAAGAGGGGGTGGAAAGTTGGTTGTTTAGGATAGGAGAGGGTGATTGAGGTGGTGGAGGATGCCCTAGGTTGAGAGGGTTGGAATAGTGGTGGTATAGCCAGATGAGTGATGCAGGCTGCAGTGGTGTGGTGGCTGAAGGCGGTGGAGAGGGAGGAAGGGAGAAGGAGAGGGAGGCAGGGGAAAAGGAAGTTCAGGGAAGGTAGAAAAGGTTCTATTAGTGGTTTTGGGGGGTTGGGGGAGTGGTGGTTGCGGTGGAAACTGTGGCGCAAAGGGCGGTGGTGGGTGAGATGAAGGTGGTCAAATAGCCAACCTTGCATTGGCAAGGCGGATCATGTAGGGAGAATCGGGGATGGTGAATGGTGTAGTTCGGTGGAGGGTAGTGTAGGGAGTATTTTGGGAGGTGATTTAGGTGGCGGCATTGGGCGGCGGCGACGGGGTGGATGGCTGAATAGGTTGCGGTGCACAAAGGAAGGGAATTTCTAGGCGGTGAGAAAAAGATCAAATGGGGGTGGTAGAAGGGTATTTATAGGCCATTGATGGGGGGAAACAACATAGGGGGAGAGGGGAAGATGATGGTACATGTGGTAGGTCGTCGACCGGCGACGCACGACCGGTGTAGGCCTGCAAAGTTGCAGGTCTGCCATCTTGGAGAAGGATAAAGGAAGGAAGAGAGAGGCACGTACGAGGAGAAAGAGAGAGCGTGATTGGGTGGATAAGGGAGAGGGATTGACAGATAAGAGAGGGGAGGTGGAAGGCTAGCGTGCGGAGTTGCAGAGGTCGCATGCCTACACAAGGAAGAGGGGGAAGTCGAGGGGTCGGGGAAGAGGTAAGGTTGGGGGAGAAAGGAAGAACAAAAGGGGCGGACCATTCGGTCCAAGGGAAAAGAAAGAAAGAAAAAGGAGGGAGACGGACCGAGCGGTTGGAGAGGGAAAAGAAGAAGAGTGGCGGGCCTTGAGCCATGCGCGGGGGGAACAAGTCTGGGCCGCAAGGGGGTTGGCCCAAATTGGGGAGGAAGGGAAAAAAAGGAGAAAGGAGAGGAAGGAAAGAAAAAAGGAAAAGAAGGGAAAAAAAAGGAAGAAGGGAAAAAGGAAAAATAGATGGGTTGGGGTATTTAGAACATTTTGGAGTTTTTGAATATTTAAAATAATAATTAAATTCCCTTTTAGATTAATTTAGGATTTTTGAAATATTTTTACTTAATTCCATTTTAATTAGCAAAACACCCTAATTTTTTCCAATTAAATTATTTATTATTTTCCTCTTGATTTTACCTTAATTACTTCCTCTTATTTTTAATAAAATAATTTATTTAATTAATTTTTTTAATAAATCCTTATTTTGCCATGATTTTTTAAATTAGGATTTTGGGGTATTTCAGTCACTCCTCTAATACCCTAAATTATCTTGTTTAGCATAGTCCCCCTTTGTAGTGCTTATATGGTCCTGAAATTCCTTCCCCGTGCATAGAATGCTATTGTTAACTGTTAACTCAAACATTATGGCCTAACTCCCATATCTTGCACATGTGATAATACCCTACTTATTTTGGGGTCCTTCAAAACCCTAATTTCTCATTTTGGCCATAGATACCTCCCTCTACCCCACATGGCTGCCAAAATTGGTACACATTCCCAAAATGTTATGATTAACATCATGTTCTAATGTTGCATTCCAACTCCCCCCTCTTGTACATGTGATAATAGCCCACCCCTAAGGCTACACACCTCAGCCTCCTAAACCCTGATTTTACCTTTTGGTCATATCTCTTGCCCTTATGCTCAAATGACTCCCCAACTTTGCATGACTATCCAATATGTCATCATTAACCTCGTATCCACTCCCTAGTACCAATCCCCCACTTTACTCATATATAGCCATAACTTTCCCTTAGGTTTTACTCATCTTATTTATGGTCTTCCTTCCCATACTATATTTACCACAAACCTCTTTATTTTTACCCGAGTTATTTTACGTAGTATCTCCAACCTATTTAATGCCAATAAACACCCTAAAATAACCTACATTCCACTTTTTCATAGTATTGACCAAAATGCCCCTAAGTCACATAAATACCTATATTTAGGGTTACTACTCATGAATCCTACAAAACCCTAATTCCACAAGTTAATCATACCTCTTTCCATAAGATTCATATTGTAACACCTCCAAAAATCACAGTTAAAAAATTTATTTTCATCTCTAAAAACCATACGCCATAAGATGGAGTACTACTCTCATGATAAATATAAGTTTAGCTCTTGACCAACCTCATACCAACCACAAGGCTAATAGGATAAAATTAAACCAAAATACCATAGTAAGAAACACTTTATAACGTAAAAGAGTTAAGCATTGATATAAGGGAATACTAGGGACATAGAACATAAAAGAGTTAAATTTCAATACAGGGTAATACTAGAAATACATAATATAGTTCAACTACAGGAAACATAAATTGAAACTAATATAAAACAAGTCTGAAAGACACTCTCTCCGGCCCCAACCCTGGAATGCCATATTATCACTTTGTCCTAACCAATTCGTTATATGCATCAAAGTCCTCTGTAGCATCATTAGTCACCTGTACAAATTCAAGAGGGGTCACTGCTTATGGGAATGAGTTACACCTATAAAAGGGATGATAAGTACGCTGTGTACCGAGTAAGGTAACAATACTATCAAATAGGAACATAATAATGCCTAAAACAGATATATCGCACGCAACATATTATGATAGATCATGTGCCCCTATCGAGGCTTAAAGCCATTAGTGTAGTATTCAGACATCTCTCAAATCATATCTGTGTGGGTTTAGGGACCCCACTATTCTCACCAGTAGATCGGTAACTATATAATCTAAGGTAGTATGCTCCTGACCATCATTATGACCGGTGGATCGATAAATATAATAAAATCCAGGGCAGAATGCTTCTGATCATTATTATAACCAGCGAACTGGTAAATATAATACAACCCAGGACAGAATACTCTTGACTACTATTATGACTGGTGAATCGGTCAATATCCTACACATGGTCTCGACCCACGTGGTGTTCCAATATAGGTAATTGGTGTCTTTTTTCGTGGATTATTATCATCCAAGGGTTTCATTATTTGAGCTCGGGACCCCCACTATTCTCACCGAGGGGATCGGTAACTAGGTAATCCAAGGTATCACGCTCCTGACCTTTATTATAACCGATGGACTAGTGAACCTAATAAAATCCAATACAAACCACTCCTGACCACTATTGTAACCGATGGATCGGTACATATGATACACATGGGCTTAACTCGAAGATCTTCCACTTTAAGTGATTAGTGTCCTATTCGTGTCTTAATTATTCAAGTGTCACACACACATCCACACATCAACCATGTAAGACTCCTAGCTCACTACCATCCCGGCCAACATGGAAACCCTAATTCCCTAAATTGAGGTATCCTCACTTCTTAATGATCCATTGAGTCCCCGAAATTAGCCACCAACCCAAACATGCCATCATAACCTAGTTACTCATGAGTCATAGACCGCTTCCCTAATTCCTCACATGTGATAACCATAGCCCTCTCGGGTTACTATAATACTCCTAAAATTCACTACCGAGAAATTTATTTTATTTAAAATTTAGCGGAAGCAAAAGGTAAAAAACGTGAATTTTGGGGATATTACTGCCACACTTAGTACTAGACTGGTTTCCTTCTACCGTTCCAGTAACAAGCGCTAAGGCTAAAAGAAATATAATACGATTTATACAAATTAAATTTAAAATAAAATAGCATACTGAATTTGTTAGAAAATATATAAACCCACAATTAGTGGTTACAAGAGTAAAATCATTTACCAAGGAATTAAAAAGGTGGAAGAGAAACCCTAAAATTTTTTGGGATAATCCTCACGCTCGTACCCAATGCCCACTTGAATAGTACTTGAATTAGGCCTACAAATGACACTACCCATTGAATAGGTAGAGGCCCACAAATGGAACCCTTTAGTACTATGGTACTGAGTAACCCCTTTAAACCAAACTGAAAGATAAGCCTACATGCAATACAAAATACAAAACTATATAGGATCATAACATATGGACTAATACACAAGGCAACACCTCGTACAATAAGATATACATAACACAAAGTCCATGTACTTAGCAAATCCATCACATACCCACGCAGGGACAAGCACTGAAACCGAACTCATGTCATATCAATAGATTATAACGTGAAATCAGTATTTTTGGTCTTAAGCCATTACTTAATCATCATCTCTTGAATTTATATCCATGTGAGTGCCGGAACACCACTATTATAGCTGGTGGACTGGAAACATACAGGGTAGAAGACACTTGACCACTATTATTCGCCCATGGATCGGTCTCTGGGGCTCCCTGCACCTGACCACTATTATTTGCAAGTGTACCGATTTGGCCCAACTCACATGATGTTCTACTGTAAGTAATTAATGTCTTTCCATAATTTATTAATATCAAACGTTTGGTTTATTGAGCTTGGGGGGATATACCCATTTACTTTAAAATTAAGTTGATCGCCTTTATTATGCTTAACTTATACAATAACCTGCAATTTGTATCATTCACGTACAAGTCTAATGTTGGATAAAAACCTAATAATCCCTCACTTGGGCTATATGTGTGATTTTATAATACAAAATTATAAAATAATCAAATTAGCTCAATATTGATGTCGTTATGAAAGTATTCATGTAACTAATACTATCCATCAATCACACCAACATAGGATCAAAGGTAGCCTCAAGTGGATATAATACTGTGATGACATCCAGCTAAATCAAATTAGAATACTATATGATATCTAATTAATATAATTTTCTATATGTGTGTATATAACCTTATGTCATATGTTTTCTAAATATATGATAACCCATTTGGTTTCACCTAATGATCCATACTAGGGTTGCTTAAATATCTACCTAGAGTTCCAACAATGAATGATATGTCTAAATGTGCACAAACTTGAGTTCACACAATAATCTTAATAGCTAACATGCATGGAATCTTTTATATGTCTTTAACTTCAAGGTCGCTTTTAATACACTTATTGAGACTAAATTTGTCTCCCTTAGCAGCGGGGGTTTCACATGGTTTATAATATTGCTTATCAAACATTTAATAACCTTGTCGGTATAGCTCTTTCGTGATTATTCCAAAATATACCGAGAATTTCTTGTTGTATTTGAATCCCTGACATAAAATATGCCTATATCATTGGTTACAATTAGTATGTCAAACACATGTAATATTAGAAAAATACACTTACTCCTATAGAACTTGAGATACATATAATTACCAACAACATTTATCTCAATAAACCAAATGAGATAGTTATCTAATGTAACTTATGATTCCAATGACAGTAAAATTGTTTGAGCCAATTGATGGATTTCTTTAGTTTACTCCATATGTATAGTTTCATCAATGTTATCATCGAGAAACACCGTATTTACATTCATCTAATGTAGCTCATGGTCGGTATATACAATAAGGGTCATGATCATACTGAGAGAGTTTTTTTTTTAATAAATCAAAGAGAAAGTCTCTTAAAAAAATGTCTTCCTATTAAGTAAAGTATTAAACTATAAGACAACTTTTATATATTTTCACTTTACCCCTTTGAATCCTGTTCTACATTAACCAGTGGGACTTAAACCTTATAATAGTGAGATAAAATCTCATACTTTAGTTTATTACATAGAATCATACTCCTCATCTATGGCATAAATCAACTTTTGAGAATTATAACTAAATATGGTCTAATGGAAGGTGGTTGGACTATACTCCCAATATTCCATTATATCCTCATGTTTGTACAGAAATAATAATCTAAAGTAGTATTTCTCTTTTATCTAGTGGATATATTTAGTTACTAATGTTGTTGAGTCTATTCTTCTACATAAGGTATTTTTAACATTAGCTTATTAAGATTCCTAATTTGCTTATTGGTTGACGACACTTGTAGAAATATTTGCTTCATCATAGGCTATAATGAAAGTCAAAAGCGATTCTTTATCGGATACAATGTCCCTAAAAATATTGTTTCCCCCAAATATCAACATCTTCCATCTTAAATTTCATTTAAATGTGGGATTATAAGACTGTAAATCCCATAAATCATTCCAAATAACCAATGAAGTAGCCACTCACAACTTTAGAGCCTAATGTCCTTCCATATAGCCTATAAGGCCTTGTCTAATTAGGATATCCCTAAATTTGAGTTTTTTTAAAGCTCACAAAGTGTTTTGGTAATTACTTTATTCAATATTTTATTAAGAATATATGATATTATCCTTTTTGGTAATGTGTAATGATTAATCATACTCGCCATAGCTTTATGAGTCATGTTTCATCTCGTAGCTACACAATTCATGACAGGATTTTGACATGGTGACCTTAATTTCACATGAAAGGTTTCATTATATGAAACAATAATATCAAACATCTATAGGTTGTTGAATAAAAATAATAAACCATCATTAATAATATATGAATTTAATGAAATACAATGTTTATTATATCCATATGAATAATGATATTCACATAAATTATATCTAAAAGGTAGTACAACCGAAGTGTCTTTCAAGTTCAAATAATATATTATTCTCAATAATAACCTAAAATGCTTATTGCTTCAATTTATATCGATGATCCATTACCCCCATTAATGTATCTTTCACCATTACTTGGATTTCAGCAGTTGGTATGGCTATAACCAACACAAAATTTAAACCATATTATTGTCAATTATAGTATTGGTAAATAAGGGTATCGTTCTATATTGTTGATTGAGTTAGATCACCTTTATTTATCTAGCTCACAAATATTTAAATAAAAGACTCTAAATCACACAAAAACAAATGATAAAAAAAGCATAATTGTGGGGGTTTTCAAATAAATGAATGCAGATATGATGAATGTGCTAGGAAAATTGAAATCCATCATTAGATTAGGTCAAAATATAATGATAAATTATAAGTCATATTTTAATCAAAAGAAATAAACTGACCAAGTTGCAATCAAAGTAGGTCTATATACCTTATATCACTTTTCGGAAATAATTAATATGATAAGCCATCAATATTAAATGCTAGTAGTACAGTCACAACAAAAGGTTCCTATATTTAGTTGGGTTTAAAACATTAAGCATAAGTGGAAGGATTTTAGTCTATGCATCTAAACTAGTACCTTAGGCATGTCTAGTTGTGTTCCTCTCATTTGATTTATACGTATCTAAATGTTCCAATACTTTGGTTATAATCACAAAATTATTAGGTGAATTATTATCTAACATCGTCGCAATTTATACATATAAATTCTAGCATGTTCATATAACTACCTAGCAAGCATATAATCCTATATATTGTCACTATGAGGAAACCAAAACGAGGAATACATCATATAAATCATACTTGACAAAATCATATATATAAATGATAGCAATTAAAGTAGAGTTAAAGAACAATTTCATGAAATAAAAAAATTTAATATTATATCTCAAACCATAATCTAGGATTTCAATCTATTCCCCAACAATAAATATATAGCTAGTCATAATAAATAAATAAAATATAAAAATATATATTAGAAATAGAGAAAGAAATAACCAAAATTAATTATAGATGGAAACTAGTAATTTATTCAGAAGAAAAATTACTAAATTTCGTCTAAAATAACTCTTCCGGATCTCTTTTATCTTTTTCTCTCTCTTGCTTGCCTTTAACTCTCTGCTTTCAGGTACTCATTCTCTTTATCTTTCTTCTATTTTGTTCTACCTCCAGCGCATCACATCCTCTGCTATGTCGTCCTCCCCTCTTTCTTCTTTTTTCTGATTTTTTTTGCATCCAACACTACCCTCCTTAACTGTCACTTCTTCTTCCTCTTTCCTTTTATTTTCTTTCCCAATTGGCACCTCTCCCTTATCTCTTTCTTCTCTTCTCCTGCATTGTTAGGCTTACGCCACCTTTTTCTCTTCCCTCCCTTTCTTTCTTTAGGCCTTGCACTCTCTCTACGCTTATTTTATTTATTTTTTCTTTTTGTCCCGCATTGTCTCTACGCCTATTTTATTATTATTTTTTTGTTTTTGTCTTGCAGTCTCTATGTGCCTATTTTTTTTCCACGTTGCACTCTTTCATCTCTCATGACTTATTCCCCTCTTCCTTTTATACCTTTTTTTTCTTCTTTTTGTGTGGCCTTTTTCTTCCTGCACCTTCACCCTTCTCCCTCCTCTACCACCTTTCTTTGCTTTTATTTTTATTCCATCCCCCAGGCCTTTGGGCTTTGTTTGCCTGCATTGTGCAGCTCCTTTAGGCATTTGGTCCAAAGGACCCGAACCTTTTTTTCTTCTTCTTATTTTACCTATAAAATAAAATTAGAAGAATTACTAAATAATCACATATTGTAAATACATCAATTTTATGTCATTTTAACTCAAATAATTAAATGCATGAGGTTATTATCACTTAACCCCTAAAGTCATAATTTTTCTCAAATATTATTCAAATAAAAGACCAAAAAATAAGATAAAAGGGGTATAAAATATGTCAAAATATACATTCATCAGTAGCTCCAGCAACCTCGCATAGAAACGCTTATATGAGTAGTAACACTTACGTTTAATTACTAAGTGCTCTTAGTTACTAATGTATAATTTTATCTCATAATAAACCAAATAAAAAATTATACATTATTTACATGCCAAGTGTATTATTTTGTATAAATCTTCTCTCTATGTCCAAACTGTGTGTAAAGGAAACGACTGCCATTTTTCTTACATTGTTTTAATTGCTCCGGACCCTTTTGAATAGCTTTACATTATTATTTTCCTTTATTGTCTTTATACTTATGGGTGGTAACCAAATTGACGCTTTATACCCTAAATTACTTTAATATTTATTCCTCTTGTACTCAATATGAAATAAAATCATTAAGAAATAATTTATTTTATTGTCAATTATTGAGTTTAGACTAACTAAATTGTGTAAGAAGCCATATTGGTGCAAAATGTACGAGTAAGTCATATGACCACTCAAGCTTTAATGCCTCGGGTTTTTAAGCTACGTGAGACATCTTAATTATGTACTTCATCATATTCTATTTGCCTTTTAACATCATTGAAATCAAGCTTTGCAAAAACATACTTATTTCATCCTTAGATTTTTTTGGTAAGGAACTCCTTAATATTAGTGTCATCATCTGACACTTTACCGCTAAATATTTTTGGGGTGTTGCTCTTAATGGTCATAAACTTTATGAAATTTAGACAGTCTCACTTCTCAAAGTTTTATTTATCATTAATTGAAATTTTAGCTTTACAAGGAGTAGGTTGTCAAAATTTGAGCATAAGTTCTATAATCATGTAGCTAAGAACAATTGAAATGTTATATTTTAATGCTTCAAGTTATCTTTATACGTGATAATTTAACTTAAGTTGGTAGATATTATAATGACGGCTATAGGAACTGTAAAGAAAAAAAAAACTACCATGTTCACATCAGTATACATAAATATGAATCAATAAATTCAAATAATGACACTTACGTTATAAGATATTGACATAATACTAATATAAATTCTTTTGACAATAATATTAATTGTGAGTGATAACTTTATTGCAGTTATCAAATACCAATAATAAACCCATCCTTGGATTACTTTATTATCCACATGGCAACCAAATAATCATCATATTCTTATTATCGTAGATGCATATGAAATTATGCCAGATATTTGCCATCATCTAGGTTGGTTAAATACCTGTATGAATAAGCATATATAGTAACATATAATATTTTTAATAAACTAGTATTCACAAGAGCGATTACTTTTGTGACATATTGTGTCAACTAATTTATCTACAAATATTAGACGATCATTTATTGAAATAATTTGATTCATTAATATGGTATAACGATTTTAAACTTTAAGACCAACCTAAATTATATTTGATATCCGTAATAAAAATAAGAAATTAAATCTAACTTAATATGCTAATAAAAAACTAACACCATCGTAATAATTAATATAAAATATGGCCATCAATTAATCTATGTAATGGTCAACACCATAATATCAAATCTTAAACACCATTGGGTATATTTTAATATTTAATGATATCTGATAGGCATGGATTATGTCAACCATGTGGACTTTAACATGAAGATTTAATGTGATTATATGATGAATTTTTTTTCATACTTTAGTCTACTTGTTATATTTAATGCTCTTGATCCTATTTTTTAGGTATTTTGAGAAAATGGGATGAAAAGGAGTTACTACGCAGTAGTTGGAACAAAATGGAAGCAAGCGCGGGTGCTTAAAGTATGAAAATGAATAAAGACTTACAAATCCAACCATAATGTAATATAAATTTGGAAAATTATTGAATATTAAAGTTGTAGATATTTTTTTTATCTTTCCAATTAATAAAAAGAAACTCAATCCAAATTCAAAATAAAAAGTTATGGCCGAAATGCAAAACATACGCAAAGTTGAAGCAGCGCCCGTTGACACAACACTGCTGTGTTGATTTACACATCTATGTCGATGAGTGGTCATGTATATATAAACATTTTTTTTTTAGTTCAAGGAAGAAAATGGAGGGGATAAAAAGATGGTAATTTTTTGAGTACTAAAGATAGATCTAGGGTTATTTGTTTGGCATCATCCAATCTAATCCCACCCCCAATTCATCCATAATCCTCCATCTCCTGATCTCGATTTCTTATTCCCGGTCAGACAAATAGAACAGTAAATTTTTAATCTTGAATAAATAGGGTATTATATTTTTCCTTTAGATTTTATTTATTTATTTCAATTGATGCAATTCTCTATGTTTTAGATGCTGACCTTAATAAAAGCCATGATTGGCTAATTGATCTGTGTCAAGGTGAAGGAAAATCTACTGATCCGAATGTATTAAGAATCTAAACCTTGCCTAATCTAATTCTTTGTCATATGTTTTGTGCTAATACTTTAATTGGTATAATAGAAAAAATTGATCACTTTTATATTATTAGTTAGAGAAACCTAGCAAGACTCGAGAGATGAGTTGGAGTGGGCCCCCTTAGCATGACTAAATATCAAACCACAAAGTTAATAGATGTTGGTTGGCCTCTACAACTAAAAAAAAGGGAATATGATACATAATAATGCATTACCTATTTTTGCATTCATACTAGAGATAGATGAGTTTTAATAGACAATAGGGTACAGTGGCTCGAGAGAGCATTATATTACATACTTTGGTTGGTATTCATGACAAAGTGTTTTGATTCGAGATTTGGGGTTACTATTCAATCAAATTGGTGTTAAGGGGATTGATTGGAATCTTAGCATTTTCTCTAACTGAATTTCACTTGTTATTATATTATAGTTGGATTTTGTTTGCACATTTTCTTTTCATTTAGAGTTAGACGTCATCTGCCCCTATCTTTAGTCTAGACATAAGATATCTTTTCACTATCCCCATTGCTCACTTCCTAGTACCTATGGGATCGACCTTGCATGCTACTTCAACACCTTACACTTGCGGTTAGAAGTCATCGACATCCTTAATTAAATAGCTATAATTAATGCCAACCATTACATTATAATATTAGAACGACCAAGTTTGATGTGTAATTAGTCTACTATTAATTACCAACTGATACTAATTTATGAATTATTTAATCCACCCTCTTATCCCTATTTCTTTTATTAAAAAAATAAAAATAAAGTAAAAGATGACATGTAACTCCATTACATAAAGTAAAAGTAGAGACATAACCATCTACTAGCTTCCAAAATCGCCAAAAATTGCACTGACTTTCCTTAAATCACTGATGTTGTTGCCCCAACGTCACCACCAGTAGAAGCCAACACAATGACAAATAGCACAATATCCTACTGAAGCCACTCAACTCTAGTGTCTTTCCTACTATTGGTCACCAAAAACTACCGAAACTGATTTAATGATAGTTGGGGGCTGGATTTGATGTGGTAGGACTAGATCCAAATCCAAAAAAATTATATGAGAAATTAGACCAACGGAGAAAATAAATAAGATCTACACTTTCAATTACTAGATAGGGTAAAAGAAATCCAGTTACACTTCCAAACTGATCAAATGGCTATGGCACCACTAAATTAACAACATGAATAAAAGACTAGACTTGATCTGTTGATAACATATCGGTCTAGCCAATAAGCAGTAGAAGAAATTAAATCCATATATCCAATTAAATTAGATTGATTAAAAATCAAAACCAAATATAAACGAGATCTAATTTAATAATAACACCAAATAAGTAATATAAAATTGAACTATGATTAACCGATCATGCATGCTCTAATACCACTTGATGGAGTTTATCTAATATGATCACATGTTGATTCACAGAGAATAATAACCTAAATAGGAATGTGGAAATGTACCTAAATCCATAGTAAGGATCGATTGAATTATCATTGAATATCTGGCGAGATCCGAATGGGTGGTACTATAGTCTTTTAGATCATATACATGCAATCGATGGAAATTGATTAGAATGAAGTACGTGTGACCTAGAAACCATAACCATATATATATATATATATATAACTGATATGTTATCTATTAGGTAATCCTAGTTCTGTTCATTAACAACCTAGGACTCTCAATGTCTCTACGCATATGAATCCATATCCAATTAGACATATTAAGCCCACTTGCTTTAAACTTAAATTGATCACTTTTATATGGGCTTAACTTGTATGACAACTCACAATTTGTATCTTTCACATATAATCTTGATGTTGGATAAAAACCTATCAACCTCAACTAAGTCTTCTCTTAAATCTATTATAGACTACTCCATGCAAATGGGCTTACTTCCTAAGAAAACCACTAGTGAGATTTACAAAATTATTAAGAATATCAATGTATACGAGATCCAACATGGGTCTTGCTAAGTTTTTGGTGCTCTTGAAGTGAAAAAAGAAAAGAAAATAAGAGGTAGAATTAGGGGAAAGAAGAAGTGATAAAAAATAATTATTGGTAACTTCTTGAATCAACACTTGCAAGAACCACCTACGGTATACAACTCTTAGGGTAAATGTTGTAAGATTTAACAAAGAATACTTCAACTCTTGCACTTGAGTTTGAAGTGAACTCTCAATCGTCAATAGGAAAATATGGCAGCCAAAGGTAAGTCATGTTCTCATTTCATGCCACCCTAACACTCATAGAAGAAGTGTAGGATGAAAGTGCACAACTTAACAAAATAATAGATACATTAGAGTATAATTAGGGACAAAATTCATGCTTAGATTTAGCCCATGTTATTCGGTTATGGGGGGAATGAATAAGAAGATTTCAAAATTCCTAACCCCTCGATTTACATGATACAAGTTGTAACACCTCCAAAATTCACTACTGAAAAATTTTGTTTAATTAAAAGAAAATTAGCGAAAGCAAAATAATAAACCATGAATTATGGGGATATTACCGCCACACTTAGTACTAGACCAGTTCACTCATACCGTTCCAGTACCAAGTGCTAAGGCTAAAAGGTAAAATAAAAATTTACGAGAAACTTAAGCATATATAAATCAGAGAAGCGCATTAAACAATTTACGAGAGTAAAATCCAACAACAGTGGTTACAAAATAACAAATACATTGAATTTAAAAGAGATAAATTAAAACCCTAGTAGTTCTGGATAGTTCCTTATGCTCTTTCCCGAGTCTTGCTTGAATAGCACCGAACACGACCTGCAAGGGGCGTTGTCCATTGAATAGGCAGGGGCCCCACGAAGGAAACCCTTCAGTGTTACGGTACTGAGTAACCCTTTAAATACACACTTTAAAATAGGTCCGCGATGTAACACATATTATACTACTATGTTCGTACATAGCGATAGGTGTAAACATAATATTCAAACCCACACATGTAGTACATAAGGTCATGAAGAAATTCTATCACGTATAAATGATCAAGGCTACACATAAAGTATATACTTATTCCAGATTAGTTATTTAATTAATATTTTTATCAGAAGTCGATGCACACCATGCCTTTTATCGAGTCCATGTAAGTACAAGAACACCCCACTATTTTAGCCGGTGGGCCGGTCACTTGCGGGACAATATCCATACCACTATTATTCGCCGGTGGATCGGTCACTTATAGGGCATAACACACTTAACCACTATTACTAACCGGTGGATCAGCTGGTTCCTGCTCACATGGTGTTCCACTGTAAGTAATTAGTATATTTTAAGTGTCTTTAGCAAACTATGATTTGTGTTTATTGAGCTCGAGTCACCCTACTATTATTGCCCGTGGGCCGGTCACTTGCGGGACAAAGTCCACACCACTATTATTCATCGGTGGATCGGTCACTTATAGGGCAGAACGCACCTAACCACTATTACTAACCGGTGGATCGGCTGGACCCGGCTCAATAATCTTCCACTTTACATGATTAGTATTTTATCGTATCTTATTCAACAGATTCCGCCCTAGACATGCATGGCTAACTCCAGCTATACTTATCCTCCTAAGAGGGCTCGTCCCATATCTTGAGACCTTTGCACCTCCTAACTCGTCCCGACATCCTTCCCTTGAACCGCTTAATTATACCGGGAACCCGACTCCTAAGTGTGTGGGTCAAAGCCCACCACCTTATACCCCAAAGTCCAATCACCGCCTTCCCCTAGGGTTTTCTCCAGAAACCCTAACCTGGGCCTATGTGGCCCATCCTTTTCTACCTCGCACAATCCAGACTATTTTATCACCCCTACACATCTCGACCCTTCGATTCCACCCTCACTTCATGCCCCACTCATTCTCACTTATTTTTATTATTTTCTTTTTCTTATTTCCCTACTCAGATTAGGATTTCCCCTTAAACTCTAGTTTAGTATCCTAAGCACCCTTATACTGTCCCACGTACTATTTTTCACCCGAAACCCCGGGACACCCAAACGAAACTTCTATTACCTTCCTCACGTCCCGAGGCAACTTTTCATACGTAAAGTTTGCCCCCATACGGACTCTAACCATCCCATGCAAACCCTAGTTCCTCCCATACTTATATTAGCCAACTTACTTCCCCTTGGTTATCTTTCACTCCTATTTATCTTTTTCATGCTTCCATCCCACATTACCACATTAATTATCCTAGCATGCATGTCCTAAAGGGCTACAACACAAAAGAGGACATCATAGCTTACAACATATCCGTATTATCACATATCTAAAAGAGGACACATGAACACATCTCGGTTCCAAGCCACGCCACACATGAAACAGTTAAGATAGTAGCATGTAGAGCACGACATAAAATTATACAAGGCATCCAAGGCAAGTAAAACACATAACACATAGACGGCCTTAGCTACGTCCTTACTCGGTTTAGATTACCGAGCTATTTCCCACACTTGTTAGGCCACTAATTACCCTTCGTAATTATTACACTTGATATATTTCCCATTTGGTTGGTTAAATTACCACTTTGACCTTTTCCCTTTATTTAATTAATAAATTGCCTTTGAGTTGGTCAAATTACCAAATTACCCCTACTCAATATCCTAATTAACAACTTACCCCTTTAGTTAGTTAAAATACCAAATTGCCCCTCACATCTATCATGTTTACCATTTTCCCCTTCTATTTTATTAAATCATAATTTTACCCTTCTCTTTTATTAAATTATTATTCTTCCCTTCTCAATTATTACAAATACTAAGTTACTCCTTTTTAATTTCCACTTATACCCCTTTTAATCTACAAAATTACCATTTGGCCCTTTCGTTATAAAATTACCAAATTGCCCATTTCATTACAAAATTACCAAATTGCCCTTTTATTACAAAATTACCCTTTTATTACAAAATTACCAAATTGCCCTTTTATTACAAAATTGCCAAATTGCCTTTTTATTACAAAATTACCAATTTGCCCTTTTGTTACAAAATTACCAAATTACCCTTTTTATTATAAAATTACCAAATTGCCCTTTTGTTACAAAATTACCATTTTATCATTCTATTTACAAATTTACCATCTCGCCCCTTATTACTCCACTTATATTAAATTATTATTATTACTACATAAATTATTAATATCAACACCTTATCCCCAACTCTTATAATTAATACAATACTTATTAGCACCCATATATATATATATATATTAGGCCATATTCTTTTACAAGGTACATTAATAAAATCCCCTAAGGCTCACAAAACATTAATAATACATTAAGATCACAATAGCATAATACAACATGGATAATACCTACATTTCCATTAATAACCAACTCCTGCATTAAACAATATCTCCAAACATAGCACATAATCTATCATACTTCCTCTTCATCAATTAACACAAGAAACCATATATAATATATTAAACAACATATATCAATCATAATACGCATTAAAAATGCCTAATGTGCTAACATACGTTAATCCATGCATTTAAGTAGGATTTAACGATTACCTCGATTCCTGCCAAAAACGAACCTCACCGGTATTCCGATTAAAGGTTCAAGCTTTAATTATCAAAACCAATACCTAAAAATAATATCAAGTTTTATTACATTAGAAATAATAAAATCAAAGTATAAAACTTTATAATGCTTAATTAATTAAATACTTAAATTAAAATATTATTATACCTTAAAATTTTTAAACAACAAGATCAAGAAATGCATAAACTCATGCTGCTAATGCAGCATGAGCTGCATGCAAAGAATGAGGAGGAGGGGGCTCGAAGGTGGTGAAGAGAGGCAAAATGGGCAATTTCAGGTTAAGGTTTATAGGCTAGGAAAATAGGCATGTGGGGGAGGATTTAAGGCAAGAGAAGGATGCAGAAGTGGAGAAGGGGTGTGAGTAGGGATGACAATTTTGCCCGCGGGTTCGAGGCCCCGTCGGGGATTCCCCGTTCGGGTTCGAGGAGAGAATTCGGGGATGTGTTCGGGTTCGGGGATTCTTAACGGGGATTTTTTCGGGGACGGGGCGGGGACACATTTGGGGTCTCCATCCCCGAACCCGCCCCGAAATTTTTTTATATGTATATTTATATATATATATATATATATATATAATTTTTTTATAGAATATAAATTAAAAATATAATATAAAATAATAGTTTGAGGATCGGGGATAAGATCGGGGATCAGGTATAAAGTTGGGTTTCGGGGATAGGTTTGGGTTTTAAGAACGGGGAATAAATCGGGGATTGAAAATAGATCGGGGATCAGGTCAGATAGTCCCCGATAAAAAAATATCGAGGATTAAGTCGGGTTCGGGGATTATTTTCCTTATCGGGTTCGGGGATGGGGATGGGGTCCCCGTCCCCGACCCACCCCGTTGCCATCCCTAGGTGTAAGTGGTGGTCGGGGGTGGGTTGACGGCGGCTAAAGGCGGCGGCAGAGAGGCCGCGAAGAGGGGCTGCCGAGAGGGGGTCGAGATGGAGGCTGGTGAGGAAGGATAATGGGGAGGGAAAATGGAGGCTTTTGGGTGACGGTTTCAACCACAGGAGGATGGGGGTGGTAGAGGGGGTTGCAGGGAGTAATGTGGTGGCTTAGTTGGCGGCAGAAACAGCGGAACAACGACGGAATATGGCAGTGAAGGGTGGCTGCCGAGAAGGGAGGGAGAGAAGAGAAAAAGAGGAGAGGAGGAAGAATGGGGGCTGCGAGGTGGCTTGATGGGGGCTGTGATGGGTCAGGGTGAGGTAGAGGGTGGTAGGGGGTGGTTGAGGCAGCGGCGGCGGCAGAGCTAGGTGGCGAAACAAAAACAGGGGAGAGAGGGGAGGAGAAGAAAGGGAGAAAAGAAGAGGCTCGAGCAAGGCATAAGGTTCGAAAAAAAAACGCCCGAATGGAACGGGAAGCGAAGAAGAAAAAGAATAAGGAGATAGGGGAGGGGATAGGGAGCTCGAGGATGGCGTTAGAGTGGTAGAGGAATGGCCATGGCAGGGAGAGGGAGAAGGGAATGTCAATGGCAGGGAGTGGGGAAGGAGAATGGTGGGCCGGTACGGGGCAGAGAATGCCAGGAGAGAGAGAGAGAGAGAGAGAGAGTTAGGGAGGTCAGTGGGGGAGAGGGAGAAAGGAATGGCGATGGAAATGAGTGGGGGAGAAGAAAGAAGAAAGAAAGAAGAAGGAGAACCATGGGAGGGGGTTGGTGCGTGCGAGCAGACCAGCCGAAGGGAAAGAAGGAGCGGGCCGGCCCGGTCGAGGAAAAAGGAAAAGAAAAGAAAGGGGTGGCCGGCTCACGAGCAGGAAGAAGAAGAAGGAGCCAGGCTAGGGAAAGGAAAAAGGAAATGAGGGAGGAGGGGGTGGCTGGGCTCGACGCAGGAGAAGGAGATGGGCCAAGCCCAGGCGCAGGCTAGGCCAATAGTGGCCCAAAGAAAATAAAAAGAAAGAAAAGAGAAAAAGAAGAAAAAGGAGAAGGAAATGGGAAAAGGAAAAAAGAAAAAAGAAAAGGGAAGATGGAACAAATAATTTAATTGATAAAATAATAAAATAGAATAATTTTGGGTAATAAATTGATTTAATAATTTAATTTAAGACAATTAAAATATAAGGGTTAAAAAGGATAATTTTAGTAAAATAAGGGTTTGAAATTTTATTTAAATTATAAAAGTATAATAAAATAACAAAATATTTATTTTAATTTATTAAATATTTATACCCAATTTTATTTACTCAACAATCCATAAAATAATTAAAATAATTAGATTTAAAGGCTAATTTATTCCAAATAAAATTTATTTATTAAAATAAAGGCTTTTAAAAATTCGGGGGATTACACAAGTTGTAACAATCATATTATACAAAAGATAGAGACAAATACCCCTTTCAACCATATAAACAACAAAAATAAGTAAAGAATGTCTTATAACCTTCTTTAAAAATTTCCAAATCCTCACTGTTCTTTCCAAGTGTTGGAAGTGATTTGTCATCCAAGGTGAAAATGACTTGTGGTTGAATTATGTAGCTTTTAAGAGGGTGTCTTGGATGTGTTTTGGGCCTGCAATAAGTTAAGAATGTAAGGGGAAAATAGGGTTTAAAGTGGAGGAAATTTTTCTTAATAAAATATGGATTAGGGCCTTTTGTTTTCTGTGTGTGGAGGAGAAAAGGAGAAAAAAAAAAGGTTTGCATGACTAAGTTTGATAGATAATTAATTTGTCCAAATAAGAAGGGCTTTGTGATTTTTAAATTTAGGGAAAATAATAATAAGTAAATTATGATCCTCAATTGTGGATACTCTTACATCATCCTATCCCTCTTGGCAAGCAACCTCCTTATATTTGAAAGGCTCATCATGCATATAAGGAAGTAGATATCCCACATTAAATGTATTTGATACATCTCCCATATCTTCAGGTAATTCTAACTTATAAGCATTATGACCAATCTTCTCAATAACTTTGTAAGGACCATAACTTCTAGGCATGAGTTTGTTCTTCCTCTTAGAAGGAAATTGCTCCTTCATAAGGTGAATCCAAATTAGGTCTTCTGCTTCATACAAGTATCATTTCTAGTGCTTGTTTGCCTTAATCTTCTTCATCTTATTTACGCTCTCAATTTTAGACCTCACTTGTTCATTAATTTTCTTCATTACCTTATCCCTATCTTGAACTTCAAAGTTGGTGTGGGATTCAATAGGAATAGGTAATAAATCAATAGGAGAAGTAGGGTTCACCTCATATACTACTTCAAAAGGCGAGCATCTTGTATCATATATTGGTGAATGGTTGTAGGCCAACTCATCATGTGAAAGCTTGGTGTATAACAGCCCCATTTTTTTATTACTTAAAAATTACATTTTGCAAAAGTGTTGATTTTAGAAATAATGAGTGTTAACACCACACTTATCATGAGTCAAATTCCCTTGTTTTACTTATGCTAAATGCTAAGGCTTAAACAAGTCATATCCAAAAAACGTTGTTGAAATAGAAGGCAATACATAGATAATATTTACGGATAATATTCTCCATACAAAAACGGTAATCAAAATATATGGAACATAAGGGTTTAAAGGAAAATCAATTACGATAAAAACTAGTAATCGAAGGTATTACACTAATTTTCCCTAAGTTTTAGATTTGTAAGCCCATCGTGATAATGAAATCTCTCCTTAAGAGCTCTAGTTATCCTTCCACTATTTTACGCCTCAAACTACCCCATATCCTTCACATATTCATCTACAAATGTAGTATTATTACGATTTTCTCATAATGAATAAATCACAATATCTCACAAGAGGCAACATACTCACATTGCACATAATCACACAATAATTTGATAATCATGCTCGAAGCACAAATAACATGCCGTAACACCATACAATAATTATGAGATAATGTATAAAACATCAAAGTCTCACGTTCAGCAATAAATCATACTAAATCACTTCACATAATCTCAAGGTACACAATAGCCATATCTGAATAATCAAATTAATTCCAAATATCAAGGTAGGGCACTGAGGTGACTACTAAATCAACAATTTTAAATCAAACCAAATACTAGGGTAGGGTAATAAGGTAACTATCAAACCACATACCAAACTAGGTAGTACACAACAACAACTACTGAATCAATAACCTGGAATAAATCCATCACATTCTTACACATGAGTTACTTCCATTTTTAATTACTTAAGGAGGATACAATAATAACTTGGAGGCATAAAATTCCATCAGTTATACTAGCATATAAAACATTATAGTACCCCTCCTAAACATCCAATCCAGATGTATAACAACACTCTAGTCATACTGGTATATAAGGATCACAATACCTTCCACACCTAGTACACCTAATTATTAAGTATTGATACCCCTTATAGGATACATAGGTCACTTATAGAGTTTACTAGGACATTATTGGGGCATAACGGTGCACCAACAAACCAAAAAAACCAAGGGCTCCTACTTCATCTCTAGGGTAAATAATAATAGAGAGAAACCATTTAAAAATCTCAAGGTATTCCACTTTAAGTATTAGTATATTAAAGGGTGATCATAAATATCACATATTGCATAACAAATCTCATTTCCATACTTAACCTTTTCCTTTTATTTTAAATTATCCAAGTCAACACCAAGGCCAGTAGTCCAAGTCAAGGTCAAAGTCGACACTATGGTCAACCTATTAATACTATAAGGCTATTCTATGTCCAATTATTTATTTAGATTGAAAATGACCAAAATACCCTCAAAATCCTAATATCACCATTATTATCCAATTTCATATTATTACTGAAATACCCCAAAATTCTAATTCTGGAAAATTATGGCTAAATGAGGACTTATTAGGGAAATTAATTAAATAAATTATTTTATTAAAATATAGGGGAGTTATTTAAGGATAATCAAGGGAAAATGATAAATAAGTTAATTAGGACAAAATTAGGGAGCATTGCTAATTTAAATGGGATTAAAATAAAAATTATTCAAAATAGCTTAAATTAAGTTAAAAAGGAATTAATTATTATTTTCTAAATATTATTATTCTAAATAACCCAAAAACACCAAAATACCCAACCCACATATTTTTCCCTTTCTTTTTCTTCCTCTTTTTCCTTTTTTCTTTTCTTCCCCTCTTTCCATTTTCTTTTTTTTCTTCCCCCCTCGACCTGGGCCAACCCGCCGCGCAGCCCAGGCCCGCGTTCCTTCCTCCTCCTTTTTTTCTTCCTTCCCGGCCGGTCCGGTTCTTTTTTTCTTTTCTTCTTTTTCACCCTAAGCCGCCCAGTCCCGACCCCTTCTTCTTCCCCGAGGCATGGGCGGCAACCGAGGAGCTGCAACCCAGCCCTCTTCCGGCGACCATCGTTGCCACCGTCCTTCCCCCCTCTCCCGTTGCTTTCTTTCACATTTTCGACCCCAACCGACCTATTCCCCTCTTCTGGGCACCCTGCCCCTTTCCCTCTTCCCTTGACTCTATCGCCCCTGCCATGGTAGAACCACCTCGATTGCCGCCACCGAGCGGCATGCCTAGCATCTGCACCTCCCTTGTCTTCTTTTCCTTGTCTTTTCCCACCTAATCGATCTATAAATACCCCATAGACTGCCTCAATTCAAATTTTGATTTCGAAAACCCAGAAACAGCCATTCTCGCCGCCGCCCTTTTAGACGAGCAAACCACATCCGCCGCCCATCGCCGCTAACCAAACCACCCCCGGAACTGCCCCTTGAATCACCCCTACCTAACTAAACCCTCCTCATCCCTTAATTTCCCCTACACAAGCCACCCCGGCCGTGCAAAGTTTCCCTCCCAAACAACCAACTTCAGCCCCTGCCACCCTTCGCGCCGCCGCCCACCGCTAATTCCAAGGCCACCAACACCACCTCTACCCTCCAAAACAACCAGGGGAGCCTCCTATACCTCCCCACACCTCCCTTTCTCCCTATCTCCCCCTCCTCCTCCCTCCTTTATCCTCCTTCCACCACCTCAAATTTCCACAACCGCCGCCGCTAGTGCCACCACTACCTTAGGTGGTTCTCTAACCTTCCCCACCCTTAAACCCAATTTATATAAGTATTAGTTATTTAATAATATTAACAGTATTATCTATATTATTATTATTACCATTATTATTATTATTATTAATGCCATTATTATTATTATTATTATTATTATTATTATTACCATTATCATTATCATTATTTTCTTGCTAATATTGTTAATACTAACTTTATCCATTATCACCTTTTATTATTAATATAAATATTTGGACCCTTATATTATTATGACCATTTGGTTACTATATTATTTTTATTGTTATTGTTATTATTATGCTTAACATTATTATCATCATTATTTATTATTATTACTATTATTATTATTATTATTATTATTATCGTTGTTGTTGTTATTATTAGTACTATTATTTTTATTATTATTAATGTTATTGAAACCGAATTTGGCATGTTACCATTTTGTTACTATAGAAGAAGAATACCCAACCTTATTATTATTATTATTATTAATGCCTTTGTCACTAACATTATTACTATGGTATCATTATTAGTATTACTATTATTATTGTTAGTACTTTTTTAATATTTTTGTGATAAAAACATTCGAACCCTTATATTATTATTATTCCAAATATAACTATTATCATTATTATCTTTAATAATATTAGTGCTTTGTTAGTATTACTAATAATATATTATTATTTTATCCCTAAAACCATTATTAGCCTTAGCCTTAAAAATAATAGGGCTTCTATTTCTAGGAGCATCAGTATTGCTATTATTATTACTACTACTATTTTATTTTAACAAGTATTAGTACTATTATTAGAAGAAATAAAGCTATTAGATTTAATAATATAAATATAGGTATGAATAGTAACATAAGTATATTTTGACTAGTAATATCTAGTAGGCTAACTTGATGGGAAAAACCCTAGTTTTCACTTATAAAGCTCCCTTCAATAATAGCAACCCTAATATTAGACTAAAATAAGAAATAATAGTATTTTTGGTAGGAGGGAAACTAATCATTAGTCTTACCCTCTTATAGGTGAATCAAGCCAAAACCTTAAGGAAGCGTAGGAGCATACTCCAAGCCCGGCGTTGTTTTAGGTAAGGATGTAGCTAAGGCCTTTGTGTGTTGTGTGACTTGTATGCCTTGGATGCTATATATATATATATCATGTTATATCGTGTATCGTGTGATTGTCATTAACTTGTCTTATGTTTAGTGCAGCTTGGAGTTGAGGTATGTTTGTGTGTTCCTTATGGCATGAGTATGATTTGTATATACGGTGATTATGATATGATATGACCCTCTAGGACATGCATGCTAGGATGATTATTAATATAATATGGGAATAAAAGGATAAAAAGAAAGAAAATGGGAAGTAACTTCACTAAGGAGGATATGAGGTTGACCAAAATATCTCATGATCCATGAGAGGAAATTAAAGAGGAAGGAATGATCAAAATGAATGAGAGATGGGAACCATGCATGGGAATCTTAAAACTTGCATGGGGACTTTGGGTATTTGCATGGGAGGGATAAAACTTGCATAGGGGTGATCTTTACGTGAGAAAAATTGATTTAGGGCGTAAATAAGCTAAGGGGAGAGTTATGGAATGAGTGGATACTTGAGACAAAAAATAGTACGTAGGTTGATGTAAGGGTGTATAAGGGATCTGATTAGGGTTTTGAGAGGAAGCACTAATCTGGAAAGGAAAATGTGGAAGTAAAAACAAATAAGGGAGAGTGGAGTATGGATTAAGAGTGGAAATTTATTTTATAAGGGGTGAGTATGGGTTCTATGGGAGAGAAGAGACTTTGGGTGAAAATGAGAGATGTTACTTGTGGGAGAAGAAAGGTACTAGGGTTGAAGTGGCCAACTAAGGTTTTTCCGGTCACATGTGGAATCAAGTGGTAAAGTGATATGATTTGGGATTAGATCTAAATAAGATAAGGTGTAGGGCATAAATGAAGTAATGGTAGTGTAAGTGAGAGTAAGTTGGGCCATATAGGTCCAATTAGGGTTTTCAAGGGAAAACCTTAGAGGGTGATAGTAGGTAGAGTTTGATGTCATGAGGTGTTGGGCTTTAACCCACACCCTTAGGAGTTGGTTTTCTTTATGCGTAAGTGTAAGGGGGAATGGATGTCGGGGCGTGATAAGGGGTGTGGGAGTCTCAAGATATGAGACGACCCCCCTTGGGAGGATAGAGGTAGAGTGTTGGTAACATGCATGTCAAGGGTGAAATGTTTATGGAATAAGACACGAATAAGATACTATCCATTTAAAGAGAAAGATTGTTGAGCCGGGCCTAGACCGATCCACCGGCAAATAATAGTGGCCAGGAGCCGGGGTGCCCTGCATGACCGGTCCACCGGCGAATAATAGTGGCCGGCCGCATTTTGCCCTGCATGACCGTTCCACCGACTATAATAGTGGGGGTTTCCATGCTCAACAAACCGAACATAATGATGATAAGACATAGGAAAGATATGAAGTAATTATAGTGGAACACTATGTGAGTCGGGGCTAGACCGGTCCACCGGCGAATAATAGTGGCCAGAAGCTTCTTGCCCTGCATGACCGGTCCACCGGCAAATAATAGTGGCGAGGAGCATTTTGCCCTGCATGACCGGTCCACTGGCTATAATAGTGGGGTTCCCGCACTCAAATGGACCGATAAAGACTATGATGTGAATCGACTATATTTACCAAAGATCTAAAGAATGAGTTTACCCGGACCATAGCCGGCCTTCATCATCTATATTATTACGTGCTGCTTATGTGATTATGCCATGTATGCCATGATGTATGTTTTTGTATGTTTGGCCTTAGCACATCTGTTACCTTACTTGGTACATAGCGTACTGATCACCCATTTCATGGGTGTTGCTCATTCCCACAAGCAGAAGACCCTTCTGAGTTTGTGCAGGTAGGGGACGAAGTTTTCGATGCCTACAACACCTACGAGGCATCAGGCGAGGCCGAGAGTTGAGCCTAAAATTGGTTTGGGGATTGAGAGTGACTGTTCGGACTCTATCTTACTTTTACTATGTATCGTTTTACTCTAATCATGTTTTGTCGTATTGTGTTTGATGTATTCGAAAAATTTATTTAATTACTCATCGGGTTGTAACTCTCTTTAACCGCACTTTGAGTTCTGTATGGTGAACACTATCATTTCTTTTATGAAAGATTATTTCAATTAGCGACTTGTGTTTGAAGTTAACCCTTTTTAGCCTTAGCACTTAGTACTGGAACAGTAGGAGTGAACCGGTCTAGTACTGAGTGTAGCGGTAATGCCCCATAAATTTACGATTTTATTATTTCATTTCCGTTAAACCTTTTAATTAAATGAAATTTTTTATTAATAAATTTTGGGGGTGTTACAAGTTGGTATCAAAGCGTTGGTTCTTGAAACCACGCCAAATTTTCAAACCAATTTTGAATTACGAAGTTTTTACCAAGTTTTAAAGTGTTTTTCACCTTGACAAATCTTTCCTGTTTCTAAATTTTCTGAGTCTGGGCCACCGTGAGGAAACAAAGGGGTAGAATAGAAATAGTTTGAAGGAGAGTCATAGTGTGAAATAAATGTTTCAAACCGTAAAGGGGTCCACCCATAATGTCCCTTTTCTTATGCAACATCTACTCACGATGAACAGACGTATTGGCAGACTCGAGGAGGCGTTTGAGGCCTTTATGGAGTTCGTGCATTGGCAACCTGTTATACCGGCACCGCACCCCCACCACCTCGAGGGCGTTGGTGAAAATTGGCTGAGGAGGGTTACCGGGCACCATCCTCCGATGTACTCAGGTAAGGAGGACCCCGTGATCCTCAAAGGGTGGATCCGAGATATGGATCGTACCTTCGAGGCAGTGGACTGCCCCCAGCTCGGCAGCCCAACATAGTGGCCTTTTTCTTGAGAGGCGTGGCAGATGCCTGGTGGGTCGAGTACCATGCCCGGGATGGTCCGCCAGTGACTTGGGAGGCGTTCAAGACCGCACTTCGCTCTCGATTCTACCCTGAGAGCTTGAAGAGGGATAAACTTTGAGAATTAATACAGCTCTCCTAGAGATCGATTACTGTGCACTAATACTAAGCTCGCTTTACCGAAGCTATTACGTTTTGCCCCTGGGATCGCCACCAATGAGTCCACAGTGGTGTTCCAATTCGAGCAAGGGTTGAATTTTAGCATCCGCAGAATGATGGATGTAGTACCCTTCACTGATCTGGCTACACTCTACGAGCGTGCTTGCCTCGCCGCCACCCTAGTTCAGGAGCAAACCGTTATCCTCGGAAAGAGGAAGCCTGAGGGACACAATTTAGGGAGCAGAAACCATCCACGCACAGAGAGACCAAGAAGACCACCGTCAGAGACTAAAGTAGGGGCCAGGTACCCGCGGGAGGATTTGCATACAGACGTTGCGACCGCAGCCACCCCAGTCGAGATTGTGGAGGCAGGCTTATCACATGCCTAAACTGTGGCAAATGGGGCCACAGGGCATTCTAGTGTCGAGGACCACCGCATGCTTAGCAGTACCAGACCCAACAAGCACCACAGGGAGGAGCCTTAGTACCCCAACAACAGGCTTACCAGCAGCATCTCCAAACCGCACCCCCGTAGCATTTTCAGCATGCACCTCCCCCAGCCAGTGCTGTAGCCAGAGAGGCCAAGGGAAGGCCTCAGGGACCCAGGACTTTCCCTCAGCGAGGAGGCCCGTCAGGTGGATGCCTGAATGTGATCATCTAGGTAGAGGTTGATCGCCAGATTGACGTTATCACGGGTATGTTCGCCGCCTACTCATTGCCGGTACATGTACTATTTGATTTGGGTGCTACCATGTCATTTATTTCGTCTACTTTTGCCGCTAAGGCTGGACTATTACCTGCTACTAGAATAGAATTGTATGTAATGTTGCCCTCCGGTGATAAAGTGGAATGTAGCCAGTTATTTTCTAATGTGGCCTTAGTCGTAAGCAGGGTAGAATTTCTAGTGGACCTAATCAGGATGGATTTGAAGGATTTCGACGTGATTCTAGGGATGGACATGTTGGGGGGGTATAAGACCGTCATTGACTGTGCCCAGGAGCGCGTGATTTTGCGAGGCCCGAAGGGGATTAGAGTTACATATAGGAGGACCCAACCTAAGCCCGCTACCAAGGTGGTATCGGTAGGGATTCTGCACTCTCTTGTTCATAAAGGGTATCCCCTATACTTGTGCAGCGTACAAGAGCTGAACAAGGACTTGGCCGCCCTAGACAGTATTCCAATAGCCAAGGAGTTCCCAGATGTGTTTCCGGAGGAGATACCAGGTATGCCTCCAGTCCGAGAGATCGATTTTAGGATTGAACTGGTGCTAGGAGCTGAGCCCATCACGAGAGCACCCTACCAGATGGCGCCGGTTGAGTTGAAGGAGCTAAAGGCTCAGCTAGAGGAGTTATTGGAACATGGGTACATCCGACCGAGTGTGTCACCCTGGGGAGCTCCGGTCTTGTTTGTAAAGAAGAAGGATGGTAGTCTCCATCTTTGCATCGACTACCGAGGATTAAACCAACTAACGGTAAAGAATCGGTATCCACTCTCGAGGATTGATGATCTTTTTGACCAGTTGAAGGGTGCTACGATATTCTCTAAGATCGATCTGAGGTCCGGGTACCACCAGCTGAGGATCGCGGATGCTGATATTATGAAGACTACTTTTCAGACCTGGTACGGACACTACGAGTTCACAGTGATGCCATTTGGGCTCACCAATGCACCTGCGGTTTTCATGGACCTAATGACGCAGATATTCATGTCATTCCTTGACCAGTTCATTGTAGTGTTCATTGACGATATCCTGGTGTACTCCCGAGGAAACGAGGAGCATGAGCAACACCTCCGCACTATTCTACGCCTGCTAAGAAAGCATCGCTTGTGTGCGAAATTATCAAAGTGTGGATTATGGCTTCAAGAAGTAGCTTTCCTGGGACACATAGTATCAGCAGGGGAGTGGCGGTGGACCCAACCAAGATTATTGCCATCATAGAGTGGAAGCCCCCTATGAACATATCCGAGGTTCGGAGTTTTCTGGGATTGGCCGGGTATTACCGAAAGGTTCGTACAAAATTTTTCTTGGATTACCCGACCATTGACCAACCTCCTGAAGAAGACTACAAGGTTCCAATAGGATGAGGCGTGTGAGGGAGCCTTCTAAGAGTTGAAGAAAAGGTTAACCACCGCACCGGTGTTAACCCTACCAGAGGGGTCTAAAGGGTTCGAGGTTTATAGTGACGCGTCTAAGCACGAGCTTGGGTGTGTGTTGATGCAGAAGGGCAAGGTGGTCGCATATGCTTCTCGTCAGCTGAAGCAGCATGAGCAGAATTATCCTATCCATGACCTAGAGTTAGTTGCTGTAGTTTTTGCCCTAAAAATTTGGAGGCACTACTTGTACGGGACAAAGTGCAGATTCTTAACAGACCATAAGAGCCTCAAGTACATTTTCACCCAAAAGGAGATCAATATGAGATAGAGGAGGTGGTTGGATCTTGTCAAGGACTACGACATTGAGTTGACCTACCACGAAGGTAAGGCCAACATAGTGGCAGATGCTTTAAGTAAGAAGACTTCTCATTATGCACTTTGTTGTGTGGTTGCTGATAGGGTGATAGGTGAGCTGTCGGGACTAGAAGTTGAGCTGATTCAGCAGGGAGATCTGGAGGCCCGCATGAGTTCCCTAACACTCACTCCCACCATTTTTGAGGAGATTCGGGCCGATCAGATCGGATATGTCAAGCTTGAGAGGATCCGACGAAAGATGCAGGAGGGCCGAGTAGAAGGGTTCAGAATTCATGAGGATGGTAGCCTTAGATTCAAGGGTCGCTGGTGTGTGCCACAGAAATGTCCTGAATTTATGGTTTTATTTTTTCATTTCCGTTAAACCTTTTAATTAAACAAAATTTTTCAGTAGTAAATTTTGGGGTTGTTACAATTACGATGAGAGTTTATCATGAAAAGGGCTAAAAGATAATAATTCATAATATTTTATTATGTAGGTACTTTTTATAATTTAGTGATTAACTATATTTTTCACTTTTCATATATTTAGTAACTTACGCATGCCAACCCTAATCATGCGTTGCTAATGTGTCCTATATTCCATGAAACACATGCTTACATATTTGTAGTATAATATGACATATAATAGGTCAATTTACATTATGGTATATGTATAGGAGCATTTCTAACCCTCGGTCATACAAATAGCAATTATCATGTTTTAATCCTAATCATGTGATCTTGCTTTTATGCTATTAATCTCAAGCGTAGATACCATGTGATGATAATCAGGGAACACTAATCATAGCAATTACTTCTTAACTTGACAATATTACAAATCCTCACAAAACCACAGGCATGCATACGTTAACATTAACATATTACACAAGCATATAACTTAACTTAGCAATAAATCTTACATACTATCTATTTAGCATATTATCATTTTATCACGCGTTTCATAATACTTGAATAATATAAAACCCTGGCATGATTCTATATCTAAACAATCCTAACATGCTCGGTCATAAATTCTACTATTTCATGAGTGATTGGATTTATCTAGATCTAAGATAAACAAAAGCATACAAGATTGTCTTGTCCACGACACTTCAAATATCACCTAAGAAATTAACACTCAATAACACGTATATTATCATTTAATATAACACAACAATAACTCAACATTAGTTAAAAATCACTCAAAAATGTTAGAAAATAATTGGGGCAACAATGTAGGGGATTAATGACACAAAGTCACAGAGAGAAAGGGGAGATCATCTACAATTTTGGGTGAAGCCAAGTAGGGGAGCTATGATGATTATGGGTGTAACCAAGGGGGAGGTTACGACGGTTTTAGATGTAGAGAAAGGGGGAGTTGCGATAGTTTTGGGTATAGCCAAAGGGGGAGCTCTGGCAGTTTTGGGTGTTATTAGGACGGTAGAAACAAATGAGTTGGGTGTTGCTAAGGACAATGGAATGGCAGTGGCGGATGTTACTAGGTAAAAGTGAAAAATAGGGTGGTGAAATGATGACAATTTTTTGCTTGGGAGAATGGAGAAGAAAGACACGGATCACAGGTTTTGCATTAAGGAATTTAAGACACAAAAAGAGAAGAGGAATGACTTAAATATGGGATGGCATGAATAGGACGTGCACGCGGAACAAGGATGAGGAGAAAACAAGATAGAGGCAAAACATGGAGTGCACAGGAGAAGTATAGCATGAAAAGAAGAAACTTGAAGGGGGAGGAGAATGGGGGATCATACAACAAAAGTAATATTTGCAGTAGGGTAGGGTGATAATTTAAGAAAGATTAATCTGAGAAAAATATTTGGTTACTAGAATTAGAGTTCTAGGGTAGAATAAATATTAGATAGGGTTTTAACTAGAGCTAAAATTAATAATTCCAGTTCTATCAAATTTTAACCTAATTTTCTATAATAATACACATAATGATAATACATTTAATATAGAGTGCCCTATAATTATTATTATAACCGATTACACAAAATTTTTAGTTTATAATTTGAGTTTTTATAGATAGAGTATTATATGGTTTCCCAGTCTTTTAAAGACTTGTGAATCAAGCTTCTTAAGAGCATTGTGAGGGTTCCATTAGCGACATTGGTTTGCCCATTAGTTTGGGGCTGGTGGGTAGTACAGAATAGGAGCTTGGTACCGACTAGCCCCCACAAGGTCTTCTAGAAGTAGCTAAGAAATTTGGTATCCCTGTCAGAAATAATGGATTTAGGAATAAAATATAGCCTAACTATTTTTTTAAAGAATAGATCAGATATATAAGATGCATCATCTATTTTATAACGTGCAAAGAAATGAGCCATCTTAGATAAATGATCCACCACCACCATTATAACATCATTTTACCTTTGTGTCCTAGGCTAGTAATATGATTAAATCCATACTCACATGATTCCATGGTTGGTGTGGGATAAACAAGGGAGTGTAGAGTACTTGGTGGAAGTGATTCTTGAATTTTAGATAAGTGACATATCTAGATATTATACTTTATACATCTCACAAAAGTTTGGGCCAATAAAAATGCTCACTAAGTACGCCTATGGTCTCGTTGATGCCAAAGTGTCTAGTTAGCTTCCTCCACACACTTTCCTCATGATCAATTATCTAATAGAGAACTTGGGAATTCAAAGCTTATGGTTCTTGAAGAGGAACCCATCTTGGATAATGAATTACCCCTTATTCTTATCGCAATCCTTGAAGTATCATCCGAAGTCTTCGTCTTCTTTACAAAGCTATTTAATAAATCCAAACTCTAATACTCTATATTCTAGTAAAGAGAGCATGCAATATCTCTTAGAGAGTGCGTCTACTGCTACATTTGTTTTTCCACTTTTGTCTTTAGATACAAAGGAAAATGACTGTAAAAATTCTACCCATCATGCATGCCTCGTATTAAGTTTGTGTTGGTCATTAATATATTTTAGCGATTCATGATCCTTGTGTAACACAAATTGTTGTTGTCTCAGGTAATATAACCAATGATCAAGGTCTCCCACCAAAGCATATAAATCCTTATCATAAGTGTTGTGATTCACCTTAGAGCCATACCGATCTTCACTAAAGAAGGTAACATGATTTCCTTATTTTAGTATAACAACACCAATGCCCACCCCATTAGCATCACACTCAACCTCGAACAACTTATTGAATTCAGGAAATGATAGGATAGGTGCATCACTTAATTTCCCTTTAATTACCTCAAAGGTATCGTGGGTTACCTTGGTACACTTGAACTCACCCTTCTTCATGCACTCGGTTATATAGAACCTCTAATAAAATGATGTTAAGCCATGAAAATATCTCGTGTTTGTTAGACTTGTAGGTGTGATCCATGTCTTGAGTGCTTCCACTTTATACTCATCCATGGCCATTACATCTTTAAACACCACAAAACCTATAAATGAAACCATAGGTATAAATAACTCACACTTTTCTGGCTTAGCATACGACTTGTAATCTCTAAGTGTTAGAAATATAATTTTGAGATGCTTTATATATTCTTCTTCACTAAAGTTATACACAAGAATATTATCAAAGTAAACTACTGTAAATTTGCTAACTAATGGCCTAAGTATCTCATTTACAAGCCTCGAGAAAGTACTAGGAGCATTTGATAAACCAAAGGCATAACCATCAACTCATACAATCCTCCCTTGGTTTTAAATGCAATTTTCCACTCATCACCATCTTTCATTCTTATTTAGCAGTAACCACTTCTTAGGTCTAATTTGGGAAACAAGCATGCACCATACAAACTATAACACCCCGATTTTTACTACTGAAAAATTTTATTTTGTAGCGGAAGTAATTAAGTAAAATATTGGGGGGTTATCGCCGTGATCGACATAATTCTGACTTATACAACCATCCTTACATCAATCACAAGGCTAAAATATTTAAAATAGCATAAGAAAATTATAAACAAAAGAACATTTACAGTATAATAATGAGTTTGGAGCCTAACTTTGAGTTAACAATACAAAATATAAACGAAGAGATACCATGGATCAAAAGTCCAAAATAGGGATGTAAACGGGGCGGATTTTACCCGATACCTAGCGGATATTTAAATGGATATGGATGATGGAAAAAATACCCCTCGAGTTCGGGTATAGATACGTGTACAGGATATCCATATCCGTACTCATAACCATACCCATATCCATACCCGTTTATCCAATATATAATTACCTCTTACCCTTAATTTTAAAATACATATAGTATAAATTAAGGTTAAAATTGTCATTTGGCTTAACTCTAAATGGGTTTATCCATCGGATAATGAATTTATCTGTTGGATAATATCCATTAATGGATAAGCGGATAATCCATCGGGTAATGAATATCGAACGAATACGGATATAGATGTGTTAGCGAATATGGATTCGGGTACGGGTACGAATTTGGGTATGGATTTTCTTATTGGGTATGGATACGGGTATGGGTATACCCACCCCGAACCTACCCCATTTACATCCTTGGTCCAAAAAGGGTATCCAGTTAAATACATCAACTGGATAACAATTACTCTTTATCCAACCTCTAATATAGATGAAGTCACTTCTCCCCACATAGGGTATTATAGGCAGCATAATCATATAGTTGATCTTTTGAGACCTACACATACAATTTAGGGCTTCCTACTCGTTGGAATGAGCAGCGCCCATAAAATGGGGGGTCAGTATACTATGTACTAAGTAAGGGAACAATACTATTAAAACAATGATACAAATAACACAAGCTTTCATATTAGGTCATAAGTAAAAAAAAAAAAGAAAAAGAAAAACCAAATAAATGAAACATCTCATAAGATATAAAATGATATAAATTCCTTTATTAAGTATAATCTATTTTCATTCTTTTATATACGTTGAGTGCAGGAACCCTACTATTCTTAAACCAGTGGAATGGTCTGAAACACCATCTTAGAGACAACACACCTGAACTACTATTATCATCCAGTAGAACGGATTTGAAAATATCACCTTCTTGGGGCAACACGCTTCCGAACCACTATTATTCCCTGTGGAATGAGAATACATACATACATACATACATACATACACACACACACACACACACACACATATATATATAGATGTATGTATGTATATATAGATCACCTTAGTCCTAACTCATGTATTATTTCACTTTAAATCATTAGTATCTTTTCCATGGATTATGTTGTTATATTTTCAAGTCACGATGAGTAGGGCTCTCACTATTCTTAATCCAATGGAATAGACCGAAGCACCTTCTTAGGACAAAACGCTCTCGAGCCACTATTCTTTTCGGTGGAACAAAAATTAAAAATATCTTCTCAAAGTAAAACGCTTCTGACCCATTATTCTCCCTAGTAGAATGGGAATACATACATACATACATACATATGTATATAGGAAAATATATCACTTTGGCCCTACTCAAGTGCTTTTTCATTTTAAGTGCTTGGTATCTTATTCAAGATTGATTCTTAGGCATAGAACACATTAAAACAGATATACATATAGCATAGGTCTAAATCCTTAAGTCCTTTCAAACCCTAATTACACAACCTTTAGTATTAATCCTCTCGTATTGATTATTCCATGCAAATTATATAATATCATCTCCAAATCCCAATATTATTATCATACCCAAAATGTACAATCTAATTTCCATACACATTTATTAATAATCTCATCCCGATATATTACTCACAGAAATATCCAATACCCAAATTTCACAAATTTGTCATAACACCTACCATGAAATTTACACGACTACCAATTTCGATAGATAACCTCATAAGGTTAAATATTAACAACATATTTAGAAATCCAAATAACCTCTAGATCTTATACATGGAATAATGATATTATCATTATAAGATAGTTGCTCCAAATTATTCATTAAATCATTTAAGGATCCCAAATAACTATAATACTTCCAAGAATCCCTCGTGCTGTTATTATCATATTTTAATCCACCTAACACATAAAATACCAATTTTTTTATACTACCCCATAATGACCAAATTACCCTTAAGCATAAATAATAATATTTAATTTATAAAATCTTGTACCTTCCGCAACATATTTGTTTTCAAGTCCACAATTTATCATCATATCTCATGAGAATTCTTAAGTCCATTTATCAAAACTCATTTAATCCATATTTCATACCATAAGATATATTTCCACAAATACGACATTATCACAACAAAATACTAATGATACATTTTAATAGAGGTGGCAATCGGGTTGGGTTATTTCGGGTCATTTGACTTTTGCGGGTCGGTTGTGGGTCGGGTTGGGTCATTTCGGGTCATTGCTTTATTTGGGTCAGGTTAGGTCATTTTAGTTTTTGGTCATTTTAGGTCAATTTGTTGGGTCGGGTCGGTTCCAGGTCAGGTCATTTAGGTTCCGGGTCAATTTGTTGGGTTGGGTCGGTTCTGGGTTGGATCATTTTGGTTTCGGGTTAATTTGTCGGGTCGGTCGGTTCGGGTTAAGAAACTCAGATTTGGGTCATTTCGGGTTAACTTGAATAGTAGGGTTGAGTTGGTTTCGAGTCATTTTTTAGTTCACATGAGTAGGTGGCTTCGGCCCATTCAGGTCATTTGGGTTGGTCCCATTGTGTCCGAGTTGTTTCGAGCTAAGTTGATGGGTGGGGTCATTTCATACAATTTGACGGGTTAGATTTGATTAGTTATGAGTTAACTTAATGGGTCGGGTCGGGTCGAGTTTTGACGAGTTGACTCAAATTCGAGTCTAGGCAATTATCATTTCATAAATCGTAAATATTAGAGATATACAATCATAAGATTAATATTGCAGATAAAAGAATTAAAAATATTAAATGCGCTTCATTTTCACAAATAAATAGTAAACATATTTATAAATTTTAATAATTAAAAATATTGTACTTTGAATCAAATAAAGATATTTATCATTGATTATAATTTATTTGATAACTTAAACTATTTAATTACTTAAAAAAATATAATTTATAAAATAAATATGATAAAAACAAGACTATACAATGTATAATTATCATTTATTACATTGTAAATATTAAAGACAATCATAAGATTACTAGTAAAGATAAATGAAATAAAAATATTATATGTGTTTTATTTTTACAAAGGTAAATAATAAAGATATTTATAAGTTTAACAATATTATATTTGATTGCTTAAAATATTTGCTTACTTAAAAAAAAAGATAATTTTATAAAATAAAGGTGAGCATAGCAATAATATACAATGTATAATTATCATTTATTACATTGTAAATATTAGATACAATCATAAGATTACTAGTAAATACAAATGAAATAAGAATATTATATGTGTTTTATTTATACAAAGGTAAATAATAAATATATTTATAAGCTTTAATAGTATTATATTTGATTGCTTTAAATATTTATAAATTTTACAAGTAAACATATTAGATGTTTATCATATATTATATTTAATTGATTACTTAAAATATTTGGTTACTTAAAAAAGGGTAATTTTATAAAATAAAAGCGAGTATAATAATACTATACAATGTATAATTATCATTTATTACATTGTATATATTAGATATAATCATAATATTACTAGTAAAGAACTAAAGATAAATAAAATAATAATATTATATGTGTTTTAGTCTTATAAGGGTAAATACTGAAGATATTTATAAGTTTTAACAATATTATACTTGATTGCTTAAAATATTTATAAGTTTTAAAAGTAAAAATATTAGATGTTTATCATATATTATATTTATTTGATTACTTAAAATATTTGGTTACTTAAGGGTAAATAATAAAAATATTTTTTTACTTAAGTTAAAATAATTTTATAAAATATATTATATTTGATTACTTTAAATATTTTATTACTTAAACAAATATAATTTTATAAAACAAATGCGATAATATAAATAACTATATAATGTATTATTGTATAAATTATAATTATCGTTTATTATAGGTTGTAACTTGTAACTTTATAACTTATGCATGAATTATGGATGTTACCGGAAATTTTTCTAGATCTTTTAATTTTGTTAAGTTATTGTTGGCATAGTTATTGCTTGTTGGATTTTATAGGTGATAACTGATAAATGACACTATTATGCTCTTCTATTAAGAGCTTCTTCAAATAGGTGGATCAGTGGATGTAATGAAAGACTTTTTGAAAATTATTTTACAGGCTTACAACTAGATGTTTGCCTTTTTTATTTTGGTTATTTATTTATTAATAATATATCTTATTAGGATATCATTAATAAATAAGAATGTATAGGGTAAAATTATGAAAAATAAGTACAATTTATAAAACACCATATTTTTAAAAGCTTTAAATGAATAATAAAATATGTGTAATTTATTATTATTATAATATATTTTGATGTTAGATTGGGTGAATGTCGAGTCGGGTCAACGTTGGATCGGGTCAGCTTTGGGTCAGGTTAATGCCGAGTCGAATCGCTATCGGGTCGGGTTAATGACGGGTTGGGTCACTATCGGGTCGGGTCAATGATGGGTCGTGGGTTGGGGTCGGGTCAAGTCGGCTTTATTTTTATCAGGTTAGTGTCGGGTCAGGTTAATGTGGGGTAGGGTCGGATCAGATTGCTAAATTTTTCGGGTCTTATCGGGTCAGGTTTTGCTTGGGTCAGGTCGGGTCAACTTTTGCTGGCTCTATCTCTTACCCATTTTTACTTTCTCTCAATAAGATAATATCCTTAAGCCCTTATTTCATACCATAAGATGTATTTTCACAACATGACATTATCATAACAAAAACCATAACATAATGGTACCTCTCACCCATTCTTACTCCCTTTCAACATAATATTTATATCATCACAAATATCATGATCAACACATGTTACATCATATATCAATAATATCATAAAAAACACATACAACCATACAAGTAAATAAGACTAAAAACCCTAAACATCGAATGGTATCCTTACCAACTAGGACACCGGGCTCTAAGCATGCAAATCCTAAACTTTCTCATCCGAAGCTACTGGAATACCACCTATGAAAAATAATAAAATTCCTAGCGAGACTCAAAGAGTTAAATCAAAGGAGAAATCAAGGTAAATGGGGTAAAAATAGAAATAACTATAGTCAAATAAGAGCTTTAGATGTGTGGATATGTCGAGAAATGTGTGGTGGAGCTATGATATAATTTTGGTGGTGTTTGGATAATGTTTGGGGGTGAAAATAGGGGTTCATGGCTGAAAATGGGAAGTTGCACGACTGTGTTGTAGGCGGTACATCCTTGGTCAATAGAAAAGATCACGCATTGCCATACGATGCTGAATTCCATGGTTGTACTGTAGACGATGCATCCCTATTGAAGAGAAAAGATCGCGTACGACTAGGCAGTGTTGAGTTGCACGACTATGCGAAAGGAAATTTTTAGTGCTACATGACTATGCTTGAGGTCGTACATAAGCCGTGCACTTATAAAAATGCGATGGATGAGAGAAAGAAGAAGAAAAAAGAGGCGGTGGTTAGCAGCAATGGCAGGTGACGGTGTTAGAGAAGGTTGGGGTGATCTTAGTGGTCGGTCCACCGTCCAATGGGTGGCGAGTGGTGGCTGAGGTGGTGCACAGTGGTGGAATGGGTGGTGCGCGGGGCAAAAATATGGGAAAGAAGGAGGAAGAAGAAGAGGAAAAGAGAAAGAAGAAAGGAGAAGGAAGAGGAAGCTCGTACAATGGCTTTTTGACACATAAATGACAGAGTGGAGGACAAACAAAGAGGGAGAAGGAGAATATGTAGTGTTTGTGTGTGTGTGTGTGTGGCATGTCTATGTGTGGAGTGAATCGAGGAAACGAAAAGTGACAGAAGAGGGAGGTGTGCGATTAATGATACAGGGTGGTACTGAAGAAAAGATGGTTAAGTGTCGGGAATAATGGAAGGTGATGGATAAGCGGAATAAGAAGAAGAAGAGTGGTAGGGGGAGGTGATAGTAGTGTGCAGGTCGGGCAAAGATGGAAGAAGAAGAAAGGTGATGGATGATGGGTGTCTGTAGAGGAGATGATGGGAGATGGTGCATGTGGGGGGGATGCAAGTTGCAGGTGCAAGTTGTAAGGAAATCAAACTTTACGGCTCAAGGTTGACAGAAGGAGGAGAAGAAAGAAAGAAAAGAAAAGGGGAAAGAAAAGGAAAAAGAGAAGGGTTGGGGGATTAGTTTAGGGGTATTTTTAGATTAGCCAAAAATGGTTAGGATTAACGATAATTTTAGCAGATTTTGATTTTTGGTTTACAAATTATAATTTATCCGAGTCAATGTTTTAGATTCAGTTAAAGTTTTAGGATTAAGAAATTAGGTTAATGCTAAAATAAGATTTATTGAGTTTAGAATCAAATTATGGCATTAATGATATGAAATTGGGCTAAGCAAATTTTTGGGGTATTACACAAATAATCAAGCATATCATCAAGTCTGGGTACATGATACCTATACTTGATAGTAATGTTGTTGATAACTCTACTATCAACACACATTTTCACGGGGCCATCTCTCTTTGACAAAAGTAAGACAAGTCTGATAAAAAGGATAAGAGATTCCCTTATTATACCCTTTGATAACAACTCATCCACTCGCCCTTGTAACTCAAAGGCTTCCTTAGGATTAGACCTATAGGATTTTAGGATTGGATCGATTCAAATAGTTCATCGGATATAGAATAGTACAAGCAATCCTAACAAATACTAGACCATTCAACACCAACTCTCTAATCTTTGTTATTCGGGACTATCAAAGCTCTTAGATAATGGGTACTTCAAGATTTGTGGGGAACGCTTCAACTCTTATGGTCTATGCACTTTGTGATGGGCCTAACACCCCTAAAACTTTGGCTCTAAAGAATATCATCATCAAACATGATGCTTCTTCCATACTTTATCTCCTTAAACATTATCCTCCATCTCACAACTTGTTATCTACCTTACACGATTGCAAACAATCTTTAAATGTGTCATTCATTAGCCCTATTACAAAGGCATCCATTTTAGGTGCTAAATCTGCGTGTACTAATTTATTTTTTATGGTTTATCGGTCATTCATTATCCCTATTATAAAGGCATCCATTTTAGATGCTGAATTAGCTTGTACTTTTTTATTTTTCTCGGTCTATCCGCCATTCATTAGCGCTATTATAAAGGCATCCATTTTTGGACTATACAAGCCTCATAATGTAAACACGGTCAACAACTAGTTAATATAAGCATCATTTTATATCAAATAAATAAATAAATAAATAAATGGTTTTAGTAGTGATAGGTGAGTTGGTATAGGCTCTGCTCCTCTTATTTATAAAGTAGGAATCGTTTAGTCTTAAACACATAAATTTAGAACTATCATTAAATGATTAATATATTAATAATAATTGTTTAACATTTTTAAAAGATAAAAATACATGAACATATATTTATTGAAATGATATAAGATAATGAATAAAGTAGGAAGAATAATTACTATTTTATGTTTAAATCATAAAACAACGTCTATTATGGATAAAAATAAAACAAATAAATTCTTAAGATATGCTACTTATTTTTAAATTAGAGAAAGTAAATTTACGTCCGACGTTGGCGAGCTAAGTTGTTTGATAGATAAGACTAGGTTTGGTTGGATTTATTTCAACTAGACTAGTTTAGATATATAGGAACCAATATGCATATTTTACGTGACTAGAGTACACCGAACTCATGATATGGAGACGTTCGAAAACAAATTTTAATTTCATTTAATTTTATACATAAGAAATTTAGAAAGAAAGGTACCAATCAGGTAATCACCGTCGTATAAATAATCACCACTCAGTCTATCACCCAGAGAAAGAATATAGATTTGAATTAGGCTTATAGATACCCACAACACTAATTATAGTAAAGTCATAGATAAGTTGAGTTGAGTTGAGTCGAATATTTAGTTTAGTTAAATAAGTTTAAAATAAGATTTAAATTTGACTTATTTAACTAAACGAATGAGTCGAGTTAAATTTTAAACGAGTCGCGTTGAATCAAATATTGAACTGACTCAGCTTATTTATACAAGGGTCAGTATATTATAATTTTGATGGACGGAAGTCATACATATGCTGGGACAATAATTGACGTAACATTGAATTATTAAATTTTATATCCGAGACTACACACATACTATTAAGTTATACTACTATTTTAGATTGTTATTTATAATATATACAAATAGATAAAAAAAAGAAGAAGTTAAAAGTGTCATTTCATTTCGCTTCAAATTTATTTATTTTGGGCGGGTTGGGCGGAATATTTTCCACCATGTATACGCATCCACGGGACCACGGCGCCCGGCGAAAGATATCCACCCACTCAAACCCTGTAACCCCCCCCCCCCCTCACCGGAGGAAAGATAAATAAAGCGACGATAGAAAAAAGTCTATAATTTTGACAGAAGCCTCACAAGCGACAGGCGACAAGCTACGGTCCCCCGTCCATGATTGATTTTTCGATTTGTGGTGATAACACCAAACAAAAGTCTACACAAGTTAACATCAGTGACCAAAACGACCACATACCATAAGCTGGTGGTGAGGAATGGACGAGAGAGATATCTGAAACTAAAATACATATTTGAAAAATAATTCCCCCCGGCCCCGGCCCTAAATGGTGAGGCTGAGGCCTTCATCTCTCGTATCGATCGCCGCATAAAAAAGAAAAAAGAAAAAAAAGAACTAGTGCGTGAGAATGGGTGTGACTTGTGAGATTAACGTGTGGGCAAAAATGATCATGGAAAGTAAGGATTGTGGCCCCCCCTCCAATCCCCATGTGTATAGCCCAAGCTTTAGACCTTTTTTTTATTTTTTAGCATTAGTATTTTAATACTTTTGAGCTTATCAGTTATCGCATTCGTCTCTATCCAGTAGGCCACTCGCACATGATCATTTTTGATAAATGTGGTACTGGTACTACTACCGATTACTGAGTCATAGCTTTCCTGCTTGAATTGAAATGGACCAGTAATTCATTGCCTTTTTTCTCTTTCAAAAGATATATTTAACGAAAAATTTCTTTGTAGTATATTTAGATAAAATTAATTAGTTAAAAATTAAAATGGTCATAAAGTATTTAATTACGAATCTAAAATATAATATATATATAATTATACTAGTATATACATCTAATTATATATAAATATACATGTATATTAGAGTACCAAAAAAACTGAACTAAACACTAAATAGATTAACCAACTTTAATTATTTTAGTTCAAATGGACCACCAACTATTTTTCTCTATATTTAAAGTCACTGTAATTTATCTAACCGGTGTCTTAGGACACTTTTTAATTTTTATATTAAAAGTAGCACCAACAATACTTTCATTATCCTAATACTAATAATATTAACATAGTACGAATAATAATCGAATATAAGGGATAGAGTTTTTTTTTTTGGCCGACCTTCCTCCATTTCTCTCGGTGAGTTTTGTTCCGCTTTGAATATATTCTTTGTGGGATCTTCAAACTTTGCTTATTTTGTCATTTATTTTCATCTTTAATTTTTATTTCCACATCTTTTTTTAAAAATTTAAAACTCCAATTGTAATTCTCAATCCCAAATATCATCCAATATATCAGAACAAATTCATCATTACTTCCATTCGTTTGAGAAGATGTCATGAATTTAAATTTTAGTATTTTTTTTCTTACAATTACTCACTTTCCTAGACTCATTATTCCAATTGATGTCCGGCTTTTTATAAAATTAGATTATTAATAAAAATTATCTCAATTTAAAAATAAGCTTTAATACATAGGAGGGGCAACAACCATTTACATACACCAATTTTACGTAATCCACAATTTTCGAACAAAATAAAATTAATAAAAATCTAGAAATATTTTCATCTTTAAAGTGTGCAGTTTGCAAACATTTTTATTTCTACATCTTTTTTTTAAAAAAAATTTAAACATCCAATTGTAATTTCCAATCCCAAATATCATCCAATATATCAGAACGTATTAACCATTTCTTTCATTTGTTTTAGAAGATGTCATGAATTTAAATTTTAGTATTTTTTTTTAACAATTACTCACTTTCCTAGGCTCAATTTTTCAATTGATGTTTAACTTTATATAAAATTAGATTATTAATAAAAATAATCTTAATTTAAAAATGAGCTTTATTGCATAGGAGGGGCACCAACCATTTTCCTACACCAATTTTACGTGATCCACAATTTTCGGACAAAATAAAATTAATAAAAATATAGAAATATTTGATCTCATAGGTCATGCCCACCATAGTTGTAGTATCTATTAATGCAGAGACGGTCCTTATTTATCCTCTGTCCATATCTGTGAGTCTGTGACTGGCAGCGGCTGCCATCTTCAGTGCCTGCCTCCCCTCGCTCCTATCGCTCCCACGCTACACGCCTGCGGGGCAAACCAAAATAATAGCAGCAGCAGCAGTAGCAGCGCATGGAATTCGTCGCCTAGAACCCCTTCCCCGAAATGCGCGCAGCTCCACCCAGTGATACGAACTGAATACTACCTTCAAGCAGTAGATGTACTTCCTTCGTGGACACTGCACAAATGGCCTATCGTACTAGAATCAATAAGCTATTACCCTTTTCCCGAGCCACCTTTCCTTCTCATGCCGTTGCCCGCCGACCTCCCAATCCGCAACGGACCGGATCGCCCGAGTTTTCTTCCCTCGCTTCGCCGGAACCGGAGCCGAGCGTCGGCTCGTCAGTTGGGTTGGGCGGAATCTGGTTGAAGGATTATGAAGATTACAGAAGGTCTCTCTACGGCGGGATCACTCACAAGGCTTTGTTAGTTGATGCTGTTGGCACCCTTGTTGTTCCTTCTCAACCCATGGCTCAGGTTATTCATTCTACTTCCGATCCCATTTCGTTCATTTCGTTTTTTTTTTCCCATGCTTCGTTGTCTGTGTGGTATTCTGACGCTTACAGTTTTGAATTATTGGAATGTTTTCTCTTTGTTGCTGCAGATATACAGGCAGATCGGGGAGAAATATGGAGTGGAGTATTCTGAGAATGAAATACTGAATCGATACAGGAGGGCTTATGAGAAACCGTGGGGTCGATCTAGGCTCAGGTCTGTTTTACGTTTCTCTGTTCTTTTCCTTATGTTCAAGCTGCTAACTTTCGTAATTCGACATAAATAATAAATAAATTAGAGTACCTGAAAGAATTCAATCAAGCTGCATGCAATCGATTTAATCTTCGACCTTTGCATCGTGAATGGCGCAATCGACGTTTTCATATCCTGTCATTCGTATATATCCAGCTAGACGTTCGGTTTACATTTCACTGTTAGGAGTATAAACATCTGGTGAATAGGCGTAGGATGGTCCGTCGTGTTTGATACTAGTAGCAGTATCACTAGTATGCTTTAATGATTTTAATTATGTTTTGCTGTGACAACAACGCTTACCATCGTACGAAGGATTGAAGATTCACCGATTGATGATATCTGTCTCTGTATAGAAGCCTTATGCCGCTTCATTTCTTTTCCTTGGCTTGAGCTCCTTATTCAAAAATCTCAAAAGAATTTTAGGGAGAAATCAGATAGATTATGCATTTTGTTTCTCAACATGCAATAATCAAGATCTTTGGTATATATTCCCTCCCGTCCGCAACGACGGTCCATTCCACTCTTCTTTTTTTCGCGCTTTTCCGACATGCTGGGAAAGTGGATTCCATCTTTGGTGTACATAGTGTTAGCCTGTGACGTACCGTTTGGTAATTTGATATCTAATCTGAATTGAGGTAAATTGACATTTTTGGGCATGTATTTTAGTACTAATTTATTTGTTTAGAGTTACTTTGTAGGAAGTAGTGATAAAAAGTAAGGTAGCTTTGAAATTTATAAAAAAGTAACTTGTCATATCAGAAATAATATGGAGATAATATGCTTACCAAACAAGCTCTTAATGTCATAGGAAGTTTGTCATATAATGATCTGTCCATCTGTATAGTATATCCAAATCAATGGAAAATCAGGTTTGAAATGCAACTGATAACTGATTCTGTCCCTAAAGTGTTCTAACTCTGATAGGCGTGCAAGGCTTTTAGGTAGTGCGAGCAATTAGTGTAAGGTGTTATTTTTTCTGCAATAACTGTTCATATTCTTATTGTCATAAATAAAAGTAGAAAATGTTAGATTACTGATTTTAAGCTGTCTCGGAGTCCAAAGTTCTGCGTACACATGGCATATTCTTAAGGATTCTTGTGAACCAAATGACTGAGTTAGTGAGCTTGTATAAGTTTATTCCACTGTGTAGGCTAGCCTGATTAGTGCTGCTTTTGTTTTGATTGACATTGGTGGGCTTGTTTTGCACAGTTGTACCTTGTTTTTCTTTACAAGTTCGGAGTTGAATTTGTGCATGTGAATGTAGGATGAATAATATGATCCCTTGTATATCACTCTTTGAGCATGCTATATTATGATAAAGTTGTCAATTCCTTGTTTAGGTAGAGCAGATGAGAAGTAGATAGTGCTGGTATCAGGGAAGGTCTCTCTGTATTTTGACATCCCTCACGACTCTGATATTTATGCTTATGGCCAATTTGTGTTTTAAGCCGGCTCTCTGGGGAAAAATGAAAAATAAAATGTCATACCTACCTTATTGATTATGATGTTGCAATTCTAGGGGCCATTTGATCAGTAGGACCTTTGAAGAAACTTTATTTGTCAGATTTGGAGTTCAATTTCATCTTTGTGTATGATATCTTTGTCAGACTCGGAATATTCCCTCCTTTGGATTCCTTTTGCTTGAGCACTGTAATTGCGAATCAAATTGACTCAACTAACTGAATCTTAATCGAGAGCTGGTGTTGAAATCAAATTGTTTGAGCTCATAATTTTTACTCTCTTTTGAGTAAAATATGAAAAAAAAACCCAGAGACACAGACACACGCACACACTTGTGGGTTATTGATATGTTCTGTTTGTTGGTTGATCACGCACATGTACCTACTGATAGTTATGCAAGATTTTTTGGTTGGCAGATACGTGGATGATGGAAGACCCTTTTGGCAATACATTGTTAGTTCATCAACAGGTTGCTCAGATAGTCAATACTTCGAGGAGCTCTATCAGTACTACATGACTGAGAAGGTGAGCTAATTCTAGTTTCTTCTAGTTAAATTGCCTGCTGTTGTTTGTTGTTTGAAGGCAAGACGATTCTGACCTGATTTTGAGTTGGACATTGGGGAAGGAAGGAGCTGTTAGTTAGGGCCATGCATTACTCTTATTATTAGCAGGATTTGATAGTGTTGACCTGCCTTGTAATAGGCCTGGCACCTCTGTGATCCAGAAGCAGAGAAAGTATTTCAGGCTCTGAAGAAAGCTGGGATAAAGGTAGCTGTCGTATCAAACTTTGATACTCGATTAAGACCACTTCTACGAGCTCTGAATTGTGACCACTGGTTTGATGCTGTTGCTGTGTCTGCTGAAGTAAGTGCCATCTGTTTTTTCTTCCCCATCTATGTTCATGTTGACTTTAGTACCTCTGCCTAGTTGATTGAAGTTTCTGAACCGAAGTGAAACAACCCTTGCACAGGTAGCGGCTGAAAAACCCAACCCTACTATATTCCTCAAGGCGTGCGAGTTACTGAATGTGAAGCCTGATGATGCTGTTCATGTTGGTGATGATCGGAGGAATGATATATGGGGTGCCAGGGATGCAGGTTGTGATGCTTGGCTGTGGGGAAGTGATGTCCACTCTTTTAAGGAGGTTTGTATTCCACATTTTGATACTTGTTTCACTTGAACCTGCAGTGTACTGTGGTTCTGATAATAGTTTTGGGCGAGGCTTGTTCGTTAGCGTGGATTCTCCATGCCATGGCTGCATGGCGTTGAGGGCATTTCTTAAGGAGCTTTTAAGCACAAAATGCAATCCCTCTTAGTTGCTGTAGATTCAATTGTCTTGTTGGCGTGCTTCTTTGGATCTGTAACATTATAATTGAAAAAGGAAACATGGAATGCTTTGATAGATAACATGATGGTGATACTAACAGATTGCTATTCGAACACAAAAATTGGTGTTGGCACTTGGCAGTGGTCTTCAGAGCCCTGACGCAGCTCTTCTCATCTAGGTTAAGGGCTTGACCCATATTTTAGGGGTATAGCTAAGCGGGGTTTTGTTGCGTTTCCTTTATTTTGTGGGTGCTGTATGTTTTCTTTAATGGGTTTGGTCATGATAGGTTATTCTGATGGTCATTGCTCTTCCAGGCTCACTTGACGTGCACCAAGGCCGTGATGGACTCTCTGCAGATAGTTTCCAGTACTAACTCACTCTTTATTGATTGGATTTTGCAGGTTGCTCAGAGGATAGGAGTCCAGGTTTGAGTGTGGATGCTTCTCCAAGCTACAAGGACCAAGTGTAGGCTTTGTTCTGCCAGCAGAGGTTGTAGTGTTGTACATATTTTAGCTGTTGTAAACGTCGCTTGAAGTTTTAATAATAATAATAATTATAATAAAAGTGTATGGGTGTCATATTCTGATTCGATACAATTTGTTCTTCTCAACGCTGCTCTTTTTCTTTTCTTGCCTGTCACTTATATTTCCTTTTGGATTGTGTTAAACCTAGGTTAGGTTAAATTAGATAGGTGAATTTAGGTTAGATTAAATTAGGTTAATGTTCAAAATATTATATGGGTACTTATTAGATTAATCTAATTGAATAAGTTATATTTTTATTTATTTTGTTTTGAGGTGAATGGAGGTAAATAGTAAAGTTTTATTTAAAAAAACTAACATTAATCTAATTTGGTGGTTAATATTTAGAGGTGAATATAAGCTGAACGAGGTTACTATTTAATATATATTGTTCTAAGTTATGGTCCAAATTGGGGTGAATTAAGGTGAGGATAAATATTAAAAATTAATTTAGGGGAAGGGAATGAAGGTGAATCGAGGTGAATGTTTTAAAATGATATTTGGATGATATTAACCGAATCGAGGTAAATCGGGATGAGTGTTTTAAAATTTTTGTTTAGATTGAAGTAAATGGAGGTTAAAAAAATAAAATAAATGAAGGACGAGATACATAACGGGATAGAGTGGACGAGAAGAAGATGGTGATTCAATTGATATAAATTAGAGATATTTTTGTCTGATTAAATTAAAATATTATTTGTATGTCAACATTTATCTTACTTATCCATGAAATCAGGGATTAGCAAAAATAAAGTTAATCGGGGTGAACGGGGTTAAACTTTAACTTCAATTCAACTCGTCAAGATTTATAAAATTAGTCTCCAAACGAAATGAAACAGTTAATTCACCTTCTTTTATCTCCTTTCACCCCAAAACAAATAGCCACTAGAGAAGCATACTCACGGTGAATAACTTTACTTAGAATATGCGGGTTTATGGAGTTTATGGAAGAATTAATGCCTAAGTTAAGCTTAGAAAAAAACTCAGCAAACACAATGAACTAAAAAAAAAATAATTACCCTTTATCCAAACAATCCATACGGTTTCCGCTATCGCGACCAAATTATAGTCGGGCAATTAATGTTACGGGACTCGAAGAGTAAAAGACCATCGCAGAGTAATGTAGAATAAATTTAACCATATAAGAGTAATATAGTATATTGTAAGCTACTATTACCACTATTACCGCTACTACTTTTGAGTAGCCGTTAAGCGTTCATAATTATTAGCAGGAAAGAACCCTTAAACATACCAGTATTTTATTCGTTATCGACATCTCCCATTTAGCTAATTTAATGGATGAAACGATGTGCAGTCGGCTGCTGGTGAGGCCCCCCATTTTAATTTACAACACTTGTCTCCTGTATACACCTGCAAAGGGCATAAAAGCAGACCCAAACCATAAATCCCCATCCTTTTCTTCAACTTCACTGACAAGCTTCAACGTCCCACTCGTCTCCGACAACTCCTCTACCACGCTGCCTTCCTCGTTCAATCTTACCGCCATCCCTTTAGCTCTCAACCTAATGAAACGCGATATCCACTTGACAGCATCGAACGGAAGGCTAACTACAGCTTCTCCTATCACGGGAGTTCTAAGCGCCCAATCCTGAAACTTCCCCTTCTTTGAGAACATCCCGACCCAAAACTCCCCATTTGAATTCCTCTTTATGTTGTCGGCAAATCCCGGGAGCACGCCGAAGATTTCCACGGTTCCCGCCTTCGGTGTTTCTAGCCAGTACCTTGAGAGCCTGCAAGTTGTGGATTCTGCTACGAGGACGTACCGGCCGTCTTTGCTTAGGGCGACGCCGTTGGGGAACGCTAGGTTTCTGAGTAGTACGGTTGTCTGCTTGGTTTCTGGGTCGTATTTCATTAGCCTTCCTGTTTTGTCTCCTGTGATTATGGCCGCCATATAGTTCCTGCATGCAACGGAATTTGATTGAGGGGCTAAAGTTGTTAATTTATTAGATGATAATTAATGTCACATAGATATTATATTGTGCAACATCGATCTTAATTAAATGTGTATATTTACGGTTTATCATAACCCATAAGTATGTGTACAAACTCTTATATATCAAGACCTAACCCTGGTTGTCCCATCCCATGCATGCATATTCAAATCTCATTTTATGCAAGATTTATTTATTCATTAAGTCCCCCCTTTAAATGCAATCGTAAAAGACTGTATAGACAACAATACTATAATCGTATTATATAATAGCAAAAGGAGTAACGAGGATTTAGATCTAAAAACTTTGGTATTTCGTATTTACCAATAAACCAAAATTCATCCGATAAAATTTAGATCTAAAATTATTGATTTTGAGTGAATTTTATCCGCCGATTTTCTTTCCCTTTCCTTTTCTTTTAGGGCTTGTTTGATATAGGGGTAATAGGAGGGGATATAATTTTTTTTCTATTTTATGTCTTTTATATTAAGTATTTAATAATAATAAATATATTTTTAATAAAATATTTATTTTAGATTAAATTAAGATTTAAAATAGATATTAATTAGAATAAAAATATTTAATTTTAAATAGATTATACGATATATATAATATTTTGAAATAATTTTTTTACTTCTATTACCTTCGTATAAAACGAACGCTTATAAATATAACAGTATCCATAAATACGTGCTTCTTTAAAGTTATTATTAAAATTAGTTATTTTGAATAACTTTTTTAATAAGAATCTCCGGACATGGCAAGTGTCATTCTATATACCTTCTAGCGAATCGGGAGCTGCTATCAGAAAAATAGACAGCTCCTGTGTCCTGATCGATGTCAATCCCATTAGCGAACGCAAACGGAACTCCCTCCGCCTCTCTAGAAACCGTTTTCGCCAGCCCACCATCCGGACCCACTACAAGTAGACCCATATATGCATCTGCTATGTACAGATCACCAGTTTTCTGATTGAATCTCAAGCCCAACGGGCGTCCACATATATGCTCTGTGAGTTCATGGTCCCGCAGCTTCTGATCACACAATTCTCTGCACACCAGAATAAATAAATGAAATAAAAAAAAGAAAAGAAAAAGAAGAGACGTACCAGATCAGCCTTGAATTCCTGAATGAAGTACGTACGATATTAGTATAAACACTTGGTTGTTAGAAAGTTGCCTTCACGTTTAGACATCAATGTCATTAACATAACGACGGTTTAGCTTATACCAATTTGTGCCCCCCTCCCCCTCCCAAAAAAAAATACCGGTAATTGGTTTTAGATAGTACCGCTAATTGGTGCGTGCCGTTTCAACTCGCATAAATTTATAGATCGTGCATGGAGATTTGTTGATGACACGAGAGTTTGATGATGATGATGGGATTGCCAACTCTTGGAGATTGATTTATTTAGATGTCAGCATTCTTTATAAAAAATTAAAATATTTCTCATTAGGATTGTTAGGAAAAAAATTTACAATAATATTTGTGATTTTTTTTCCTCTATAAATTAATACCAATATTCATATACTTTTAATTTAAAAAATAATTATATATATATATATATATATATATATATATAAATTTCACCACTATTGAACTAATATTTCATCATTACCGAACTAATTTTTAACTGATGAGTTGCACTTTTATCATTATTCTACTTAAAAGTATCTTTCACAACTAATATATCAACATTTCACCACTAATATGTTAATTTTACACTTATTATGTATTAATTTTACACAAGCAAATTGATCATTTACCAATGTTATTATTCTAATTAAAAATTAATATTTCACATATAATATATTAATCTTTCACCACTAGTGAATTGATTTTTTATCGGTGAGTTGATCTTTCATCATTATTTTACTTAAAAATGATCTTTCACCATTAATTTACCGATTTTTCACCAACCAAATGATCTCTCACCACAACTACATAAATATATATTTTATCATATATTTAAATATCTTTTATCACTATTATAAACTAATCTGTTACCATCATTAAACTAATTTTTTACAATCGAGTTGATATTTCACCATTATTCTACTTATAACTTATCTTTCACTACTAATGTACTGATATTTTTCTAGCGAATTAATCTTTCATCATTAATGTACTGATATTTAACCACTAATACACCGAACTTTCACCACAACTACATATATATTCCATCATACACTTAAGTATCTTTCACTACTATTAAACTAATCTTTCACCATTAATGAACTGCTTTTTCATTACCATGCTGATCTTTCACCATTATTCTACTTAAAAATAATATTTTATCACTAATATATTAACTTTTCTCCACTAATGTACTAATTTTTTTTACCACTAATGTATTTCTTTTTTACCACAAATGTACTAATTTTTACCACTAATGTATTGATCTTTTACTACTAATGTGTTAATTTTTTACTAGCGAATTGATATTTGTTATTCTTATGCTTAAAACTGATCTTTCACCACTAATTTACTAATATTTTATTACTAATGTACTTATTTTTCACCAACGAGTTAAATTTTTTCTTCTTCTAATTTTCTAATTAAAACTGATCTTTCACCACTAATGTACTAATCTTTTATCATTAATGTACTTATTTTTCACCAACGAGTTAATTTTTCTTCTTCTAATTTTCTAATTAAAACTAATCTTTTACCACTAGTGTATTAATCTTTTACCAACAAGATGATTTCTTACCATTATTCTACTTAAAACTAATCTTTCATAATTTTTTTTTATCAAAAATATATTTAATATGGATCTATATTTATAAATAATTTTTTTAGAAATATTATGGTATACATATATTTTTTTTAATAAAATAAAGTTAAAATAAATTAATTACAAAAAAGTTAAATAAAAAAAGATATTGTAGCACCTATTGTATATTTGTATGGTCTAAATTTCGCACCTTTTGCTATCAAAGTGTCCTTTTCTTTTGTTGTGCCATTCTAATTCAAAGGTGGTTGTACGTTCTTTTTAATTCTGGTAGCTTGTCCATTTATGTGAACGTCAAATAATTATTCTGATTTTCATCTTGTCGAAATAAGAAATGCATCCTCTGGCGTATATTATTAAAATTTACAAAAATCAAGAGGCACCTTTTTTTTTTCCTTTTCTTTTCTGGATGGATACTTAATTCTACTTTATCTTTCTGCTTTCTCTATTTGGAAAAGATGACGGGGACGCATAAAAAGTGTAAGAAATAATGAAAATTAGTTATTATACATTAATTAGTTGTTATATTATTTTCTAATGAACGGATATAATTGCCATATTAGGAATATATTTAATACATTCTTAAATATATAATGTTTGTAAAAATACTTTCTTAAACATATAATAAAGTATGTGTGTAAAATATAATACGAGGAATTAATACTTCCTGCCAAGTGCCAACCAATAGTTAATTACCTAGTTCAAAATTTTAGATTTTCTTAATTTTTGGCTTCAGATCTACCAAATAATTTCCTTTTCTTTTTTTTCCTGATACTTAAAAAGTGGCATTTACCATTAGATCAAATTTCGGTAACAATTTCCGTTCTTGTGTTGCCTAGATAAATGTTCTATATAAATATATCCATGAGAGCAAGGTTCATTGTTTCTATCTAGATTAATCTCAACGCAAGAGTAGTTCCTAATCTTTATTACTTACCAGTTGCCACTCCAAAAGCATCTATATATAAAAAACAACTGAACATTAATTAATTCATATATATATATATATATATATAGGATTACCAGACAAAAAGTAAGAAGCAAATACAGAAATACCATATACAGATATACTACATGACAATAAACAAAACAAAGCTGCACGTGCTTTTTACTTAATTAATTATAACCGGAGAACGATCATGAGGTCGTGCGTTGAAAAAAACAGCCAGTAGTGTAGAACACCCACCTATTAGGTGACGTAATGGCGAAATCGATCCAGCGATGTAGTTTCGAATCCCATTTGATGATCCGACCATCTGACACGCCGGCATAAGGTCCCTCGCCGTTGACGCCGAAGGCGAGGCTCTCAGGTCCAACAGCATCCACGATGGGAAACGCATCCATTTCTGAGAATTTTATCTCTGTAATTATATGTGATGAATTGGGAGGAGGAGGTATGAACCTCGAAGCAATTAAGAAGGCTAATGCAACAATCGCTATGGAAGCTGCTGTGAAGAAAGTTGGTGGATTCATAGTTAATCCAAATTTAGTTGTTATCAGAGACTATGTGTGCGTACTAATGAAAACGCAGGCAAAGTTATGTCGTCGGTCGAAGGGATGTATATGCCGGAGGAATGGAAGGTAGATCTTTGGATGTGGCTGGTTGGGTGACTATGTCGTATAAAAATGTAATAGGAGGAACAAAAGAGGGGGAAGGACGAGGCAGACAGGCAGCTCGTTCTTCGTCATATTTGTTGTATTGGGCAGCCGGGCAAGGAAAAGACTATGATCTCAGTACCATATGCTCTCTCTCTATATAGATAAATATGGAAAATATGCGATGAAAACCACTGTTTCCTTGAAAACATGACAACTTTTTATTTTATTCAAAACTTTTATGTATTTCCATTTGTTTCCTACTTAAACAAAAAAGTTTATCTATTAAAAGGAATTAATCATTTACCTCTCAATGATAAATTGAGTCCATTCATAAATTCTTCTGATTTTTCTCCAAGGTTCAATTATAAATTAAAAAATTGGATTGCAAGCTTACTGTAAGTAGCTAAAAAAATTAGAGATAGTTTACTAGCTATGTTTCACACACACATATATACTGCTAGTGCTAGAACCTTAGTTTTATTTGAGCAATGAGAATTTTTGTTCTCAACCCTTAGAGTAAGATACACCAACCTGAATTTATACTAGGAAAAAACCCCTAAGCTATGCATTTTTCTTCCTATCCGTCTACCCTTTCCTAACAGGCAATAGTCACTACCATTTCTATCAACATCTACCACCGAGTATTGTTGGAGTTCTAGCACCACTGGCACCAACATATATCCACCTCTGAACCATAGTATTAAAAATTGGACTAGACCGGCTAGCTAAACCCGTTAACTAGTCACCAAAATGACCCGGTTTCATCATGAAACTTGTTTCACAAAAAAAACTAGTAGAAGTGCAAAAAATTAAATATTTTTTTAAAAAAAATAGGGAACTGCCAGTTTATTTCCAAACAACATTGATTTTGTCAATAGCCCTAAAATACGTTATTTACCTATAGCTATAAATTAAATATTCTTTTATCTACGAGGGTTACTGTGTCATTTTAATGAACCTTAATAATATACCCCTTCTAACTTACTTAACGTGCCATCAACCTTGTCCATTATCCCCTTCACCTCTGCATTCTCACTTCACAGGTTGAGGAATTGCTCCGTCAGTCTGGACTTTGCCATCGTCTTCAACTACCCATCCTCACCGTCGATCAGGTTTGCTGTTCATTTTCTGTCCATCTTCTTTGGCTCAAGAGTGCAGCAGGTTGGTCCCCATCATCTTCGTCTGGTTTTGCAAGCTCCATTGTCATCAATTTTTCATAGCTTGACATCCTTTCCAATATTAGGCAAGCACATAATTTTTCATTATAACTTGATTGTTTATAAATGTTATGTGGTTTCTGTCTTATTTTTCTTCATTTTGATACCTATTTGTTTTCCAATTATTTGGCTCATTCACTTGAACAGAGCTTATTTTATCTTGATTTGTATCTTTCTTATGTGGAGGAATTTATTGTTAATGTTTAGTTTACGTTTGCTATTGTAATTTATAGTTTGAAATGTCTTTAAGCTTGATTGTTTGGCAGTGCTATTGGACCCTAATTTGGTCTATTTGATTTCCTAAATTTTCTCGACCCTTATTTGGTCCATTTATATTTGAGTTTGAAAGGAATAGAGGAGTTGGGTGTACTAGAGATGGTTCATGGAATTTTGATATTCATCTTATCTTACTTGAGAATCTATAATTAAATATACAATTGTCCAGCCTCCTAAAGGCACCATTCTAGGTGTATATTTTTTATGTGTCTTTCAACAACATAACCAGGGTGAATTTCTAGCTTTTGATGGATTAGGTCTATATGCACTTGTATGCTCTTATATTTATGTATTAACCATTGAATTATGTCTTAAAATTTATATTATATAATGGAGCACTGAAAGACATTAAAAATAAATGCAAGAACCCTCTCAAAATTCTATTATATGTGTGGGCTAACATGTCATGTGCACAAGCATTATGACAAGATATATGATAATGATGTGGTTATGGATAAACATTAATATGGATATGGAATGTGTGCATTCCCTACTCATATGGAATACTATAGATAAAGCTATAATTACAACATGCAAGGATATAATGGAATACTAAGCATATTATGAAAAAGGCATGGTAAGGGAAAAAACCCTAACCCTAACCCCACATCATAATCTAGCAACATTTTTCATATTTTCACGTTCATATATTTCATGTTTAATTACAAGTAGAAACATACATACTCAAAAAATAAGATCAAGATTTCCATTTTTCCAAATAAATTCATAACACCTACATTAAATAAACCCACAACATGAATTTTACCCTAGAAAACCCTAACATGCTTGCATAAAACTTCTATCATCTTAAGAGTTTTGTTAAATTTACCTCCTTTCTAAGCTAATAGCAAAATAAAAACAAGGACCACTAAACCCTAGCCTCCACTACACTTCCTTCTACTCCTTATGCAAAACCTAATAATATATTAGAATCTAGCATATGGGAATATTAAGACATCACCAATCCAACAACTAAATAAGGAAGGAGAACCCACACCAAAGAAGACTTTAGGTGCATGAAAGATGGGTGTTGTAAGGGGTGGTTTGGGTGATAATTTGACATAACAATAGGGGTAACAATGTGAGCAGTTCATGTTGGGTTATGCGATGCAACATGAGCTATGGATACATCAAAATGGGGGTTGGTAGTGGTCCTAACGTAGCAAGATGGAAGCTTCCTTGGGTGTTCATATTGAAAGGGCTTGGTTGCATGAAGGTGGTGGTGACTCAAAGGTGTTGTAGCGTGTAGGGCTCACGTAGGTAGGGGTATGCAATGCGAATGTTGGACACAAGCTAAAGATGATTGCATGAGGCATGATGTTCCTTGAGTGGTTTACATTATTGGTTTTGGGCACAAGATGGGTAAATCACTTGTGCCGAACTCAAGTACCACAAGGAAAATAAGGAAAAACCAAAGGAAGGAGAAAGGGATAGTTAGCATTCTATTGGGTGGGATCAAAACATAGAAAGTGGTAAATGAGGGAGACTAATAGGTGGGGTTGCGTGAAAATGGAAAAACAAAGAGGTAGCGTGAATGAGTCGAAGGCATGGATGAGTCAAGTGAGGCATAGAAAACCAAATAGGGCAAAGGATGGCATGAAAAATAAAAAAACACGGACAACAAGGGTTGGGGTAGTGCGTTAGGTTAAACTTAGTTAGGCTTAGTTGGGGTTTTATGGTTTGAGTAACCGAACTAAGAAATCCAACCGGTTAGGGTCATTGTTAAAACAAGGGTTAAGCAACATCAAATGTTAAGAGTCTAAACAATCAAGAATTCTACCAAATTTTAATCAAATTTATTTATAATTTATTTTTCCATATTACAACATATAATAATAACACATCCAACAAGGAATACCCTATAATTAATCACACATAAAGTACCAATTTTATAATTAGGATTTATCAATAGCAGGGTATTGCAGGATTGCAATAAGATCTTATATGATAAGGATAAGAAGAGACCTAATGCCATAGTTAGATAAGTAATTTTCATCTTTGATTTTCACTTCCATCTAATAATGATGTTCTTAGTCAGATGCTTGTGTTTTGTAACTGATACAAGTCCATTAATTTATACTTCTCTATAATTGACCAATCCATACCGTAAGCAATCCCGAATTTGAGTTAGGTGCACTTTCAATGTCATGTATGCTCCAACAATTAAGCCACCTTAATTGTGTTGCTTATGACTTTTGTTCTTGCATTTACAATATGTTTCTTAGTGACTTTGCACGGGCTTTATTTATTCACTAATTTTTTTTCATGATTGTTAAGTACAATACCAGTATAGCATTATATATGTTTTTCTATAATTGACTTTGTTTAAATTTAACATCCAAAATGATGTTTTGGGAAAGAAGGATCGGAAGGGAGGAGGGGATATGATTGCAAAAGCACAAAAAAAAAATCCATTGCAAGGAATTACCGGGTCTCTTGAGTGAAAGTTGAATATTCTAACCACCGGACAACAATGGAATCACATAAATCTTTTACGGCCCCAAGAACAGAGTTAACTATTTAAAATCAACGAAGGTTCATATTCATCTAGTCATTTTCTTCATTGTGTAAGGCTCTATTTCGTTCTAAAAAATTTTAAAGGAAAAAATTAAAATTAAAATACTTTTCTTCAAGTTTTTTTTTTTAAAGAAAATTAAATAGTTAATCTTTAGTAATTTTATTTTTTACCCTTTTTTATTTTATTATTTTATGTAAACCAAACAAAAAAAATATTTTTTTTCCTCTATTTTTTTTAAAACTTTTCATGAACCAAGTGAAGTATTAGGAAAAAAAAATCCATCACACGAAAAAAAGTGCAAAAGAAAATAAACTAAAATAGCACTATAGCAATTAGTGCATCATACATCGCATGCGGCGTGTTCACTACATACATAAGTTATTTTATGGTTTTCCGCATCCCGCAAAATATTGCAATTTTCTCCGTGTCGTCCTCCTCTCTAGATCATCGCCATTACCGTCAAAAACGATGACACCTTCATCAATATCCACTACGCATAAAGTTCTGAAACAAATTTTAGAGCTGCCATATCAATGTTTGATATTCCGCTACTCTCGTATGCAAATGTCTGTGGTGCTCTTGCAAAAGCAGTTATGAAGTTCTCATCTTCGGTGGGCATTGATCAAATTTCGTCATTTTATGGACTCACCTAAAACTCTCAACTGAAGAATAAGATTTCACTTTCCCTTCACATGGAAGTGATATGCCGATGGTGAGATCGATCTCAAGAAAACAATCAACGACGAATGCATCTTTGTAGATGGAGAGAGAAGATAGCCTACAAATATTTTTTTGAAAGAGACCACCTTTATTTTTATTTCTAAATATGTATATACTTATTCTAACAAAATATACATTTTTAAAAATATATAATTTTATTTTAAAAGATGTGTATTATTATTTCAGAGAATTAATGTGCATTATCTTTTCATTAAAAGTGTATTATTGTACTATAATATTAGTGGTTTATTTTCACATTGTGCGTTTCTTTATTATTATCGTGTAAATAAATGATGTGTATTTTTGTTCTAGTAAAATACGAATTTATATTTTAGAATATGTATATTTTTATTAGTGAATATATATATTTTATAAGATAAGTATATATTTGTTTCATATACATAAATAAATACAGAATATTTATATTCTGAAAGGTGTAAATTTATGTCTTGGAATAAGTAGAGAATTTATGATGGTGGAGTGATATTGTGTATTCGTGTCATAAATGGTGTGTATTCAATATTCATACCCCAAAAGATGTTTGTTTGTATACCGACATATGTCCAATATGTGCATTCCACCACCGTTTTTAACAAATGTATAACCGTACGCATGTCGTATCGTGCATGCGACTCCACGGTGTAAATTCCTGCACTTATAGTAGGGGAAGAATATATATATTTCCGTGCCATTAATTAATTGAGAAAATTCTTCCGATTAGCCACATTGCGTCAAAATCCATAAAATTAAAATACCACATGGGTAATATTAACGTGCTTACAGTTAGTTTAGAATAGCTGTTTTCAAACCCTAAATCGAATAAGTCTTAATTGTAATTTTATAATTTAATATAGTTTAAGCTTTGAAATTAATATTTAATATATATTTAAAATGCTTGATTACTTATAATTCAAATTTTAAACAACATTTTATGAACCACAAGATACAGCATCATTTTTTCAAGAAAAATGGTTTCTTTATCCAGCCACAATCCCTTTCGATGGGATTTTTTTTTATATAACTTTTTTATGCCTTTACGCACATAAACTCTATAAAGTTTTGTTCTCTTTCTTTTCTTTTCCTAATTTTCTAATTGTCGGGGGTGTAATTTTTTGTTCTTTTGTAAGTGAATGTTATAGTTTGACTTTGAGTTTATGTAATTCGTAAAAAAACAATGTAGACTTAACTTGAGTTTCAAGAATATAATAGCTCAGTCGTAAAATAAGCATTAAAGCTTATGGTGTATGAAAATCGTAAATGACATTAAACCAAATTGTACTATCAAGGTTTGATTTAATTTAAGTATTTGAAAAATAAAATTCTATCTAGCTCGAAAATTTTCCATATTGTAACAATCGATTCGGAGGTGAAAACAAATCATTTTAATCACAAAATATTACTATGGAGTTGGTTTTATGATGCATATGGTTCACAAATGGTAGTTTTATATATTTCTATTAATTAATGAAAGCAGTAGCATGGTAGCAAACGTATTTGATAATTTATTTTGTTGAAAATTTAAATAAAAAAGATATTGTACTACATATTGTTAGTAAATTGAATACAACATACATATGATTTCAAAACGAAAATGCATAACAAAAAAGAAGACTTATCAAATATCAGTTGTGTCGTGAATAACTTTATTGTCCTAAAGTAAAAAATGGCCCAACTATGATACAAATTGAGAGATCTGCCTCGTCCCCAAGGTAAACACAACTAGCCTCCATTCTTTTTCATCGAAGAATGAAGACCTAGAAATTGTAGAACTGACCCAGAAATTATGATTGAAAATGAAGAAGCATAATAAGTTATTTTCTGTATGTCTAAAAAATCAATGAAGCAATATCTTAAATAGTGGAAAAATAGAACTCCCATGATAAATCGGTATCCACCTCTCACACGAAGGGAAGAACGTTTGGAAAACATTTGAAAAAATGCTGAAAACTCGGGACTCTATTACCGAGCAAAAAGGCTACGAGAAAAAGAAAATTGTTGTCACCCTTCTTAAAGTTGGATCGGTTCTTCTACTGACCTTTCTTTGGGTTCTTCTTACCCTTTCCCTTTGACATTTATTTATTAGTAGCGGACTCTACCACATTTGCACTCACAGAGCCAGAAGCATAAGAGACGTGGTTGTCCTTCAAGCGGTTTGCTTCCTCTGTCCTCATATGATTAATTAGCTCTGGCAGAGTTAGGTCCCTCTTCTTATACTTCAAGTGACTTTTGTAATTATTCCAAGTTGATGGAAAATTTTCCAACAACATATTTTCTTGGAAAGTTTCACAAATCTTCATGCATTCTCCTAGAACATCAGCAACTAGGTTCTCATATTCGTGAACCTACTCCATGATCAGTTTGTCCTTCACCATATAAAATTTCAGCAAGTTTCCTACCACATATTTCTTTCTTCCAACTTCAATAGAACCATACTTATTCTTCCGGGTATCCCATATCTCTTTTGAATATGGAACGTTGACAAATAGATCAAATAGCTTGTTGGATATATAAGACGACAAGTGACTTCAAATAGTTTTATTATCTCTCTCATTCTTTTCTTTAGCCTCAGTTGTCTTAGCAGTAACAACGACTGGATTGGTAGTTGGACTCATCAGAGTTGTATCATCACCCTTATCCGTTGGTGGATCTTAGTGCAATACATATTCAATATCCATAGCTTCAAATAATATCATAAGTCTCTGTGACCACCTACAGTAGTTTGTCATGTCGAGTGGCTCAACCTTGGACATATCTGATATCAATTTTTGAGTGTTAGTAGCCATAAGAGGTTGACAACAATACTATCAACAAGAAAGATCCAGACTGGCCTAATATCTTCTTGCTGAAAATTTACAATGGTTTAATTTTTTTTCTAGTATCCATTTTGCTGGGTAATAAAGTCCCAAGTCTTTAGCATTTTTTTGAACATTTTCCAAACTTTCTTCCCTTCGTGTCAGAGGTTACTGATTCGCTAGGGGAGTTCGATTTTTTAACTATTCACGAGATTGCTTCATCGATTTTTTGGACATACAAAAAATAACCGATTATACTTCTTCATTTTCAATCACAATTTTTAAGCAAAGTTCTACAATTTTCAAGTCTTCATTCTTCGGTGCAAAAGAACGGAGGCCAGTTTTGATTACCTTGAGGGCAAGGTGGATCACTTGATTTGTACCACGGTTAGGCCGTTTTTCGCTTCAGGGCAGTGAAGCTATTCAACACACAAATCGATTTTTGATAAGTTCTTCTTTTATGTTTTGCATTTAACGTTTCGAAATCATATGTATGTTGTATTCAATTTACTAACATTCTGAAGCGAAAAAACATTGTTTGATATTAATCTAAAAAAAATAAAAATGAAACCATTATAAACTGATTAGATCTTTTGACCCACACTCAACCCAGATGAAAATGCAGAACATAAAAGAAACTAATGTGGACCAATCTAACCACTAACAAAATAAACCAAGCCTTCAACTCAAACCAACTATTAAAAGAAGTATAATATAAACTCTCTTAAAAGTATATTTCCCACCAATGTGGGATAAAGAAAAATGCTACAACAGTTGCAAAATGAAGTTTGTAGTATATGCCATTGCCTCCAACATATATCCCTATATTTTGGTAACATTACATCGAAATACAATTACTTCTTTTGGTTAGGACACCAAATACTAATATTTATAAATATAAGGCATATATGATTCTAGCAAAAAAAAAGAAAAGAATAAGGGTATATAATATAATTTTATTAAACTATAGAATTATATGGTGCAATATCTCTAAATCAAATTATCTTTAGTTTTAGTCATTAAAAATGTAAAAATTATACATACTCACATGTGCACACACCCCACACATTTATATACATACATAGAAACCAGTTGTAGCCGTCAAATCTTGAATATCAAGGACTAAGATCAAAAGCCATGTATGTTAAATATGGCTATGCGGGGGTATAGCTATAACAAGAATGAAATATTGGTGCACGCATATAAGTCTTAAATATAAAAGAAATCCCTATGCCATTAGGCGTGGCTTAGAATCTTGGTTTGAGACATGCATTGCAAATGGCTAAACTTAAGTTATTAGGTGTCCTTTTTCTCCTAGTTTTCTTTTGTAATTTTTTTAAATATATTTTGGCTCTTATTTTTCCCTTTTTTTTTGTAGTTTTTTATTATAAATCCTAAACTGTAATAAAAATCTCAAAATAAATGGAATGTGTCCTAAATCCTAACTATGAGCAAATATAAAAACATAAAATAACTAAAATAAACTCTAGACCTAAAATATTTAATAAATCTAACAAAGTCTATAATAAATAGAATATTTCTTAGACCATAAGCAAAACTTCAAAACTTAAAATAAATAGGAAAATATAAATCCTTCATAGTAAACAAATTTAAAAAATATAAAATAAATCCTAAATCCTAAAACAATATTAAAAAAACTAAAATAAATAGAATACACTCTAAACCTAAACCCTAATTAAAATATGGAAAAAAATCTAAACCTTGTTAAAAATATTAAAAACCTAAACTAAATGGAATAAATTTTAATCCTCAAACCATAAACCCTAAAAAATCCAAAAAATATAAAATAAATGAAAGAAACCCTAAACATTAAATCCTAAGCTCTGTAGAAAATCTAAAATCTTAAAATAAATTGAATAAACCCTAAACCCTATAAAAGAATATAAAAACCATAAAAAATAGAATAAACTCTGAAAAAATATAAAATCCCTAAATAAATGGAATAACCATAAATCCTAAAAAATATAAAACCCTAAAATAAATGGACAAAATCCTAAATCCTAGTAAAGAAAACACTTAACCCTAAACAAATCTAAAATCCTAAATTAAATGGAATAAACCCTAACCCCTAAAAAAATAAAAAATAAAATAAACCCTAAACCTTAGACAAAACTAAAAAAAAAACCTTAAATAAATGAAATAAAGACTAAAAAAATATAAATCCTACAATAAATGTAATAAACTCTAAATCATAAACAAATCTAAAAACCTAAAATACGTGGAATAAACCTTAATTCCTAAACAAATCTAAAAATCTAAAATAAAAAGAATAGAACCTAATTTATAAATCTAAAAAATCTAAAATAAATAGAATAAACCCTAAACACTAACCCTAGACCTTTTATAAATCCTAAATTATAAATAATAAATCATAAACCTAGAAGATTTTAAACATAAAGAGGGGAAAAAAGTAAAATTAATTTAATATATAGATCTTAAACTCATAAAAGTAAAGAAATGAGTTTTAATAGTAATAAATGACAATATTATAATTGAAAGAGAATGGAAGGAAAGAACAAGAAAGAAAGAAAAACATCACGGTTAGGGCTCGAATATGGGGCAATGATTACGTCAAGGGCAACGACCACGAGGCTACATCATGTTGTATGTTTTATCTTTTGAAATATTTTATAAAAATGTTAACAAAAACTAAACAAATAAAAAAAAAAGTGTGTTGCACATTAGTAAGAAACTCGTTTATAATGAAGAAATGAGGAAAGTAGCGCCAATTCATCATGTTGGAAATTTGGTTTATGACAAGGCATTTGACTAAATACTAGTATTTTCGTGCCTCTATCTTTCCTTCCTTATTTAGCTGGCCTTTGATTGCAATTGTTCATGTTAACGATCCAACGCTTGTTATGCGTTCCTTCATTTTTACAAATAGGAGCACCTTGATACTATAAATTCAAAGGAATTTATTTATAGGTCCCGATTTCTGATGACTAATCAATTCGAGACATAAATAATAACTGGACATGCATGGGACACATCTGAGGGGCCCTTCTCAAATTAGTCTATTGATTGCATTTTGATAGTAGTCAGCCAGGTAGCTCATATATTTTGGCGCCAGACGCACTGTGGCACCTACTTATGAGGTCAATTTTAAGATGTTTAGTTGTTCGGCTTGATTAATACTAGTAATAATGTTTTGGTGCAACAAACACAGTACTACTTTATTGGCTGCGGACGTTATCCACTGCAATCTCCAAGTAGTACGCAATCGGTTGATCGGTGGTAATTTACGTGGGAACTACTTACATCAATATCCTAACGACTTCCCGTGTCAAACTCAAGCAAATTTGTCCGAATTCTTGTCCAAGTCGAGGCTGAAACATAATCCCAACTAACACATTAATGCATCGCATCGGTGTGATTAATGGGTTCAACCTACCCGATACCAACGGAACTTCCTGAAAATGAGGGACACTGTTTCCGTGCCTTAAGATTTTGTTGTAGAATAATTTTACTACTCTCCGTTTTATAGTTTTTTTTTTTTAAATCAATTTACACACTATTAATGGGAGAAGTATATATATATGAAAATGAGCTTCTGGGTTCCCCTACAGGATATTAGTTGGAATTTTTTTGGATGGTTAGTGCTCGGTGACAGAATTATTCAGGTCCATTCCCGAGTTTGAAAAGTTTAAACAGAAAATTAGCGAATATTTTTCTATTCCTGTCTTCCCCATGTAAATGTCAATCAGCAAAGCTAGGCTATTTATTTATTTATTTATTTACTTCTGGGAGTATTCAAACCGAATTTTATTAAAGATCACAAACAAGAGACGCCCAAGTAACCCATCAATCTAACTTAAGAATGCCAATAAACGGCATTAGAACAGAAGCAATCCACAACTTCCCGTCCCTCTCTTCCACTTCACTAATAAACCTCAAACGCTTCCCTTGATCATCTTCCAATACCTCCAAAACTTTCCCTTCTTCGCTCAGCTTCACAGCTATCGCATGAGGCTTTGAACCAAAAGCCAAAACGTGTAGTTGCTCGAATCTAAATGGAAACAGCAGCAACAACTTCCCAACCCAAGGTTTCGAAAGAACCCAGCTCATGACAGGTCCTCTTTTAGCATGTAATCCTACCCAAAACTCCCCTTCCGAATTCCTCCTAATATTATCAGGGTATCCTGGCAATTCAGCAAAAGTTTCCAGGTTCCCAGCATTGGGGCCTCGTAACCAGTACCGTAAGATTCTGCAAGTGGTGGTTTCAGCTACAAGTAGAAAAGAACGGTCTTCGCTTAATGCCACTCCATTGGCAAAGGCGAGACCTTTTAGTAAGACCGATGTTTGTTTAGTTGACTTGTCATACTTGATTAACCTTCCTGTCTTGTCTCCGCTGAAAATAGATTTGATGAAATCCCTGTGTGCCGGGGCAAAACAGACAGAGAAATAAATTCAATTGGCCAGAGATTCAATTGTTGATCAGTTATTGAGTCGTTCTTTGCAGTTACCTTCGACGAAAAACTGTGCTTGTGTCTGTGAAGTAAATCACTTCTTCTTTGCCATCAATGTCCATATCATTGGTAAAATATAGAGGCTGTCCTTCAGCTTTTGTAACCACTGGGGTGGCTAATCCTCCCCGACGGCCAACTACAAGTAGGCCAAAGTAGGCATCGGCTATGTAAAGATCACCAGTTTTCAGATCAAATTGTAGTCCTAATGGCCTTCCACATACGTGCTCCAATTCAGGTGCAAATGCCCGCTTACACTTCTCTCTTCAAACATAGAACCAAAAAGTAATGAAGATGATTATTACAACGTAATGCAATTCTAAATCCATACTATCATATAAAACCAAATCATTATTCTTCTCGGTTGCATCAAGTCATAATACAGTAACCTATCAGCTAAGATGATGTCAATAAATCAAGCTGTACTCCCAGACTCACACTGGAGTGTATACATGTCTTTCTAAAGCAATTTTTGAGATGTTGGAGAATACAGGGGACGACAGCAGTACGATCAATGAAGTACAGAGAGGGAAGGCCCCTCCTAGTGCAGGGCTACGTGTATGGTTTGTGCTGCAGCCCCCAGAAAAGGCTCAGTACTGGAAAACAGCTTGAGAAGCGCAAAGTTTTATCTTCAGATGAAGCTACTTGCTACAGACCACGCCCTAAGCCTGGCCCCCAGAAACGCAGGAACCAGAACATGAATCTAAGGCTGTCGAAGCATTATCTCTGTTCCTGCAGGAACTCTCCCAGATAAAATAGCATAGGTCCTACATCTGCATCCTGCATAACCTAACTATATACACAATCAAGCCACTCTAACAGAAACATCTATGCAAAATGTAAATGAATCACAGAACCAGAAACATACAAAACTTGAATTTTTATTATTATCCACTCAAGCAACATAAAATTCAAGAGTACTTGCCCCATATTTTTCATAACCAAGATTAATTAAGAATAAACTCTTGATAATCCACTCAATTGAGAAATACCAACCCCTAATTAAGATTGCTTTCCAAAAAATTACAAGAACCCTGTTCTTGATTTTCTACTTGACAAGATCTCCTCGCTCTCGATCAAGCTTTTCCTAAATCTTACTGTTAGATCTAGATACAAGAATTCTCTTACCTAATTTTTACTGCTCCTATCTTATGCTCTACAAAACATAACAAGATAACCAAGGAGCCAAAAGACACACCATGAAGAAAATCGCACTAAGCGAAACCACCACGAAGAAACTAGGCTTGAGAAAACCACATTTATTACCATGATATCAGCAAAATTTCAGATATCAGCCAATATTTACCAATATTTGCTAATATTTGTTGTGAACGAAAAAAAAATCATTCCGTGACATATGAAATATCATTTGCAATACCCCGATACCATAACCGCAATCGTGACCGCGGTTTTATTGCTTGCCCGTGTTGACCCAGGCAGCTAAATAAAGGTGCTGCTAAAACATAGCGATAAGGTCAGCCACAACACGAAAACACTGAAATGATAAGAATTCAAACTTTCGCACATTTGGTGCCAATAAACCGGTTATCGGTATTTAACATCGATAAATTGACGATTTATAAATCTAACCCTAAAGAAAGAGGACGGGAGAAAGTAGATTCCAATCAGTCAATGATCCACATATCTATTCAAAACAAAAGAGTTGGATATAAAAAAAAAAAATGAACCATTATTAACCTAATTAAAAATTTAGATTGCAGCGCTTGCCGTTTGCAGCCATTAGTTGCCATTGCCTTTACTTGCCACTACTCTTGGCTCCTTGTCGTCGCAGTCATCCCTCACTCGCCGATTGGCTATCATTTGATCATATGTGGAGTGGAGCATGGGTGTGAGTGTAGGTGTAGGGAGAGAAGACTGAAGAAGAAGAGTTGAAGTTGCAAGGAGGATTTTTTGACTTTCACTTGAAAAAAAGAAAAAAAAGGTGTCGGCCCATCAATTACTATCTAGTCTATAATTTAGTACTTAGCAAGGTAGGTTACTATTTTTAACTAGTATTTATAATATTAATTAGCTGTAGGTAATATACAGCTCCTATCCTTGTTAAATTAAATTAACTTTAGTTTAGTTTTTCTTTTGTTTTTTCTTTAAATTAAATAGTCATAATTATATAGGATAAATAACATCAATTGAAATAGTGTTAGATAATAATAATTTATTACTATTAATTTAATATCACTAATTATTATTAAATATTGAATGAAAATAATACTGTATTATTATTAATTTAATACCATTAGTCAATTAGTGTTAAAATTAATTTTATTCCAAGGCAAATGTAGTGTTATTAGGACAATTAAACATATAATGAGTCATTTAAATACTTTTAATATAATATAGAAGATTAGTTTATTGAATACTCATATTTAAATGATTAATAAACAAGACTTAAAGCATGTTGTAAAATAAAAATTAACGCCGCGATAATCGGAACACATAATTTATTGTTGTTGACGTTCTGATACCACATCACTATAAACACAAACATGATAACAACCTTGATTTAATTGTAGCTGACTTGCACAGACATCAATGTCCATCAACATAGCCCCATCAGCTAGCATAGCCTACTTGGGTTCTACCATATTTCTCCATTCTTCATTCCTCTTTGATACAAACGTATATCCCAATACGACCAACCGATGTACACCCTTGAATACCATTTTGTTAGTTCCATTTTTCACCATTCCAGACCCTCTTTAGTCTACACACATGGACTTGAATTTCAACTATCTTTCCCTTCAAGCCCCATGTGTCGTCATCAATGATTAAGCCCCATAATCATGGCATCACCTGCCACCTAACAATGTCTCCCTTTGAGCTAAAACCCCTATAATACTATTCCCACAAGCTTGGAAAAATAAGTTTTGGTCTTAGTACCAAGCAAAGATCACGCTCTTACATTCCTTTTGTGACCTTCATCCAATCGGACACCATGTGAATAACATAACTCAAGCCATCTAATATTCCCAATAAATTCATATTACAACTAAGTTTTGAAACGCAACTCACCTCCAATAATTTCATAATCCTCCCATTATAAGTCTTGATCTCCATCTCTCTCGTTCCTTCAACTTTAACCTCTCTCCCTCCCCATTGGCCAAAGACATTAACTTCCCATCACATAGCTCCACAAACTTGAACTAATCCTATAGGCAGCATATGTGTTGAGAATATCTCATATCTAATATCCATTCATCTCTCCATGCATCAATCCCTTACACCAAAAGAGCATCACCAAGATCCTTCTCATCGATTACAGCCCTGACACTCTCCTTTTCCTTCAAGTCTTTCTTGTAATTGATTTTTTTTTTCATATGACATGCCCCATCCTATTATAATGATCCGAGTTAATCTTTTTCTTACCATTTTTTCTTGAATCGCCCACCTGTATATAGATAGGATCCCAATCATAGTTTCTTTGTTTTTTCTTTCTTAAGCAAAACCAATACTTCTTCCAAAGAAAGTATCTTTTCCCACTCAGCAAGCTCATCATGTACTATAACTCTTTGGAAGAAAAGCTATTAGCAAAAGAGTTTGATCCTCATTCTTAAAGGATCCATCCAAACTTTGTGATTGGGTGGTCAGGCTACTGAATGAATAAATTTAAATGACCTAGATAATTATTTTTTTTCTTGAATACGTGTTTTCGTTAACTTTTCCTACAATTCTTTTGCATTCATCTTCTCAAGAACGTTATACTTGATTTATGGAGCAAGGGCCAATTGAATCAAACTCATTACATGAATCTTCATATCTATCCACTTGGCAGCATCCATATCCGCTAGTTTAATATCCTCCAAGCATACATGCAGTTCTTGCTATATAAGAACATCCTCGATTATACTTTCCTATAGTGTTAATTTTGTTCTTCTCAACAGACACTTTCATGGCAAACTTCCCACCATGCAAAATTGTCCTAAGTCTCATGTCTGGTCTAACTAACCAGATGCTAATAACAGTTGTTGTAAAAAGCGCTATATCTTATCTAAACCTAAATCTTAATATGTGGGAGTGTGATATCTCTTCATGTTGTCCGGCAAACAATGTTGCATGGTTACAAGGAGAAGGAAAAAGAGGAAAACGGTAATTTTTTAAAATATAAAGTATATGAATGTATATTTTTCAAGGATGCCAAAATGAAAATGAGGAAATGTTTTTGGGACAATGACATCACGTTAAATAGAATTTCCGCACATCAATGTTTGTAGAAACCCTCTAGGATAAAATAACCTTAGTCTTGTATATACACCTTGCAATGCAGTTGTAAAGTAACCATTTGCCTTCAAAGCTTGCAAGTTGGCAAGCTTACATCAAGTTAATTCATAATTAAGCTTTTGAATAGTCAAAAATGGCTACTAATTAGATGAAAATGAAAGTACGCTAATAACATAAACATGCATGGTTTTATACAGTTGTAAGCTAAAAGTGGAGGCAACCTTATGAGGATAAGTCAATAGATATGAGCAATATTTATCATCTAAGAATTCCTTAATTAATAAGGACTCTTACGAGATGAGGCTTGCTATTCCTTTTGCCCAAGTTTGATAAATCAAAGAATGTAGGTATTACCCCATTTTGGAGAGAAAAACCAAGAGAGAGAGGCAAGAGAAAATTTTAAGTTTCTACTCATATTTAGGCTTTCCTTGAGTAAGTTATTATCATTATAAGAGGAAAAACATTATTAATTGCACTCTCCTTATATTAGAGGATAGTTGTTGCAATCCTTTTGCTATAAAATCCTTATATAAATTTATTTACTCCACATAAATTCTCATTATCATTTCTACTCCAGTTGTAATAATTTCTCGTTGTAGAAAATGAAGATGAAAGCAATTGTAAAATAATCTTAAGAAAAAGATAATAGCTTAGCAGCAATTGAAGAAAGGTTTATAGAAATAATCAATGCCAAGTGAGAAGATATGGAAGGAAAAACTATTGTTAATCTACACTTAGCATTGGTAGATGGAGTATTATCAAGTGTGACAGCGAAAAAGACAACAAAAAATATTTGGGACACACTATTAAAATTGTACGAGTCCAAATCTTACATAAAATTTTCTTGAATGGAAAACTATTTACCCTTTGGATGATGGGATCGACCTTGGTAACCAATCATATCAACACCTTAAATACTTTATTTTCTCAACTTTCGGCATTGAGGTATAATATAAATATGGTTGAGCATGGAGAAATTCTACTCCTAAGCCTACCTGATTTATATGATCAACAAACGATCAACATAACAAACAATTTAGAAGTTCTAGCCTCTGACAAAACTGTAGCTTTAGTTCTTGAAGAATAAAGTAGGAACAAGGGCAAGGAGGATAAATAAACAAGTTGAGGCTTTGGTAGTGATGAGAGGGAGATCAATAGAATAAGAAGAATGTCAAGTGTTATCACTATAACAAAAAAAGACACTGCAAGGAGTGTTGGCATACTAGAAAGAACGATGAAGCTAAAGGAAAAGGTCTCGAGTCATTAAAAGCTTAGGGTTATGTAGCAAGTACCTCAAAAGATTTATGCAGCGAGGCAACATTAAATATTAGAGCCCAAAGAAAGTTCATTGATGTCTAGCTCATGGATTTAGAAGCTACATGATATGATTTCATGAAGAAAATGATTCATCAATATTAACCTATCATTGAAGGCTCTATATCAAGCAAAAAAGTTGCAATTGTGGTTGCAGTTGCGGTGTCGTGGTATTGTTGTGTCACGAACGATATTTTATATGTTGTGGTTGTTGCAAAGTGATTTTATTTATTTTTTTTCTTAATAAATATTAGCAAATATCGGTAAATATTGGCACATATCGATAAAATATCGGTTGATAAGCGATATATCGCTGATAAATATGTGAAATTCTAAATCTGTCGCATATCGCTAATTTCGTGTATCTGCTAACCCAAAATCCAATAGCTATCAACCGATATTGTATATCAGGACCGATATTTAATTGTATGCTCTATATTCATGGGAAATAATTATGTCTTTGAGATTGCTAGCATTGGTACTATTAAAGTACTTCACCAACTCTTGCCATCTTCTCTACCTCATATTCAACTCATTATGAGTAAATAAATATACTTGAGGCTCTTATAGTTGGTGAAGAATATGTACACAGTTCTATACAGATAATGCCTACTCCAAATCATGTGTAAGGTAGTGTTGCTCATGCTACTTCAACTAACGAGAAGCATAAGTCATTACCTTACCATGTCGCATCAACACAATCCAAAAATATTTGATGGTATCATTTACAACATCCATAAGGTACGACATGTCAAAGGCTTGAAGAAAAATCTATTGTTTTTGAGACAATTAGATAGTAATGCATGTGAAACCCAAGTTCAAGATGAGATCATGAAAGTTATTCGGCCACACTTGTAGTAACAGAAACAGAAAAGATAGCAACAAAACTGTACATGCTTAAAGGGGAAACATTGCAAAAAGGAGAAACAATTGTTGCATCAAGAAAAATCAACAATAATGCAGCCCTAGAAGTTAGTTCACATGTTAGAATAAGGTTTGAAGATTTTAGCTAAACAAAAGCTTCTTCCTGCGCTTAAAAAGGTATCCTTACCTTTTGTGAGCACTGTGTTACTAACAACATAGGTCAAAGTTTGGCAGTTCTACTACTAGAAGCAAAACTATCTTAGAGTTAATTCACTCCGATGTTTTGCAAGAACCTATTATGTCCTTAGTAGATGCAAGATACTTTGTATCTTTTATTGATGATTATTCCAGGAGATGTAGTAGAGCATATCAAAACAAGAGGAAGGCAAATGTGTTCAACATTTTCATATAATTTAAAGAGCTAGTAGAGCTTGAATCTAAAAAAAATCAAGAGCTTGAACACTTATAATGGAGGAGAATATACTGGTAATGAATATGATAATAGGTATCAAAAGGCAGATCAATATGGCATACACTCCAAAATAAAATGAAGTAGCAAAAAATAAAAAATGTAACCTCATTACAACAAATAAGAGAAATTTTGGGAAAGGTAGGATGGCTTAGTCATTCTGGACAAAAACAATCAAGATTGCCTATTATACGATCAATTGGTCACCATCATCAACCACAATTAATGACACCAATAGAGATGTGGATGGGTAAGCCAACTGCTTATTCTCGCTTACATTTGGAGGTCCTATATATTTCATGTACAATGCCTAAGAAATAACAAAAGTTGGATCCAAAATTCAGAGAATACATTTTTTTAGAATATGTTGATGGAGTCAAGGAGTAACGCTTGTGGGATCCCACTACCCACAAGGTGATAATCAATAGAGATGCAATATTCTATGAAGATAAAGTGCAAGGCAAACAAAATCCTAAAATAACAACAATCCAAGTTGAAGAAATACAAGAATATGAAGTGCCGATATCATATGAAGTAACACCAAAGCACAAAAAAAATAAGATAAGTTCTACATTTCACTTAGGAGAGGAGGGAACCATCTTATCACTCAAAATATCTTATGGAGGGAAATGATGCATAGTGTTTATTTGTAAAGGATGGAGACCCGTTGACTTTCCAAGAGGGTACTAAAAGCTAAGAAGCTTCCCTATGGATGCCAACAATGTCGGAAGAAATAGAAGCTTTATATAAGAATAAAACATGAGATTTTATTCGACTACCACAAGGAAAAAAGGTCAATAGCAACAGATGCCCCTATAAGATCAAACAAGATGGCAATGACCAAATGGAGCGATATCATTCCAAATTGATGGTATAAGAGATTTGATTCCTCAACATCAGCCTTGGATACTATAGATTATATGTAGATCCCTGTGCATACATCAAGATATTTGGTGATGGTGATTTCATTGTTGTATATTGACAACATGTTGGTAGCACACCCCACCAAAGATTGTATGAAAGATTTAAAGGTACAATTAGCTAGGGAATCTGAAATGAAGGGATTGAGACCAATAAACAAGATTCTAGTGATGTAAATTCACCAAGACAGAAATAATAAAAATATTTGGCTTTCTCAAAAGAATTAAAAGAAGAAGATGTTGCAACGCTTCAATATGTAAGACAGTAAGCCAATTTCTACCCTCTTTCTATTAACTTCAAGTGGAAGTGAAGTAGAGAGAATGGATATGCCTTGAGTATTGTACGCATTAGTAGTGGGCAGTTAAATGTTCATTATGGTTTGTATAAGAGTCGGCCGATCCATGGCGAATCATGACAAAGAGCACTATATTTATGTGGAGGAAATAAATTTATACCTCAATACCATAACAATCCTACCATGCAAGACCTAGCTATATACAAAATCAAGTCACCAAAACAGAAACAACTATGCAAAATACAAACAAATCAAGGAATCAATAATATCTAAAACTTAAAATTTCTATTACTAACATTCACCTTGTATTTTTCCTCACCAAGATTAACCAAGAGCAACCGCTTGATAATCCACTCAATTAAGAAATCAAAACCCCTAATTAAGATTTCTCTCAAGAAAATATAAGAGCCTAATTCTTGATTTCCTTCTTGACAAAAGCTTTTTGCTCTCAACCAAGCTTTTCCTATATCTCAATGCCATATCCAATTATAAAAACTCTCTCCTAATTATCGTTCCTTTTATCTAATGTCCTACAAAAGACCCCAACCCTCTTTATATGAACTAACAAGATCCTAAAGCCCACAGAAAAAGATAAAAACGAAGCTGAAAGCAACATGAAGAAAATCGGATCAAGCAAAACTACTAACAGAGAAACTAGGCCCATGAACAGCCCATGCTAAACAACATGGGCACCACTCCAGTTTCCATTGACACCAGTCCCATGTTGCGTAAATTTTAAATTGCCTTCCTCCGTTCCTTGCTCCTCTTTAACATTGACGTATTCCCTAACGCTGCCAGCCTGTGCACTTTCTCAAAGACCCCATTCTATCTTCCATTGTCCACCATTCTGGATCCTTTTTAACCTACACACGGAGACTTGAATCTTAAAGGAGGGGATACTAAACTGGAGCATTTTTCTAACTATCCCAGCAAATCCAATGTGTCTTCTTGATAAGTGGGTTGTAAGTTTTGAGGGTGGTTTTGAAAAGAAGCTTTGGATATCACTCTTTTTGTGGTAATTTGGTTACATTGGTTCCTATGTAATAAGTTGATCTTTGAGAATGAGAAACCAGAGTGGGATTTAATGAAGGTGCTTATTAAAATATGGCTGACTTTTGGTCTATAGCTTTGTGTAATGACCTCCCTTACAGCATTGGTGAAATTGCAACTAACTTGGAAGCAATAAGGACATGGGAATGAAAAGTAAGTCAAGCGCTGTGACTCATTGAATATCTGCACATTCTCAAACCTATGTAGGCATCCGCAATCCTGATGTGGCAGAATTGCCATCTTGCAATTCAGGGACAGATTTAGAGGATGTCATATAGTGATTGAATTGGCCTCAAGGAATGCACTCACTTCGGTGAGAAGTAAGGAGTCTCCTTGACATAGTAGGTGTTTATGGAACAAGCCAGAAAACCTGCCTTTTTTGATACCAAATATATCTTTCAATCATCAGAATTGTCAACCAAATGCAGTTATTGATAGGCTAGCAAATACTGGTGGTAAAAATGGCGATGCAGTGGAACTAGTGCATGGAGCAGGTGGCTAATCCGAATATGAATGTTCTAGCGTGGGCGTTTTGCACAGTTTTCACAGTGTTCTGGTTGGTGATGGTTTTTATGGGATGTTTCTGTGAAGGGATGCTTTTGTCTTTCTTTTAGCTGGAAGAGGGTATAATTTTGGTAGAAGGTAGTTGAGCATGGGAACGTGATAATGATCCTTGGATCTTGTTGTATCAGTTTTGCTGTTTTGATAATATATATATATAAAAGATTCATGTACCTATATAATTCAGTATTCATGCATGCTTTATATCATTCATTATTCATTCATCATTCATGCTATAAAATATATTCAGTTCATTCAGATAACCCAAAACCTCTTCATATTCCTCGTAACTGCCATACACAGTTTACAAACTCAAATGAGCAGACCATTAAAGAAAGAAAAAACGAAAATTGACAGCTGTTTTTTTCTTTTTCCATCAGTTAAATGAGGATTAGTGTCTCCAACTTCAACCACCAAGCCAGGTAAGGAAAATTTCAATTTCTGCCCTCTAGGGACAAAAACTCGCGTTCATAAGGTCATAACCTGATCGATTGTTAAATTAAAATTCCCTCAATAAAAACAAATTTAATTAGCTTACGAGGCAATATCAGATATTATCAGCAATCCATAATATAAGCAACGCTAATGAAAACGAAGCACAAGTACTAATGTACTACTACTACTACAGTAACATCAATTGATTACCTGTTTGAAGAAGTCACGGCAAACTCAAACCATTCACCTTCTTGCAACTTGAGAATTCGACCATCAGCAACACCAGTATATGGTCCTTCACCGTTAGGGTCGAACGCTAAGCTCTCTGGACCAACGGCTCCCGTAACATTGATAATTTCGGCAGTACGGAGGATGCTACGAGTGTCTGAGAGATTAGGTGGTAGAAGGAAAGATGAAAGGTTGAGAGTTACGAGGATTGAGAAAATGGCTATGACCCCTCCAGCAACCTCAAGGGTCGAGATCATGGTTGCTTATACAATATACTCAGTTAGCCTGCCCTCGTCTCCTACTGCCTACCGCTGGTACCTGATATGTCCTTCCTGGCAGCCTCTATCGGCTGCACTAAATGAATTCATCTCTGACTTGAATGGTAGACGCAAGGACCTTTCAATTACTTAGACCGTCCACAACGACGGCTCAAAATTTTTTTTGCTTCCGTTGCTTCGACGCAACCCATGACACCAGCGGGGCAAAAGTATCAACAAATGCAGACGGGCGCTATATCTTGCGCCGAAGCAAAATTTTACTGTTAAAATATTAAACAACATATTAAATATTTAAAATATAAATAAAAGTTAATTACACCAAAACAATATAAATTAAAAATATTAAAATATTAATTTTTTTTATATTTAATATTAATATTATACAAATATTACTGAGAAGATAATTAATTTTGTAATTAATTAAAATGATAAAAATATGTTAATATGTGTAAATAAAAAAATCATATCATTTTATTAAAATTAAAAAATTATTTTTTTAATAATAGAAATTAGCATTTAATTAATAATATAATTAATTAAGTAAATATTTTAGTTGTTTATAGTAGGTTATAGATTAATAATATAGTATATTTTAATATTATATTATTGAACATTTGTTGTGTAGTTAAAATTTAAAAGAAGCAAAAAAATTATTTTTTAATTTTAAAAGGTGTATTGATTTTTTTTTTTGCTTCTTTATTGTGGATGCTCTTAAAAGTCAAAAGAAAATTGGTATTTAATACTAACAACTCATGTGTACTTTAACCAGGTTTTCGCCCGTACAATGTACGGATGTATTAATATGCAGCGCATATTATGTAGATATATTATTGAGCATTTTATTATATAAAAAAATGCAATAAATATTAATTTAATATATGTAGATATATTATTGATATAAGTATATGATCAAAATTTTTTTAAAACTTTCTTAAACACAATATTTGTTGTTAAATTACTTTGATCATTTTTGTCATTATATACGAGGATTTCTAAACTTTGATGATTTGTAACTCTAGAAACAACAACATATAATTAATTATAGCTAAATACAAGATTTTTTATAAAAAAAGGCAAATGTTAGTAAGAGATTGACCTTGATTTTTGTTGATTGTCATTACGTTTACGTATAAAACAATCAATGGTAATTGTCTTCAATTGAATAAAAAAGGCAATCTTAGATCGGATGGTATCAGTGACATTCTTGATAACAAAACTTTATGGCAAGTATTACTTCCGTCTATGATTTTTGCTTCTAAAATATGAGATCCCAAATTTATAATAACCATCCTGGTTCCATTACATATACCAAGGGAATGATCTATATACCTTAATAACATGATAGGTGTACCAATCTTCAAGTTTAATTCATGATTGAGTACGCCAGAACACTTAATTGAATTTAATAATTCTAGAGTGTGTAGATCTTGTAGCAAATCATTATTTGAATCTGATATATATACATGTCATATCTGAACTCAAATACATCTTCCGTTCTGCTGAGTTGATTGACAAGATGTACTCATTTATTGATTCAACAATGTTAAAAGTAGGTGCTAATGTTGATCTCTTTTAAAAAAATATAGGTGTTTTCTACAATAGCTGCAATTGGATCATCGTAATATTTCAAAGAAATATCACTTGGAATTTTAACCATTACATGACCATCATTGAGACTTCTAATCACTCCATCTCCAATGCCAGCAATCCAATCAAAAAACTCTTTCATTACTTAAAGTCAAAAGAAAATTAGTATTTAATACCAACAACTCATGTGTAATTTTATTAATGCATAACTTATAATTTTTTCATATAAAAATGAATTCATTCTTTTATTAAATTTATATATAAAAAAAATTTAGAAAATTTAAAACCGAGTTTTTCATTTTACCCTCATTTTTTTTAATTATATATGCATTAAATATTTTATTATTTTTTAATAAAGAATATAAGTATAATTTTAAGATTATGTTTATTAATTCCTTAAAGAGTGAAAAATTTGATAAAATAATTTTATTTTTTAATACGAAGAGATTATCATTTTAAAGATACAATTTCAATTTTAATGAGTGTTCAAGATCACTCATTATCATTTTATATTAATATCATTTGTTTAAGTGATCTACTAACATGTGATCTAGGCCACACATTAAGATTTTTCTACCTTCATTTCTAAAAGATTTTATTTTATTTTAAAAAATAATAAATATATCCATAATATTATCATTTCTTAAAAAGTAACCTAACAATTGACATGTACATAAACAAAGAGAAAAAACTAATGATATAAATTAAAAGTAGACATTAAGTTTTCTTTAAAAAAAATAAAACAAAAGTTTTCATTTAAATTGACTTTTTTTTTTAATTGACAGAGTAATATATTTTCTAAAATAGTATAACTAGTATGTTAATTATATATATACACATAGTGTTATTAAATGTTCACATTTTTTTGGGTAATTATAATGGATTTCATTACTATGAGAAAATATTTAAGGTCTTCATACAAAAACTATTAATAATCTCAAATGACATAGTTCACTATATTCTCAAGATGTCTAACAGAAGAGCGAGATGATAAAGAATTCACTCGGCTAGTGACGAGTTCATATTTTGACACATTTTATACCCTTATAATCTTAGATTTTGGTAGTTTATTTGGCTACTATAGGGGAATAATTATTGTTTTATGCTTAAGTGGTAAAAATTGCATAAATTTTATTATTTGAGCTAAAATGATATAAATTAAGTAAATTTAGAATAAAATATTATTTATTAATATTTATTGAATTTTATTTTGCAGGTTTTGTTTTTAAATAAAAGAAAATAAAAAAAAAAGAAATTTGACCTTTGGACCAACGGCCAAAGGCCGAAGGCCTGAAACAAAACGACGCCGAATGGGAATTAAAATGACGGCAGAAGAAACGAACGCTGAAGAGAACAGGAGCGCCGCACGAGGAAGAAAAGTCAGCATAGGGCTGACGTGGCATGGGGCGACGAGGGACCGGTCGCACGAAACGGAAATAAAAAGGATGCGGCATTAAATAGAGAGCGGCAGGGGAGAGAAGACGCAGAGAGGAAACGAGACACAGGGGGCGGCAGAGCCAGGAGAAAGGCGCGAGCCTTCACAGGCTCGTGCGGTCGACGCTCTTTGGAACGAAACGCAAAGGACGACGACGGAAGCTTCAGCGCACGGAGTCCGAGGCAACCACGCTAGCGACGCACGGAACGAGCAGCCTCCGTCAGCCGTCAGTGTCAGCCGAAGGAAAAGAAAAAGAAAAAGAAATTGTTGCACGGAAATCAAAGCAAACAAGGAAGAAAATTTTGAGGAAGAATTTAATACCGATAGAATTTATTTCAGATAAAATTAATTTTCATCTGAATAAATTCTTAATCTTTTATCCAAAATTTATTCCGGTTATTTCTTTCTCTTATTTTTAATTTATATTTTAGATATATATTTCTGTGTAATTAATTCTTTAATTATGAGCGGCTGATTGTTTATTGTTAGGGAATAATTTGAAACCCTGGATTAGGATTTGAATTATAATTTTATTTTCTTTGTTTCGTGAGATTGTTTCTTGACTCTATATTAATTGCTATCGTTTATATATATAATTCTGTCAAGTATAGTTTATTTGGTGCATGCCTTGTTCTGGTTCCTCATAAATGACAGTATGTAGGATTATTTGCCTGCGAGGTGGTCATCTAAATATACTAGAATTTATGTGTATAAATTGCAGCTAGGTTAGATAACAATTAGTTTTGTGATTCTAACCGAAGTGGTAAAATGTTTCGATACGTGTGGGTCAAGGATAGGAAATACAGCTAGACATGCGTTTTGTACTAGTCTGGGTACTTAGATTGACAGCCTTCCACTTACACTTAATGCATTAAATCTAGTTAAATATAGGAGCCGCTTGTTGCTGCTATAGTGCTAGTATTTAATAGGGTTAATATAGGCACGTTGTCGTATTAATTAATTAAGGGAAGTAATATAAGGTGTATGGACCTGCGTTTGGTGTGCAACTTGGTCGATCTCCTTCTTACGATTAAAAGATGACTTAGAAATAAATATTATATTACGACCTAATCTAGTGGTGGATTTTTATTTCCCTAACATATTTCTCATATCTGTGGTTTCCCATTATTTTCATTATTTTCATTATTAGTTTATTTTATTTATTCCTTTTATTATTTTATTATTTTGATAAACCCCCATTAGTATTTTTCTTATTTATTTATTTTGTGTTATTTAGTGTTTTTATTTTTAACTATTTTTAAGCTAGTTAGATAGAGGTGAGCCCTCTCAATCCCCGGCTAGAACGATACCCTATTTACCAGTGCTACAATTGACAACAAGAGGGTTTAAATTGTGTGCCGGCTACGGTCACACCAATTTTTGGCGCCGTTGCCGGGGATCGATAACTTCACCTTTATTTTACTAGTATTTTTAGTGTGTTTTTATTTTTAGTGTTTTTGTATTTTTTCTTTTATTTTTGTTTTAGATTTTCTTAGGATTTTTGGTGTGTTTTGTTTTGCTCTTAACCTTTTCCTTTGAAGTGTTAGTATTTTCAGGTGGCTATGAGAGGATCCTTGGGTTATGGACAAATTGGCATGAATCTTAATTCAAGAGTAAATGAGGTAAGTTTAAGCAATTTTGATGATAGACTTCACCTATTCTCCACTCTTGTTTTGCAGGCAGCTGAAGCTACTGGAGTTAATAATACAAGTGGAGTGTGTCATACGCAAGGAAATCCATATGCTTACCATGAACAAGCTATGAGAGGAGGAGGATGGACACAATCTGATGCTCAGTCTTTCAATGGTTTTTAAGGACATGATCCCTATACAAGCACATACTATTCGGGAATGAGGCATCAACCCACCTTTGGATGGGAGATGAATGATCAGTATCAAGTGCCATATCAAAACCCTTACACGCGTGAATATGAAGCTTCAAAATATTATCAATATCCTCAACAAGAATCTTCTCTAGTTTCGGAACCATCAAGTTCAGAAAAAATTGATAAGCTTCTTGAAGAACTGATAAATGATCAAAAATAGTTGGCAAACAGCCTAAATCAATTGATGCAAAGTCAAATTAGACAAAATGAAAGGGTGTCAGTGATAGAGGAGAAAATGGGTGATATGGTCAACTTGATGAATCAATCACAAGCACAAGAAGAACTCTCTAGTACTTCAATTCCAAATTCAAGTGAGAGTTATGAGTATGATGATGCCATATCCGAATGTAAGGATAAGCTAGTTGAGGAGGTTCCTATAGAGAACATTGAAAAGCAAGATCAAGTGGAAGAAGAGCTTGTAAAAGTAGAAGAAGAATCTCATCAAAATGAGGATCAAGTGAACAAAGAGAAGTATATGGATGACAAGACTATCACTTTCACCTACCATATACCATCTTTGAACATTTATTCCCCACTTTTGCTTGGAGATGACCATGAGACACAAGGTAAGCCTTAGAACCACATTGATTTTATTTATGCTAACCACACTCCTTGTTTTCCCTCTTTTAGTAGGTTATATGGATCCAAGAGCGAAGAGAGTAATCAAATCACCTTGGATACATTTAATAAGAAGCGTGATGCTCCAAAGGAGAGGTTATTTTGGAAGGATGTGTTTAACGATTTTAATATGGGAAAATATTTTTCTTCGATGGAGAGATTACCATACATGGACATTGGGAAAAACATTCTCTCTTTACACACGAGCTTAAATTCCATGCTAGGTAAGTTAAGTTCTTGCTGGATCAAATCTTTCATTAAATCTAACATTTTATCTTTTTCTTCCTTGCAGGATAAAGATGATCATCACGAGGAAGGATTTGGTGAAGCAGCTCTCAAGTGGACGTATCCACCTTAAAGGAGTAAACCAAGATCATGTCAGGCTGAAGACATAAAAACAAGCGCTACTTGGGAGGCAACCCAATGTCATAAGGGAGTTTTCTATCCTTTAGTTATTTATTTATTTATTTAGTTTGTTTTCTCCATACTTTAAATTACATGTTTTCTTAATTGTTTACACATTGAGGATAATGTGTAATTTAAGTGTGGGGGTGCATGTGTTTTATGTACGTGTCAAAAAAAATTGAAAAAAAAATTGTTTAGATTTTGATTAGAGTGTTTAGTGTTTTTAGAGTCATAGGACCCTTAATTAGTTAATGAGGAATATATCTTTGAAATCTAACGAAAAGATGATCATGAAATCGAGATAGAGCTAGTAGAGATTTTTTGTGTTAATTTCGATATAGGGAACACATATCTACGTGTCTAAATGTGAATGGAGAAAGAACATGTATGATTTTCTAATCACCGACATGGCATGTTGAGATTCGTCACATTCCTTAGTGAGCTTTTGAACCATGAGTACCTTTTTTTTTTTTCTGAGCGAATTTACACAAAATCATCTACTATTTCTTGGCTTCAAAAATTTTCTTTGTAAACCTCATATATGTTTAATTGCTTTGATCAAATTATTTGCCATAGATCTTGTAATGGACTATAGAAATTACTAGAACTTACTCTTGTACTAAGTCGAAGCTTATAGTCAAAACATGCTCTGATTGAGAAAATGATAAAGGTAGCTTATGAATTTTCCATCACATGACCAAATAGCTTAACCTTATTTGTGTATACATGGTGTACACCCTATAGAAACCCTTTTGAGCCTATACATGGATTATATATTTGTCTTCATTACCCACATTGAATAACCGTTGGGCTTTAATCTCCTTACCTTTGCTTAAAGCTAGTGGAAGGAAATCAAATCGTTATGGATATAAAGAGTTATTGTGTATGTGTGTGTGTGAAAGAAATATATGTATTTATGCGAAGAAATGGGATTGGTTATGTTTGGTGGAGGAAAAAAAATTCAAAAGAAAAAAATGATTAAATAAAAAGAATGAAAAGAAAAAAAAATGAAGAAAAATGTTAGGATATAAGGAAGAGAAGGAGTTGTGGAGATGATGCTGAGAAAGTTCTATTCATGATACATTTTATTGTGAAGGTGGAGAGGTGTATCATTAATCATTGATGTGGAGTTGTGCTTATATTTCATCTAATTATTAGATTCCACTAGCTCTTGATCTTTTTAGCACCACACTCCTAAAATACTCCATACCCTTCTTTACCTTAAACCCCGCTATAACCAATGAGTAAGTCCTATTTGATTCTTGAGATGAGCAGTCTTTGATCTGATGGAGATTAGTCACAAGAGTTAAGCATATGGTTCGGTCCATTTGGCAAATATTTGATATCTTTCATGAGGTTTCATCCACCAGAACATGAGCCTTCTTTGTTTATATATGTGAGTCGTTTGTGATCTTCATCATCTTAGCTCACATACATGAGTGTTTCTATACATCTATAGCCATGAATCTAAGAGAGAGAAAAAATAGAGGGTATCCATAGTGAGGATGGATCTTGATGTGACTAAGGCATGGTAGATCTTCATCCATAATATTGATATGTTTATACCTGTCATGTTTATGTGTGAACCATATGTTGAAATTGATTCTTTAAATCTCTCAATGCTGAATCTTGATTGATTTCTAATCTCGACGTTTGAAAGTAAAAGATTCTGAAGAAAAAAAATAATTTGTTAAGGGTGTTAGGTATGTTTTTATTTTATTTTATTTGTGTGTGATTTTGTGGGTATATCATCTGTGAAACCCTCACGAGACCTTACTCGTCCTCGATGGGTGACCTAGGGGTTTAAAGGGCTTGTTACACATGCTAAGTGTAATCGTGAGACCTACAAAAGTGGCTAGTTAATTTAATTTTAATTGTTTAGAGTAATAACTTGCTTATGGACAAGCAAAATGCTAAGTGTGGGGTACAAGCAGTAAACAATGCTCATAGGGCTTGTTTCTAGATCTTGGGGCCTCTACCACCTGAAACCATCCATATTAAATTATCTTGCCAATTTGAATTAATGTGTCCATTACCCATATTTTTGGCTATGTCTCCATATGGATCAACGAAGTATGTATGAAGCACTTCTCTAAGGCTTGTTAGATTTCTAAGATTCCACAAATCTATATATTGTATCTTTATATCCTGGAAATTCCCCCCTTAATATATTAGGCATGTACCTATTGTACCCATAACACTTGTCTTGTATTTGCTAACCACTAAAGGAGCCTTCCTTGTGTAGCAATGTTCCACTAATGTAGCTATATGAAACATAGACCCCCTTCTTATTTTGGTAGACAAATGGTGGACCATGACCCCAATGCTTTATGAGAATCCTCAATTCCATACCATAGATAAGATATACCTATAATATTAAATTCATAGATAACTCACATGGGTAGAGCTAAAAAGAGATTCCAATACTCTTGAAGAAAAAAATAACAAATTATACATGCTGAAACCTCCATATTAGGCTTAGTAGTTTGGACTGCCAAGCTCAAATTTTGGCTATAAAATTTTCAATTAGTACCTCGCAATCTTATTAAGAGATCTTCTTGGATGATAAGGGCACTATGAGATATCTCACTGGTGTCTTACCTTTTAGAAGCTGATACAACTACTCTATTCTTTCTTTTTCATGTGAAGGAGCATACTTATTGTAATAAATTTTGTTCTTGCCATCATTGAGGGATAGATAAGATAATATAAAGAAATGACAGAAGATGTCACATATTGCTTGGACTAATTTAGCATTCCCATAACTAAAAAATAGTAAATCATCAGCGAAAAGGAGATTGGAAAATTTCACTTTCTTACATTTAGGGTGAGGCTTGAACTTCAAAATTTTCCAAAGATCATACATTGACTGGTTTAGGTACTCTATTTCTATAATAAAAAAAGGTAAGGGGAGAGGAGATATCCTTGTTGAAGGCCTATTTTGGTTGTGAATGGGGGTTTCAAGGATCTGTTGATAAGGATGGAATACCCTACTGAAATCATGCAACTCATCACAAATTTTATAAATTGGAAGGGGATGTTTAGTGCATTCAAAACCTACTCAAGAAATGTCCATGCAACATTATCATAGGCCTTTTTCATATCAAGTTTGACTATACACCTTGGTGAACTATGTTTCATGTTATACCCCTTTATAAGCTCTATTGTAAGAAAAATATTATCGTATATATTCCTTTCCTAGATGAATGCAACTTGGGTGTTATTTATGAAGTGTGATAAGACATGATGTAGCCTGTTAGTGATGACTTTATCAATTATCTTACAGATTTTATTGCAACATGCTATTGGCCTAAAGTCACTAGTATTTTTTGCATTGGGAACTTTGGGAATTAAGTTTAAGATGGTCATGTTTAACCCTCTAGGAATAATTCTCGTAGTAAACACCTCTACCACTACTTTCCATAGGTATTCTCCTAGGATAGGCCAACATTGCTTAAAGAATCTTACATTGTAGCCATCAGGTCCAAGTGCCTTGTCTTCATTCATTTTATATAAGGAATCTTTAAATTCCTTCTTAGCCATCGACGTTAGGAGGGTTTGTTGTTATGTGATAGTAAGTTGAGGCCATTGTGACATTATCTCCTATCTAAAATGACACCTTGCTTGATGTATAATACCCATAAGATCAACATAGAACAGTGTGAATGTTTGAGTGATTATCTCTTGAGAAGCAGTAATAATACCATCTTTGAGATGTAGGGAAGTGACTTGCTTCATATGATTCTTTCCTTTCATGTGGGCATGAAAAAATTTGGTATTTTCATCTCCTTCTTGAATCTAATGAGTATATGCCTTTTGTTTGAAAAAAGTTTCTTCACAACGAGTAAGATGTTTTAGTCTAGTCATGGCTTATTTTTCTTGCCTCATTAATTTAATATCCAAATGATCATCAACCATCAACCACTGGATATTAGCAAGGTAGGTTCTAGCTTTGATTACCTTATCTTCTATTCCTCTAAAATTTATCCTATTCAGCTTCCTAAATGGGTGTTTCGACTTAACTTTCTCAAGAAGGATTGTTGGGGTGGAAGAGCATCACTACATCCCCATACATTTGCTAGAACCTTGTCAAATTCTAAGTGTTGAAGCCACATATTATAAAATTTAAAGGGTTTAGGTCTGCCCTCAATTAGTGTCCCTATCTTCAAGATCATTCAGCAGTGATTAAAAGTGAGGGGGTCAAATTGAACCATTAAACCCCCCAATTCTCCCATCTAGCTATATTTACCTATAACCCTGTCCAACTTACACCATATTCTACTCTCTTCATTTCTTTTGTTACACCGAGTATAAAAAGACCATGCTGATATTATGTCTTGTAGGCATTAGTCTTTAACACATGATCTAAAGTCTTGAATGTCTACATCTTGAGGAGGATCACCAAGATCACCATTAAGCTTTTCATCATCTCAAAGAAATACATTAAAATATCATAATAGTATAAGTGGTTGTCTGTAACATGATGATTAATAAGCCATCTCCAAATATCATTTCTACCATTACCACTATTTAATCCATAAATAAATGTAACATAAAGGGTAAATGGATGATGGACTCCAGATTCAGTGCAAAAAATCCTTAGATTTGGTAATAACATCAATGTACCAAGATGAAGGAACCTACCTAATCCAGACTTTGCCATTGTAATCTGAGCTATAGTTATAAACCCACTACTATTTAGGCCATTTATTAGGTATAGCCTTTACCTTATTTTCCTTAACCATCTTTTTTACTAATCTTACTAGAGAAATATTATTACTAATCAACCAACTATACACATCCTTCTATTTATGGATATCATCAATACCCCTCACATTCCAACGACCTATTTCCATGTTAAATGAATACAAAAATCATGATGGTATTCATCCTTGGGCACATTTCTTCCATTAGCTACACTTAACTAGGGGTTGCACGTATCATAAGCTATGAATGCCATCTGCATGCATTATCTATATTGTGTGTGTTTAATGCTAGTACTCGGGTTAACTTGTAAATGTCCTAAGTGGGAAGCAATGGTCACTGTCCTACTAATTATCTATTGTATGGGGCCATCAACATTGGCGGGGCCTACTTACCTAGTGATTTATTGTCTTTTGTTTTACACTTTGACCCACGCCTACTTTGGGGGCATATGGGCTTGTGTTGGCTTGCATTTCTTAGGTGTGTGTCCAAAATTTTTGCACAAAGTGCAAAATTAAGGCTTCCATTCATATCCAATCTCTTGTATTAATACACCACCTCCATGAATTTGAATGGTAACATATTCAAGCAAGGGTCTTTGGATGCCTACCTCAAGTGGAACCCAAGAAAATGATATTTGGTTTTTGTTAGGAGTGATAGGATCTATGCTCAGAGGCTTGCCTATACAAATAGCTACTCTCCCTATAGAGCCATTAGAACAAAACGCAGGGGGGGGGGACTAGGTAGATTGATCCATGTGTAAATGAATTGGAATTCCTCTTTTCATAATCAAAATTATGGCGTCCAAGCCTTAAGTATCAAAGGTTTACTATCACACGTCTAGTAAGGAGTGTTAAATATCTTTGGGTGGTCCTCTTTTGATTTGAACTTGAACAGATAAAATCCCTCTTTGTTCATGTAGATTACTAGTGGTGCTACATTTGGCTAAGTAGTTTGCACATAAGATTACATGCAACAATTTGAGTCGATACGACCATGCAGGGCCTACCTTGGAGGGCTTTTGGATTAATCGGTTGGCCCCACAAATTAACACGAGTCCTTTCAGATTGATTTGTCCTCACTCACTCACTTCTCAAGAAATTTTTAGAAAATTTTTAAAACTTCCTAGTAGAATCACCCATCCACAAAATGCTTCCCAATCAGCACGCTTAACTGTGAAATTCTTAAGATGGAATAAGCAGTTCTTACTACACTTCACTCAAATTGGAGTATTACACTCACCCCCACTCAAAGAACATAATGTCCTTATTGTGTATTAATCACTAACTGTCTCAATGCAGTTTATTCCAATAACTGTCCTGCTAGGTGGCTGACTGGCTTATCAAAGTTGAGCTCACAGTTGCAGTTTTGCTCTAATACCATCTATAATACCCCGATTCGATATGACCATGCAGGGGCTACCTTGAAACACTTTTGGATTAATCAGCTGGCTTCACAAATCAACACAAGTCCTTTCAGTATGCTTTATCCCCACTCACACATTTTTCAAGATATTTTCAGAAAATTTCTAAAACTTTCTAAGAGGGTCACCCATCCTAAAAATGCTCCATAGCTAGCACGCTTAACTGCAAAGTTCTTAGGATAGAATCACCAAAAGGATGGTATACCATGTTGATATAAGTATCCATATCAATCTTTATAACACTCCGCTCAAATTGGGGTATTACATTACATGTAGGAACAAGAAGGATAAAATCCATAAGCAAAGCCTACCAAGTTTTTTTCCCCATCTTTTGGCCTTACTATTGATCTCATCTGGTTGTATTACAACAATATGGCTTCCTTCATAGATATGTGGCCACACATAGGTTAATTGAATAAGATCATCAGTATTTTGGTTAAGCAAGATAGTATCATGCCATGATTTTCCTTCATCCCATGATACCTCTGGTTCCACTAGCATGCTCTTTTGAAGGTAATGATGGCTATGAGGATTTCACAAAGGGTTCAATAGAATAGTTCTCCAATATATGTAACATTGTTGACTTTTGATTTTCGATCTAGGGTCCTTGTGGAACCACCACCATAGTCTCTTGAAGCACATTCAAAATCAATGAAGAGATCACATGGGGAAACTCGACATTTTATTTTTCTATTTTTAGTAACTCTAACAAGTGCCTAAAAGGCACATGTTAGAGAAAATGTTTGTTTAAGAGCATTAACATTAGATATTCCATTAAAAAAAATGTAATCTTATGGAACCGATTAATGGTTCCTCAAATTGTCAATATATGCTCCCACGTGCCTTACTTTAAAAAGATAATATGTTGTATAATAATTATTTGTATGTCATAAATATATAAATATTAGTATTTATTCATAAATAAAAATCGTAAAATCATTTTGGTATATTTTTTAATAACTTAAATTAAAGACAATTTCATCTAAAAAATGATAAAAAAAAATTGGCTAACTAGCTTAATCACGACCATAGTCTCCCTCAACTAAGCCCTCCTCATGATTTCCTTATTACTTTCACACTCCCCCACCCCAAAGCTAATGACACAACATCCTCACTTTCCCTCGTGTCGTCAACTTTTTTAGAATAGGTTTTGTACCTAAACTAGAAGATAAATGCCCTATAGTTTTACACAATTTGGAACTCTAGTATATGTTGGTGGTTGGTTCTATTATTTCTACTATTTTTTTAAGACCATTGATATAAGTGAGAAAATATAATTTTATCATCTTGGTAAAAATACATAAGAAAAGAAATCTCTCAATATTCAAATGAATTATTGTATCTCGATCGATTACCATGTCTTACAATCAATATCCATTGGGTGCATTAATATTCTCTCTCTCTTCTATTCTTTCTCCTCCACTAGTGTACATTATATATATATAACTAATATAAGCTATGTTTGACATTATTGTAAGCTAATTTTTATCTTCATTTACTTTATTCCTAAATGACTCGTATGATTTTAAAATATATATTTGACAGAAATATTTTTTATCCCTTTTTTTACAGGAAAAGTTTGTTAAGATATATTTGAGAAAGTTGTAGATAGTGGCTTACAAATTGTTGGCTTCAAGTTTGATTTTGGAAATGACAACGGAATAGGTTAGAAATGAGGACACTATTTTTATATTTGGACTGGATTAATAAAATAAATTTTAAATCTACTTTAATTTATTATTTCATTTTATCGATGTGTTTTCTTTCTTTAAAAGGTACTTGTCGTTATCATTATGTTCGGTAGAGAATTAAAAAAAATGTTTGCAAGCTATTTATCATATATATGATCTTACAAGCAACTTAATTGAAACCGAGTAATACTTTCTTGCGACTACTATCAGGTTACAAAACTTTATATATATATATATATAAAGAAAATAAAAGGGAAAGACAGTTTCTACGAAAAAAAAAGAAGCAAAACTTATGACACTGCGCACTTAAAGAGCGTTTTCCTTTTTTTTTCTTCTTCTTCTTATTTTTGGTAATTAACATATCTACTTATTTTATTAGTCAATTTCTTAGAGGTTGGTACAAGTTTTATCATGGAATGTCCTCGGAGATTGGGTTGCAGTCCAGGATCGTTCAGAATTTTCAAAATGGTTGAGGCCTAATCCGACCGCCGATGCTCGATTGGGCCGGTGTTTCAGTGGAATAATACGTAACCAAATGATAGTCGGAGGCCCGTGGGCTATAGAGAAAGAACTGCCGTAAACGGCTGGTGGAAATGCCGAAGAGTCTTTTTTTTTTTTGGGTAACTTAATATCTAATCTGAATATAGTGTAATACTAAGTAATACTACAAATATGGTAGAGTACTTGATAAATAAAAATTATTCGTATATAAATGTGGACAAAGTAATAGTATTATTAATTAACTTATCTAAACCGAAATAAACAAGTCAAAGTCCATAATAGTAGTCAATTAAATGTCTATTTCAGCCGTACATTATTTTATATATATAAAAAAGCAATAAATTATTCTTATGGTTAAAAGATTTTTTTTGATAAAGTATTCTTGAAATAATAAAATAGAATAAAATACTTATTTTAAAATATCAATATACATCCCATTTTATATTAATTAGGTATCAGAATTATTATTTTTTTCTGTGTGTCTACCTCTACAGGATCACAATCACAATAAAAAAAAATGATCTTATTAGTTTTGTTTATTTTTTTGCTATAAATAAAAAAATACATATAGTCGTATAAAATATTAGTATAATAAAGTGAAAATGTTATATACAGTATAATTATTATTTTTGCTTTCTTTACGGCACGTAACTTTTGTCTTGATTGATACTTCTTATAAAAAAAATATATTTTTAGAAACTGATTAGGATTAAAAAAAATAATTAAAAAATTTAAGTATGCTTCTTAGATGTATGATACCAAACGAGGACGATATATTAAATAAGGAATCGATTTTACTAGGATGTATATTCTAAGACGAGATCTTTAAACATTTAGGACTTTTAATTATTATTTTTTTTAACTTCTATCTGTACTCAAAATAAATAAATATAAAAATAAACAACTATCTATGAGACGCCCACCATATAAATAATAATAATAATAATACAGGCCTGGTACCAAACACTAAGGCGGGTCCTCATGTGCCCAATAATTAAAAACTACCAAATTTGTTCGCTAAGGAAAGGGAATATTGTACAGTAGTCTGCTGGCCGGTCCGGTCATCAAACGGGAATATTGTATAATAAAGAAAAGTTCGTTCGAAACGTTTCTCATCCATCGGTAGTCGATTCATTTCTATCTATTAAATAAGTTCCTAATTCCTGGTTCGTCTGTAACGTCGTACCAATGCGTAAACTATTCCAGAAACGTTTTCGTGTAACTCGAGGAGTTGTTAACTTACCGTTAATCCCAATGTGTAAACGAGAATCTTGCCGAAAGAGATATTGTTGTCCTTTCTTCCAAACAGATCTAAGCTTGAAGAAATTATTTTTACCCAAGAAAACGCGCGCGGCGCTGCGAGTGCCCCTACGGGCTGTTTGAAGGGCGCTTTTCTATAATGTGACTAATAATATTTGTATATAGTGGTGGTCTCTTTGCCTCGCATCTTCCCATCATACGCGCCTACGTCTCTCCACTCCGCTCCACCTCGACGCCCCCCCCTTTTTTTTTTCTTTTTCTTTGCTTTTAATTTACTCGACTTTTTCGGAAGATAAGCGGCGTGCAAGCGAAAACCCAGAAAAATGCCATTCTTTTATAAATGTTACCGACAATTAATTAATTAATAATACAACGCGTATCGGAATGTAAATCTCACCCACCAAAAACTGAGCGCATCTTGACAGATGAGTTAGTCAAAATATGTTTCTAATATCATCTCATACCCCGTTTCTTTCTTTCTTCTTCCTTCCCTTCTTCTTTTTTTAAGGTTCGACGCTCAGTGTCATTAAACTAAGCACTCCTTCAATAGACTTTCTCATGCTTGGTATGTTTGATTACAATAAACCTCTTCCGTGACTCTGACGTATGGTTAAAAAATAATTAACGGATTTGTTTATGAAAAAAAAAACGACTACAAGTTAAGAAAAATAATAGTAAATCCTTGATCACCAAATACATAATTATTTCTCCGGTCATACTAATCTTGAAAATAAATTAAACTTTAATCGAACATGTGTGGATATACTAACATAAATGTTTCATACTAAACGTAGGTTACAATTTGATACCCAATTCTTTTTGTAAAGCTGACAACAATGATCGGTTATTTCAACTCAGGATGTTCATCAATCGGATATGCAACATTTCATATATTCGATGATTGCATTTTCGGTATAAAGATTCGGATACCCGTAGGATCAAAGATCGGGTATGTAAAAAAAAAAAGATTTTCGGATATCCGATGCTTTGAATTATCCTAAACTTTAGATTGGATCACAGATAATTCGACAAAAGATATTCAAATAGTTCAGACATATTACCAATAAGAAATATCGAATATTAAATTCTCTAATCAAAAGATAATAAATTGATCCGGTATGAACCAATTTAATCTCATAATTTCATTCAAGTCTTAAATTACATTATATTCAATTAATAATTCCACATGTCTAATAAGACTTAAATATTTAATAAGAATATCAACTAAAAAGCATAAAATATAATAGCAATAACTAATTTTTAAAATATACATATGCATATATGTATATAAATTTTTGGATCAGATATTCGATTTATTTCACTTTTTATTAATCGGATTAGTTATTTGATTATTTTTTCTTTTATAAATTTGGATCAATTCATCGGATATCCAATGACTGTATTTCACTATATATTTAATTTGGCATTCTCGTTAATAAGTACAATTCGTTACTACTAACCAAGTGCATGGTTGAGAAAAACTAGGAGTCCTAGATCCTTTAACAATAGTAGCAGTAATTACACGATATACATGGGGTAATTAGTTTCAAATTTAAAGCTAATAAATTAGTTGTATAGTACCATGTTCGTCTTATACTTTTAGATCCTTTTCACTTTTTATGATTAACAAAGCCAAAATTTAACTTTGAATATTACTTTCTGTCACTATATATTAGTATATATACTAATCCACCCCTATAAATAAAGGGTCCATTTGCCATTTAAGACCCTAAAACTTAAGAAGACACTCACCTTTTCTTTATAATCTTTCTCCCTAAACTCCCCATTCCCAAAACTCTTAGTTCACATTTCCCTTTTAACATTTGGGGTCGTTTATATAGACCTAAGCAAAAATTCATGTCACCCTTACACCCTCCAAGCCAACCCAACACGGGTCTCAATCTCCCTCCTATTAGCAATGAGATAGCCACACTCTCCCGACTTTAAGCGATGAATACAGAGTTTTGGGCATCCATCCAAATGATGGTGGTGGGCATCCCACCCTTTGACCCACACCCTCAACTAATTACCTACTATCCTTAGTGGATAGTCTTCTCTAACTGAGATCCAAGACTGGCCATGTCCTTTATAAGTCCTTAACAAGGCCATTAGCCACCATGAAGAAATAAAGTCTAGGGTATGGCTGAGAAGTGATATTATATAAGAAGATGTTAACGAGTTGGTGGAGGTCCTAAGGGACAAGATAGTAAAGATGATTAGGAGGAGAAATCCACCTCTTTGATCCATCATGAGTAGCAGAGATGACAAAGGATCCTTAGCCACAAGAGTCATCGACATAGAAATCCCGAGGCTAAGAGACACAAAGAACGAGAACATGGGGACTGACAAGGACTTAGGATGGATGAATACTTCTTTTAGTGGTTGATAGAGAAGAAGGTTTCTGACATCGTCAAGGTAACAAACTCATTTGATGAGGCCAAACTTGGATGGAACACCCCCTTCACCCAAAGGATTATTGACACACCTCCATAGATGATAAGGATGCCAACCTTAGAAGCATTTGATAGCTCAACAACCTATAAGATCACTTGAATGTCTTTCAAAGTTTGATTGTCCAAGAGGAAACACTATATAAAGCATTTCCAGGAGTATCGTAGTGGGTCTTGCTAAGATAGTTTAGAAGATTGAAGGCAGACTCCTTTAAATCATTTTATCAATTGACAACTACTTTTATGAAACACTTTATACTTGTTGATGCCCCAAAAGATACTCTTCTTAATTAATGGGGCTAACACATCGGTCATTAGAGTCACTGTAGTCTTTCTTAGATCAATTTGATAAAGAGGTTTGCTAAATCTATGAATATGATAATTGTGTCACCATGTCTTCTCTCTTGTGGGAATGACAGATCAATAATTAGTGGATAATTTGTATCTAGATAAACATAAGTCATACACAATGCCGAGGAAATATGTCCAACAAATAGATGTAAAAGGGATGACTCATGCCATGTTGTCTCATTCAAAGAAATAATTTGAAATACCCTAAAACCCTAATTTTAGAAATTATGGCCAAATAAGGATTTAATAGGGAAATAAATTAAATAAATTATTTTATTAAAATAAAATGGAATTAATTAGGGTAAATCAAGAAGAAAATAATAAATATTTTAATTAGGAAAAATTTGGGTGTTTTGCTAATTACAATGGAATTTAGGAAAAATCTTTCAAAAATCTCAAATTAGCCTAAAAAGGGAATTAAATATTATTTTATTAAAATATTATTATTTTATATATTCTAAAATACCAAAATATTCTAAATACCTCAACCAACCTATTTTTCCTTTTCCTTTTTCTTTTCTTTCCATTTTTCTCCTTCTTTTCCCTTTTTATTTCTTTCTCTCCTTTCTCCCTTTTCATTTTCTCTCTTCTTCTCGATTTGGGCCAACTCACTTGCGGCCCAAACCCCTTCCTTTTCTTTTTTCTTTATGCATGGCCTAGGCCCCATACATCGCGTTTCTTCCTCATCTTTTTCCCCGTCGCCCGGCCGGTTCCCTTCTTTTTCTTTTCTTACTTTCTTTTTCCCGGTCGCCCGGTCCACCCCTACCTTCTTCTTCCTCCTTCTTCTTCCTTCCCCGTCACAGCCTGCAACTCCCCTAAGATTCTCGCCGCTGACCACGTTTCTAACCGGCCAATCTCTCCTCTCTCTTCCCTACTGACTTGCCTGTCGTTCGACCCAACCAACCCTCCTTCCTTCTTGCATGCCATTTCTTTCCCCCTGGCCAATCACACCCTACCACGAACAGACCTACGTTAGCTTGCCGTCGCCGGCTGGTGAGCCCTAACCTACCTGCCCTATTCTCTCGTTTCCCCTCTGACCTTATCTCCCTCCAACTAGCCTATAAATACCCTATATGCAGCCTTAATCGAGCTTTTGACTTCACAACCCAGAAAATCCATCTCGTGCGCCATCGCCCTTTTAGATGCCCTTACCACCGCCACTGCTCGAGCCACCCATAGCACCACTCCCTACATCACCCTCTACCAAACTACGCCACCCTCTGCCCTCGATTTGCCTTGCACGAGCCACCCTAGCCATGCAAAGTTTCCTTCCCAAGCAGCCTCACTTCCACCTCCGCCGCCCTTCGCACCACCATTTGCCACCACTCTCGCCGCAACCATCGCCCCTTACACGTCCCAAAAGTACCTGTAGACCTTCCTCTACCTCCCCCTACCCTCCTTTTCCCTTTCCTCCCTCTCCTCCTCCTTTCTCCTCCTTCCACCACTTTCGGCCACCACACCTGCCGCCGTGCGCAGCCACCTTTGGCCGCACCACCACCCTCATTCCAAACCTCTCAACTTGGGTAACCTCAATCACCCCAAATTCCACCCTCATCCTCCCTATCCTATTCCCAGTACTCAACTATCTCTCTTTTCTCCCCTTTTTCCCACCACCGCCGCTGGTGCTGCTAGTCAGCACCAACCCTAGGTGGTATCCTAAACCCTCTCAACCCTTAAATCCTAATTATTTAAGCCTTATTCATTTGAATTGTATTATTATTACTATTACTATTAATAACTATTCTTACTACTACTACTACTACTATTAAGGACCGAAACCCTATTGTGGCATTATTTTGATTATCATTATTATTATTATGTATTATTATTATTATTTATTATTATTATTATAGTGAAGGGTTGAAGCCCTATTTCTCTTTATTTTTATTAATACCATTATTATTATTATTATTATTATTATTATTATTATTATTATTATTATTATTATTATCGTTATTATTAGTATCACTATTATTATTATGGTAAAAATATTCAAACCCTTATATTATCATCATTTCAAATATTACTATCATTACTATTATCCTTAGCAATATTAGTATTTTGTTAGTATTCTTATTATTATATTATTATTTTACCCATAACCCTATTATTAGTCTTAGCCTTAAAAATACTAGGGTTTCTATTACTAGGAGTATTAGTATTACTATTATTATTAATATCACTATTTTGCTATAACTAGTGTTAGCACTATTATTAGAAATAAGCAATTAGATTTAATAATATAAGTGTGGCTACAAATATTATTAAAAACCCTATTTTCACAAGTTTCCTTTAATAATAATAACTCTAATATTAGAATAAAATATGAAATAATAGTATTTTTGGTAGGAGGAAAACTAATCCTTAGTTTTTCCCTCTTATAGGTGAAACCAGTCAAAACCCTAAGGAAGCGTAGGAGCGTGTTTCAAGACCGATGTCGTGTTAGGTAAGGGTGTAACTAATGTCTTATTTGTGCTATGTGTTTTATATTCCTTGGATGCCATGTTTAATGATATGTTGTGTATCATGTGCTATTAGTTTAACTGTTTTATGCGTAGCATAGCATGGAGTTAAGGTATACTCATGTGTTATCTTATGGCATGTGTATAATATGTATAATTTGTGATTATGATGTGATGTGGTGCGGCCCTTTAGGACATGCATGCTAGGATATGTAATGTGATGATATAGGGGGAAGGAATGAAAAAGGAAAATGAGGAAGTAAGTTGACCAAAAGGAAATAAGTTGACCAGGGGATGTGGGTTTGACCTAAATATTTCATGATCCATGAGTGGAAGAATAAAAGGGGACTTAAAGCAAAATAAAGTGGATGAAATTTGCATGGAGGTATCTATAGTTTTGCATGAAAAACTTCAAGGGTTTGCTTGGGATGTATAAAGTCTGCATGTGGGTGAATTTTACGTATGGAATATTGATTTGGGGTATGAGGAAGGTAATGGAAGAGTTGTTTGGGTGATTGGATGCTTTGGGTGAAAAATAGTACGTGCATGGGACAATATAAGGGTGTAGAGGAGATCGAGCTAGGGTTTGGGAGGAAACCCTAATATGAGCAAGTGGTAAAAAGGAAAAATAAATGAGGGTGAGTGAAGTATGAGATGAGGAAGGAAGATTACCATGTGAGGGATGAGCATGAGCATTATGGAAAAATAAGAGTGGAAGGTGAGAAATGGAGGGGTGACATGTGGAAATGAGGATGCTAGGGTTTGGCATGACTAGTTAGGGTTTGGTGTGGCCATCTAGGGTTTTGTGGTCACACGTGTACTTGGGGAGTAAAGTGAGATGATGAGGGTCGAATACTCGAATCCAAGGGTTATGATGTGTGTAGGGATGGCAATGGGTCGGGTCTGGACCGGGTCCAGCCATATCCAGACCCGGACCCGTTTACATTACCTAGATCCAGACCCGACCCAGACCCGTCGGGTCTTAAAAGTTCAGACCCAGATCCAGATCCATCGGGTCTAGCTGGTAAACGGGTCCTAAACGGGTCCTAAATGGGTCCGGTTATTTTTTTAAAAAATAATTAATAATTTATGCTAATACAAATACATTTATGTTTTATATAACTTAATATGTATTTTTTTTGTTAAAAAAATCATCAAAGTGAAAAATAAACATATTAAAATAGTTACATTAACTTTTTAAATGGTGTTTTAATGGTTTTATTAGGGATGTAAATGGGGCGGGTATACCCATATCCGTATCCGATAAGAAAATCCGTACACGTACCCGAATCCATATCCGCTAACATATCCATATCCATATCCGTTGGATATCTGTTACTCGACAGATTATTCGTTTACCCGTTAATGGATATTATCCGATGGATAAATCCATCACCCGACAAATAAACCCATTTAAAGTTAAGCTAAATGCTAATTCTAACGTTAATTTATACTATATTTATTTTAAAATTAAGGGTAAAAAGGTAATTATATATCGGATAAACAGGTACGAATATGGATATGGGTATGGTTACGGATACGGATATAGATATCCCATACCCGTATCCGTACTCGAACCCGACAAGTATTTTTTTTCCATCATCCATATCCGTTGGACAAAATCCGTCGGGTTTCAGGTAAAATTCGCCCCTTTTATATCCCTAACTTTTAGAATACAATGTTATACATATTGTTTATAAAGTAAGTATACAAAAAAAATGAATAAGGAGCTTATATAAGATTAAGAATAATAAAAATCATAATATTAGTATGTATTTATATATGTATACACACACACATGTATATTAAACGGGTCTGGCGGGTCGGGTCTGGGTCTAGAACTGGACCCAGACCCAGACCCTTTAAGGTATATGTGGACCCAGACCCGATCCAGACCCGTCGGGTCCAAAAATCATGGATCCAGACCCGCTAAAAATGAGGCGGGTCTAGCGGGTCTGGGTCGGGTCCGAGACCCATTTCCATCCCTAGATGTGTGGGGTGTTAAAATAGTTTGGGCTGTGTAAGGTGGAGAAGGATGGGCCACATAGGCCCAAATTAGGGTTTCGGGAGAAAACCCTAGGGTAAGACAGTGAGTGGGCTTGGAGGTGTAAAGTAGTGGGCCTTGACCCACACACTTGGGAGTTGGGCTTCTAGTGTGAGTTAAGGAAAGGAGTTAAGGATGTTGGGGCAAGTTAGGAGGTGCAGGAGTCTCAAGATATGGGACGGGCCCTCTTGGAGGATAAGTGTAGAGGGAGTTAGTCATGCATGTCTAGGGTAAAACTTTTGAATAAGACACAGTAAAACATTAATCATGTAAAGTGGAAGATTATTGAGCCGGACCTAAACTAATCCACTGGTATATAATAGTGGTTAGGTGCATTCTGCCCTATAAGTGACCGATCCACCGGCTATAATAGTGGGGTTCCCGTACTCGCATGGATTTGATAAAAAGTATGGTGTGAAATGAGTACCGATCAGAGATTAAATAATTAATTTATCCAGACTATAATTCGGCCTTTAATTATTTATTTAAAGTGATGGTATATTGTTATGTTATCATGTTTGGATTATGTGCCTTTGTGTGTTGACCTTAGTGCACGGTTACCTTACTCAATACGTATCGTACTGACCACCTTTTCTATAATTGATGCTCATTCCCACGAGCAGAAGGCCCCTCTGACTTTGTGCAGGTTGGTGATACCTTTTTCGATTCCTTTGATGTTCACGAGGCATCAGGCGGGGCTGAGTGCTGAGTGTTGAGTATGGACTTGGCACAAAGATCGAGAGTGGCGTGACCATATTTTCCTTTATGACTTTCTATTTTTGTTCTGGGGTTTCCTAGACTTAATTTTTACCGTTTGTAAACCTTATTCCTTTTAAGAAACTTTGACTACGTACTCTGGAGTGTGACTCCTATTCACACACTTTGATTTCTATCTTATAAATATTTTAATGTTTTATTTGAGCCTTGCCTTGAGTTTGATGTATGATGATTATTAAATTTCTTATAGCCTTATGATTAGTACAGGAATGGTCGTGGGCCGGGCTCATACTGATCATGGCGGTAATATTCCTGAAATTTACAAGTTTTAATTTAATTGCTTCCGTAAAGAAAAAAAATATTTAGTGAATTGTGAGATGTTATATAATTAGTGTCCGGGAAGGCAGATAGTAATCCACCTGTAATACCCTAAAAATTTCAAATAAATAAATAATAAAATAATAAATAAAACAAAATATATGTATATATAATAACAATAACTATAATAATAATATAAGCTTTAAAAGTTATTAGTTAGCCTAATTCTGAGATATTATTTTAATTATCTAGCCTATAATAAATTATAGACAAATTATGATAATTTTTAATTATTTATATATAATTACCAATAAATTACCCAAAAACCCAATTTAAAAATTCCACATCTTTCTCCTTTTTCCCTTTTGTTTTTCTTTCTCCCTTTTCTTTTCTCCTTTTCTCCTTTTCTTCCTTCCTTCCCGCCTAGTTTGCGTCGTAGCCGACCCAAGCTTTCCCCCTCCCTTCCTTTATTCCTTTCCCCCTTACCAACCTAATTTTCCCCTCTGTCTCCCTTTTCTTTCTCCCCAGGAGAACAACCCAAGCCATCCTTCTTTTTCTTCTTTCCTTTTTTCTCCCTCCCTCATTTCCTCATTTCCTTTTTTTCTCCTTGTCTCCTACCTCACGCCTGTAGACCTCGCGTCGTTCACCCCACCTTCTATTTTTATCCCCTACAACCCAACCAACCTCCCCCCTCTCTTTCCCTTCTTGGCCATGCAAGGCATGCACGCTAGCATGTGCCTGCACGGTCCCCTTTGTATGACCCCTTGCACCCCTGCACCTCCAACCCTCCTTGCACCTGTCCCTGTCATGCCACCATTGTGTCGTCCTTCCCCCTACAGCCGACCATCCTTGTCGCCTTCCCCTTATCCTCATCCCCCTCTTCAGCCTATAAATACCTCAACGATGCCCCTACCCTCTCTTTATCCCTCATTGAGCGCTATTATGCACCATTCTCCAGCCCTCCAGCCATTATCGCCATCGTAGCCAAGCCATGCCACACCCCAGACTCCTCCCCTTTTCCCTCCCTGACCCCCTACGCCTGTCAAGCCCCCATTTCCCTCTTTTTCTCCCCAAACCTGCAAAAGCGCAGGCCACACCTCCCCTGTACCACCTTGCACCACCACCACTACCAAACAACTCCTCACCTCCACACCACCGCCGCACTTCAACCACCCTGCATAGGTGCCCATCCTATGTAGTCAACCCAAACCACCCCTTTCTCCCCTCCATTTTCCCCTTCTTTATCCTCCCTCCTCTCTGTTGCACCACCACTAGCCACCAGTCTGGCTGCCACAACCTCCCTCCCCTACTAGCCTACCTAGTGCCAATACCACCCTCAACCCCCAAGCTGATAACCCCCACCATCGACCTCCACCCTAGTATTGCTATTGTGACCATAGTCGTGCCACCACTCCACTTCTCTTACCCATTATGGTCACCACCACTCCCCTTCCATTTGATTATATTTATTATTATTATTATTATTATTATTTAAAGAAAAAAAGATGAGATAGCTTAAGTTCAGGTATTTCCATTTTTCTAGGTATTGTTTTGTTGAAAATGGGAGAGGAGGCATAGGTTATTCTTGCTCAGAGACCAAAGTCATTTCAGTAAGGATACAGTTATAGCTAGGGAATTATTTTTTTAAAATATGATTTTATTATGTGCTAAAAGAATACGTGCATAAAATATTAGATGGTTTAGGGTTGTATGTGCAGCTTGACTTGCAAGGATTTAAGGTAATAATGTGTGCAGATATGATTATGTTGGTTCATATGTTGATGTGTATTTCTATTATATGGTGCCGCATGCTTTGAAATGTTGGGAATTTTTTGTATTTCAGGCCATGAGACTTAGGAGGGTTTTGAGACCCTGGGGCATTTTGGTCAACATTATGAAAATAAGCATATAGGGAAACCCTATGATGAAAGTTAGCCAAATATCATTTGGAACGTGCTAAACAAATAAATATGGTAAATATAAAAGTGGATTGGGGTAAATATTGCATGGAGAGGGTTGACTGTGCATGGGGTGAGTTAAGTAAGGGATGGTTGCTAAGAATGGATATGGAGTAAATGACGACATTGTTGGGTAGCTTAGCAAAATTGGGGGAGCCCTTGGATGATAAGGGATGGGAGATTACTAAGGAGGCAGAACTAGGGTTTTGGTAGTACAAAACCCTAGGAGGGTAGGTCATTATCGCATGTAGGAAATGGGGGAGTTGGGTTGTACCTATGAACTATGATGTTAAACATGCTATTTGGGGATTATGTACTAAATATAATGGCTAGGTGGGATAAGTGAAAGTAGATACATCTACCATGGGAAAATTAGGGTTTCGAAGGGATCCATTGTGGGAGGTTATTATCACATGTGCCGAATGGAGGAGTCAGGATACAAAATTTTAAGGAATTAATAAGCAAGTAAAATATGTATGGTTCTAGAAAATTAGGGCTAACCAAGTAGTAGAGGAGGTGCTAGATCAACTAGGGAGAACTAAGGTTTTGAGGAGTAACCCTAGAGGCCAATGGTTATCATATGTGAGAAACGGGAGTAATAGGCCATGACTCACGATAAGAGGGGATACTGATGAAAGGTTTGGGTATTTTGGGTGAATTAGGAACTCAAAGGAACAATAGGGGGTATGGAGGTATCAGGGGTTAGGAAACTAGGGTTCCTAAGGGGACAGGGTAGGCCCGGGGCGGTAGTAAGTTAGGAGTTATACTTAAGTTGTGCATGACTGTGTGTGGTATCTGAAACATATAAGATATGAATTAGACATTAATCACTTAAACTAGAAGATCACTTAAGTCGGATCCGGTTGTACCTTGTTGTCGGATCCAGTGATGAGAATAGTGGCCGGGAACGTGCTGCCCTGGGATTGTACCTTATTTACCGATCCACCGACGATAATAATGGGGTCCGTAACTCAAGTAATAAAATACTTGGATAATAATAACCTATGAGAAGACAATAATTACTTATAGTGGAACATCACGTGGGTCGGGGCCGGTTGTACCTTATTTATCAATCTATCGGTGAGAATAGTGGCCAGGAACGTGTTGTCTTGGGATTGTACCTTATTTACCGATCTATTGGTGAGAATAGTGGGGTCCTAAGCCTACATGGATATAATTCATTAGTTAACTATTTATTGCACTATTATATTGAGTCTACCGTTATGACTTGCTTATGCGCATTCTATTTCTTGTTGTGGTGTCATTAATTGCTCTAACCTGCTTAGCTGTATTTTTAGCTTACTTGGTATGTAGCATACTGATCACCCCTATTATGGATGTCGTTTATTTGCAACTTTAAATCTGAGTACCAAAATTTTTCCCCTTCTGTCATCAACAAAAGGTCAAAGGAGATACCAATCCCAAATATGAGGGAAATATGCCCCTAAACAAGTGTATAACATGAAACATTTGAAGAATAGCACAAGTTAGGTTAGAATTGGGAAATTCTCTCCTTGAGAATGTACATCTCAGCATAGGTGAGATAATGTACTTTGATTAAATCATATAAAGGCGTTATTGCAAATCAAAGGAAAGGAAATAAATTTAATATAGACAAAATTTAACCAATCTAAATCATCCCATATCATATCTATGGTCAAAAGGTACAAGAGAGTACATGAGATGAGATAATACAAAGTACTAATGTTAGAATGTTAAAATAAGAGACATATAAGTATAGAACATCGTTAAAATACATAATCAGGAAAATTCATACAACCACATACTTAATGAGTGCAAATATGACCAAAATAATAAAGAAAACACATGGCCCACAGACTATACAGAGTTTCATCAGCACTAGAGGTGCCTAGAACATATGAAGGTAGATCAAATGGTAGGGCTCTATTGAAGGCTAGTTGTAACAGGTTCTCCAAGTCCTCACTCTCAGTATCCTTAGAAGTAGAAGTCTGAATAACATCTCAACCAATCCTAGTAGTCAATGTGAGTGACTCATCACTAGCATGATATGATAGGATAAGATCATTAATATGTGTAGGATCAATACTGGTACCTATGACAACAATATCCTTAGCATCCTTTACCCTAATATCAACATCAGCAAATCAAACACCTTGATTTGTGTCCATATCAACATGTGGTAGATCCTGATGAAGCGACATGAAGACTGGATGAAAATGAGAACAAATAGCATGCACATCATACTCCAAGGAACATAGCCTAGTATCCAACATATTATACATCCATATGAGAAAGTCCAAGATGTTGGCTATTGTCATTATGCTCGAAGTATCAATAGGTGGGGTGCAATGGATAAAGAAGGTATGCTTTGTAGAATTTGATGCAACACCTATGGGAGGGATGAAAAACATATTTTAAAGGTTCATCAGATCGTGGGGGACGTCACATCCATATCTCATCTAAGGTTGTGGTCTCTAAGCAGCTAGTATCATACTAGCGTGAAGTAGTGTAGCTGTAGCCTTGGTCGTGAGGACCATCGTCGTCCCATCATCACTCATCTCATATCCCATACGTCTTAGCATGACCTTACTGAAAATATCCAATAAGTTATGGAGACAAAGTGGAGTAGATAAAAAGTCTCCAAAAGGGCACCACAAAATCTTATGGGATCCTTGTGACGAAGGACCTGTATCCTAAAGTATCTTGACTATAGCTAGCCAAGTGTGCCCCATGTGAAATAATAAGGGCACCCCAAAAACATTTGCTTTTTTTTTTTTACTTTTTTTTTATTTTTAAAACATTAAATAAAATTTAAATATAAGCAATAAAGAGATAAATGAAAAATGAAAAAAAAACTCAAACAAAAATATTTGTTTGTATATGCTTTTTTTCTTCTTAAATACATATTTTTATTTTGATATTTAAAAATAGAATATTTTAATTACTTAGTCTTCAAATTTTCAAAACGTTATCTTTTTATTTTAGTGTCTTTCAACTTTTATTTTTTGAACTTTTATATCTATAACATGTAATTCACAACTACTATAAAATTCATCTAATTGATCAAAATTTAAAATAGAATTACATTGAAACACAACAAACAACATGCCTTATTAATATTTAATTTTATTTTTAAGTTTTTTGTTTATACTTTTTTATGTTTTTAGTTTTTTTTTTAATTTTAATTTTTTAATTTTATGAAAATTTTAAATTAATAATAAAATAATAGTATATTAACTTAATTTGTAATTAAAAATATATAAAATAAGTATTAATGATTACAACTATATGTATACATTTATAGTGTGTACGATACCGTATTTATACTAAAACAATATATTTTAGTAAAAAAAGTTAATGAAAACAAATCTCATAAGTTTGTACCTTTATTTTAAACTCAAAATAGAATTTTCCTTAACCAGACTAAATCTAAAATGCTTCTTCCTTATTTGATAATTACCTTCGGACAGAATGCTTCCTTGTTAGGTCCTTACACATAACACACTTCTTATAAAATTTAAAAATTGATGACATGGACATGGTTCTACTTACACACTATAGTGAAATTTCAACAATTAAAAAAAAAGTACACACACATATATATGATAAATAAAATAAACAGAGGCACTATATATTCATATTGCAAATGGCAGCCGGTTTCAACACAATGCATGTGGTTCTTTGAATCTCTTTGGCACCCACCTTCCTTGCATCAAAGATCATCAACTTGATAGAAATCACAGGCGAAGAACAAAAGGAATACTCAAACCTTCATAAATCCGTGCCACACCTTCAAGTCGCACATGAAGTAGGATCGAAGGGATAACCCAGTCTAACCGTTCCGTAACGGGGAAGACACGATCAAACCAAAAATCCATGGGACCCAATTGTTCAATCCAGAAACAATTAAAGACAGGGGAAAAGACACCGAGCTATCGAAAGCCTTCGTGCATGACCGACACTAAAGGCCGTCGAAAACCTTCAAACCTTTGAACAGTATGAGATTAAGACGAAAACCACAATCTTCAAAACCGCCCACCTCCATTACTGCCGATCTTTTTCGCAAAAAACCTTAGACTTAGATTCAACTTTGGACCACCGAGACACCAAAATAAAATCTTTTAGGTATCGATTGACCAGCTGGATAAAGAAATAATTGTCCATTGTCGGTGCGTTGCCTCTCTCTTCCTTGTAGCTGTAGCTGTGTGTTAGTGTGAGTGTGTGTGTATATTATTTGCGAACATGTTCTCTTCATCTGTCACCACACAAAAAAAAAATGATTTTTTTCACCTGCTTTTTTTTTAATCTAATCTGATTTGAAATATGTATTGTATCATCATTATTATTATTATTATTATTATTATAACTAATATTTTTCTATAATTATATATCATCAGTCCGTTACTACTACCACTATTATTATATTACTGTCATTACTATAATTAATTTTATATTATTTTTAGTATTCTAAAAATTTCGCCAATCTATTTTGCTCAATCAAGTGGCATAACAAAGTGGTTGAATATATAAGCAGCAAAAACAAACACACCCACTTGTTTTTTTTTTTTTTGGAATTTATTGCATGTTTAAGCACAGTTTACATATGTAGCTCCTTAGCTTATTCCATTGTCAAACCAAACAGAGTCGGCCCTCCGTGTGTTTTAGGCCCTAGGCAAAAAAAATAAAAATAAAACAATTAATGCAGTTTTCACCGTAGGATATGTAGTAATTACCAGTAAATCAAAGTATATTTCTATTTAAAAATAGCTCATCTCTTGCCTGCTTTATTGCTCATGTGTTCTTTGTCCATTTATCCATAAAGAACTAGGGTTATTATCAAGTTGAATCGAGCTAACTTTTTATGGGTTCGAGTTTGATTTCATTTACATTTTTAAGGTTTAAACTTAGTTTAAGTTTAAAACCATCCCAACTTCTCATGAACTATTTGGGTTAGCCAGTTTAACATAAATAAATCAAATCAACTCGTTTATCATGATTCACTTCGTTAAACTATTTGTCTCGTTAAAGTTTAACTTAATAAACTCATTTAAGCATTTGTCTTTATTAATGACTCATTTAAGTATTTGACTTGTTTATTAAGTAAATTCTATACAAATGAGTTGAGCCTATAAACGAGCTAATGAGCGAGTCAATCTCTAACTGGTTTGTGAACAAACGAGTCGAACCTACCATGGATCGAGCTCTAATCGTTTAACAAAAGAGGCTAAAAATAAATCCTAGCTTAACTCGTTTACCTAAACAAATAAGTCTAGTCGAGCTCTTAACAGACCAAGTTGAATTGGCTTGTGATCCAACTTGGTTCGTTAACAACACTAAAAAAAAGGTAATATATATTTCCCCAAAAAATTAGGAGTTCTAGGGCTGGACCTAATTACTTTTATTACTATTATTATTCATTAACAACACTAAAAAAAGTAATATATATTCCCCTAAAAATTAGGAGTTCTAGGGCTGGACATAATTACTTTATTATTATTATTATTATTTCAAATTTATTATGATTCTTCTTCTTCTTCTTCTTCATCTTATTATTATTATTATTATTATTATTATTATTATTATTATTATTATTATTATTATTATTATTATTATTATTATTATTATTATTATTATTATTATTATTATTATGTCAAAAAATGTTTCTTAGGATGCATTCTCATCACCTTATAATCAAAACTTATCAATAAGATTAAATTAGTACAATTAATAATGATAACCAAAAAATAATAACCAATGAGAGCAATAATGATAATAGTTTTAATAAACCAAATTAGTGGTATATGATAGAGGTTTAAAAGAATTTATAATATTACATATATTAACAAGGTTTGCCATTTCTTTGAAAAGTCTATCTTTGTAGAACTCCACAATTAAGTGTGTTTGGCTTGAAACAATCTAATGACGGGTGCTCTCGTGTGAAATTTTTTAAGAAGCATGTGAGTGATGATAAAACTCACTCTAAATGACTCATGTTTATCCATGATGTTAGTCATCAATTCCAAAATGACATAACTACTTGAAACTAAGGTATGGTCAAAGCATATAACACCCCCATTTTCATAACCAAATTTTTTTTTGCAAAGCATTTTTTTGAAGCTATATAAAAATTGCATGGTGTTGATGCCGCATCCAACATAGGATATGTACGGATATTACCTAAATATAACACCCCCAAAAATTTTACTATTGAAAATTTTCATTATAAAAAGATTTGTGGAAGCCAAAACACAAAATAAATGAGTGTTATGTCACATCCAACATAAATAAGGTACTTCTTATATTCAATCCATGTTGGATACAAAAATCATATTAACTCATAACAAAATCAAGTGTGGGAAATACTTGCCTTGACAAATACAAGATTATAAAAAGAAAAAGTGAGTAGAATAAATACAAATGCTGAAAAGATATATAGGGCACTAAATTATAAAATAAAGTAATAAGAACAAGTGGATATCACTCTATCATCGTACCCAATAACCACCCACTATAGACAAGCAACAATTAAATAATGAAGATAATCAACAACATGCAAAACATCACATTGTTCACCCCTAAAATCAGAGATTGACACATTGAGACAAATGACGTTAGGACACTACGTACTAATGACCATGATTACTTAAAAGACATATCATGTTTCACATTGAGCATAACATGCGTGAATCAAATCATGAATGCATACAATACATCATACTCATGCTTGAATGTTTACGACAAAAGAAACATTACAATCATGTGATCACTAAACACAATATTGGAAGATAACATCAGATAGAAACGAAATCAAGATTTGTACTAGGTGAACACACAACAACACCTATATATAAAAAGGATGACCGACTCGCTACATACTGAGTAAAGTAACCATACACATCACAAGAAGAGAGCATGCATGACACTAACAACCTAATGGCAAGATAGTACACTATTTTTTAGGTTACTTGATCACACAAGACCCATACAACATGCAAATAAGATATTCTCATACTTATTCCATATCGAAACTTACCATTCCCAACCATGTTTGGGATTTCCGTAAATGCTTATTCAATATTAATCAAATCCATTAGATTATTCCTTCTAGAAAAATGTTTGGATTCCATTACCCTTTTCAAAGTCATCAAGTACTTATTCGGGTTTACCCATCAAAGCCTTTACAACACCCATTGAGTATGTCATGAGTGATGATCCTCTTAATCCATCCATTACCTTGTTAATCTATGTTAACATATGTATTTTAATCATTAAGTAGTCATATAACATAGTTAAGCATAGTCTCAAATCATATCCAAGCCAATAAATCAAAATCATACAGCCTACCCAAACCATTCGATCAATCCGACTTAACCAGTCAATCAGTTGTACCAATCGATCTATCAATTAGGCTAACTAGTCTATTGGTTTGGGCTGACCAGTCGATTGGTTTGGGCTAAAAAATCTATTATTTTTGCTTGGCTAAACCAAGGTTCCCCCCAAACTGGTCAATCAGTTTGGCTAAACTAGTCTACTTGTTTATGATACGAGATAATTGAAGAGGGAGACCAAAGTATTTTTAGAGAAATACCTATAGATCAATATCTAGCATAAAAAGAGAATAAAATGAAGGAAAATGGAGTGGTTTAGTGGTGCCAAAAATAGTGGACAAAGGTAGAGAATGGTATGTCAACCAAGAGAAGAGAAAGGGGATGTTGAAGGTGATGATTGTGAGGTGGAGTAAAGGATAAGATCAAATGAGAGGAGTTTAGATACTTTTGTTAATTTAATGTAGATTATAAAGAGATAAATATATAAAAGAACAAGGTAGGATATTTTGTATGGTGGGGATGGCGGTTACCAACAACCATAGGCTGAGCATGGCCATTCATTTATCTTGGTTTGACACATGGAAGTATAGGATTAAGTTTCACATAAATTAGAGTGAAATAGGGGGAAAATTGAATTTCATGACGTATACATGTCTAATAAAATGAAATAAAAATTATAAAAGTAAATTCACAACATTTTTAAATCATTTTGGGTTCAATAACGTTAAAACATAGTAATCCTCGTAGTTTCTTAAAATTTGGATAGTTAAAAAGGTTGTTTAGATATTTAAAAATACAAAATGAGTTGAAACGAACATAAATAGTACTTTTTTGCAAAGATCTTTTAATATAATTTTAATATAGCCTAAGAGACTTAAAAAAATAATCTTCCTTAGGTGGAGACGGGAGATTTCAACACTTTTCTAAAACCCAATGAGAAGCTACAAGGTAATCAAATAAACTCTCAAGATGTTGAAGACTTTAGACAATTTGTTAGTTCCTTACATCTTTGTGATATAAATTACATTGGTGCCTTCTATACCTGGTGTAATAATCAAGAAGTTCCCGATAGAATTTACTGCAAACTTGATAGAGTCATGAGAAACCTCTTGTGGCTAGATACTTTTTCCAACTCAAATGTAAACTTCTAGTCTCCCATTATTTCTGATCATACTTTCATGGTGTTAAGCATCCCCCACGCCATCAACACATGACCTAAACCCTTTTGTTTCTTCAATATCTAGACTCTTACTACAGATTTCACTCCTTTGCTATAAGAGTATTAGATAAAAAAAGTATCATGGAGATCTTATTTCTACTACTATAGCTAAACTGAAAGCCTTGAAACATCCTCTAAAAATTTTGAAGACACTATGATAATATTTCTAAAAAGGTAATTCAAGCTTGTATTCACTTATCAACCATACAACAATGCTTAAACTCATCTCCTCTTGATATTGAGCTGTTAGAACTTGATAAGAAGCAGCAGATCCTCTATACTCATCTAGTAAAGTGCAAAGAAAGCTTCCTAAAACAGAAAAGCTTGGATCTTATGGTTAAATCTTAGAGACAACAATACTAGATTATTCCAGAATATACTTAAAAGCAGAAATCACACTAACCATATCGGGGCTATCAGAGACGAGATAGGAGATCTTTATACATATTCTATTAAGATTCAATTTATTCTCATATATTTATTCTAGAATCTACTTGGCAAAAAAGAAGAGATCACTTGTCAAATTCTCCCAAAAATTATAAACAAAGGGCCAAACTAACAAGGAAGCATCAAAATAATCTACTTCGACCTTTCTCCAAAGAAGAAGTCCACTAAGAATTTTTCTCCATGCATTTTAAAAAAGCTCTAGGTCTAGATGGGTATAATCAATACTATTTCAAATATTCTTGGGAGATCATTGGAGAAGATATATGGGAAAGTGTCTATGAGTTCTTCCTGCTAAGTAAATTGCCATATAGCCTCAACATTACTACTCTCAATCTCATTCCAAAAGTCCCAAATGCTGATAAACCAGGAGACATTAGGCCTATTGCATGTGCTAATGTTCTCTATAAAATCACTGCAAAAGTCCTCACTGCAAGACTCCAACCTATAATGGCATTGATTATTGGAGACATTCAATCAGGTTTTATCAAAGGTAGAGGGATTGGTGAAAATATTATCCTTGCAACTGAGTTGGCGAAAGGATATAATCAACATTATCTCTCCCCAAGATGCATGATTAAAATCGATATGAAGAAAGCCCATGATATAGTAAACTGGAGAATTTTAGAGCAATGCTACTTGCATCACATTTCCCTCTCTACATTGTCAAGCTCATCATGACATGTGTGTCTACAATGAGCTACACACTAAAGCTAAATGGCACACTACTTCCCCCTTTTAAAGCCAAACGAGGAGTGAGACAAGGTGATCCTCTTTCTTCATATCTATTTGTTATAGTTATAGAATACCTAAATAGAGCTCTACGAGGGTTTTGGGGAAATTCTGAATACAAAGCTCATCCAAAGTGCAACAAAGAGAAGCTAGTTAACCTCATGTTTGCTAATGATCTACTGCTGTTTAGTCGAGAGAATGTAAATTCATTAAGGATCTTAATGAATACTTTCAGCCACTTCTTGTCCCTCTCTAGATTAAAGCTTAATGTACTTAAAATTACTATCTTCTATGGAGTTAAGGTATCTGCAGAAAAAAATCAATCCTTTATTCAGAAATTCATCTTCAAATAGGAGAAATCCCAGTGAAGTATCTAGGGGTAAAATTAGTTGGATCCACCCTGAGAAAACAACATTACAACCCTTTGCTACAAAAGTTAACCGGAAAGATTATCCAATGGAAAAACAAAACTCTTAGCTATGCTGGAAGACTCCAACTTATAAACTATGTACTTATGGGGATGCATGCATATTGGAGCCTCCTTTTCATGCTACCAAAGTATATTCTATATGATATTAATGTTGTTTGTAGATCATTCCTTTGGACACGGATGGAATCCTAACTAAAAAGTACTATTGCATAGGAAATCATATGTTCTCCCAAATATGAAGGAGGCTTGGATGTACTAAATATACAATGGTGGAATCTTGCAGCTATTGGTAAACAACTTTGGTTTATTGTTAAGGAGAAGGAAGTACTATAGATCAAATGGATACATGCTTATTACATCAAAGGCCGAGATTTATGGAATATTAGTCCTCCTACCAGTGCTTCAAGGGTATTCAAGAAAATCATGGAGACAAGAATAACGTTTCTTCTTCTTTTTGATCCAGTCTAGGTCTCGAAAATATGTTTGAAGATAGGAGAGTATACCATATCCAAAGCCTATCACCTATTGTACCCAGGAAAAATAAAATTTCGATGGTCCAACATGATATGGAATAAACTTTCACTTCCTAGAAACCAAATCCTTCTCTAGCTAACCATTCGAGGCAGATTGTTTGCAAGAGACAGAATGCTTCATATGGGCTTTAATACATCTCCAATATGTGAACTATGCTGACAACAAGATGAAACACTTGCTCGCCTTTTCTTTGAGTGCACGTTCTCAAGATCAATATGGCTATTTGTTATGGAAAAAAATAAGAAGCTCATAGCAGTTCACTACTTGACAGAGAGTTACTCATTGGCTCATGAAAGGAGTAAGGGGGTCATTAATTCATCAACAATTTTTTCGTGCCTTATCTACGAAAGTAGTATATTATATATGATAAGAAAGGAATAGAAGAATCTTCCAAAGAAAAAATAAGTCTCCAATCCAAATTATAAAAATCATAGTGTAGGAAATGGCAACAAGGGTTGATTTCTTTCATTAATGTAAATCGTATAGGGATCTTATTAGACTAATAGATGCTCTAATTTAAAGTTTGTCTTTCCTTTTGTAATGGTTGGAACTTTTGTGATCTTCCTTTCAAAGCATTATACCATTCAATTTTCTTATAAAAAAAATGATTCCAAAAACAAATAAAAAAATAAACTACATAGATGATGTATGATAGTCTAATGTGAGTAACAAAATTTCACATAAATAAATTCGTGAAAAAAGGGTTAAGAAATGAAAAGTAGATATTTTAAAAATGAAACAAGAATTTTTATTTAATCAAAGAGTGTAATAAATGTCCAAAATATAATAATTTTTAATTAAAATAAACCCAGAACAATAGTATTAATACTATTAAAAATGTTAATTATGGTATAATTAATAATAATAATAATAATAATATATTAAAAACATTAATTTAAAATAGAAATCAGTAAAAACAAGCTCATGCAGTCGGTATACAGAAATTCTTGAAAGGACAACATACATATGATAAGAAGCCCTTTGAGTTCATATATTTGTGCCGTGCGTAGTCCACCCACCCTATCATTAATGTAACCTACTCTGATTCGGGTAGTTGACAGCGCAGGTTAGAACCGGAAACTCGTAGGGTCCGCTAAATCAGAAAAATCGACAAGCTGATATAAACAATTATAAAATAAATATATGGTATGCCTAGATAACATTGTATTTTCTCTCAATAATTGATAGAATAGAAATATCGCTCGGCCTAACACTCTGAATAAATCAATAGAGCATATTGTATCAGAAAGATTTGAATCCAGAATAATGCCCATATTTTTTTTCTTAACAATTAGAACAAGAATTCAAGGTCTCTGGAAGTATACGTGGAATACTCTTTTTCATTAGACTCCACGTATAGTAGTAATAGATAAACATGAGGTATTAGTCAAATTGTTTTAGGGTAATTTTGTTTTCAAAATTTCAGGGTTTTCCCACTTCTATTAAAAAAGTAATTAAAATTATTGTAAAAGCTAACCATATCTCTTGGACTACGTACGGACGCTGCTTCAATGACCCAATAAATATTCCATTAACTTCAATTAAATAATGAATTTACGGTTGCTTCAATGTCCCATTAAATATATTCTATTGATTACGTATATTTTTAAATATCTTTTGCTCTTGTTTTAAGGTGCGCATTTCACGGGTCAATAAACACGTATGCATGTATATCATACTCTTTATGTATGGAAAAATAAATTATTCTGATACTAAATTTTTGTATAAAAATAAAATTAAGTTAAAATTTGCTTTTATTTTTTTATCTTTACTTTACATTTTCTATATATATATATATATATATATATATATATATTAAATACTTTGATATTTTTTTAATAAATGATATAAATAAAATTTTAAGACTATTTTTATTAAATTTTTAAAAAGTGCATAAATTATAAAAATATTTTTTTATATGAATAGAGTACTAAGTTAGAAGTTGTGTTGTAGGGAGACAGAGATGGAGAGAAACATAAAAACATGATTTTTTTTATTAAGAAATTGGGGACAGAGGAAAGCAAAAATAATATACACATACGCGTTATATTAAATTTAAATTAAGAGAGAAATATATATATATTCTAAAACCACTAGCTATTTTAGTTGATGTAAATCATTAACCCGTTAGAAGTGCTACCTATGGTATTTGTCATAAGTGAAAAGACAAACAGAAGATGTATCTTGAAATATATATATATATATATATATATATATGTTTGTATATTGAAAAATATTTTGATGAGGGAAAAAATAGATTGGATTTAAATGTATGTTGTTTGTATTTTTTTTAATACCAACTAATTTGATCAAGTAGATAGTTTAGTACTCATTTGGTACGAGAGTAATTGAGACATAAAATATACCCTCATATTTTTTACCGGCCTTAAATACTTTAAAGACAACAAATTTTTTGATAGTACTTATTTTTGTTCGAACAAATATCTAAAATAAATAGTTTTTTTTTTCAAAATTAAATAGACTATATAAGAAGTATAAAATTTAAAATTATCTTTTTCATCGCTACTATCGTACACCAAATGAGTAGTATATTTATTTGTATTTCATTGGGCCTATTAGAAGATAAAAGTAAATAAAAACACGTAAAATTACTTATGAAGTATCGGACATGTGTATATCGTTAACAATGTACCATCCCTTACTAAATTTCATCAAACAATGTAAGAGAATGCTACTTGCGTTTCACATTATTGCTAGGATTATTTTTAACATTATAGATATTTTTCTATTTATTAAAAAACTCCATACACTATTTTATATATATTGTTCATAGAATAAAAAGGATAAGGTCCCGAGGGACATTATTTAACTTATAAATTAAAAGAGGCGAGATGATTCTTATTTTTTATTTTAAATGACACAACAAGACCTCATAAAGCAGCAGGTGACCACAACTCAACCAAATTTATGGGTACCTAACAATTTGTCGAGGAGGCGGGAGCAAAAATGGAACCGATCAACAACTCAGGCAAAAGACTGAATATAAAAAAAAAAAAAAAAACGATGCCTTTTTAATCTAATGTATAAAAATGAAAATAGGAAGATTTTGGTCAGCGTTGGGATCTGGGCTTTAAGGCTGTCGAGCCCTGGCGAAGAATCTTTTAATAAAACTTATCATCAATGCACGGGAGGGGAGGCTAATGAAATAGTCAAGTACAGTGCATGATACAATACAACACATCCCAACGTGTACGGGATGTGCATCGTCAGTTTTTAATTGCAACTAGCCCCTCGGTATCCCTGTTCCTACATTACATTAGCAAAAGTGCAAGCTCAACAAAACATAGTACTAGTGTACTACATCTACATGAAGACATAGTCCAAGTGTACTAAGCTTAGGCTTAGAATTGTGAAAGAAATATGCGATTCAAAAATTCGAATCTCAAAAATATGATTCTAAAAAATTTGGCTGGAATGAAGCGGATCTTTTATCTTATTTTTTTTAGCAAATTATTCTAACCAATGTAATATCTTATTTTTAATGTATTTTACTATATTTTGAGTATGTATACTATATTATATTTTGAAATTATTATATTGTATTTGAATATATAAAAGTATATTTTATTTTGAATATATATTGTATCTAGATATTATACTATATTTTTAGTGTATTATATTATATTGTAATATATATATTTTTTCTAAATATATGTATCCAATTAAAATATTAGTACAATTAGATATTTAAGATATATTCAGTAAACCAATCCAATTTTTTTGACATCCGATTCAATTTAAGGAATGTGACGCAAATGTTGTACAACATATATATATATATATATATATATATATCCAATTTTACACACCTGATTTTGTTCAGTGATTAAATATTAGCTATCTGGTAGTAGAAGTTTCATATATGAATTCCTTTTTTTATATAATTTTCATCTCTTAAATAATTTTTTGTACAGTCTTCACAATTCCTTTTGAATTAAAAATCTTAATATTAATTATTATGCTTTGATTTAGTTTACTAGTAGATCTGGTTCTAATAACTCAAATGGGTCAAATCACATATCATTAATAAGTGAGTCAAATTCTGTATTTTAAAATATGTCATATGGTAAGTCAAATTTTATACTTATGTTATTATATAGTAAAAAAAAAGGAGATCAAAATTTTCTTGATCAATAAATGTACATTCAACAAAATTAGAATGAAACATATTAATTTCATCATATAATAGTAAAAAAAATACATAGAAATAAAAATCAAGTTTAACTTTGCTATATTAATTTCATGGTAAAAAGAATGTATGTGCAAGTATACTGTTTGGTGTGCAACGAATACAAACAATTTAATTGAGGGTCATGACTCAAGCTAAAGATATGTTCTCTTCACTTTATTCTTGAATCAAATCATACCTGTTTAAATAAAATAAAGCCAACATAATTTAGATAATAGTAAATTAATTATAAAATGATAGTATTTATAGCAATAGTAATGAAAAAAATATATTGAAAATGATAATAATAAATAAATAAATAACATATTATTGTTTACAAAATTTAGATCACATTAAGTTTAATTTGATCAAATTAGAACAATCAAGATAAAGAGAGAAAGCTTTAACTCATTTAGATTGGTGGGGATTGGTTTGTCAAGGGCACTTGTTAATACTTATTTTTTTAAGACCTAAAGTATTATAACTAATGAACCAATTACTGAAACTCAATTTGATTGGTGATCTTAAATTCTAGCTTTTATTCCTACTTTTAACAATGTTAACAAGCACTCATGGAAGAATGAGAACGTACATATGGAGTAAAGAGTGAGCATAGATATGAATTGCAGACTACTTAAACCTTTCATAGGAAGATAAGTCAAGCTAGCTTTAAAACAAATGCACTTTACGAAGGCGCCTGGACCTAACAGTATTTGTACACTTTTCTATCAGAAATATTAGCACATAAATGGAGTTGGTGTAACTACAACGGTATTAGATGTGCTATGAGGACACCTATTACCTGATAGAATGAACTACATCTTTAGTCGTCCGATCCCTAAGATATCTAATGCATGGCACATGTCTGACCTCATACCTATCTGTTTATGTAATGCAGTGTATAAATTGGTTTCAAAAACTCTTACCAATTAATTGAAACCAATTTGATCTTAAGCACTATCTTAATTTTATTACCTAGATTTTTCTAAAATAAGTAATTATTATGGATAACTACTTTTGATAAGTAGATCCAAACATGAGTACCAAAGTATTTTTGTTGTCAAGTGTTTTATCATGTATAATGTCCTTGTAGAATTTGAAGCATTCCATTATATAAAACACGCTAAACACCCAACTATAGGTATAAACATGGAGAGATGGCACTAAGTATAATACTCTAAATTTTATCTGATTTTAATCCCAAGTAATTAATAGCTTAACATAATCATAATATCAATTTCAGGCAATTTATATTTTAACCTAATCCCAATATCAAATGATTGATGTTTTAATCTTACCTTAATTATTTAATCATAATTTTAAACATAATCCTAACCATAATTCCACACTTATTTTTCCTTTTCCCCCTTTTCTTTCTCTTTTTCCTTCTTCTTTATCCCTTTTATTTTTCTCTTGCTTGATCTTTCTTCTTCTTTTCTATCTTGCATGTGTCTTCTTCTCTATCCCAACCAAACTCCCCTTATCAAGCTTCCTAAGCTTGACCATCTCAGACGTCATCTCCCACAAATCTTTGGGCGTGTTTCATTGAAAATGTTGCCCAACACTTTCCCTTGATCATGTCTCACCTTCAGCTTGTGCACGTGCCCACTTGTCGTTTACTATATGCATGACACCATGCATGTGTGTGTAGGGGTGTGTGTGTGTGTATACCTCTTTACCTCATTTATTACTCACCTAATTCATTCCCTTCCTCCATTACCAGCGAGCACCCTAACCCCAAGCTTCTCCTCCTTCTCCTTTCTTCATGCCCAGTTTTTCGATGCCATACATCACACACCACTCGCTACCACCAAGCACCGCCATTTTTCCCAACAACCAACCACCGCAACTCCCCCATAAACCCCTCTTCGTCTCTATCACAACTCACACAATAACACACCCCTCACCCACCTTAGCCTAGCTATGTCAACCCTGGATGCTACCAATCTCCAAGTTGCAACAAGGAGTTTCTTTACCCCTTAACTATGGTAAGTAATGGTGTTTCCACCCTCCGAGTTGTGGTTGGGAGTGTCATCTCTCCCTTAGATGCAAAAAGTTTTTCCGTTGCACCCCCTTTGATGTATAAGCTAATTCATGCCTTACGCGCCTTAGTTTGCTTCAATTTTTGCTCTATTTTCCACCCTCCTTGCCTTACCTTTTCCTTGGTTGACTTCATTATTTCTAATGATGTATTATCCCTAGTTATTTGGTGACTTTCTAGTGGATTTGGAGGAAGCATATTAGGTTTATACGTGCTTAGAGACTAGAGACGCTAAGAATATAAGTCGTAGTTATGGATTTCTTCTTAATATTGTGTATGATTGTGTGTATATTATCATTTTGTTATGAATATCTTAATAATTTCATGTTTTTAATGTCATGATGTGATAATGTGGTATCATATGATGGGAAGTGAGTAAAATGAGAAAGCGTGCGTTTATACGAAATTGTTACAATAAGTCTTCTCCTGTAAGCCCTAAGTGAATTAGTATGATATGTGGTATTGTAAAATGTGGGTTTGATTATGGTAAGTGGAAAATGATTGTGGTTAATATGTATGGTGGTGTGATAAATTGAGGGTCAGAAAATAATGATATCAAATTATAGGGTTTTGTGGAAAATATAAGTGTTTTGGTATCCTTGGGGGTATTATGGTCAATATGAGTTTAATATGAAAATGTTATTATTTTAGTGTGTTAAATAGTTTAAATTATCACGAGTATAACATATGGAATATTTGGAACAATTATGAATGACTTAAGTCTAAATAAAGTGAGAAAAATGCTTAAGTTGGAAATAATTATTCCAGATGTAGATCCATTATCGTATATGTGAAACGTTGGGGTTAGAATTTAAATTTAGAATATGTTGTTAATATTGGTATTTTATGAATTTTTATTGAATTTTCTAGTTATGTGGGTCATATGGAAAATTTTATGCTAACTCGTGAAATTAGGATTTTGTAAAAATTTATAAATAGCAACCCTAAAGTTAAGTTATTATTATATGTGTGAGATGTTGGAGTTAGACTCTGATTTGCAGATATGTTGTCAATAATAATATTTTAATGATGGGCATTGAGTTTGGTGATAAAATGAGTATCAAGGAAGAAATTATACTTAAATTGTGAAATTATGGTTTCTTAGGAGAAATATGGCAATTTTCCTTCGAAATTGTATTGGTATTCATATTATTGTGTTTTATGTGTTTAAAATAATTATTTTAAGATATATTATGTGAATTAAATACCTTTATCTATATGATGATATTGACATATACCACAATGAATAAGATATTTTGTTATACTAATGGATTCTATTTTGTGGTCCTTGCCTATTCAACGAGCCATTGTGACTTTGCATATTTATTTTAAGAGTATTGCTTGATGGCTAATAGATAGGATTTGAGAGTTAGGACTATCCTGTAATGCCCCCATTTTTTACTCTTGTAATATTTTGTTTAAAAAGAATAATGCAAAAAGAAAACGCATGAAACGGGGAATGTTACTTATACACCTAACATAAGACAAATGTCCATCATCTATCTTATGCTAGGTTTAAGGCTAAAACCCTGTCCAATAATACCAAAGGCATAAAAAATTCCAAATTATTGAACCAAACAAACATTGGTAAAAATAATGCAAAACTTATGAAGTAAATCTGGATTTTAAAATTTTCAATCAAATAACAAAATATGAATGGTTGTTTACAACACCACATAACAAATACAACAAAATTTCTTGAAGTCATAAAATATATAAAAATTCAATACAAAAGTATTTGAGTGTTGAAAACTTTGTTAGCCCTAACACTCAGCCCATGCCAATAATCATAGTTGAACTCAAGCAAGGATACCTACATATAGGCATTTAAATAGTTGTAATATTAGTACAATGCCGCATTAAGTAAACAACCCAACTCATAACAATAACACATGCACATTTGATGTTTGATTGTGACATGGGAAAAATGACATCTTGATTAACATGCGAGAATGGAAACATTATCAATGGCATGCTCATATGTTATCATGTACATAGCATATCATGCTATCATATCAGATTATGGAGGACATAATAACTTGTTATGTAGGAGAACAAATCAAACATAAGAGTTCCCATTACAAGCTCATATGGAGTTACATGACATGGCATAACAAAATATTCTTGAACTATAAGTGAAACTCATAAACACGAGCATCATATGATATAGAAATAGGAGAACATGCAATAATAGAATAATATGGCACATTCACTTGCACATAACGATTCACTTATTTCCATGAAATCCTTCCACTTTAGTTTCATGTAATATTTACCTAATGATTTTTGTTAAATAAATTTTATATAAAATATAATTGACTAATATATTCTTTGTGATGCAAAATATCATTTAGTGGAATTTATTAATAAGTGTTTCAATGAACTAAAGTGGAAAGATTACAAGGAAATAAGTGAATAGTTGTGTGCAAGTGAATGTGCCATATTATTCTATTGTTGCATGTTCTCCTAATTATACATCATAATATGCTCGTGATTTTTAGTTTCTCCTATGGTTCGAGAATCTTTAAGTTATGTCGTGTCATGTAACTCTATATGAGTGTGTAATGATAACTATTATGTTTGACACGTGGTTATTAAAATCCTGATTTGATTTAATGATTCTATGATCCAAAAACTATAAAATAAAACATGATACTAGGTAAAATATTAAACTAATACATAGTTATTGAGTCATACAATACGATCCTACTGTAGAATCTTATAATCTTGGCTAAAATCCTACAATTCTACATAATAAGTATTTTTTTATCATTTTATCTCCAAATCTATTTCCCATGTTATTCCACATATATTTCTTCCTTAATCCTCTAATTTTTTTATTCTATATTATTTTACAACATGTCTTGAAATTAAGGTGAAGCAAATACAATAGGACGAGATACCACTAAGACAATGAAGTTGATAGTTTATGCAAAATGTTGAAAAAGAATGTAATATCCATCTAAATGGTGAAATGAATATATTAGATTTTACAATATTATTAATTATTAAATTATATTGAACTCAAAATCAATTTTTTTTATGGTCATGATAGCCTTATAATGTAAACAAGCTATATTTTATACTTTACACATGGCTTATATAGTAGCTTAACCTGTGCGCATATAGTAAAACATCCTTTTATTAATTTTTTTTTATCTCGATTCATCAAAATTTCAAAAACGAACATAAACTATTGTTGGGTCTCATTATCTTAAATGATAGAAAATAATGCCATCTCATTGTTGCCTTCATTTTCACTCACTTTCTTCATTATTTTTGTAATTTTCTTAATGCTAACAATGTTGTATATGTTGAAAATAAAGATTTGTATGTTATCTCTACCCGTAATTTCATTGCATTTTTGACATTTCATTTGACAATTTATTTATGACGTTGTTGACTTAATATACCTTCTAATATGTACAATGACTTAAATAATTTATGCTACTTGTAAGTTGTTACAACTCAAATAGTGGTTGTACGAGAGCTTTAGAGTATACTTCTTACACTCTTTTAAATTAAAATATGTTATTTTATAACATATAAATATATAAGTTTTATAATTTCACCTTCTTTTTTTTAGGATCTCATGATTCTACATTCCAATTATACGACCCAATCTTGAGCTTCCAAATAAATCATAGGTAGAATATTGATTCTAACAATCTTGTTTTGACTTATTATTCTGCATAGCAAGTTATGTTGTCCTCCATAATATAATATGATAGCATGTTATTCCATGTACATGATAACATGTGAGCATGCCATTGACAATATTTACATTCTTATATGTTAATCAATATGTCATTTTTCTAGTGTTATGATCAAAAATTAAATGTGCATATGATTTTTCTATGAGTTGAGTTGTTTACTCAGTACATCATCGTACTAGTAGTGCGCTTTTTTAGATGGGTATGTGTAGGTATCATTGGTTGAGTTTGACTATTATTATTGGTATAGGATGAGTAATATGACTATTGGAGTTTTCGTCATTGTAGGGCTTTTGTATTTAGTTTTTAGCTATATTATGACTTCAACAAATTGTTTTATAATTTTTATGTGGTTTTGCAAACAAGCATCTATACTTTTTTATTTGATTGAAAATTTGAAAATCTATATTTACTTCACGGTTTTTTCGTTTTTTTTACTAGAAATGATTTGGTCTAGTAATTTGGAATCCTTAACGTTTAAGATTTTGTTGGATAAGATTTTACCTTTGCACAACATCATATAGATGATGTACATCTGTTTTATGTTAGCTATGATGGTAACAATCCTAATTTCTCATGTTTGCTTCTACATTATTCTTTTTAAATGAAATTATACAGGAGTTAAAAATGGGGGTGTTACATATCCAGTTTTCACTTTGGCTTCTTTTGATATGGATTTCCCTTGGAATCTTATGCCCCCTTATATATTTTTTTCCTGTTGGTAGTTATAATCTTATCCAATCATTTTTATTATTAAAACTGTGATAGTTTGTAATTTAATCTCTAATCTAATTTCATAATTATTCTTGTTAAATTAAAGTGGAGTAATATTTTAGGATTAACACTTAGTGTAAGAATGGTATTGGAGACCTGATTTATACTAAGTATGGTGGTAACACCTTATAATTTTAATGTATTAGCTTCCACAAATAAAACCTTTACACAAAATTTTAAAGTGGAAAAATGGGTGTGTTACATCTACAAAATGAGTAGCATCATCAGTTTTATTGCATAGAAAAAAGTGTGCCATCTTCGAGAACCTATCAACCAGCATCATAATTAAAGCCTTCCCTCTTTGAGTCATTGGTAACACAAGTATGGAATCCAAACTAACTGACTATCGTGGTTGAGTAAGCATGTGTATGGGTATGTAGAGACACTATTGGAAGAAACTCTTACTCTTTTAGCATGTAGGATGCCTTCCTACTATATCTTGAACTCCCTTATGCATCATGTGCCAATAAATATGCTCATGAAATAGCTATAAGGTCTTGTTCATTCCAAAGTGACCTTGTTACACCACCTTCATGGGATTCCTTGATCAATAAGTCTTGAATTGAAGGTTTAGGGACACAAAAATTGTTTTTTTTTTAAAAAAACATCTTGAACAACATATGCTCAATTTTTTCCATATTTCTTGCAAGCTTCAAAAATATCACTAAAGCCTTTATCTTTGGAATAGATCCCTTGAACAATTCAAACCTAAGAAAATTTTCATCCATTAAAGTAATCACTATGGATATTCTAGAAAGTGCATATGTTACCACATTCTCCTTGCCATCCACGTGCTTGGTAGAGAACACGAATGTTTGTAACAATCTCATAAAATTATGTCTTGGACTCACTTTATTTTGGAAATGTAAATACTTAAAACTCTCATGATCTAAATGAATAACAAACAAAATTTCCCTCAAGTAGTGTCTCAATGTCTTTGACTAGCTTATGATAACATAAAACTCCTTATCATAAGTTGAATAGTTGAGTTTTGAGCCATTCATCTTCTCACTAAAGAAAGCAATTAGTCTCTTATATTGAGAAAGAACGCCTATAATACCTACACCACTAGAATCATGAGTTACTTTAAATAATTCGTTAAAGCCAGGTAGGGATAATATTGGTGCACTAAAAAGCTTTGTCTTCAATTATTCAAATGCTTTAGTGGCATTTTCATTCCACTTGAATTGTGTGATATGTTTTGATATCGTTGAGAAGTCTTTGACGAATCTTTTATAGAAAGATGCTAAGCCATGGAAATTCCTTACTTAATGCACATTAGGAGGGATAAACCATGTTTGGATTACTTTAACTTTGGATGTATCAACTCTCACACCATCTCCACCCACAATATATTTAAGGAACACTAAACTCTCCACCATGAAACTACATTATCAAGCTTCCCATTTAGTTTTTCAAAAAATTTCCTAAGTGCATCAAATAATCATATTTGGTTGTGTTATATACTAATGTTTCATCTAAGTACACCACCATAAAAGTAACAAGGAAATGTCTAAGTGTTTTATTCATTAGGCACATAAACAAATTTGGTGCATTACAAAGCCCATATGGCATCACCAACCATTCATACAAACATACATCATCCTAAAAGAAATTTTCAATTCATCATCTTCCGTCATTTGCATTTGATAGTATCCACTCTTTAGGTCAAGCTTGACGTTGCCCTATATAGTTCATACAGCATGTCATTTAGTATTAGTTTTTGGAACCTATACTTGATTGTGATGTTGTTAATTTTCCTTAAGCCAATGCACATCCTCCATGTACCATCTTTCTTTGGAGCCAAAAAAGTGGCAACACAACATGGGCTCATTGAAATACCCTAGAATTAATTATTTTGGGAAATAAGTCTTTAAATAAGGATTATTGGGGAATTTATTTAATATATTACTCTTTATAAATTAAAAAGGATTTTGTAGGGCAAGCTAATAGGAATTTTGAGATAAATTACAAGGGTATCTTTATACAAATATATATATATAATTTTAGGCCCTAAATTAGCCTAAAAAGGAGGATAAATATTTTATTTAATTATTTAAATATTCTCACTCTAAGTACCTAAGGTAAATACTCTAAACATTTATATAAAATAAAATAACATAAATAGATTTTTTCTCCCTTTTTCTTCCTTTTTCCTTTTTCTTCTTCCCCCTTCCTTTTCTCGCCGTTGGGCCAGCCCCGGCCCAACTCCCTTTCTTCCCCTCCTTCCTCACGGCCCAGCGCCGCTCGGCCATCCCTCGCATAGTGAAACGCAGCGTTTCGCCCCCCATTCTGCCGAAACGCTGTGCCCCGATAAATGAAAGTAACCGTTGCCTCCAGCTATGCTCGACGCCGCGTTTTGGTAGGGTCTTTTGACCGTTGCCGAACCGGTCGGTCTCCCCCCTTCTTTTCTTTTCTCCTGGACCGCCGGTCCGGCCACCTTCTCTCCTTCCTCCTCACGCGCGCGACCTGCAACACGCCGCCCTCCTGCGCCGGCCGCCTGCGCGCCGCCTTCCCCTTTTCTGCCCTGCCGGCCACCCTCTCTCGACCAGCCTGCACCCCCATCCTCCCTAGGCCACCCCGCGCCTTTTCTTCCCCTTTTCTCGACCAGCGCAGAGGTCTGCCATGGCAGACCTGCGACGGCCGCCCCTATCGGCCGGCGTGCCCCAAACGCCGCCTGACCTGTCCTACCTTGTCCCCTCTATCTCGTTTTCCCCCCAATTCGGGCCTATAAATACCCCACAAGCCCCAGCGTCGGGCTCTTTCAAAAATTATGCCCAGAATCCCCTCTTGCGTCGCCCCTTCTTCAGATCACCGCCCCGTCGTCGCCGCTCGATCCACCCCGAAACCCTTCCCTGCATCACCCTCTACCTACCCAAGCCTCCCTCACCCCTCGGTTTGCTCTACACGCGCCGCCCCAAGCGTGCAAAGCACCCTTCCCGACCAAGCTAATCCCCAAACCCCGCCACCCTTCGCACCGCCGCCCACCGTCGTGCCGCCACTCCCAGCACCCCCTCTACCTCCTAAAACCACCAAGGGAGCTTCCCTAACCTCCCTAGACCTTCTGTTTCCCCTACCAAGCCCTCCTTTCCCTTCCTTTCCCCTCCACCACCTCTCCACCTTCCTTCTCCCCCCAACGCCGCCGCTGTGCGCCGTGCACCGCCACCTGTGCCACCAGCACCCCTAGGTAGTCCTCTAAACTCCCCAGCCCCTAAACCTTTATTATACAAATGCTAATTATTTTAGTAGCATTATTAGTATTATTCTTACTATTATTCTTATTATTACTATTATTATTATTATAATGGTTATTATTATTATTATTATTATTATTACTATCATTATTATTATTATTATTACTATTATTATTATTACTATCATCATTATCATCATCATTATTATTATTATTATTATTACTATCATTATTATTATTATTATTACTATCATTATTATTATTATTATTTTAGTTCCTTGTCACTATTAGTAATATTTCGTATACCGCTAACCTTACTATCGCTACTGCTATCATCATTATTAGTAACATTGAACTACTACCGTTAATAATAAATATTATTAAAATTACTTTAAATTATTGTAACTACTTTTATTAGTAGTAGCATGATTAACTACTTTAAGAATATTGACCATACTTCACTCATAAAAGTAATATTATTATTCTTATCCCTAATGGTAAGTTAAAGAATAGGGGTAAGGTAGAAAAGAATAGTGTTTTGGTCGGAGGAAAAGTAACTCCAGTTTTCCCTTTTATAGGCGAGTCAAGTCGACACCCGGAGGAGGCGTAGGAGCGTGCTCCAAGACCGGTGTCGTGTTAGGTAAGGACGTGGCTAAGGCCATCTGTGTGTATTGCATGTTTTACCTGTCTTGTATGCCTTATGCGGTTGTGTGCTATAATCTGTATATTATCTATGTATTTATGTAGCGCAGCATGGAACCGAGGTATGTTCCCGCACTCTCGTCTATATGTACTAATATGGTATGGTACAAGGATGATGTGGTGTGATGTGACATGCATGCTAGGTGTTTTGATGAGGAGTTGTGGAGTGGGGGCTTGAAAGAGAAAAATAAGCGACTAGGATAACCAAAGGGAAGTACGTCGGCTAACGCAGGTAAGAATGACCTAGGCAATTTATGATTAGTAAATGGACGGGAAAAGGGGGAATTAAATAAATGGAAGAGTGGAAGAAAGTAAAGTTGCCTGGGGGAAACTAGGGTTTGCATGGGAATGATAGAGTTGGCATGGTGGGAGTGAAAGGGTTTGCATGGGGTGGTTAAGGTCCGCATGGGGGCGAACCTTACGTATGGAAAGTTACTTTGGGGCGTAGGGAAGGTAATGGAAAGTTTGTTTGGGAGCTTGGAGGCTCGAGGTGAAAAATAGTACGTGGGATAAAATAAGGGTACATAGGGACCAACTAGGGTTTGGGAAAGAAACCCTAATTTAAGAAGGTGGAAAAGAAAAAGAAAATAATAAGAATAAATGAGGAAGAGTGAGGTATGTGGGAGAGTTGAGTCTGAGGGTCATGATTTGGGTTTCCAGTGCGAGAAATGTGTTAAGTATGATAATTGCCAAGGGTGTTAGTGGCCTAATATAAGCGTAGGAGATAGCTCGGTGACCTGAACCGAGCAAGGAAATAGCTAAGACTGGATATGTGACATGTATCCTACGTGCCGTGGATGCTTTGTATGAATTATGTGTTGTGTTTTAAATGCCGTTATCTTACTTGTTCCGTGGGTAATGTGGCTTGGAAACAAGACGCGTGCTTGTGTTCTCATTAGAATGTGGTAGTACCAATATGTCTTCAGTCTTGATGTGATGTGTTGAGATCTCTGGCCATGCATGACAAAAGATATGCCCTCGAATAAAATACATTAAGACACTAACGACTTATAGAGAAAGATGTTGAGCCGAACCCAGACCGGTCCACCGGCTATAATAGTGGCAGGGCATGACCCTCGCGACCGTTCCACCGGCTATAATAGTGGCAGGGCATAAGCCCTCGCGACCGTTCCACCGGCTATAATAGTGGGGGATTTCGTGCTCAACAAACTCAAAGGTAAAAGTGATAAGACATGGAAAGATACTAATATTACAGTGGAATACCTTGTGAGTCAGAGCCAGACCGGTCCACCGGCAAATAATAGTGGCAGGGTATGTTACTCTCGCGACCGTTCCACCGGCTATAATAGTGGGGCTTCCACACTCGTATGGATTAATAAAGACTGTGTGTGAAATGGACATATCATTAACGAGGATAAAGAATAAGTCACCGGAAAGTATTCAGACCTTATCTTGTGAGTTATTGCATGTTACTTATATGATTGTGTTATGTAGGCTACGTGGTATGATTGTATGCTTGGCCTTAGTACATCTGCGCCCTTACTCAGTACTGGACCCGTACTGATACTACCTTGATTGACTGGGTCCTGTGATGATCCACCGATGGTGGGGAGCAGACCTTTGATGCAGGTTGATCGGTTACTAAATTGGGGGGGAAGGCTTGACCGGAGTGAGTAAGCGGTCCGGATAATCACCCTTCGGAAATTGTGTTGTTTAATCGTATTTGTCTTTGGAGGATACAAGTGTTGTATTTAAATTTTCAAGGGTTTTTATCATACTTTGTTATTCCGTTGTTTTAAGTACTCTGATATATGGACCTTTTAAATTGTATTTCGGAATGTAACTTTTGACTTTCGCACTCTGATTCCGTAAAACTTATGCTTTATGAATGATTTGTTCTAGTTCTATTCTTTTTAGCCTTAGCACTTAGTATCGGGTCGGTAGGTATGAATCGATCTGGTACTAAGTGTGGCGGTAATACTCCCGGATTTACAATTTTATTTGCTTGCTTCCGCTAAACTTCCTTTAAATTTAACGAAATTTTTCAGTAGTAAATTTGGGGTGTTACACTCACACACACTTTTACATAACCTTAGTCAAGTAGCTCTTGGAATTATCTTTTCAGCTCTTTATGATTACATATATAGAGTGCTTTATTTGGTAATAAAGCTCCTACATAAAATCAATGTCATGTTCAATGCCTCTCAAGTGTGGCAAACTAGTCGGTAAGTCTTTTGAAAACAAATCTTTATATTCCTTAATTGCTTAGCAAGCTTACAATTTCTCATGTGTCTCTCTTGTTGCAATTTTTTCACAATCAAGGTAGAACACACATTCTCCTCCTAAATGGCATCCATCAAAGCTTGTTCCTAAAGGAATAATACTCGAACTTTGCATCCATTTTCACCATCTTAGCATCAATCTTCTCCTCCTTACTAGGTTTCAACTCGTATTTTTCCCATCCTTTTTATACCACATATTAACTATACACTCCATCATGGTTAACATCACCATCATATTGGCATGACCTCCCTAACAATGCACATTCATTGGCAATATATCACTTAAAATATCATCAATATAATTACCAATTTTTAAAGAGATAAGAGCTTGTCTAGTTGCCTTTACACCTTTATCCTTTTTGATCAATTACAAATAATAAGGTCTTAGATATTTTATGGTATTTAAGCCAAACTTCTTCACCATATCCTCAATTTCTACATTAGTGCATGATCCACTGTTAATTGCAACCTTGTATACTCAATATCCCACTTTCTACTAATTTGTCTCTTTGATTTGATGAATCCTATGTTTGTATTTGTAACACCCTTTGTAAGATACTACAATCATAACCTTCTTCCTCATAAGTGTTTTATGTCCCATAATTGTCCTCTTCTTCTCCTTGATCCTCTTCATCATCACACAATTCCATGGAAACTATGTCCCTTAAAGTCAATGTTTTTTTGTTGGGATAATCTCTAGAATAATGTCCATATCCCTTACACTTCAAGCATTCCTTATTAGACCCTTCAATCCTCTTGTCCTTATCCTTCTCCATTCTACCAACCTCATTTTTCTTGTTTAAGGTTGTAGGTGTACTCAATTTAGGCTTGAAATTAGTTGATATAGACACTTTTGCTGGTATCTTTACTTGCTTAAATTGCTTCCCAAACTTAATTTCCAATTTCACCAAATCATCAAAGGAATAATAAAGATAAACTTCCGCCTTTTCCTTCATATTCACATTCAGGCCTCCAAAAAACTTAGCACACAAATTTTGCTTGAGGGTTATCATCTTGATGAAATTCTATTGGAATAAATTTTCTCTTTAAGTGCTACTTCAATTTCTCTTAATATTTACAATTGTAATTTTTATAAAATTATAATGATTTTGATTCTTGTTTAAAAATTATATTTTTGTTTCTATTTATACACGTGATTTAATATATTTCATATTTTTTCAATGTCTCCCAAACATCTTACATCAACTATCCAATTTTTAGTTGAACTAGTAAACCATTAGGAAATTAATATTTTATATCTCTATATATTTATATCGTAACATTTATGATTTTTGCGTGGCTATGTAAACTTTAAAATTGTCTATTTTGAGTTTTTTGCAACTCGTTCTTATTTTCTATTGGAAATATTTTGAGATTATTATTATATAAGAGTTTTTGTTGTGATTTAGAGAATATATTTTTAATCATTTTAAGAATTAGTTGTCTGGATTTAATATTGAGAAGGCATTAGAATTTAATGTACAAGTTTCTAAAATCTATTTGTCTCAGATTTTTGCTTTTAAACATTTACAATAATCTTACTAGGAAAATTATTCAAATTGTTTACGAATACTTAGAATTTGATTTAAATATTATTTCAAGCCTTTATTACTTATTTTGGTAGATAATTCAAATTATTCCTATTGGTAACTTTTTGATCAGAAAACATTTTTGAAATTTATTAAATGGGCTTTACATTGGTTTTAGAAGAATTTATATTGAATGAATTTTAGATAAATTTATTTTTATTAGAATCTATTTAAATCTCTTTATGCATTTCTATTAGTATTTAAATTAAAAAAAATCCCCACTTAACCATTAATCCTCCCTCCATTCCCTTTTTCTCTTTCCTATTCCCTTCTCTCCCTGCTCAACCTTAACCCCTTTCCCTTCCCATTGCCTCTTTCGTCTTGCAGCACTACACCATAACACCACCACATCCAACCATTGCTAGCAACTCCAACTCTCGTCGGTGCCCCTCCAACACGAAATACAACAACCTAGTGATGTAATCAACAACGACACAAAAATAGAACAACAAGTAGCACAACAACAATTCAACCTTGCACAAGTGGCAATGTGCCATCATCGTCGATGTGAGGGGGCTTTCCAATTTGACAATCCATCTTCAAACAACTCCCTTACCATATTTGAGCTTAGGGATACAATGGATTAGGTACCTCCTATCTATTACCCAAACTCGATAAGAAATTCTATACCCATATCTGGATCCAAATTCGAAAGATATTTTGTTTCCTCCTCCATATCTATATCTATATTTGTTTATTCATATCTATTTACATATCCATCGGGTAAAACCCATCAGATTTTGGATAAATCCTATCAAGTTTAAAATAAAAATCATTCAATTTAGAATCATATACTTAGATTGTTATAATTTAATTATATTTTCAGTTTTAGCCTTAGAAAATATATTGAAGGTTATCTAAATGAGAGTAAAAATGTAATTTAATATCGGATAAATGGATGCGTGTACAGGTATGGATTTGAGAATCTCTTACCCATATCCATATTCAAACTCGATGGATATTTCTCACCTTCCTGCATATTTGTATCAATATTTATTTATTTATATCCATTTACATATCCAACGAATAAAATTCATCGAGTTTTGAGTAAAACCCTGTCCAATTGGTATCCATAGTTGAACACCACGGAGCTTGAAACAACTAGATTCATTTGGTATAATTACCTAAATCCTAACTTCTATTTTGGTTATTTTGAATAAATTAGCTTGTGATAAGCTAAAATGATTATTTTGTTGTGTTTATATGAGTTGTGTGGTTAATTTGGACAAATTAATTCTTTTGTATTTGGTTAATTTTTGATATTTAAATTTTTAATACGATTATGTATGAATAGCTTAGATTTATTTGATTAAGATATTTTTGATAAATTGATTATGTAATAGGTATTGAAATGTATTTAATTCCATGTCAATGGCTTCAATTTGATAACATTGATGAAATTGAGTATATTAGGATCATTTGGCTCAAACCCTAATGAGGAAGCCATGTATTTGAAATTATATTTGATTTTTGAGCTATTTCTATCAATTGGCTTTATAAAAAGGCTTAAGAATATGTTTCATTATATTTCTAATTCGTTAATTTGAATAATTTACCAAGAATTGACATATTATTTTCTAGGATAAAATCATTACTTTTGGGAACAATTGTCTTAATTTGATTATCAGTACGATAGTTTTTTTTATTGAATTTGGTTATCTAGATGTACGTATAACTGGTTTAACTGTATCTTTAAACTCTTAATTTAAGGTAATTGATGTGAATTGGTAGATTTTCAGTTCAGGGTTAGAAAACCCTAATTTTTGGAGTTTCAATGATAAAATTGAGTAAGCCTTGATAGAGTTATATCACTTTAATATAAGCTCAATTGAATATCTTTCCTATCAATTGGGCTAATTCTTCAAAGTTGGTTAATTAAGGCTTGAGTTATTAAACTTAATTGTTCAATGTCATTTGTTATGGAATTCATTTATTCTCTATAACTTTTTCTTAATTTGTGATCTTAAATCAATCTAAAATGTTGATAAAGGATTTTTTAATAACTTGAGTTAGTTGATAATTCATTTATTTGAAATCTTTCATAAGCATATTCTTGAATCTTGAATTTTGGTGTTGATTTCATGAAAATTGGTTTGTGCTTCTCATTGTTAACTTATATGGGTATATAGATAACTGACCTATTATTTATGAGTCTATTATAGTCTGGTCTATCAACAATATAGAACTCTCACAATTTCTACATATATGGGTTGGCATCTGATTAGATACATTAAGCACAATACTTCATGCTGAAGTCAATCACTTTTATATAGGTTTAACTTATGTGACAACCCACAATTCGTATAATTCATACATATGCCCAAATGTTGGATAATAATCCAATAATCTCTCACTTGGGCTATATGTGTAACCTTGTGACTACAAATTGCAAGATAACCAAATGAACTTAAATTTTTTATTTTTGAAATGCATATATAGCCAGTCCAATCCATTACTCACACTAACATAGGATCAAAGCAATTTTTGTCACATTTTTTTTTGTAACTAAACCTTCAATGGTCACATATGTTGCTATAAATAAATGACATGGATCAAGATGTGGATATGTATCATGATAATATCATGCAATGTGATTCTAACATTTCAATTTCCAGCTAGTCCACCTTAAAGCTTTAGTGAGATCAAATCATAACCAAAATAGAAAGAAAATAAATTGAAACTTTATTTATGTAGTAAACATATTGTCAAAGTACCCATAAGCCAAAACAAATTGTCAAAACATAGAGCATAGAAAGTGACATACTTCCACTAAAATTAAACATCATCAGCTAATATAACACTCATACGAGCTACATGCTTGAGAAGTTGCTTAGGTGGCAGTGCTTTAATAAGTGGATCTTCAATCATGGAGTTTGTATGGATGTGCTCTATCGACAACTCTCCCTTTCGAACCTTTTATTTGAAAACTAATAAATTTATATCGATACTTTCTTTATTCCATAAAACTTAAGTTGTTTTTGGAATATTGAACTGCAATCTTATTGCCACATAACAACTTACAAGATATTTCAATGCCATAAACTATACACAACCTTGTGATAAAAATTTTCAACCATATGCCATAAGTGGAAGCCTTATAGCATGCTACATATTCTGCTACCATATTGGAATAGGATACAATTTTTTTTCTTTGCGCTATTCTAAGAAATAACACCTCTAACCATTAGGAAAACAAAGCCAAATTTAGGCTTCATGCTATCTTGACATCCAACAGAATTAGAGTCAGTTTATCTTATGATCTCAAGTTTGTCTAACCTTTGATATATAAGTAGGCAATCTTTCATTTTCTATAAGTTCTTTATGACCCATTTAGCTACTTCCCAAAGGTCAAGTTCTAGATTACTCTAATATGTACAAAGTGTCTTGGTAATGTATGCAATATTCATACACACACTCTCTTGAGCATGCTTTAACCTTCCTACTTCTAAAGTATGGGGGACATTTTACATTTCTTTTCTTTCACAATCATTCTTAGGGCACCGATTGACAATAAATTTGTATCATTTATCAACAAGAGTGTTTTCTAGTTTGCAGTTCTTCATGGCATATAACTTGAGAACTCTCTTGATATAGGCTTTTTGTGATAGCTCTACAACACCTTGAGAAAAATCCTGTTGTATCTCTATGCCCAATACAAAAGATGCATTGCTAATATATTTCATTTCAAAATTCTTAGCTAGAAATTTCTTGTTCTTATGCAACAATCCTATGTCAATATATGATAGTAGTATGTTGTCAACAAATAAAACAAGAAAAATGTATTTTCTCCCATTCAAATTATAGTATACACATTCATCAACCAAATTTATCGAAAATCTAAAAGGGGTGATCACTTGATGAAAATTGAAATACCATTGTCAATACTCTTGTTTAAGCCTATATATGGACTTATTAAGTTTTCAAACCACATCCTTTAGATTTCTTGACATAAAGTTTTTTAGGTTGCTCCATATAGATCATCTCCTCAATGTCGCCATTAAGAAAAGTAGTATTTACATCCATATGAGGCAACTTAATATTGAAATGTGCCACTAAACCATGATTACCCTCTAGGAGTCCTTATAAGATATTGGAGATAATGTCTCTTTTAAATCTTCTCATTCATTTTGTGTAAAGCCCTTAGCGACAAGACATGCCTTATACATCTTCACATTTTCCTTTGAATCCCTTTTGATTTTAAATGTCCATTTACAACCAATAGACTTATTTTCTTCAAGCAATGAGATAAGCTCCATATTTCCTTCTTCATGGATTTTATTTCCTTATTTATGGTATCAATCAATTTTTGAGAATTTTAAACTTTCATGGATTTTTGGAAGTTAATTGGATCACCTTCCATCACCTCAATGCCTACCTCGTGTTCTAAGTGAAATACAATGTAATCATCTGGAATAACAATTCCCCTTTATATGATGGACTCCTTAGCTCTTGAGGTTGGTGATCTTTTTCTTATAGCATGATTACTTCATTCTCAATGGGTGCTTGTTCAACATTATCTTGCAGAGGCTTTTGATTCACCTCTTGATCGATGATAGATGCAAATGCTTGTACACCATCAAGGACAACGGTAGGTATTATAACCGACTCCTCCCAAAATACATTATCCCTAACCTCATTTATTCCCCAATCTCATCATCCTTTAAAAATATGGTAGTTCCTATCTCAAAAATATACTTAACCGTGTGATTATAGAACTTATAATCCCTTGACTGTTTAGAGTAACTCATGAAGTAGCTACTAATTCTTTTGGAGCCCAATATATTTTTATGTGGCTTATATGGCCTTGCATTGACAAGACATCCCCAAATACGAAAATGATTTAGACTAAGCATTTTACCTATCCAAAGCTTATAAGGTGTATTCGTAGCTACTTTAGTCTGTACTTTGCTCAAACTATAAGTTTTTATCTTTAGTGCTTCTCTCTAGAGTGACTTCTGTAAGGTATAATGATTAATCACAATCCTTACCTTATCCTTAGGAGTTCTATTTCATATTTTAGCCACACCATTCATTCTAGGAGACCTTCTCATGGTGTACTATAAGAAGATTTCACACTCCTATAGGAATCTTGAAAATGGTCCAAGGCATTGTTCACTTGAACCATCATATCTTTCATAGTACTCACCATCATGCTCAAATCTAACACACTTTATCCTTTTGTTGAATTGATTCTTAACCTCAAGCTTAAATGATTTGAATATGTACAGTGACTGTGATTTTTCATGAATAAGATAAAGTACTCATAACATGCGTAATTGTCTATAAATGATATGAAATATTGGTGACCATTCCAAGAAATTATAGGGAATGATACCTAGATATTTGTGTGAATAAGTTCTAAGACGTTTGCAAATCTAGTTGCACCTTTTCTCTTAGATTTGGTATATTTTCACTTAATACATTCAATACACACGTTTAAATTTGTAAATTCAATTGAGTATAAAAAGCCATCAAGCATAAGTCTCTCAATTATATCTTTTGATATATTACCTATGTGCTTATGCATAATAACAGTAACTTTTCTTTATTTAATTTACGTTTAGCAACCTTTTATTTAATTAATAAATTTCATTAATTAACTTTAAATAATTTAAATTAAACCTTAAAATCCTAAATTTTCCCTTTAGCCTAGTCGCCTCAACAACTACGAATGCTGCTAGCACTCAAAACCACCACAACCGATGACAACAGCCGATGTCCCCAACACATTGGTAGCAGTCCTAGAAGGCACCACCACTGATGAAGACCAACCACCAATGGAGTAGAAGTAGAAGGTAAATTGGACTCCAAAACATGAATGAAAACACTACAATCTGCCCAAACTCATTATCGGCAGCAACAACCCGACGCATTATAGTTAAATGCTGCTAGAGGTGTGTACAAACTAGGTCAATCCAAAATTTCAGATCGTTAAAATAGGGTAAGAGTTGGATCATTTTGAAAACATAGTCCATATGACGAGACATATATGTTTGAAAAAATATTCCTCTTGGTTGGTCTGTGTTTAACCTGGTTTTTTTGGTCTGACCAAATTTCAACCTATTTTACAAATTTATTTCAGCAAAGTTGGATTGAAATAGGGTTGAAACAAGGTTGAAAAGTGGTTAGTTTCAAAACTAATTCAAAACCATGTCAAAATAGGGTTGAAATAGGGCCATTTTAAAAATAGGATTGGTCTAGGGTTGAATTAGTTTTTACATTATGGGTTTGGGTGTAGACCGTTTTAAAATCATTCCATGTTTTGAGTCGTAGTTTAGTAAAAAATGGATATCCAGACCGATTTAAGTTTAGCTTGATGCACACCCTTGAATGTTGCTAACGTTGATTCATCACCAACCACCATCGACCCAAAATAAACATGGTGATGATGACTTTCTACTCACCCTACCACCATCACTTGTCGCTAAAGCCAACGAGAAACAACAAGCCATGGCCTAAACCACCAGTCTAACTACCAACACTCAAGCCTAGTTGAGCATAGGGGAAGATAAACATGGCATTGAAGTTCAAACCTTGACCGACGGTAATGTCATCAACAATGAAGGCAACCAAGTATTTGGGAACCTTAATCCAACGTCACTTAATGGGATTAACTGAAAAACAATCCTAAACAAAAAAATGACTGATTTTGGATGCTTAAAATACAATTCTTTTTATGATTCAAGCATGAAATGTACTGATACCAGTTGTTGGAAATTTATCCAATAGGATCACATGATGATTCATTAAGAACATACAGTAGATTTGTAGAAATGTATCTAAATCTATCGATTACCATTGAATTCGGAAAAGAAATTAAACAAGTGCTATTGTGGTTTTGTTGCTAACGACTGATGGGAATCAATTAGAATAAAGTACATGTGATATAAGAACTACAACCATATATATATAACCGTCATGTTATATATCGAGTTATTCTAATTCGATTTAGAACTTCTACAATCTCTACACATATAGGTCCACATCCAATTAAATACATTAAATCCAATACTTTATGCTTAAGTGAATCACTTTTATACATACCTAACTTATATGACAACCATGAATTTGTGTTGTTTACATATAAGCCCAAATATTGTATAAGGATCCAACAAAAACAACTCGTGGAAGATGGAGAAGGCGCTTGAAGCTGAATGTAGATGCAAGATGAGCTTGGGATGACTCCTGAAGGGTTATTTTGTCTTGAGAAATACATGAGGTGGATGATGTTTGTAGCGTACTCAACCTGGGATAAGTAATAAAGATGTAAAGATGTAGATGTCCTGACTATTATTCTTGGTTTGAGGTGGTATCAGATAATTTGGTGGTCATTGCTAAGCTGTGGGGTAAGGATTTTACATTGTCGAGGTTGGGTCATATCGTAGACGATATATGATATTTGGGAGGGAGTAGTGAATATTACAACTTGGAGTCAAATAAGACATGAAGCTAATAGTGTTATACAAACAATTACTAATCTCCCAAATATAAAGTTAAAATCTTTGAATTAATGATGTATCGATCTTTTTCGTTCAGATAACTAATATGTCCTATAATGCTCAAACTAGAAATATTTTGGGATAAAATATATAAATTAGATTTTGTTGTACCTATATATTAGACATATTTTAGGACAAATAAGATGGATTTGTGATATTTTTATTCATTTATTTAAATATATTTACAATAATTTGAGGTAAAAATAGAGATAATTGTAGAATTTTATACATCTATGCGTGTGTGTGACATACTAACATATAACTTGTTAATAATTTATGTGAAAACCGGGTTCAAAGTATGTTACGGGAGATGCATGAATGTGAGATGGATGTCTTGGGAGCAGTGCAGGGGTGTATGGTCATAGGAAGCAAATCTTAAAAGGGTATCAATAGAAATTGCATTGCTTTTTCTTCGTAAAAACTCACTCTGTATCTCTCCACTCCCCACCAGCTCAAGATTTGGGGAGCGAAGGGCACATGATTTCACGCAGCAAAAAAGGCCGCCCTATCTTACATCACCTGTATCCGTGGGAGGATCTTTGTGGCCCCACCACTCTGCCCCACCATATGTCCTCCTTCTCTTCTTTTTTAATTCATTTGTCTCGTCTTAACAATTTCTTCCTCATTCATTTCTCGTCTCATGAGATAATAAATAAAGAAAAAAACCCCATCTACCGTTTCTTTTAGCTTTTAATTAGTCTGGCAATTTGCGTAGATATTGATTCAAACTCATTTATTAGTTCGGAAGAAGGGAAACAATCTGGGAGGGGCGGAGGGGGTGCGGATTTGGGTTGAGAAAAAGGAGAAGAAAATCATGTAACAAATCTGGTCAAATCTTGCTTTCTGGGATGTGGGTCTTATTTGAACGTCGACAGAGAAAGAGGAGAAAAGGAGACGAAAGAAAAAGCAGTCCCTAGTTTCTCTCTTTGTCCCCCATTCTCCTTTCTCGCTGAAAGCACGACGCTTTAGTAGTATTGGAGTGGAGGAGGAGGCAAGCTGTGAGTTTTGGTGGTTCTTGTTGTTCATCATTCCTTCGAATTGGTATCCAAGACACCTTGTTTCTCCCTCTCTTTTGGATCTGGGGGTGTTTAATCACAGATTTACCCAAATTTGGATAAAATGGGGATGGCGGCAGCAGCAGCAGTAGAGCCAAAATTTCATATATTAGCTGTGGATGATAATTTAATTGATAGAAAACTTATTGAAAGACTACTCAAGAAATCATCCTGTCAAGGTAATTTTTTTGGGCGAACATGAAATTGAGGCAGCTTTTTGTCGAATTCATTGATATTATATTCCGATGACGTTATTACATGTTCGATTCTTGAGCTAATTAGGAAATTTGTTTTGGGGTGATGCAGTTACAACTGTTGATTCTGGTAGTAAAGCATTGGAGTTTCTTGGCTTCCAAAAAGAAGAAGATGAATATGAACAGGGCAGTAGTTGTAATATAAATTACCCTTCTGTTTCTCCCAATAGCACTAGTAGTCACCCAAAGCTTGTGTCTCTTTCACCCGGAAAAAAGGTTTGTTCTTTTTCCACCCGTATTAGTTTCTTTCCTCTTTTTTTGTTTAAAGATTTTCCTCTGAACATTATTTCTCCATCTGTTTCGTCGTGTTTTATTGTTTTTTTTTTTTTTTTCAGGATGCTGAAGTGAATCTTATCATTACAGATTACTGTATGCCTGGGATGACCGGCTATGATTTGCTGAAGAAAATCAAGGTTTGTTGCTTGGTTTTTATTTTCTTTCATCGCTAATTCTGTTGTTCTGCATCTCATGTCGGAATAAGATGGAGTCACTTGCAGATTAGTTTCATTTAAAATTTTATTTTCTTAATTAGGTTGATCGTATTTTTCTTATTAAGTTGATCAATTTTTAAATTTAACTTTTCTATTATATATTTTACCGTAATTAAGTTAATCCACCACCTAATTTTCTAGAGTTACTAGATCTAAATTTGAATAAAAGTATATAAAGAACGTGGAAGATTGAAAAGTTAAATTTAAAAACCGACTTAATTGATCAAAAAAATATGATCAATCTAATTTGAAAAACAAAAGTCTAATTGAATTTGATCTATAAATTGCTGAATAAAATATCCGTGGGGTAAAGTTATTTCCTTTTCATGGATATACCTGTAAACCTCAAACATAGAATTGTTACCGGTAGTCTGTCTTATTATGATAGATTTCCGGCGTCAAATCCATTTGGTAGATTCAACTGGTGTGTGTAGCATATTTTAACTAATTAAGTTCCTTTTGCATCTCATTCTTGACAAAATTTATCGTGGGATTGTCAACACATTCACGTTCAGTTTTGTTCTTAGATTCCCTTGAATGGACATAATTCTACATAGCTGAGCCTGAGATATTCAGCTGGCTTTATCGGGTTTTTGGGGTTTCAATGAATACTTGTCGATGAACCATTTGGAAGATGGAATTTCTGGGCTTGAGCTTCATTGGCGGTGTCTTACATGTACCTTATCTTATTGTCCATTTTGAGCAATAACTTACTGAGGAAATGTGGACAAAGGGCTATCTTGTCTTCTCCCTTTATTACCTAATGGTATAGAAAAGGGAGAACACACACACACACAGAGTCACAAGTATTTGAGTACAGATTTTTCATCCCTTTGCAATGAAGCTTTTGATTTATTGATGTCCAGGAACATATGTTGAAGATTACCCCGTTTCCCCTTTGTGTACTTCCTCTGCCCTAGCTGGGTTCAAATCCTGGCTCGTATGGGATACTATAAGACTGAATCTGCGCTTTCAGATGCTCTGCTTTAACTGTATTTTTGCATAGTTAACAACCATTCCTTCCCATACATTTGCTCGTGTTTCTCTCGTGGTCTTTGTAATGATATTGTTCGAACAGAAACTTATATTCTATATATCAAAACTTTTTTGCAGGAATCTTCATCTTTCAGAGACATACCGGTGGTTATTATGTCATCTGAGAATGTTCCTTCAAGGATCAATAGGTAGATGCAGAATGTCCGATCACTAGATTTCTTACAATCCCCTCCCCTCCCTTTCCCAAAATTCCCATTTCTCGTACAAACTAATGTCCCTTGAGTGCTCAGACTGGACTAACAGAATCCTGCCTGTAATGTTGATATTACTCAGATGCTTAGAGGAAGGAGCAAAAGAATTTTTCTTAAAGCCGGTGGGATTGTCAGATGTAAATAAACTTAAATCACATATGTTAAAAGCCAAATCTGGTGATTACTTTTCAGAACAAGAGAAACACGAAGAAGGATTGCCTCGAAAACAACCACAGGAGCTGCAACTACTAGAGCAACAATCACAAAAGCAGCTGCAAGAGCGAGAATCAGGTCAGCGTACGCAAGAAACAGCTTCACAAACACACGAAATGCATGTATTAATACATGCATCACAACAACAGTTACAACAGCAACAACCTCTGCCGCCAACGAGCACTAACAATAGCAAGAGAGCGTCTTCTTCTTCGTCCTCTATGGACGAAGAACTTTCACCAGATAATAGAAAGAGACCCAGATACAGTGGCCTTAGTGTTGCCTAGTCAATAACTAGTTAATGTGGTATAGAGGCCTTAATATTTTATTGTATTTTATTTTATTTTATTTTATTTTATTTTTCTTTCCCTTACCCTTATTCTAAGCTTAAGTTCCCCTTTTGTTTTATTTTTCTCGCTCCTTTGTTTCAGCTTTATAAGATTACTATTATCCGAGTCTCTTAATCATAATGATGATTAGTAGACCCTCGAGAGAGGACTGTAAAGAACAAGAGATGTGTAATTGACAGATGTCATATAAGGATCGTGTAGAGGGGCATATGTTTAATCATGATGTTGGAAGACATGTAGGGATTTTTAGTTGCAAATATGTTTTAAGTGCTATTTTTGTCTTGTGTCGTGTGAAAAATTAGATGGAAGTCAACTGCAGGTAGAGAAAACTGGAGGATGTCCGCGGAATATACTCTTTGGTATGGGCAATGAAAGTGGTAGAGAGAGAGAGAGAGAGAGATGGGACATTGGCTATCTTGGTAGTTTTAATCTCTCTAAGAGAGAGATATAGACTCTATGCCATCTCTTCTCAACAGTTTTCTGTCATTAGGGAGGCTATTGCATGGGATGGCCATGTTAGGAAGTGGGGTATTAAGAAAGATCCCTTCTGTCTGTACAATGTTGGGGGGGGGCATCAATCATCTATTTCTTCACCGCGGGCACGCTTGTCTCAGTTGATATATAAGAATAAGGTTAATTTGTTCTCCTACAATGGAAGCTGGGTTTAAAGTAGACTGGTGGGTACTCTGTGCAGGTTCTATATCATTAGGGTGCCTCTTACACGATAACGGGTGTCTCTGTTGGTTTGTTTTGGTTTTCTAGCGTCTTGGGTTTTGTCATTATTCTTTAATTAATGCTAGGAGTTTTGTCGATTATCAAGTTGATAAGGATAATTATCGTGTTCTTTGTAGGATAGTTGCACTCGCTTATAGTTTTTTTATTTTTGACTATGACCCAACAATTAGGAAAGTTTTTTTTTTTTTTACTTCCCTTTAATTTTTGAGCAAGTTGCTTCAGCGGTTCAGCCTTGTTTCTTACTGTTTCTTTCTTTCTAGATGTCGGCCTCGCATCGTACTAGTAATTCTACACGAAAAGCGACGTGATTCTTAAATACTGCTTTTACTGAACCAACAGCAGGAGCAAGATTATTATCAACGAGTCTAATTAACGAATGTACGGCTTTGGAACAATTATACCCTAAAGATTGACTGACTTTACCTAGGAGGTTTGAGCCGGAACAGGTAACCTTTGATTGGGAAGAGAGCGAGTGCGTGCGTGCGTGCGTGAGTGACTAAACATTTACGCACCACCAAGGCACCAACCACCACGACGGTATTGGTAGCCCATCATAGCCATATGTCAAGTTGCCTTGTCCATTCCCTGGGGTCGGGGGCACTAAATACTTTCAGCGGCTGCCACTCACTTTTGCTCGTGCACCCATGTTTTGATATTAATATTCGGTCATTATGGATGGCGGGTCTGCCGAAATCCTGTCATTAATTGCTCCAATTCAATTCATCCAGCATTTGATCGTATCTCTTGACTTTCCATTTTCCTGATTTGTTTTTTCCTTTGAAGGAGTATACTTTTTGACCTGACATGATACATATACATATATATACTATCAGAATCCGATGGGTCAAAAACACTACATTCGACTTTCTACATGATAGTATCAATTAGTTTTAGTTCTAGCTTCTTTTAACAGTTGCCTTCTGTTTTTCTTTCTAGATCTAGTAATTAGGACGGGTCCTTAGCACCACCTGATATCTTGTTTTCTAATTTTTCTTCGTTAGTGCTCGTTTGGTACGAGGGTAATAGAGGTGAAAAAATTACCTTTATATTTTATATAATTTATTTAAAATTAAATATTTTTATTCTAATAAATATTCATTTTAGATCTTAATTTAATTTAAAATGGATATTTCATTAAAATATATTTATTATTATTAAATACTTAATATAAAAGATAGAAAATAGAGGAGGAATTTTTTCACCCCTATTACTCCCATACCAAACAAGCCTTAATATAATAAATACAATTTTACGGTGGTTGTAACATCTAATCCATATCTGTCCTTACGAACTTGTATAATCAATATATATGAATTTTTAATAAAGGAAGCACTCCTTTAATACTTATGATAAATTATAGATCGATTAAATATGTATAAAAATACCAACATATTGTTTAAGAAAATACTTGTTGTCGGGCCATACGTATGTCTTCAATCATTACATTGTCTTATGATGTACTCCATGCACTCTAAAAAGTAATTTTTTTTAGTAATTTACACAATATTTTATGAACTAATACTTTTACCTTTGATATTTTAGTTATATCTATCATTAGAAAATAGGACAATAATTCATGCATACAAGAAAAAAAGGTGAACGAATTAGAGTAAAAATAAAATTTAGACTTTGACTTTTTAAAAAAGATTGGGGGGGTTAGGAAAAAATAAAGTCTTCATTGACAATCAAGATCATAATCAAGCACATCAATTATTACATTTGGATAGGAGTTGTTTCGTTTCCCATTCACCTAGGAATCAACAGAGGGGTGACTTAACTTATGTGTTATTATATTGATGAGTGTGCATGATTCATGTCAACTAATAATTTCAAAGCAAACCAAATAGGGCAAAACTAGTCAGGACTAGCATGAGTTTTAAAAACAATCAGGATTTTAGGTTGCGTATTTTAAAAAATAAGAGTCTTCCAAGTAGTTTGGGTTTGATTTAGTATTTTGGATAAGACATAAAGTAACTTATTTTTTTTTCTTCCTTACTTAATACCTTATTCAGGTGTTGAAGAATGGAAATAATTGAAAACAAAAGATTGCACCAGACCCCCTTCTCTTATTTGAGTCATCTCTCAGAGTCGCATTTTTAGCCTCTTAGTCTCTCATTAAGCCACGATGAGTCAACTAGTCAACCTCCGTCACCCCTCCCTAAATTTCTTCCAGTATTCATGTTGAAATATTGACTTCATTGACCACTTGTTGATGCTTCACCTATTATGTTGCTATCACAGGAGCTGGGCTTCTTCTTCTTGTTGCTGGTCACTGATTTCTTCATCCATTGTCTTTCGTTCATGTCTAACATCCCTATATCAACTATGGTTAGTCCTCACTTTTATTTTCTTTAAGATTTTCCTTCATCTTTGACCTTGACCTTGATTTCTCATTCAACAAGGTTCTTAACTTCTTGCTATCTCACTACTTTATTGTTAGGGATGGCAACAAGGCGGATTGAAGACTGGGACCCATTCCCATTCCCGAACCCAATAAGTAAAATTATCTCTTAACTTACCCCAATTTTTATTTATTTTTATCAGGAAATCCCCGACCCGATCATTATAGGGATCAAATCCCCATACCCGACTTGATCTTCAAATAATTTATTATCCCTAATTTATTCCCCTAACCTTAAAACCCGACTCGATCTCCAAATAATTTCTTATCCTTGATTTATTGTCTAACCTTAAAACTCGATCCAATACAAGAAACCTAACCCCATCCCCGATACCCAATCTTATTTTCTTACAATATATTTTAATTTATATTCTATATAAAAATTATATATATATATATATATATATATATATATATATATATATATATATATATATAAATTTCAGGGCAAGTTCAGGGATGGGGACCCCATACTCGTCCCCACCCCATCCCCGAAAAAATCTCCTATAAGAATCCTCGAAATCTCTCCCGGAACCTAAACCCGATTGGAGAATTCCTGACGGCCCCCCGAACTCGTAGGGAAAATTGTCATCCCTATTTATTGCCTTTAAAAAGCTGATATTTTCTCATTGATGAGGTATTAATTAGTGTGTGTTGTAATGTGTTGTTTTATTTTATTTTACTAATTTTCAATAAGCTAATTACATCTTCATCTTAGGTTTTTTAATTATGTATCGAGTAAACATTGAATAATGAATATAACTTAGGTTAGGTGTGTCGTTTGTGTAGTCCTAATTGTTGAGGCTTTTTTTTTGGCTAATTTATTTAAGCAGTTTGGGTTTGTGTATTAAGTATGAGTTAAAATTGAAAAATTGAAATGGTGGTATATGTTAAGGTATAGTGGTAGAATAATTTTGTTTTTGAAGTTATCGACTTACTATGGATACTACTTTCTTTAAATATCTTAGTGTACTATTTATTATTGGATGTCTTATCTTTTACTTAGGCATGTCGGCTTGACAAGGTAAAATGGTAGCTCCATTCTACTTATTGTTTGTTGCATGTTCAATTTCACTACATATTTACTTAAATGATCTTAATATACTTAACATTGTCTAAGATGTCTACTCCTCCATGTATTTTCTTTGTGTCTTTCATTTTTCTTGGTTTTTGCATCCTAGGTTATATATCATCTTAGAGTTATTTAATTAGTAATTTTTACTTGATTTCATTATGACTCAAATGACTTTTACCAATCCTTATGTTGGAATTAAGAATAAAAATGGTGATCCTTTGTAATAAACCTTTACCATGTAATGATGTCAAGGCTTTTACCAAATCATTTGCATGCATCTCATCTCATGTTTGGTTCTTTAAAATGCCGATTGTTAGTGTGAGCTTGTTATTATTTGTTTATTATTTTTTTCTTAATCTTACACATTTGAATTTTGTTTTAGCTAGTGATTGACAATATCACCACTATGTAATTTTGAAGCTATAGATTTATTAACTCGACTATAGTACATTGTAAATTAATATCTTAAGGCTTGCTTTCCTTTCTTTTGAAACCTTATTTTTATACAAATGTTTGTTGTTTTTCTTTCCTTTTAGATGTCGAGCACCAATATTGGATATAAAAAGCAATGTTTAACATCCAGATCCATTAATCCTCCTCATACAATCAATGATGTTTTTACTCAAGAAATGGAGGTATACAAAGACCTTCAATTACTTGAAATTAAGGTAGCATCTTTTGGATCTATGAATCCAACAAAATGTTTTCAATATGTGAAGAAGAAATATAGAAGGATGGGGGCTTCTTGGGATCACTTTAGGAAATATGTTGATGAGAAAAATCACCCAATTGTGGAATGTAAATATTTTCCCACAACTTTAAAAAAATGGTACAATTTAAAATATATATATATATGTAGAGAGTTGCATAAATAATACTTAAAATAGGGACAAGGTCAAGGGCAAGCAATCTAATCTTTCCTTTTACCTTATTGTTAGTGATTATATGCAAGAAGATACTACTTTGAGGTAAAAGATTGTAGATCTTGATGAAATTAGAGAAGTTGTTGGTGAGATTCTTATTGTTGATGAATTATATTTTAATTTTGTTGAGAAGAGGGATTTTAAAAAATTGATGCCTATTATTTGTCCTCAATTTCACATGCCTTCATGTACTGCTATTGCATGCATTATCTGTAAGTTATATATTAGTGAAAGGATGATATTAAAAGATTTTTTTTCTTCATGTCATAGAGTTTGTGTGACTACTAATGAAATACCCTAGAATTAATTATTTTAGGAAATGAGTTATTAAATAAGGATTATTGAGGAATTTATTTAATATACTACTCTTTATAAATTAAAAAGAAAAAAAAGGATTTTGTCGGGCAAGCTAATAAGAATTTTGAGATAAATTACAAAGGTATCTTTATACAAATATTTATATATATAATTTTGGGCCCTAAATTAGCCTAAAAAGGAGGATAAATATTTTATTTAATTATTTAAATATTCTTACTCTAAATACCTAAAGTTAATACTCTAAACATTTATACAAAATAAAATACTAAAATAAAATAAAATAAATAAATTCTTTTTTTCTTCTCTTTTCCTTTCCCCCCTTTTTTTCTCTCCTCGCCGTTGGGCCAGCCCCGACCCAACCCCCTTTCTTCCTCTCCTTCTCCCGCGGCCCAGCGCTGCTCGACCCTCCCTCGCATAATGAAAGTAACGGTCGCCTCCAGCTATACTCGACGCCGCGTTTTGTCCATAAATCACCCAAAACGCCGCGTTTTGGTAGGATCTTTTGACCGTTGCCGAACCGGCCGGTCTCCCCCTTCTTTTCTTTCTCCCGGACCGCTGGTCCGGCCACCTTCTTCTTCCTCCTCGTGCGCACGACCTGCAACACGCCGCCCACCTGCACCGGTCGCCTGCGCGCTGCCTTCCCTTTTCTGCCCAGCCGGCCACCCTCTCTCGACCAGCCTACACCCCCATACTCCCTAGGCCAGCCCGCTCCTTTTCTTCCCTTTTTCCCGACCAACGCAGAGGTCTGCCATGGCAGACCTGCGACGGCCGCCCCTGCCGGCCGGCGTGCCCAAACACCGCCTGACCTGTCCTCCTTTGTCCCCTCTCTCGATTTCCCCCCCAATTCGAGCCTATAAATACCCCACAAGCCCCAGCGTCGGGCTCTTTCGAAAATTAAGCCCAGAAATCATTTTTGCGCCGCCCCCTCTTCAGATCACCGTCCCGTCGCCGCCGCCCATCGCCGCCCTTCGAACCACCCCTGAAACCCTTCCCTGCATCACCCTCCACCTACCCAAGCCTCCCTCATCCCTCGGTTTGCTCAGCACGCGCCGCCCCAGGCGTGCAAAGCACCCATCCCGACCAAGCTAACTCCAAACCTCGCCACCCTTCGCACCGCCGCCCACCGCCGTGCCGCCACTCCCAGCACCCCCTCTGCCTCCTAAAACCACCAAGGGAGCTTCCCCAACCTCCCTAGACCTCCTATTTCCCCTACCAAGCCCTCCTTTCCCTTCCTTTCCCCTCCACCACCTCTCCACCTTCCTTCTCCCCCTACGCCGCCGTGCGCCGTGCGCCGCCACCTGTGCCACCAACACCCTAGGTAGTTCTCTAAACTCCCCAACCCCCAAACCTTTATTATACAAATGCTAATTATTTTAGTAGCATTATTAATATTATTCTTACTATTATTCTTATTATTACCATTATTATTATTATTGTTATTATTATTATTATTATCATTATTATTAGTACTATTATTATTATTATTACTATTATTATTATTACTATTATTATTATTGTTATTATTATTATTATTATTATTATTATTATTACTATTATTATTATTATTATTATTATTATTATTATTATTTAACCTAACCTTGAAACATTTATAACTATTGGTCTTACTAATACTAGTGACCCATAACTTTAGTATTTTATTTTAATATCATGATCGTTATTATTATTGCTAGTATTACTATTATCATTATTATCATGGTTATCATTATTATTATTATTATTATTATCATTACTATTACTATCATTATTATTATTATTATTACTATTATTATTACTACTATCATTACTATTAGTAACATTGAACTACTACCATTAATAATAAATATTATTAAAATTACTTTAAATTATTGTAGCTACGTTTATTAGTAGTAGCATGATTAACTACTTAAGAATATTGACCATACTTCACTTATAAAAGTAATATTACTATTCTTAGCCCTAATGGTAAGGTGAAGAATAGGGGTAAGGTAGAAAAGAATAGTGTTTTGGTCGGAGGAAAAGTAACCCTAGTTTTCCCTCTTATAGGCGAGTCAAGTCGACACCCGGAGGAGGCGTAGGAGCGTGCTCCAAGACCGGTGTCGTGTTAGGTAAGGACGTGGCTAAGGCCATCTGTGTGCATTGCATGTTTTACCTGTCTTGTATGCCTTATGCGGTTGTGTGCTATAATCTGTATATTATCCATGTATTTATATAGCGCAGCATGGAACCGAGGTATGTTCCCGTACTCTCGTCTATATGTACTAATATGGTATGGTACAAGGATGATGTGGTGTGATGTGACATGCATGCTAGGTGTTTTGATGAGGAGTTGTGGAGTGGGGGCTTGAAAGAGAAAAATAAGCGACTAGGATAACCAAAGGGAAGTACGTCGGCTAACGCAGTTAAGAATGACCTAGGCAATTTATGATTAGTAAATGGACGGGAAAAGGGGGAATTAAATAAATGGAAGAGTGGAAGAAAGTAAAGTTGACTGGGGAAAACTAGGGTTTGCATGGGAATGATAGAGTTGGCATGGTGGGAGTGATAGGGTTTGCATGGGGTGGTTAAGGTCCGCATGGGGGCGAACCTTACGTATGGAAAGTTACTTTGGGGCATAGGGAAGGTAATGGAAAGTTTGTTTGGGAGTTTGGAGGCTCGAGGTGAAAAATAGTACGTGGGATAAAATAAGGGTACATAGGGACCAACTAGGGTTTGGGAAAGAAACCCTAATTTAAGAAGGTGGAAAAGAAAAAGAAAATAATAAGAATAAATGAGGAAGAGTGAGGTATGTGGGAGAGTTGAGTCTGAGGGTCATGATTTGGGTTTCCAGTGCGAGAAATGTGTTAAGTATGATAATTGCCAAGGGTGTTAGTGGCCTAATATAAGCGTAGGAGATAGCTCGGTGACCTGAACCGAGCAAGGAAATAGCTAAGACTGGATATGTGGCATGTATCCTACGTGCCGTGGATGCTTTGTATGAATTATGTGTTGGGTGTTAAATGCCGTTATCTTACCTGTTCCGTGGGTAATGTAGCTTGGAAACAAGACGTGTACTTGTGTTCTCATTAGCATGTGATAGTACGATTATGTCTTCAGTCTTGACGTGATGTGTTGAGATCTCTGGCATTGCATGATAAAAGATATGCCCTCGAATAAGATACATTAAGACACTAACGACTTATAGAGAAAGATGTTGAGCCGAACCCAGACCGGTCCACCGGCTATAATAGTGGCAGGGCATAAGCCCTCGCGACCGTTCCACCGGCTATAATAGTGGGGGATTTCATGCTCAACAAACTCAAACGTAAAAGTGATATGGCATGGGAAAGATACAAATGGTTACAGTGGAATACCTCGTGAGTCGGGGCCAGATCGGTCCACCGGCTATAATAGTGGCAGGGTATCTTACCCTCACGACCGTTCCACCGGCTATAATAGTGGCAGGGCATGGCCCTCGTGACCGTTTCACCGGCTATAATAGTGGGGTTCCCGCACTCACATGGTCTGGATAAGACGATGATCGATTATAATCAGAGACCTGATAAAAGAAAAGTGATATCTGGTTCGTAACCTGTGTTGTTATATGTGTTATTGCATTCTATCTACGTATCTATGCTATGTCTGCTATGTTATGTATCTTTGTGTGTGGGCCTTAGCGCGTCTGTTACCTTACTCAGTACGTAGCGTACTGATCACCCGTTTCATGGGTGCTGCTCATTCCCACGAGCAGAAGATCCCTCTGATCTTGTGCAGGTAGGAGACCATGTCTTTGATGCCTATGATACCTACGAGGTATCGGGTGGGGCAGAGCGTTGAGCCTAACCTGACTTGGGGATCGAGAACGAGTTGGCCGGATTCCATTGCTACCTTCAGACTTCGTATTTTCTTTATTTAACTGTATTTCGTACTACGCTTTATGTTTTGTGATTCGCGTTTTTAAGTTTTAATCTTAAACCGTACTCTAATTTGTATTCCTAAACAATATCCTAACTGATGTTGACTCGTGTTTTCGTGAATGACCTATGTTAACTACGTACTTATGTTTTGACGATGGTTTAGCTTAGCCTTAGCATTTAGTATCGGAGCGGTAGGAGTGAACCGGTCTGGTACTAAGTGTGGCGGTAATACCCCCGAGTTTACGGTTTTAATTCTTTCACTTCCGCTAAAACCTTTGATTTAAACAAAAATTTTCAGTAGTAAATTTGGGGGTGTTACAACTAATACGTAGAATTTTGATCAGAGAATTAATTACATATGTCTAATTGGTCATTTCATAGATGATCAGTAAATGTTGCAAAAAAAAATTCTAATTTTTGACTAATATTTGGTCATAATGGAGAAGAAATTGGTAGGGTTGTTGAAGATTGTTTGACTTTTGGGGATTTGAAGGAAAATTTATTTATTATCACCTTTGATAACATAAGTCCTAGCAATGTTGCTTGTGCTTATTTGAAAAGATGGTGGTGTTGGTGATAGTAAATCTTTGCGCATGAGATATGTTACACACATAATAAATTTGATTGTATGGGATGCTATATTGATTAGATCCGTGATACAATTAAGTATATTAGAAATTTCCTTAATAGATTAATGGTATTTAAACGACATGCTACAAAACATTAGTTTGAGTGCAATGCTTCTTTATCTCTCAATGTGCCTACTAGGTGATTCCACCTATCTTATGTTGGCTTTTGATATGAAATTTAAGGATTATTTTGGTAGGGTAGAGCTCCATATATAATTTATGCATGATATTGACGTTGTTAAATCCTACATTATGACAAATGGGATAAAGTCGAGCACCTTGTTGTTTTCTAAAAGGAGTTTTATCAATTAACTATTAAGGTGTCTAGTTTATTGTATGTGACTAGTAATCTTATTTTCTTTTGTATTGATAGTGTGAATGAGTTATGGAATCATTGGATCATTGATAGGAATGATGACTTTAGAAATATGACACTTCAAATTAAGGTTAATTTTGATAAGTATTGGGGTGAAATAGAGAATATAGACATGTTGGCATGCTTGGGTGTTATGTTCGATCTAAAGATAAGGCTTTTAGGAATGAATATTACTTTTTTAAAGATGTATTATGATGAATTTGGGGGGATATTTACAAAAAGAAAGTCACAGAATTTATTGTTGATTTGTTTGATGATTATAGGAGGAAATATGAAGCATTTATCATCTTGCAAGTAAGAATAGCAGCAATGCTCTTAGAGAACGAGTGCTAGAGCACATGATAAGGATGGATTGATCATATTATAGTGTAATAGAGCTTGAGAGGGTTTTTGGACGAGTATAAGGTAAACCATAAAGAAAAATATGTCTTGATGTGGTGGAAATGTAACACCCCAAATTGTACTAATGAATTTATTTGTCTTACAACGGAAGCATATAACCAAAATAACCGGGTGTTACTGTCATAAATGACATAAGTCTGAGTTACCATACTATTATTATATCAATCACAAGGAAAAAACCATAAAAATTAAAATAGAGTAAATAGAAATGATAGAAGCTTCATTAACATAAAAACAATTTTGGAGATTAACTCCATATACACTAATCCAAAATATAGATAAAAAAATATACCATGGAGCTAAGAGTCCAAAAAGATATCCACGTAAAAAGAATCACTTGGATAATAAGCCTCTACACCCAAAGCCCTAATACAAAACATCACTCTATGCTATATAGAGCATCATAAACTAAAAAAAATCATCATGTGGGTCCTCATTGACTTGCACATAGACATCAAGGCTATTTGGTCATACCTATGAAAAGAATGGTTAATACGCTACGTACTGAGAAATGTGACAGTATTGTGGAGTTAGGGATATAGACAAATACATGCATTCACAACAACAAATAAGTACACATGCGAGATACATAAAAGGCTACAAGGTTGTCACTGATTAAGGCCTCATTATTCAATATAACAATTTCCATTCTTTTATTTATGTTGGGTTTAGGGACTCTATTATTCTTAAATTGGTAGAATGGTTTGAATCACCTCTTAGAGACAACATACCTGAAATACTATTATCATTAGGTGGAATGAACCCAACACCTTTTAGGGTAAAATACTATTGAGCCACTATTTTTAAACTAGTGGAGTAGTCTGAAACATCTCTTAGGGACAACACACCCAAACCACTATTATCATCTGGTGAAATGGACCCAAAACCTCAGTCTTGGCTCATGTAATCATCCATTTTGGATCATCGATATCTTATCCATTATTTTACTTATTGCAAATAATATTATCATTCACGTCTACGACCCTATTATTCTTATTCCGATGGAACAGAGATATGCACCTCTCAGGGAAAAATGCTTTTGAGACACTATTATCGTTCGGTGGAATGGACCCAACACCTCTCAGAATAAAATGCTCCTAATACACTATTCTTAAATCAATGGAATGGTCTGAAACACCTCTCAAGGACAACACAACTAAGCCATTATTATTATTTAGTGGAACAGACTCAATACCTTAGCCTGACCCATGGGATATTTTATGTTAAATGGTTAATTTATTATTCATGATTGATTTGATAGGAAAAAAACACATAAAAAAAATATCATAAGGTCATTTTCTAGGGTTAAAACCCTTATATTCTCCCTAAACCTTAATTTCACATTTTAGGCATAATTTCATTTTATATTACTCTTTTATCCACCAAACTTAATACCCATTCCTCAATTATTATTATTGTTATACCCAAAATTCAAGGCCTGCCTATAAGATCTTACACATGTGATAATAACCCTATCTTATGAGTTACTATTCTTGAGTCTTATAAAACCCTAATTTTACAAGTGAGTCATAAATTTTTCTATAGAGCTCATATGACTACCAAATTTAGCATACATTTTCAGAATAATAATATTAACAACATATCTAAATTTTGTGGTCTAAATATATCGTTTCACACATGTAATAATAACCTTATCGTTTTAGAAATACTATTCCCAAATCAATCAATTTCCTCACTTTATTGAGCTTAGGCTATTCGCGACTACTCTAAATACTTCATAGAATTACCTTAGAATATTTTAAATAAGATAACACATTAAAATACTATAATTTTCATATTAAACCCATATTGAAAAAAATTCCCTTATGATAACCAAAAACCCTTATTTCATACAAATCTTTTATGTTTCGGTAACATCATTTCCAAATCCTCCATTTCTCAATATATACATTGATATAATCACTTTCCACTTATCATACCTTATTAAGCCCATATGACAACCATATATCACATTGAGGGTTTTCCACATAGAATATTATTGTAATGATATCACATAATTCTCAACTTACTTATTTTTCCATCTCATAGTATTAATAGTCATACATTTAACCATATAAAACAATAACATGGTATCATAAACAATCATACATAACACTTAGCACAAAAATCCTAGACTATAAGGAGTATCCTTACTAAAAAAGGCTCCGATCTTTAACCAAGTTATCCTATCCAGTCTCCTCTGGAACTTATGGTAAATTACCTAAGAAACAATTAGCGAAACCGCATTAGCATGTAATGATATATTTAAGGAAAAATTAAGGTAAATGGGAGTGAAATAAAGGGGAAAATAGAACCAAGGCTCGAAGGAAATCTTGGTCAAAACTTATGCAACAAGGAGGGGGTTCAATTGGGATTTCCGAAGAGGGAGGACTAGCAATGACACAAATTGTCGTTGTTAGGGGTGGTGCAATGACAAGGGAGGCCAAAGAAAGGGAGGTGGCACCAGTGGAGTGGCCGAATGGGGGAGGTGAGCGGCGGTGCTTGTGGTCAAAGGTGGTAGGTGTGGTTCAATTTGTTGCATCAAGGCTGTGGACTATGATTGATTTTGTTATAGAAAAGGTGTGGGTTGTGGTCAATTTTTCTTCATAAAGCTAGAGAAAAGATGGGGAAGGATGCGGTGATGAATAGCTAGTTTGACCAGTGGTTGTGGGGGATTTTTAGTGTGGATCAACGATGATGGGGTGATGCTTTGGTGTAGGTTGCTGAAGGGGGTTTGGGGGGCTGTTTGTTGACGGTGAGGATGAGGCAAAGAAGGAGGGAGAAGTTGAGTTGGAGGTGTAAGTCTTTGACAGAAAAATAAGGAAGGGAGAGGGTGGTTTGATATTTAATGTGCTATATATGTATGTATGCATGTATGTATGTATTTATATAAGAGATATGTAGAGAGAGATAAGAGAGAATGGGTGAGATCTCCAAGGAATACCCTAGTGCATAAGAGGTGGAGGTGGGAAATGATGGGGGTAGGGAGTAGCTTAGGAGGGGATGGGGGCATGCCAGGCATTGTCTGAGAATAATGTTTCATAGAGAAAGAAGAGGAGAATAAAGGAAAAAGGGGGTTGGTTGATAGGGAAGAGAAGGAAATAAAAAGAAAAAGGAAAAGAGGAAAAAATGAAAAAGAGAAATATATTAGGTTTGGTTTTGGAATTAGAATTAGGTTAAAATAATTTAGTTGAGGGTATTAGGATAATTTAATTATTGATCAACCAGGATTAAGCTAAGATTTAAGGTTACGGAGTTAGGGTAAGGTGAGAATATTAATTTTTTTATATTAGAATTAGATTTTGATGTTAATCACTTGAAATTAGGTTTAGCTAAAATTAAGGTTATTACAAGAAAATATATGAAATTAGATCTCTAACCCTTTCACATATAACACATGATGCTTTTTTTGTACCAATATATACAATGGCATCATAATCTACATTAAGCGTATGTGGTCATCACTTTTACCAATTTAGAATCTCTGTAACACCAAATATGAGAATTTCTTCATATCAATATACTTATTTACTTAATCTAATAATGTGAATGTATTTATTTACTTTCTTATTTATTTTTACTATCTTTTGTGTGCATTAAGACTATACAAGCTATTATACGCTCTCAAGATTGGATTCGAGCAAACAATATAAGAGAAAAAGTTGTTGTAGAGAAAGTATCGAAAGAGTTGGAGAAAATAGAAAAATGTAATAATCAATTAAGCTTTACTTATTTTATTTTATTAATATAATCTTGCTTTATACTATTTAATCTTTTATCAATTATGTTTGATATAATGTTATTACAAACCACTAATTCATTTACATTTGAATTTGAATAGATGTGGAAAAGAAATTTAATGTAGAGGTTGAGGTAGAGTATGTTGCTTGAAATAAAAAATGATGTTTAAGAATTTATATTTACTTTTATATAAACTTTATTTTTATATTATGTGATAGATTGATATTTCTATTCATAGGAAAATGTAGTTTTATCCTTCATGGTTTATGTAATTATGTTATATTTTCTTTGTTTTCATCTTTTTGTTTTTGTTATGTTTTCAAAACTTAACTAAAAACTCTTATATGCTTTTTTTAATTATTTATATTTAGATTGTTAAGGAAAAAAGGAAGAGTTGTGTGTGTGAAATTAGTCCATTAATTCCATGTTGTTGATGTCAGAATTCGGATAAAAGTAGGTTGAATTTTAAATATAGATCAAAATAAGGTCAAAACAAAATTTCGTCAAAATAAGGTTAATTTACCTTATTTTAAAATGGGGTTAAAATATGGCCAGTTAGGTTTGACTCAATTTTTATGTTCTTGGTTTGGGTATAAATTGTTTTTGAAGTCGGTCTAGTTAAAACAGGTCTCTTGGTATGTCGTAAAAATTTTGTTTAGCGGAAGCTTAATAATAAGATAGTTCGATGTTACCATTGTACTTGACATAAGTCTAGCTTACCACGCCATAAGTTTAATTATGTTGAGTTTAAAACCCCCCACTATTCTTAGTTTGGTGAAGTGGACCGAAACACTTCCTATGGAAAAACACACATGAATGCTATTATTAAGCAAGTGGAACAATCCTAACACCTTAGAGGGAAACATGCTCTTAGCCACTATTGTTAAATTGATGATACAATTTGAACACCTCCTACGGTAACATGCTCTTGGACACTATTATTAAACTGATGGAATGTTTTGAAGCACCTTCCACGACAAAATGCTCATGAACACTATTTTCTTCTAGTGGAAAAAAATAAAACACAATGATCCTAATTCACTTGATCTTTCACTTAAGTATCAATATCTTGTTAAATTAACTTTTATCTCAATGTGTAACACCCACATTTTTTTACTACTAATTTTTTTGTTGTTTTGAAACCTTACAAAAGCAAAAAACTAATAAACACTTAGAAAAAATAGGGTGTTATCGTCACACCTAACATAGGATAGGGGTCAGACTCCCCTCCCATGTTAGATATAAGGTTGAGAACCAAACCAACTAAAATCAATGTATAGTGCGCTAAACCATATTATATAAATACCGAAATAATGCATGTTATGTAAATATAGGATCTCGACAGTCCACAATGTTCAAACACATAAGGAATTTAAGTTAAAGCACATGGTCTCAAATTACAGAAACAAAGTAGGGCATGACCCTTACTCTGGTCTATCATAAATTGCTCAAAAGTTTCTAGAAACAAAATTATAGAATTTGTGATGAAAGAGAGACTCAACTATCTCCTAAATCTAACCCCTTGCTTAAAGATAGACAAGAAGGATATATATAACATATTATAAGAGTAGAAAGGAACCGAAATTAATCTCAAATTGATGAGAAAAGAATATAAGGTTATTGAGAGCTGGAATCTTTCAGTGGTTGAAAGAAAAGTAAATGGAAGGAGTGATTATGGCTATTTAAAACCAATAAATAGGTACAAGAACTTTTGGAGTTATACACAGATTAAAATAACCCTAATTTCTACTGTTTAAATTTGAGTCGAATGGGTGGATTTTTTCAAAGATAGGGTGACCTCCCCTCCAAAGCTGAAATGATGATTTTTGAAAAAATGTAGGTCGAATTCGCCCAAAAATGTCAAACACAAGAGAGGAAATAAATGATCAGCGTGGTAGGAATCTCCTAGATAAAAAAATAGGTCTAGGAATTGAAGAAACAATTTCAAAGTGTGCAGAGGAGAGTCGTGGAAGAAGATAAAGCCGAATTCACCATCTCCCTCAATTGTCAAAATTGAATCCTCGAATTCATTCGAGACAGAAGCTTGGGTTGAATGCATGATAAGAAATGTTAAGAATATTTAAAGAACAACTTGGAATGGGATTATTACAGTTACATTTTAGTATAAAAAGTTTTCCAAAAAAATATAGTTTTGAAAATGTACTTAGCTCGATAAATCATTCAATCGGTTTGGCCTACTAGTTGACTATTCTACCAACCATTCGATCGGTTCCCCGAATTAGTCGATCAATTTGGCCGAGAAAAAACCCTTTAGCGAAAATAAAAAACCAGTTGATTAGTTCATGGAACCATTCAATTGGTCTACCTGAAAACTCATTTTATTCCATTTCTAAAACTTATCTAAATCTAACTTTCCCTCAAACTCGATTATAGTTCCAAATCAAAATCAAATATTATCAAATGTTTATAAATACCGTAACTTCTAATTCACAAACTTTAGAAAAAGATGGGGCATTACAAAATATTTTCATGCAGACTTAACATAAATATGTCGAACACACATAACACAACCATATGTGATTTGGATCCTTCCCTAAGGAAAATGACTATAACTCCACTACAAAAACCTAATTTCATTAGATGATCATAAATTTTTTCATAAGACTTATATAACCATCAAATTTAGTATACCATCCAAAAATAACGTTATTAACAACATATCCAAAATTTAAGGTCAAACTTCAACGTCTTACACATGAGATAAAGAGCCTACCTTTAGGGTCACCATTATCAATTTAAGCCATTTTCTTATTTTATTATACTTATGCTACCCATAACTACCCCAAATATTTTACAAAATATACTTAGCATATTTTGAACCAATATCACATTAGAAATACTAATTTTTTTATATTTAATCCATATTGACCAAAATACCCTTAATATATGCCTCAAAATCTAATTTTAGGTAAGTTGTTTCCTCATCAACCATAATTTGATCATATTGCTTATGAAATAAATCATAAAACCCTCAATACATATCATACCATAATTAGTTTTCTACGTTATCATGAAAGGACCAAAATACACTTAAAGTAGGGGCAACACCTAAATTTCCACAAACCCTAAGAGTTTGACATCATTAATCTTTGACCTTCAATTCATTGCACCACCATTCAAATTGATCATATTCATTTCCCACTTTCCATTATTCATGAAGCCATAAATCGTACTAACATACTTAGGGTTGCAAGATAAGACTTATCACAACAAATATCACATAAGTTCATGCTTTCACATATTACTGACTTTGCCATAATACAATACAATATTATACTAACATGACATTAACACAATATTTATGAGATATAATAATGTGAAACATAAAATTACATTGAAATTTACACATAAAATTCAAAAATCCTAACTAAGACGTGTATACTTATCTAAGCAACACTAGTCTCTAAGCATAGATGAACCATAAGACTCCTTCTCCAATAACACCAGAACATTACCTAAAAACCAAGAATAAAACATAATTAGAATGTGAGAAGACATCCAAGTAACAGGTAAGACAAAGGAAAAAGAATTGAGGAAGCTAGAAGTTTCGTGAAAGTGTGATGCAAATGGAGGCTTATTGTGAGAGTTCGGGGCACAAGTGGGGGTGGAGTTGCGTGAGGTACTCACTCAAATGGGCATGGTTTGCATAAGGTTCTCATATATAATATGTTAGGGGAGGTGTAAGGTGTGGGGGCAAGTGGAGGTAGGAAACATGAGGTTCTCATGTTGGGGTAGTTTTATTGCGAGAGGGTTGGGGTAGTATTAGGGGCGTTGCTGCATGAAGGAGGGCGAATATGGAAATGAAAAAGAGTCAATTGCATGAGTTTCTCATGCTTCCAAGGAGGAGTAACATGAGGTTCTGACGTATAAAAGGTGATGCAACATGAGATTTGACAAATTACGCATATCTTGTTGCACTAAAATGGCTGAAAAAAGATGTATAATAAAGCTGGACATGGATAGAGAGAGTTAGTGGAAAGTTTGGCGAGGAATTAAATAAAGTAAGGAGAGATGAAGGATATGCATTTATAGTTGAGGGTGGTGTGTGAATGTTGTGAGTGATAGAGGGTGGAGGCATAGGTCGAGTATGATGTGATGTCAATGATGGAGGATTTGAGAGAATTTTTTTGTGCAATATATCTAGGAGTTGAGGGAGATGATGGTGGTGATGATAAATTAGGCTCAGGTAGGCCTGTGGTTGGAGGTAAAATCGAATGAAATGGGTCCGGGAAGGAAGAGTCACATGGGAGAGAGATGAACCAGGGGAAGAAGACGAAAGGAGAAAAAGGAAAAGAAAGTAAAGGAAAAAGGAAGAAGAATTTTAGGATTAGGGTTAGAGTTAAGGTGAGATTAAAAATTTAAATTTCTAATTATTTGAGATTAGGATTATGTTAAATTTGGGGTATTACAAGATGATTTGAGGGTTGGTTTTGAATGATCAAAATGTTGGCTTTTAGGACACGCTAGGCTTTAAAAGGCGTGGACATTTCAATGTTTTATGCAACATAACACCAATTATTATTATTATTATTGATTTTTTAAAAATAAAAATAAAATCAAAATTTTGGCATTACTTTCACTATCCTTGTCATACATTTTCTTATAAATTGCATGATCCTAAACATTTTCCTTATTAGACTCTGAACTTTACCCTTCGTCTTCTTCTTCCAGAGCCAAACATAATGCTCTAACTTCCTATTAGAGAGGATCACCAACCTCAAGAAAATCTAGGCCAATTCTGACAGCTAGAATCTCTCTTATCTAAACTAGGTAGTATATTAGACTACCCTAAGTTAATGCTTATCATCGAGCCACTTTGTCTCTTTTGTTACCATATCAATCTTGCAAGAATCCAAATGCTCAATGTTATGAGCAATATCATCAACCGCAATCGCCAACCCCAATCTTGAGCCTAAAACCTTCAAAGTATCTAAACTCGAAGGGACTCAGTAACCTAAAAGATAAGCTACCTTTCCTTATAAGACAAAATCAAACATATAGTCTTTAAGCTTCTCACACCATTGATGAGACCGCATTTCACCAAAACCCGACATGGAGGCTTTATCTTCCTTATTGGAAAACATCAAAAAGTGATGAAGACCACCTAAAAGACCTTACCAAAACCTTGAGCAACTATTAATCCTTGATTCAATCACACTTGGGGAGAGAAAGAGAGAGGGCCTTTTGAAGTCCCAACAATAATACTCCGCCTCATCCTTTCTAGATTACCCCTTCGAATTACATACCTCTATCAATTGCTATTGCTCCCATCCCTATGGTAGAGGATACTCATTGTTAGTACTTAGTGTCCTTAACAACTCTACGTTAAACCATCATTTGTATTTTCCACTTGCATGGGTATTGAGCCCTAGTTTTTTCCTTTAATAAAGCCCTCCTTAATTATAAAATACTTTACTACCCATTTTTATTGATAATTTAGCAATAAAGATTGGGTATTAATAAGATGAACACAATTACTGTGAGAATATGTTAGTGAATTAAGTTGTTAATGTTTTTCAAATATATTATTTCTTAGTTTGTGCTGAAATATTATAAGCATTTTATTTCAAAATAATAATTTTATAGGCATATACTATTGCAAAATGAAGGAATTATTATTTTGCAAAATTGATAAAAAAATGCTACATTTCTCCCAGCACATTTATTTATGCTCATTGTATAGGTGAAATTGCTATCTTAATAATTTTATACTGTACAAATAGTATCATTCTTTATGTATATCATGTATTTAGTGGAAAGATGAATAGAAACAATTCGTTTCTGCTGGAAAATTTGTCTTTTTCGTTTGTCTTTTCCTATGCACCCGGATTGCGTAATTCTAAGGCAGTTTCATAAGTACTTAAAAAGGAAAAAGAAAAAAGAATGAGAAAGAAAGTGTTTTATGTAATTAATTTCTACCAGTATTATTTTTTTATTTATAAAAGTATACTTATTTGAGTTATATTTTCGGGTACAAAGGACACTAATTGCCAAGACGAGTACATATACGGTGGACGGCATCAAATTCCAGCGCAGCCGTCTCTGGGGTTGAGCCTTAATCAGCAGCAACAGCAGCAGCAGCAGGCGACAACATTACTTCTCTCTGTAATCTATCGCACCCTTATTTTCTCTTTCCAAAAGTTTCTGTCAAAGAACTCCTCTCTTTCTCCCTCCTCCCTCCTCCCTCCTCCCTCGTTTAGCTCAACGCTACCGGGCTCTCTCTCTCCCAACAACATCAGGTTTGTTACTCTATCTGCTTATATGCTCACCTTCGTTCTAGTTTCGACGCTAAACCCTAATTCCCTGGGCATCTCATGTGGTGACTGAATCACCTGGTGTTCATGATTTACAAGAAATCGTAATATTTTGATTTTTTTATTCATTATTTTGAAGTTTGAGTAGCTTCTTTGGTCCGAGTTTTTCTTCGTGATATATCTAAAAAATGAATTTAACGCTAGCCCTAGTCCTTATATGATGCTGTGGACCTTTGGTGATCCTGTTTTTCTTGCATGGTTCACTAGTGGTTTACTACAGCGATCAGTGGTTTTTGATTGTTTGGTTTTATTTCATTTCGCTCGGAGAATTGTTTCGGCGGTGTCTTGTACTGTTGTTTAATTGATGGGAGTTGGTGGTAGTTAAAATTGGATTTGGCATTTAATTCCACTGCTTTGACTAGTATTTGTTGCCGTTGATATCAGATCCTAGCTAGCGTGTTGTAAATGGTGATGGAGCGAATTGTGATTGGAGTTTAACTCAGCTTCAGTTAATTTAGGACCTTCTTTTTCACTCTTAGTACCTGGTTGGTTTCAGAAAATATGGCTGGTATTTTGATTGAAAAATATTTTCTGCATGATCAACATACTTTAAATTTGCTTTTTTATTATTTGCGTAGACTCCATTGGTAGGATTTTATATTTATATATATTTTTTGAATTTCAAAGATTAAGCGTGCGTGCCCCCTAAGCACTGTACATTAAAGAATCTTTAGTTGGACACTGTAAGTCTATATGTAAGGCTATTTATTTTTGGACAAGTCGATTCAGGCATTTCGTCTATAGTATGTTTGGCTTGTTAAGTAACTCATACGAAGTGCTAAACATGTACACTATACATATTTGTTAATTATTCTGATTTTCACGGAGGAAATTTACTCAGTTGTATAAGTTTTTTCGCCATCTTATATGACTAATTATAAGTTAATGTGAGGCATGTGTTAGAATGTAGTGCACTTTTAACATTTCTCGATTTTGTAACGATTGCTTCGTGGCAAGTTATTAGACGTAGGCTGAAGAAAATCACACATTTCATCTTCTTTGCCAATTACCTTTTTTGTTTTCTAGATCACAGGAAGATGGGTAGTGTATCAATTCTGGAACAAGTGACTTAAATTTTCTGCTGTGTCAGTCTAGTGCCGCATATACTGATACATTGTTTATTTTTTTAAATACATAATGTTTTGAGTGTTTGAATACACATTAAGGGACTGTAGCTGAGCTGCCACCATTACAAGTTTGCTTTTGGCAAATTTTCATCAAAACACAATTGGCGAGGACCGTGAGATTGTTGTGCGTGTTTCTGTTAGTTGGATGCTGTAGATCTTGAAACTATGTCTAGTGGAGACAGAGATATCACATTCCAAAGTATACGGCAAGTAAGTAGCTCGTATTTTGTGTTTTAAATTACATGCTTTTAAGATGTTTTATTTTCTTGTTATTTTGTGCATACCTTTACTCACTAATCACTATATCCTATTAAACCCCTCAAAAATGAAATAAATAATGTTTTGGTCCCTTTAGAATGTGATTTTTTTTTCCTATTTTGGTCTCTATGTAAAAAATATCCATTTTAGTCTCTCAAATTGGGACCAAAAGTAGAGGAAGTTGTATTCTAAAGAGACCACTTCGAATGAAAATGAAATTTAGAGGAAGCAAAATGAATATTTTCTTTATTCAGGGACTAAAATAAATAAATTCAAATTCTAGAAGGACCAAAATATTAATACATGGTTTTCCTTTCAGAGAAGATATTCTATTCTGGCATCTGATTGACGAGTGTAATATATCCTTCTTTCCATCATGGAAATATGTATTGATATGTTCTGTGAGGTGGAAGGCTTCTTTGACTCTCTTCCAGTTCCATATATATTGTGTGTGCAGAATTCATCTTGCCACCTCATAATTCTCAATGTTTTCATTGAGACAAATACCCAATCAGCTATCTATCCACAATAACCACAAAGTAGAAAGTTTTTGTGATAAAATTGAACAAAAAAGATATTAAAGCAGGCTCTACAGATTAGTTTAAGTTTTGAATTTTTGAGATGGCCATATGACGTATGTTGAAAGTGAAAGTTTAAATACTTTGACTATGCTTCAAGGCTTAGATAAATGGAATAACAACCAAATTGGTTCATTTGATTTTGTTGCAATAAATTACAACTTTGTGGTTATTGGGGATAGATTGCTGATTAGGTCTTTCATCTTCATCTCAAAAGGTATCATAACATTGATATTAAGAGGCTTGTGATTGTTATATTGGATTAATATATATATATATTTTGCCCGTGTATTTTTGTGCCAGGTGCAGCGTCTCATAGAGCAATGCATTTTATCACATATGAATCGGGTCGAAGTAGTCAACTATCTCCAGTCTGAGGTAGACCCTAGTATTACTGAGCTTGGTAAGCGTGCTTTCTGTTTGATTATTCTTATCATTAAACACAGCTGTAGTTCATTATATGGATTTCTAACAGGTGTGGGACTTGCATCCTTCATACATTTCTTTTGGGTGATTCTTCTCATTTATTATTATTATTATTGTTATTATTATGATTATAAGTACCATAATATAATTATATTTATTATACCTTTGATAATAATAATCAGAATAAATAAGTATTACTATTATTATAGCTATTATAATTATAATAATTATTATTGTCATGATAAGTATTGCCCCCTACGTTTTTAAAAGGAAGTCTTTTTATGCATAATGTATTTTTAATTTTTAATTTTTTTTTCTAGAAAAGTTAAAGTATAATTTCCATTTTTATCCTAACATTTTCACTTCCTTATTCTATACATTTATTATTAAGATGTTTTCCAATGGGATAAATTTATTAGCTCTTAAAAAGTGTGTGGATTGTTAAAAAGACTTTGTTTTTAGAAATTCTGGGAGTATAATATTTATAATTATTACTATTATAACAATTTGATTATCAGTATTTATGATCATTTTTTCCCCGCAGCCTGGGAGTTGTGACTTGTGAGTGGGGGATGGGAGGTAGTGACAATATAGAGTTTCTTTCCTTCCTTTTGATTCATGGTCATGAATCTTCTCCATTTGCTGAAGCACTCAAAATGCCTATTAGCCAAATGATTCAACACAACCCTGATAGACAAAACAACAAATGAAGATAAAAAAAATTGAGAACTTGTTCCAAATTTCAATACCAATTTCAGAGAAATTAGTGCAAGCTGATGAAAATAGGTTTACCTGTTTTGTGGTATGTTTTGTTGGTACATAAAAGCATCATGCTTACCTTATTTGGTACTTTTGGCCGTCCTTTGCTTTGCCTGTGATCAAACCTGCTCATTTAGTATCTTCCTTGGGAGATGAAAATTTCCAATGCTGTTGCAGATATATCATTCATGTGGAATATTGTTGTATTTTATCCAAACAAGTGATGATGAGCGAATTCGAACTTTGTTCAACACTTCAGGGATAGATTAGAATCACATCATTACCCTGTTTCTCATGACTGGAAATTGCTATCTCTATTGATTCAAGACTCAGCTACGGATCAGCCTAAACTGGCTGGTAAACATGGATGTACTCTATCAATTTTGACCTGTCAATTTGATGAAAGAGATCAATGGTCCAGGAACCAGCCAGAGATTTTGACCTTTCAAATATTTGCCACTAAGGCATCAATATCTCATTGAATTCTGTTTTCTAATCATTTCTATTAATGTGAACTGTCCATTGATGTGAGAATATTGGTTGTATCTTAATCTTTTTCTTTTCACTTGCTGCATTTTCTAGTGTGGAATTTTACTGCATTTTAATTTGTTCCGTTTGTTAGAATTGTAATACTATCTTATTTTTATTTAAACAGATCCACTACATGTTATGTTACTTGGGTGATGTAGGTTTCTGATTTTGATCCTTTATTTGTGGTGACATAGTTACATGGTTACCTTGCCTTTTCTGTTACTGACTTTCCCTTTTTTTTCCTCCTTTCTTTTTTCAATCTTTTTAGTCTGGCAGAAGCTGGAAGAAGAAAATCAAGAATTTTTTGAGGCCTACAATCTTCGTTTGGCATTGAAGCAACAGATAATTATTTTTAACGAGTTGCTTGATAAACAGGCTTTATTGATGAACCAGATTCTATCTCCTAGAGTTTCTACTTCACCGATTCCTAATGGATCCCATATGACTCAGTGTAAGCCATTAGCTGGAAGAATTTTGTTTTGCTTTTCTACCCAATGTGCAGATCAACCAGCAATGTTTGTAGCCTTCTAGATGCTCTTCTTTTGTGGATTTAATATTTGTTTCAGGTTTTTGGTAATGCAATGATGTTTCTTCAACTTGAAGTAATGTTGTTGAAATGTGATTATCCGTTTGGCATGTGACAATGAAGTCATAAGCCTTGGTGGGTTTGCCTTAGGTCTAGATTTTGGAGAGATTGGTAAACAATTATGCTAGGATATTAGAATTGTTGTCTAATATCAATTGGATCTCATAAATCTTCCTTTTTCCTTTTTTTTTCTCGTTGGGATGAGGGGAGGATGCAATTTATTCTCCACCTCAATGTAAGACCTATAGCTATGCCATGAGTATAAATCATTGCAAGGAATGGCCACACAAATTCAGATACACCTCATTCTACCCTTCTTGTAGGCATTGAACTACTAAAAGGTTTGGTTAGATGTTCAATGTGTTTTTTCATCCTGATATTTTATAGAAATATGAAACTAAGATTAGGCAATGTCGAGAAAAGGCCTTAGGCGCACCAAGCATTGGAGCCTAGGCATGAATTCATATTTTCAAACACTAGTTTTTATGAGACATTTTATAAAAACAAGCTATGAAATCAATGAAATTATTAAATGCACCATAATACTACTATGATAATAGCCTGGTTGCTATAGGATACAGCAAAAAAAAAAGAAAAAAAAAGACACTTTCTCCAAAGGAGCATCCCTTTTCTGCATCACATCTCCATTTGGTGACTGGTAGCCTTCTTTTCTTGTCTAAAGAGATGCCTTTGTGGCTAACAACAGAGAGGATGAGGGAGGGAGAAAGAACATAAACACACAAATTCCATTGCAAAACAAAGTGTTGGAGAGGGGAGAAGATAACAAAAACAGAGCATAAGAAGTATAAAACAGAGGGTTGCCTGCCAGAGCCTTCTGCAGGCCTGCCTTTTCTAACACAGGCTCAAGTTATTCGTTTATATATTCCATTGTGACATTATTTTCTGTTAAATATAGCAGAATTTTGAATTTCTTTATGAGAAATCCCATGTAGGTCATAGCCTACAACCTAAGTGGAAGTTTGGGGGTGTTTGTTGATGTTGGGATGTAAGGTTTCAAGACGTGAAATCTTAGTGCCTTCTTGAATTTTTTACTTAGAGAGAATGAAGCCATTTCCTTATATTATCTCTATTGTAGTCTGGTTACTTTAGACAGGCTTACTGCTGTTAGGGCTGCGGTGTGCTTAGTCATGACATGTTTTTTTTTTCCCTCTCAAAAGCCAAATAAAAGCTGTGCTTTTTTGTCTGTCGGTAGGTATAGTTCCTTGTTTCTAACTGTTTGCATTGTGGGTGGGGATGACAGATTACTCTCTAGAATGAATTTTTGGCTGATAGTAGACTACTATGATTTCCTGAATTTTATATTGCGGAATTGAATTGTTGTATACCTCTGAGTCTGACCATTAGTGTTCTTTGGTACGGATGGACTATCTGAGGGGATAAGGTAAATGCTGGGAAATTTCAGAGGCCTTGGATATGGCAGGTTCTGTTCTTTTTTTAACAGGTTTAGAGGGTACAGATGCTTGCCGATAAGGGAGATGGTGAAAGTGCATGGGTTAGGGCTTTAAATTGTTTAATTGGTTCACTGAGTTGCGTTTGAGCTCATGCCTTATGTGGGTGACATTTGTTGCCTTAGACACTCCCGGGCTGTGTGTGCCGTGTAAAAAGGCTGTGTGGCACGAGAACCTGTTTTCTTGAGAACCTTTGTTTGGTTTTGGTGGCAGCAGTCCTTTGATTTTCATATAAGTGTACTTTGTTATGTATGATGAAGCTTTTTGGTCCACTTCTAATAGTTACAGGTTTGTGTAATGTTGAATGGATGTTATGTGGTGTACCAATGTTTTGAATCCTGTATTGCAATTTTATTAAAATGCAGGGTTATGTGATGGAATGTTCTTGTTAATATGACATGGTTCTTATATTGGTCTTTAGCTTCTATCCGAATTTATTAGCAACTGCTTACCTTGGTTGACGCCTGACCTCCTGCATGTCATTAGCACTGAAACTCATTTCTTTTCTTTATTAGTCCAACAGAATTCGGGATTCTATGCTGCTGATCGTACTGTCCAATCATTGAAGCTAGGGAGTGTGGACCATACATTGTCTCCCCATTTACTTAATCCATTCTCAAATGGTGTGTCGCCTCAAGGAAATAACACTGCTTCCGTTCATATGTCTGCTCCATCTGAAAGCATTGATACCCTACCAAACACGCTTTTGGGCCATAACACCAATGTTAGATTGCAAGGGATGAACGAGGAGGTGGTTAAACTGGAAACTGGCTACCATCCAAGTTCTCAGTACATGTTTGCTTCTGATGGCAATGTTGGGGTGGCATCTTTTGGCAGCGTTGAATCAAGCTCGCATCCACTGAATGATACGCTTTTGGATGTGGGTGCATCTCCGTATATACTGACAAATGTTCCGGGAAATTTAAGCTTTTCCTCACCACCTGTATATTGTGGTTTGTCACTATCTTCTTATCCCTCAACTGTATGCAAGCTGTAGTGTTGCTCTTATTGATTTTGCTATCTAATTGTGTCTCTGGCCAGTTAGGTTTTAATCTGTAGCATGACACTATCAGATTAGTCACAGTTGTTGCCTGCCCTCGTATTTTCTCCTACTACCTTCTCATCCTGTTTGAAATCCTTGGAAATTTGTTAGTTTATCGCCAACTTGGATGATTCTGTCTATCCGGACTCAAGATCGTTTGTTGGCTTCTTTTTTTATTGTTTTTTGTACAGAAAGCATGGCTGGTGGCTATTCTGGATCACCCTACCTGGCAACAGAAGCCAAAAGCATTTTTGACTGCCATCAAGGAGAAATCCAACTTCAAGGTATGATTCTTGTTACATCCCATTTTCTGATATCAATTTATTTGTGGGTTGTAACCAATGTGTTTTGGCTTTCAACCGATAGAAGTCAATAGGGCATTGGACACAATATCAGAAGGCTTCAGTTATGATGTTGGCAGCACGTAACTGTTTAAATTTAGAGGTAACAAAATTTACCTTCATTCTATCAAGTCTTTGTTCCCTGCTTTGAGCAGCTATTTCATTTAGTATTTTTAAATTTATTTATTTATTAACATTGTAATTTTGCAATACTGATTATGGGCCTGGAATCTTTCATCCTGCACTAAACCTTTTAAGCTGAATATCTTGATGCGTTCAATCCTGAATCTGTAGTCTTGTTCAGGATTTATGGTCTTTATAGTTCGATGTTTCTGGTCCTTTTATGGTGTATCACAAAGAAAGATGAATCAGGGAGTACAAAAATGGCATGTCATAGTGTTGGTACTTGTCTTTAGGATTGTGATTCAGTCTTCATGCATGATTGTTGTTCTTAAAATTCTGATAACAGCCATTTAATTTTAATAACATTGATAATAATAATAATAATAATAATAATAATAATATGATGATGATGACGCATTTACTGAAGTTTCACTATGCTATTCATCTGAAACTTGGTGATGTATGAGGTGTTGAAGCCTCAAAACTGTTTAAAACATGTAAATATTGTTGGCTGCTGGCATATTATATCAGAGACTAGGGAAAGCAAGGAAGATAATTGATTAGCTATTGGCAGGCATCTTCACCCCTTGCTAATATTTGATAATTAATCATTGTTTGTCCTATATTCTAAAGACTGGCGTTTGTGCCAGTAACTGCCTGACCTAAAGCTTTTATGGGCATCTAAGGCCCATTCACATTATCTGATGTATGGAGATGCGCGTTGCTGATTTTTATTTTTAAATTTATCTTTTCTTTGGGGCGAAGCATTTGTAAAGAACATTGTTGAGCTCATCTTGAGAATGCAAACTGATTTCTTCCCTTCATTTCATCCATTACAATTTACATCCACAACTGGCATCTGTCCACTGCTATTGCAATCCCTACTCTGCCCCAGTCACCTGCTTAAAATCTAATTTTGCAGTCGCTATCATCAGAAATTCTGCCTTAATCCAGGAAATAAGTTCTGAAACTTGAAGAGCCTCCCATTTCTTCCATTACAACCACAACTATGATCCGCCCTTTGATATTGCCATCACTACTGTATGCCTCAGCCACCTGCTTGAAATATCTAATTTTGAAGTTGCTACTCGCTAACATCAGAAATTCCGCCTTAATCCGGGATATAAGTTCTGAAACTTGAAGAGCATCCTGCAGGATGCAGGTAGTTTCACGGCCAGCCACTTGTTGGACAATCTGACATTGCTCTATTAATCTCTGAATTCAGGTTCAGTGGCTATAATTATGTTTACTTTATAAGTGGCTAATTTATGTCTCTTTTAAGGGATAATATGTCTGATTTTTCTCGTTTCACGGACCCTTGTGTGCTCTGCCGTTGGTTTTATTTTCGGTACTGTTGCACATCCTGAGAGCTTTAGATGAATTTGGTATTTTGATATGGGGCTGTGCCATAGACTCTGCTGCTTGAATATATATTTGACCCAGATGTGAGATCTGAGTATTTTTCTGTCTAGATTAGACATAATCGTGAATTTTACATTTTCATTTCCTTATTTCTAGGTCTGATTATAATTATATTTTTTATGGCATTCTATTGTGTGTGTTGTATATTATTGCTGTTATATAAGCATGTATGGGGAGCTGAGAGTTAATTATAGATACTTCAAGGCATAGTCGCTCAAACAGGAAATACTTTGATACAAATAAGACCACCAAATCTAAATTAGTATCGAATATCTCAATGTTTTAATGTATTTATAAAATAATTCTGAAGTTGAAAGAATTACGCTTATGCCTTTGTATAGCCCTTGAGCAGAGGTAGACTTATTAATAGGTTAGGTCGGACTCTTAACCTATGAGCTTATCGGTTTCATTCCATCAAATTTGATGAATAATTAGTACATTAGACTAATAATTTATGTTTTCACATAGCCACATCAGATTTAGATGGAATAAATATCCTTGTACAAGTGGCACATTATACCCCTATCGCACGATTGCTGTCATAGTTAATCGCTGATCTTGAAAATCATGAACTCCAGCGATTACCTTTCAGTTAGGGTTGCCCATGCATTTAACATTAATTGCAGTTCAATATTCTAATATCGGCATTAACTGTTCTGTTTATGTGCTATGGTGCAGGTCAAACTGTTCCTCGAATATAGAAGGCATATTTTGTACATAACATTTCATTAGGCATGAACAGATTTCAAAATCCGTAGTCTATGGAGGTAAATTGTTTGGTGTGCAGACTTTGAAGCATTATAGCCTTACTAGATGATGACACAACGTTCGCTTCTGAAACAAGGAAGCGAAATGATTCACAAAGATTGAAGAGAGACGTTTAGAGGTGACTAAAAACGCATCAGTCTAATTTGATTCTCTAGTAGGAAAAGCAGATTTTGGTGATGGTTCTAGTAGACCCTAGTGGTAGTGGCAGTGGTAGTGGTGCAGCTCTAGTGGTTAAACTCTGTAATAGATAATAAAACTCTGAAACTCATCCTGGTGTCGAGGTCTGCCGGTTTCTTCTTAGGTTGTCATTAATGTATTTAGTTAGATCCATCTATTTGAAAAGCGAACTGTCGTCTTACTCGTCCTCCTTTTCGTCAGAAAAAAAGGAAAAAAAAAACTATCGTCTTACGCTGTGGGTGATGATTTTGACAGGTTTGTTTGGATGTTATTATCGCGCCTGCATGTCGGCCTCAAATTTTGATTATATATTATAGTTTTGAAGCAGTTGATTAAAGCTCTGTTGGGTAAATAATTTATTAAATTGATGATGAAATATATTGATGTACATTACAATGCTGTTAAATATGTACTTTTCTATTATATTTTTTGTGATAAAAAAAATAAGAGAATTAAAAAAATTCAGCAAATATTAAATCATATCAATTGAAATTAATAATCAAATTGACAGTAATTCGTTTCATTCAATGCCCAAATCTCTTTTAGTTGACTATATCACAATGTTATGTAAAATTGATGTGATGGTACCAAATTTATTTGAAATATTTAAATATAGTAAAATTCATAATTAGATGCACATATTTAATATATATATAGTATAATACACTTCTATATATTGAGATATGATATAATATTGTATAAGTACAGTATAATATTCTTTAAAAATACTATGATATATTAAAAATTTAGATATCTTACCAAATTAGGATAATCCAGTTTGTTGGCAGCAACAATATATTTTTAGGTTGAACTAGTTATATTTCTCCTTGCGATGCACGGGTGGAATTTTTGTTATTGTGATAATAAATTTTAAAATACTTAAAATAAAAATAATATAAGAAGTTGTAGAAATATAATAACAAAACATGGTTAATATAAAGGATAAAATATTAGGACAAAGATGAAATAAAAAAGTAATACATTATATGTTGAAATGACAAATACAGAGTATATGGAACAAATGATCGAAGAAAGAAATATATAATATGGCTAGATATTTTGTAACACTTCCTTGAAGACAAAATTTGTTGTGGATGTACTTTCTTTTCCATCGTTGTCGTATATCAATATTTTGAGTCAATTGCGATGTGTAACTCTTGAAACTGCAACGTATAACTGACCATGACTGAAAACTGGTTTTTTTCATAGTATTTACCCGCCTTCAAAGAAAAGTTAGATTACTCATAGGAACTGACTGAATATTTATCTTAATAGGCCAAGAATGAAAAATATATTGATGTAAGAGATATTGTAGTTACTCACAGGACCTGACCGAAGTTGATCAATTTTCTTCACCTGAAATCATCCTCATCCTTGGAGTAAACTTCAGATAACTCAGTGCTTATCAAACTGCTAGAACCACCATCATGCAATAATAACCTTTGGGGAAAATTTAATAATATCAGTAAACTACTTTATAATTACATAATTACATAATATTAATAACAACAATAATGGGAACATGAAGTTGCATGGGGAACTCACCTTGACCTAAAGTCAATTATTTCATCAACTTCCTCATTAATTAGTAGTTTACTGATATGAAAAGTATTGGATACCTTCACAGTCCCTATAACATAGCGAAAAAATTAATTTTGCAAAAAAATGATGGTGCATTTTTTTTTGAAATTTAGTTGTGAATAATTGTTAGTAAAAATACCACTAAAATTATTCGCCTTGAACATCTGAAGCAAAACTACCACTGGCTCCACATAATCACCCTAAAAAAAATTCTTAAGTTGGTCGACTTCATCACCCCAAAGTCGACATTCCAGCCTCTCCTTCCTACAGTTAGAACCAGAAAGTAAGAATATGATTTTTTATGCAACTATTACACATGTTAACAGTAATATCATAAGTTGTTTCTTCTTTCTACTCACTCAAAGTCCTCCAGCAAAATATCCATGAACTTTGTCAAGTTCTTATTTTGGTTCTCATGAATGCCTTCAGGCTTCATTTTCACAATCTTACCTATGATATCTGTTAAACAAACAATAATTAGAAAATATCAGATTAAGTCACTACATATGCAGTATATAATTTTATCATGACACATAATTACTCACCTATCAACAAATTTTCGTTCACATTCTCTTCTTTGAGTGTCTTAAATGACTTCAACATGAACATGAAACTGGGGAAACCTTCATCAAATACTTGGAATGAAACTGTCCCTGGAACAAATATGATTTTATACATGTGTTGTGGTGCCTTTAAATGATAGTCATTTGGTTCAACAAAGAAGTTGCTGATTGAATAAATGCGACATTCTTCATATTTTGCTTTGTAAGCACCAATTAATGGTTGCCTAACATATGCATAAATCCGGACGCCCTAAATATCATGTATTATTTCGGTCAGTAAAAATATATGTTGCAAAAAACTTACATTATAAGCATACGATTTATATAAAATGCATTTAAATGTTGTATTGTTTACCTCTCGATCATGGAAGACAAACTCCATTGATATTGGCTTCCCATACTTTAATTTTTCATAAACTCTTACAAATCTGACCATTATGCACCAATGATCTTCTGATGGATGAATTTGGTTTAGTAGAGTATATGCAGGTGCCATTGGTAAACTTGAATGCTTATGGCTTTTTTTCCAGTTAGACTTATGCAATATGTTTTCATTTGTCGTCTAGCCTCTAATTATATATAGCCACTCTGTTTTAATAATAATAAAAAAATAATAATTAATTAATTACTTAATTAATATCCAGGACATGAATAGTTGCATTTTAATAATGGCTGCCAATCGGTAGTTGTACGACAGCAGATGAATAGGTATATGAATTTAGTGTATTAATGATTTATATTATCTATATATTAATATGCGGAACATGAATAGTTTCACAACTCAATTAATACGCAGGAGATGAATAGTTGCATTTAAATAATGGCTGTCAATTAGTAATTGTATGGCAACAGATGAATAGTTACATTTTAATTAATAAGTTTATTAAATGGCAGCACCTTTTATTAACATGCGTACAAAGAGGGATCTGACCCTGCAAATGAGATGTTCGAGTATCTATACATCGAGCAGTGCTTCATTAAATAGCAGATTAGCAATAATGGATATGCATTTTTCTATACATAGTATATTTGATAATTTTATTCCACATAGGAGATGAAAAGTTACATTCTATTGATTGCAGGAGATGAAAAGATATATGCCACCACATGAATAGGCTGTTGTTCTCGGCTATTTATGTATTTCATTAAATTAGTAGATCATATGTTCAGGTATTTATTTATACATAGAGGAATATTAAAGGGCAGATTAGCAAAAAAATGAATATGCAATTTTCTATACATAGTTGAATGTATAATCTATAATTATTTATATATTAAACTTGCAGATGAATCTATAATTATTTATACATTCTATTGATTGCAGGAGATGAAAAGATATATGCCACCACAGCTATTTATGCATTTCATTAAATTAGTAGATCAAATGTTCAGGTATTTATTTTTACATAGAGGAATATTAAAGGGCAGATTAGTAAAAATGAATATGCAATTTTCTGTACATAGTTATAATTATTTATATATTAAACATAGTCGAATGTATTGCAATATGTAAGCTTACAGATAATATATATAGTCGAATGGATATGCAGGATATATATTAAACTTGCATATGTATATGTATTTTTCTATACATAGTCGAATGTATAATATATAATTATTTATATATTATAATTATTTATATATTAAACATAGTCGAATGTATTGCAATATGTAAGCTTACACATAATATATATAGTCGAATGAATATGCAGGTATGGAGATTAATAGCTATATGGGAGCATGGCAGATCAATACCAATGGATATACATTTTTCTATACAGAGAATAGATTGCTGTTTATGCTGCTGATTATGCACTTCATTAAATGTTGATATGAAATGTTCAACTTATCTTACGAATAAGCTGCCGTTTATGTATTCATTAAATGAGCAGATAAAATGTTCAACTCATCTTCAATTAATACGTTGTGATGAATAGTAATTTTATAAGTAGCATATTTCATTTGAAATTCTACTTTATTAATTAGCAGTAATATGATTTGTTATTCTACTGTATTAATTAGCAATAATTAATTTATGATTAGTAATAATAGATATAGTTTAGACGGGAAAATTTGTCTGTATATTGTCTGCTAGACAACTCCGTTTTTATATATATATAGATTGTAGGACCACAACTCTTTTTCAAGCTTAAGTTCTTGTGAGAAGAATTTTTTTTTGGCAGCGGAAGTGCTGGTAAGAAGTTAGGTGATATAACCTTTGTTTGGAAAAGTTGCTAGGTATCTGTTGTTATGGTTCGTTGGTTAACCATATTTAAAATATAAACTTAATATATATATATATAAAAGTTAAAGTTTGAAAGTAAACAAGTCATTCAAACATGAAAACAATGCTAGCATCAATGTTTTACTGAGCTGATAGAAATGAAAATGTGAAAAATAAATTTGAAATATATATATATTTATGTTGCGGAATTAGCATGGATTTAAAGAGATTTAAACTAAATCAGAATTAACAAGATTATAAAAAATTGATGAATCAATCACAAAATAGAATAATTAAGAAAAAAATAGAAATCTTTATTTGTATTCTTGTGTAATTATAGGATAATTAAAATAATTAATCAATTAATTACATAAATTTACAATTATCTTTGAATGGAGAATTCTATGGAAAAGAAGAAGAAGTTAAGACACACGACTCTTGATGGCTAAGGTTTCATCATATCTCTTTTTATAGAAGAAAAAATCCTACGGGGTAAAACAATGTGTTTTAGAAATAAAGAAAAAATACAGTTCGTGTTTAAAAAATACAGGACCTTGGTGTTTATTTCTTTACTCTTAACTTTTTCCAAAAACACATCAAATATTTCATAGAGAAACACGGCTAGTGTTTATTAATATGGGACCCCGTGTTTCTCATATACTTCACATTTCACACTTAAACTTTTCCAATACTTGCACAAACTAACATAATGTTATGTTGTACTCAAATACCTAGTTAAAACTCACAATTATCCGCCTTGACGAGGTATTTATGACTCATGGCATGTAAAGACCTCTACAAAAAATCCTGTCCCAACAAAGGGCCTTATGGCCTATGAATACCAATCAAGTTCGATAAATACTCAAACTTACTCACAATCAATGACTTCATTAGTATATAAGTTAGATTATCTAAAGTATCCAATTTCTCTAACATAACTTTACCTGTAGCAACTGTACCCCATATAAAGTGATACCTGATGTCAATATGCTTTGTTTGATGATGAAAATAATTTTGATTCTTCGCTTAATAGATAGCATTTTGGCTATCACTACGAACAACTAGAGTACCATGACCGAATCCCTACTCTTATACTAAACCACCAACCGATAAGGCTTCCTGAAAAACCTTTTTCATAGCCAAACACACAACCTTAGAACATCTAAGGTTTGACACTAGCAAACTAGTGTACCTCTGATCATCAAGACTACCACTAAGATCAGTGTAAATCATCAACATAATATTCAACAATACATACTCAATGCAAGCTGATACTGTATGCACCAAGTGCCTTAAAATATGAACCACACCTAACCAAGGTGTCTTCATGAGACTCACCACACACATGCTCATAACACGAGTAATACAATGGTCAGTAATAATCATATTTTATATCAAGTATCTCACAGCTATAGAATATGAACCAATGATTAAGCAAGCCACCACAATCACTTTGGATTTTTGCACATCCAAAGTCTTTAGCTTGTTCTCCTTATACATTTCTTTCGCTACGACAAGCAAAATATAGACACACAACAAAAGAGTAACTAGTGAAACATCACATACCAATGTTTGAGTTTGCCAAAAAGACCACATCTCTTCAGCAACACCAGTAGAATACCACAAGGCATAATCAATACCCAACTTAACCTCTGAGTTTAAAACCGGCTTTTGCACACCAATACTAATTGCAGTATACAATGTATAACTAGATCTACCTTAAGCAATGCCCACTTGTTCAACCTACTGCCCAAATTCCTCCTCACTAGAAGAATCTATACCATCTAGATCAACAATAACCTCCAAGTTGTCTGAATCACCTAGTAGACTCTCCTGCTCTATGTTCTTATCAAGAAGGAATTCAGACTCACAAAAGGTAATGGATATAGAAGTAATCAGTTCACAACATAATGACCCCAAGTTGTGCCAATGATACTTTTGTGTTTCAGTCGCATCAAATCAAGGCTAGAAACATTTGACTTAGACATTCTCAATGTTTCCCCAACTACACCTTTAATAGTTATGATAGCAAGCTCATACAATGCCCTAACCTGCTTGCTAACAATCGCTACCATAACCCCTTTAGCAACCTTTAATGTGTCATTCTCAATGACACATCTATAACCTTGGCTATCCAAGGAATACATTGAAATCAAGCTTTTAGTCATGTCAAGAACACGATGAACACTAGACAGAGTTTTGACCACACCATCATGCATCCTCACCCTCACAGTCATAATCCCAACAACTTTGCATGAAGAATCATTTCCCAAGGCAACAACTCTGCCTCAAATAGTGTCATATGTCTAGAACCAGCTTCTATTGGGACATACATGGTAGGAGCATCCAGAATCCAGAATCCACCTATTAGCCAATCTGGTCTGTCCATTTGTGGTATTCAGTACATCATATAACCTTTCATGCGACCTCATATGACCTTTTATGCGACTTCATGACATGTCATATTATTTTGCCAACTCTTCGACTTAGATATGAACATCTTCATGTCATTGGACCCCCACTCATGTTTCCTCCCCTAGATACCAATCCCTCACTATGTGATATCCCAAAAGTACTGTTGTCAGCCGACTGACTATCAATCAACTCCCGTTGTAGCAGGGTGGATTTCACATTCTCAAGGATTAACTCATCCTTCCCATACAAAACAGTCTCAAGAAGATACTTAAAGATAGCAAGGAAATAACATAATAACCAAATATTCATCATCTAATTACCATATATATTATGCAAATCCATAACGATAGAGTTAAATTCATCCAAATGACTTTTCAAAGATTGACCATCACTTTATTTCAGGTTATGAAGCCGACTCTTCAACAATAGCTGATTTGCTACTGACTTTATCATATACAATGACTCAAGATTCAACCACAAGGTAGCCGTTGTTGGTTCTTTTTCCACTTCCCACAATACCTTATTTAACAAACACAATTGTATGGTAGAGAGGGCCTTCTGATCTACTTCTTCAAATCTCTCATCCATCACCGATTCTGGCTTATTTGAATGACTAGATAAAGCTTTTTCTCAATCCGTTTTGAATTTTAATCGCCTGCATCTTCAATTTTCATAATCTAAAATTAATGGATTGATTGAACTTCTCAATATCAAATCTTGTAACCATCCCGATAACCGGATCTCTTTAGCATAGCATACCTAATACCAAATTATTACAAAATTAGCGTGGATTTAAAGATATTCAAACCAAATTTTAATTAATAAGATTATGCAAAATTTAATATTCAATAACAAAACAAAAAAATTGAGGAAAAAGAATAGATCTTTATTTGTGTTCTTGTGTAATTACAGGATAATTAAACTAATCAATCAATTAATTACATAAATTTACAATTCTCTTTGAATGTAGAATTCTATAGAGGAGAAGAAGTTGGGACACTTGACTCTCAATGGCTCATGTTTCATCATGTCCTCTTTTATAGAAGAAAAAATCCTATGGGACAAAACATCGTGTTTAAAAAAAAAATGTATAGGAAATATGAAGCCCCCTTGTTTATTTCTTTACTCTTGAATTTTTCCCAAAACACATCAAATATTTTATAGAGAAACACGGTCCATGTTTATTAACACGGGACCTCCGTGTTTCTCATATTCTTCACATATCACACTTAAAATTCTCCAACACCTGCACAAACTAACATAATATTATGTTGTGCTCAAATACCTAGTCAAAAATTACAATATATAAACAAAATCTAATAGTATTCGTAATTTTCTAACAATAACTATGGATAATGTTTAGAAATGTCAATATTTCACTACATTGTTCAGTTATATTTGATATATTCATTTATATTTTTTAGATTTATGTGTAATATCCTCATGAAATGTTAATGAGTTTTACAATTATTATTCGTGTTTTGTAAACTGAGGGGTCATTAGGTAATTATAATGATACCAAGTGCATAAGAAGTGTGAGTGAAAAATACAATAGAGAAATGAGAGAGCAAAAGTGGGAGAGTTGTATTATGAATATTTGATTCAAAATGGAAATAAGACCTATATTTATAGGGGTAAATTGGGGGAGGAGGAAAAGAGAAGATACTAAGGGCATGAGAACAATAAAATTTCCCTTTTATACGTAGAAGATCAACTTAGCTTAGAATTGGTGTACCTATCAGCTTAGGACCGGTCTGAAGGAGAGATGCTGGAAGCTTTTGGGTTGAATCTTGTCCATTGGGTTGACATTCAAAACTTCTAGTAATATAAGTTTAAAAAAGACTCATATCATAACTCTATTTAAAATCTAACTTACCATGTCATCAATATTTCATCTCACCATGTATGCCTCTCAGGCTTAGTGAGTAAAAGCAAATATGTCTTTTATTGGAACATGTGTTCTCGTGCTCAATTCTAGCCTTTTTGAGGGCTTATGTATTGAGCTGAGGTCTTAGTGGATATCACCAGACATGCATGTCTTGAATGCTCGATGACCTTTTTGATTTAAGAGCTTGAATATGTAGCCTTATGATTAGTGAGTGAAAGATTTTTAAGAACATTCATCTCACCAAGTGTGCTTGTCTTCATTACCTGTCTGCCTTAGTAAGGGCTTGCACATAAATATTATCAACGATATTTTTGTGAGAGGGATTATGTATTGAATTTTGTTAATAGCCTCTTTGTGAGAGGGCTTATATGTTGGGTGGCCTCTTTATGTGAGGGCTTACAAATATAGATTTGCTGACGACCTGTTTGTGAGAGGGATTACGTATTGAACTTTGCTTATGACCTCTTTGTGAGAGGGCTTATATGTTGGATTACCTATTTGTGTGAGGACTTAGTGTGAGGGGCTCTTTTTGTGAGAGAGCTTACAAGTTACAAATATAACTCCAACCTAATATTGTTCACAAACATATTTACTACAAAGTCATGTTTTGAACAAATTAGTAAGAAATAAACTTTCATTCTATTTCCTTCATTTGCATATCAAGAAAGGAAGTAGATTCAAATGAGACAAATATCATTGTTAAGTAAAAACAAATCAATATTAAAAATAACAATTTTTTTCCAAGCATTCACAAGATATACTCTCTCTTCATTACCTAATATAAATGTGGCCGACCTAACTTACTCCATGACTTGATATAGACCTTCGTAATTAGTTGCTGATTTACCTCAACTGCCATTGTTTTGGAATTCTATTTTCTTAACACCTAGTCTCCTATTCTTAATAGTGCAGGCTTGACTCTTTTATTGTAGTATTTAGGTATTTTTTGTCTGTTTAACAAGTTACATTTGAAATACATTTATTTGTTCTTTAAGAAATTATTTCTCAATTTTCAAGGCCTCTTCATTGTTTTTTTGGTTTATATTGGCTAATTCTATATGATCCTATTTCTATTTCTACCGGCATAACTGCCTTAGCCCAAAAGGTTAAGTTGAAAAGTGTTCTGCTTGTTGTTTTCTTTACAGTTGTTCTTCCAAATCATAAGATTCCTAAAAGCTCATCCATCCATCCTCTCTTGACCCCATTTAAACAGTGTCTCAACGCTCCCAATATTTCTTTATTTTCACATTTGGCTAGATCATTACACTAATTTGCACCCAATAAGGAACTCACTCTCATGATACCAGACATTCCAAATATATATATATATATATATATATATATATATATATATACAAAATGTAGTTTACCTATGGATGAGATACTAAAGTAAATCGACAACCACCTCTCCAGTTTTCACAAAAATGCCATACTTATTATTATTGAATTGTCGACCATTGTATGTTATATTTGCTTTTAGTACTCCAAACCTGCAAAGTTTTTCCAATTCTATTCATACAATTTCTATTCCATCAAAGTCCATTTTCCTATCTCTTATCAGCATATGATATTTTTCTAGAAAAATATTGCCATTCGCTTTTCTATAATTTCTTCCAAGGCCTCTTCCTCTACCCATTTTGTAAAATAATCAATAAAAATAATGAAAAACATTTTTTTGGCAATACTTGCACTCAATATGTTATTTAGAAAGAAATTATGTAAAAGTATATGACCTGAATACAACAAATGACCATGAACTTACAATTGGTTGTAGCTATGAAGTAGGACATTTCGTGCCGGGGCAAATTTTTAACATGCTTGGCATCGATGACTATTACCTTAGCATCCTGATACATGTTTTTTTAATAGTAATATTTGCGTAGAGCTTTAGGTGAAAAAGATCTAGTAGCTAGGTGTAAACTAGATATTCCCGCATGGACTTCATCAAGTAGTTTCGGTCTGACTACCTAAGGTACACACTTTAACACCGACATGGTCTATGAATGTATGTACGGATTTTCATTGGCCATAAAGTACTTTGCAGACCTTCTCCTAAGCTCAAAAGCTTTATTTTTGTCTATCGGCTAAGTTCTTTCTTCTAAGTAGTTTGTTAATTCTTTCATCCGTCCGATGATAACATATCTATAGTCTCACACCGCTCACCTTCAACTTTACTTGTGTCAGTCGACCATACTGTCATATATTCAACTTTTATTGTTTTAATCGATGAAGAAGTGCTGGCTGAGGCAAACCTTGCTAAAGCATTAGCTACCGAATTAGTTTCTCTTGGTAATTGAGATATTTCAACAAATGAATTTTTTTCATTGCTTCAATTGTTTTCCCATATAATTTTCCATGCTTGGATCCCTGATTTTGTATTGCTCATTATATTGCCCGACAACTAATGTTGAGTCACTGTATAATTTTATTTTATCTTCTCTTAACCCCCTGAACTATTCTAAGTCTAGCTAAATCATCTTCATACTCAACTTCATTATTAGTGGCTGCAAAAATGAATCTCACTACATATTTGATAGCTATGCCATTTCGGTTAATTAAGACCACAACAACCCCAAAACCTAAATTATTAGATGCCCCGTTGACATATAAAGTTCATTCCCTTTGCTATACTAGAAATAATGATACATTTGGCTTGGTTTTGAGTGAACATTCAATAATAAAATAAGCTAGAGCTTGACCTTTAATGGTAGGTCTTAGTCTATATTGAATATCATATATACTTAATTCCATGAACTAGACCATCATTCTCTGAGAATTATTGGGTTAATGCAAGATAGACTTGAGAGGAATATTATTCAAAACTATAATAAAGTGAGAATCAAAATAAGGTTTTAACTTCCTTGAGGCAATGAACAAGGCATAAGCCATCTCCTCCAACTTAAAATACTGCCGCTCAATGTTGGTGAGCACCTTGATAGTGTTATATATAGGCCTTTGTGCCTTAGCCTTAATATCTTCTTCGACAAGAACAAAAGAAATAACTGATTTTGATTCCAATAAGTAGAAGAACAACTCTTCTCCTACTACTTGCTGCGCCAAGGTTGGTAATCTAGATAAATGGACATTCAAATCATCAAATGCTTTATGGTAGTATTCCATCAATTAAAAATTATCCTTCACCTGTAGAAATCTAAAAGAAGGAAAAATCTTATCTGCACCTCTCAATAAGAGTCCATACAGTGCAGCCAACTTTTCCATCAGGTGTTAAATCTCCTTCTTCCCCATTGAAGATTACATATTTAAAACTGTGGAAACCTTATTTGAATTTACATCTATGCTCCTAATCGTCACCATGATTCCCAATAATTTGTTAGTGCTAACTTTGAAAATGCATTTAGTCGAGATTAAATTCATTATGTATCTTCTTAGAGTTTGGAAAACATACCAGAGCTCTTGTCGGTGGGTTTTTTTCTTTCTTTTCACAATCATGTCATGCACATATACCTCTATCTACTTTCAGATATGTTCTTGAAATATTTCATTCACCATCCTTTGTAAAGTTGTGCTAGCATTCTTCAATTAGAATAACATTACCCTATAAGGCTATAATAGTAAATTCCATCATGCATGATGGAACTGCAAGATGGAACTGATATTCTCTTGATTAGCATCAACCGGTTTGATTTGATGATACCCTGAAAAGGCATCCATAAAATTTAATATTTGATATCTGACCATCAAGTCGATTAATTAATATATCCAAGGGAGTGGGTAACCATCTTTACGACATACTTTGTTCAGGTTTGAGAAGTTGACACACATTCTCCATTTTCTATTGAACTTATTTACCATGTTTGGATTAGCTATCCGGTCAGCATATTTTACCTCTCAGATGAAGCTTGAGCAATGTAGCTTCTCTATCTCATTTCGATTTAGTTTATATTTTTCAGCTCTGATGACTCTTTTATTTTGTTTTACTGGTTTGAATCCTTTTGTTATATCTGATTGTTGTTCAATGATTTTGAAAGGGATTTCCTCCCTGTTATACACTTTCTAAGCAAATATATATATATATATTTTGTAATAAAAACCAATAGCTCCTCTTTGTTAGTGTCATTGATGGCTTTGCCTACTATCACTTTGTGTTCTGCATCCCCCAAATGCTTCTCTTATGCCTTTGTAGTAGTCTAGTTTTCTTCCTTAGAGTCATTCATATCCTCTAGAACTAGGCTTTCTTGTGCTTTTTTTTGTGTGATTGTCCTAGGATGCATCGTACTTCGATTGCATAACATTGTTGCAACACTCTCTAATCACCATGAAATTTTCATCATCCACCATTAACCAAAATCTCATTAAAAGTTCATCCATAAAATGCTATCTTGGAGCTTGTAAAGAGATGGTTGTTATAACACCCTCAAAATTTACACATTTTTTTAAATTAATACTCATAAATTAAAATCCTAAATTTCTGGGGATGTTACCGCCACACTTAGTACTAGACCGGTTCACTCCTACCGTTTCGATACCAAGTGCTAAGGCTAAGAAAACACTATTAGTAATACCATAAAATCCAAATTTATAAAAATAAAATCAGAGTACACGCAAATCTTACGTAATTCGAAATACCGACTATTGTTTTTCAGATAATAACTAACACCATTAATAAAATTGTTTCTGCAACTCAAACATAATAAAAATAACATGAGACATAAATTAAAAAGGAAAACGGCCATGTCTCTCTAGAAATCAATCCAGCTCAGCTATCACTCTGCCCCTCCTGATGTCCCGTAGACATTAATAGCGTCAAAGTAGGTGTCTCCTATCTACAATAGATTAGACGGGCCTTTTGCTCATGGGAATGAGCAACACCCATGAAACGGGTGATCAGTACGCTACGTATTGAGTAAAGTAACCGAGTACTAAGGCTAGCATACATATTTCACATAACCAATAATATAATAATAAAGACATAAAAACTCAATCATATTAGTGCACATAAATGTTCAGGTGAGATTCTAGGACTCAATACAGATCAAATTATTTATTTTATCAAGCCTTTATCGAATCCATTTCCATACCATGCTCTTTATCAAGTCCATACAAGTATGGGAACCCCACTATTTTTGCCGGTGGATCGGTCTCCAAGGCACTTTGGCTCCTGGCCACTATTATAGTCGGTGGATCGGTCACTTAGGGTACATGCCCTACCACTATTATATGCCGGTGGATCGGTCTGGCCCCTTCTCGCACGGTGTTCCACTGTAAGTAATTAGTATCTTTTCATATCTTAACAACATATATGATTTGGTTTGTTGAGCTCGGGATCCCCCACTATTTTAGCCGGTGGATCGGTCACTAGAGTAATATTAGTAGTAGTAGTAGTAGTAGTAGTAGTAGTAGTAGTAGTACTAGTAGTAGTAATAATAATAATAATAATAAAAGTAAAACATTATTAATAATACTCTTATTAGTAGAATATTAATATTAATAATACCATAAATCTTAAAATTACAAGGTGGCTTTCAAAACCACCTCATTTAATAACATTACTATTCAAAAATGTAATAATGATATTAATATTATATATATACTTATAATATAAAAGTTAATAAAGATAATAATAATAATGTAATTAGTAATAATGTTAAAAATGTTAATAATAGTAATAAAAAGCAAAGGTGCGAAAATTAATTAAAATTTTAGGTTTCTACCCCTCCTGAAATAATTACAATATTAAATAAATAATTACACTAATAATAATAATATTAATAATATTATTAATAATAATAGTAAACATGCAATAATTCCATTAAATAACCAAAATTCGAGAATAATACTTTATCTAACTCAAGAATACTCCCAAACCTGTCAACAAAATTTAGCAATTAGGATACAGTTGATAATAATAATAATAATAATAATAATAAAATTTGAATTAACATTAAAAATTAGGATAAAAGCTGAATAATTATCAATAAATTGAAAGGAAGTGTTGAAAAGGTTTAGGGTTTCACCTTGAGTTGGAAGGGATGGGTGGCACCGACGGTGGTTCCCGGAGGTGGGCGGAAAAGTGATCTAAGAGGGGTGAAAATGAATAAAAAGAAGGAAGGGGAAAGGAGAAAAATAAAATAAGTTTATGGGTCAGTGGAGGAGACTTAGCAGGAGATATTGGGTGGTTTAGAGGGTGGCAGAAGTGGCGGATGTGGTAGTGGACGGTGGTTTAAGGTTTCGGGGTAAAAATTCTGGCGAGAGAACCAGCAAACTTTGCATTGTTATGGAGGCCCGTGCAAGGAGAATTGAAGGATGTGAATGGTTTAATTAATTAGAGGGCATTGTAGGGAAGAGTTTGGGAGGAAGAAGAGGCAGTGAGGTTGGCTAACGGCGGAGGAAAGTGTGTCTAATGGGGTGGTGGCGCACATACTGGTGCTTAGGGTTTCGGGTCAAGAAATCTCAAAACTAGACCATACGAGGGGTATTTATAGTGGTGGAGGGTAGGCTCGAGTCCTAGAGGTTACCAGGAGGTCAAATCCGGTGGGAAAATGGGTTGGTTATGCCGTTGATCGGGCGGCAAAATTTCAAAATTTTGCCCGACCTTTGCGAGGGAAATGGGGGCAAACGTGGGGAAGAAAAGGAGAGTGGGGCAATTCAAATTGAAGTGTGCGTCGAGGGGAAGAGAATAGGTGGGAGAAATGCCGGTCATGACAAGTGTGGCCGACGACGCCATTTTCAGGGGAGTTGGGAAGATTAGAGTTATGGCATCGGGGAAGAAGAGGAAGAAGACAATGGGGGAAAGGTTGGACCAAGCGGTTTGGCGTAGAAAAAGAAAAGAAAGAAAGGAAGAGGAGGTCGGGTCGGGCGACGGTATTTAAGGGTGTGGGACAAAACGTGGCGTCATGATGGATAAAAGGGAGAAGCGCGGCACAGAGTTAAATGAGGGGATTTGGGCTATGGGAAACGGCTTGCGCCGAAGGAAACGGAAGGGGATTTGGGCCGGCGCAATAGGCCCAAATCGGGGAAGTAAAAGAAAAAAGAAAAGAAGAAGAAGGAAAAGAAAGAAAATGAAAGAAAAAGGAAGAAGAAAAAAGGAAAAAGGAGAAAGGAGAAGAGAAAATAGGAAGGTTGGGTTAAATAAATTAATTAAAATTTTTGGAATATTTAAAAATAATAATATTTAAATCCCTTTTTCGGCTAACTTAGGATTTTTAAAAGATTTTCCAAAATTTCCATTTTAAATTAATAAATAACTCTAATTTTATTTAATTAAATTATTTATAAAATTAACATTAATTTAAAACTATTTTCTCTTTCTTAATTTGAATAAAATAGTTTATTTAAATTAATTTCCAAATTAAAATCTTTAATTAGTTAATATACCCAAATTTCCTCTAATTAATATATTTTTAAAATTATTATTAATTTGCCCTAATAAATTTCCTTTTATTTTAGTAAAAAAATAATTTATTTAATTAAATTTTCAAATAAACCTTATTTAAATATAATCTTTAAAATTAGAAAGTTTCGGGGCATTTCATTTACCCCTAGTATCATACTATAAGCCAACTAGCAATTGATTACTACAAATTCTATTTTGGTGCTCTTCAACGCCCCTAGTTGATTGATCATTAGAGTGAGATCCACCATTCTCTTCAAGCATTTGTGAATCTCACTATAGGTGAATTCTTATTTATCAAGCATTTATCCTGCAATTCTAATTGCTTGTATGCTTCTTCAAAGATAACATCAACACAAATATCTTTGTCTATAAGGACCCTCTTCATTACACAATTTGTGATTTGTACTTCAACTACTAAAGTGTCATTGTGACGCTTGACCATGCTCGACCCCTCATCTTTTTTCATGAAATTGAATTCACACTAACTCATTCTTTCTATTTTATTTGTCTCATCGAAGTGAGATTTTTTGATGTATGCCCTTAGAGCCATATTGCTTGTTCATGCTAAGGAATCTACTAGTGTTTATAATTTTGTAAGGTTCTTTGATTTGAGGAAGTAGAGGGAATTTTCAAGTCATCCTTGTTTATTTTCTAGCTAGGGGTGTCTATATATGATGCTTTAAATGACTCTTGTAGACCAAATCTTTGACCACTTCACTTAACGACCGACACTCATCGGTAGTATGCCCATACTCCTCATGATAAACTCACCATTTATTAAAGTTTATGTGTTTTATGTCATCTCATATAGGAAAAGGACATCGAAAATGTCTGTTAATTAGGGATGTAAACGGGGCGGGTATACTATATCTGTATCCGTACCCGAATCAGTACCCGTATCTGAATGGGTATCCGCTAACACATCCATATCCGTATCCGTTGGATATCCATTACCCGACGGATTATCCGTTTACCCGTTAATGGATATTATCCAACGGATAAATCCATTTATAGTTAAGCCAAATGATAATTTTAACCTTAATTTATACTATATTTATCTTAAAATTAAGTGTAAAAAAGTAATTATATATCGGGTAAACGGATACGGATATGGATACGGGTATGGTTACGGGTACGGGTATGGATATCACATACCCGTATCCATACCCGAACCCGATGGGTATTTTAATCCATCCTCCATATTCGTATCCGTATCCGTTTATCCATATCCGTTTAAGTATCCGACGGATAAAATCCGTCGGGTAACGGATAAAACCCGCCCCGTTTACATCCTTACTGTTAATCATTTTCCACATTGTATATATGTTTGAGGTTGGCCACTAATGGGGTATATTTGTAAAATCTAGAAATAATATAGGTCTTTCCCAAACTAATATTACTAGTTGTTTGAAATGTTGACTTAAAAGCTTCCAACATCTCTACTTAGGATCGGTGTCGGGTTGGTAGCTATACCGATTTTAAGCCAAGCCAGTATTTTATGCAGAATAAAGGAATTTTGTTTTCCTCAAGCATATGTTGTTTTTTTCTTTTTCATCCTCCCCCATTCTACCCTTATAAATATGGGGTATCGTATCCATTTTGAGCCTAATACTCATAATACAACTCTCTCATTTCTCCTTTGAATTTTTTCCTTGGCACTCCTTAGTCACTTGGTATCATTATAATTATAAGAATCCTTCGGTTCACAAAATACCAACGACAACAACAATAATGCATCCTATGAAATAATCATCACACAGTAAGATACTAGTTATTCTAGTAATAGAAATGTAGAAAAAAAAAGAAATAAAAATTAACAAATTTTCTATACAACATTATTTGGAATTAATCTAGATGGTAGCATGAAAATTAGGTGAATAATGTTTACTATGACCCAGTGAGGGAAAAGGATATGCATGATTTCAACATCCCAATTTTAGTCGTCGGAGGGAGTCTAGATGTTCCTTCTCTTTTAATCTCAATTTTGAGTTTATTAATTAAGGAAAAATATTTTAGAGTTTATGATGAAGGCACAAATATTTGAAGTGTGTTCCAATTAATGATACTTTAAATTAAAATAGTACTTAACATTTGTGTATAAATACTAAACTTTTTACATTTTATATTTGTGCATGTTGAATTTATTAGTATTCACCTAATACACTAATAAAGTTTATGTTAGCTTCATAAAAAAATATTTTTAATATTTTCTAGATGTTTTGGAGAAGATTTTTTTCTCTCTTTACATTCATATTTCATTTGCATTCTATTTTATTTAAATTAAAACATATATTAAGGTAGTTTGTTGTTAAAATAATAAATTAATTACTATTTTAGTTCCTGTAAAATGCTAATTTTCTTGTTTTGATCCTTAGTGTAAAAAAAATTCAATTGAATATGAATCAACATTTAATTTTATTTGTTTATGTAATGCTCTCTTTTAATCCTAAAATATATTTTATTCAATCATTACCTATTTTGTTCCTTAAATTAAGCTATAAGCAGATGCTCTTTTTCCCTTTTATCTTTTTCCCTTTTAATATACACATTGTTCTTACATTAAAAAACAAATTGAAAGATTTATATATTAAGAAGACACACATTATAGATTACATTGATCTTCTCGCTTAATATAACAACATGTTAGTATGAATCTTTTTTAATCCAAAATGAAGAAGAAATGAAAATTATTTTTAAAAAATATAAATTTATAAGAATCAACATTTCTTTTTCATCTTCATGGGTTAATTTAATTCCTTTAATCCAAAAAGGGATAATGCCCAATCATTATCCTATGCTATTATTCTTCTGTAATCTTCTTTGATTTGACTCCGTGCTAATAAATTCCATATTGAAATCATATTCTCCTATACAACCTTATGAATTAAATCTATTGGTGGTGTAGTAGTGACCACCGTTGTTGCTCTCTCCATTGAGAATAAGTCTAAAGGTCAATTCCTCATTCACTTTTTGTATCCATAATATGTTAAACTCCATAATTTTTTTATAAATTAAAATTATAAGATACGCAAATTTAGAAATAAATTGAGGGTTAGAGTGAAGAATTATCCCATTTGAAAATTTTAACTGGAGGATTTCTAGTCTGGAGAACTTTGGAAGATGAGATTAAGTGATAAACCCCGATGTGGAGCATGAAGAGGACACAACTGAATTGCATAAAGCATTAGACTATGATCGAAAATGTTGATCTAGACATGATGAATGACAGAGGCCAATGAAAGGTCAAAAAAACTAAAGGTACAATCGTAGTGGATGGTTGGCTGAGTTAGGGTTTCACTTTCGTGAGACAGATAACTTGCATGAGAGGAAAATAAGAGATTTTTATTCAACTTTAAAAAATGATGGATGATTCTTATAATTAGCTCATAGATGAACTTATAAATAAGGCCCTAAAAGCTAACTCTAGCAACGGTAATAATTTTTTTGGCCCTATAAAACCTAAAAATTTACTAGTAAATTTGTTAATATTTGTGGAAGCATTCATAATAAAATATTAGGTATTAAGGCACATCCAATATAAGAAAAAAATACTCCCTATACCTAATTTATATTGAGTGCAACATTAGAAAGTTACTTAGAGATTAGGTGTGATAAATACCTGATCCCATAATTATACAATATTACAAAACAAAGAAAGAGCGAATATGCATGATAGAAAGCAGATGACTACAAGTTTAGAGAGGGAGAGATATCCTAATAACCATACTCTTGAACCAACCTATAAAACATTCACTGCAAGTGAACATAACAAAAATATTGAATCAACATATACCTACAAAAAATACAGTATTTGCTCATGGAAATGATCAATACCCATGAAATGAATGATCAGTAAAATAAGCACTAAGTAAGGTAGCAATATGCATCCATAGAAAAGTTCATACATGACACAAGAAACTTGATGACACGATAGATACTATATAATCATAGATGCTCAGAATACAAGACAATCCAAGAGAAAAATATATTTAAAGTTTATCATTAGGTGATCACACAAATCTATTTTCATTAGTCACATTTAGGTTAGGGAACCATTTGTTATATAACCACTTCTCTCCTCTTTCCCTTGATGATGGGAGAAAGACAATCAACCTCACTGATATATAAAATTTACTCTCCCCCTTTTTTCGTAGATGAAAAAAGAAGAAGATAATCAATATCACTAATATACATATTCAGGCTAGAACATACTAGGACATTTTGTAAATCTCTATTTCTTAAGTATGCATATCCCTATAAGTTAGTGGATCGGTTAGATAGAAAATACTAGGTTCTTTGATTTTGTTATAACTAGGCAATTATAATCAAATAATATCAACACTTGAAATCTCTTGCCCTCATCTCATGTGATACTCCACTTTAAGTATAAATGTTTTATTTAGTTATTAACCAAAACTTCACACATAATAATTCATCACTTGATTTACTTATCATCATAACACTTTTATTTCTTACCATTGTCTTATTAATTAGGATATTGATTATCATTGTTATATAAAATACCAAGTATTCCTGACTTCATTCCAACAATTGTATTTATTTAAAATACTTAGAAATGCATCAAGCTTAATCAAATTAAAATTGTTATAATCACATGAGATAAAGGTAAGACACAAGAAAATACATTAAGTACAAAAAGAAACATTTCACATGGGCAAAGACCATAATACCTTTACTAAAACACTAATTTGCAATTGCATCATAACTCCATCTATAGTCCCCTCTAATTCACCAAATTTAACACACTATCCCAAGATATTATTAACAATGTCATAACTAAACTCTAAAAATTCACACATAAAAACTGACATCACCCTTTTCTTACTATTTTCATTTTTAAGTCATTTTCTTATAATATTACGCCTATACTACTTATATTTGTCTCTAATGTTTATTATACGTAATGCTTCAAGACTTTCCCTAATAATAAATATTAAAATAATGAAATATTAAATAAATTAAATTATAGGTGCATATAATAATAATAATAATAATAGAAACCCTAGGAGCTCTCTCCTCTCTCCTCCTCCATGGTTCGCACGAGGAGTGCTATTGTAATACCCCGTATTTTTGAAACCTAATTTTATTAAGCCCAATGATTTTATTAGCGTAATTTGATGCAAATACTTAATTATTTTAATTTTGATTCGTTTTATAGATTTATCGACGATTTCGAATTCATATTTGAATTTAATTAATCATTGCCGTTGCGAACCATTCTGGACAAATTCGTTCCTGACCATGATTTTATTATATTCTTATGATTTCAATTTTCGGCTAAAAATATGTATTTCCATTCTTTCTCGTATTTTGATTTTTAACATTTTAGATTCATTTTCGATTATAACTTTGTCGTGTGCTTACGACTTTATTTTGAAGTTGTATTTCGTTAACGAAATATATTATTTAAATTATAAAATTTCAGTTTAAATAGTCAAAGTTATTTTAATGATTTTATCTATAGAAAATATTTCCGACTTTAAATTTATTCATTTTCGGAAATCATTAATATTTTTTGAGAATTTTTAAATTAAAAAGGATTTTCGAAAATTATTTATAAATTTCTTTCCGAAATTAATTTTCTTCTATTTTACGCCTTTTGATTTACGGAAAACCAATTTCGAAAATTATTTAAATTAGTCTCGGTTTATTCGAATTAGACTTAAATATTTTATTATATGCTTTTAAATAATTTTTTGATGTCTTATAATATATTTCCATAAATAATACAAATTTTTATGTTCGTTGGTAAATTTTTCTGAAAATGTTTCCGAAATTCATTATATAGTTCTTTTTATTAATTTTAAGCTTTTGGAACCTTACGAAATAAATTTTGTTTTATAAATTTTGGATAAAATATTCCAATAACAATTTTAGATAATTAGTATTTCATTTTATAATTGTATTTGTAAAAAAAAACCCAACCAGTGCCCCGTCGGACCCCCCTCTTCTTTCCCTTTTCTCTCTTCTCTCCCTTCACTTCTCTTTTCCTGGTTCCCGACTCCCTGTTCTCTGCGCAGAAACCCCAGCCCCAACCTCGTTCTCTCCAGCTCCTCCTTGCTTCACCCCGTCGGTCGATCTCCAACCTGCAATAACCGGAGCAGCGCAGCAGCCGAAGAAGGCAGCAGCAACCGTGCGCTACAGCCGCGACGGGCAGCAAGTGCAGGTTGCGCCGCCATCGCCTGGTCACCGGCGAGCGTCGCTGACCATCGGCGAGCCACCCCCGACCCCCGCCGAAGCTTCTCCAGCCTTCATTTTGTTCTGATTTGTTGATTTTCATTTGGTATAAATTTCTGAAAAACCTTAATATGAATTTGATTAATTAAGTATGATTTAGCTTGGGATAAGCTAAATTAATTGTTTGATTATGTATATATGTGCTGTGAGATTGATTTAGATATGTTAATTGTATGGTTTATGTTGGAATTTTGGGAAATTGAATTTTAGGCCGGGTTATGCCCAAATTTTTCGGATCCATTTGATTTGGCGATTTTGGATAAATTGATTATACAATATGTTTTTAAATGTATTTAATTTCATGTCGGAACCGTCAATTTGAGAAATTTATGCGGAATCAATCGGAATTTGATTTCTAGGTCAAAATTCGTGTGTAATGAAATTGGGCCGCATAATTGAGTTGTTTCGCTCAATTGATTTTACAATATCGTTTGAAATGTATTTAATTTCATATCGGAAGTGTTGATTTGGGAAAATTGTGCGTAGTTAATCGGAATTGGATTTTTAGGTCAAAGCTCTTGCGGGATTAAATTGGATTGTATAATCGGGTGGTTTTATTCAATTGGCTATACAATTTATATTAGAATATATTTAATTACATTTCCGAACCGTCAATTTATATATTTTAGTAAGAATTGATCGGATTTGCATTCCAGGCTCAAAAACCCTAATTGTGCTAACATGGGTATTTCTTTTATTGGTTTTGAACAATTGATTATTTTATATGTTATAAAATGTGTTCAATTGTATTTATAAACATTCAATTTGATTAAATTAATAGAATTCAACCGAATTGCATTTTCGGGCCTGAAACTCTAGATTTCAAGTGAGATTATGAAATTGGTCATGTGTATAATTGTTTTTCTAAAATTAAATTTATAGAAGTAGTTGCAATGATCCTAATTGTATTCTAATACCTTTAATTGGAATTAATTGATTTGAATTACCTAAATTTGTGTCGTTGGCTTTAAACCCCTAATTTTTAAAATAGATCATCTTGAATTGGTTAATCGGAATATTGTTTTGTTCAAATTGATTATCTAGATTCATCTAAAATTAGTGTAATTGTGTTTTAAAACTATCAATTTGAGGTAATTGAAGTGATTTGGTCGATTTGTAGTTTAGGCATTAAAAACCCTAATCTTCGGGGATTATTTTATAAAATTAATTTTTGCTATGCGTCTTTTATCTAATCAATTTTTGTCTTTGGGTTTTAAATCATCTAAATTATGTTTTAATCTAATCGGTTTGGATTTGGTTCTATGAAAATAGTTGATTTACCTATTTAGTTATAAAACCTAATGAATTAGTCATTTTTGATAAATTAACTTATAATCGATTATTCTTTCTCGGGCTTTCCAAATTACTTTGAAATGTCCCAAGTGATATGTGTGTTAATCCGATTTGATTTATATTTAATCTTAAGTCTTAATAGAGCTATGCTCTTGAGTCCTAAGTTTTGGACACGTTTTTCAAGAAAGATGGTTTGTATCCGTTTGCGTTTATTTAATTAGAATATGTGAATTATTAATTGATAAGATGGTTTCTAACCTAGTTCCGATTTCTATCGGCGATCTAGGAAAACTTTCTCGTGGATTGTTGAGCTTTCAATAGCTCTTCCTCTTTCTCAATTTGCTTAGCTAGCTTCGAATTTAGGTAAGTCATTACTTACCTTTACTTATGATGGAATCTGGATGTATTCCTATTCCGAGTGGAAGGTGATGACTATGCTTATTGATTATTTAATCCTGGCTAGTGTATGTTGTTTTCTGTGTATGTATGCATGAATTCATAGCTTCAATGCTAATGCATGTTAGTATAACGTTGAATATGGTATGTATTTGAGTATATGATGAAATGCCCTGAAAATTTTTAATTTTATAAACTACATTTAAAGGATATTTATTATAAGAATTATTTAAATAAATTATTTTTAAATTGAATTAATTATGGCAAATCAAGAAGAAATTTATAAGTATTTTTATTAGAAAAGAATTTGGGTATTTTAGCTAATTAAGCATTTTATTTTGAAAACAAATTAAATAAATTATTTTATTTAAAATAAGAAGGAGAAAATAGTTTCAAATTAATATTAATTTTATAAATAATTTAATTAGAGAAAATTAGGATGTTTTGCTAATTAAAAAGGAATTTATGAAAAATCTTTTAAAAATCCTAATTTAGCCTAAAAAAAGGATTTAAATATTATCATTTTTAAATATCCCAAATATTCTAATTAATTTAATTAAGCCAACCCACTATTTTTATTTTTTCCCTTTTTCCTTTTTTCCTTTTCTTTTTCTTCTTCTTCCTCTTTTCTTTTTCTTTTTTCTTTTTCTCCCGAACTGGGCCAGTCGCGGCCCATTTCCCTTCTTCTTTCCTTCGGCCCAGCCCGCGCCGCGTACCTTTCTTCTGCCCCCTCTGCGCGGCGTTCCATTCTTTATTTTCTTGGAACGCAGCGTTCCTTTTAAATTGAACCTGCGTCTCGCCGGTTCGCCCGTCTCCTTTTCTTTTCTCTTCTTTTCCCAGCCGACCGGTCCAGCCGCCTGCCTTTCTTCTTCCTCCTTCGCACCTGCCAGCCCCGACGCCAGCCTGCAATGTCCGCCGCCTGCCTTGGTTTTTCGCCGGCGATCTCGCCATTTTGACCGGCCGTTCTCCTCCCTTTCTCTTTCCCTTGATTCGGCGACCACACAGACCCAACCAACTCTCCCCTCATCGCGCGATTCTCTCTCTTTTCCGCCAACCCACCCTTGCCTCGTTTTGCTGCCGCCGGCCAACCCTCGCTTCCGGTATGCCCGAACCCTACTTCCTTATACCCTCACCGACCTAAATAACCCTAACCTCTCCTCTAACTCTATAAATACCCTCACAATATACCCTGGTTTGAGTTTGGATTTCCTAACCCAGAAATCCTTCCTTGTCGCCGCCACATATTTAGACGCCTCTTCCTCCGCCTACGGCCAACTTCGCCGCCCGTTCTGACCACCCGTGTCATCCTTGAACCTCCCTCTATCTAACCAAATCTATCTCGCCCTTCGATTCTTCCTGCACAAGCCGCCCCAGCTGTGCGAAGTTCTCTTCCCGATCAACCCTGTTTTCTGCCTCCGCCACCTTGGTGCCACCATTAGCCACCTCCTCCGCCGCTAAGGTCGCTTCTTTCACCTCCCAAAATTTTCTTCAGACCCTGCCCTACCTTCCCCTACCTTTAGTTTCCTTTTTCTCCCTCTCCTCCCCTCTCTTTCTTCATCTCCTCCATTCGGCCACCGCCGCCGCCGCCTTGCGCCGCCACCTTTGGCTGTGCCACCACCTTCATTCCATTCCTCTCCCTCTTGGCATCCTTAAACAACCCAAGTTCTACCACCATTCTCTCTATCTTATTCCCAGCATGCAACTTTCCCCTCTTTCTTTCCTTTTTCCGACCACCGCCACCACCGTCGTGCGCCACCGCCGGTGCCGCTTATCCCCACCGACAGTTGGTTGAACCCTAGACCCTCTCAGCTATTTTTCCTATTTTTATAACCCTTAAATTATTTTATTTCAATTATTTACATATAAATACTATTATTATTATTCTTAATATTTATATTTTAATATGCATTATTATTATTATTAGTATTAATATTTTTATTATTATTTATGTAGAGGGCTGAAGACTAATATATTTTAATTCGATTTTATTATTATTCTCCTTATTAATTCTATATTTACTATTATTAATATTAAAATGTTATAAGCATAATAATTATTATTATTTTCTATTTCGAATTTCCCTTATTCTTATTCCATCATTATTAATACAAATATTTTAAAATTAGTGTTGCTATTAATTTTACTATTATTATTATTATTATTATTATTACTATTATTATTTCTGAATTTGGTTATGTAATTTACAAATAATCTTTTTAGTATTATTTTGGTAAAGGGTCTGAAGCCCTTATTTCACTTTATTTTTTATTAATGCCTTTTTATTATTATTTCTACTATTTTTATTATTCTTATTAATATTAATATTGATTTTATTTTGGTATCTTTGTTATTATTATTTTATCAAAAAACTAGTCTTATATTAAATTAGTGTTTAATATTATTTTGATAGGAGAGAGTCTAATTTTAGCTCTTACTTCATAATAGGTAAAACCAGTCAAACCCTAAGGAGGCGTAGGAGCGTGCTCCAAGACCGGTGTCGTTTTAGGTAAGGAGTGCTAAGGCCTTTTATGTGCTTATGTGTATTATGTGTTTTGCATGTTATGTATCTAGTGTTTATTATTATTAAATATTTAATATGTGGTACGACTTGGAGTGAAGTATGTTTTGTATGGCATTTGTATTATTTATGTATGATAATTTGTGTTGTGTCCCTATAAGACATGCATGAGAGGATGTCGATGTGGTTGTGTGAGAGAAAGGATGAAAAAGGAGGATGGGGAAGAATTTGATTAAGGGAAGTGAGTTAACCTAATTTTATGGTTTTATAAAGAATAATCTAATGTATGATTTTATGTGTGGAAGAGCAGAATTTATGAGTTGTTTGGGAGAATCTAATTTAGGATGTTATTTGGGAGACGGTAATTTATGATGTTATATAGGAGATTCGGATTTATGGTTTGTTTGGGAGAATTTAAATTAGGATGTTAATTGGGAGAAGGTAATTTATGAGGTTATATGGAATAATCGAATTTATGGTTGTTTGGGAGAATCTAATTTTTGACGTTATTTGGGAAAATATAATTTATGATATTATATGGGAGAATTTAATTTATGATTTGTTTGGGGGAATCCAATTTATGGTTTTGCTTGAGAGATTCTAATTTATGATTTTATGTGGGAGAATCTAACTTATGGTCTTGTATGGGAGAATCTAATTTGTGGTTATGAAAGGGGAGAATCTCATCAATTGTATTATGTGGACAAATCTTTGGGTTTTATATGATTTGAATCTTTGGGTTGGTATGGATTAAATTTAGGGTTTTGTGTGAATGAATCTTTGGGCTTCATATGGTTGAATGTAGGGTTTTGTAAGGATGAATCTTCGGTTTTATGTGATTTGAATCTAGGGTTTGGTAAGGATGAATATTTGGTTGGTATGGATTGAATTTAGGGTATTGTATGACGGAATCTTGGGATTTGTGTGGTGGTATTAGGGTTGCGTGGTGGAGTTAGGGTTTTGCATGGGAGTTAATGATTGCATGGAATTTAGGGTTTGCATGAAAAGTTCGAATGGTTGCATGGGATGTGTAAAGTCTGCATGGGAGTAAAATTTACGTATGAAAAGTTAATTTGGGATGTAAGGAAGGTAATGTAAGCGTTGTTTGGGTAGTTAAACACTTTGGATGGAAAATAATACGTGGAACATTAGGGTTGGAGTGGCTAATTGTGAATTGTCGTGGTTAATTAAGGTCTGGAAGGGCTAATCATGGTTGTTATGGTTAAATAAGGGTTGGAGTGGTTAATTATGGTTTGTGGTGGTTGATTAAGGTTTGGTGTGGCTGCTTAAGGTTTTTGTTGTATCATGTATTTTTGGTGATTAAGGTGTAAGCATGAGAATTGAATCGATAATTTGTGATGTGTGGAGGGTTAAAATAATTTGGGTGATGTGAGGTGGAGTAAGAGGAGATGTTAAGGCCTAAATTAGGGTTTCGGGATAAAACCCTAGAGTGAGATGTGAAGTAGAATTGGAGGATAAGTGTAAAGGGAGCAATTCATGCATGTCTAGGGTTTGGTGGTAGCACATGTGTGCTTGGTGAATAAAGTATGATGATGAATATGGAATTTATGATTTATGATTCGTGCATGTCCATGGTGAAAGCCTTTGAATAAAATATTTAAGACACTAATTACTTAAAGTGGAAGATATTGAGATGGGACCAGCCGATCCACCGGTCAGTAATAGTGGTTAGGGTTTTACCCTATGTGCGACCGATCCACCGGTTAAAATAGTGGTTAGGGTTTTACCCTATTGTGACCGATCCACCGGTAATAATAGTGGTTAGGACATGATGTCCTATTGTGACCGGCCCAGTGGTTATAATAGTGGGGGATCCCGATCTCAATAAAAATGAACCAGAGTTTTGCTAAGGCAAATAAAAGACACTAATTACTTACAGTGGAACACTATACGAGGAGGAACCGAATCGATCCACCGGTTAGGAATAGTGGTTAGAGTTTCTACCCTATATGTGACCGATCCACCGGTAATAATAGTGGTTAGGGCATGATGCTCTATTGTGACCGATCCACCGGTAATAATAGTGGTTAGGGCTTGATGCTCTATTGTGACCGGCCCACCGGTTATAATAGTGGGGTGTTCCTATGCTCGCATGGATTGAAAAAGGCATGGTGTGAATTGAACTCTGATAAGAGATTAATGAAACGATTAATTTGGACTACAATTGGGCCTTTGTACATTTACCCGGTTGATCATATGCATTTATGAATATGCTCTTTTATGTTCTGCATGATTTATGTGATGGCCTTAGTGATCAAGTCACCTTACTCAGTACTGGACCCGTACTGATACTACCTTGGTTGATGGGTCCTGTGATGATCCACTGATGGTGGGGAGCAGACCTCTTGTGCAGGTTTAAGATCAGAGACTATTTTGGGGTGGCAAGCCTGACTTGAGTGAGTAGGCAATCCGGAATTTGAAACTTCAAGGATATTGTAATTAACTCTTAACTTCTCGTACTCTGATTTTGTTGTATGATCTTTCGAATCCTTTTATGAATTGTTAATTTGAATTTAACGTAAATCTTTTCTTTATCCTTAGCACTTGGTACTGGAACGGTTGGAGAGAACCGGTCTGGTACTAAGTGTGGCGGTAACATTCCCAGAATTCACAGGTTTTAAGTGTTTCTATCTTAATTGCTTCCGTTTTAAAAAAAAAAATTAGTGAATTTTGGGGTGTTACATGTGAAGTGTTGAGTATGGATTTGGAACTATTTGATACCTTATACTGTATCCTTAGGTCATGGAATTATTTATGTGGGCCTGGTTTACGGTCGGCTAAAATAATTGAATAAGATACTAATTATTTAAAGTGGAAGATCACGTGAGTTGGGCCGAGGTGTAGGGTCCATTCCACCGGACGATAATAGTGGCTCAGGTGTGTTGTCCCCGAGAGGTGCTTCAAGCCATTCCACCGGTTCAGAATAGTGGCTCAGGAGCGTTTTGCCCTGAGAGGTGTAGATTCCGTTCCACCGGATGATAATAGTGGCTCGGGTGTATTGTCCCCGAGAAGTGCTTTAGTTCGTTCCACCGGATTAAGAATAGTGGGGCCCTATACTCATCGTGAATAAGAATATGATATGAATTAAGTAATGAATAAGACACTAATTATTTAAAGTGGAAGATTACGTGAGTCAGGACCAGGTGTAGGATCCGTTCCACTGGATGATAATAGTGGCTCGGGTGTATTGTCCCCGAGAGGTGCTTCAAGCCATTCCACCGGTTCAGAATAGTGGCTTAGGAGCATTTTGCCCTAAGAGGTGTAGGATCCGTTCCACCGAATGATAATAGTGGCTCAGGTGTGTTGTCCCTGAGAGGTACTTCAGACCATTCCACTGGTTTAAGAATAGTGGGGTCCCTGAACTCATCGTAAATAAATAAAATCGGATGTAATAATGATTATTATTATTGGATTGTTGGATTGGTGTTACTTAGTATGCGGTCGTGATTTCTTGTACGCTTGTATCTTATGTGCCGTCATGTCTAATAATGTACTCATGAGTATGAATCTGTGATCCTATGTTTTATTGTATGTAATACATGTATAATTGAGCATACGAATTGTAAGCTATAGTCTTTCATATCTTATGTGTTTCATTTTTCCTTCCCTGAGTTGGGTGGTCTTAATTTACTCAGTATCGGACCCGTACTGATGCTACCTTGGTTGAATGGGTCCTATGATGATCCACTGATGGTGGGGAGCAGACTTCTTGTGTAGGTTTGAGATCGAATATTGTTTTTGGGTGGAAGTCTTGGTTTGAGAGAGTAGGCAATCCGGAATTTGATCCGTCGGGTTTTATCTGGTTTACTGTATTCATCTTTGGAAGTTACATGTGTTGTGTTTAAAATTTCAAGGGTATTGTAATTAGCGTTTAATTTCTCGTACTCTGATAAGCTTTTAAAATTCGGATTTATTTCACAGGTTCTGCTGATTAATTCAGCGATGATTTTATTTAGTGAATTGATTCACTTGCCATCTGCTTGTGGATATCTCCTTGTGGGAGTTTATCTTTACGGCATAGATGTTTGAAGTTTTGTTTGACAAGTTTTAGCCTTGCATCTAGCATGAGATAGATGGTGGACATTTATCTTGTGTTAGATGTAGCGGTAACATTCCCCAAATTCTCTTCCAGCTTCTGCTTTATTCTTTCAAAATTTTTTTAGGAGTAACTTTTGGGGGTGTTACAGCTATGGCTGCCAAGAAGAAGAAGATGGATTTAGGGAGTCCTTCTGTAGAGAATGTTGGATTGGATCTTGCTCAGGATGTTTAGGGGTCTGCTGTTTTGCCCGCAGATCCGTCATGCATGGTTCATGCAGATACTAACATCGATCAGGAAGCAGGCGTTAGGATTTTAAATTCTGAACCCATAGATAGGTCTGAGTCTGATATTCCTATTAATGATCTCGGACTTGCATCTTCTGGTTTGGTTTTTCATCAACCGATGAATACTGAATAGGTGCTTCCTCATCCTGTGGTTTCTTCATGGAAAGATTTAGTGGCTGGAAATCGTATTCCTCTTCAAGGTGCCTCTTTGTCTTATGTTCCTCCTGAGAGGGTTGGGGATAGGATTCAAGTTTCTTTACAGAAGGACACGGTGGATAAGAATTTTCATGAATGGCAATGGGCAGTGGTTGGTTATGTTCTTGGTTTTCGACCAACAATGTCCCAATTGGTTGGTTATGTTAAAAGAAATTGGTCTGTTATCCGAGAGCCGAAGGTGTTTCTTTATGATCAGGGTTTTGTTGTTTTTAAGTTTGAGTCTCAGGAGGATAGGGATTGGGTTTTATCTAAACCTTATTGGACCTTTTTCAACAGACCTTTTATTCTTAAGGCATGACATCGTAGGTTTCAATTCACTAAAGAGAAGTTCCAGTTTCTTCCTTTATGGGTTAAGCTTATTAATCTTCTTCTGGATTACTGGGATGTGGATTATTTGAGTAGAATAGGCAGTGCTATTGGCAGGCCTCTTCAATTGGATGGTATTACTACTTTGGGTGATAGAATCTCATTTTCTCGCATGTTGGTTGAAGTGGATGCGTCTAAAAAATTAGTTGATTCTGTAGATTTAGTTGATCCTAATGGTGCTGTTCTGACTTAAAGGATTATTTATGAATGGCGGCCTAGTTTCTTCAATTCTTGTCATGAAGTTAGTCATTCTGCTGAAAAGTGTAAGAGGAATTCTAGAGTGTAGAGGGATGATCATACTGCTGTGGATGCCCCTAGAGCTGCAGGTCTTCCACGAGGGGAGAAAGGGAGTTCTGTCTGGTGTAAGGTTTCTGGCAGGACTTCTGAGACTCAGCAGATCAATCAAAAGGAGGATGTGGATTTAAGGTTGCCTGATCCTATTGGTACTGATCCTCGTTTCTCTTCTAGCCCTTCTGTAAGGAATGGGTATCCTAGAAAGGACCAGTTGGTTCCTCCTGTAGAAGGGCAGACTTCCTGGGCCCAGAATCTCAAGTCCTCTAATAATGTATGTTCAGAGAATAGATATGCATGTCTATCTCTCACTGATGATATTCTGCAAGATCATGCAGACCCAGTAGTCCCTCAGGCAGTTATCCCTGGTACTAGTTTGGCTCCCCAATTAGAGTTAAATGATAGGAGCATGGAATGTTAGAGGGCTTAATAAGCCCTATAAACAGAAGGAGCTTAAGCACTAGCTTTCAGTGCATAAAGTGTCCTTATTTGGTCTTTTAGAAACTAGAGTGAAGAGTATCAAGGCTAATGGTGTTCTTCATAAACTGTGATCTCACTGGAGCAGGTTAGATAATTATAATTCCCATACAAATGGGAGAATTTGGTGTTTTTGGGATAGTAGGGTGTGGGATGTTCACCTTATTTTTAGTAATGAACAATTTCTTCATGTTTCAGTTTCTGCTACTCAATCTAGCTGCAAGTTCTTTGCTTCTTTTGTATATGGGTTTAATGTAGGTTGTGAAAGGAAAGCTCTCTAGCAGGCCTTAGTTGATTGTCAGGTTGTTGTTGATCCTTGGATTGTCATGGGGGATTTTAATGTGTTTTCCAAGCTGCTGAGAAGTTTCCAGGTAATTCCATTAACTCTGCAGATGTCACTGATGTTGTGGATTGTTGCAATTCTGTTTTATTGCTTGATCTTGTTTTTTCCGGTCTAAGTTTCACCTGGTCTAATAGGAGTATGGGAGATAATTTAATTATGGCAAAATTGGATCGAGTTATGGTTAACACTCCCTGGTTAACCAAGTTCCCTATGTCTTCTGCTCATTTTAATGAGACCCTTTTTTCTGATCATAGATCTTCTTTGGTTAAACTAGATTTACCCCCTCCTCAGTTTAAAAGTTCATTTAAGTTCTTTGACATGTGGACTGTGCATCCCCATTTTATCTCTTTAGTTGCTGATTGTTGGAAGAGCCAACCTCATACATATATTTTTAAGATGTTTCAGATTAACATGCAGCATATTAAGTCTAGGTTGAAAGTCTTCAATAGGCAAAATTTTGGTGATCTTTCTTCAAAAGTTCAGATGGCTAGAGAAAGGTTAACGAAGTGTCAGGAGGAGTTATATTTGACTCCTGCTAATCTTGATTTGCAACAAGAAGAGAAATGCTCCTTAAAACTTTATGAATTCTTAACCTCATGTGAGGAAAGTTTTCTAAAGCAGAAGTCTGGGATTAAATGGCTGCAGCTAGGTGACTCTAAATCTCATTATTTTTTCTCTGTTATGAAGGCTAGACAACAACATAATTTTATTAAACAGATCCAGCTTGATTCAGGTCAGGTCTGTTCAGACAGGGATGGTATTGATCTAGTATTTGTGGAGTTTTACAAGAATTTACTGGGGCGGAAGTGTGCTGATACAGGTTTAATGTCAGAGAAGGTGTTAAATCTGGGTCCTTTGGTTTCTATTCAACAGCAACATGATCTGCTTTGTCCTGTCACAAAGCAGGAGGTCAAAGCAGCTCTATGGTTAATAGGAAATCTCAAAGCTCTAGGGCCTGATGGCTTTACTTCTGGATTTTTTAAGTCTGTATGGAATGTGGTCATTGAGGACTTGTACTAGGTAATAAGAAGATGTTTTCAAACAGCTGTTATTCCTTCATTTATGGGTATGTCTAAATTGGTTTTCATACCCAAATTGGTGAATGCTATTAAATTAGCTGATTTCAGACCTATTGCTTGTTACAATGTGTTCTACAAGATTTTGGCAAAGATCCTGGCAGGAAGATTACAAAGTGTTTTACCATCCATCATTCATCCTTCACAGTCAGGGTTTGTTAAGGGTAGAAGGATTGGAGATAATGTGTTATTGGCTCATGAATTGTTGCATATGTATAATAAGAAGAACATTTCTCCAAGGTGTATGCTGAAGATAGACATGAGGAAAGCTTATGATTCTGTGGATTGGCTTTTCTTGGAAAAAGTCTTGTTAGGTCTTCATTTCCCCCTGCATTTTATTAAATTAATCATGGCCTATGTTTCTTCGGCTTCTTATTCTTTATCTATTAACAATAGATTGCAATCCCCTTTTAAGGATATTAAAGGGCTTAGACAAGGAGATCCTTTATCCTATTTTCTGTTTGTTATTACAATGGAATATCTGAATAGGGCTTTCCAATCCTTATGGAGTCGAAAAGAGTTTAAGGGACATCCTAAATGTAAGAAGCTGAAAATCATTAATTTGAGCTTTGCTGATGACTTGCTTATTTTCTGTAAGGCTGATGTCTGTTCTGTCAAAGCTATTAAGGAGGTTTTGGATAATTTTTCTTCATGCTCAGGCCTTCACATTAGTCCTGCTAAGAGTATGGTTTTCTTGGGTGGTACTTCTTAGCAATTAAAGCAGGAGATTAAATCTGTTTTCCCCTTTCAGGATGGGTCTTTTCCTTTTAAATATTTGGGTGTTCCTATTGATTCTTCCAGGCTTAAGGTAGCAGATATGATGGTCTTGGTTCATAAAATTTCTGGTCGTATGCAACATTGGGCCAATCAACTTCTATCATATGCTGGAAGACTTTAGCTTTTGTAATCAGTCATTTCTAGCATTACTAATTTTTGTAGTCAAATTTTTATTTTTCCCAAGAAGATTATTTAGAGAGTGGTGGCCATGTGTAGAGCTTTCCTCTAGTCTGGTAAGAGTTCTACTCCTAAAAAATCTTTGGTGGCATGGAGGGTGGTTTGTTTGCCAAAAGAAGAAGGGGGTTTAGGTCTTTTGGAGTTATCTACATGGAACATAGCTGCTGTAGGTAAATTGCTGTGGCATTTATATCAAGATAAGGATGCTCTCTGGATTAAATGGATGCATGCATATTATATCAAAAGGTAGGAGCTTTTTTCCTACATTTTACCATGCACTGCCTCAGGCCTAATGCAGAAAATATTTTCAGTCAGATATGTTATTTTTCCAGCTGTTCAGTTTTGGCAAAGAGATCATTTGTATTCTATAGCAGAGGTTTATGATTCCATTAGATTTTCTGCACCTAAGGTGCCTTGGAGAAGGTTTGTTTGGTCCAATATTGTAGCTCCCAAACATAAATTTATTTTATGGTTAGCAGCCCAGTCAAAGCTTCCTACTAAGGATTATATCAGCACTTTGTTGCCTTCTATCAATCTGAGATTCTATTTCTGTAACCAGAATGAATCTGTGCTGCATCTATTATGTCAGTGTGTTGAATTGAAGAAGATTTGGTCTGCTATAAGCAGGAAATGTGGATTCAAACTCAGATTTGGCTCTTTAGAGAGAGTTTTTAATTCTATGGCTAGAAGTAGGCATAGAAAGGATGGAGTTGCCCAATTCTATTCAATTTTTTATGTTGTTGCAGTTTATGAGGTTTGGAAAGCTATGAATGGTTGTATTTTTTCTAATAGAAAATGGGATTTGAAAGGGGTAGCATTTAAGATTGCATTGACTATGTCTTCTCTTTGTTTTCATTCTAGTCATAAGGAAAAGTTTGTTAGCTTGATAGGAAGGGTAGATCATTTCTACAATCTCATTTGTAATTTATGATTTTGATATAAAATTCATGATTTTGAAAAAAAAAAATAATAACAATAACAAAATGAGATTTAAAAATTTAGTATTATTTGGAAGCTCTGTTTTTATTATCTAGCCTAAAATAAATTATAGATAAATTATAGCAATTTTTAATTATTTTTTTTATCATCTGTATAATTACCCATAATTCTCCCAAAAACCCAAAAAAATTCCACCATCTCCTTTCTTTTTTCTCTCTCCCCCTTTTATTCCTCTTTTCTTTTCTTTTCTCCCTTCTTTTCTTTCCTTTTCTTTTCTTCCTTCTTTTTTTTTCTTCCTTTCCTCCCCCGTCTAGGTTGCGCCCCTACGGGCTTAGCTCCTTCTCCTCTCCCCTCTTCCTTTCTCCCCCAATCGGCGCAAGGACCTCTTCTTCTTCTTTTTTCTCTTCCCCTTGCGGGAAAAAACTCAATCAAACCTTCCCCTCCTCTTTTCCTTTTCTCTCCCTCCCCCTTTTCTTTATTTCTCTTTATCTCCCTATCCCTTACCTCGCACTTACGCCTCTGCACGACCTTCCCCACTGCCATTTTCGTTGCACCCCAACCATTCCCCTCTCCCCTTTCCTTTTTTGACCATGCAGGGCATGCACGCTAACATGCCCTTGCACAGTGCCCCCTCTACACGTCTCCACCCTACTCTCCTGATCTCTGTCACCCTACCACCTCCCTGCACCTACCCCCATATATTGTCCTTCCTTGCCACTATCGGCCGCCCATCGACCAACCCCCTTGTCTTCTTCCTTCCCTTGTCCTTATCCCTCCCCCATCGATTATAAACCCCCACTCTCCTTCTCCTCTCCTTCTTCCCTCAAACACCCCTTTGCAAACTTCCCTATCTCTGCCTTTAGACGCAACGCCCACTAAGCCCCTCACTTTCCCCTTCCTCCCCTTCCTCTCCTCTCCCATAGCATGCAAGGTGGGTAGCTTGAGATGCCCTATGCCACCCTGTGCCACCTCACGCTGCCACCGCCACTGTCCCATTCCCTTCTCCCTACACCTCCCCTCTTGCATAGACACATTTCCTATGTAGCCAGCTAAAATACCCCAAAACTCTAATTTTGAGGATTATGGATAATTAAGGATTTATTAGGGGAATTAATTAAATAAATTATTTTATTAAAATAAGAGGGATTAATTAGGGTAAAATCAATAGGAAAATTATAAAAAATTTAATTGGAGGAAATTGGGGTGTTTTGCTAATTAAAATGGAATTTTGGAAAAATCTTTCAAAAATCCTAAATCAAACCAAAAAGGGAATTTAATTATTATTTTCAAATATCCAAAAATACCAAAATATTTTAAATACCCAAACCCACCTATTTTTCTTTTTCTCTCTTTCCTTTTTCCCCTCTTTTTTTGTTTCTCCTTTTTCCCTTCTTTCTTCTTTTATTTTTTCCTTCCTTCCCCTGACTTGGGCCAGCCCAGCCCCCCTATGGCCTAAAAACCCTCCCCCTCCTTTCCTCCTACGAGACCCACGCCCACACGATCTCTTCCTTTCCTTCTCCCTCACCTGGTTCGTGAAATGTCCCAAAAATTCTAATTTTATTATTTATTATTAAATAAGATTTTAGTATAAAAATTAATTAAATAAGTTATTTTTATTAAAATAAAAAGGGAATTAGTTAGGACAAATTAAGAAGAAATTTACAAGTATTTTAATTTGGAGAAATTTTGGTATTTTAGCTAATTAATGACTTTATTTTGAAAATAAATTAAATAAATTATTTTATTTCAAATAAGAAGTAGAAAATAGTTTAAAATTAATAATAATTTTATAAATAATTTAATTGGATAAAATTAGGTGTTTTGCTAATTAAAATGAAATTTATGGGAAATCTTTTAAAAATCCTAATTTAGCTTAAAAAGGGATTTAAATATTATTTTATTTAAATATTATAATTTTTAACTATCCCAAATATTTTAATTTATTTATTTAACCCAACCCTTCTATTTTTATTTTTCCCTTTTTCCTTCTTCCTTTTTCATTCTTTTTCATTCTTTTCTTCTTTTTCTTTTTCCTCTCATTTTTCCCGTTTGGGCTGCCTTCTTCCGCGGCCCAATCCCCTCCCTCCTTCCTTTTTCGGCAAGACCCAGCCCGCGCGGCCGATGCCTGCGTCCCTCACCCAGCGCCGCATTTTAGGTTTCGTTTCACTGAAACTTGTCCTTTTGTTTAATGAACTTTACCCTTACTCCCGGCCTGGCCCGTCGTTCTCATCTTTATTTTTCTCTTGAACCGTCGGTCCAACCTCCTTCTTCTTCCCCCATCCTTCGATCCTGCTCAGCCCGTCGCCACTTACCTGCCTACAACCTGCAACTCGCCGCCATTGCCCTGGTTTTTCGCCGGCGATCTCGCCCGATTTGACCGGCCTTTTCCTCCCTTTTTCTTCCCCTTGTTTTGGCAACCTCATAAACCCAATCAACTCCATTTATCGCGCGATTTTTCTCCCTTTTTCCCTGCGCATATCCCTTGCCCGTTTTGACTCCCACCGGCCAACCTCGTCGCCGGTGACCCTAACCCTAATTGCATTACCCCCTCACCGACCTACATAACGCTAAACTACCTTCTAAAACCTATAAATCCCCCCATAATCTACCCTGCATCGAGCTTTTGGCCTCTAACCCAAAATCCTGACCTTACCACTACCTCCACTTCAGACGCCTAGCCCACCGTCTCCGGCCAACAAATCCATTCTTCCAGGCCACCCTCGTATTCCTTGCACCTCCCTCTAGCTAACCAAACCATTCGTCACCCTCGATTCTCCCTACACAAGCCACACCGGCTGTGCGAAATAACCCCGTTGACCAACCTATTTTCCAGCTCCGCCGCCGTGCGCCGCCACCATCATTTTGTCCCTCTCCTTCTGGGCAACTCAAAACAGCCCAACTCCAACCTTAATTATCCATATCTTTTTCCCAGCATGCAACTTTTACCCTTTCCTTCTCTTTTTCCGGCCATCACCGCCGCCTCCGTGCACCACCGCCTGTGTCGCCTATCCTTGCTAGCCTAAGGTTGAACCCTAGACTCTCTCAGCCATTTTCCCTATTTTTATAACCCTTAAATTATTTTATTTCAATTATTTGCATATGAATACTATTATTATTATTATTTATATTTTTAATAAGTATTATTATTATTATTATTATTATTATTTTTATTATTATTTCTGTTGAGGGCTGAAGCCCTAATGTATTTTAATTCGATTTTATTATTATTATTATTATTACTTCTATTATTACTATTATTAATATTAATATGTTATTATTATAATTATAATCATTTTTATTTTTTAATATTTCAAATTACTACTATTATTATTCCATTATTAATATTATAAATACTTTACTATTAGTTTTGCTATTATTATTATTATTATTATTATTATTATTGTTATTATTATTGTTTTTGTTGTTATTATTATTATTATTATTATTATCATTATCATTATTACTATTATTTCATCATCATTATTATTACTAAATTTGATTATTTATTTTACTAATATTATTATTAGTATTTTTTTGGTAAAGGGACCGAAGCCCTTAATTCACTTTGTTTTTGAGTAATGCCTTTTTATTATTATTGTTACTATTTTTATTATTCTTGTTAATATTAATATTGATATTATTTTTGGTATTTTTGTTATTATTATTTTATCAAAATCCTAGTCTTATATGAAGTTAGTGTTTAATAGTATTTTTGATAGAAGGGAGTCTAACTTTAGTTTTTCCCTCATAATAGGTGAGACTAGTCAAAGCCCTATGGAGTGGAATAGGAGCGTGCACCAAGACCGGTGTCGTTTTAGGTAAGGGGTGCTAAGGCCTTTTTGTGTGCTTATATGCATTATGTGCTTTGCATGCTATGTATCATATGTTCATTATTGTAATTATTTCATATATGGTATGATGTGGAGTTCAAGCATGTTCTGGTATTATTATATGGCATGTGTATTACTTATATATGATGATATGTGTTGTAACCCTGTAAGACATGCATGTGAGGATGTTGATGTGGTTGTGTGGGGGAAATGATGAAAAAGGAGAATGGGGAAAGAGGTTGATCAAGGGAGATGAGTTGACCTAATTATTTTAATAATTTATGGGTGGAAGAATATAATTTATGGTTTATATGGGAGATTCTAATTTATGATTTTTTTTGTGGAAGAATATGATTTATGGTTTTATATGGGAGAATCTAATTTATGGTTTTGTGTGGGAGAATATAATTTATGGTTCTATTTGGGAGAATCTAATTTATGGTTTTGTGTGAGAGAATATAATTTATGGTTTTATATGGGAGAATATGATTTATGGTTTTATATGGAAGAATCTAATCGATGGTTTTGTATGAGAGAATCCATCCTAGGGTGTGGTATGGATGAATCTTTGGTTTTGTGTGGATTGAATTTGGGGTATTGTATGACGAAATCTTGGGTTTTGCATGGTGGTATTAGGGTTTGCATGGTGGTATTAATGGTTGTGTGATGGTATTAGGGTTGCGTGGTGGAGTTAGGGTTTTGCATGGGAGTTAATGATTGCATGGAATTTAGGGTTTGCATGAAAAGTTTGAATGGTCGCATGGGATGTGTAAAGTCTGCATGGGAGTAAAATTTACGTATGAAAAGTTAATTTGGGACGTAAGGAAGGTAATGTAAGCGTTGTTTGGGTAGTTAAACACTTTGGATAGAAAATAATACGTGGAACATTATCTGGGTACGTAGGAGACGAAGCTAGGGTTTGGAGTGGCTAATTGTGAATTGTCATGGTTAATTAAGGTTTGGAATGGCTAATTATGGTTGTTATGGTTAATTAAGGTTTGGAGTGGTTAATTATGGTTTGTGGTGGTTGATTAGGGTTTGGTGTGGCTGCTTAGGGTTTTTGTTGTATCATGTGTTTTTTGTGATTAAGGTGTAATTATGAGAATGGAATCGATGATTTGTGATGTGTGGAGTGTTAAAATGATTTGGATGATGTGAGGTGGAGTAAGAGGGGATGTTAAGGCCTAAATTAGGGTTTCGGGATAAAACCCTAGAGTGAGATGTGAAGTAGAATTGGAGGATAAGTGTAAAGGGAGCGATTCATGCATGTCTAGGGTTTGGTGGTAGCATATGACTACTTGGTGAATAAAGTATGATGATGAATATGGAATTTATGATTTATGATTCGTGCATGTCCATGGTGAAAGCCTTTGAATAAAATATTTAAGACACTAATTACTTAAAGTGGAAGATATTGAGACGGGACCAGCCGATCCACCGGTCAGTAATAGTGGTTAGGGTTTTACCCTATGTGCGACCGATCCACCGGTAATAATAGTGGTTAGGGTTTTACCCTATTGTGACCAATCCACCGGTAATAATAGTGGTTAGGACATGATGTCCTATATGTGACCGGCCCACCGGTTATGATAGTGGGGGATCCCGATCTCAATGAAAATAAACCAGAGTTTTGCTAAGGCAAATAAAAGACATTAATTACTTACAGTGGAACACTATGTGAGCAGGAACCGAACCGATCCACCGGTTAGGAATAGTGGTTAGGGTTTTTACCCTATATGTGACCGATCCACCGGTTATAATAGTGGTTAGGGTTTGACCCTATTTGTGACTGATCCACCGATAATAATAGTGGTTGGGGCACGAAGCTCCATGTGTGACCGGCCCACCGGTTATAATAGTGGGGTGCTCCTATGCTTACATGGATTGATAAAAGGTACGGTGTGAATTGGATTCTTATAAGAGATTAATTAAGTGATTAATCAATATTATTCATGGGTCTTTGTACGTACTTTTACCTAGTTGATCATATGCATTTATGATTGTGTTCTTCTATTTTTCTACATGATTTATGTGCTTATGTGTAGGCCTTAGTGCTCGGTTACCTTACTCGGTACGTAGCGTACTGATCACCCTTTTTTATGGGTGCTAATCAATCCCACAAGTAGTATGCCCTTCTGATTTGTGCAGGTGGGCGAGACATCAGTTGGGGATGTGTGTTGAACATGTTTGGCTCAAGTTCGAGAGAGTTGTGGCCATATTTCAGTCTTTATGTAATTCTATTTCTTTTTGTTAATATTTTATCGGTTGTAAGATATTTCTCTTTTTAATTTGAATAATAATTCTTTATGCGTACTCTGACCTTTGTTTTACAACCGTTTAATGCTTATTTGGAATTTGGATTGTATTGATTTATAATTGATTATTTCTTTTCTTTAGCCTTAGCACTTGGTACTGAAACGGTTGGAGAGAACCGGTTTGGTACTAATTGTGGCGGTAACATCCCCAGAATTTACGGGTTTTAAATTAAGTATTTTGATTACTTCTACTTAAAAAAAAGTAGTGAATTTTGGGGTGTTACAGTTCGACTCCCCCTCTTTTTCTTTCTTTCTTTCCCTGGACCGCCGGTCCACCGCACACCCCATCCCCTCTTCTCCCCCGACCCTTCCTCTCCCTGATGCCCAACTGTCCCACTTCCCAACGCATGCACGTGGCCTCTATGCCGCCGCACGCCAGCTTGCCTCCTCTACCCTCTTTCTTGACACCCCTCTCTCTCCTCCACCAAATCCCAGCCTCTCTCTCTCCTCATGTGTGTCTCTCTCTCCTCTCCTTTTTCCCTTCCCGAGTAGCTTGACCTGCAAATTTCGTAGGCGTTTTCCGGTCATTGGGCCGTCAGCTGGCGACCTACACGCCTTTCGCTGAGCTCCCCCTTTCCCCCTCTCTTTTTCCCCCTCATCCTTAGCCTATAAATACCCCTCTACCACCCTAGTTCACCCTTTTTTTCTCAACCCAACATTCTACCCTCTTTTATTGTCGCCGCCTGTAATGCCCCAAATTGAGCGGAGTGTTATAAGGATTGATTTGACTACTTATATCAACATGGTATACCATCCTTTTGGTGATTCCATCCTAAGAACTCCATAGTTAAGCGTGCTGGCCGTGGAGTAATTTTAGGATGGGTGACCTTCTGGGAAGTTCTGAAAATTTCTCGGAAAGTGCGTGAGTGAGGACAAAGCGCACTAAAAGGACTCCTGTTGATCTGTGGGGCCAACCGATCAATCCGAAAGCGCTCCAAGGTAACCCCCGCGTGGTCGTGCGACTCGAGGTGTTACAAATGGTATCAGAGCGAAACCGTGACCGTGAACTGAACTTGGATGAGCCAGTCAGTCACCTAGCGGGACGATTCTTGGGATGAACTATATTGAGACAGTCATTGGTTGAGGCGCAACGAGGACGTTGCGTTCTTTGAGTGGGGGTGAATGTAATGCCCTAAATTGAGCGGAGTATTATAAGGATTGATTTGACTACTTATGTCAACATGGTATACCATCCTTTTGGTGATTCCATCCTAAGAACTCCATAGTTAAGCGTGCTGACCGTGGAGTAATTTTAGGATGGGTGACCTTCTGGGAAGTTCTGAAAATTTCTCGGAAAGTGTGTGAGTGAGGACAAAGCGCACTAAAAGGACTCCTGTTGATCTGGAGGGCCAGCCGATCAATCCGAAAGCGCTCCAAGGTAACCCCCGCGTGGTCGTGTCGACTCGGGGTGTTACACCGCCGCTTCAACCACCTGTTGTGTCGCCCAATCAACTACCACTCCCGCTGCAACCACCACCCCTTATACCCTCCAATATCACCTACAAATCTTCCCCTACTTTTCTCTACCCTCCCTTTCCCCTTCCTCCCTCTCCACCACTACAACACTGCCACCTTTGGATACGCCACCACCACCATTCCAACCCTCTCAGCATAGGAAACCTCCACCACCTCAAATCCCCCTCTTCTGACCTAAACAATCAACTTTTCCTCTTCTCTCCCTTTTTCACCCCCGCCGCCATCGCCACCGCCATGAGTTGTCGGTGCCGCCGGTCACCACCAACCCTAGGTGGTACCCTAACCCCTCTCAACCCTTAAACTCTAATTATGCAAGCCTTATCCATTTTGCTTGCATTTATATTACTATTATGTATTATGTATTATTATGTATTATTATTATTATTATTATTATTATTTATTATTTATCATATTTATTACTATTTACAACCTTAGAATATTAATCTTATTATTATTAAGGGGTCAAAACCCTATTTTATTATTATTTTGATTATTATTATTATTATTATTATCATCATCATCATCATTATTATTATTAATGCTAGCTTTGGCATATTATCATTTTTTTTGCTATTAAAAATATTCAAACCTTATTATTATTATTTATTGTTCGAATATTACTATTACTAATATTATTCTTAACGCTTTTATTATTATTATTATTATTACTACTACTACTACTACTACTACTACTACTACTACTACTAATACTACTATTACTATTATTGTAAAAATATTCGAACCCTTATATTATCATTATTTTAAATATTATTATTATTATTATTATTATTATTATTATTATTATTATAATGATTATCCTTATCAATATTAGTATTTTGTTAGTATTACTATTATTATATTGTTACTTTTATCCCTAACCCTATTATTAGCCTTAGCCTTAAAAATACTAGGGTTTCTATTACTATGAGTATGAGTATTACTATTATTATTAATATCACTATTTTTTCCATAACTAGTGTTAGTACTATTATTAGAAGAAATAAAGCTATTAGATTTAATAATATAAATATGGCTATAAATATTAACATAAACCTATTTTGACTAGTAATAATCTAGTAGGCTAACTTGAGAATAAAAACCCTATTTCACTTGTAAAGTTTCTCTTAATAATAGTAACCCTAATATTAGAATAAAATAGGAAATAATAGTATTTTTGGTAGGAGGGAAACTAATCCTTAGTTTTTCCCTCTTATAGGTGAAACCAGTCAAAACCTTAAGGAAGCGTAGGAGTGTACTCCAAGACCGGTGATGTTTTAGATAAGGATATAACTAAGGCCCTATGTGTGTTATGTGTCTTGTATGCCTTGGATGTTATATACTATGTTATGTTTTGGTTATCATTAAACTTGTTTTATGTGTAGCGCAGCTTAGAGTTGAGGTATGCTAATGTGTTTTCTTATGGCATGTGTATAATATATATATGTTGCATGATGTGATGTAATGTGGCCTTTAGGATATGCATGCTAGGGTGACATGGGGTGGAAGGATGAAAAAGGAAAATAGGAAAGTGAGTTGGCCAAGGGGAAGTAAGTTGATCGAGGGATAGGGGATTGACCTAAATATCTCATGATCCATAAAAGGGAAATTAAAAAGGGGTCTATGAATGAAATAAAAGAGGAGGTGAACCTTGCATGGAAGAATCTAGGGTTTTTCATGAAAACTTCAAGGGTTTGCATGGGGTGTATGGAGTTCACATGGGGATGAATTTTACACGTGAAAAGTTTTATTGGGATGTAAGTAAGGTAAGGGAAGAGTTGTTTGGGTGATTAGAGGCTTTGGGTAAAAATAGTACGTGGGTTAGTATAAGGGTACACAGGACACCTGGCTAGGGTTTAGGAGGAAAATCCTAATTTGAGATGGTGGTGAAAGTAAAAATAAGTGAGGGTGAATGGTGTATGGGATAAGGGATAAGGGTGGAGGTATGTCATGTGTAGGGTGAGTATGAATATCATGGGAAAAGCAAGGGTGGAAGGTGAGAAATGGAGGGGTGACAAGTGGAAAGAAGGATGATAGGGTTTGGTGTGGCCATCTAGGGTTTTGTGTAGCCACCTAGGGTTTCGTGGTCACACGTGTATTCGAGGGAGTAAAGTGAAATGATGAGGGTTGAATCTGAGGGATGTGATGTGTGGGGTGTTAAACGACCTCAGTTGTGGGAGGCAGAGAAGGGTGGGCCACATAGGCCCACATTAGGGTTTCTAGAGAAAACCCTAGGGTAAGGTAGTAAGTGGACTTAGAGGTATAGGGTGGTGGGCCTTGACCCACTCACTTAGGAGTTGGGCCTCTAGTGTGAGCAAATGGAATAAAGGAAGGTTGCTGGGGGCATGTTAGGAGGTGCAGAAGTCTTAAGATATGGGATGGGCCCTCTTGGGAGGGTAAGTGTAGATGGAGTTGGTCATGCACGTCTAGGGTGAAACCTATTGAATAAGACACAGTAAAACACTAATAATTTAAAGTGTAAGATTATTGAGCCGGGCCTAGACTGATCCACCAGCATAATAGTGGCTAGGTGCCGTGGTGCTTTGGAAACTGATCTACCGGTATAATAGTGGCCAGGTGCATTATGCCCTATACATGACCGATCAAGCGGCTATAATAGTGGGGGATCTTGAGTTTAATAAATCAAACCCTAAGTTTCATAAGACACTAATTTGGGTGTTTTCATTTTTAGATATTGAATCGATAATCATTAGTAAAGAGGTGTAAGGTCTTATTGCTTCAAGACCAAAGCCATTTAAGTAAGGATAGAGTTATAGCTAGGGTTTGTGCTAATGTGCTTTGGTTGTAGAAGAAGTGTATACCTGCATGAAATATATACATACATACATACATACATACATACATACATACATACATACATACATACATACATATATATATATATATATATATATATATATATATATATTCTAAGATGGTTGTGCAGCTTGGCTTGCAAGGACCTAAGGTAAGTGTATATGTGGTCTTAACTGCTTGGTTATATGTTGATGTAAAGTTCTATTATATAATAAAATATGTATTGAGAATTGTTGATAAATTGTGTATTTAAGTATATATGAGTCTTAGGTAGAGTTTGGTGGCCTGGGGTATTTTGGGACAAGATGATGGGGGATATCATAAGGAAAAATCCTAAGAGAAAAAGTATTCCAAATATTCATTGGGAAAATTTAGAGTCATAAGAATGATAATGATAAAAGGAGGATTATGGTAAATTTTGCATGGGGAGAGTTGACCCTAAATAAGGGTAGGTCAAATCTTATTTGGCTATAACTGGGGGTGACTAAGGGAAATAGAGTTATGAAGAAAGGATTAAGGGGATGATGAGGGTGTTGTTGGGTATCTTGGTGAACATAGGGGAGTTTTTGGGATTTTGAAAGATGGGAAAGTGCATGTGGGAAAAATTAGGGTTTTCGGAGTTTAAACCCTAAGGATAGGTCATTATTGCATGTAGGAGATGAGGGAGTTGGTTTGTACCTATGAGTTGTAATGTGGGGTACACCTTATGGAGGATGTGGGTTCAGTCAAATGGGTAGTTAGGATGTGTAAGAGATGGTACAAATGAGAAGTGGAGAATAGGGATTTGAGAGGAGCCATATGAGGAGGTTGTTAACGCATGTGTGAGATGAGGGACTTGGGCTACAATAATTTGGAGAATGGATGATCATGGAAACTTGTGCTTGGTTGTAGGAGTTTAAGGCTAAATAAGAAGTGGATGAGATGTTAGAACAATATAGACCAAAACTAGGGTTTTGAGGGGGTTACCCTAAAGGGCTATGGTTATCACATATGAGGAATAAGGGAAGCGGACTATGAATCATGAGTAATAGGGTTCTAATGTCATGGTTGGGTTGGTTGATACTTTTGGGGACTCAAGGGATAATTAGGGAGTGTGGATACCTCGATTTAGGGAATTAGGGTTTACATGAGGTTAGGGTTGGTTGGGGCGGTAGTAAACAAAGAGTCTTACATGGTTGGTGTGTGGATGGGGGTGCGATATCTGAAAAATAATACACGAATAAGACACTAATATTAAAATGGAAGATCCTTAGGTTGGGCCCATGTGTATTATATATACCGGTCCACCGATAGTGGTTAGGAGCGTGATGCCTAGATTACATAGTTATTGATCATCGGTGAGAATAGTGGGGGTCCTAAGCTCAAATAATAAAATCGTTGATGATAATAATCTATGGAAAATATAATAATTACTTATAGTGGAACACCACGTGGGTTAGGACCATGTGTAGGATATTTATTGGTCCACCTGTTATAATAGTGGGTAGGAGCATTCTACCCTATATTGTATTATATTTATCGGTCTGCCAGTTATAAAAGTGGTTAGGAGCATTCTACCTTGGATTATATTATATTTATCGGTCCGCCGGTTATAATAGTGGTTAGGAGCTTGCTGCCTTGGATTACATAGTTACCGGTCCACTGATGAGAATAGTAGGGTTCCCAAACCTATATGGATATAATTTGAGAGATGTCTAAATACTACATTAATGGCTTTAAACCTAGATAGGGGAAAACAATCTATTATAATATGTTTGTGCGCATTATACCTTTATCATGCATTGTTATGTTCCTACTTGATTGTATTGTCACCTTACTTAGTACATAATGTACTAGCCACCCCTTTCTTGGGTGCTGCTCATTCCCATGATAAGTGACCCCTCTTGAGTCTATGTAGGTGACTAATAATGCCATATATTACTTTGCTACCTATGATGACTTGGTTGGGGTAGAGTGATATGGTGGTATTCAGGGGTTGGGGTTGAAGAGAGTGTCTTCCGGACTTGTTTTCCTACTAGTTTCAATTAATGTTTTCTGTAGTTGAGCAATATTATTTATTTTCATTATTTCCTTACATCAACACTTAACTCTTTTATGTTAAGTATTTTTAGTATTTCATTATGTCAACACTTAACCCTTTTATGTTATGAAGTTTTTCTTGTTGTGGAATTTTGGTTGAGTTTTTATCCTATTAGCTTTATAGTTAGTATGACGCTAGCTGAGGGCCAAACTTATACTGATTACGACGGTAACACCCCTCCCTATGTGGTTTATGGCTTTTAGAGATGAAAAAAATATTTTCAATGGTGATTTTTTGGGGGTATTACATTATATCACACTTATAATTTTTATGACCCAAAAATACTTATGCAACCTTCAATTTTCATAGCTCCTATAAAGAGACCAAAATGCCCATAACTCACCTAAACACTTCCAAAACTTATAATTTCCATAACTTAGATCATACTCATCCAAGCCCTAATATATTATAAATCAAATCTAATATAATGATATCAAGTAATACAATGACATACTCAATTTCCACAATAACTCAAAAAGAGGTGAAATTTACCCTTAAGGCCGAAATACCCATATAATCCACAAAATTCTACAAGTTCCCAAAATTTTCCAAATTTACATGTAACCACCTTTACATTATTTGCAACTCAAAAACATAATTAGATTTAAATAAAAAATTCCACACAAACCTAAATGACCCTATAGATGAAATCATCATAAGCCTAAAACCTCATTCTTAAACCTCAACATACAACACCAATTACAATTCTTACCACAATTAAATCTCCTCACTCATGAACTTCTTAATAGAACATAATAAACCATCATACTTAAGATTTTATAGAAAAACTTAACAAGGCATAAAATATGGCAATTTTATGTATCATAAACTTAGACAATCATGAATTTACCAATTAATACATGGATGTAAATAAAATTAAAATCTAAACATGATTTCTAGCCAAAAAACATGAAACATGGAAATTTATAAAATTAAAATATAGCAAATTAAGCCCTAAATTAGAGGTACATATCATTACCAAAGGCTACATCAATCTCGCAAAATACTTCTAATTGCCGTCGTCCACACTTTTATCACCTAAAATAAGAATACAAGAATTCGATAAAAGAATTATAGAATGTTTTAGATAGAAGAGAAAAATTGAAAGGAGGAGAATAAGCTTTAAGGATAAAAAAAAATGGAGGCTTGAAACAAGCTTGAATCAAACTTCTCCTATGTATGAATTTAACTCTCTATTTCTTAGAACAAATAGTAAAGGTTTAAAGTCTAAGATTTTAGTAGTAATAATATGATAGAAAATTAAGAGAAGAAGAATAAGAGAAGGGTTGAACACCAAGGAGCTAGAGCAATTAATAAGAACACATCAAGAATGAGTGAGAAGGTTAGAGGAGACATGAGAGAGAAAAGTTGAAGTGTAAGAAATTTGATTAATTATAGAATGACCAACCAAGGGGATTGCACCCCTTTATCACTATCAAATAAGGCATGATAGAGATAGAAGTCAAATGGAATGTTGTTTACAAGCAAGAGGGGTGATGAGAGTGATTGTCATGGGTGAGAGAGTGTAAGAGAGTTGGCGGAAGGTGATTGAAGTGATTTTGGGTAGAGTTTTGGTTGAATGAATAAAAAAAAGGCATGATATGACCATAGGGTACACTAGGGTTTGAATTTTGTAGTCTCAATGCCCAAGACAGTCAACAAGTATTAAAAATAGTTAAGGTTAGAATGTCCAATAAATTGCTAAAAATGGGACGGGGATCATATAATTCCACAAAATCATGACAAATTAGAGAAATATGATGAATTGTTCTAGGATCCCAAATATATAAAAATATTGGGCATATGAATTGGTTTGAAAATTAATTAAGAAAAATAAAAAATGATAAAAATTGCCCAACTTGGATTAATCAAACAAGGCTGGCGGATGACCACCAGATGCCTTAAATGAATGGGTTAGGTGAGATTTTTGCCAATTGACAAAAGGTATGACTCAATCAACCACTAATTAGATTATTTGAAATTTAGGGTCTGAAGGGTATAAAGGTAATAATGAGAATTTGAGAGGTATGGGTAAGGTATCCAAATAAAGTTTAAGGGAAAGAATGACAATGTAGTAGTATCATGCATGGTTCTCAGATTTGTTCACGTTTGTTGAGGGTATACCAACCATTGAGGCAATAATGGTCTTCCAGTTTGAGAAGGGAATCCACTTCATCATCTAGAGGATTATGGTTGTTGTGGTCTTCCATTACTTTGCCACATTGTATGAGTGGGCATATGTTGTCACCAATATGGTTTAGGAGAAGAATTCCTTTTTGGGAAAGAAGAAGGCTAAGATATTGGGTTCCGGGGAAGGATTTAGTTTCAAGAAGTGGGCCACAAAGATTTCAATATAGGGGTTAGCTAGATGGTCCTATCAAACAGTAGGGATTGCATAGGCACTTATTTTGTTGCGTTATGGCATAGATAATCTAAGACGAGATTATGGAGGCAGATTGGTTGTGTCAAGTTTGTGGTAGGATAGTTCATTAGTATTTGGAGTGTTAGGAACAAAGGGTTTTGTTGTAGCATTAGAGTAGCTAGCTCCCGCAATAAAGGTTGTTTATACTTCAGTAGTAGACTCACTAGTAATATACTTTCTAGCCATCACACCAATAAGAGAGGGCATCTACCCTAGTCACTGTATACCCTAAAGAGGCTACGGGGAAACCATAAGGGTCTCGCCTAATTTATAATACCTCAAATTTTAAAAAAATAATAATAATAGGATGAAATCAAAAATTTATTATTTTGCCTAATTTTGAGATTTATTTCAATTATTTAGTCTAGAATAATTTATAGGCAATTTATAAAAATTTTATTTATTTATATAATTATCATTTTATTTTTGGCACTAAGCTAAATTTATCCCAAAAATGCAACATAAATCCCAAATTTCCTCTTTTTTCCTTTTCCTTTTCTTTCTCCTTTTTATTTTCACTCTCTTTTTCTTTTTTTCTCCTTTTTTCCTTTTCTTCCTTCTTCTCCTAGGCTGCACTATTCCCGGCCCAACCCCCTACTTCTTTTCTTCTTCTTTTCTCCTCCTTAGACGACCCAACCTTCCCCCCTCTATTCTTTTCTTTCTCCTTGGGTGGCTGACTCGTTTCCTTCTTTTCCTTTTTTATCCCTTTCTTCCTTTCTTCTTTCCATTTTTCCCCGTCTTCTTCCTCGCGCTCGTCTCCCTCACAGTGTCCTCCTTCCTTTTCCACTTTTTCCCCTATAGCACCTCCTACACCCAACTAGGCCTTTCCCCATTTCTCTTTTCAGGCATGCGCACTGACATATGCCCCTGCTCGCCCCCTTGCACCCCCTGCACTTGGCCACCATACCCTACACCTACCCTTTCCCTTTCCTTTCGCCTGCACTTGTCCTCCCTCTGCAGCCTGGCATGTTAATCACCCTCCCTATTATCTTCCCTACTCCCTCAACCCCTTCCCTGCCTATAAATACCCCTTTCAATGCCCTCTCTCTTCTTCTCCCCCTCGATGAGCGTCCCCTATTTTTGAGTAACCAACCCACTCCAACCCTACTGACGTCGTCGCCACATGGCCATGCCCCCCTAATGCCTCCCTTCTTCCTTACTTGCACCCACCTGCTCCTACAGAGATCCCTTTCCCCCTCCTTCCATTCTTTTATCCTTGAGCCTGCAACTGTTGTAGGCTACACCTCCAGTCGCCACAATTGTAACACCTCAAAATTCACCATTTTTTTTATAAATAAAGGCAACTAAATTAAAACATGTGAATTTCGAAAATATTACCGCCAAACTTAATACCAGACCGGTTCACTCTGACCGTTCCGGTACCAAGTGCTAACGCTAAAAAGGACATTTGTTAAACTTAATCATACTTAAACCAAGAGTTCATAAAAAGAATAAAAATGATCATAACATAGAAATTAGAGTATGAGTAAAGAGAATCATAAACTAGAGTGCATTATCAAAATTCCAAAAAGAGAAATAAAGTGTACAAACAATCAAAGTTTCATCTTGAATACTCAATACAAAGAAATAACAGGAGAAAATAAAATAATATGGAGAGAGAATTTGTCCACGTCACTCCAAACATCGATCCAAGCCCATGATCAACATTCAGCCCTACCTAATGCCTCATGGACATCAAAGGCATCAAAATATGCATCGTCCACCTGCATAAAGTTAGAAGGGCCTTCGACTCGTGGAAAAGATCAGTACCCCTAAAAAGAGTGATCAGTACGCTATGTACTGAGCAAAATAACCGTGCACTAAAGGCAACACATATAAGCACATAATCCAAACGGAATAATAAAAACAACATATGATCATTCCAGATAAGTAATAAATAAAGGCCATTTATAGACCGGATTAATTAATCAATTAATATCTTATCAATACTCATTTCACATCATGCTCTTTATCAAATCCATGCAAGTGTAGGAGCCCCACTATTATAGCCGGTGGACCTAAAAACACACAGGGCACAATGCACCTGACCACTATTATTAGTCGGTGGATTAGCCACGTATAGGGCAGGACGCCCTAACCACTATTCTTTATCGGTGGACCGGTTTGGCTCCCGATCGCATGGTGTTCCACTGTAAGTACTTAGTGTATTTTATGTGTCTTAGCAACTCAAGTTTGGTTTATCGAGCTCAAGATCCCCCACTATTATAATTGGTGGGCCAGAAACACATAGGGCATAAAGCCCCTAACTACTATTATAACCGGTGGATCGGACACATATAGGATATAACACCCTAACTACTATTCCTAATCGATAGATTGGATTAGACCCGGATCAATAATCTTTGACTTTACATGATTAATGTCTTAAGTGTCTTTATCAGAATTTTAACCCTACATATGCATGACTAACTCCCTCTACGCTCATCTTCCAAAAGGAATGGTCTCACATCATAAGACCAATGCACATCCTAGCTTGGCCCAACATTCTTTCCTCCTTACCCTAACTCACACTAGAGCCCATTTTACATGTATGTGGGTCAAAGCCCACTACCTTACACTTCCCAGTCCACTCACCGTCTCATTCTAGGGTTCCATTCTGAAACCCTAATTTAGACCTAAGCGATCCATCCTACTCCACCTCACATAACCCAAATCAATTTAACACTCCACACATCATAACCCATAAACTCCACCCTTTAATCATCAAGTACACTACGAAACCCTAAGTAGCCACACTAAACCCTAGCTGACCACACCAAACCCTAGCTTGGTCCCCTATACACCATTATCCTATCCTACGTACTATTTTTCATCCAGAGTGTTAAAACACCCAAACAATACTTCCATCACCTTCCTCACACCCCAAATCAACTTTCTATACGTAAATCTCACTCCCATGCAGACTTTACACACCCTATGCAAGCCATCAAACTTTTTCATGCAAACCCTAAAACTCCCACGTGAAACCCTAGATTCTTCCATGCATACTTAGATTCTCCCATACAAACCCTAGATCCATTCATACAAAATCCTATATTCTTCCATGCAAAACCCTAGTTTCCTTCATGAAAAACCCTAGATTCCTCCCATTCATGGTCATGCAACATTAGGTCAACTCCACATCATTTCACTCTATAACATCATATTACATAACCTAGCATGCATGTCTTATAGGGTTACATCATATCACATCATATTTACAACACAACATATAATATACAAATCATAAAATAACACATAACGTACCTCAATCTCCAAGCTGCACCATACATAAAATATTTATACAATACACATAAGATACACCACATATTATGGCACATGGCATACAAAGCATATTAAACAAATTACATACATATGGCCTTAGCTACACTCTTACCTAAAACGACACCGGTCTTGGAGCACACTCCTATGCCTCCTTAGGGCTTTGAGTGATCTCATCTATATGAGGGAAAAACTAAAGATTAGGTTCCCTCCTACTAAAAATACTATTATTTCCTAATTTATTATAAAATTAAGGTTTTTAATAAAATAATAATATATTAATAATAATGGCATTAACTAATTACTAATTTTTCTAAAGATATAAGAAATAATAGTAATATTGTAAAAGTTGATAATATAACTTTACCCTAATAATAATAATGATACAAAAAAATAATGATAATAATAATGATAGTAAAAATAATAATAATAACGATAATAATAATACTAATAATACTAATAGTATGGTTCAAAATAAATTGTGAAATAAGGGCTCCGACCCTTCACCAAAATAATACTAATACTAATACTACTACTACTACTACTACTACTAATAATAATAATAACAATAATAGTAATACACAATAATAATAACTATAATGATAATAATAATAATAATAGTAGTAGTATAAATCAAAGATAATATAAAGTAGGGTTTCGACCCTACTTTGACATAATAATAATGATGATGATGATGATGATGATGATGATGATGATGATGATGATAACATATAATACTAATACTACTACTACTACTACTACTAATAATAATAATAATAATAATAATAATAATAATAATAATAATATTCGAATTAAAAATAGGATAGGTCCTCGACCCTTAGTAGAAATAATAATAAAAATAACATTAGTAGTAGTAGTAGTAGTAGTAGTAGTAGTAGTAGTAGTAGTAGTAGTAGTAGTAGTAGTAGTAGTAGTAGTAGTAGTAGTAGTAGTAATGATAATATATTCAAATATAATGGAAATATAATAAAATAAAATAAGTAAAGCTTGTATAAATAGTGAAAAAGGAGATAATATATTGAAATATAATGGAAATATAATAAAATAAAATAATTAAAGCTTGTATAAATAGTGAAAAAGGATTGAGAGGGTTTAGGGTTCCACCTTGGGTTTGTGGTGACAGGCACCATTGGCGGTGGTGCACATCAGTGGTGGTGATGGCCGCAAAAAGAGAAGAGAATGGGAAAATTCAAATGCTGGAAAAAAGAGGGGAAGAATGAGGGTGGAAGTAGAGGTGTTTATGACCGCCTAGATGGAGAGGAGTGGAATGAGGGTGGCGGCGCATGGCGATGGTAGTGGTGGTTGAAAGTGGAAGAAGAAGAGAAGTAGAGGAGGAGAGGGAGGAAGAGAAAAAGAAGAGTGGGGGGAGATAGAGGAGGGTCTGCAGGTGTAAGGGTCAGTGGTGGCGGCAGAAATGGTGGCTAAGGGTGGTGCGAAGGGCGGCGGATGGGAAAGAAAGGGCTGGTCGAGGGGGCTTCTTTGCATAGTCGGGGTGGCTCGTGTAGGGAAAATCGAGGGAGATGAGAGGTGTAGTTAGTTAGAGGATGGTGTCAGAAGTACTTAGGTAGGCAGAGTGGGAGCGGCGTTGGCCGACGGCGGCGGAAATAACGTATGATTGGGCAGTGGCGCACGAGAGAAGAAAGTCTGGGTTTCAAATAAAGGTTCGATTCTAGGCTGGGTAGGGGTATTTATAAGGCTTAAATGAGAAGGTAAGGTCTGTGGGACGATGAGGAAATAGGGCGGGTAAAATTAGAGTTTGTTGGCGGTGATGATAGGCCGGTGCACGACTGTATCGTGGCTTGCTTTTGACTAGAGGAAAAAGGGAAGATTGTGGGAGAATAGAGGGGAGTAGGTTGGGTCATGCTAACTGGTAAGTCAGGGGGAGGAGAGAGGGAAGCGAAACGACCGGTCAAAGGCGTGATCGACGGCGAAAAACTAGGGAGCGGGGAAGGAGTTGTACGTCGACGGCGAAGGAAGGAAAGAAGAAGAAGAAGAAAAGAAGGGTGTGTGTACCAGCGGTCCAGGAAAGAAAAGAAAAGAAAGAAAGAACATCGGTTCGGGTGACGACAATTAAAAGGAGTGGAACAAAACGCAGCATTTCAGGGGGAAAAAAAGAAGAAAGGGACGATGCGTCGTCCTGGGTCGTCGAAGGAAGAATAGGGAGATTGGTTTGGGCTGTTGGACTGGCCTAGCTTGGGAAGGAGGAAGAAAAGAAGAAGAAGAAAAAGAAAGAAAAGAAAAAAGGAAAAAAGAAAAATAGGTGGGTTGGGGTATTTAAATTAATTTGGATATTTAAAAATAATAATATTTAAATAAAATAATATTTAATTTCCTTTTAAAGCTAATTTAGGATTTTTGAAAGATTTTCCTAAATTTATTTTAATTAGCAAAATACCCAAATTTTTCTAATAAAAATATTTATTGTTTTCTTATTGATTTTTATTAATTAACTTCCTTTTATTTTAATAAAAATAATTAATTTAATTTATTTCCAAAATAAATCCTTAATTAGTTAAATATTAATATTAGGGTTATGGGACATTTCAACCAGTGTTGACCACTCCTCCCCTCCACACCACCATCTCACCTTAGCAACCTTGCATAGGTACCCCAACCTGTGTAGCTGCACCTAACAACTCCTTTCTCTCCTCCCTTTCTCCCCCTCCTTTCTCCTTCTCCCTCTCAGTTGCATGCCCCTACACCACTGTTGGCCACTAGTTCTATCCCAATGCTAACACCATCCTTGATCTTACGCTACTAACCCCCACCTTTTCACCAAAAATTAGCCGCCGCCACCACACTGCCTCACAGCTGCCACGCCGTTTTTTCTTCCCCATTATGATCACCACCACTTCTTTCCCTCTCTTTGAGTTTTCATTGGACTAGATTTCTCCTCATTATTATTTTGTTGTGAAAAAAAGAGGAAAAGATAGTCTAAGTTTAGTTATTTCCATTTTCTAGGTATTGTTCTGGTGAAAGCAGGAGAGGAGGCATAAGTTATTCATTCTTAGAGACCGAAGCCATTTTGATAAGGATATAGTCATATCTAGGGCTTTTTTTATTTAAATATGACCTTATTATGTGCTAAGTGAAGACATGCATGAAATGTTAGATGGTCTAGGGTTATATATGCAGCTTGGCTTAGCAATGACTAAAGGTAAGAAGATGTGTGGACATGATTGAGTTGGTTTAAGTGTTGATGTGTATTTATATTTTATGGTAATGTATGTTTGAAAAGTTAGGGATTCCTTGTGTTAGATGTCATATGACTTAAGTAGGGTTTAAAGATCTAGGGGAATTTTGGTCAATATTGTGAAAAATGGCATATGGGGTATTGTAGGGTGTAATCTGGCCAAAAATCAATTGGAGGTGCTCTACAAAAAAACTATGGTAAGAATAAATAAGTCTAGGGTGAACATAATATGGGGAGGATTAATCATGAATAAGGTGAGTCAAACCTAATGAGAACTATGACTAGGGGTGATTAATGTAAGAGTTGGTTGCTAAGAGTGGATATGGGGGTTAATGATGACATTATTGGCTAGCTTTGCACATTTGGAGAGTCCTTGAAGTGCTAAGGGATGAAAGGTTACTAAAAAGGTGGAACTAGGGTTTTAGTAGGCCAAAGCACAAAACCCTAGGGGTAAGTTATTATCACATGTAAAAAATGGGGGAGTGTGGCTATAAACCTGAACTATAATGTTAATCACCCTATTTGGGGGTTGTGCACCAAATTAAATAGTCATGAGGGATAAGTAGGAGCAAAGATGACCACCATGAAGAATTAGGGTTTCGAGAGGGGTCCAATTTGGGAGGTTATAATCACATGTGCAAAATGGGAGAGTTAGGATACAAAATTTAGGGGATGGCTAATCATAGTAATATATGTTTGGTTATGGAGAATTAGGGATAAACAAGTAGTAGAGAAGAAGCTAGGCCAACTAGGAAAAACTAGGATTTTGAGGAGTAATATTAGAGGCTAATTATTATCATATGTAATAAATGGGGATAATAGGCTATGAATCATGATAAGAGGGGTTTCTAATGATAGTTTTGAGTTTGTTGGGTAAATTGGGGACTCAACGGAACATGTTGGGGTAAAGATGTACTCGAGATTATGAAATTAGGGTTTTCAAGGGAATAGGGTTACCTCAAGATTGTAATAAGGTAGGAGCCATGCATGAGTTATTCATATTTGTGTGTTCTATATGGAATAAATAAAATAAAATTAAGACACCAATCACTTAAAATATAAGATCACTTGATTCGGGCCTAATTATATTTACTAGTCCTACTTTGTTTACCAGTCCATTGGTGATAATAGTGGTCAGGAGCGTACTACCCTGGGTTTTTACTTTGATTATCGTTCCATTGATGAGAATAGCAAGGTCCTGACTCAAGTAAATAAAACCATTGGGTGATAATGACTTTTGGTAAGACAATAATTATGTATAGTGAAACACCATATGGGTCAAGACCGGATGTACTTTATTTACCAGTCCGTCAAAGAGAATAGTGGCTAGGAGTATGCTGCCTTGGGTTTGTACTATATTTACCAATTCATCAATGAGAATAGTAGCTAAGAGTGTGCTGCTCTGGGTTGGTACTTTATTTTCTTGCCCACCGGTGAAAATAGTGGCTAGGAGATTGCTTCCCTGGGTTTGTACTTTGATTACCATTCCACCAGTAGGAATATTGGGATTCCTAAACTCACATGGATAATTAAAATTCATGAGTTGATTATTTATCGCATTAATATCTTGACCAGATAATAATGAATGAACTAATATAATCTACCTATGTGCATTTCATTTCTTACCATGGTGTTATTAATATCTCTATCCTACTTGACTGTATTATTACCTTACTCAGTACGTAGCATACCGATCACCCCTATTATATGTGTTTCTCATTCCCATAAGCAGGACCCTTTTTGAGTGTGTGCAGGTGAATGAGGATTCTTTAAATGACTTTGTTGCGTATGATGATATGATCGAGGTAGAGTGATGTTGTTGTGTTCAGGGTTGGGGACCAAAGAGAGTGCCATCCGACTATTGTCTTTTTCAGTTTTTTTCCTTGTGTTAATGTTTCACTTTTGTTGAATAATATTTGTGTATTTCAGTCTTTCCTTTAAAACAAACACTTAACCCTATTTATGCTATGAATTACTACTTTGTGATGCTTATCATGGTTTACGTACCATTCTTGTAATGCCTTTTAGTTGGTATAAGGATGGCCTAGGGCCAGACTTATTACAATTAAAATGGTAATACGCCCCTTATGGTTGGTTGATCTTACGTCAAAAATAAAAAAATTCAATGGTAATTTTTGGGGGTGTTACACATTTCCTCAAGGAGAAGGAGAAATGACTCAAGGTTGTGAAGGGTATCATGGAGAGTATCAGGGAGGACACTCAAATAGGCATTTGAATGTCATCATCCAGGAAATGGATGATTAATAGTTGGACGTAGTCATTAGTATATTTTCCATCCTTTCATTACCAATGCATAAATTGTTTGATTCTGTTGCTTAGTTATAATTTGTGTCTACTACTTTTGTTGTTAGACCTACTTTGTTTCCATCTATTAGTGTGTCAATATCTGTTGTTTTATCTTTTGGTGATGAATTAGACTGCACTAGACTATAATCGAATGTGACCTTAGAGATAGGCGGGGTAAATTTTTCTATGGATTTGGTTGAGATGGATTTACTAGACTTTGACGTGATCTTTAGGATTGATATGTTGGGGAGATGATGAATAGTGATAGATTGTGCGCATGAGCGAGTGGTGTTTCAAGGACCTCAAGGTTCCAAGGTATCCTAAATAAGATACAAGACTAGACCTATGATGAAGGTCATATCTGCCCATACAATGTGTTCATTGGTGAAGGGATGTTACCTTATGTATCTATATGGTGTTTAGGAGTTGAACACAAACGTGTCACAATTGAATGACATTTTGGTCATTCAAAAATTTCCTAACATATTTTTGAAGGATATATTGGGTATGCCACCAGTGTGTGAGATATAATTCACCATTAAGCTAGTATCGGCGGCTAAGCTTGTTTTGAAAGCACCATATTGGTTGGTGCTAGCAAAATTATAGAAGTTGAAGTCATAGCGAGAGGATTTGTTAGCTCACGAGTACAATGACCTAAGTGTATCTCCATAGGGAACATCGGTTATTTTTGTAAATAAGAAGTGTTGGAGTCTTTGTCTGTGTAATGACCGTTGGGGTGTGAACCAATTGAGGATGAAGAACCAATATCTGCTTCCGAGGATCGATGATTTGTTTGACCAATTTCAAGTTTAGTTATCACCATCTAAGAATGTAAATGGAGCAGGTTTGAGGCAATTACACCCATACCTATATCCATACCCAATAAGAAAACATGTACCCAAATCCATACTCGTACCAAAAAGAGTATCCATTGATGCATCCATATTCATATTTGTTAAACATATTTTACTTGATGGATAATCTGTTTACCCATTAATGGATAAATTCATTTAAGGTTAAGTTAATTCACAATTTTAACCTTAATATTATACTATGTTTATTTTAAAATCTAGGGTAAAAAGATAATTATATATTAGGTAAACGAATACTAATATGGGTATGAATACGGATATGGATATCCTTTACCCATGTTCGTACCAAAACCCAACAGATATTTTCTTTCATCCTCCATATCCATATCCATATCCATTTATCCATATTTACTTAAGTATCTATCAAATAAAATCTACTTTGTTTACATCCCTATCACCAGCTACACATCATAGAGGTAAACATTATGAAGACAACCTTTATGACAAAGTATGGGCCCTATGAGTTTACAGTGATGCCTGTTGGGCTCAATAATATTCCTTCCATATTTATGGATTTGATTATGTGGATCTTTAATCTGTTCTTTGATTAGTTTGTGGTTTACCTCATAGATGATATCTTGGTGTACTCTCGGAGCACAAATGAGCATGAGCAATATCTTTGCACCATCTTATCAATCCTTATAGAGAATATGTTGTATGCCAAAATCTATAAGTGCAAGTTATGGATCCAAAAGGTTGTGTTCTTGGGTTATGTGGTGTTAGTAGGGGGAATCATCATGGATCCAACAAAAACTATGGCATTCATAGAGTGGGATTAGTAGGATATTACAAACACTTTGCTTAGGAATTCTTGAAGTTAGCTTACCCTTGAAAAACCTTATGAAGAATACTACTAGATTTCAGTGGGATGATGCATGTGATGGCACATTTCAGGAGATAAAGTGACATATTACTACAAAATCGATTTTAACTTTACCATCGGAATCAAATGGGTTTTAGGTTTACAATGACGCACCAAAGTACAAAATATTTTACATACTTATATAGCATGGTAGGGTGGTAGCTAACTCTTCTTGTACATTAAAGTAGCATGAGCAAAAATACCCGGCACATGATTTGAAGTTTTCCATAGTCATCTTCGAGCTAAAGATTTGGAGGCATTATATGTATGGGACGTAATGTAGATTATTCACCAACCACAATAGCCTCAATAATTTATTCACTTAGGAGTTGAACATAAGAAAAAAGAGGTGTTTATAGTTGGTGGTGGATTATGATATCAATTTGACCTATTATGAGTGTAAGGCCAACATTGTTGCACATGCCTTGAGTAGGAAGACATCACACTTCTTGTGTTATTGTGTGATGGCTAATTGGTTACTCGAGGAGCTTGGTGATATGGGGATATATCTTATATATCCAAGCGGCGCCTTCTAAGGATTTTAAGATCAAAATGATTTGACAAAAGATAGAGGAAGGAGAGCTGAGGGATTTCATATTCATGAGGGTGGTAACATCTGCTATAGGGGTCAAGATAGATTTATTGGATAATTTTAGAGGAGGGTCATTGTACTTCATATCCATTACAAATAAGAGAGGATAAGTTGCAAATGCACCTTAATAGGATTTATTGGTGACCTCACATGAAGTGAGAGGTAGCAAAGTTTGTATCAAGATGTCTAACTTGTTAGAAGGTCAAGTAGATCATCATAAAGCTGCATGATTGGTCTAACCTTTAGATGTTCTGAGATGGAATTGGGATTTCATATCCATGGATTTTGTGATTAGACTATCGAGGAACCTCAATAGGTGGGATACGATTTGGGTCATCATTGATTGGTTGACTAAATAAAAAAAAATATGTTGATAAAGTCAACCTAGAGTATGGTTCAAGTACCACAAGCATACATGAAGTTTTTGGTGAGTCGGCACGGTACACGTACCAACCTAATCTAAGATATGGAATCGAAATTCCTTTCACACTTCTGGAAAAAGTTACAGGAGGTTATGGGTATGAAGCTGAGGATAAGTGTCAATTTCCACCCAACCATAGATGGACAGAATGAGAGGACAATCCATACCCTTGAGGATATGCTACAAGCTTGTGTTTTGGATTTCTGAGGTAGTTGGAAGGATCATCTATACTTGGTGGATTTCTTGTACAACAATAGTTATCATACCAGCATTAAGATTACATTCTTTGAGACATTGTATGGATGCTGGTGTTGGACGCCATTGTGTTGGAGTGGCATCATCAGGAACATTGTATTGAGCCTCAATATGATTAAGGAGATGACCTAGCAGTTTTGTTTGATTCGGGATAGGATGAGGGAAAATAAAAGTTAATAGAAGAGTTATGTTAACCTGAGGCAACATAATGATTGTTTGGAGGTGTGAGATATAGTTTTGTTGAGGGTCTTGCCTACCAAGGGAGTGTAGAGGCTCAATAGGAAGGGAAATATGAGCCTACAACTTCCACCAAAGTTATCCCCGGTTCACAATGTCTCCCACATCTTACAGATAAGGAAATTTATTGTATATCCTTTGCATGAGATCAAACCCGATGAGATCGAACTTGATGATTCGTTGACTTATAAGGAGTTGTCATTGCATATTCTCGACACTAAGGTGTGACAAACGCGTAGAAGCCCATATCTGTTTGTGAAAGTCCTCTAGAGTCATGGGATAAAAGAGGTGACTTGGGAAACATAAAAGGACACACGTGAGGTGCATCCTAAGATTTTAGACTAAGGTGCATTAGGATTTTAGGGTTCTTTCTTTTTTTTAAAGGGGTAGTACGTTGTAGTGTGGTACCAACTTATGTAAAGTTAACTGTGAAGATCACTTATCCTTTACATCCTTCTTCTTTTCTTCCCCAAACTTGACATATTGATTTTGGGGACGAAGTCTATTTTAAGGGGATAATAATGTAGTACCCTAAATTTTTAATTCAACCTTAATTATGGGTGAATTATATCCTAACCTTATTCACAATCTTTTAAACATAATTATAACTCTAATTATAATCCTTAACACTATTTTCTTTCTCCTTCTTTTTCCTTCTCTCTTTCTTTTTTTTTCTTTTTCCTTACTCTCTGCGCAACCCTTGTCCCTACCCAACCGAGTTCGTTTAATTTGGTTACTTAAATTAAATTTCCCCAACTATGACCAAACGTTCACTCCATCATCATTCCAACCTTTCTTCAATGATTTTCATGCAAATTCTTATCCACATTTCTTCTCCCTTTGTTTTTGCATCCTAGTTTCATCAATTGAGCTCATTTCTCAATTTTTACCATGCCACCCTCCCTCACACAATAGAATATATAAACCTTTCCCCCATCTCTCTCTTGATATCATTTATTGCTACCTACCAAAACTTTTTGTTATTCTTTGAAACTTTCCCTAATTATTGAACCTTTTCCCACCTCCTTGTTAGTATTCTTTGTCATCATTGTAATTTTCATCTTTGTTGTTGTCTTACGCACCTCACCTAGACAAATATCCCCTAAATTCCTCCATCTCCATCCCTTTGTTTTTCATTCATCTATCATAGCCGCCATTGCCACTTTTGAGTCGATCACCTAGCCTAACGCCCCTTAATTATTGTGTCCTCTCTCTATTCTCCCTTGATCTTAGCTTGTATTATTGAGCGAGTTGTTCCCTCTTGGTCTCAATTATCTTACCGATCAAGTTACATTATTTTTACTCAATATAAAACAATCTTATTTTCCCTTTGCTCTCAATTGAGCACATTTCTTACCCAAACCAATTGCTCTCCCTCGTCCTCGGTCAAACCTACTCACTCCCCTCAATCTCAGCTAGTTATTATCTCTTACCAAGCACACTAATTTATGTTTTTCCTTCTCGACCATCCCTCTTAGTCTCTCCCTACCTTTCTCTTTTTCCACTTTCCTTTCCTTTCCTTTCTTGACCTTCTTAGGTTCTAAATTTGTGTTTTCTCTCGATCTTAGGTGGTTCCTTGATGTCCTTGGAGGAAGAGGCTTAAGGCCTTTTGCTTGCTTAGAGACTATTGGTACTTGGGTAAGAATACATGTCATGATTTAAGGATTTTGATGCTATGTGAATTATATGCAATATCATGCTAGCATAATTACATTTCATGAATCATGTTGTTGATGTTGTACCATAATCTTGTTGTATTGTATTACAAAAATAAGAACACTATATAGATGTATAAGCTTATATGTTATTTCTTAGTAAGTCTTGTCTTGTAACCCAAGCATATTATTGTGATCTATTATCCTATTTTATTTATGAGGAGTGGGTTGTAAGTGTGGTAAAGTATTATCTTGATGAAATATGTTGAAAGGTTGGGAGTTGATAGTATTAGAACTCATAGAGTTTTGGTGACAAGTTTGCATAACATAAATGAGATAACTAACTGATAATAAGACATTAATATTTAAAGTATAAAAATCATGTGAGTCAGGACTGGTTTTATTGTTACCCCTCCACCAAATACAATATTTAATAAGAGTGTTATGCCTTATAAGTGATTTATGGATTTTATCGGTCCACCAAATATAATAATGGTTCTCAAGAGTAGTATGCCTTGGAAGGGTCATGTTACCGGTCCACTACATATAATAGTGGTTCCTAGGTGCATCTTATCTTAGAAGGGTTGTTACTACCATTCCACTAGTTGTGAATAGTAGGGTACCTAACTCCAACTTACCAAATAAGTGGAAATGTATATTCGCTTGAATTAGGAAATTTGTTTTGGTTACTCTCTTGACTCATTCCATATTATGATTTATCCGTATTTTTAGTCTTTAATTAGAACTTATGCGTTACGTATGCCCTTACTTATGTATGTATTGTTACCGTATTCGATATATAAATATTGATCATCCTTCTTATGAGTCTTTTGCATTCCCACAAGCACACAACCCAGGTTTTGATGCGCATCTTGATGATGACTGCCTTAATGATTTTTCTGCTTATGACACACTTATGTGGATGTGTGATTTTATTTATTAGGGTTTGGGCATAGAGTTAAAGTTATTTAGTAGCTAGTTTTTGTTTGGATATCTTTTGGACTCTTAGTTTCATTGGATCCATTTTTTTTATACTTATGTTGTACTCGGAGTTTAATCTCAAAATTCTTATCTAAATTTATGAAAATTAATCTTATTCTCTACTTATCTTATTTTAAGTTGTAAATGTTTTGACTAGCATTAAGTATGAGAATGGTATGGTAATACAGATTCATGTCAATTATAATGATAACACCCAATTATCTTAACATTACGCTTCCACAAAATAAATTATTTGATTAGTAAATTTTGGGGTGTTACATAACGTCTCATCAAGCCTAGGTATGGGATACCTATACTCAATGGTTATTTTATTTACTTCCCTACTATCTATACACATATTCTAACTCTCATATTTCTTAGGAACTAAGAGAACAAGTATAACACAAGGATTCATGGATTCTTTAATGTATCCTTTATCTAATATATCATAAACCTACCTTTTTAGCTCTTCTACTTCCTTAAAGTTAGTTGTATAGCCTGAACTATTAGGTATGATAGCACCTAGAATAAAATCTATTTGGTATGTTATACCTCTTAAATTTGGAATTCCATAAGGAATTTCATCATAAAATAATTCACAATAATTTGATAGTAAATCCCTAACACTATTGGGTAAGGAATCAAATTAATGAGGCTGACACTCATAACACTTCTTTTACATCAATTGGTAAATAATCTTATGAGCCTCATTGCATGATCAACATCACCATGATTAGCGTAGAGTCTAAAGGCTTTTTTGGATCATTATTGACATATTCAAAAGTTGTATTATGCTTATTCAACTCCTTAAAGTCTGATTTCATTTTTACCTAGTCCTCATAAATGTTCTTAGGGTTGAGCGATGCTGGTGTGATTTTCCTATCATTTTATACAATATGTACCTATTCTTATACCCATAATGTGTGAATTTTCTATCATACTACCATGGATTAACTAGAAGGACATGAGAAAAATGCATAGAGACTATATCACATAACAAATAATCCTCATATTTCTTAAGTTTCATATTTACCCACACTTACCTACTAACCATTGCATTCTATAATATTTAGGATGTTTAGTAGAGGGTAACCCCAATTTAGATATATGTAGAGTGTTAAAAACATTAATATTATTCCCATTATCAATAGCAATATTAAAAAACTTAAAATTAATCAAACACTTGGTATGAAAAATATTGTCTCTTTAAATTGCATTAAGGTCTGGTAACGTAATGTTTGTTAAAGCCCTACTAAGCACACACAACCTTTGGCATTTAAGAAATTCAATTTCACTATCAAATCCATCAAAATCATTATGTATCTCTCATCACACACTTATCCTTCTTTGCCCTCATATTTTGACCCAATTTTCCTAGAATCCCTAATTAAGATATTATGCCTATTTGGACATTATGATGTTATATGTCCTATACCCACACATTTAAAGCACTTAATATCTCTTGTTCTAGCAGGACCAAATGCACTAATTGAGGCAAATTCCTTGCCTTTATCAACCTTATTCCTAATTTTAGACTCATCATCTTAAACCTTATAATCAATTTTTGCATTATTCTTTCAACTAGTATATGTGTTGTTCATAAAATTCTTCCCAAAATTACTTTTAAATCCCAAATTTTGTGGCTTAAACTACTTAGATCTTCTAAGTTTTTCTTCCATTTTAATAGCTATATTTAAAATTTCCTCAAGTTTTCCATAAGGGTACAACTTAGCTTCATCAAATATATTTCTATTTAGACCACTCAAGAACCTAGCCATAGTGACATATTCTTCACTCATATTAGCATTAATTAATGTCATATTAAACTCTTTGTAATATTCATTTACCATCCTAATGCCCTGGCTAAGTGTCTATATTTTCCTATACAACTCCATGTAGTAATGATTTGGAATAAACCTTTTCCTCATCAATGACTTAAATTCTTTCCCAAGTTTGAATTGGTGACTTACCACTCCTATGTCTAGATGTTGCCAAATTAAAATACCAAGATGAGGCATAATAATTAAACTCTATAATAGCACCATTATTTTTTTCTCATCTATATAATTATGATAGTTAAACACCAACTTGATTTTTATTTCCCACTCAAAATAGTAATTAGGATCACTTTTGCCATTAAAGTTAGGTATATTAAATTTCATGCCACCTAGGATCTTATCAACCTATTTATGGTCCCTATTATTTAGATGTCACCTATGTCACTTATCCTATTATTTTTTAATTGACACTTCATCCTCAACCTTCTTTATATATCCAATTGGTTGCCTATGCTCTCTATGTGGTATACGATTATGCCTAGTTGTTGTTTCCATCTTGTAGAACTAGTTATTAATGGCTTGGATTGTCCTAGTTAACTCTAGCAATGTAGCATTAGGGAAACCCCTAGTTTGATTATTATTACCGTCATTACACCCTAATTTATAGACTCTCCGTTCACACTCATGATTACAAATCCAAGTACGTAACACAACTCAAATTTACCCACAAAACACACCAGTCACAAATAACAAAGACAAGTAGGATTTCAAACCCCACACAATCAACAAAAAATTAGAAAAAGGAAATTCTGTAAAGAAATAATTAGAAAAGAAAAAAAAGAAGAAGAAGTATCGATGGGTGACGAGAAAGGGATTTCTACCCAGTTGAAGCAGACTTCAACTTAAAAGAATGAATATACAAAGATCAAGACTAAACTCGTGTACATTATTCAACCCAAATAACATATTAAACCAAGAACTCACATAAAAACAAAATTCAAACAAGAAAGAGATAAAGTTAGGATGAAGTTAGCGTGCAAACAATTACTGGTGATCAAGAACACAAAGGATATATAATTTTATCTCCCTTCTTGGAAAAAAGATAGCTATCACTGCTACAAATGGAATGGCTCATACATGAATGAGTATGAAATCTATAATTTTCAATGCTCCTTAGTTCAAGAAAATTTTGAATAAAAGAAAACTAACAAAGACATTAGGAACAAAACCAAAAGTTAAGGAAGGAGGCTACCGGACTACAAAGGGTCAATGGATCCGTTTGATTTTTTCCAATCTTGCTCAAACTTCACAAATCAAAACACAACACAACAGATTTAGATGAGTATGCACAGATCTAGTAAGAGCATAATGAATCTAGACGAAAAAGGAATAGATCTTGAGAACAAAATTTTCGATTTGCTCGAGAGATAATAGATTTGAATAAGAATGTTACAAATCTTGTAAAGGAAGCACCAAAACTCATAGAAATCAAAATATTAGGATAAAACCCATTTAATTCAGCCAATTTATAACATATCAATGAGGTTTTAAAAAAAATGAATGCTTATTAGGGTGGATTCCATAAAGAAAATGAAGCGGGTTGGGAAAAAATAGTAGAATCAACACTTGAAAAAGAATTACTCCAAAAAATGAATGAACATCGCCAGAGAATGCTGGAATAACACTTGACGTGATGAATCAAGTAGTTGAGCTCTGATATCATGTGATAAAGACCCAAGTTGTATCTCAAATAGGATGCAATGAAATCGCACAAAGTGCTTAAAATGCATGACAAATATGACCAAAAATGTTGACCTGGACATGGCTAATGATAGAGGTTAATGGAAGGTTGGAAAAACTCATAGCACAATCGTGAGAAATGACTTGCTAAGATAAGGTTTCACTCTCTAGGGAGAAAGGTAGTGAGAGAGATAACTCTCATGAGAGTAAAGTGAGATATTTTTATTTCAAGTCTAAAAAATGGCGAGCAATCCTTACAAGTTACAACCAAATGAGCTTATATAAAAGACCTTGACAACAACCCTAGCAATGGTAATAATTCTGTTAGGCCTAATTTGGAGGTATGTTGTGCACACAACAATACACCATGATCGACCTAATATAGAAAAATAATAAATTAGCCTATCTACCAAATATCTAAGAAAAATCCACCCATTAGCTAAAATTATTACCCATATCACTACGTTTGGTGGGTGCTAGTAGACACTTTATGCTAGCTACTTAATTGTATAAATTAAATAACAACAATAGCAATGTGGAATCTATATTATCAACAACACAACATATCATCAATCAACCCATATAGATACTCAACACATTTAATCGTACAACTTACAACAAAGAAAAATTTAGGTGATCACAATAATTGTATCTATTAGTATTATCATAGTAAAAAAAATTATAATGTAAAATATTAGGGTTAACATCATAAAGCCTCGGGCAAAATAAGAGCATAAATATGTGAACATGAGTGTTTCACTCACAAAATTTAGGAGGTGATGTAGTCTAAAAATGGAAGCAATTGAGATTTCCAATTTCTACCTAAAAATGTTTGTAAAAGGCCAATACAACTAATTACAAAGGTGTTGAACATGAAAAATTTTAATCGAATGTATTATAAATTAATTGGAGAGATAATAAGTATGGGAAGGGAAATGAAAATGGATAAAGGGTTAAGATGGTGCAAATTACACAAAAACGTTGGTGAGGTATTGTTTCCTATCTTAAAAACATATTGGGGATGCAAATATCGGGCAAGATGTCAAAATGAGTTTTTAATGAAATTTGGGGGGGGGGGATTAAGAAATTGTATTCAAGACATTAAAATACAAAACCATTAGACTTGAGTGCCAATTGTCATTGTCATAGGTGTGGATGACGTTTTCTACAGTTGTCGATCACCGACAGAGTCATTGTTTCATCTCTACTATTGAAGTTTGAGTTTCATCTGCAACTGATTGATACTATAACAAATATTGATTTTTCAGATAAAAATGGAGAGGGATAGAGAAAGAGGATAGATTGATATTTTAGAGGGATGTAAGTCAGATATATAGAATCATTTTGAAATAAAAGGACGAAGTCACACAAGCTACAAAGACATGTGTTCATAAGTTAGTCTAATGAGCTAGGGTTTTGAAGCTATCATAAGAGTGGGACTGAATTAGGGTAAAATAAAATAAGAAATATTTAGTAGATATGGTTTAGGTAATAAAGTAAATTAATTTAAATGTTTAAGAATTTTAATATAAACAAGTTTACAAATAACAATGATTTATGGGTTTTGGAATGTGTGTGTATTTTTTGTTTACTAACATTATCATTTCCTCATTTTTCATGATTTGTCATTTCCTTATGTCCCTATGTCCATATATTTGCCTCTGTTTCCATGCAACACTAGATGCAACTAGACCGAACAATACTTGTGTGAGAGGAAAAAAAATACCCCTGGTTAGTTATTTTTAGGGAAAATGCATTGGATAGCCTTGAATTTAGATGAAATATATGAAACACCTCTGAGTTTTAAGAAGTCACCAAACAACTTGAATTTTAAGGATTACACAACAAGTAACCTTCTACTAGTTTTTATTGTTAAATATTTGTTAACTTTAAAAAAAATTAAAACCTACCTATGAAATGATCATTATACCCTTACCTATAATATGTATTTCCCTCCATTTTTCTCACCTATTTCCCTCTCATTGTTTATTGTGATATACATAAAATACTTCCCATTATTTTTGTGCCAATTTTCATTCCTTCTCTCTGTTCATTGGGAGATGAGTTCCTTTAATGTCTAAAACTAATTAAAAATTTTCCTAAAATGTCCTCTTTTCTAAAAGATTGACTTCCACACTTTCACTCTATCTTATGTCTTTCCTTCTCCTCCTCGTCCATGATGGTAGTGCACTTGCTTTCCTTCATCCATGAAACCTCCATTACAATACCTATGAATCAAATAACTCAATCTAACCTCATATGGTTCAACATCAAATTTTAGCCTCGGGTACAATTCAAGCAACTCGCTCCACAAAGTTGATTTGCATTAACCTTGCAAAAATATATTTTAGACAATAGTATTTCTAATAGTTATTTAATCATACACTTTCACACCATTGTCAACCTGCCCCAATCTGCATGTAAATATCAACAATTGAGGTCCCAACATATAAGTTCCCACAAAAGCTAAAAACAAGTGATCTACAATGCATTTACAATCTCTTAAAGTAAAATCCTAAGTTGCTACAAATGCTTGAAACCAAGGAAAAAGTGGAGGGAATTTCTCTAACTCTATAAGAAATCATCTCGCACTATAATACCCAACCCTAAAACCTTTTAAAATTTATTTAAATTATATTGGTATAAAAGAAATTGATTTTGAAAATGGCTTGAAATTTGGGTTAAAATGTGAATTTCTAACATAACAATTGACTTGTAAAACCAAGGGCTTGCATATTTATTTTTGGTATAACCAGTCAACTAGTTGCCCAAAACAATCAACTAGTTATATTGATATTTTATATCATTTTATGTTTTGGCTTTGATTCTCTTTCCAATAGTTATGGAAACATTTAATCAAAATTCCTTTTTGCTAATAAGAATATTTTGGTGCTTTGGGATTATTTTTACATTATTTAGATCATTATATACTTTAATGTAGCTAAATATACCCCCAAAATACTTTTGATGTATTTTCTCACCTACTATCCCCCTACCTCACTTTTATCTCTCATATGGTAGTCATGGTTGTGTGTATACCTTCCTACACCCTCTCCCCTAACTTACCTACCACTTCCACAACCTTATTGCACTGTACCTCCCTCATCCTCATAATTCCCCTTCTTATGCTTTGATTCTATAAACTCAACCAAAGTTAATTATCCCTCTCTCCTCCCCATTGATATGTCGACCCCAACCTATTTTAGGCTTCATTTTTTGATTCATTTAAACCTTAGCCTTAAACACTTTCCCTTGTTTTATTTTTCTAAGTGTTGATCATTACCTTATTTTATTCCTTTTTTTTCTTTTATTTGAAAACAAAGGATTTGCCTCTTGAATTCCCTCCTTTTATAGTTGTTTTTCTCTCATATCTTCTCCTAATATTAGCCTTATATCTCCCTTTTTTTTCCTTGTAAACAAGGAAGGGTTAAGGTATAGAGAAATTTTGAATATCCTATCTTTGTAACTTATATCTCCTTTTTGTAACTTCCTCTTCTTTTGTTTTCTATTTTAATGGGCTTCAAAAGGAGTTTTGACTATTTCAACTCTTGATTCACTTAGGAAATCAAGAGCCTTGGTAGAGGACATCAAGTTAGGAGTATATTCTTGTGCCAAAAGGTTTATCTTGGAGGTAAGACATCCTTATATTTTTTTTTAGAAGAAAAATATTTTCATATATTCATCAAAAGGTGCACATGTGGTTTACGAAGTCATCAACCAAAAAAACATAATAACTATATTTACTAACTCTAAACTCATATAAACACCTATAAGCATTGTTAGCTACTATAGACCAAATGAAGTGATGCCATGGGATGATCTTTAACGGAAATTATTTAGAAGTATGGGCTCTCCATATTTCATGGACTACAATATCTAACATATGTCTTTTTACGTCCATTTTACATGATGCACGATCATGCACTTTAACATTCGAATATAAAATACTTTGTCAGTCACGTTTTATGTGTTGTTTCCCAAATAGCCAAATAATAGGAATTAAACATCCCATGCATAGGCATTCTAGCAATATGTCTTGGACAAATTCCACCCAACATCCTTATCTTCAATATGACTACAGATTTTTGTTATTCATTGTGGTTTGATATTCTTGGTGTGTCTTGTGATGTATATTTGTTATTTTTAAGTCCTTGAATTCAAGCATGTGGAATGTTTATACCTTTGTATTTTGGAGCATTTTTTGGGTATTTTGGTATTCAACATGAGTCTAGTGATTTTGCATGAGTATGATATGTATTGATTTTTCTACCATGTATTCATGAGATCTTAAGGGTGGAATGCACCTTCTTATATCTTTTACAGCATAGGAGCATGATAGGGTTATTTTGGAAAGCATGTGATTTTTTCTAAGTGTGAAATATTTGTGTCTGGGTATCGTTTTGCCCACACCAATCGAATGGTTTGTTGAAACCATTAACCAATTCTCTTGAACAAGCGATCGATTTAATGAACACATCAATTAGCTTACGTGAGTAGCCGATCGGTTTGAGACAACCATCGAATGGTTTCGTGAACAATCAATTGGTCTCATAGACCCATTGACTAGTTATTTTGTGTCTAGAGTGGTTTGGTCTCAGCCTAAACCCATCAACTAGTTTAACAAAAACCATCAACTAGTTCTCGTGAACAATCAACTGGTTTTACTATGTTGTTTATTTCTTTTTGGGTCAGGTATGCCTATATCAGTTGATGGGTTATGCCTGATTTTGTCATTCTTATTATTTTTTTTATCCTTCTTTAAGGTTTCTATTTTAACTTTTCTACTACTTTACAACATTAATTCATGATCTTAACCATATTTAATCAGAATTAAGGGAAATCAAAATGATAAATATTATTGTGTGGCTTGGATGCCTTGTTTGGTTGAGTTTTGTGTTATCTCTAAACACCAAATTTGATGGCTTGGATGGTTTGAGTTATGTTAGGTGTTATCACTTCACCCAATTAGTTACTAATGGAATTGAGTTTTGATTTGTGATATCACCTAATAATTATTAATAATAGGAATTAAAATTTCATTCAATCTTTTTTTCCAACTCTTGAGGTAGCTAAGCAAGAGTTAGTGGGAGGGTCGCCCTTATAGTTTTTATCTTTTCACTCAGTACATATTTCCTTCTTTGTCAGATTGAGGTCAGTAAGGGCATGCGCAAAATTTTAAGATATAGGGAGTGTGTGGTATCCCCTAATAAATCCCACTTGATGTATGCTGACCACATGAAGTTGATGTGGTATCTTGATCTATCTTAGCCCTCGTGGTAGATGTACTTAAGGTGTGGTGAATGTTAAAACTATTGAAAAAGTAACTTGAGGTATTTTGACCACATGCGGTGGGTGTGATATCATATTGTGTGTGTTATGCTACCATAATTTTTGTTTATGATGGAGGAATAGGTGTGGTCGAACAAAACATCTCAATAATTAAAAAGTATGTGGTCATTAAATAGAGGATTAATAATATGGTTTCTTCTGTATGAATTTAATGAATGATATGTATTGTTATCTCTTCCATAATTCATATGTGGGCATGCTTTGATACATGATTACCATGAGCTTTAAGATTATATTTTCTAAGTATCTCTTATACCATGCTACTATGTGATGTCAATATGCAGTATGAGCCCTTACCATGTTTGAGGTAGATTGTTTTACCAATACTTTACCATTCTGTTACTACAATTGTGCAATCAATGTGAAGATCTGATTCCTATTCCTGTGAGTAGGGGATAATATGCAAGGTTATGATTCACAGCTCGAGTATGTTGAGGATGATGACGTGGGTCAATAGATGACTATTGCTTGGGGATTGAGAGTTATGTTCTAATTTAATTAAAAGTTAGGTTAATCAGCTTATATTGTTTTGCCCATTGTATTGGGATGGTTTTTCTTCATTATGGTATTTAAACTTTCGGTTTTAGTTCCTGCATTTGAATTTTTAAATCTCTCTCTCTCTCTCTATCATCTATATCATTCCCATCCTTGTTATTACTATTATTGTTATTAGTGCATGCATTCATTTGTTCATCGTTCTGTTTTTCCTTGTATCAAACATGTGTTAGGTGAAAATTACACACCTCCCATGGTTGATGTGGTGGTAACATTCCCTGATTTTATTTTTTCATGCTTTTGCATTGTCTTCAAAATAAAAATTTTCTAGTTCAAATTTTGGGAGTGTTACAAGCAAAATTCAAGAGCTTGTTTTGTCATCCTATAATTTTTGTAACCTCATATAAATAATTCTGTAAAACCTCTTTCTTATGGGCATTTCATTGAACATTTGGATTGTAGAAGCCAAACATCCTAATTTGATATGGTTATAGGAGTAAACTAGTGCAAAAGCATGAGTCTTGTATTACGAATCTAGATGTAAAATATGGGAACAAAGAAAAATGGAATATGAACCCTTTAAAGTAGACCATAGCATCTATTTTTGTTGATAGAGCTTCCCAGATTTTATTTTTGTTAACCAAATTAGTTGTAAATTAGCACTGATAGGGATGAAAAATTTCTCCGTGGGTTTGGGGCCCTGTCGGGGATTTTTCGTTCGGGTTTAGGTTCAGGGAGAGAATTCAGAGGTCGGGTTTGGAAATTCTTAATGGGGATTTTTTCGGGGCCAGGGCGGGGAAGGGTTTGGGATCCCTATCCCCAAACCCGCCCCGAATTTATTATATATATATATATATATATATTATAGAATAAAAATTAAAAATATAATATAAAAAAATAGTTTGAGGATTGGAGATCGGATATAGAATCGGGTTTCGAAGATTGGGTCGGGTTTTAAGAATGGAGAATAAATCGGAGATGAAAAATAGATTGGGAATCGAGTCAGGTATGAGGATTTGATCCCCGTAAGGATTGAGTCGGGGAATCCCCGATAAAAAAATATCAAGGATCGGGTTGGGTTAGGGGATTATTTTTCTTATCAGGTTCGGAGATGGAAATGGGGTCCCCGTCCCCAACCCGCACCGTTGTCATCCCTAAACATTGATGAAGGTGTGGTACAACCTCACTGATGGTAATTGCTATTGTGTCACCTTGTTATTTGTCAGAGTTCAGTTGTTGCTAGAGTCATTGGTGGTTTTGATTTGTCGTCATCCTATGCTGATGTTAACCAACAAGGATAGTTTGAGATCGTGGCATTAGTGGCCTCTTCTTCTTTCCCCTACCTTCAATGCCTTTTTTCCTTTCAGGAGTCTGTAACATTGGGGCATAAGAGAGTATCGAGGGAGAGGAGGGGTTATGTTGAGGTGGGATTGAGGAAGGAGACTAAGGGTGAGAATGCAACGAAGAAAAAGATATAATAGTTATTTCATAAGTTTTTAAATATTTTAATAATTAATAGAAATTCAATGGACAAAACCTACAGAAGATAGTTATCTAATACATAAAAGATTACCTAGTGGCTTTAAAAAAATATACAATTGATTCATATATTATATTTTAACTTAAGGTTATTTTACATGTTTTTCCAAATTATTAGTAATTTTAGTTTTTCTTTTCTTTTTTAAGAAATAAAAAATGATCTCTTTGAAAACATTTAATAAATAGTAAAATAATTGCATATTGAACTTATATAAAGTTAATGATTGTCTTATGTGAATTTTAATACATTTAATTATACATACATGCATACAATGTATATGGTAATTATACATAAATAATATTATATTAATCAAAAAGTTTCTTAATTAACGTACACATAACATGTTCGTGCATTTATTGTAAACTCTAAAACATTTCTTCTATATTGTAATAAATTCTAAATATTTATTCCTTAACAGTTCATTATCTCAATAGTAGTTGTATAAGAGTATGGGGGACGAACTACGGTATGTTTTCCATATACAAGAATCGCAACCAAAACACAACATCAAAAAACAACATAACATTACAATTTATTTTTTTTTTTTAAAATAAATAGTACATTTGGAGCGGGACCATTTCACAAAGAATAAAAATGCAAAAGTAGCTTCCAATCGCCGAAACAAATTTATGGGCACCATAATTTTGTACAGGCCCGGATGCACTCCCCAATCATTTCAGCTCAAACCCTGCTCATGATCGCAACGACAATCATAAAATAGCTACTATTTCAGGGTCTATTCAGGACCTGTTCTTAGCGCACGATCCAAGTCAGAAATTAGATCATTTACATCCTCAATCCCCACTGATATGCGAACAAGATCCTCCGTCAGACCTCTCGCGTCACGTACAGCTGCTGGTATGCTTGCATGTGACATGAAGCATGGCATACTTATCAGCGACTTCACACTTCCTGGAAATAGTAGCGTCAGATTTCGCAACTGCTTTTAGACCATAAATGCCAACGTGTTTTTGTGAATATATGGCAATAGGATACACAAGCAGACACAAATCCAGTTTGGATATGTTTGATAAGAACTAGCCGAAAGCTATTTATGTTTTTCAAAACTAGCTTATAGGCTAATGAAAGGTTGCTTTACCAAGAAATATACATACATACATATATATATATATATATACACGTTAAATAAGTCATAAGTTAAAATCTAGCTTATTTGTTGCCAAACATAATTTAATTTGTATTTTAGAGAAATGGATCATTTAGCTTAACTGGATTAGATGTAACGATTCTCTGTCATTTAGACTTGTTTTAACAACTAGCTGAGCTCCAGTACATACGAAAAGTCAAGTCAGAAACACTTTTTTTTTTTAAAAATTGCTGTCATTTGAAATCAGTTACATAGCTCTCAAGAGCTCCAGTTTTCTTCCTTTCAATGGAGGTTTCTCCATTCCTGCAATTTTACACGCCTCATTGTAGCCCCCATAGTTGTTAGTCTTAGTTCTCTACTAAGTTACTGGAAGAAACGCCCGGGTCCAAAGCAATAGGACTCCTTCCGTAAGTCTTGCCAAGGAGGTCTAGAGTACTAGTTATAATCTCAGTTAAGATTATATTTTGATACTATTATTTTTTACCTTTTATGTATGATTTCAGTACCAATTGATATCACTGTCAGGTTTTGTTAATATTTTGGCCTATATATGACCCCTAAGTTTGTAATTTGAGATCAGATATGAATTGAGATTTTGGGACAAAGCCCTAGGCTAAGGGAATAGTCCTACATCAAAATCCTTCTAAATAATCTTAAGACACTATATGGCACATACAACAGAATTAAATAGCCTGTATATGAGATATTCAGAATGTTGAAAAGAATGGCAATAATATGAATCTGTGTCCCTTAATGGGTTGACACAAGGAGGCTAAGGAGGTTAGCAAGATTACCAAAGCTAACAGTAACGCTGAAGTATTTGGTAGTCTCCACTACATGTTTTGAGAGTGATAAGGACCCTGTCAGAAAGCTAAGCACTGATCCTGCACCCTTTGCCTGTAAAATCAGCATGTAGAATTCATCTTAGCATCCAATCCAAATGCACACAATACAACCAGCAGCCTAAAAGCATGCCAAAAGAAGCAGAATAAATCTATGATATCACCACCTGAGTATAGTGTAGTGAACGCCCAGGATGACTAGGAAGACCGGCATAGTTAACCTTCTTCACTCGTGGATGTGATGAGAGAAACTCAGCAATCTTCTGTGCATTGTTCTGCCAAGTACAGATTAAAGCAGCTTCCATTATAAACAATTACAGAATATCAAAAAGCACTATGCATGACTAGGGTTATATATGAACCAAGCCAGATTACGAGCCTGCTCGGTCCGACTTATTTGTATAGTTAAATGAGTCAAGTCCGGGACCGATAAAGTTCAGCTCAGTTTATTTATAGCTTTAACTTAATTTAACTCATTTGTTTAGTTAAACGAACAAGTCAGGGAGAGTTTGGTTTGGCTCAGCTTATTTACAATACTATGTATGACTATACTGTGTGACCTATGAACATAACTGGTGTGAACGTTCAAGCTTGTAAGGTCATATCTGCACTAATATGTCCAAAGCTTAAAGAGGAAACGAACCTGCTGCTTTTCAACGCGAAGGGCCATGGTCTTGATACCTCGTAAGCAAATCCAGCAATCAAATGGAGCTAAGCCAGACCCTAAAGCATTTTGTAGAAAATACAAATCTTTTGCCAAACTGATGAAACAACAAGAAAAAATGTATTGCAGTCACTAAAACAACTTTCAATGGGATGAATGGATAACAAACACAACAAAAAGTCCACTAGAAGTCTAGAATGCCTAATGGAGTACAGCAAAGTATCATAAAAGCAGACTATCAAAAGCAAATGCTGCCACAGATTTCAGACAAAAGGATCACACAGTTGTCTTTCCTTCATTTGAACTGCCACATTTGTATACAAAAATTTTTGCAAAGAAACGTGATTCCATCCTATTATCTCCATAACAATACTCTTAATAGAAAAAGAAAAGATTCAAGAATTCAACCTTGAGTTTCAGCCCCACATAGTTGTAATTAGTTTCGTCTGTTAGGTCTGTTCAGTCAGTTACTTGAGTTTGTTAGAGCATGCTGTGTATAAATGCACGCACAAAAAAACTTGTAATAGATAGTATAAAACAGTAATACACAACAATACATTCTCTCCTTCCCGTTCTCTCTTCCTGCATACGTAAGCTCAGCGCTCTTATGGGGGATTTCTCCATTTGCAACATGGTATAAAAGTTTGCGACTCTCTAATTCTCTGCTCCTTCTCTTTGTCTCTGCCATTATTAACCAAAAATGAGTGATACTGAAGAATTTGATGATCCACAAAACCAAATGTATGAAGTACACATAGTTCCAAGATCTAATCTCTATCTTCATCCTGGTGACAGTCTAGGCTTTACTTTAGTTTCTAAGCCATTCAATGGATCTGGCTATGCTGCTTGGAGAAGATCGATTCTTATATCCTTAAATGCAAAGCATAAGAAAGGCTTTGTGGATGGTTCTCACCCAAAACTGCAAGAATCCTTGCCAAATTTTGAACCTTGGGGAAGATCTAATGATATGGTCATGTCTTGGCTTATGAACTCGCTCAACAAATAATTCAGTGAGACTATGATCTACTGTGACACTGCTCAAGAATATGGGATGATATTGCTGCAAAGTATGGACAGAATTGTGGTACAAAGTTGTTTCAAGCTAAACAGACGTTATACCAGATATCAAAGGGAAGTAAAAACATCACAGTTTACTACACCAAACTGAAGAAGACGTGGGATGAAGTTCAATCCCTCGAGACCTTACCTCCATGCACATGCGGTCGAGCACAAGCTGGCAAAGATCTCACAGACGATGATAAACTCCGTCAATTTTTTCTGGGACTAAATGAAAGCTACATTGGAATTTGAGGTAATTTGCTAATGACGAAACCTCCTCCATCCTGAAGTATATTTGTTGCTTTTGCAAGAAGAACGACAGAGAGGCGTAATAGCTGGTAGTCAATTTTCAATTAAATCAGCCTCAATGAATGTCATCATTGAACTCTAACAACTTCAGGTCACAACCACAATCCTCATCATTTACCTTATCAACTGTTTCCCATCCAAGACTCTTCAAGGTGAATCCCCCCCCATTAACTATTATTTGGCCAGCAACCACAATATCACATCTTAGATCTTTCAGTTGCCTCAACTACATAGGTACTTCCCACATTCACCTTGTGTTTTTCTTAGTTATCCCTTTGGTAAAAAGGCATACAAGGTTGTCAACCTCTTTAATCACAAAATCCACATATCTCGAGATGTCACCTTTCATGAGCATCTCTTTCCATATGTCACCAAACTAGATTTGCCTCCTTCATTGTCCCTTCCTTTATCCGTTCCAAATATTCCAGATCCACAGAATCTTACACGACAAGGCCAATCTCCTCCTCCATCACCACTGGATTTACCACAACTTGTACCACCTAATACACCACAAATTCATGCTGTTCCCTACTCTTGTTCTCAATCGTAGAACTACAAGAACTCATGTCCCACCATCTCATCTTTGTGAATATGTTTGCAACAATGCTCATAGTGATCTTGCACATTCACACTACCATCACACAACTAACAACATTTTTTTCTGCCACTCCACACAATATTTCCCACATTTGTTTCAATGCTCTCACTTCCACAAACCAATCTATGCTTGCTTCAATTGATAATGTGCATGAGCCATCCACTTATAAGGAGGCTGTTACACATCCTACTTGGCGCAAGGTCATGCAGAAAGAATTTGATGCTTTAAATATCGATAATTCTGAAATTGTTGAACTCGCCAAAGGTAAGAAACCTATAAGTTGTAAATGGGTTTTCAAAGTTGACCGCCATGTTGATGTCACTGTTGAAAGGTGCAAAGCAAGGTTGGTGGTTCATGCGTATATCCAGAAAAAAGGGATTGATTATATTGAAACATTCTCTCCAGTTGTTAAAATGACTACCGTTTGAACCTTAATTGCCACTACTTCAGTCAAGAGGCACTAGCCCATGTTCCTATTGGACGTCAATAACTGTTTGATGACTTCATGATGAAATTTACATGCAAGCTCACCGATGCCTGTTCATTTCTATTGCCACTATAGTCTGCAAGCTTCAAAAATCCCTGTATAGCCTTAAGCAGGCATCTGTTGCACTACAATCCAGAGGTTATGTCAATATTAAAAATAATATTCCCTACTCTTCAAGAGCTCCACTGCATCCTCAGTTTTCCTTGCATATACATCAACGATATACTTGTTACTAGGGATGACATGGCCGAGATCAACTCCCTAAAGGCTGTCCTTGATGGTGAATTTAAGATCAAGGTTCTGGGAGCTCTACATTACTTCATTGGTATTGAGGTTTTGCAAGAACCACATGGTGTTTTACTTATTCAACACAAGTTTGCCAATGACGTGCTTAAGGAGTTTGGTTGCCTCAACACTAAGCCTACTCTTTGCCCACTACCTACTAACATCAAACTTAGTCCCACTAATGGTGCTTTACTAGACGACCTAGAGAAGTAAAGGAGTTTAGTCGGCAAGATGAATAATTTGACCCACAAAAGACCAAACCTGAGCTATGTTATCCAATATTTGAGTCAGTTTATGAGCTCCCCTTGATGGCCTCACTTCACTGTTGCTCTTCATACCCTCAAATACATCCCGCTAGAGCCTGCTTAGGGTCTTTTTATAAATGAAAATACCTCATTTGTTTTACAAGCCTAATGTAATTCTGATTAGGTTGCTTGCTTGCCCATGTAAAAGAAGTGTCGGTGGTTCTTACATAATGTTTGGCCATAGTTCCCTATCCTGGAAATCAAAAAAGTAGCACACAATTGCACTCTCACCGGCTAAAGCTGAATACTGTTCCATGCGAAGGGTCACTGTAGAGCTTGCATGGCATACGAGGTTACTGGTTGATCTCTCCATCGCTTCAATTACTCCCATTCCTCTAAAATGTGATAGTGAAGCTGCCATACACATTGTCTTGAATCCTGTGATTCCTGTTTTTCATGAACGTACAAAACGCATCGAACTTGACTATCATTCGTCAAGGGAACAACTTCAAGCTGGGCTCCTAAGCTTAAAACATGTGCATACTCCTAAACAATTTGCAAATATCATGATGCAGAGTCTCCCTGGCACCACTCACCATTCTATCCTTGGCAAGGAGGTTATGTTCGGTCCTTCACCCTTCCCAACTTGAGGGGGCGTTCAATTAGTTGTAATTAGTTTCATCTATAAGGTCTGTTCAGCCTATTACTTGAGTTTGTTAGAGTTGTTTGAGCATGTTGTACATAAATGCACACACAAACAACTTGTAATCGATAGTACAACACAGTAATACTTGACATTACATTCTCTCCTTCTTGTTCTCTCTTCCTGCCTACGTAATCTTGGAGTTCTTATGGAGGATTTCTCCATTTGCAACACCCCTCTTACAATACAGAAGGTTGAAGGTAACCAAACTCTCAAATAAGCCTACACAATTAGAGCAATGAGTGTGCAAGATCCTCTTAACCATACCTTTCTCCTTTTAAGGCAAGCACCCCAGCCATAACATCACTATGCCCAGCTATAAATTTCGTGGCAGAATGCATCACAATGTCTGCCAAGAAACATCAAGATGGAATAAGTGAGATGGATCAATCAAGCTCAACAAAAGATAAAATTTATATGCCCAACTACCTGCCCCAAATTCTAACGGCAGAGACAACACGGGAGACATGATGCTGTTATCCACCAACACAAGAGCACCATGTGCATGAGCGATCTCTGATATTTTCTGAATAACATGGATAAGCCAATAAGTTACAGTCCACAAGGAAATAACTACTATGAAATGGCTATAATAGCATAAGGGTATTATTCTTTGCTATTTAAAATAAATGTATGATCAACTTTCTTATTATGCATGTTCGCAACATGGGCAACCACGTATGCCAAAGGGAGCATATAGCATAACAAACACAAGCTTCAATTACAAGCTCATAGACTGTATGCATTCGTTTGTTTAAGAAACTAACAAAAATGTATACTGACTCTTCATAATTCTGGAATTAGCCCACCAAAAATAAGGATCTTACACGAATATCACAAATCTGTTGTCTAGGATTGGTTGGACTCTCGAGCCACACAAGCTTCGTTAAGGGCCCAATTGCAGATGCAACTTCAGCTAAATCTGATGCATTCACTCTCCTGCAAATACAAAGTTAGCTCATTCAAAATAAAAAATAAAAAAATTACTTCAATTCAAGCACAAAGAACATATTAAGGTGCTAACTTGACAATGATTCCAGTGTTTGGAAGGACTCGGGACAACAAACGGTCAGATCCACCATATATGTCATCTCCAGCAACAATTTCCTCACCTGAAAATATCAAGAGAATAAGCAGGCAGAGAGAGAAAAGTTTCAATTAAGCCCAAAAAATAACTGTGGTGATCGATGTATTGGAATGGAATGAGAGTGCTCTGACAAATTAATGAGAACCAGATAAGAAAGGAAAAGGATTAACAGGACCAGTTCCAACCAGACGTGTGACAGCAGACAGTGCAGCCATGCCACTGGTAAAGCACAATGCACGATCAGCCTTCTCCAGCTTTGCCAAAAGTCTGTAATAGAACAAACATTCAAACAGTAGAAACTAAGCATACATCAGCTGGAAGGGGGGGAAATATGTCCACTTCCAGGAAATAACTGCTAATTCACCACACTAAAGCCACACCTCTCTAAGACGTCACGCGTAGGATTCCCACTTCTGGTGTAATCATAAGGCCCATTTTCTGTGGCAGAAGGCTAGCATAGAGTAAAATGAATGGTAAACATGTGTGAGAAAATACAGCATGCTAGCAACTTTAGGCGTTAGACAGGTGAATAACACAAGTATCCTTAAACTAAGTATTTACATTATCCCCAAGACAGGTACAGCATGATAAATGTAAAGAAAGAACATGTAAAACCAGTTATTTTCAATTCCCACTGATACACAACAATATAAGGAGCCAAAAAGAAATTCAATCATATCATAGGAAGAAACAAGAAAACATTCATGAAACTTCTGCATCTCCAATAATAATAATAATAATAAAACACTGAATTACACTCTGCCAGCATCATTGTGCTTATTATTTTTTTGAGAGGAAACCATTGTGCTTATTATTGTAGAGGAATAAACTGGAGAATAAAATCAGCCTGATCCAAATACATACTTTCACAGATCTATTATCTATCTGTTATTATTAGATAAATAAAAACAGACATAACTATTTTCCCTCCAAAGGCAGCATTCTGCAAATACTTCATTTCAAGGTTCATTTTGACGTCTAGAGACAAGTTGAGTTATCATTAATAATTTTTTTAATAGCAGTGATAAAGTAATATATATTGGAAATTTGGAATTATTTTCATGAAATGTAACACTAATATATAACTATGAAATATTATCAAGTAACATAATTCATTCTATATTTCTGTAGAGCCCTGTATATAAAAATGATGGTTAAAAATTTTACTTTATTACTAATAGAGTTATGTTTGAAAACATTATATGCAAATGTTTGGAAGTATTGACGGAATCATTAAATATTAATATTAATGTACATTATTCATACACCAGTAAATATAACACTATTATTAATGGAATCACGAAAAATATTCTCTTACTCGTATCATTGTCTGTTTTAATATAACATACTAATAAATCAATAAATATAACACTATTTGAACGAAATTTTGAAATAATATTTGAAAAATATCATGAAATATCTTAGAGTAACGAAATTACTAAATATAGCAAATTATTTGAAACAGTATAACGATACATTTAACACAATATTTTCATCCAACCCCATACACAAATGATATTTCAAATCTTTACTACCTTACTTGTACATTTCCATAACATTTGGAAATATTCGTAATTACTGTAGCAGTACATAATATTTTATTGACTTCTTAATTACGTAAGTTTTTTTATTTCTATATTTCAAAATTTTTAATTCATGGTTTGCGTTTTTACAGTTTCGTGGTGAAGAACTCGGAAGGATAAAAAGAGAGACAAACTTACCTGCTTGAAAGTGGCCGTTTGATAAAGTGGGGTGCTCATTGAACCATAAGGATCAAACTCACTATCAATATTCATCAGCATCGTGGAAACACTTGGCTCCTTAATCTCCATTTCTAAAACCCACAACACAAACCATCAACAAATGAGAGTTCGCATAACCAAGCAATATAAAGTACACATTACATTTATCAAAATCAACATCATCATATAATTACACAAACCACTAAGACTCGCCACAACTCCATCACCTAGCGCTGACGATCTAAAGTCTATCTCTTTATCTGCCATACAATTCACAGCGAAAGACCGATTCGTAGCTGTAAACCCCACCGAATCCAAACTCAAGGTTGTCGGGTAACCAATGCCGGCTGCAAAACCCTATAAGGCACAAAACGGATGGGATCAAAGTTAGCGAATCCCTTCGCAATTCAAAGATAAAGAAAGTGCAACAAATTTTATTGAAGATACTTCAACTGAGTTAGTATGGCTACATACGTGAGCGCTTGGATTGGAAGAGATGGGGCTTAAGAAAGAACGCAGAGAGAGCGCAGAAGAAACCATTAATATTGTTGTTGGTGAGGGGAAGAAGCTTTGGCGTTGAGATAGAGGCCGACGTCGGAAGAAGATGGAAAACTGGTACTTCGAAAAGTGAGAATGAGGACATTTTTAATGTCGCAGGATTTTAAGAGCGACGGCCAGGGTAAGAAGGGCTTCTCGTCTTCGGTGTTCAGTGTTCACACATCATCCAACCTTCTAATTAATCGAAGGTATAATCGTATATAACTTGAATATATATATCGCAGGATTTTAAGAGCGACGGCCAGGGTAAGAAGGGCTTCTCGTCTTCGGTGTTCAGTGTTCACACATCATCCAACCTTCTAATTAATCGAAGGTATAATCGTATATAACTTGAATATATATATATATATATATATATAGATATATTAAATATGATCATATATGCACCATTTGACAATATACAAACATAAGAATACTTCTTGGACGACCCTCTTTCATATCATCCCTCTCTTTAGTTTGCTCGACTGGTCTTACTTTAGCTCATCGTCTCCATCTTCTCCATTTTCACTCATATCTCTCACGTCCGTGCACCATCAAAATATTTTCCCATTTTCTTTCCATCATCGTTTTCCTTCTTCATCTCTCTATTTCTGTCGAAGTTCTTTTCTGTTTCGATCTCCGTCACCGTATCATTTTCTCCGTCAAAACTGCTTCTCTACATCTTCGTTCTTCCGTCTCCCTCTCTCCTCGAAGTTGTCCCTGCCTGTCGACATTTCTACCTCTATATCTTTTCGTTACCGTCGAAGTAGCTCGTTGCTCGCAATTCTTCTCTCCATCATCGTGTATCTGTTCATCAAAGGTACGTGTGTTTATTTTCAAACATATTTCTTATTCAACAAGCAAAATGTGAATTCTGGACACTCAGATCTTATTATGTTTATTTTATATCTCATCACTTGGTATATGAGTGTGTTGATTGTTGTGCATTTGTTCATTTTCAATTTCATTTTGTCCTGATTGTTCTGGTGATATGTAGGGAAAATTGGATGGGATTATCTTAAATTTTGGTTTTGTTATTTTGTTTTGTTATCTACATCATTATAGTTTGTTGTATATTTTGTCTGATATGCTGCTGGTTTTGACGAGTGATATATGAATATTGGTTTTGTTCTTCAATATTCAACCATCACCTACAACATTCAAGCATCACTTGCAAATTTTGGTTTTTGTTGTTTGTCGAGTGATGTCTGTTGTGTGTTGATTGATTTCTATTGCTATTCGACATTCAACCATGACATGCAACATTGAAGCATGACCTGGAGCATTTGATTTATGTTGTTTGTTGAGTAATTGTTGTTTTATAGAGCATCATTTGGATAATATTCAAGAATAAGCACTATTATAAGGATAACATTCAAGAATGGCTAAATGTTAGTGTGCGTGTGCGGGTCATTCTATAAATAAGCATTTAGTGCATTCTTTAGGATTTTATGGATAAAAGAAAAAGAACGAAATGAATTACTAGTAGAACAACAAAAACATACAACAAGCAAGAGCACTTAGTAGATTATCCATCACATAATATAGCAATTATGATCATGACAAGTATATATGGCTGATATATGAGTGAATTCAGAAGAAAATTGAGAATAAGCAACCTATTTTAGAATTAATAATGACGGTAAGAAGTTTAACATTCATAAACTTATAGAAAAATATCACACTCATTGTATTCTTAGTTTTATCTACCTATACTTATTTCCAACTTAATTTTCTTGTCTGTGATAGATGTATTTGTTTTATTGTATAGGTGTTATGAGTGATAAACATGATTCTTCTCCTCCCTCAAAGTTAAATGATGTTGATAGTGGGTTGGTGACTCCCAAGTTAATACCCCACATATCTTCTAATGGAATAACAAAAGAATGGATACCTTGTTGTTCACCAGAAATGGCTCCTTTTGTAGGAATGAGATTTGAATCTTTAGATGGTGGGACTAAGTTCTACAAGAATTATCCATATACTTGTGGTTTTAGTGTATGTTTGTCTGGTAAAAAAAGAACTATGAGTAATTTTGTGACACTAAAATATCTTATTTGTACTAGGGAGGGGTTTAAACCATCAAGAAATATATGTCGTGCCTAAGTTAGTGGTAAAGGTGGAGCTAGAAAGAGAGTGGTTAATAGAGTGGGATGTAGAGCTAAAATGTGTCTTAAGCATAACATTGAAGGGTTTTATATGATTTCAATTTTTTATGAAGGACATAATCACCTTCTAGCTACCCCTAGTGTTAGACAATCTCTAAAAGAGGGGAGGAATTTGACTATCATGCATAAGAAGTTTATTAGAGATAATGCTAGGATAAACATTGGGGCATCCGAATCATTTCGATTATTCAAGGAACACGTGGGAGGGTATGATAATGTAGGTGCTTCATTACAAGATTTTAAGAAATATTCTAGAGATGTGAAGTGTTACATTAGATATTCTAATTTTGATATGTTTGTGGAAATCTTTCATAAGAAGATGGAGAATTGGAGTGAATATTATTTTGATTATATGGTTGATGATAGTGGAGTGCTTGTTTGTGTTTTTTGGGCTGATCCTATACCCAGAAAGAATTACTTTCTATTTGGTGATATGATTTTATTTGATTGTACTTACGGTACAAATAAGTACAACTTGATTTTTGCACCATTTAATGTGGTTAATCATCACACCATTTAATGTGGTTAATCATCACAAAAAGTGTGTCACCTTTGGAGCACGGTTAATAGCTCATAAAAATATTGGTTTATTTTAGTGGTTATATGAGACATTCTTGAAGGCTTTGGGAAATATTGAGCCTTATTGTATAATAACTGACCAAGATCCAACAATGAAAATTACCATAGAGAGGGTTTTTAAGAAGACTCACCATAGATTTTGCATTTGGCACATTATGAAAAAATTGCCCAAAAAAGTTGGTCCTTTAATTTGGGACTCTGATTTCATATATAGGTTATCTACATGTGTGGAGTATACAACTTGAACCTAAGAAGTTCGAGTGTAAGTGGATGGGGATAATTATTGAATTTGGTTTGGAGTAACATGAATGGATTACTCATACATTTGATATAAGAAACTTATGGATACCTGCATATTTTAGAGACTTGTTTATGGGAGGGCTTCTAAGAACAACTTTAAGATCAGAGAGTGAGAATAGCCTTTTTGGGACTTTCACTAATAATCATTATACTTTAGTTGAGTTTTGTATGCGCTATAAGAGTGCATTAGATGGAAAAAGGTATAAACAATTGGAGCTAATAAGGTATCAAACTTGTCATATAGCAAACTAAGGACTCCCCTTAAATTGAAAAAGCATGCATCTGAGTTTTATACTCATACTATATTTTTTGAGTTTCAAATTGAGATTTTGGCTGCTTCATTTTCATGTGGACTTGATGATTTTATGAGGGAAGGTGATTTAGAGATTGTTGTGGTTGGTGAACTTGGTATGTCAAATTGTAAGAGTACTTTTCGGGTGGTATATAATACAATAAACCAAGATATTAAGTGCTCTTGTAAGATGTTTCAAAGATGTGGGATTCTATATAAGCATATACTTTGGGTTTTGAAAGGAAAAGGAGTATACCATATTCCTACTCAGTTGGTAGTGAATCAGTGGACTAAAAATGTCCTAAAAAAGCCAATCTATGATATAATAGGGAACCCATTGGAATAATGTTCCAAAGCTGATTATATGAAGACTAATTTGAGAAAGTTATGGTCTGAAATGTTTGAATGCATCGACTTAGTTCAAGGGAAACAAGAAGCTATCCATGCATTTATAAGAGTTCTTGAAGATTTTAAGAAGGAATGGAGTGAGAAGAAGAGTAGCGATAAGCCTTCAAGCAAATCATATATCATTGAATCCTTAATTAGGATAAGTGCTCCAAGTGAAGTTACCATTCAAGTCCCATGTCAATATAAAAATAAAGGAAATGGAAAGAGGATCAGAGGGAAGAAGGAAAAGGCTATTGAGCAACAAAATAATATGATAAGAAAGTACAAGGCATATGGAAAGTATGCAGGTCGTGATAGTCGGAATTGTCCCATAAAATCAAAATTGAAATCAAAGGTAAAACAAATCATTTTATTTCTCCATCTGAACTTGCAATATTTTTTTAATTCCTTAGTTCAAACTGTAACTAAAGTCAGTTTTTTATACGTCAATGACATATGTTGGAATGAAAGACGGGAGTTGGATGTTTTTTTTTTCAACCTTATGAAGGTATTGGTCTTTGATGCTTTTCGTTATGGTTTATATGATAGTGGGAAGTTGCTTTTCAAATTTCTATAAGGTGCAATTCAAGGAGTTGTCAAATTTCGAATCATGGAGAATTTTTTTCCTTGTCATATTATATAATTAAATGAATGTATATTTCATCAGTATGTGTTTTTTTTTTGTTGGAACATGCATGCCTTTGGATAGAAATTAGAGGGTTTAGGGTTTAGGGCTTATGGTGTAGATGGTTTAGGGTTTAGTGTTTAGTGTTTAGGGTTTAAGGGGTTTATGGTTTATGGTTTTAGAGGGTAGAGGGTTTATGGGTTAGTGTTTAGAGGGTTAGGGTTTAGTGTTTAGAGGGTTTGTGGTTTAGGGTTTAGAGGGTTTACTGTTTAGGGGTTGGGGTTAGAGGATTTAGGGTTAGAGGTTTTAGGGTTTAGAGTTCGAATATCTAGTTTGGATGTAGGTTTGGGTTAGGTTTTTGGTTAGGTATTAATTAAATCTTGATTATTGATTAAATATTAATCTAATGGATGAAATTTGTTCCTATGTATGTACTTTAATAAGGGTTTGTATGTGACCCTCCCCATATATATATATATATATATATATATATATATATATATATGGTAGTTTTGTGTAGTTACAATAGTATAAATATTATCTGTTTGATATTTTATCACAATATACTTTAAATTTTATCATGATATATTTGATTTTTTATCACGATATATTTTATATTTCATTATGATATCATTGATATTTAATCATAGTCTAATATTATGTAGTCCTAATTTTTCTATTATTATACTTTACCACAATATATTTAGTGTTTTGCTATAGTGTGATTGATGTTTTACCATGATATGTTTCATATTTCACTTTAATATATTAAGTGTTTTACCATAATATGGTACATGTTTTATGCAGCATGAACATAATTATTATAATCTTGATTCAATAATACAATTTCACAACCCCACGATCTTAAAATTACAAAACAATTCACCATCCTCGGTAATATATTAAAGTAATCGAATAGTTGTAGTATCTTACTAACCTACAATAGATTATTATGACCTTAGGTTAAAGTGTATAATTCTACATAACAACTATACTTTTTATAGATTTATCTCCAAATATATTCCCCCTCTTATTCCATATATATTTCTTTCTTAATTCTTTGATTTTTCAACCTTATATTATTTCACAACATAGCTTGAAAATGAGTTAAAGTAATTAAAAGATTATAGGGGTCAAGGGCTGCCAAATGACCCCAAATGTCAAAAGCTTCATTATGACCCATATAATTCTAGTGATAATTATTTATTTATGTTGATTCGATACATTTTTTAGATAAAAAGAAAATGTTTGAAATTATTCTCTTTGATCATAATTTAATTAAAAAAATAAAATATATATATTGAAAAACATACACCAAATTGTTAATGTATATCATTTATATCATCTTCATTCCAAAACTTCAGTTACTAAATAAAGTTGTATGCTCATCTTGAATATATGATAAATTGAATAGTAGTAGTAGTAGTAGTGATAATGATAAAATACTATTTTAAAAGCATTTTAACCATTACTTATTTATTATTATCATTATTATTATTATTATTATAAGTATCATATTATTTATATCTATATTTCCATTTATAAAATAATACAATTGTTAATATTACATATTTTTTCATATTTTAATCATTTTAACCTATTTTGAAATTATTTTTGAAACTTTTTTTTTTTGGATTATAAGGATGTTAAGGATGCTTTTAATATTTTATTGATTTTCTTTTTTAGATTTTTTTTTATATTTTTCCCATATATATATATATATATATATATATATATATATATATATATATAAGCTGACACGACATTGAACATAGAACCACTTTAATAATTTTTCTTAGATGATTAGGCATGTTCTGTTAGAGCTATAAATAAATACGTGAATAAAGATTATATCTCTTGAACATGTACACATATGTAATTAGAGATTGTCTCGGACCATGCATATATGTTTTTCTTTAATTATGCTATAATTATTATTCTTTATAATCAAAAATTAATTATATAATAATTAGAAGAATTTATACATAATACGCTTTTGATTGACTGTATATAATTTTGTCAAATACTTTGTATTGTGTTAGCACATGCAATTAACATAATAGCATAGTAGATAACTTATATAATGAAGTGCATATTGAGTTTTCACCACCACTCCACACACCTCGGTTGTAAAAGTGGTAAAAAAAAGTATAAGACACTATTTAAATATGTGGTGCTCATGTAAGGTCTTAAATTTGATTCTTGGGCTTGTGAACTAGTGGCAAACATATGTCTCCTATATTGTTGAGGTATAACCCTATGTTGTTAAGGTATAGAGGTGGCGGCTGAGGATTTCGCCATTTTGGAAATTCATATTGAGTCATCTTATTATATAAAATTAGAACAACGTGAAGTACCTTTTAATGGAGTGGTTCAAAATAAATTAATGAAAAGCTTGTTTGGCACGTAACAAACTAGGTTACATTTTCCAACTTTACTGTGACAAGAAAAAGATGAGAATTTTCTAAAAATTTACTATCAAATAATTTTCTACTACCTTAAATTTTTTGGTAGGTAAAGCTAATTTTTTTATTAATATTTTTTAATGCAAATTTTTATTTCCTTAATATTAATGGAAATGGCAACCGGCTAAATAGAAGTTATGTATACACCTCATATGACCCCAAAACTTACCAACCTTATCCGGATGAAGACACCTCAGGGACAAACATAAGTTATATGTTTAACTACTCTATTCCAATTAAAAGGGACAGTTGAAAATAAACAATCATTTCTAACCTTTCAAACTTCATGCAAGCTTACTAAAAATAAGGCTCAAAGGATTTGGGTTTAATTCCTAGTCATCTAGTAGTTGTTGCCATTCCTTTTGACAATCATTCCTTAGTCTTCGGGCACCCATCACCATATTTGAAATCCTCCATACATTGTTTGTTATAGGGCACTAGGAGTTGAGTATTAGATGCTTTCTATTTGAGAATAGAAACAATAATGGACATCTATATTTGGCATGAATTTGCCCAAATTTTCCTTACTTAGCAACCAATTATGAGCAGTATGATAAAAGATAGATGCCAAGGGGCAGCTAGATTGAGCCAAATGGTTCTCCACCAAGTAAAATTAGGAGCCTTATGTCTCAAAAAGTCATATAAATATGTAACTTATTTTAAAGGTATGCCCTACTGACTAAAGATGAATCCATGGTAAAGGAATGGATCTCAAAGCAAAGAGCCTTTTAACTAGTCAAGAAGTAGTAGCAGGTAATTGAGCATCAATAAAGTTCTATTGCCTAATATAGTACGAGTGACTCCACTTGATCCATAATGAATCATGCTTCTAACTTATATTCCATATCTATTTCCCCAAGGTAGTTGTGTTCCATACTTAAGGATCAATCAACCTAAACTACTATCTTTCCTTAGTAAGCAAATTATTTTCCAAGCCTCAAGGGATCATCTATTGGGGGTCGGTTTCTTAGTCCACAATAAATTTTGACAAACAAATACTATATTCAATATAAGTTTCTTTAGGAGACCATACAATTGACAAAACTACATAGTGATGCTAAAGATGAATGACTTTAATACTTGGATTTTACCAACTTAAGAAAGCAATCTATTAGACAAATTTAGAATCTTGTAATTTTATCAACCAACACCATAAGACTAGCATTACTCAACTTGCCAGAGTCTAATTGAGCTCCTATATACTTAAAAGGCATGCTTCCTTCACTTAACTACAACGATGAAAGGATTTGATCATCTACAACTTATGGAATACCTCCAAGGTAAATGTGGCTCTTTTCCAAATTTGTATTCAAGCCTGACAATGCGCCATATGTTTGGAGGTAATATCACCTCTACAAAATACCAGCAAATCATTTGTAAATGCTAAATTAATAATATTTTACCTTTTATATTTAGGATTTCCATGAAAATTAGGGTGATGACATAAAGATCAAAACACCTTACTCAGGTATTCTAAGGCAATCAAAAACAAATAAAGAGATAAATTGTCACCTTTCCTCAATCCTCTCTTGCCTTCGAATGGGTCCAAAATTCAATTATTCAAAGACAAGTAATACTTGACTTCAGAAACATATGGCATAATATGTAATACCCCCAAAATTTACTACTGAAAAATTCCGTTTTAATCAAAACATTTAACATAAGTGAAATAATAAAATTGTAAAATCTGGGGATATTACTGCCACACTTAGTACCAAACCGGTTCACTCCTACCCGTTCCAGTACTAAGTGTTAAGGCTAAACAGGATTAACACCAAACACACATCATTAATAAAAATAATGAGAATCCATGAGAGGACTCCTTCGTAGTCATACAAAATCAAAGTGCGGTTTAAGAATTACAACCCAATGAGTAACTAAAGTTTTCCAAAAACAAAAGTACCATACAACACGACATAAAAGAGATACATGGTAAAATCAAAGGAAAGATAGAGTCTAGCCAGATCGCTCTTGATCCCCAGGTCAAGTCTAGGCTCAACTCTCAGCCCCGCTCGATGCCTCATAAATATCGTAAGCATCGAATATACTATCACCTACCTACACAAACTCAGGTGGGCACTCTGCTCGTGGCAATGAGCAACACTCATGAAATGGGTGGTCAGTACGCTACGTACTGAGTAAGGTAACCATATGGGTAAAACCAACAAGAAGCACGCAAGAGAATAAACTCATAAGGCGTACAAGACAATAATCCAGCATTACAAGATTAGGATGAACTTATATTAATGATTTACCTTACATCTATTTTATGTTAATTCCATGAGAGTATGGGAACCCCACTATTATAGCCGGTGGACCGAAAACACTCCATAGGGCAGAAAGCACTGGACCACTATTATAGCTAGTGGACCAGAATCACTCAACACGGCAACACGCACCTAACCACTATTATTGTCGGTAGACTGGAAAGTAAATATATAACCTCACTGGCCCTGGCTCGTATGGTGTTCCACTGTAAATAATTAGTATCTTTCCATGCCTTATACTTCTGGTTCACATATTTCTCATATTAATTCCACGTGAGTACAGGAACCCCCACTATTATAGCCAGTGGACCAGAAACACTCCACATAGGGCAGAACGCACCTGACCACTATTATTGCTGGTGGACCGAAAAATATATATCTTCACTGGCTCTGAATCACGAGGTGTTCTACTGTAAGTAAATAGTATCTTTTCAATACTTATTACCATATAAGTTTTGGTTTATCGAGCCCGAAATCCTCCACTATTATAACCGATGGACCAAAAAATCACTCGGCAGGGCAAAACGCACCTAACCACTATTATATCCGGTGGACTGGATAATATATAACCTCACTGGGCCCTAGCTCGATAATCTTTTACTTTAAGTGCTTAGTGTTTTATTGTATCTTATTCCACACACAACCCCGACTAGACATGCATGACCCGCTCGACTTTTTGAACTCCTATCCTATATATTGGGACTTTTACTTCTTCTAGTACATTCGAATATCCTTTCTCACTCTTTCCTCATTACCACAAACAATCAACACCGAGGCCCACTTCTCATATTTCTGAATCAACTTAATATAACACTCTAGGGTTTTCTTCTGGGAAAACCCTAATTTGGCCTATATGGCCCAACCTGCCTCTATCCTATATAACTCATACTCCTCCAATTTATCACCTCACTCAATTCATCCTCAAGCGCCACACTTTACTTCCCATATAATACATGTGGCCACAAACCCCTAGTTGGCCATCTCATAACTCTAGCAACTCTCTTTCCCAATACGATGTTATTCATTCATCACTCTTACTTACCAACACCTCTTCCACATGACACATATCCCACACAACCCATGATCCCAAGACTTCCTTCCATCTTTCTCCCACTCATTATGAACCCCCAAACTCTTTTTTATTACCCCAGACATCACTTCTCTCGACCCACACTTGGCATTACAACCTCGCCATCCAACTCCTATACATGATCACTAAAACCCTAGTTAGCTCCCCGAAAACCCTAGTACTTCTCCTTTCTTTTATGTCACTCACTCAACACCCAAATACATTCTTCTCACTTGACTCACTTTTCTCCCATATGACACCCCTTTCATCTTTTATCCTCATTCTAATCATTTCCATAAATTTTTCCTTCCTTACACATTTCTCTCACTTAGGGTTTCCTCCCAAAACCCTAGTCAAATCTCCCATGCATCCTTACATCAGCCCACGTACTATTTTTCACATATGAACTCTAATCACCCTATTAATTCATCCATTACCTCACTCGATCCTTAAATCAACTTTTCCCACATAAACATCATCCCCATGCAAAGGCTAACCATTCCATGCAAACCCTAGACTTCTCATGCATGTTTAATCCATCCCCTTAATTTCATTCCTATTATTCCCCTCATTATCCACACATAGGTCATAAGATAATTAGTCAATCATTACCATGTCCTAGTCAACTCACTTTCCTCATTCTTTTCCATTTCTCTCACAACCACGTCATACTACTTAGGAAATCATATCATGCATGTCATAAGGGGCAGTATTACATTATCACAATTCAGGTACAAGTAATAACATCACATTACACATATCATAAACACGTGCAACTTACCCTAGCTCCATGCTTAACAGGCTACCACAAGAACATGATAATATAAAACATAAAGCACACCCATCAAATCAACACACATAACACATTCTTACACATAAAAATTCTTAACCATATCCTTACCTAATACGACACCGGGCTTGGAGCACGCTCCTACACCTCCTTAGGGTTTTGACTTGATTCACATATAAGAGGGAAATACTATAGGTTAATCTCCCTCTTACCAAAATTATCATCATTTCCTATCTTACCCTTATCATGGCCTATTATTAGGGTTAATAATAGTAATAGTTGTTTTATAAATAGAAGTAGGGTTATTATCCTTTAAAGTAGCTAATCATGCTACTATTAATCAAAATAGGTCTTAGGAGGTACATTGGTTCATGTTCAAGTAATTATAGCGATAGTCATATTGTTAAAGGCAATAGTTTCAATATTACTAATAATAATAACAATAGTAGTTGTAGTGATAATACTAATATCAGCCCAAACCCGAGTAATAATAATAGTAGTGATATTAGTAATATAAAAGTAGCGACCATAATGATACTTATATTGATAATACTAGTAGTGATAATAGGTTAACAATTATGACATATTAACAAAACGACAAGGTACTAATAATAATATTCATGGTACTAATAATAATAATAATAACAACAATAATAATTATAGTGCCCATCTTAAGAATAATGTTAGTAAAGGTCCTAGAAATCATAATAGTAGTATCCTTGGTGATAATATGGTTAAGTATAATAATTATAGTTGTAGTAGTAGTAGTAGTAGTAGTAGTAGTAGTATTAATGATAGTAATAATAATAATAATAATAATAATAAGATTAATAATATTAATATTACTAAAAATTACTAACACTTATATATAAAAAAAGGTTTAGGGGTTGGGGAAATTAGAATACCACCTAGGATTGGTGGCGGAACCGGCGGTGGTGGAGGAGGAAGAGAGGTGAAGATATGGGGATATAGGCTAGAGGAGAGGGAATGAGGGGGTGTTTGAGGTAGTGGAGGGTGCCTCAAGTGGAGAGGGGTGGAATGAAGGTGGTGGTGCAGCCAAAGGTGGCGGCGCAAGACGGCGGGTGTAGTGGCCGAAGGTGGTGGAAGGTGGAGAAGGGAGAAGGAGAGGTAGGCAGGGGGAGATGGAGATATGGCGAGGTAGAGGAAGGTTCCCTAGTTGTTTTGGAGGGTAGAGGTGGTGTTAGTTAAGGCATAATTGGTGGCAGACGGTGGTGCGAAGGGTGGCGGGGGTTGAATTGGGGCTGATCGGAAGGGTGACTTTGCACGGTCAGGGTGGCTCATGCAGCTCAAATCAAGGAAGAAGGGAGGCTCAATTTTGCAGAGGGTGCTGCAGGGAAGGCTTTGGTGGGCGGCGGTGATGGTGCAAGGTCAAGATTTTTGGGCTGTGAAAACAAAGACCCGATTATGGTTGTTTATGGGGGGGGGGGTATTTATAGGCCAAATGGATGGGGGAAACGATGAAGGAGGAAGAGGATGGGCGGGGCGGGTGAGGCAGGACCACCGGCCGGCGGTGGCAGGCGGTGCAGTCCTGCCATGGCAGGGTAGGTGAGGTCGGGGAGAGAAGGGAAAGGAAGGGGCACACGTGAAGGGGAGTTGTGGGGTTGGTGTAATCCCCCGAAATTTTAAAAGCCTATAATTTAATAAATAATTCTTATTTGGGATAAATTATCCTTTAAATCTATTAATTTAATTATTTTATAGATTTTTGAGTATATAAAATTTGATATAAATATTTAATAAATTAAAATAAATATTTTGTTATTTTATCATATCCTTTTTATTTAAATAATTTTCCAAACCATTATTTTACTAAAATTATCCTTTTTAAACCCTTATATTTTAATTATATTAAATTAAATTATTAAATAAATTTATTACCCAAAAATATTATATTTTATTATTTTATAAATTAAATTATTTTATTTAATCCCATTTTCCATTTTATTTTCTCTTTTCCCTTTTTCTTCTCCTTTTCTCTTTTCTTTCTTCTCCTTTTTTTCTTTCCTTGGGTCCCCGGCTGGCCTGGCTCTCCCCACCCCCCTACGCCTAGGCCGAAGGCCCGCTTCCCCTTCCCCTCCTTCTCCCTCGCGCGTCGCCCAGCCTGCCTTCTTCCTTTCTTTTCTTTCCTTTCTCCCTGACCAGCCCGACCCATACCCACCTTCCCTTTGGCCGCCCGTCGCACCAGCCCCCCTCCCTGTCCCCTTCTCTTTTCTTTCTTCTTCTTCCTCTTTCTCAGGCGAAAATCCCGACCACCCCGCCATCTCTGCCACCCTACCTACAACCCCCTTCCTCCTATTGATCTCCCTATCTATCTCTCTCTCCTACCATTTCTCTATACCATCCTGACCCCACCATCCCTTTTCTCCCTTCCCCCATGCCCTGCCATACCCCTCTCTTATCCTCCCTCTCCCTACCATCGCCATTCCCCTACCACCCCTACCGCCACCCTCAAGCTCCCATATCCCCTCCTTTCTCTTCCTCTTCTTTTTCTTCCTCCTTCCCTGCCTTATTCTGCATTTTTTCGAACTCCCCATGCCTTCCCTAACCTCCTTTTCTTCCTTTCTTCTCCTCCCATCTCTCACCTTGGTTTTGCTTCACTGCCACCATTCCGGCGCCTCAACAACCACCTGCACCACCCCCTGCCATCCTCTACCTCACCCCTAAACCATCACAACACCCATCGAGCTACCCCACAACCTCCTTCCTCCTCCCCTCTTCTTTTTCTCTTCTTTCCCTCCCTTCTTGGTAGCCACCCTGCACAGCTTCGATCTACCACCGTTCCGCTGCCTCTACCGCCATTTGAGCCACCAAACTAATCCATGCAACCCCCTCTACCACCCCCAAACCTCTTTTGGCCGAAACCACCACCCACAAGCCTTTGTTTTCCCCCTCCCTTTTCCTTCCTTCTCAGCCCTCCATCTTGACTCACCTCGGCAGCACCACTTCACAGCCTCACTGTTGCCGCCTCCAACACCCTTAGCTGCTGTCAACCCATCCCCGACCACCACCTACACCCCCTATCCACCTCTGCACCCTTCCTTTGCCCCAAATCCTCCCCCATCTACCATTTTTCTTAGCCTAAAAAACCTAACCCGAAATTAATTTTCTCTCCTCCTCCTTATGCCATTCTTGGAGCCTCTACCCTATTATTTTGCATGCAGCTCATGCTGCATGAGCAACATGAGTTACTGCATTTCTTGATTTAGTTGGGTAATAATTTTAAGGTATAATAATATTTTAATTCAATTATTTGATTAATTAAGTGTCATAAAGTCTTATCCTTTGATTTTTATTATTTCTAACACAATAAATCTTGATATTATTTTTAGGTATTAGTTTTGATAATCAAAGCTTGAACCTTTAACCGGAATACCGGTGAGGTTCATTTTTGCGAGAATCAAGGTAACCATTAAATCCCACTTAAACGTATGGATTAACGCATTGGCTATTATGCTTGATACATGTTGTTTAACATGATATATGTGGTGTCTTGTGTTGATTGATAAAAAGGAAGCATGATAAATTATATGCTATGTATGGAAATATTGTTTAAGGTAAGAGTTTGGTTATTAATAAAAATGTTAAGTATTGTCCATGTTGTATTATGCTATTGTGATCTTTAATGCATGGTTAATATTCTTGTGAACCCTAGGAGTATTTTAGTAATAGATCTTTTGTAAGAATGTGACCTAATATGTGTGGGTGCTAATAAGTATTATATTAAATATAATAGTTGTGGACGAGGTATTAATATTAATATTTTAGATAGTGATGATAATTTAATATAAGTGGTGTAATAAGGGGCAAAATGGTAATTTCTAACTAAAAGGGGTATTATGGTAATTTTGGAGATAAGGGCAAAGTGGTAAATTATAAGTAAAAAGGGTAAATCTATAATTATGTAATTAAGGGGTAATACGATAATTTTGGAAGTTAAGGGGTAAAATGGAAAGTTTAAAAGTAAAGGGGTAAAATGGTAATTTTGTAAATAAAAGGGTGTAAAGTGGAAATTGGAAAGGAGTAACTTGGAAATTATAATAATTGATAAGGGTAAAATGATAATTTAATAAAAGAGAAGGGTAAAATGATAATTTAATAATGGAGAAGGGTAAAATGATAAATATGATCAATGTGAGGGGCAATTTGGTAATTTAACTAATTAAAGGGATAGTTTGGTAATTAGGATAATGAACGGAGGTAATTTGGTAATTTGTTCAACTAAAGGACAGTTTGTTAATTATAATGAAGGAAATGGGCAAATTGGTGATCTAACCAACCAAATGGGAAATATATTAAGTATAACAATTATGTAGGGTGTTTAGTGGCCTAATAAATGTGAAAGATAGCTCAATAACATAAATCGAGTAAGGGTGTATCTAAGGCTGAATGTGTGCTATGTGTCCTACATGCCTTGGATGTCCTATATAATTATATGTTGTGTTCTATATGCTATTATCTTAATTGTTTCATGTGTGGCGCGGCTTGGAACAGAGGTATGTTCATGTGCCTTCTTTTGGTATGTGCTAATATGGATATGTTGTAAGTTATGATGTGATGTGATATGGCCCTTTAGGACATGCATGCTAGGATAATTAATGTGGTGATGTGGGATGGAGGCATGAAAAAGAGAAATGGGAGAGAAAGATAACCAAGGGGAAGTAAGTTGGCCAACGTAGGTAAGGATGACCTAAATAATCCATGATCTGTGAGTGGATGAGTAAAAGTGGACTTAAATAAAATGAAAGAGTGGGAGAATCGAGGGTTTGCATGGGATGGTTAGAGTCTGCATGGGGGCAAACTTTACGTATGGAAAGTTGCCTCGGGGCGTGAGGAAGGTAATAGAAGTTTCGTTTGGGTGTCTAGGGGCTTCGGGCAAAAAATAGTACGTGGGATAGTATAAGGATGCGTAGGAGACCAAGATAGGGCTTAGGAGGAAACCTTTAATTGAGAAGTTGAAAAAAGAAAAAGAAAATAATAAAAATAAACGAGAATGAGTGGGGTAGAAAGTGAGGGTTGGATCTAAGGGTCATGATGTGTGGAGTGTTGAAATAGTTTTGGGATGTGTAAGGCAGAGAAGGATGGGCCACATAGGCCTAGATTAGGGTTTTTGGAGAAACCCTAGGGTAAGGCAGTGAGTGGGCTTGACCCACACACTTAGGAGTCGGGCTCTTGATATGAGAAAGTGGATTAAGGGAAGGATGACAAGATGAGTTAGGAGGTGCAGAAGTCTCAAGATATGAGATAGGCCCTCCTAAGAGGATAAGTGTGGATATAGTTAGTCATACATGTCAAGGGTGAAATACTTTCGAATAAGATACAATAAGACAATAATCACTTAAAGAGGAAGATTGTTGACCCGGACCTAGACCGATCCACCGGCGAATAATAGTGGTCAGGAGCATTCTGCCCTATATGTATTTCGGTCCACCGGCTATAATAGTGGGGGATTCCGTGCTCAACAAACCAAATGTAAAAACAATAAGACATGGGGAAGACATTAATTACTTAAAGTGGAACACCTTGTGAGTCAGGGCCAGACCGGTCCACCGGCGAATAATAGTGGACAGGAGCGTTTTGCCCTGCATAACCAATCCACCGGCAATAATAGTGGGGTTCCCGCACTCACATGGATCTTTATAATCCGAGATGAATGATTAATGATGGACTAATGGCCTTAAGGCCCTACAAGTATCGATGGTTCATTATGACCTATTAATATTTGATTGACTTATTAAGTATACAAAGGTACGAAAGTGATTGTTATGTATGGACCATTAATATATGATTGACTTGTCCAATATGTGAAGGTATGGATATGATATTATGTTTACACCTGTCATTATGTATGGATATAGTAGTATATCATGTATTACATTACATGCCTACTTTTAAGTGTGTTTTTAGAGGGTTACTCAGTACCGTAGTACTGAAGGGTTCCATTCGTGTGGCCCCTACCTATTCAATGGGCAGTGTCCCTTATAGGTCGTTTTAGGTGCTATTCAAGTGGACCCTCAGGAAAGAGTATAAGGAACAATCTGGAATTGTTAGGGTTTTACTCTGCCTCCTTTAAATTCACAACTTCAATGTATTTGTTGTTCAAGTGGATTATACTCTTATAAAATATTTACTTGCGCTACTCTGATTTAATCATTGGTTTGAGTTTCTTGTAAGTTATATTTTTCTCTTTTAGCCTTAGCACTTGGTACTGGAACGGTATGAGTGAACCGGTCTGGTACTAAGTGTGGCGGTAATATCCCCAAAATTCACAGTTTTATTATTTTGCTTCTGCTAAATCTTTTTAATAAAATAAAATTTTTCAATAGTGAATTTTGGGGGTGTTGTAGTTGGTCGGGGTCGAAAAAAGAAAAGAAAACGATGGGGGGAGAGAGGGAGGGAAGGCAGGACGACATACGATGGCGGCCGGCGGAAGAAGGATTGTAGGGTCAGGGTTGCAGGTTGGGATCGAGGGGGAGGAAGGTGATAGGTTGGACCAGGTGGTCTAGAAGAAAAGAAAAGAAAGAAAATGGGGTGGTTCGGCTAGCAAATGGGCGCATGAAAAAAAAGAAGACGATGCAGGCTTGGGCTGCTTGGGACGAGGAAGGGGGAGAAGGGAATTGGGCCGACGGGTTGGCCCATTTCGGGGAAGGAGAGAAAAAAGAAAGGAGAAAGGAGAGAAAGAAAGAGAAATGAAAAGAAAGAAGAAAAGGGGAAAAGGAAAAAGGGAAGAAAGAGAAAATAGGTGGGGTGGGGTATTTTTGGTATTTGGTATTTTGGATTATTATTTAAAATAATAATATGTAGAAAATAATAATTAAAATTCTTTTTAGCTTAGTTTGTCTATTTTGGATAAATTTTCCTCAACTTCCATGTTAATTAGTAAAATGCCCAAAATTTTCCTAAATAATTTATTTATTATTTTATCCTTGATTTAACTTAATTAATTCCCCTTTATTTTAATAAAATAATTTATTTACTTAATTTTCCTAATAAAACCTTATTTTGCCACAATTTCCTGAATTAGAGTTTTGGGGTATTTCATAATCAATCTCACAAAAGGAGGTGGGAATTGTAATCCTAATAACATTCTTTGCCAAAAAAACTCCAACTAACTTAGTCATATTCCTTCATAATATCCATGTTCGTCATGCATCTTGAAGAAATGTTCTTTCTTTTCATACATATAAATCAATTCATGTGCAATAAGAATGCTAACACATATTGATCTTCCTTTAATAAACCCAGATTGAGAAGAGTGAATTAAGTAGGGAAGCAAAATGTGTGTATCAATAACAAGAACCTTGGCCGATATCTTGAATAAGATTGAAAAACAAGTAGTTGACCTAAAATAAGTAACTTTTTGCACACTATCCTTCTTATGAATAAGTATAGCCAATGTTTGGCCCATGAAAAGATGTACAGAGAGCCAAAATGAAAGATTAATTAAACTAGCTTCCATATATCATCTCCAAGGGTGCTTCAAGATGATTTAAAAAATCCAGTTACATATCTATCAAGTATAGTAGCCTTGTAATTACCAATGGAGAACAAAGCTTCATTTACTTCTTGCTTTGAAATAGGAACCAAAAGATGATGTTGATGATCCACATACATGGTTGGCCTATATAATAAAATATCCTCCATAAATAAACCATCGGAAGGAGAAACAACCATAAAAAATTTAGTAGAGAAATCTAAAAAAGCTTGTTGCATGCCCTTTGGATTGGAGAACCACCGGCCATCAGTTGATTGAATCTTTTGGACCAATCTTCTTTATTGCCTTGCCTTCATATTAGCAAAGAAAAGAAGTGAATATTAGAATCTCCAAGATTGAGCCACTTTATAACTCTTTTTTTCATGAGCTAAATGTTCATATAGCTTGAGGAAATCCTTCTCTTCTCCTTGTAGTGTGATATGTCAGAATTAAATTGAATTGCTTTTTAAATGTCACCAAGTTTTTGTCTTTGAAATTGCACCTTAGAAGAAATCTCCCCAAACTTGGTATGGTTGTTTTTCAACTCCCATGAATTATTTTTTAGTCTACTTATAACAAAGTTAGAAGAATCTGTATCCCACACAAAAGTAACCAAAGGGAGAAAATATGGATCCAAAGTCTGCATATTTTGAATTTGAACTATTTTCTTCCTCTTGCAACCATTGAATCCATTTGAACCGCTTATACGTTGTGATCTGAGAATAGGGTAGTTTGAAACTCACCTTTAGAGTTTTAGAAAGAAGCTGGTATAATACTCTGTCTGTGGAAACCTTAATTATAAAATGGTAATTGTGTGTAATTAGTTATAATAGTTATTTTTTGGATGTTTTTTTATTAAATGTATTAGTTTTATGTATATTATTATGGCTTAATATATTTATAAATTTAATTAAGTTAAAATCTGGATAGAATTTAGGTTATTAGTTTTAACCATAGTTGAAATCTGGCCCGCATTCATTTTACTAAGGAACCATAATTCTACTAATTGGATGTTTTTCCCTAGTTCAATTTTCTCTATCTAGCATCCCTACCCTATTATGATTTTGTTCCTGCGTATCCCACCTTCACCTCCCTTGGCACATTTTTCTCCTTCACGCTTCATCTACCCCGTCTTCTCCTCGTGCATTTCTACTTTATCCATTCTCACACCAACATCCATTTAAGCCTCTCATCCTCTTGTCTTGATGTTTTGATTCAGCCTAACTAACTGCCTTCTTTCCTCTTCTTCTTCTCCCTTCCCCATGTCTCTAGTTATTGTTCAAATGAGCACCACCCACCACCATTATCGATCATCGCATCACCTCACCACCAACAAAACCAAGCACCACCATTTTCCCCTGCAAACCACGAGCACCACTATAACACCCCCAAAATTCACTACCAAAAAACTTAGTTTTATTAAAAGAAAATAGCATAAGCAAAAAGCAAAGACAGTGAATTTTGGGGATATTACTGCCACACTTAGTACCAAACAGGTTTCCTCTTACTATTTCAGTACCAAGTACTAAGGCTAAAATATCAAAATACAATTTCCTCAAAATCAGACTTTATTTAAATTAAAGTAGCACAATAAACACTTTACAAGAATAAAACCCACTATTAGTGGTTACAATAATATAGATCACTTTAACAAGGGAATAAAAAGGTAAAAGAGAAACCATGAATATTTCCTGGACAATCCTTACACTCTTACCTGATGCCTACTTGAATAGAACCTATTATAGACCTACAAGGGACACTACTTATTGAATAGGAAGGGGCCCACGAATAGAACTTTCCAATACTATGGTATCGAGTAACCCTTTGAACCAATCTGAAAGGCATGCCCACATGCAACACATAATACATAAACCGTATAGAATGATAATTTACGGACTAATACACAAGGTAACACCTCATATAATAAGAAATGCATAACACAAAATCTATGGACTTGGCAAATCCATCACATACCCAAGCAGGGACAAGCACTAAAGCCAAACTCATGTCATATCAATAGATCATAACGTGAAATCAATACCTTTGGTCTTAAACCATTAATTAATTATTAATCAATCATCATATCTCGAATTATATCCATGTGAGTGTAGGAACCCCACTATTATAGCCAGTGAACTGGAAACATACAGGGCAATACGCACCTGACCACTATTATTCGCCGGTGGATCAGTTCTTAGGGATCCCTGTACATGGCCACTATTATTCGCCGATGGACCAGTCTGGCCCCGACTCACATGATATTCCACTATAAGTGATTAGTGTCTTCCCATACTTTGTTAATATCCAATGTTTGGTTTATTAAGCTCAGTATCCCCGCACTATTATAGCAACATACAAGGCAACACGCACCTGACCACTATTATTCGCTTGTGGATCGATCTCCAAAGCATCTTGCAGCTGACCACTATTATGTCGGTGGATCGGTCTGGGCTCGGCTCAATAATCTTTCACTTTACATAATTAGTACTTTATACATGTATTATTCAATATGTCCATTCATTCAATTCGAGGGAAGGGAAAATGTCACAAATCCAGAGAAATAAAGATGTACTGGCCATAGAATCAAGCATTCCATATCTAGAATCACGACATACACCAAGCCCTAACATGTACTTCAACATATCTAACACACATTTCCATGCATGCTTACCAATCAGGCACCCCTTGCATAATTATGATATAACACCATATCACCCCCTTAATTATCCATCCAACCCTAGGTTATGCTATGTTTTTGGTGATACTCACTGACTTATCAAATGCCCTTATCTTATTATTCAATGTTACTTGTGTCTTATTATGAAACTCATTTAATCCATTAACTTGTTAAACACAAGTTACTGATTTAACCTCATCATCCTTACAAAATTACTGAATTACCCATTGTTTGTAAAATTACCAAGTCATTCCTTTTTAATTGCTCAATTACTATATTACCCTTCACGTTTGCATAATTACCAACATACCCCTTGCATTGGTTAGATCACCACATTATCCTCCATACTTATTAAATTATCAACTTTACCCATCATACTTGTTAAGTTACTAATTTACCCTTCCAGTTGGTTAAATTACCGTATTACCCTTTATACTTATTTAAATTACCAAATTATCCCCTTAAACTTATTAAGTTACCAAATCACCCTTCTTCATTATTATAACTACAATTTTGCCCCTCTTTCTACAAAATTACCAAAATACCCTTTCCTTGATGTTAAATTACCAAAATACCATTCTCCTTTATTAAATTACCATCTTACCGCTTTACTTTACAAAATTACCAAAATACCCTTCCTTTATGCCAAATTACTAAAATACCCTTATTTTTTAATTAAATTACCATGTTACCCTTTTCCTTTACAAAATTACCAACATGCTATTTTTCGTTATGCCAAATTACTAAAATACCCTTCTTCTTTATTAAATTACCATTTTACCTTTTTACTTTACAAAATTACCAACATATCCTCTTCTTTATGCTAAATTACCAAATTACCTTTCTCCTTTATTAAATCACCATTTTACGCTTACTATGCCACTTTTACTAAAATACCCTCACTACATAAAATATTGATATGCATACTCCATACACTTCATCTAACCCCACCAACTATTATTATTTATCATTAATACATATAAGCACCTACCACCCACACACTTATTTAGGCCATACCCTTTTTACAAGTAAATTTACCAAAATGCCCCTAAGGCTCATATTAACATTATTTATGCAACAAATGGCCACATTAGCATATCATATCATACATATGTACTTAACATTATTATTAACAACAAAGCTCCTTCATTAAGCATAGAGGTGGCAAACGGGTCGGGCGGGTCGGGTTCGGGTCGGGTCATAGCGGGTCGGGTCATTAACGGGTCGGGTCATAGCGGGTCATTTGACTATTGCGGGTTGGGTGCGGGTCGGGTCGGGTCACTAAAGGGTCGGGTCATTTCGGGTCAATTTGTCGGGTCGGGTGAGGGTCGGGTCGGGTCATTAACGGATCGGGTCATTTCGGGTCAATTTGTCTGGTCGGATCGGTTGTGGGTCGGGTCATTTCGGGTCAATTGTCGGGTCGGGTCGGTTTCGGGTCGGGTCATTTCGGGTTAATTTGTCGGGTCGGGTTAGGTCCGACTATTCGAGTTAAGAAAACTCGGATTCGGATAATTTTGGGTTAACTTGACTAGTGGTAGGGTGACTAGGGTCGGGTTGGTTTCAGGTCATTTTCTAGTTCACGTGAGTAGGTGGCTTCGGCCGGTTCAAGTCATTTCATATTTTCATGTAATAATATAATATGACAGGTTAGTTATGTTCAAGTTGTTTCGAGTTAAATTGATGGGTGGGGTCATTTGACTCATTTCATACAATTTGATGGGTTTACTCATATTCGAGCCTAAGTAATTATCATTTCATAAATCATAAATATTAGAGACAGACAATCATAAGATTAATATTGTAGATAAAAGAATTAAAAATATTAAATGCTCTTTATTTTCACAAATAAATAGTAAAGATATTTATAAATTTTAATAATAAAAAATATTGCGCTTTGAATCAAACAAAGATATTTATCATTGATTATAATTTATTTGATAACTTAAAATATTTAATTACTTAAAAAAAGATAATTTTATAAAATAAAGATGATCAAAACAAGATTATACAATGTATAATTAATTATCATTTATTACATTGTATATATTAGATACAATAATAAGATTACTAGTAAAGATAAATGAAATAAGAATATTATATGTGTCTTATTTTTACAAAGGTAAATAATAAACATATTTATAAGTTTTAATAGTATTATATTCGATTGCTTAAAATATTTATAAATTTTAAAAGTAAAAATATTAGATATCTATAATATATTATATTTACTTAATTAGTTAAAATATTTGATTACTTAAAAAAAGATAATTTTATAAAATAAAGATGAGCATAACAACTTAAACAATGTATAATTATCATTTACTACATTGTAAATATTAGATACAATCATAAGATTATTAGTAAAGATAAATGAAAAAAGAGTATTATATGTATTTTATTTTTACAAAGGTAAATAATAAAGATATTTATAACTTTTAATAGTATTATATTTGATTGCTTTAAACATTTATAAATTTTACATGTAAAAATATTAGATGTTTATCATATATTATATTTAATTGATTACTTAAAAAAAGATAATTTTATAAAATAAAGGTGAGTATAACAAGAATATATAATGTATAATTATCATTTATAACATTGTAAATATTAGATACAATACAATTATAAGATTACTAGTAAAGATAAATGAAATAAGAATATTATATGTGTTTTATTTTTACAAAGGTAAATAATAAAGATATTCATAAGTTTAATAGTATTATATTTGATTTCTTTAAACATTTATAAATCTTAAAAGTAAAAATATTAGATGTTTATAATATATTATATTTAATTAATTAGTTAAAATATTTGATTACTTTAAAAAAGATAATTTTATAAAATAAAGGTGAGCATAACAAGAATAAACAATGTATAATTATCATTTATTACATTGTATATATTAGATACAATACAATCATAAGATTATTAGTATAGACTAAAGATAAATGAAATAAGAGTATTATATGTGTTTTATTTATACAAAGGTAAATAATAAAGATATTTATAAGTTTTAATAGTATTATATTTGATTGCTTTAAACATTTATAAATTTTACATGTAAAAATATTAGATGTTTATTGTATATTATATTTAATTGATTACTTAAAAAAAGATAATTTTATAAAATAAAGGTGAGCATAACAAAAATAAACAATGTATAATTATCATTTATTACATTGTATATACTAGATACAATACAATCATAAGATCATTAGTAAAGATAGATAAAATAAGAATACTATATGTGTTTTATTTTTACAAAGGTAAATAATAAAGATATTTATAAGTTTTGATAGTATTATACTTGATTGCTTTAAACATTTATAAATTTTACATGTAAAAATATTAGATGTTTATTGTATATTATATTTAATTGATTACATAAAATATTTGATTACTTAAAAAAAGATAATTTTATAAAATACAGGTGAGCATAACAAGAATATATAATGTATAATTATCATTTATTACATTGTATATACTAGATACAATACAAATATACAATCATAAGATCACTAGTAAAGATAGATAAAATAAGAATATTATATGTATGTTATTTTTACAAAGGTAAATAATAAAGATATTTATAAGTTTTGATAGTATTATACTTGATTGCTTTAAACATTTATAAATTTTACATGTAAAAATATTAGATGTTTATTGTATATTATATTTAATTGATTACTTAAAAAAAGATAATTCTATAAAATAAAGGTGAGCATAATAAGAATATAAAATGTATAATTATCATTTATTACATTATATATAGTAGATACAATACAATCATAAGATCACTAGTAAAGATAAATGAAATAAGAGTATTATATGTGTTTTATTTTTACAAAGGTAAATAATAAAGATATGTATAAGTTTTGATAGTATTATATTTGATTGCATTAAGCATTTATAAATTTTACATTAAAAATATTAGATGTTTATTGTATATTATATTTAATTGATTACTTAAAATATTTGATTACTTAAAAAAAATAATTTTATAAAATAAAGGTGAGCATAACAAGAATATATAATGTATAATTATCATTTATTACATTATATATAATAGATACAATACAATCATAAGATCACTAGTAAAGATAAATGAAATAAGAGTATTATATGTGTTTTATTTTTACAAAGGTAAATAATAAAGATATGTATAAGTTTTAATTATATTATATTTGATTTCTTTAAATATTTATAAACTTTAAAAGTAAAAATATTAGATGTTTATCATATATTATATTTAATTGATTACTTAAAATATTTGATTACTAGAAAAAAAGATAATTTTATAAAATAAATGTGAGCATAACAAGAATTCACAATGTATAATTATCATTTATTACGTTGTAAATATTAGATACAATACAATCATAAGATCACTAGTAAAGATAAATGAAATAAGAGTATTATATGTGTTTTATTTTTACAAAGGTAAATAATAAAGATATTTATAAGTTGTAATAGTATTATATTTGATTGCTTTAAACATTTATAAATTTTACATGTAAAAGTATTAGATATTTTTAATATATTATATTTACTTAATTAGTTAAAATATTTGATTACTTAAAAAAATATAATTTTATAAAATAAAGGTGAGCATAACGAGAATAAACAATGTATAATTATTATATATTATATTTATTTAATTACTTAAAATATTAAAAAGTTTCTTCTCATTTTTCTTTTTTACCAGACAATAATTTTAGTTTTGGTTTTTTGGGTGAAAGATAATCCAAAAGTTATTTTAATGATTTTATCCATAAAAAATATTTCCGGCTTTAAATTTATTTGTTTTCATTTAAATTAAATAATAATTTTATATATTTTCATTAATTATTAATTATTATATATATATATTCATATAAATTAAAAATTAAATAATATAAAATATTAATATTAATATTATAATTAACAAAAATAATTAGATATTGTAAATTTAAAATTGATGAACGTAGAATATTAAATTATATTTAAAGTTAATTAATAATATTAAAAGAAAAAATATAACTAAAACTTTAAATTTAGGGTTGTAATGTGAGATACTCTTGATACGAGGTATAGTTATTATTTGTTGGATTTTGTAGGTGATAAGTGACAAATTGATAACTAATAAATGATACTATTATACTCTTCTATTAAGAGTTTCTTCAAATAGATGGATTAGTAGATGTAATGAAAACGTTTTGAAAATTATTTTATAGGATTATAACTGGATGTTTGTCTTTTTTATTTTGGTTTTTTATTTATTAATAATATATCTTATTATGATATCATTAGTAAATAAGAATGGCTAGGGTAAAATTATGAAAAATAAGTACAATTTATAAAATACTATATTTTTTAAAAGCTTTAAATGAATAATAAAATATATGTAATTTATTATTATTATTATTATAATATATTTTGATGTCTGATCAGGTTAATATTGAGTCAGATCGGGTGATTGTCGGGTCGGGTCAACGTTGGGTCGGGTCGGCTTCGGGTCGGGTCAAAGCGGGTCGGGTCAATAACGGGTCGGGTCACTATCGGGTCGGGTCAATTACGGGTCGGGTCAATGACGGGTCGGGTCGCTATCGGGTCGGGTCAATGACGGGTCGTGGGTTGGGATCGGGTCGGGTCGGGTTCGGGTCGGGTTGATTATTATCGGGTCAGTGCCGGGTCGGGTTGCTAAATTTTGCGAGTCGTAACGGGTCGGGTTTCGCTCGGGTCGGGTCGGGTCGGGTTGGGCGGGTCGGGTCAACTTTTGCCGGCTCTAATTAAGCATTATTTCTACACATGACACATAAATTAACATGTTTTTCTTTTCATCAACCAACACATGCAACTAAATACATTATACTTAACAACATATATCATGCACATAAACATATTAAAACCCTAATATGCTAGCATACGTATATCCATACATTTTAGTAGGGTATAATGATTACCCTCTTTCCCACAATAATCAAACATTACCGGTACCCCGGTTAAAGGCTTAACCTTTGATTAGCAAAATCAATACCTAAAAATAATACGAATACTTATCATATAAGAAGTAGAAAAACCAAAATAAACCTTTATCAAAACTTAATTAAAGACATACTAATGCTAACCATTGGTATACCTCAAAAATTAATCCAAACAAGGCTCAAATAGAAGGTCAGTATCATGCTGAGCTGCATGCACAAGATAAGGAAGAAAGGGGGTCAAAGAGGGGGAGTGGGGAAAAGGGAAGGGGTTGGTTTGGATAGTGTTTTAGGAGTTAAGTAGGGGACTTGTGGAGGGGAGTTAGGGTGGAGGTTGGGTGTAGGGATGGAGTGGGGGTGTAGGTGGTGGTCGGGGAGCGGCTTAGGAAGGCTGAGGCGGTGGCTGCAAGGCTGTGAAAATGGTTGCAAGGGTGGTGGAGGAGAAGAAGGAAGGGAAAAGAAGATAGAAAAGAGTTGCAGGGCTGAGTTTTGGACAAGGGAGGCAAGGTGGTGGTAGGAGATGTAACACCCCCAAAATTTACTATTGACAATATTTTCATTTAATGATAAGTGTTAGACAAAAACAAGTGGGCAAAACTGTAAATTCTGAGGGTATTACCGCCACACTCAGTACTAGACCAGTTCACTCCTTCCGTTACAATACTAAGTGCTAAGGCTAAAAATGATTCAGTTCAAACACAAGTTAATAATTGAAACAAGCTTCATAAAGGAAATGATAGCGTACACAATACAGAGATTAGAGTGTGATTCAGAATTACAATCTAAAGGGTAAGTGACTAGAGTCTTTTGAAAACATAAAATATCACATGACATCACATAACTAGAATAAAACAAAACATGGTAAAATAAGAGGGAAAGATAGAGTCCAGCTGATTCGCTCTCGATTCCCAAGTCAATTCCAGGCTCAACACTCAGCCCCACCCGATTCCTAATAAGAGTCATAGGCATCGAAGACGTCATCCCCAACCTGCACAAACTCAGATGGGTCTTATGTTCGTGGGAATGAGCAGCATCCATGAAACGGGTGATCAGTATACTACGTACTGAGTAAGGTAACAGATGCACTAAGGCCAAACATACAAAAACATACAACATAGCACACATAGCACAATCACATAGGCAGCATACAGTAATACAGATGATGAAGGCTAGCTACGGTCCAGATAGACTTATTCTTTAGATCTCTTGTAAATATAGTCAATTCACATCATAGTCTTTATCAATCCATGTGAATGTGGAAATTCCACTATTGTAGTCGGTGGACCGATCATGTAGGGCAAAATGCTCCTGGCCACTATTATTCGCCGGTAGACCAGTCTGGCCCCGACTCACATGGTGTTTCACTATAATTACTTCGTATCTTTCCCATGTCTTATCATCATTACATTTGGTTTGTTGAGTACGAAAACCTCCACTATTATAGCTGGTGGAACAGTCATGCAGGGCAAAATGCGCCTGGCCACTATTATTTGCCGGTGGACCGGTCTGGGCTCGGCTCAATAGTCTTTCTCTTTAAATGGTTAGTATCTTATTCGTGTCTTATTCGATAAGTAATTCACCCTTGACATGCATATCACCAACATTCTACCTCTATCCTCTCAAGAGGGCCCATCCCATATCTTGAGACTCCTACGCCCCTTATCACGCCCCGACATCCTTTCCCCCTTACACTTACACGTAATGAAAACTCAACTCCTAAGGGTGCGGGTTAGGCCCAACACCTCATGACATCAACTCCACCTACCATTACCCTCTAGGGTTTTCCCTTGGAAACCCTAATTGGACCTATGTGGCCTAACTTTCTCTCACTTACCCCACCACTACTTCATTTATCGCCCCACACCTTATCTCATTTAAATCCAATCCCAAATCATATCGCTTTCCCCCTCAATTCCACATGTGACCAAAAAACCCTAGTTAGCCACTTCAACCCTAGTACCTTTCTTCTCCTACAAGTAACCTCTCTCTTTTTCACCCAACATCTCTTCTCTCCCATGGCACCCATACTTACCTCTTATAAAATAAATTCCCAGTCTTAACCCGTACTCCACTCTCTCTTAATCACTTTTACTTCCACATTTTCCATATTACTGCTTCCTCCCAAAACCCTGGTCGGGTCCCTTATACACCCTTACACCAACCTACGTACAATTTTTCATCTCAAGTCTCCAATCACTCCACAACTCTCCCCTTAGCTTATTTATACCCTAAAACAACTTTTCTCATGTAAAGATCATCCACATGCAAGTTTCATCCATCCCATGCAAACACCCAAAGTCTCCATGCAAATTTTAAGATTTCCATGTATGGTTCCCATCTCTCATTCATTTTGGTCAGCCCTTCGTCTTTAATTTTCTCTCATGGATTATGAGGTATTTTGGTTAACCTTATGTCCCCCTTAGTGAACTCACTTTCCATTTTCTTTTTGTTTGTCCTTTCATTTCCATATCATATTATCAATTGTCCTATCATGCATGTCCTAGAGGGCCATAACATATCACATCATAATCACCATATATACGTATCATACATATGTCATAAGAACACACATACAAACATACCTCAACTCCAAGCTGCGCTACACATAAGACAAGTTAATGACAATCATACATGGTATATAGCATCCAAGGCATAAAAGTCACACAACACACATGGGCCTTAGCTACATCCTTACCTATAACGACGCAAGGCTTGGATCACGCTTCTACGCCTCCTTAGGGTTTTGGCTTGATTCACCTATAAGAGGAAAAACTAAGGATTAGTTTTCCTCCAACCAAAAGTACTATTATTCCTTATTTTAGTCTAAGATTAGGGTTACTATTATTAAGGGAGCTTTATAAGTGAAAACTAGGGGTTTTACCCTCAAGTTAGCCTACTAGATATTACTAGGAAAAATATGTTCATGTTAATATTTATCGCTATACTTATATTATTAAACCTAATAGCTTTATTCTTCTAATAATAGTACTAATACTAATTATAGTAAAACAGTGATAATAATAATAATAATGATGATGATGATGATGATGATGATGATGATGATGATGATGATGATAGTAATAATGCTCCTAGAAATAAAAGCTCTATCATTTTTAAGGCTAAGGCTAATAATAGTGTTAGAGTTAAAATAATAATGATAATAATAATTGCAATACCAACAAGGTACTAATATTCCCAAAGATAATAATGATAACAATTATATTTTGAATAATAATAATATAAGGGTTCAAATATTTTTGTCACAATAATAGTAATAAAATAATAACAATAATAATAGTAATAACTAATAATGATACCATAGTAATAATGTTAGCAACAAAGGCATTAGGAATAATATTAGCAATATTCGAATATTAAATAGTAAAAATACTAAGGCTTATGTATTCTTCTTCTTTAACAACAAAATGATAATACACCAACTTCGGTTTAAATAACATTAATAATAATAAAATTAGTAATAATAATAATAATAATGATAATGATAATAATGTTAAGTATAATAATAATAACAATAACAATAAACATAGTAACCGAGATGATAATAATAATATAAGGGTCCAAATATTTATATTAATAAATAAAAGTGATAATGGACAAAGTTAGTATTAACAATATTAGTTAGGAAATAATGATAATGATAATGGTAATAATAATAGTAATAATACCAATAGTAATAATATTAAAGCTAGGTTAAGTAATAATAATAATAATACTAATACTAATACTAATAATAATAATAATAATGGGATTAATAATAATAATAATAATTAAGAATAATACCAATAGTAATGATAATAAAAATGGTAATAGTAATATAAGGGTTCAAGTATTTACCATAATAGTAAAGATAATGATAATAGGCCATAGCTAACATTAGTAATAATAGTGAGGGTAATAATAATAATAATAATAGTAACAACGAGGGAAATTCCTAATCATAATAACACTAAAGTTGTAGGCCATTATTAATGATAATATTATTATTACTGGTTAGGAAAATCATAAAGTTAGGTTAAGTAGTAGTACCAGTAGCAGTAGCAGTAGCAGTAGCAGTAGTAGTAGTACTAATAATAATAATGTTAAGCATAATAGAGGATAACAATCGAAAAGGGTAATGGTAATATAAGAATCCCAACATTTACACTAATAATAAAAGTGATAATGGCCAAATTAGTATTAATAGTATGAGTAAGACAATAGTAATAATAATGATGATAGTAGTAGTAGTAGTAGTAGTAGTAGTAGTAGTAGTAGTAGTAGTAGTAGTAGTAGTAATAATAATAGTAATAGTAATAGTAATAATAATAATAATAATAATAATAATAATAATAAAGATAACTATATTAATACTAAGTTTTAGCTTTTAAATGATAGTACCATAGTTATAATTATTTCTGAAGTTAGGTTAGATTATAAGAATAGTAACATAACAATAATAATACTAATAATAATAAGAATAACACAACATTAGTAATAATAATAATAATATTATTATTATTATTATTATCATCATCATCATTATTATTAAGAGTAATGCTATTAATATTACTAAAAATCATTAACACTTGTGGAAAAAGATTTTAAGGGTTGGGGAAATTAGAGTACCACCTAGGGTTAGTGGCGGGACCGGCAGCGGCGCGTGGCGGCGGCGGTGGAGGAGGAAGAGAGGTAGAAGGATGGGGTTGTAGGCTAGTGGAGAGGGAATGAGTGGTTGTTTGAGGTGATGGAAGGGGCAGCAGGCGGAGAGGGGTGGAATAGAGGTGGTGGTGCAGTTGGAAGTGGTGGTGCACAACGGTTGGCACGGTGGCCGAAGGTGGTGGAAGGTGGAGGAGGTAGAAGGAGAGGGAGTTAGGGGGAGATGGAGGTGTGGGGAGGTAGGGTGGAGTCCCTTGGTTGGTTTGGAGGGTGGAGGAGGTGTTGTTGGCGGCGGACTTTGCAACTTTGCACGACCGGGGCGGCTCGTGCGGGGCAAGATAGGGGAGGATGGTGTCTTAGTTTTGTAGAGGGAGGTGTAGGGAAGGTTTTGGTGGGTGTCTTTTGCGGCGGAGGTTGTTGACGACGGCGGAACAAGGGTCTGTTTAGGCGGCGGCGAATGGCTAGATTTCCGGGCTTGCGAAAAGGAAGCTCGGTTATGGATGCCCTTGGGGTGTATTTATAGGACAATTGAGGGGGGAAACAGCGAAGGAAGAAGAAGACAACCGGGGCAGGCGTGGCAGGACCACCGACCGGCGATGGTAGGCAGTGCAGTCCTGCCATGGCAGGTTAGGTCGGGTTGGGGAGAGAAGGGAAAGGAAGGGGCAAGCATGGAGGGAAGCTGCAGGGCTGGTTGGGGTTGAAAAAGGGAAGGAAAATGACGTGGGGAAGAGAGAGAAGGGAGGTCAGACGGCTTGTGGTTATCGGCAGTAGGGGTTGTAGGTCACAGCCATTGCAAGTCGAGATTTGGGGGAGAAGAAGATGATAGGCTGGACCGGTCGATCCAAGGGAAAAGGAAAAGAAGAAAAATGAAGTGGGCAGACCAGCTGGGCGGTTGGGCGAAGGAGGAAGGGTGACGCGGCTTGGGTAACACGAGATGGGGAAGGGGGAAGGGATTTGGGTCGGTGGGCTGGCCCATTTCCGGGGGAGGAGAAGGGAAAATAAGAAAGGATAAAGGAGAGAAAGAAAGAAAAAGGAAAAGAAATGAGAAAAAGGAAAATGAGAAAATGGATGGGTTGGGATATTTGGTATTTATTTATTTATTTGGATATTTAAAATTAATAATTATTATTATTATTATAAGAATAATAATTAAATTCCTTTTTAGATTAATTGGGTTATTGGAATAAATTTCCTTAACTTCCATTTTAATTAGTAAAATGTCCAAAATTTTCTAAATAATTTATTTATTATTTTCTCTTTATTTTCCTCAATTAATCCCTCCTTTATTTTAATAAAATAATTTTTTTTGCTTAATTTTCCTAATAAATTAGTATTTTGCCATAATTCCTAAATTAGGATTTTTGGGATATTTCAGGCCAGGTTCCAGGGAGTGGATTAGTGGTTGTGGTGGTGGCGGAAGAGGCAGAACAGCGGTAGACAATGGTGGTGCAAGGTGGAGGCCGAGAAGGGAGAAAGAAAATAAGTAGAAGGAGGGTGGCTGCAAGGGCATGTGGGGGTGACTAGGTGGTGCAGGGAGGTATTAGGGATGGCAGGAGGTGGTGCAAGTGGTCAACTAGGCGGCAGGATCGATGTTCGATGGTGACGGAGCAAAAATAGGGGAGGAGAAAGTTAGGAAAGGAAGGAAAAGAGAGAGGGTTCTGTAGGGGGTGAGGGGGCTCGATGAAATGCCCTAAAAATTTCTTATTTTATAAATTATATTTAAATAAGATTTTATTCGAAAAATTATTTAAATAAATTATTTTTATTAAAATAAAAGTATAATTAATTAGGGTTATTCAAGAAGAAAACAATAAATAATTTTTAATAGAAAAGTTTTGGTATTTTAGCTAATTGAGGATTTTATTTGAAAATTAATTAAATAAATTATTTTATTTAAAATAAGAATGAGAAAATAGTTTTAAATTAATAATAATTTTATAAATAAATTTAATTGGAGAAAATTAGGGTGTTTTGTTAATTAAAATAGAATTTATGGAAAACATTTGAAAAATCTTAATTTAGCCTAAAAAGGGATTTAAATATTATTTTATTTAAATATTATAATTTTTAACTATCCCAAATATTTTAATGTATTTATGTAACCCAACCCTCCTATTTTTTTTCCCTTCTTCCTTTTTCTTTCTTTTTCTTTCTTTCCTTCTTTTTCTTTTTCCTCTCCTTTTCCCGTTTGGGCTGCCATCTCCCGCGGCCCAAACTCCTTCCTTCTTCCTTCCTTTGGCACAGCCCAGTCCAGCCCGTGCGTCGTCCCCTAGCTTCTCCCACGCCGCGATGCGTTTTTCTTCTATTTATCCTCTAGACGCTGCGTTTTGTTGCCCCGTTGTAATAACAACGCCCGAACCGCCGGTCTCCCTCCCTTTTTCTTTCTTTCTTCCCCGCGAACCGGACCAGCCCCCTCCTCCTTCCTTCTTCCTCCCCTCTCCTCCGTCGACGCTGCTGCAACTCCCACCCCCGAAAATGGCGGCGCCGGCTACGAGAACTATGACTGGCCGAGTCACCTCTCTATTTCTTCCTCTCGGCGCGAACATTAGCTTGGAATAATCAGTTATCCTTAACTCTCGCTCATTCTCTCTCTCTGGCTTCGCGAACCTTCGACCCAACCCAAGCAATCGCCGGCCAATTTCTGATACTGACCACCCAAACCCATCCTGCCGACCTCCAAAACCCTAATAACCCATCTAAAGTCTATAAATAGCCTAGTCGTGGATGATTTTGAAGCTTCTTCTTTCTCGAAACCCTAAGTGAGAACCGCCCGCCACCTCCCCTTTAGACACCTCGTTCTCCGCCGTTGGCTAATCTCGACGCCTCTTTTCCATTACAATCTCTTCCCTGCATTACCCTCTAATTAACTAAACCATTTTCGACCTTCAATTCACTTTGTACAAGCCTCCATTATCGTGCAAATTTGGCTAGTCCTCTCGCCAAAAAATTCCACCCCGAAACATTAAACCACCATCCACCACCGCATCCGCCGCTTTTACCACCTTCTAGACCACCCAATATCTTCTGCTAAGTCTCCTACACCAAACCATAAGCTTATTTTATTTTTCTCCTTTCCCCTTCCCTCTTTTTCTTCATTTTCACCCCTCTTAGACCACTTTTCTGGCCACCTCTGGGAACCACCGCCGGTGCCACCAATACCTTCCAACTCAAGGTGAAACCCTAGACCTTTTAAACACTTACTTTCGATTTATTGATAATTATTATGCTTTTGTCCTAATTTTTAATGTTAATTCAATTCTAATTATTATTATTATTTTTTTTTATCAACTGTAATCTAATGGTTAAATCTTCTTTACAGGTTTTGGAGTATTCTTGAGTTAGAAAAACTATTATTCTTGAATTTTAGTTATTTAATAGAATTATTACATGTTTACTATTATTATTATTAATATAATTAATATTATTATTATTATTAGTGTAATTAATTATTTAATAAGTGTAATTATTTCAAGAGGCATAGAAACCTAAATTTTTAATTAAGCCTCACAGCTTTTGCCTTTTATTACTATTATTAGCATTTTTAACATTATTACTAATATATTATCATTTTTAGCACTATTTCCTTTTATATTATAAGTATATATATATATTATTACTACTACTACTAAATTTGTTATTATTATTATTATTACTACTACTAAATTTGATTATTTATTTTATTATTAGTAATATCTTGAAAAAGGGGCCGAAGCATTTATTTCACCTTGTTTTTGAATAATGTCCTTTTTATTGTTATTATTATTGTTACTATTATTATTCTTATTTATATTCTCATTGATATTATTTTTAGTATCATTATTATTATTAGGGTAAAGTATTTAACCCTATATTATCAGTTTTATAATATTTCTGTTATTTCTATATCTTTAGCAAAGTTAGAATTTTATTAATGTTATTTTTATTAGTATGTTGTTATTTGGTCAAAACCTTATGGAGGAGTAGGAGCGTGCTCCAAGACCGATGTCGTTTTAGGTAAGGAGTGCTAAGGCCTTTTATGTGCTTATGTGTATTATGTGTTTCGCATGTTATGTATCTATTATTTATTATTATTAAATATTTTATATGTGGTATGACTTGGAGTTGAAGTATGTTGTGCATGGTATGTGTATTAATTATGTATGATGATATGTGTTGTGTATTTGAGGAAGTCGATGTGGTTTGTGTGAGAGGAAGGATGAAAAAGGAGGATGGGGAAAGAGGTTGACCAAGGGAAGTGAGTTAACCTAATTTTATGGTTTTATAAGGAATAATCTAATGTATGATTTTATGTGTGGGAGAGCAGAATTTATGGTTTGTTTGGGAGAATCTAATTTAGGATGTTATTTGGGAGAAGGTAATTTATGATGTTATATGGGAGATTCGAATTTATGGTTGTTTGGGAGAATTTAAATTAGGATGTTAATTGGGAGAAGGTAATTTATGAGGTTATATGGAATAATCAAATTTATGGTTGTTTGGGAGAATCTATTTTTTTTATGTTATTTGGGAAAATGTAATTTAATTTATGATATTATATGGGAGAATTTAATTTATGATTGATTAGGAGAATTAAATTATGGTTTGTTTGGGAGAATTTAGTTTATGATGTTATTTGGGAGAATGTAATTTATAATATTATATGGGAGAATTTAAGTTATGATTTGGTCGGGAGAGTTAATTTATAATTTGTTTGGGAGAATCTAATTCATGATGTTATTTGGGAAAATGTAATTTATGATATTATATGGGGGAATATAATTTATGATTTGCTTGGGGGAATTCAATTTATAGTTTTCCTTGGGAGATTCTAATTTATGATTTTATGTAGAAGAATATTTATGGCTTGAATTTAGGGTTTGGTATGGAAGAATCTTTATGGTTTGAATTTAGGGTTTGGTATGGGTGAATCTTTGGTTTTGGTTAGATTGAATTTATGGTTTTGTATGACGGAATCTAGGGTTTACCTGGTGGTATTAATGGATGTATGTTGGTATTAGGGTTTGTATGATGATATTAAGGTTTGTATGGTGGTAATTATAGTTGTATGGTGGTATTAGGATTTACATGGTGATATTGATGGTTGTATGGTGGTATTAGAGTTTGCATGATTGAATTTAGGGTTTCACATGAAATTTTAGGGTTTGCATGAAAAAGGTTCGAAGGTTTGCATGGGGAGATTAATGTCTGCATGGGTATTAAATTTACGTATGGAAAGTTAATTTGGGATGTAAGGAATGTAATTTAAGTGTTGTTTGAGTGTTTGAGCACTTGGGATGAAAAAAAATAGCACGTGGGGCAAATTAAGGGTACGGAGGAGACTGAATTATGGTTTGTGGTGGTTAATTGAGGTATATGGTGGCTGATTAGGGTTTTTGGTGTTATCATGTGTATATGGTGATTAAAGTGTAATTATGATGTGTGAAGATTTATGCATGTCTAGGGTAAAAGTCTTTGAATAAGATACTTAAGATATTAATCACGTAAAGTGAAAGATGTTGAGCCGGGCCCAGACCGATCCACCGGCATAATAGTGGCCAGGTACTGCGGTAACCTGGAGATCGATCCACCGGCTTAATAGTGGTAGGGTATGTTACCCTAGTGACCGATCCACCGGCTAAAATAGTAGGGGATCCCGAGCTCAACGAACCAAACTATACATGTTGATAATAAGTGGAAAGACATTATCTACTTACAGTGGAACACCGTGCGAGAAGGGGTCAGACCGATCCACCGGCATATAATAGTGGTAGGGCATGTACCCTAAGTGACCGATCCACCGGCTATAATAGTGGTCAGGAGCTAGAGTGCCCTGGAGACCGATCCACCGGCAAAATAGTGAGGTTCCCGAACTCGTATGGACTTGATAAAAAGTATGGTGTGAAATGAATTCTGATCAGAGATTATTTTAAAAATTAATCCAGTCTACAATCGGGCCTTGTACTTTTACTTAGATGGTCGTAAGCACCTTATGTCATTGTGTTGGTAATTATGCCCTTCTCTGTTCTGCATGATTTATGTGTTTGTGTGTTGGCCTTAGTGATCAAGTCACCTTACTCAGTACTGGACCCGTACTGATACTACCTTGGTTGATGGGTCTTGTGATGATCCACTGATGGTGGGGAGAAGACCTCTTTTGCAGGTTTAAGATCAGAGATTGTTTTGGGGTGGCAGGCCTGACTTGAGTGAGTAGGCAATCCGGAATTTGACCCATCGGGTTTTATCTTGTTTAAATGTATTTCTATTTGGAAGTTCCAAGTGTTATTTGAAACTTCAAGGGTATTGTAATTAACTCTTAATTTCTCGTACTCTAATTTTGTTGTATGATATTTCGAATCATTTTATGAATCGTTAATTTGAATTTAACGTAAATCTTTTCTTTAGCCTTAGCACTTGGTACTGGAACGGTTGGAGAGAACCGGTCTGGTACTAAGTGTGGCAGTGACATACCCAGAATTCATAGGTTTTAAGTGTTTCTATCTTAATTGCTTCCGTTTTAAAAAAAAAGATTGTGAATTTTGGGGTGTTACACTCGAGGCGGTCAAAAAATGAGTAGAAGGGTAGGTGACGAGGAGAATAAAAGGAAGAGGGGAAGGAAAGGAGGTAGGCGCTAACTAGGAGATTGTGGTTGCAGGTGGTAGGGTGGTAGGTTGTAAGGAGAGGGAAAGAAATAAAAGGAAAGAGAAAGCACACGGGGGAGGGTTACAGGCTTAGGTTTGGTCTGAAAAGGGGAAGAAAAGGACGGGGGAGAGAGGAAGAGAAAGTAGGATGTAGGAGGGGCAGTCATAGCATGTGAGGTCGACGGTCAAGGAAGGAGGTAAGAAGAAGAATAAGAAAAGAAAGAAGGCAGGTCGGCCAGGCGGTGAGGAGAAAGAGGAGCGGGTTGGCCCGCACACGAGGGAGAGGGGAGGAAAAGGAAAGGCTGGGCTGACCCAATCGGGGGGAGGCGGGAAGAAAAGAAATAAAGGAGGTGGGTTGGGGTGACGCGCGGGAGAAGGAAGGAGGAAGGGAGGAAGTGGGCCGACCAATGACCCAGCGTAGGGAGGAGGGGATCATAGGCCTAGTAGCCCGAAGGGAAAGAAAAAGGAAAATGGGAAGAAATAGAATAAAATAATTTTTTTGAAATAATGGAATTTAATATTTTTTATAGATAAATTAATTTAATAATTTAATTTATTATAATTTAATATATTGATTTAAAAAGGTTAATTTTAGTAAAATAATGGCTTGAAAAATTATTTAAATAAAATGAGTATGATAAAATAAAAAAAATATTTATTTTAATATATTAAATATTCATATCCATTTTTATATACTCACAAATCCAAAAAATAATTAAATTAAATAAATTTAAAAGTTAACCGATCCCAAATAAGGGTTATTTATTAAATTCTAGGTTTTAAAATTTTTTAGGGTATTACAACCACATCCCCATCAACTCCTCTCATCATTGTCCAACCATTACCACCTTAAACCATCTATTTTCTTTCCCCTTTTGTGTTATGTTTTGATTTTTTTTTAGGCACACCACTATGCACCCCTCTCATGGCCCATGCATAACCCATGAGCTTATCTTCTTGATTTCTCCTCACACACTTGTGTGTCCCGCACACAACCCATACTCTTCTCTCTTCATTTTTTCCTCACACGCTCGTACAATTGGCACACAACCCGTGTGTGGTTGTCGGCCTCAACATGTACATGCACTGCATACAAGATTGTGCCTTCAATCTTTCCCTCACACGATCGTTCTCTTCTCGTGCAATATTCATCCAACCTACCCTTAGTGAACTCATGTCGTTGTAATCCTTTCCTAGAGTGAGTTCTTACCTTCTGCCTTGGTGGAGTGGTAATCGCACAACTTAGTATACTTGATTGTTGTAAATTAGTAAATGGTTTTGGATTAAATTGATAGTGTGTTTGGTTGTTTTGATTGAGTGGAGACTAGTTGGGTAAATCTTGCTTATTTCTTATGCTTGGATAAGGGGTAACTGCACCATTCTACTAAAATGTGAAATCACGTGGTAACACATAAAGGTTATTATATTGCTTAGGGTATGATTTATGCATAGACTTTTTAATAAATATATGTATACGTTATACACTAAAATTTTTATAGTAGGCATGCAAGCTTTATGAAAAATATTTAAACTCAAAGTATAACATTAAATAATTAGCATGTGTTCAACTTATTATTTAATATGAGATATAATCATGTGATATATATAAAAGGTTAACATTTGCCTACCTAGTGTTTCGTTAGAATATGTGACCTTGTCAAATTGTAAGTCAACACCATGTTAAGTGTTCCATGATTATCATTACATGTTGTAACTGGGATGAAAATATAACAAGTGTGTACATAAGACTGATTAGGATTAATCTATTATGATTATTACCTTAAATGTAGAATCGTGTTATAAACATGTACGTATATGTTGCATGGAATATATGACACATTAGAAATGTATGATTAGGGTTTTTGCACGTAAGTTGCTAAATGCTTTCGTGATGAAAAATATAGTCAATTGCTAAATATTAGAAATTACCTACGTACTAAAATATTATCCTTTTCATGACAAATTCTCATAATAATAATGTTTGGTACGAAATTGGATAATAATGGTGAAATTAGAGTTTTGATGGCATTATGGTCATTTTTAACATAATGCATCTAATTTGAATAATTAGACATAGGATGGTGTTGGAATTTTGATAGGTCAACCTTAGTATTGACTGTGGCTTTGACATAAATCGGTGACCTTAGGGTTTACTTTAATAATTAGAAATAAAGAAAAAATGGTTGAGTATGGAAATGATAATTATTATGCAATATATGATATATGTGATCACTTTATAAGATATTAATACATAAAATGGAAGACCACGAGTTTAGGTATGGTTTCTCTCTAGGGTTATCTACCTTAGGGATGAGGTATGAGCTATCGGTTTGTTTTGGTTTGATGGTGTGTTGTTTTGCCCCAACAGAGCCTTAGTATACTCCATAGGTGACCAATGGGTCCTATAGGGTATATAAATACTTAAAGATTAGGTGCCCTAGTTTTGGAGGGTATTGCGTTACCTTATACACCAGTATGACAAGAATGTTGTTATGCATCTAGGTTAGATGGTTGGGAGGGTACCATGATACCTTGTGCACCAATATGATCGGTTTACTTTAATGTTTCTAGGTTATGATTGTATCCCCTTCGAAAAATTAAAAATGGAATTAACTATTATGTAAGAATATAAATGGATTGATCTAGGTTGTTGATTCGTTAGCCGTCGTTAAGCTTCACCTAATTTGTTATGTGGTTTGGTAGTTGTCTTAGCACCCTACCTTGGTATTTAGAATTGATTTAGATTTTTTGATTCCATAGTTTCCTTAATGTCCTACCCTTAATATTTGGAATTGATTTGATTATGTTGATTTTGGCCATTTCATTATCGCATGATTTTCTTGATATATCTATGTTATGTTACTACCTATGTGTAATACCCCGTATTTTTAAAATCCAGATTTATTAAGTTTAATGATTTTATTAGCGTAATTTGATGTAAACATTTAATTATTTTAATTTCGATTCGTTTTATGGATTTATCAACGATTTCGAATTTATAATTGAACGTAATTAATCATTTTCGGGAAGTAATATTTTATCGACGTTTTAATTAATTGAATGTAATATTTTCGGGAAGTTTAAATTAAAAATATTTTCGGAACTTATTTAAGAATTTCTTTTTGGAATTAATTTTCTTCCGTTCTACGCTTTTTAGTTTGCGGAAAACCGATTTCGCAAATTATTAAAATTAGTCTTGATTTATTAGAATTTGACTTAAATATTTTATTATAGGTTTTTAAATATTATTTTAGGGTCTTATAATGTATTTCCGTAAATAATATAAATTTTTACGTTCGTTAGTAAATTCTTCCGAAAATGTTTCTGAAATTCTTTATATAACCTTTTTAATTATTTTAAACGTTCGGATAGTTTCGAAAATATTTTTCGTTTAATAAATTTAGATAAAATCGTCAAATGGTAATTTTTAAATATTTAGTCTTTTATTCTATATGTGAATTCCCAAAAAAAAAAAAAAAAAAGAACCCGCACCCGTCGGACCCCCAACCCCCGACCCCCCTCTTCTTTTTCTTTCTCTCTTCCCTACCCCGACTCCTCTCCCGATCTGCCCCTGTTCGCAGCCCCAGAACCCTAGCCCTCACCTCCTCCCATGCTCCGCCACCTCCTCCTCCTCCCTGCTCGCCGACCTCCAGACACCGTCGACCACCACCACAGCAACCACAGCAGCAGCAGCCGCGCGACAGCAGCCCACGCAGCAGCGCGTCAGCAGCGGGCGACAGCAGCAGCAGCAGGCCACGCAGCTCGCGCCACCGCCCGGCCACCGGCGAGCCCTGCTGACCACTGGCGAGCCACCCTTGTTCCCCGACGAAGCTTCTCCGGCATTTTCTTGTCCCGATTGTGTTGATTTCTTTCGGTATAAATTTCCGAAAACCCTAATATATATATTTGATTAATTGAGTATGGATTAGCTTATGAAAAGCTAAATTGGTTGTTTGTTTATGTATATATGTGCTGGAAGATTGATTTGGATAGGTTAATTGTGTGGTTGTGTTGGAATTATGGAAAAATTGGATTTTTGGCCGGGTTATGCCCGAATTTTTCGGATTCGTCCGTTTTTGCGATTTCGGACAAATTGATTATACAATATGTTTTAAAAGGTATCCAATTTCATTTTGGAACCGTCAATTTGAGAAATTTATGCAGAATTTATCGGAATTTGAATTTTAGGTCAAATTTTGGGTGTAATGAAATTGGGTCGTATAATTGAGCCGTTTCGCTCAATTGATTTTACAATATTGTTTAAAATGTATTTAATTTTATATTGGAAGTGTTGATTTGGGAAAATTGTACGTAATTGATCGGAATTGGATTTTTAGGTCAAAACTCCCGCGGGTTTAAATTGGATTATGTAATCGGGTTATTTTATTCAATTGACTATATAAATTACATTAGAATATGTTTAATTACATTTCCGAACCGTCAATTGATATGTTTTGGCAAGAATTAATCGGATTTGCGTTCCGGGCTCAAAAACCCTAATTGGGCTAAATTGTGTATTTCTTTTACTAGTTTTGAGCAATTGATTATTTGATATGTTATAAAATGTGTTTAATTGCATTTCTAAACATTCAATTTGATTATATTTATAGAATTTTAACGAATTGTATTTTCGGGCCCAAAACCCTAGATTTTAAGTGAGATTATGAAATTGGTTATTTGTATAGTTGTTTCGCTAAAATTAAATGTATAAAAGTAGTTGAAATGCCCCAAGTGATATTTGTATTAATCCGTTTTGATTTAGTTTTAACCTTAAATCTTAATAAAGTTATGCTTTTAAGTTCTAAGTTTTGGACACGTTTTCTAAAAAAAAAAGATCAATTGTGTTGTTTGTGTTTATTTAATTAGAATATGTGAATTATTGATTGATAGAATAGTGTCTAATTTAGTTTTCGATTTCTATCGGATCTAGGAAAGCTTTCTCGTGGGTCCACGAGCTAGTGATCTCTCTCCCTCTTATCTCGCTTAGCTAGCTTCGGATCCAGGTAAGTCTCTACTTACCTCTACTTATGGGTAATTAGTAAGGACGAGGCTAAGGCCAACTGTGTGTATTGTATGTTTTACCTGCCTTGTATGCCTTATGCGGTTGTGTGCTTTAATCTATATATTATCTGTGTATTTATGTAGCGCGGCTTGGAACCGAGGTACGTTCCCGTACTCTGGCTTATATGTACTAATATGGCATGGTACAAGGATGATATGGTGTGATGTGACATGCATGCTAGGTGTTTGATGGGGAGTTGTGGAGTGGGGGCTTGGAAAGAGAAAAATAAGCAAATAGGATAACCAAAGGGAAGTACGTCGGCTAATGCAGGTAAGAATGACCTAGGCATTTTATGATTAGTAAATGGATGGGAAAAGGGGGAATTAAATAAATAGGAGAGTGGAAGAAAGTAAAGTTGCCTGGGGGAAACTAGGGTTTGCATGGGAATGATAGAGTTGGCATGGTGGAAGTGTTAGGGTTTGCATGGGGTGGTTAAGGTCCGCATGGGGGCGAACCTTACGTATGGAAAGTTACTTTGGGGCGTAGGGAAGGTAATGGAAAGTTTGTTTGAGAGTCTGGAGACTCGAGGTGAAAAATAGTACGTAGGGTCATATAAGGGTACCTAGGGTTTGGGAAGGAAACCCTAATTTGAGAAGGTGGAAAAAAAATGAAATAATAAGAATAAATGAGGAGGAGTGAGGTATGAGGGAGAGTTGAGTCTGAGGGTCATGATTTGGGTTTCCAATGTGAGAAATGTGCTAAGTATGATAATTACAACGGGTGTTTAGTGGCCTAATGTAAGCATAGGAGATAACTCGGTAACCTAAACCGAGTAGGGATATAGCTAAGGCTAACTGTGTGACATGTGTCCTACGTGCCATGGATGTTCTATATGATTTATGCGTTGTGGTCTTAAAAGCCATTATTCTAACTGTTTCATGTGTGGTGTGGCTTGGAATCGGGTTGTGTGCATGTGTCCTTATTAGTATGTGATAGTACGCATATACCTTCAGTTTTGATGTGATGTGTTGAGATCTCTGACCCTGCATGACAAAGGTGAAATGCCCTCGAATAAGATACATTAAAACACTAACGACTTACAGAGAAAGATGTTGAGCCGAACCCAGACCGTTCCACCGGCTACAATAGTGGCAGGGCATGTGCCCTCGCGACCGTTCCACCGGCTATAATAGTGGGGGATTTCGTGCTCAACAAACCAAACGTAAAAGTGATAAGACATGGGAAGATACTAATATTTACAGTGGAATACCTTGTGAGTCGGGGCCAGACCGGTCCACCGGCAAATAATAGTGGCAGGGTATATTACCCTCGCGACCGTTCCACCGGCTATAATAGTGGCAGGGCATGGCCCTCGCGACCGTTCCACCGGCTATAATAGTGGGGTTCCCGCACTCACATGAATTGATAAAGACTATGATGTGAATCGACTATATTTTCCAGAGATCTAAAGAACGAGTCTACTCGATCGGGGCTGAGCATGTCCCTAAGTAATGCTCGGGGCTGGACATGTCCCTAAGTAATGTCCGCGAGGCTAAATGCCTAATTGGTTTGGTTCGGCATTTCCCATAAATGCCCGTTTGATAAATGCCCGATTCGGCTTGGTTTGGTTTGGCGTTGTCCAAAAATGTCTGGTTGGTTGGTTTAACATTATCCATAAATGCTTGGTTGGTTTATCTGAATCTTTTATCGGTTTAAGATATTACATATGTTTCGCATGTTATTATATGTGTATGGTAGGACTTGTGATGTGGGTTTGAGTAGGCATACTATTGTATCAACGTAATGCAACATGATTCAATATGCACTTGATATTATAGTTTACGTCTCTTCCATAAGGTAGGGTAGTGGGATTTACTCAGTATTGGACCCGTACTGATACTACCTTGGTTGAATGGGTCCTGTGATGATCCACTGATGGTGGGGAGCAGACCTCTTGTGCAGGTTTAAGATCGGACTGTTTTGGGGAGGAAGACTTGACTTGAGAGAGTAGGCAATCCGGATATTTATCCTTCGGGATTTGTTTTGTTTAATTGTATTCATCTTTGGAAGTTGCAAGTGTTGTATTTAAATCTCCAAGGGTTTTGTAATTGACTTCTAGTTTCTCGTAACGCTGTTATACTTTTAAAATTCGGATTTAATTGTTTGATTGGATTTAGCCTTAGCACTTAGTACTGGAACGGTAAGAGTGAACCGGTCTGGTACTAAGTGTGGCGGTAATACCCCCGAGTTTACGGTTTTATCATTTGCTTCCGCTAAACCTTTTGATTTTAAACGAAATTTTTCAGTAGTAAATTTGGGGGTGTTACACTATGTGTCTCACGTGGTCTTGCATGTTAGTATTGTGTAACGATTCACTCAATACCATATTACTGACGAGTTTATTTCATTATCCCCTATCTATTCAATGGACAATGTTTATCTTGCATGAATAATTTGAAGGTTTGGCTTGATGCCTTTTGGTAGGGATTGAGAGTCAGGATTCTCCGATTTTCGTCTGAACATCTCTTAATCCTAGTATTGCTTGTATTTTTTTGTCTCTTGTTATTTCTCCTTTTGTTATAATGTAACTCATTTGTCTGATCTTTTTGTATTTTTTAAGACAATGTTAATCAGTAATGAGACCACTATTTTGTTCTCATGTTGTAAATGTTAAATTAAATAAAGTAACATTTTAGCATCATCACTTAGTATAAGGATGCTAGACTTATACCGAATATGGTAATAATACCCATTATTTTTATAATTAGATTTTCCTATTACTCGTCCAGAAATGTATTCAGTTTAAGCCAAATGATGCATGCAAAAAGGTACTGCTCTATACCAGGACAGGCACAACTCCTTAGTCCTTCCCATGTATGTCCAACAAGCTGAGCTTTAAGGTTGTATATGATTCTCGAATTACGTCATGCAACAGCCATCTTAAGGAAGAAAACTCTACTTGATCAGTATTCAAGTTTCAAACTTTTAGGATGGAACCCATGGGCTTAGCAATTGAAACTAAAATCTTATGGTTACAATAAGAACTTACAAGACGAATTCATTGAAACATTAGCAGTACGATAGTAACAATACAGGCAGTGCATACACTGTAAGGCTAGTCTTCAAGCTCAATAATCTTGACTACAGATGAGTCCCCAATTTTCTCAAATACAACCACCTTGTCATGACTTTTGAGCAGTCCCGCGGCTTTGCCGTGATCTAGAGCTAGCTTCAAGGCATATTTTGCACCTAATGAGCCTGAACTAGCCTGCATCAAGGATATAGCATTAGGTGACTTTTGTTGATAAGATGTCAAGAACATCTGTGTGTATTTTCCATCAGGCTGCAGAGGTCCTTTTCTATGCAATTCGTAATCATTATTTGTCTATATGCTATATGGAGTTCATAACGGATTCTATGCTTACATAAATGGGAATCCAGTGCATGCATTGAAAACACAATCCCAACTATGCTTTAGCCTCCCAAGGCCGGTACAGTGAAATCTATTTGAGGAGAAAAGAGACAATTAGTATAGCCTTACAGTATCCGGACTAGCTAAGATTGGATAAATTCCTCGTACACCAAGCAGTTGCCGAGCCTGCATAATGAAACGCAACGCTGCTGTGATAAGCTCGCTAAACCTTTTAACTAGATGCACAGATATTCAATTCCCTTGTCTACACAGCAAGTTGCGCACGACTGTCTTTAGAATAGATTCAAAATGGTCTATACCTGCAGTGAACCAGTGAAGGTCCACTTCAATGAATCTGACTTGAGACTAGGGATAACAATGGCTAGAACTGGCACAGACGGCCTGTATTTTGCGATCAACCTGTTGAGCAAGTTGAAAAAGGGCGGGGAAAATAAAAATAAAAAAATCAGACAGCGTCTTGAAACGAATCAATCACCTTTATTTCCTCTGGTTTGCAGCTTATACTGCTAATAAAGATGTTTCTAATATATGTTTCAGAATTTAAATGCACCTTGCGGCTCTCCCAGATGATGTGAAAACAGCGAGAAGTGCAGCCCTGACCTTGACAGCAGCACGTACCTTCAAAGTAGAAGAAGTATCAGTATTTCACTTGATCGTTGCTAATGCAAAAAGAGAAAGTACATTGTATCTAGCAGTAATTCCATCAGTACCGCTGACGAAGCAACAGATTCTGCGTGAGACATTGGCTCTCCTACATGTGTGATGATTCGCTTAAACATTGATGCTTGGTTGTAAACATTTTCAGCCTACAGACAACGAGTACATATTTTCCACATCATCAAAGATTTTGGACGTAAACAACATCAATGCACAAGGCGCAAGTCCACCGCGTCAGTACAGCAAAAACAAAGCAGGAAAGTAGTAATTACTTCAGCACAAATCCTCCCAACAGTTTTAACTGTTTCAACGGGATACATGCCCTGGAATGTCTCCACTCCTAATAATATGCCATCAGCTCCTGGTAGTAGATGCATTGGAAGCAACAAATATCAACATAGGTATACACAAGTAGCAAGTACTGATGGTCAGACACATCAACTAACTACACAAACCGTCAAGAACCGCATTGGCAACATCGGTAGCTTCTGCACGAGTTGGTCGTAGATTTGCAGTCATACTGTCCACTACTCGAGTAATGATAACAGGTTTTCCAGCCATGTTACATCTATGTACAGCAGACTTTTGAAATAGAAAGACCTAGAGAAACATCAATGTACCAAATGTAAATCAGCAGAATTTTGAAAGAGATAGGAAGGACTGAAACTAATATCCCAGAACCTAAAATCACACTAATAATGCCCGAAATTAACACCAGTTTCGGTCTTGATTGTGCATATATGCCTATGAAAAGAGATTCTAAGATAGCAACCGGCAAAGTGATGGTATAAATTTTTTAGGTGTAGCCCTTCTTACAAACCATTTCATCGAATACAGAAACCAAATCAAAGGAAAGAGAGAAAAATAAAATTCAGAAATCTAGAGAGGAATTATCTGATCAATCAATCATATGTAATAAAGAAGATAACATACCTTTTCAGGTGGTAAGTCAATTCCAAGGTTCCCTCGAGAAAGAATAACGCCATCGGCTTCCTTCAGTATCTCATCAAAATGCTTCAGGCCCTACATATACAGATTATCAAGCACAAACTATAAAATATTGAACAACAGGAGTGAGGGATAGATTAGAAGCAACTAACATGCTATTTTATATATATGTGTATTTACTGATTTATTTCCCATGCAGCGTCTCACCTGCACGGTTTCCACTTTGGCAAAAACTTGAGTTTCGTGAAGATCTTGAGTTTTGAGGAAATCTTTAAGCTGCAGAAGAACATAAAAGGGGCAGATCATTACATGTACTCAACTAACAGAAACCAATGATGATATCGGACGACATTTTTAGAGAGAAATAAAAATAGTACTACTTATGGGCATTATGTTCAAGTTGATAAGAAACTGACCTCTCGAACATCATCTGCATGGCGGGTATAATGCAGAGAAATAAAATCAACTTTGTTAGTAGATCCCCAAGTCGAAATGATCTGTTTCGAAATTCCAAAAGAAAGGGACAGTCAAAGTAAGATTGGTTTTGGTTTTGCCCTAGACTATTATTAGAGCTGTACAAATGCGGGCACAACACAAACAGGTGTGCGGACAATATAGCGCAGAGAGAGAGGGAATGTGTCTGACTGACTTAATGAGTTGGCATGACAGAGAAAAACATGTAGATATATACGTCGGTCGTTTGCAAGTAAAGTTACAATTATACGCGTGAGTGTCTGATTAATTGCTACATATGTCGTGTCGTCTAACAAAGGAGAAAAGGTTCTATCACAAGACAGGAGTGCCTAACTGATGACAATTAATTAATTAAAAGAACAAGGAACAAAGTCATGAACTGCAAACCTGCTTATCAAGATCAGTCAGAGTAGGCAAGTCAACACGGAGTTGAGACACATGCATGTTAAACACAGTGCCCGATAATGTAGCATTGTTCTTTACAAGACAGATGACATCCGAACCTTCTGTCTCCAAAACCTGACAAATTTTTTTTTTAAATCATCATCATCAGGTAATTATGCAGGCAGTACGATCATAAAATGGAAAAACACTTGGTTCTATCTTTCAATGCTTCACCTCAAGCCAGACGGACGTATTTTCACTTCCGGTGAAGAGATACTGCCCGACGAAAATCGTGTCGCCCTTCTTAACTTCCTGAAAGCAGGCAATCAAAGATAATGACGAATCTAGCTATGCTATTGTACACAAATTCATTCTCCCGCCTGAAACAACACTGTTGTGCTAATTCGTAATAATTAGGAGGAGATAATAATTGAAGAAGAAGGTGTATATATATGTATGTACCTGAGAAAGACCAGAGTATTTGATAGGTAAGATCTCAGCAGATGGTTGTTTCGTAGTATCTGAAGTTATTGTTATTAAGTCATCGGCCTGAAGCTTAATGGCATTCCCACTTTTGTTAAGAACCTGAACTTCTGGACCTACAGTATCCAACATAACCTGAATACCAAAATAAGAAAACCCCGTTGTAGCAATATGTTCGGAATTGAAACTAAACAGCTATATATATACAGACACGCGCACACATACATGCATATAAATTAAGTATACTTACAGCACATAGCTTCTTAGCTTTTTTAACGGCAATTCTCAAGTTATCAAGAGATTGCTGATGATACTCGGCATCAAAAGAAGAGAAATCAAAACGTGCAACTGCATCAACAATGGCAGGAATATAATGTCAAGCTAATTAAAGACAAATAATCAAATCAACCCATATATATATATATATACACAGAAGAGGAGGTGGAGGAGAAATTCAGGTACCTGACATCCCGGCATTAAGACAAGCTACAATTGTGTCAACAGAGCGAGATTTTGGTCCAAGTGTTACAATAATTTTGGTCAATGATACAAAATCAGCCTGCACATATAACATATAATTTAACCATAATTGAAGATTTTAATCAGCGAAATACTATTGGTTGATGAAGCTAAGAATTAAGAAAGATTGAATTCCCGATTCTTAGTACTAGTACTTGGTTAACAGTGAAAAGATATCTGCATTGCATTTGCAGAAGTAATAACGCAACACTGGACCATCATAAGAAACGAATATAATTTTCGATACAGAAAGAGAAGGTGTGTCTGTGTGTGGACATACGGATTTGGAAGGAGTGAGAACGGAAGCGAGCCGAATTGGCTCATCCACTAACATCTGACCGCCCTGCATTTCTTCTCCAATTCCGGAAACCCCCACTGATGAGAGAGATACAAACAGATGATGACTCTGATACTGCTTACCCCCTCCCCCCGGGGGGGGGGCTTTTATGCAGGAGGAGGAAGCAATAAGAAAGGGATTCCCAAGTGAGCGTCGGGTACTCCACTGTAAGAGGAGGGTGGTGGTCTCCTCAAATTGACTAATTGAGTGAGGGAAAGTAAGCGGACAAGAAGTTAGTTGAGGTGGATGTAGCTATTAGTACTATGATGATGTTAATTGCCAAATATACCCCCAACCCCCACTGTGCTGCTGCTGCGTATTGAATAATATTGATATGATGTGTCCCTATTGCTTGTACTGTACTCGAATCATCCTTTGTGTTATTGCTTGTCACTGTCGATGATCCACGTTGGTTCTCAATATACATGACCCTTTACTCGTCAGGGCTTGTTTGGTAAGGATATAATGGAGATAGAAAAAAATTATTTTAGTTTATATTTTTTATATTAAATATTTAATAATAATAAATATATTTTTAATAAAATACTTATTTTAGATTAAATTAATATTTAAAATAGATATTTATTATAATAAAAATATTTAATTTTAGCTAAATTATACAAGATATATAAATTATAAAGATAATTTTTTTACGCCTATTATCTTCTAACCAAACGAACACTTAGAAAATGAAAATCCAACAGGGCAACTGCTGTCTGCTGAGCACCACAATTGACCACTCGTTTCCCTTTTAATCCACCATATCTAATAGTTTTTGGGCTTGTCCTCGACTAATATTAGATTAAATGAATAAAATTTTATAAATTTAAAACATATAAATTAGTAATAATAACAATATTAATTATAATAGCAACTACGTATTAAATATTTTAACATGGTTCAAATCAAATAAGTTAAGGAGAATACATTTTTTTTATCTCTTATGTTTCATATCCGGTTCAAACAAATAATTTTTAGCTTAAAAGGAAAATGAGAGTTTAGTAACATTCACCTTTTTCATAATAATAATAATAAATCATTGGTAAACTAGAATAAAACTTGAGATACAACTACCATATCTAACATAATATGGGTGTCTCGACATCTACCTTAAACTAAATAAAGGCTAAATGAACCGCAATTAATATCATATTACAATAATAAAAATATATACAATATATTAATACACTCTAAAACACACACAAACAGAGATAATTTGGTTCGCAGGTAAATATACAACCAAAATAAATTGACGATTCTTCTATAAAACATTGATGAAACCAAAATAAGCATCTATCTACTTCTCTCCTCGGCCCTAAAAACAAACCACTTGATATAATATGCCTACGATCAACTTGCACTATGTCCCCAGCTCACCTAATAATCACATGTCAATCATCGTAGCGACCCATTTAGAAACAAGTATAGCATCGGTGCAACATCGCGATACTAATTAAAGCATGCTAAGACCAACACTGCATACACATACACATACACATTTGAATCATGTAGATGCTTATACAATCAATAGCATAAAATAGAATTATGCTAATCACATAACAATCATAATCACATGCATATCAACCATATAATCACTCGTACCCTCAAGTATTGACAAATCAACTCATATTCTTAGTTATAAAAGAATGAGATCACGTATTATAATTTTATCATTAGTGGATATCCGCTCGACAGAGTCAATTAGCATCTCGGACCTCATTCCATATCAATGTCAATAATCATATGGTACAAACCGCAACCTATTGAAGAAATCATGCGTCGGCGGAGATGCACTCCGAAAATAGACATGTACCTCAGTATGTTCTAGAGGCATGAGTCTTATATATATGCTTATTCTCTATGACATTTAGCCCATAAAGTAGAACATCTTCCTAGACTGAGGGAATGTATATCAGTCTGAATAGAGTACATTGCAGTACACCAACTCGTCAGCCTATGGATCGCAACTCACTGATGTGATGTGGGTCGCAACCTAATATATAATATCAAGGGTCATAGGCTCATAGCCTATAGTCTTAATATTAATATAGAGGATAATCATCCTAAACTCCCTTATCTTTCATCTTAATTCCATGTGTTGTATTCCGTAGCGATCAAAGAATAACACATAGAAAAGCCAATATCAATAATATTCGATAATCTCACAAGATTCAACCTTATCAAATAATGATAGAGGTTAATCTCTCAATGTCCAACCCTTATTAAATCATTTCTCATATTAATCATAGCCTCTTAAGGTTAATCATATTGTATGATTATTATTATACACCTTTTGCAATGTTACCTCCTAACTCATGTATCAAGTTACACCATTATTGTAGTCCATTACCATAAAAAATTATGCCATTATAACTTTGTAGACAATATCAAAGGGACCTCATTCAGACCACCATGTGGTATAAGCCTTTTAGGTATATTTTATTCATTAGCAAAGATCGAAGCCTTATATACCAAGATTTCAAGGTTATATCAATCATATATCAAAGTTGGGATCACAAACCTAACCAATCAGGTGGTATGGTGCACCATTTGAATGCTTGTAATCTTAATTCAATCATATGTCTTTCTTGGTATGTCTTTCTTGGTATGCCAATAAAGTGGTTTGTATTCACCCATTAATTGGTTTTAAGCCTTTTGGAAGTGTTTTCAAGCTTTATGTCGTCAACTCATTTTCTCAAACTAGTTAAATGGTTTGAGCTAAAATTTTCATGTTTTATGTTTCTATACCTAGTTGAATTTTTTAACTAACCAATCAAATGGTTCTTGGAAACTAGCAAAGTGGTTTATGAACTAGTCAAATGGTTTATGCATAAAACCACATATTTTAACCATTTTCACACTTATTCGAACCACATATACTTAAAAATCCATATCTAACTTATCAAATCATAATATCTTGCTTTCAAACTTTTTTGAATCATTTAAAAACATGTTTAGAATGCAAATCATGCCTTGAAATCGTAATTAAAACACCTAGCATGCATCATTCACACTATTCTTCCAAAATCATTCATTTTTGGAGCTAGCATATTGTTTTTGTGTGAAAACATATGCTCAACACATATATCATGCTACTAAAATGTTATTTTTTATTTTTATAGGCATAATAATAATTAACATATCAAAATTTGATAGACTATGTCTCATGATTTTATTAAAAATCATATACACATGCTCAAAAATTCTATAAAAAAAAAAACTAGAAAAATAAATTGACTCCACACATGCTCAGATATTCGAACCAAGCTAGGTAAAATCACACTATATCTCTTGAAGAAAAAAATAATAGCCCTAGAAAAGAAATCCCCTTAAGCTCTTGGATTATAAGATACATCCTTCTCAATGTACCTAAAATTCAATACCTTGCCCATATCTCAAATACCTATTTCTTATTACCTTCAATACCACTCTAAATCTTTTTGGAAAAAAATCAAAAACTATTTGGATGCCTTCTGTAAGGTTTTTAGAAGGTTTTGAGCAAAAATATCAAGAGTTTCCTACTTATTCAAACACAAGCAGGTGCAAGAGGTTGAAGATGCAAAGAAGATGTGTTTGAAGTTACTTTCTTATTTATGTTTATGGTATATTATTTGGGTGGGTGGTTTACTTCCCCCAAATTTTGTATAATCAAAGGAGACTTAATGAAGAGGAAATCCTTGTGGTCATGGCATCCTTTGCAGCTAATGTAAAGGTTCTATATGATGGTCCAATAGGAATCAATAGCAAAGCATGATAATGGTGCCCTATACTCACTAGTTCTATCACCCACTATAAGTCAAAAGTGATGTGTGTATGATCTTAATCCCAAATAAACAAGTTTAGGAAATATATTAAATAATATAAACATGGTTTAAATGATCAGGTTAGACATAATTAGCATTGACCTTATACAAAATCATACACTTAACCACCAAATAACATTTTTCTCAAAATATCCTTTTAACTTTAAATAAGGGATTCAATCTTGAATAAAATTTGTATATGATATTAATCCCAAACAATTGACCTTATAAAAATCATATTTTTTAATTTTTAAAAATACACTTATAGCATTTTCTCAAAATATTCCCTCAAAATACACATATACACCTCATATGGCAAACTAGGTTTTCAACCCTTAAAATGAATCTTTTTGCCCCTTCACATCTTTAATATAATTCCTCTAATCATATTTTCGTTCTTATATGATCATAAAATAACATAATTATTGTTTCAAAAATGTGGGATATTACAATGCACATCATAATTTTATCATTTAACATTAGCTTTTAGAGTATCACAAAAAAAAAACTTTAAATATCGCTCTTATACCCTATTTTACTACTTTCTTCAAAGAATTTCCTAAATCATTGAATAAAGAGTATGAGGCATTATTAAGTTTTGGGGTTGCATTGAGTATGGTGCAACCACCCTTAAACTTATAGTATATGTTCGGTGTACCTTCATAATTACAAGTAGTGTACAATTAATTATTAGCACACTACAATTATATTCAGTGTGCACTTATACTTTTTTTTGTACCTAAATAACATTGAATATACCACAATTAATTATGGGTGTATTGTAATTATAATTAACATACACTAAAGAATATACTACAACTGTAATGGTAGTTTCACCATGCTCGTTGCAGCCCCTGCACCTAATAATTTGCTTGAGGATTCTAGTATGATGAGGTTGTTGGACTTGATCATGAATTGAAGAGGTTGTCAATAACTTTTCTTCCAACATAAATAATGTGGCATACTAGACAATGAATGATCGAATGAAAACCAAACAATACTATATCGTATGACTTGGAAAATTATCACTAGTCATTAACCACTATATTTAACTATTTTATTTTATTTAGATTATTAAAAATAGTATAAATTCTAAAATGTTATGTTTAAAAATATTTAGTTAGACAAAAAAAATTCACAAACTATGCCTATGAGAATAATAGTTCATGACCACCTCAACACTTAACCGAGAGACTAAAAGTAATTACTTCAAAGGTTCTTAAAACAAAGAACAAGAATAACAAAGAAGATATAAATATTGAAATTTCATGTTCTATAAAAAATTAAGCACTTATGGAAGGAGGATTTCCTCTTCCCTTAGTAGTTGTTGCTTTGATTGATATAAATGGATCAATACCCATATTTGGGTGATCTTTCTCTCTAAATAAATTAACTTTTTCTCAATTTTTTTGAGGAAAAAGGGAGAAAAACACAAATAAATAATAAAAACATGCGTAAATAATTGGGGATAGGGGCTGATTCACGGGAAGGTAAAAGGAGGAATATGGTTTTTTTTTCATATTTTATTCTTGATAATATTTTTATATTAGATTTTCTTAAATTTGGTTATTAAAAATTAAATTATTATACCAAAATAATTCTCCTTTTTTTTTTTACAAATAGACATTTATATTGATATAGCTTTAGTATAAATATTATTTAAAATATTATCTTTTAAAAGTTAAATAAGTGGAATATAACTTGCAACTTAATTTATAAAACCATCAATATAGATGTAAATTTGAATTGACTTTTTTAATTGATTTCATAACAATTTTTTTGTACTTAAAATTTTTTATGGAATCAATTTTACGGAGCATCAATGTGAATGCTCTAAGAATTTTACACCAAAGAACAAAATGACACCAAACAATAATTTGTACAATTCATTGGAAATGTCACGGCATGAAAAAATAATTCACCTTGAGGCTAATTTTCTTTCTCAATGGTATTTAGTTTCAATGATTGATCGAAGTCATCCCTCAGCTCATGAATTAATACAGTTCGATTTGACTAATTCCCTTAGTTTAATAAATTAAATTTTAATACTTATGCCATATGATTGACTGCACCTATAATATAGGTGCAACATTTTGACGTCACCATGATATCAACATTTTATAAAAATAAAATAAAATATCTCACTATAATTATTAGAAAAATAAATAAAAAAGTATACCCTAATTTTTCTAGAAAAAATGTATAAAGTAACACACATATTATATATATATATATATCATCACTATTAAACTAATATTTTACTGTTGTTGAATTGATTTTTTACTAGTGAGTTGATCTTTTACCATTATTCTATTTAAAAATAATCTTTCACCACTAATATGCTAATTTTTCAGCACTAATGTACTGATTTTTCACCTATAAATTGATCTTTCACTACAATTATTATTCTACTTAAATATTGATTGTTCACCACTATTACTATTTTACTTTAAAATTATCACAACAAGAAAAGTGAGTTTATACGACGATTTCTATGATATTAGGGCGACAAAACAGATTTTGTTGCCCTTGGCTATATTTTGGGCAATGAAAATATATTGTTGCCCTTCTTTTCTTTAGGGCAAGAAATTTTATAATCGTTACCTTTCTTTCTTTAGGGCAACAAACTTTTATAATCGTTACCCTTTGTTATAGTGGAGAAATCTATGGGCAATGATATTATTTTTTGTTGCACATAATGTAGTTTGGGCCACGATTTTTTTTGTTGCCTATACTTCACTTATGAGCCACAATTTTATTTTTTTGTCGTCCATACTTTAGTGTTGAGCAACAATATTTTTTTTGTTGCCCATACTTTAGTAAATGGCTGCTAAAAAATTTCAATCTGGCACTTTATGGTGTGTTTAATATAGGAAGTGTGCTCATTATATGTTTAAATGAAAACTTATAATTTAAGGAATATGTTCAAACGTGTGTTTGTTCAAAATATGTATGTTATTTTTTCTGTTAAAAAAGGGGGCGCTTTCTAGGGGGCAACAATTTTTGATAGGTAAGGAATCTATTCTCGATTATTTTGAGCTACAAAAATAAAGGCAAAAAAATTAATCTTGTCACACAAAAATAAGTTTTGGGCAGTGATTATATATTTTTTCATCCATTATGCACTTTTCCCTGGCACCCAAAATTTTTACCTCGGCCGCCAGACTACTAGTTTCGCCCAAAATTGTACACATAAACAAAATAGAAGAAAATTTCCCTCTTCATTTCATGAAACCCTAATCCTTAATTTTGCCCAACCTTGATTCAACCACTTATGGTTCATCTTCTTCATTTTCATATGCTAATCTTCTTCCCTCTTCACTAACTTTATTGAAAAAAGTAGAAATTTTCGAAATCTTCTTCTCTAGTTTGATAATTTTGCAGTTGTAGGGCTTGTTCAACAGTAGTCATCTTCCTCCATATGGTTTTCTAGGTAGCAAACGGTGGTAGGTCTTATTTTGCCGGATTATTTTTCTCTTTACTTGTTTCAATTCCCTTAAATGTGTCTTTTTAATCAAGTGTTGTATGTGCGTGTATGTTGCTAGTTTGATAAAAAAATTTGATTGTATGTTGCTGGTTTGATAATTTGTTGTTTTCCCTTCATTTGCAATTCCCTTCAATTGGGGGACAAGGTGGTTTAGGATGAGTAAGGTTTGAATCATACTACATATGAAATGCTATGTTGCTTGAATTATACAACAAGAAAATCGAACTTCTTACTGTTTTACCACATATGAAATGTTGTCTGTAGGTTTAAATTATACAACTAAATCTTACTTGGGATATGCCTAAACATCTAAAAGAGGTTGTGTGTTTAACATGACCTATACTTCAATTAAATGGATTCTAACCAATGTTATTTTTGCTAAGCTCTTTGCTGAAAAATCTCTGATTTTAATTAGAACTTTTTTTAGTTGAAAGAAATGGCCAATTATAAATAGATACCATTGTATATCTCTTTATAATCTTAATTTATGTTTTTTTATTTCATGAATTACATATTAACTTGAAGCATTTTTTGTGGTGTTGCAATATACTTAATGAAGCTGAATATGCAGAACTGTAGATAATATTATTCATTTTTTGGTGGTCTTTCAAGCTAGATAGCATAAATGATTTTTGTGGTATCCATTAGGCATAAATTTTGCCAATTTGTATATTGCGGTGTCATATACTTTGACATTCGAATGACATTTGTTTTTGGACAATGATATCGTAATCTATGCATGGTTTAGATGATATATGATTGTACAGGGTAATGAACTATGGTGGAGTATCTATATGAATGATACTACATTACATCATAATCTATTATTATGAATATATAATACCGGTCTTTGGGCTACAAAATATTTTTGTAGCTTGAAAGAAAGACTAAAAATTGATTTTGTTACAAAACAAACAATAGGGCCACAAACGAAACAACTTTGTCGCACAAAAGTGGGTCTAGGCAACAAAAAATATTCATCGCACAAAAAAGTCTTAGGGCGACAAAACATCTTCGTTACACAAAAGAGGTTTAGGACGATAAAACATATGCATCGCACAAAAGAGGTTTAAGGCGACCAAAAATATTCATTGCACAAAAAGAGGTTTAAGGCGATAAAATTTTGTTTTCATCGCCCTAATCAAAGGCAATGGGCTTGTGGTGAAAAAATTATGAAACAAAAATTGTAGCCCAAAGTTTGGGCTACATAATTTTTTTCTTAGGCGACAAAATAATTTGTTGCCCCAAGTATTATTTCTTATTGTGTATCTTTTACCACTAATATACTAATATCTCACCACTAATGTACTGATTTTTCACCACTAATTTGTTGATTTTTCACCAATGAATTAATATCTTATCATTAATGTATTGAACTTTTACCACAATTACATATAGATATATATATATGTTTATCATACATTTAATTATCTTTCACCTCTATTAAATTAATCTTTCAACAACATTAAACTGATTTTTCATCAGCATATTGATCTTTCATCATTATTCTACTCAAAAATTATCTTTCACCACTATTATACAAACATTTCACCACTAATATGCTGATTTTTTACCACTAATGTACTATTTTTTTTACTACTAATGTATTAATCTTTCACCACTAATGTGTTCATTTTTTACTGGTACGTTGATATTTTCCTAGTATTGGTCTTTCATCAATGAGATAATTTTTTATCATTATTTTGCTTAAAACTAATCTTTCAATGCTAATGTGTTGATTTTTTACTTATTTTTTTTATCAAAAATATATTAATATGAATGTCTAGTTATAAAGTAAAATTTTAGAAATATTATGATATATTTTTTTAACAAGCCAATGTGAAAATAAATTAATTAGAAGAAAATTAAATTAAAAAAGGTAGTGTAGCACTTGTTGCATGGTGTTAACAAGTTGCACAATATATATATTTTTAAATTCATATCTTATTTTTAGGCTTATTTATTGAAAAAGTCAAATCTAAGGTCGGAAAAATTGGCTAAGTTCAACTCAGTTTATTTATAAATTAGACTTATAAGTTCGGTTTTATTCGTTAAAAATTATATTTATCTTATTCATTTAGTTAAATAAATCGAACTCTAATTTTATTTTAATTTTGGTTATTATGAATTAAGTCTAAGTATAAAAAAGCTCAGCTAATTCGATTTTTTATGATCCTACCATAATTTTATCATTCTTGCAACCACCCAGGATTTGGGGGAGGGGGGATCTAAAAGACCTTCAATAGGTACTATTTCCATTTATGAGCCAACTAACACTTTCCTTTAAAGTTCAGACTGAAGAGCTGGAGCGGATAAGGTTCACAAATTTTGTGCATATCCAAGATTGGTGGGGAATTTATTAGAAACCGGTAGTAAATTGTCTGAGGTTTTTAGTTGTGGACTTCTTGTGGGTATCGATCGGGAAGTGTGTGTATATATATATATATCTATTGGACCGCATGCACGCAAGAGGCATCTGGCCGGATATGGTCCGAATCTATTAGAAACTTGAATTCCTATAAGTTGTATGCTAGATTTTGAACTCGTATCAACAGGTGATCATTCAAAAGTTTTTATAATAGAAAGTTACGAAACCTTACTAGACTGAAACAAATTAAGATACAATTAGTGGTTGTAGATAATAGATCAAAAGCAGAAATTGAATTATCAAATAATAGCATGGTTACGTCGGAAGAAAATATATGACTAACCCTTTATTTGAAGATCCTTATAAAAAAATTTATTATTTATATAAAAAAAGGCTAAACTATTTTTAAAATAAATAATTATCTTAAATAATTACTTTTGATAAATAATTTTAAATAAGCCTTAAATTTCTTATAATTGATTCTAATTTTGTGATGATGATTGTATTGACTTAGATTCTAATATAAAATTTTAGTATGATAAAAAAAATAATTATTTAATCAAATTTAATTATTGAACATTATTTATTAGTTAAATAATATTGAATTTTGGCTTAATATATAATTACATGTGTGTGTGTGTGTAAGTGACAAATAAAAGGTATTGTGAAGAGATTCTATTTAAATATAATATTGTAATATTTAAATAAAATTAAAAGCCCCGAGAAGGGATAAGTTTTGGCCGGATGAAAGCACACATCTTGGATACTTAAACATTATTAATTAAACATTAATTTCTTGTTTGATCTTCAAATTGTCAAACAAGACTAAGTTTATAATTCTTTGGTTGGCATATGTTCGAGTGCCAAACCCATTTTTCTCGCAACAAAAATTTGCCAAATATCTGTGTTTAACAAAAACACTCTGTCATAACCACCCTAATTACACAGAATAAAATTCTTATTCAGGATAATCTATGCAAGAGGGGTTTTCAGATTGCAAATAGATGTCCTCTGTGTTTAGCAGAAGTAGAAACCAGAAATCATCTATGGTTTGCCTGTACTTACTCAAAGGAGGTCATAAACAGCATTTATGCATGGATGGGGATGCATAGAAGAGTAATGAACCTGCCTCATGAATTTAGATGGTTCAAAAGACATAATAGAGGGCAGAAGTGGATAAAATACTGGAGGAGAAGTGGATTGGTAGCAACTATCTACTATATTTGGAGGGAAAGAAATGACAGAATTTTTCAAGAGAAGAGAAGAACGCCTCAACAGCTTCAAAGTTTGATCCGTCTTGAGGTGATCTCTAAGGTTCTAGGCAAGTTTAGCCCAAATCCTGAGTACCAAAGCATTGTACAACATATCCAAACCTAGATTTGGTTTTTGTCCCTTATTTAGTTTTTCTTTACTTGTTTTGAGGCTGAAGTTGTACATCCTTGCATTTGAATAAAACAAGTAGTCTGATTTCTTCTAAAAAAAATTGCCAAATATTTGATTTAGTTACATTATACATGACTTTTACTTGTACTGGCAATGGCCGATAGAAATAACTTTTTTTTTTACGTAAGCTCTCTTAGAATAGTCACAAAATAATTAATAAATGCCCCCACAATACAGAAAAGAGTGAATAAGAGTTTCTATCAAATTAGCCATCTTTTAGTATTACTTATTTTTAATAATTACTTTTAGATGAAAACTAATTTTATAAATCTATTTTTTAAAAAGTATTTTAGCAAGTAAAATATAGGTTTCTTTTTTACTTTTGTTGTATAGGTGATTAATATTAAAAAAAAAAACTGCTTATTTTACTTTATTAGTGTTTGGTTTTTATTTTAATACAAATGTACTTTTTATTTTTCATCTTCAAATTTTATCTTCCTATATATATCTTTTCGTAATAATTATTATTATATAAATTCTATAATATTAAATATTAAAAATCATATGAAACATATATATATATATATAATGTACTAAAAATTATATAATAAAATTTATAAAATTATTTTTTAAAAATTATGAACAATCACTAACCAAATTTTATAAAATTCACTAACATCTAAAATTCAAATAGTGATAATGAGAAAATTTTATATTATGCAATGAACATTTTGACATTTATAATAAACATCATAAAATCAAATAGCTAAATGACGTGCATGGTAAATATCATCAGCAATCCTACACCGTAATATTTTCATTTCTCTAGCAGCTCTACCCTCTACATGTTGTCCAATATCCTTATGTCTATTGTTTTCTTTATATATTTCTCTGCTACAAAAATCATTAAATAATATATCATCCATTCATTCAGCCTAACAAAATTGTGGATTGTCATTGTTGCAATGACAATGAGCATTTGTTGTTCCAAACTATAATTTGACATTTAATTTAAGATGAAAAATTAGCATTCAAAACACCAAAGGAACGCTCAATCACATTTCGCACTGACGAATGTAAATGAGTGAATAACTCATCATTTTCTTATGGACCACAAACTCTTTGAAAATTAGATAAATGATACCTTGTGTACTTGAATGGAGCAAGATAGTCCGATGTATTGCGATAACCTAAATCAACTACATAATATTTACGTACATAAAATGTAAGTTCATGTTATTCAACTATAGTAGTTTATACTTAATATATAAATTAATGTTCTATTTACCCCGAGGAGGGTGAGGAAAGTTTTTGTTGGGATCTCGAATACAATATTGGAATATTCGAGAATCATGATAAAATGTAAGTTCATATTATTCAACTATAGTAGTTTATACTTAATATATAAATTAATGTTCTATTTACCCCGAGGAGGGTGAGGAAAGTTTTTGTTGGGATCTCAAATACAATATTGGAATATTCGAGAATCATGAGTTGAACCCTCGCATCCAACTTCCGCAAATATGAACAACATATTAAAAGAACAAACTACTATAATATTTTGGTAGCACACTCTCTTAAGATTACTATAGGGAATTTGTTCATTCTTTGGAACACAAGCATCAATATATGTTCTATCTATCACTCCTACACAATCTTTAAAATAAGGACAAAGTCTTGAATCATTTATGATCTCAAGAGGGACCTCGTCAGAGCTTCGATGAGACCTCATAATTTCACCAGCAATCTTTGATATAACAATTAAAACCTTGTTGAAATATCTACTAATGGTCTCTCAAGAGTGTTGAAATCAATATTGCACAACTCTATTCCTTTCATTGTGACTAATTGTACATATAAAAAAAATTGTCAATTGTTCTTCAACAATTACATTATAAATATCACTTAGCAACCTTCTTGATCTTAAAAAACTTGATAACCTTAGAAAAGAATCCTTCTTCATTCTAAATAAATCGTGACATAGCCTATTATAACCATTTAATATACGTTAAACAAACTGGTGACCTGTTTAAGAAGAATCCAAACAAACTTTATTCTCAATATATGTCTTCATTCTCTTTCACAAACGTTGTAGTATAAGTAAAAGTAGTAGTAGTCCTTTTTTTTCGATCATCCATCTATTCAAAATGAAGGCATCACTTGTATTACACATATACGCAATATATATTAAATTAATAAGAATGCATAAAATATAATATTGTATCCCACTAAAAGCTAATTCAAATTATATACAACAAGCAACATTTACATTTTTCATCGAAGAACATGAATACTTCAAAGCTAATTCAAGAAAATATGATATGCATTTCATTAACCAAAGTCTATCAAAGGTAGATCATTTAAGGAATGGATGATATAGATAAAAGTCACATTTTAAGAAAATTACATAAGTTCAACATAAAAAAGAGAATTTATACTTCATGGTTTTACAAATAGAAATAAAAAAAAAAAACCTTAAAGAAACTAGTCTTCTACAAAATACCATAATAACCTAACGTCCTTGATCAATTCTTAGATGGATACCTTAAAGATTTCAGCCAAACATTATGTTTTTGGGGAGCCATATACATCTATATGTCTTTATTATCAGGATCCTTGAAAGCATTAGTACCGAGGATAAATAACTCATCAAAAATTTCATCAGCCATAGCATTTAGAATAGCCAAACATTCTTTTATGGTGGGGGTTGTTGAAGCTTGAGGTGTTTGCAAAAGAGGATCATCGTTACTCTTAAATGCAACTTTACACAATTGTAGCAACATATTATCAAGCTTTTAAGTAGCTGACTCATTTCTCTTACGAGAACTAGATTACTAACTCTTAGAATGCTTGTTGCTTAAATTTTCCTTTCGCCATGCCCCACCATCTGAATCACTAAAATCACAACCCTCAATCTCAATGACTTTTTGGCATTTAGAAGGACCCATAATACTTATTCTTAACTCGTCATCATCCTTATCGAAACTTGGATGAGTCCCTTAAGATGGAGCCCATGAATGTTCTCCGGTTGCATAAGTATCACTAAAGATTAACTGAAGCTCATCTAAATAGGCAATTGGCTTTTACAACTTGGATTTTGCTACAAAAAACAAATTGAAATTATTACAAGTTATATATATATAATAATAATAATAATAATAATAATAATAATAATAATAATAATAATAATAATAATAATAAATAAGTAAAATATATATATAATTGTAATTTTCCAAAATAAATATTTTCCATCTATCCTCCCCACAAGTGATTGTACCTATTATTGGGTCTCTCTTAAGTCGGGATTCACTTTCAAGTTTCACCCATACTAAGTAATCTTTTTTTGTTGAGGTAAAATTATTTTTATTACCCATGGTTTGATATTATTCATTTCTCTTCAACGAGAGATGATCCATCCGCCCACACTATTCTCCACTACTATGTACTTAAAAAACTAATCTTCCCTACCATTCACCCCTCCTATATAAATTAAAAGCCTAGAGACTCTGCATGTGACCATCTATCCCACAACCAACACAAACACTTCCGTCAATCCCCAATACACTACAAAAAACATAGCGCATAGAAGAAGATAAAAACCAAAAAGATGAAGCCAATAGAAAAGTAGCCAAAAATTGCAATCCCTCGAATTTTTAAAACCCTATATTTTAATAAATAAATTTTATTTTGGATAAATTAGCTTTTAAATATTTTTAATTTAATTATTTTATGGATTTTTGAGTGTATGAAGTTTAGTATAAATATTTTAATAAATTAAAATAAATATTTGTTATTTATCATACTCTTGTTATTCAAATAATTTTCCAAATTATTATTTTACTAAAATTATCCATTTTAAATCCTTATATTTAACTATATTAATTAAATTATTAAATCAATTTATTACCCAAAATTATTCTATTTTATTATTTTATCAATTAAATTATTTATTCCATTTTCCCTTTCTTTTTCCTTTTTCCCCTTTTCCTTCTTTTCTCCTTTTTCTCTTTTCTTTCTTTTTCTTTTTCTTTTTTGGGCCGCCGGCCTGCTTCAGCCTGCCCTTATCCCCCTTCTGGTGCTTGGGTTGCCGGCCCACTTCTTTCCCCCTCCTCCCTCCTTCCCTTTTTCCTTTTCCGGCCCGACTCCTTTTCTCCTCTCCTTCACGCGAGCCGGCCGCCTCCCTCCTTTCCTTTCTTCCTTTCTCCCCGACCAGACTGGCCCGCTCCTTTCCTTCAGCTGATCTGCCCGTCACGCACCCAGCACCCCTCCCTTGACTCTTTCTTCTTCTGCTTTCTTTCTTCTTCCTCTTTCCTCGGCGATAATCCCGGCCACCCTCCACCATTTTCGCCGCCCAATCTGCAACTCCCTCTCCCCCGTTGACCTCCCCTATCTCTCTCTCTCTCCCTCGCGTCATTTTCTCTGGCCATCCCGATCCCACCATCCCTGTCTCCCTCTCCCTCTCCCTGGCATTGCCATACCCCTTCTCCCCCTCCCTGCAACACTCATTTCCCTACCACCTACAGCCACCTTCGAGATCCCTGTCTCCTACCTTCTCTTCCTCTTCTATTTATTGCTCCTTCACTGCCCGTTCTACGTCTTTTCCCGAATTCCCCATGCTCCCCGACCCTCTCTTCTTTCCTTTCTTCTCCTCCCCTCTCTCCCCCTGTTTTTGTTTCGCCGCCAATATTCGCCGCTACCGCCGCCTCAACCACCACCTGAACCACCTCTTGCCGCCCTCTACCTCACCCTCGAGCCATCACAGCCCCCATCAAGCTACCCTGCAGCCCCCTTCTTCCTCCTCTACTCTTTTTCTCTTCTCTCCCTCCCTTATCAGTAACCACCCTACACCGCCATATTCCGCCGCCGTCCTGCCTTTTCTGCCGCCGCTTAAGCCATCGAATTACTCCATGCAACCCCCTCTACCCCCCAATCCTATGTTTCCCGAAAACACCACCCAAAGGCCTTCATTTTCCCTCCCCATTTTCCTTCCTCACCGACCTTCCATTTCGAGCCCTCCTCATCCTCCACCTTCATAGCCTCGCTGCCGTCGTCTCCGCCACCTTTAGCCACCTTCAACCTATCCCCGACCACCACCTGCACCCCCTCTACACTTTTGAACCATTCCCTTGCCCCAAATCCTTCCCAACCATGTCCTTTTCTTAGCCCCAAACCACCAACCCGAAAATACCTATCCTTCCCTATTTCCACCACCTTCCAGCCCCTCCTCCCCAATTCTTTGCATGCAGCTCATGCTGCATTAGCAGCATGAGTTTTTGCATTTCTTGATTTATTTGTTTAATAATTTTAAGGTATAATTATATTTTAAGTTAATTATTCTATTAATTGTTAAAGAATTACATTTTGATTTCATAATTTCTAATGTAATAAGTCTTGAATTATTTTTAGGTATTGGTTTTGATAAATGAAGCTTGGACCTTTAACCAGAATACCGGTAAGGTTCGTTTTTACGGGAATCGAGGTAATCGTTAAATCCCTCTTAAACACATGGATTAACGTATGTTAGCACATTAGGATTTTTAATATATTATTATGCTTGGTTTGTGTTGTTTAATATGATATATGTGGTTCTTATGTGATTGATGAAAAGGAAGCATGATAGATTGTTTCTATGTATGGAAATATTATTTAAGGTAATAATTTGGTTGTTAAGGAAAATGTTAAGTATTACCCATGTTGTTTTATGCTATTATGATAGTTAATACATGTTTAATATTTTTTGAGCCTTAGGGGATTTTACTAATATATCTTGTACAAGAAAATAGCCTAATATTTATACATAGGGGTGCTAGTAATATTATATTAATTATAAGAGTTGTGTATGAGGTATTAAAGTTCATATTTTATGTCGTAATAATTATAATTTAATATAAGGGGTGTGCTAAGGGTAAAAAGGTAATTCTTAATTAAAAAGGGTATTATGGTAATTTTGGAGGCAAGGGTAAAATAGTAAATTTGTTAATAAAAGGATAAAATGGTAATTTTGGAAGTAAGGGGTAAAATGGTAATTTCATAATTAAAGGGGCAAAATGGTAATTTATGAATAAAGAGTAAAATGGTAATTTTGTGGTTAAATGGTAACTTGGTAATTTTGTAATAAAAGAGCAATTCGGTAATTTTATAACAAAAGGGTAAATTGGTAGTTTTGTAATAAAGGGCAATTTGTAATAAAAGGGGCAATTTGGTAATTTTGTAATAAAAGGGGAATTTTGGTAATTTGTAATAAAAGGGAAATCTGATAATTTTGTAATAAAAGGGCAATTTGGTAATTTTGTAATAAAAGGGTAAAATTTTAATTTTATAATTAAAGGGTAAAATAGTAATTTTGTGATTAGCAGGCATAATGGTAATTTGGAAATTAAAAGAGGTAAGATAGTAATTTCATAATTAAGGATAAATGAAAATTGTATAAGTAAAAGGGCGATGTGGTAATTTTTGGGAGTTAAGGGGTAAAATGGTAAATTTGAAGGTAAAGGGGTAAAACGGTAATTTTGTAAATCAAAGGGATAAAAGTGGAAATTGGAAAGGAGTAAATTGGTAATTATAATAATTGATAAGGGTAAAAATAATAATTTAAATAACTAAAGGGTAATTTAATAATTTAATAACGGAAAAGGGTAAAATTTTAATTATGATCATATAAAAGGGTGATTTGGTAATTTAACCAACCAGGGGTAATTTGGTAATTTTGATAATGGAGAAGGGTAGTTGGTAATTGATAATAGAGGATGGTAATTTGGTAATTAACTAATTACTTTGATAATTAGGATAATGAGGAAGGGTAATTTGGTAATTTGACCAACTCAGGGATAATTTATTAATTATAATAAAGGAGAAAGGGCGAAGTGGTAATCTAAGCAACTAAATGGAAAGTATATTAAGTGTAATAATTATGAAGGGGGAGTAGTGACCTAATAAGTATGAGCATTAACTTGGTAACCTAAATCGAGTAAGGGGTAACTTGGTAATTTTGTAACAAAGAGGGTAATATAATAATTTATCAAATAAGGAAGGGGTGACTTAGTGATTTTATAAGTAAGGGGTAAATGAGTAGTTTGTATCTAATATATCGTTGTGATTCTAGAATTCATAATATGACTCTAATAATGCTAATTAACGAGGTAGGAATATTTAATGATTAGTAAGTATCACGAGAACGAATTCTAATTCGAAATTAGATGAGTTAGGATGGCCTTAATGATTCCTCTGTATTACCTTAGACAACCATTTGAATAAGAAATTTTTGATGATATCTAAATGATTAAAAGTGAATAATTATCTGATTGTTGTGCTTTTGTGATCACCATTAATTAAGACACTAATACTTAAAGTGAAAGACCTCGAGATCGAGAATGGTGGCTCTTTAGGTGTCGCTACCCTAAAGACGTAGTTTAGCCCACGATTATTTGGTATTTGCTGGTGTGCCTTTATGCCCCAGCCAGGACCTATATCTACTCTATCTAGCTCTACGGACCTAGCTAGGGGGTATGCATACTTAAGGATTAGATGTCATTATCGGTAGGGTACTAAGTTAGCTTTATGCACCAGTACGACCAGAGTACCTTTGCGTCCCTGGGTTGATAGTTGAAGGATACTGAGTAGCTTTTATGCATTAGTGCGACCGGTGTTCCTTTGTGTCCCGAGATCTTGATCTCCCTATCAAGGTAAATAAATGGAATTGTTGTGCTGAATAAAAAGGGAAAACACTAATCGTTAAAGTGAAAGATTAATGAGCCGGAACCAGTTGAATTATATGATGAGTACCAATCCACCGGAAATAATAGTGGCCCAGGATGTTTTTCCCAGATGATGTTTATGAGTACCGATCCACCGGATATAATAGTGGCCCAGGATGTTTTAACCTGGATTATATATATATATATATATATAATATGTATTCCGATCCACCGGCCAGAATAGTGGGGGTCCCAAACTCAATAAAATTTGATTTGGATGTGAATAAGTTATGGAAAAATACTAATCATTGAGATGATTGATTAATGATGGACTAATGGCCTTAAGGCCCGATATATATCAATTATTCATTATGGCCTATTAACATTTGGTTGACTTGTTAAGTATGCGAATGTACGAAAGTGAATGTTACGTATACGCTATTAATATCTGATTAAATTGTTGGATGTGTGAATAAATGGATCCGAATATCATGTTTACACCTATGGTTATGTACGAAAACAGTAGTATTTCATGTGTTACATTGCGTACCTGTTTTTAAGTGCGTGTTTAAAGGTTTACTCTGTACCATAGTACTGAAGGGTTCCCTTCGTGGGCCCCTGCCTATTCAATGGGCAGTACCCCTTGCAAGTCGTATTCAGGTGCTATTCAAGTGGGTTCTCTGAAAAGAGTGTAAGGTACTACCCAGTAAATTCTAGGGTTTTAATTTGTCTCTTTTAACTTCAATGTATTTGTTATTTTGTAACCACCGTTGTTGGATTTTGCTCTCGTAAACTATTTACTGTGCTTCTCTGATTTATATATGCTTAAGTTTCTCGTAAAATTGTGTTTTATTCTTTTAGCCTTAACACTTGGTACTGGAATGGTAGGAGTGAACCGCTCTGGTACTAAGTGTGGCGGTAATATCCCCAAAGTTTACAGTTTATTAATTTACCTCCGCTAATTTTCTTTTAATTAACGAAATTTTTAAGTAGTGAATTTTGGAGGTGTTACAAAAATGCACAAGAAAGTGACGGAGAATCTACCAAAACATCAAAAATCAAGCACTGTAATTAGTGGATCTCCAAAGTCAGATCATCGTCCTAGAAAAAAAAATAGAACAAACAAAAATTGAAGATGACTAGCAGGAAATGGAGAAGGCGAGAATAAAAAGCCTAGAATTTTAAGAGGAAGCAGAATCAAAGCTCAACAATTATAGATCTATAACCTACATTAAATATCGATTGAAAAATTGTAGATGCCAACTAGGAGTAGCATAATGGAGAAACTAAGCAACAGAAATGGTGAAGGTAACCACTAAGCAAGTTGGGCCAGAGAACCGAGCGAGTAAAATAGAGATACTCGGTTGACCAAAATGGAGAAGGAGACATGGGGGTGGGGGAATGAACATTTTTTTTTAAAGAATACCATACTGTGTGTTGCAAAACTAGTTTTAGAAAGTAGGTAAAATTACTTATAGTTTATTACTTTTAGAAAGTAATTTTTACTAATCACATTTTTATAATAATTTTTTAGAAGTAAAACCAAATACTTATTTTTATCTAAAATTACTTTGTATAATTAATTTTATAAAAAACTACTCATTAAATTTAGAACCAAACAACCTCTTAATATCTCTCATTCTACTTTTTCTATTCTAATATTCATAATTTGAAGTACTAGCATAACGATAAGTTTATAAAAATCCTATTAAATCAGAATGTTATTTTTGATAGGAAAAAAATCCATTTTATATTTACAATTGCTTGCAACTTTGAGTATCATAGTAGGAAAAAAAATTGTCTTAGGGACACACCATAAATTCAATGGGCTCGAACATGAATTTAGTTTCATATTTTCAACTTCAGTTATTATTTTTGGTTAATTAGATACGCCTACTATCATCATCATCATCATCATCATCATCATCATCATCATCATCATCGTCATCATCATCATCATCATCATCATCATCATCATCATTATTATTATTATTATTATTATTATTATTTTATTTGCTTATTTATTTAAATACCATAAAATTCTATACTATATTTATAATATATTTCCAACAATATTAAGACAAATTTTATAATTATTTTTTGTTATTTGTTATAGTATAGAATATTGGTATTTACGAAATACCCCAAAACCCTAATTTAGAAAATTATATTAAAATAGGGATTTAATAGTGAAATTAATTAAATATATTATTTTATTAAAATAAAGGGGAGTATTTAAGGCAAAATCAAGAGGAAAATAATAAAGAATTTAATTGGAAAAGATTAGAGTCTTTGACTAGTTAAAAATAGAATTTATGAAAAATTACCTAAAGTATCCTAAATTAATATAAAAAGGAATTTAATTATTATTTTTAAATATTCAAAAATACCAAAATAATATAAATACCCCAACCAGCCTATTTTTCCTTTTTTTCTTTTTCCTTTTCTTTCCTCTTTTTCTCCTTTCACCTTTTTCTTTTTATTTCCTAATCCCCCGAATTGGGCCGACACCCCCTCACGGCCCAACTCCCCCTCCTCATTTTCTTTTCCCCCAACGTGATCCAGCCCGGTATCCCTTCTCCTCTCCCCCTCACCCACCCGGTTACCCCTCCTTTTTCTTTCTTTTATTCCCCCTAATCAGTTGGCTCGCATGTTTTCTTATTCCTCCCTCTCCTCCCACACATTGTAGGTCAAGCCTGCAACTCTGCACCGCCCGACCTGCCTTACCACTGTACCGCTGGCCAGCCACTCTCCTCTCTCTCCCATATCCCTTTCCTTTCCAAATCGAGCCCAACCCCCTACACCTGCCCTCATGTGTGCCCTTTCTCATTTCCTTTTTTCTTCTCCCCGACCGAACCTACCTTGAAAAATATTGTTAATAAGGACCAATATAACTAACTAAACTTATTTTGACTAATAATGGCATGATTAACCATTTTAAGAATAATACACTTATTTTCAATAATAAAGCTACTATTATTATTAATATCCCTGATACTAGGCTATGATAAAGGTAAGTAAGAAATAATGATAATGTTGGTAAGAGGGAAGTTAACCTTAGTATTTCCCTCTTATAGGTGAACCAAGTCCAAACCCTAAGGAAGCATAGGATCTTACTCTAAGCCTAGTGTCGTTTTAGGTAAGGATGTAGCTAAGGCCTAATATGTGTGTTATGTGCCATATATGCCATGTGTTATGATATGTTTGTTTACCTTATGTGATTATAATCACTTACTTGTAGTGCAGAGCGGAGCTAAGGTAAGTATATATGCTCTCCTTATGGCATGTGTAAAATGATATGTATGTTGTGTTTGTGGTGATTATGTATTATGGCCCTTTAGGACATGCATTATAGGAGTCTTTAAAGATGTGGTGTGGTGATGGAAATATGAAAGGGGTAAAGGAAGTAAGTTAATTAGAGAGAAGTAAGAATGACCTAATTATCTCATGACTTATGGGTGGGCCAATAAAAGGATAATATGGATAATAACAAGAGAGTAAAGTGAATCTTGCATAGGGAGTCTAGGGTTGCATGGGATGGATAGTCTTTGCATGTGGATGATCCTTACATGGAAAAAGTTAACTTGAGATTTAAGTAAAGTAAGAGAAGAGTTGTTTGGGTGATTGGAGTCCATGGGTAAAAAATAGTACGTAGGTTTGTGCAAGGGTGCATGGGGAACTTGTCTAGTGTTTAGGAGGAAAACCCTAAGTGAAGGAAATTATGGAAAGGATAAATAATGAAGAGGATTGAATTATGGGATGAGAGTGGAAGAATATGACATGGAGGGTGAATTTGTGTCATGTGGAAGAGGGAATGGTAGGTGAGAGTGATGGAAGGACATCGTATGAGGAAACAGAGGTGCTAGGGTTTTGGGATAGCCAACTAAGGTTTTGGGTGCACATATACAAAATGGGAAGTAAAGTGGGGTTCTTGGGGATGAATCAACTAAGGTGATGAGTTGGGGGCAAAGGAAAATAGCATGTGTGAGATAGAGGAAGGTTCCATATGGGCTAAATTAGGGTTTTTCGGGAAAAACTCTAGAGGGCAATAGTGAATTGACTCAAATGTATGGGGAAGTGGGCCTTGGCCCATGCACATAGGAGTTGGGTATTTGTGGTAAGTGAGGAGGAGAGGGAAAGGATGTCTAGACGTATTAGGAGTCATATAAGTCCCAAGTTATAAGCTGGACCCTTTTAGAAGATTAGGAGTAGACGAGTTATGTGAGTGGGTAGTCCAAAGGATATACTTGGCAAGAGTGAAAACATATATTGAATAAGACAATAATCATTTAAAGCGAAATATTATTAAGTTGGGCCCAAACCAATCTACCGGCATAATAGTGGCCAAGTGTTGGGGTGCTCTAGAGACCGATCTACCGGTGAATAATAGTAGTTTGGAGTATTATGTCATGTATGTTTCCGATCCACCAGCTATAATAGTGGGGGATCCCAAGCTCAATAAACCAAACCTTGAGTTATGATAAGACATGGGAAAGATACTAACTACTTATAGTGAAACACCATAAGAGTTGGGGCCAGACCAATCAACCAGCATAATAATGGCCAGAAGGACCTTGCGTTGGAGACCGATTCAACGTCAAATAATAGTGGTCAAGAGCATTTTTCCCTATATTTTTATGATCCACTAGCTATAATAGTGGGGTTCTCATACTCGCATTGACTTATAAAGAGCATGGAGTGAAATGGGTACATAGATCAGAGACCTAATGATTAAGTTTAACCGGAATATAATACGGCTTATACTATTTGTTCTTCTTATATGGCTTATCTGCATAGTTACCTGCTTGTGTACATGTCTTTATGTATGGATTTAGCTGCATGGTTACCTTACTCAGTACGTAGTGTACTGACCATCCGTTTCATGGGTGCTACTCATTCTCACGAGCAGAGGTCCCTTTTGAGCTTGTGCAAGTAGGAGACGTTTTTTTCAATGCCTATGACACTTATGAGGCATTGGGCGGGGCTAAGAGTTGACCTTTAGGACTTGGCACATGGGCCTAAGAGTGATGTAGACCGGACTCTTCCTATTCTATTTTTATTTTACTATGTTATACCTTTTATCCCAATGGGGGCTTTGATTATGTACTCTATTTCAGTTGTAATGAATTTTAATCACGCACTCTAATTTTCCTGTTATGAATATTTCAATTTTCTATGGCTCTCTAGTTTGAGTGTGTTTAATGTTCTTATGAAATTATCCTTAGCGTTGTGGTTGCGGGCTTGTACTAATCACGGTGGTAGCACCCCCGTGCTTGTGTTTGTTTAATTAAATAAAAAATTTCAAATATAATTTTGGGGGTGTTACAATTTATTTGATAAATAATTATACCTGGTCTTCTTCTACTCCCTTCTTTCTATTTTTGTAATAGAAATGACACAATCTACAAACTTAGTTACAAATCTTACTAGCATAATAAATTTTGGGGAAAAAATACCTAAATTTAATGGGTTAGTTTTCAAGCATTGACAATAAAAAATAATTTTCTATCTAACTATATTAAATTTGGTCAACTATCTCAATAAGATCCCTCCTAAACTTGGTGAAGGGGACACCAATATAATCAGCATGGATGTGGTGGATGCATGGAATAATTTTGGTGTCCTGTGCAAGAATTATATCTTAAAAAGATTGGATAACACATTATAAAATAATTACTCGGGTGCCAAGACCACAAAGAAACTTTGGGATTCATTAGATACCAAGTATAAGATAAAGGATGCTAGATAAAGATATTTACTATAGGTCATTTTCTAGATTATAAGATGGTATACACCACGTCAGTTATATCCCAAGTGGAAGAGATTCAAGTTATTTTTTATGATCTTTATGCTAAGGGTATGTCTCTTAGCAAATTATTTCAAGTAGTTGTGGTAATTGAAAAATTACCACCACTTTGGAAAGATTTTAAGAATTGTCTCAAGCATAAGTGTAAGGAGATGAAACTTGAAGACTTCATTGTCCATTTGAGAATTGAGGAAGATAACCACAAATTTGATTGGATCTAGAGCCAACTTGGTGGGAAAAGGGTTAAATAAAAGCAAGAAAAGGAAGTACCATGGAGATGATTATTGTAACACCCCTAAAATTTAGGACTTCAAAAATTAAGCTTTAAGGAGTGATAGGAAAAATCCGCAAGCGTACAGATTCGGTGTAGATATTAAGGTCGATCCTATAGGAACTAGGGGATAATTGCTAAAGTTTACATTCTTCACTAACTAAACCAATGAGTAAGGTAAAAAAAATTATAAGATTAAATAATAAAAATAAAATATATAGTTAATCGAGTGGAATTCAATATAATGAAGGGCTAGAACTTCAGTACTCAATGATGAATTATTTTAGCTCTTGGTGTTGGTTTAAACTAAAATGGTGAACTAGCCTAAATTAATCCAAAGCATCTTTCAACGTCTAAGGATAGAGCCTAACTAAGCTCAAATATATACTTTTATGGAATTAAGATTAAATTAAACCTAGTAAACTTCTTACTAATCCAATAAAATCCCAAGGAATCTAGCTTACTTTCTTAGTTTGAATTCCTTGCTTAATTTCTAGAGGTTTGATATTAAGTTTCACCTTTTGGTCCATCAACTAAACCTATAATTGCTAATTCGGCGATCAAGCGAGTCAACAAAGTTCAACCACAAGAAATTAAGTTTAAAGATTAAAACATTCACCAAGAACATATATTAATTCATCATCAACTACCAAAAAATTAGGTTCTTTTCCAATCCCAAATGAAGGATCTACTCACATATGTTTGGAAATAAATAACAAATCAAATAAATATGCAATTTAATCATAGGAAGAAATTAATTAAAAATAAATAATAAATAACAAGTTGTTTGATTAAAATCTTCAAGGTAGAGAGCTGTAATCCCATCTTACATAAAAATAATAATAAAAATCATTCATTTTCCTTCAATACTTAACATCTAGATATAGATACTATTTGACGGCTAAGAGATATCTAAAATAAGATCCTATAAGCCCTAAGCTAAAATACATATATATAGGTCTTACAAATGTGAAAAACAATAAAGAAGTTTTGTAAATTTTATAACTGAACCACATGTGTGGCACGTGTTGTCTTACTTAATTCATACTCGTTTGGATAATCTTCGGTATTATAGTTTTAACTTATTTGTCCAACCACTTATTAATGTGATACTAGCTGGTTTGGAAAGATATTAAAGAGACCTACAAATTTGGTCCTTTAAGCTTTTTCATATTCACATTACATCATGGTTCAAATGTCAATTCTTTAATCATGTGCATTCATTTTCTTCTCAAACCATGTATTCTAAATCTTGTTGTGGATCCAAAATCTTGTGTAACTTCCAATATCATAGAATATTTCAATATCAAGCCAACACCTACACATAATAATACAAACCAAAGTATTATCCTCGATTTAAACACCAAATATGCATCAAACAATCATAAATCATTGAAATACACTAACATAATGCTTATTTTATGTGTTTATCAAAGAGCGAATTGTGAAAGTCAAAAAATAAAATGCAAGGGAGTCCCTCTACATATAGAATAGAAGAGGTACTCCCTATATCTAGTCTATGTCGAGTGCAAGGTAAAAGGAACATCATACCTAAGAATCATATGTAGAAGCACTAGATTCAACTAAGGCTATAAACGAACAGTGCCAACGCGTAATCTTTTAGGGCTCGACTATTTAAGGGCTTGCCTAGGCTCGTTTATTTAGTTAAACGAGCCTAAAATAAAGCTTGATCTCAAATGGTTTAATAAACAAGAAAATCTTGAGCATGAAAATTTTAGGCTTGGACTAGAGCTCGTTTATAATGCAAAAGCTTGTGAGTTCAGCTCGTTTACTACAAAATGCAAACTAGCTCGTTAAAAGCTCAACTCGTTTATAAACAAGCCAAGATTGAGCCTCATGTTTAGACTCATTTATTAAATGAGCCGAGCCCAAGCCTACTTGTAACACCCCCCAAATTCACTACTGAAAAATTTTGTTAATTAAAAGAAAATTAGCAGAAGCAAAATAATAAACCGTGAATTCTGGGGATATTACCGCCACACTTAGTACCAGACCGGTTCACCCTACCATTCCAATACTAAGTGCTAAGGCTAAAAGAGTAAAACATAATTTACGAGAAATTCAAACATATTTGAATCAAAGTAGCACAAGGAAACATTTTATAAGAATATAATCCACCAATGGTGGTTATAAGAAAATGAAGGCCACATCAAAACTAAGGTTTAAGAGGGAAGGAATACAACCCTAGGACTTTTCGGATAGTTCCTTATGCTCTTTCCTGAGGGTCCACTTAAATAGTACCTAGAAAAGACCTATAAGGGACACTGCCCATTGAATAGGCAAGGGCCCAACGAATGGAACCCTTCAGTACTACGGTACTGAGTAACCCTTTAAAAACACACTTAAAAGTAGGCACGCAATGTAACACATGATATACTACTATATCCGTACATAACAACAGGTATAAACATAACATTCAAATCCATACATTCACATATTCAACAAGTCAATCAAATATTAATGGTGTATATGTAACATTCACTTTCGTCCATTCGCATACTTAACAAGTCAATCAAACTTAATAGGCCATAATGAATAATCGATACTTTTAGGGCCTTAAGGCCATTAGTCCATCATTAATCCATCATCTCGGATTATAAATATCCATGTGAGTGCAGGAAACCCACTATTATAGCCGATGGATCGGTCACTTATAGGGCAGAACGCACCTAACCACTATTATATGTCGATGGATCGGTCTCCAGGGCACCCCGGCACCTGGCCATTATTATACCGGTGGATCGGTCTGGGTTGGGCTCAATAATCTTCCACTTTACATGATTAGTGATTTATCGTATCTTATTCAACAAATTTCACCCTAGACATGTATGGCTAACTATATCCACACTTATCCTCCCAAGAGGGTCCGTCCCATATCTTGAGACTTCTACACCTCCTAACTCGCCCCAACATCCTTTCCTTAATCCACTTTCTCACATCGAAAGCCCAATTCCTAAGTATGTGGGTGAAGGCCCACGCTTTATACCCTCAAAGTCCACTCACCGCCTTACCCTTGGGTTTTCTCCAGAAACCCTAATTTGGGCCTATTTGGCCCATCCTTCTCTGCCTTACACATCCCCAAACTATTTCAATACCCTACACATCACGACCCTTAGATCCAACCCTCACCTTCTACCTCACTCATTCTCGTTTATTTTTATTATTTTCTTTTTCTTTTTCCACCTTCTCAGATTAGGGTTTCCTCCCAACCTTAGATTAGTCTCCTACGCACCCTTATACTGTCCCACGTACTATTTTTCACCTGAAGCCTCTAGACATCCAAACGAAACTTCTATTACCTTCCTCATGCCTCAAGGTAACTTTCCATATATAAATTTTGCCCCCATGCGGACTCTAACCATCCCATACAAACCCTCGATTCTCCCACTCTTTCATTTTATTTAAGTCCCCTTTTACTCATCCACTCATGGATCATAGATTATTTAGGTCATCCTTACCTACGTTAGCCAACTTACTTCCCCTTGGTTATCTTTCTCTCCCATTTCTCTTTTTCATGCCTCCATCCCACATCACCACATTAATTATCCTAGCATGCATGTCCTAAAGGGCCACATCACATCACATCATAATTTACAGCATATCCATATTAGCACATACCAAAAGAGGACACATGAACATACCTCTTTTCCAAGCCACGCCACACATGAAACAGTTAAGATAATAGCATATAGAACACGACAAATAATTATATAGGACACCCAAGGCATGTAAGATACATAGCACGCATGCGGCCTTAGCTACACCCTTTCTCGATTTAGGTTACCGAGCTATCTCCCATACTTATTAGGTCTTTGATCCCCCCTTCATAAATGTTACACTTAATATATTTTCCATTTGGTTGGTTAGATTGCCACTTTGCCCTTTTCCTTTATTATAATTAATAAATTTCCCTTGAGTTGGTCAAATTACCCAATTACCCTTCCTCATTATCCTAATAACCAAATTATCCCTTTATTTGGTTAATTACCAAATTACCATTCTCCATTATTATAATTACTAACTACCCTTCTTCATTATAAAAATTACCAAATTACCCTCTAGTTGGTTACATTGCCAAATTACCCTTTTATATGATCATAATTACCAAACTACCCTTCTCCATTAACAAATTTACCAAATTACCCTTTAGTTATTTAAATTACCAAATTGTCCTTCTCTATTATCATAATCACCAAGTTACTCCTTTCTAATTTCCACTTTACCCCTTTTATTTACAAAATTACCATTTTGCCCTTTTACTTTTAAATTCACCATTTACCCCTTAACTTCCAAAATTTACCATAACACCCTTTATTCCCAAAATTAACATTTTGCCCCTTTAATAACGAAATTACTATTTTGACATTTAATTATGAAATTACTATTTTTCCCTTTAATTACAAAATTACTAATTTACCCTTTGTTCATAAAATTACCATTTTGCCCTTTAATTACAAAATTACCATTTTACCCTTTAATTACAAATTACCTTATTACCCCTTAATTATATAATTACTAATTTACCCTTTTTACTTACAATTTACCACTTTATCCTTGCTTCCAAAATTACCATAATACCCCTTTTTAATTAAAAACTACAATTTTTTCCCTTATTACACCACTTATATTAAATTATCAATGCCACATAAAATGTTAATATTAATACCTCATCCACAACTATTATATTTAATATAATACTTATTAGCACCCATACATATATATTAGGCCATATTCTTGTATAAGATATATTACTAAAATACCCCTAAGGCTCATAAAATATTTATCATGCATTAAGATCACAATAGCATAATACAACATGGATAATACTTAACATTTTCATTAATAACCAACTCCTACCTTAAACAATATCTCCATACATAGCACATAATCTATCATGCTTCCTTTTCATCAATCAACAAAAGAAACCACATATATCATATTAACTAACATATATCAAGCATAATAATATATTAAAAATCTTAATATGCTAACATACGTTAATCCATGCATTTAAGTGGTATTTAATGGTTACCTTGATTCCCGCAATAACAAACCTTACCGGTGTTCTGGTTTAAGGTTCAAGCTTTGATTATCAAAACCAATACCTAAAAATAATATCAAGATTGATTATATTAGAAATAAGGAAAAACCAAGTGCAAGACTTTATAACACTTAATTAATAAAATAATTAACTTAAAATATTATTATACCTAAACAACTAAATCAAGAAATGCAAAAACTCATGCAGAATGAGTTGCATGCAAAGAAATGGGGAGGAGGGGCTCGAAGGTGGGTAATAGGAGGAAAAATGGGCATTTTTGGGTTAGGGTTTTTAGGCTAAGAAAAAAGGCATCTGGGGGAGGATTTAAGGCAAGGGAAGGATGCAGAGGTGGAGAGGGGGTGTAGGTGGTGGTCGGGGATGGGTTGTCGGCGGCTAAGGGTGACGGTAGTGAGGTTGCGAAGTGGTGCTACAGAGGAGAGTCGAGATGGGGGTTGAGAAGGAAGGAAAAGGGAGAGGGAAAATGAAGGCTTTCGGGTGATGGTTTTGGGCAAAGGAGGATTGGAGGTGGTAGAGGGGGTTGCAGGGATTAATGTGGTGGCTCGGGTGGCGGCAGAGGCGGCGAAAAAGGACGGTGTAGGGTGGCTGCCGAGAAGGGAGGGAAAGAAGAGAGGAGGGAGAAGGAGGCTACAGGGTGGCTTGAGAGGTGTTGTGATCGATCGGGGGTGAGGTAGAGGGTGGCAGGGGGTGGTGTAGGTGGTTGTTGAGGCGGCGGTAGAAGCGAAGCTGGGCGGCGAAGCAAAAACAGGGTGAGAGAGGGTAGGAGAAAAAAGGAAGAAAAAGAGGTCGGGAAAGGCATGGAGAGGCTCGGGAAAATGCAGAATGAGGTAGGGAAGGAAGAAGAAAAAGAAGAGGAAGAGAGAGGAGGGGATAGGGTGCTCGAGGGGTGACGGTAGGTTGGTAGGGGAATGGCCATGGCAGGGAGAGGGAGAAGAAGAGGGATGACAGGGCAAGGGGAAGGGCGAGATGGTGGCGCTGAGATGGGGCAGAGAAATGGTGGGAGAGAGAGAGAGAGTTAGGGAGGTCAATAGGCGAGAGGGGGTTGCAGGTGGGGTGGCAATGATGGCGGGTTGTCGGGATTTTCGCCTGGGAAAGAGGAAGAAGAAGAAGGAAAGAAGAAAGGGGAGGGGGGCTAGTGCGACGGGTGACCGAAGAAAAGAAAGAAGTAGGCCAGCCCGGTCAAGGAAGAAAGAAAAGAAAAGAAAGAGGGAGGCGGGCTGGGCTCACGCGGGAGAAGGAAGAAAAGAAAAGGGAGCCAGGCCGAGGGGGAAAGAAAAGGAAAGGAGGGGAGAAAGGGAAGATGGGTCAGGGCCCAATCGCGCAGGGGGTGGGGGAGAGGCAAGCCGGTTGGCGGCCCAAGGAAAAAAAGAAGAAGAAAGAAAAGAGAAAAAGGAGAGAAAAAAGAGAAGAAAAGGAAAAAGGAAAAAGAAAAGGGGGAAATGACACTAAATAAAATAATTTAATTTATAAAATAATAAAATACAATATTTTTTTGTAATAAATTTATTTAATAATTTAATTTAATATAATTAAAATATAAGGGTTTAAAAGGATAATTTCAGTAAAATAATGGTTTCGAAAAATATTTAAATAAAAAGGGTATGATAAAATAAAAAATATTTATTTTAATTTATTAAATCTTTATACCCAATTTTATATACTCGAAAACCCATAAAATAATTAAATTAAATATATTTAAAAGCTAATTTATCCCAAATAAATGTCATTTATTAAATTATAGGTTTTTTAAAAATTCGGGGGATTACACCTAACCCGGCTCAACTCGGCTTGGCTCATTTACAGCCCTAGATCAACCACGATACAAGATACAAAATAGTGAGAACTGAATATGTATAATGAAAACAAAGGAAATACCCTATATTTTGTAAGAGTTGTAAAACTAAAAATTATTATATTTAATAAACTTTGGATGATTTTCTATTGATTTGGAACTATATTCTAGGTAATATTTAATAAGGAATTGGAAAATTTTGGAAAAAAAATTGAATAAAATGAGTTTTATTGGTGAATCGATCGACTGGTTCTATGAACTGATCGAATGGTTTGATGGGATGAGTAATTTTCGAAGCTTATTTTCTAGAAAACGTATTGCATCAAACTGGAACTTTGATAATCCAACTACAAGTTATTTTTGAGTAGTTATTAACCCTCTTGATTAATTATCCAACTTTAATTTATGCACTGAATAGATTCAAGGGCTTGATTTTGATAGAAGAGGGGGATGATGACCTTACTCTTTGTCTTATTCTTCCTTTCTCCTCTATATAACTTTAGGACATATGCTTTAATTCTATACCATCACTACACAGCTAGAAAATTTACTTCACACACCTATCTGCCATTTCCCTTCCTATGTTCATTTTTTTTCTATATGAACTTCACCTACATTCTCCAAAAAAATCATCATTTGAGCTATGAAATGAAAGTCAGCTAATTCTTGATTAATTCACCCATTCAGCTCATATTAAAACATTAACATTAGGGTTTTATAATCTGCTGCATATCCTCACTCGTCCCTTAATCGATTCATTAGCTATAAATAATCCAAATAATCTCTTTTCCTTACTTTTCTTTCACCCACCGAAATGTATGAGCTTCTCAAACACTTGTGCTAATTATTCTCTACTTCAAACTTTTGTTATAATTTGATCTTTTCTCTAGGTTCCTCTTGTTTTATTCTTAAGACAAAAAGAGTTAGATTTAGAAAAAAGTTGAGTATTTAGCTGATTATTTCCATGTTTTTCTCTTGGGGTGGTTTTGGAAGTTGAAATATGACAACTTAAGGTTTGGCCTCTTTGGTGGAAAATTTTGCTAAACTTCAAGTAAGTCATTCTTAATTTTGAAATGTGGCATGAATAAGCATGTAAGTTGGTGTACTATGCATGTATGATATTTTGGTATATTAATGATGAATGAAGAATTGTTTAAGGCTTTTTAGGGGAAAAAAGGACTTGATTCTTGAGAACTAAAATCGATTTATTATAAATGAAGCTTGATTCATTATATGAGCATGTTTAATATTGGTTTTATTCTATGACGGTGTTATAGTTTGGATGTGGTAAGATTTTAGAGCTTCAATCACATTTAAAATGTATGTTATGTGTTGTCTAAGAGCAAACTAATCGACTAGTTAATCCATATCGATCAATTGTTTGTTAGAACAATCAATTGGTTGGCCCAAACCTATATACTAGGTTGTCTGTGATGAATTTGGTTGCTCTATGCTTAAACACATTGATCGGTCTGTCAGAATCAATCAAATAGTCATGGAATAATTGACTGGTCTATCCATACAAATTGACTAGTTTGAGGGAACTCTGAGATTTGGTGAGCCAAATCGATTGACCAGTTAGCCCAAATCGATCCATTGGTTTTGCTAGAGTGTGTTGTTTTTGTTATTTTGAACTTGATATGATTTGAGACTTTACATAATGCTATAATATGATTCTTCAATGATGAGAACTCACATCTTGACATAAATTAAGTAAACTATTGGATATATTAAATGGTCCATAATTCATGATATTCTCATTAAGTGCCTTTGGAAGGTTCAAATAGAAAAACTAGAATGGGTATGCTATGACTTCATAAAGAGATAATGTAATATGGATTCTTATCCTAAATATATTGTCTTAATGGGTTGATTTAAACTTTTCTAATCCCTAATGAAAATTCCACCACATGGTTTGGAAGCTACTTATGGTTAAGATGGAATGATTATATGGGTATGTTACTTGGATGTTACATGGGCCTTAGGTGATAGGATAATCTTGGAGAATAATGCACTAAACACTTAAAATGAAAAACGATTGAGTTGTACATGAATATATAATACCCAATCATCTATTAACTACTAGGGGTTAGTTTGCCTTCAAGCATTTACAATTTAATCTCCAGTTGTGCTATTGGGTCTAATACTAGATTATCTCTCGATCGCACTGATATTTCCTACACCAAAAATCAGAACCTGACCACGGTTCATCAATCTATCAGTCAATCAATAACACAACACATAGATCATGAATTGAATAAAAAAGGATGCAATAATTCAACACATGCGGATTGGGGGAAACTCCCCTTCACCTTAGCACAAGATCTAGCCTATCAACTTCATATCAAGAATATTAAAAACAACAAGAGATTTCATAGATAGAGGAAAGATCATTATATAATACCCTTGATGTTCACAAATTCTTGCAAATGTTTAACTTCTTGCACCTCGGTCTCTAATTTACAAGAGATCTTGATGAATTGGGGAAGAGGATGGAGAAGAGAGAAGAGAGAGGGAGTGGAGGCTGCTTAGATAGAAGAGAGAGAGTGGAGGCTGCTTCTATGAGAAATTAGAATGAGATTTTAAATACTACCTCCTCTTAGATTCTTATGGTATTGAAAAAGACGGGCTTACCGTGTGAGCTTTAACAATGCTGGGTATTTTGACCATAACTTTTTCATCATAACTCCGATTAAGTTGATTTTTTATGAGTTGGAAAGATATTAAAAAGATATACAAATATGATCTTGAAATATTCTCCAAATTAATATTTTTTCCAGGTATAAATTCCACTTCTTTTAGACCCATATACTTTGAATATGCATTCTTGCTTTCATTTTATTTTAAAATTTACATTTTTGCTCTCAATCTCTTTCTACTTTAAATTTTGCTCCTCTTTGATCCTTTTTTCTCCTTTCTTCTTCCTTTAAGCTTATTCTTTTTTCCATCCTTCATTATTTTCTTATTGCTTGAGACCCTGCAAATTTTCACAACACAAAGGCAGTAATAAGAACAAAAAGGGAGAATTCCAACTAAAATTAGAGGTAAAAACTCTTATAAAGCTTAGGAATAAGATGAAAAATTCACACTTATCACTTTGGGTAGGATCTCAATAGATCCCGATGTCTTACCTACTCTATACATTAATGATGTACTAAGGATTATAAATAGTAAAGGGTCTAGTTGCCTAGGTGATTTTTGGATTTGTTTGAACTTTATGCCCATTTGATGGTTACTTGGCATCAGTCAGAATTTATATCCATTGGTGGTTACTTGGCTTTGGCCGAAATTTATGTCCATTGGTGGTTACTTGGCTTCGACCAAAATTAATGTCCTTTGGTATCTATAGGTTTCCATGGTATGTGAGACCATGGGGCGGTAATCAATCCATTGCTCAATAAGGATAAGGAAAAATAAAAGAATAAGGAATAATATTGTGTACATAATTAATCTACTGGATCATGTAGACATGGAAAATGGACCTAATGGAATAACTTGCTAATATTAATTTGTTGATATCCATGGTATTTATGTTATTTTGGTGAGCTCAATGGGTTATGAGTTGTCTAAGTCTTTGTATGGCATGAAATACTGATCCATTACATGAACATGGTAGAGCACATAAATTTAATCATATGGCTTGAGCATGATAAGTGTTTATCATGATTTTCCTTTTATGTCTTGGCCTTGCATGTTTTTGACTCTTCTTGAGGAGGTAACTTGGCTTACTCAATACATAGTATACTGATGTGTTCGTTTGTTCGGTCACCTATTTAATCACATGAGTAGAAGACCATGTGCAAGTTTTTTAGGATGGTCAATAGTGGCCTACCTTGTGTTGGACATGGGGGCTTAAGAGCTTGGACATTTGGAGACAATGTCTAGGTCTTTAATGGACCAGGGTTTTGAAGTCTTGCATTTGTTTGTTTTATCCCTCTTATATTTCTTTACTTTCTGTTTACTCCTTACTATGCATTTGAACATTTTGAGGACCGTTTAGGTCTTATATATAAATTTTTTAGTGTAGCATCTATATATCTTATCTTACGCACTCTAATATCGTATTTGGATTGATTGGTTTTCATTATCCTTATATCTAACATGGGACAAGTGGAAAACGGCTATCGTATATTAGGTGTAATGATAACACCCCATTTTTTTAAGTGTTTGGTATTTTTCTATTACCATGTTAAAAACAATTTATTTAATTTTTTTGCAGTAAAAAATAAGGATGTTACACTAAGAACCCATAGAGAGATAAAGATATCTAAATAACCATACCCTATAGCAATTTGATTATACATTAACCAATGGTAATCACATTAAAAGTAGAAATCCACAATCACCTATAAAACAAAGCGATATCTCCTCGTGGTAATAAGTAGCACCCATATGAAAAATAATAATGTAAGGTAACAATACATTCATAACAAGGATAGAATAAGTAATATCACATAGAAGAATAAGTGTGCACAACAATTAACATAATATGATGTATAGGAGGAGTTCAAATCTCATTATAGATACAATCACAATCCATATTCTCATTTGCGTTAAGTTCGGAGACCCCACTATTCTCAACCACTGAAATGATATCAACAATATCATCTCCAGGGCAAAACACTCTAGGTCATTATTGTCGTCTAGTGAAATGGACACGTACAACAAGTCCTAAATCATGTATCCTTTCACTTTAAATATTAATATCTTATCAATGATTATGGTCATTTCAATTATTTATTTGATATTGATTTCAAGGAATTCACTATTCTCAACGGGTGAAACATTATCAATAATACACAACCTTAAGGTGAAATATTCCTGACTACTATTATCGTCTCATAGAATGAACATGTACAACCAGTCCTGACTCACATGATCTCTTATATTAAATATTAATAATATACCACGTACCGGCTGATAGAAATGACGTGATTTTTTTATGAGGTAAGGCCTCTTTGAACAGTCATAAAATAGCTTATAAATACCACCATACTATGAAAAAGAATGATGAAGAATTTCAATCAAATTAATCTACCTCACTCTACCTATCCTATTCTAATATTAATACTTGAAAGTACTAGCATAACATTGACTTCACTGGATTCCTATCATATTAGAGTGTTACTTTTGATAGGAATACAAATATGTTCTATCTTGAGAGATAATTGTTTAGAACCTTAGCCACCATATGATAGATCAAATTTATCTTAACGATATATCGTGCATTCGGTGGGCTTAGATATCAATTTATTTTCCTATTTTTATTTTTTGTTATAATTTTGATTAATTAGGTACATCTATGTTGTTATTGATATTGTTATTGTTATTACTACTGTTGTTGTTTTTCTTGCTACGCGTGTCAATTGTTTAATAATATTTTATTTGCTCATTTATTTAAATACCATAAAATTCTATGCCATATTTATAATATATTGCCAATAAATTGATAACAAATTATGGGAAACCAAAACATGGTCAGTTGATAAGCTCAAATCAGGTAAGGAGAAGGTATAGTTCGGGTTAGAGACAAGACGAGTAGTGGCTTGCCCTAATTATTTATTAGTTGACTTTAAGTAGGCTTGGACCAACATTAGGTTGGTCCATGGGTCTTGAATATTTTTATATATTTTTTATTATTATTTGAATATGCTTAGTATCTTTTACAAGTAATAAATAATAAACTAGAATGGCTACACATACTAGTCTTAATACTACCTTAGATAGTGTTCGCTAAACAAGTTCCTATAGTATTTTATCTTATCAAAATCTACCCTTTAAATAGGATATTGAAACATAAATAATTTTTATATGGTTGAAAATATTTACCAAGTTGTTATTTATATTTAACATCATTTCCATATAAAAATGTGTTTGATTTAATATAAATTCATGTTTTTTTCAATGATTTAATTGTACATGAAGGGGGATTTAAAAGTTTTTATTTTTTACTATTATTTATAGAAACTTTGTTATAGCTAATATTTCTAAAAATTGATTAATTTTCTTAATGAAAAATAGTTTTTTTTTAATATAAGTCATCATAGTAGAAAAATATATTCGACAAAACTCATAATTTATGCAAAATATATGATAGAACCCTAAATTTTTAGAAACGTACCAAACAACTCTAAGTTTAGGGAGTGTTGCACCATGTCACTCTAAATGTACAGTAATCATTGGATAAGTGTTAGAATTTAAAAGTAAAGAATAAAAATCATCGTTCGAAATGACATTTTATCCATAACCCTATTTCATATTATTTCCTCTGTTTTCCTCACACATTTCTCTCTTCTGGTATAATATAAAATAACTAAAATACCTCTAAAAGTAAAATACCACCATTACATATTTTTCATAGTTTTAGAATTAATTACTTTTATTAATTTTATTTACATTAAATTTATTTATTTATTAAACACAAATTCAACTAACTAAAACACATAAATTACTTATTTTTCACAACTTTCCATTAATTACTTTTATTCATTTATATTAAATAAATTTGTTTAATTATTAAACATATATTTAACCAAATAAAGCACATTAATTGAGCCACGTAAATCAAACCCAAATTAGGTAAATCACCCCATTAGCGAGAATTAAAAAAATTCCTCAAATCTAGACAATCATAAGAATTCAAATCAATCCTAGTTAGAATCAACCAAAAGAACAAGAAACTTGATAAACAATAAAACATAATCTTAATCCTAAAATAGAGAGAGAGAGAGAGAGAGAGAGAAACTCGATCTCGAGAACACCCAAAGAGCTAGAATGGGGAGAGATTGTGTCGTAGCAGGGATACCAGAATCGAACATTAAAAGCCTAGATCTCAATTCTTGAAACTCGATTGGTCAAATTTGAGGCAATCTAACACAAATTGAATGAGCGCATCCACATTGAATCAAGCAGAACTAATTGTCCTATCTTACAACCAATCAAATCAACTTCATTCCAAAAAGCCATAAAAACCATAAAAATTGATCTAGATCAACAAACGTCACCAATTCCATATATAAGCCAACATTAAACCAAAAATACAATTTGAAGCTTTGATTTATTGATTTGGGACACACTAGTGGTATCACAATAGTGTTGAGCTGGTTGTTTAGCTGTTGTGTGTTCCTATTTGAGTTGCGCAGAAAATTAGCGATCGAAAAATTCAATATGTTATCTAAAAAATTCGACCCAACATTATGAATATTTAATTTTGTGTTAGTCAAAATGATATCCGATATTTAGGGTATCATATTTTTTATTAGACTATCTAATATTTTATTGATTATTTTAACAATATATCATAATATAGTTTATTTTTGTAATTTAAACTTTTATAGTAATATTTTAATACTTTTTTTAGATAAAACAAGATACTTATATGAATATTAACTAATATGAGGTATTTATTTTGGAAAATCTTCTTGCAAAAGTTATTAAAATTAATAAAATAACATTTTCATACTAATATTGAATGTATACAAATCTTATACATCTGGTCCATATTTTTTGAATATTTGAAAAAAGAGTATTCAAACGAATATAGATATTTGATTTTGCATACTCCTAGTTTTTGTTACTGTGCTTATATGCCAATGTGGCTTGTCATTGGTTTGCTACTGTCTTTTGAAGATGTTACTGGTGTTGGCAAGCTACTACAATAGCCAGTGGTGTAGTTGTGGTCTGGTGGCACTGCAGGGTGAAGAGCAAAGAAGAGGCAAGGAATAAGGAGTAAGGTTCAGATCGCAACAAGAGAGAATAGATGAGAGATGAAGGGTTGTATTCTAGATCGTAATAGGAGAAAATAGACGAGGGATAAATTGGCATTCTATGCATTATGAGACAAGTTGAACAAGTTTTTTGTACCTAGTTGCATGTAGTCCTTTAGATGGGAAGATGGATGATGAGTGAGGATTAAGGACAGAGTAGAATGATAGGAGAGAAAGAGAAAGGGATATGTGTTTAATTTTAATAATATTTTAGGTATTTAATATTACATCGCAGGAAGGGAAAGGTTATAAGAAATGGATGGACTAATAAAAAAAAAGGGGGTCAAGGGTAAAAATATATTTTTCCATGATGATTTTAGAATGTTTCTAAATTCTAACACATAATTAATGGTTGTTGTATACATAAAATTACACGGCACTATATTCTTTAGGCTTAAGATTTCTTTAATGCATTTTTATAAACTCTAAGTTCTATCGTATATTTCACATAAATTTAAGATCATAGCATACAATTTTTACAAAAATTAATCACAAATAAAAGTTATTTACATTTCTTAATTAATAAATTCATAACAAAATAAAAATTCATAAGCACCCTAAATTTTTTAACAAGACTTAGTATAAAAAAAGATAACTAAAACCCATAGGTCATATTGGATAAATCATTATAGAATCATGAATGAGTTGGGTTAAATGGACCGAACAAGTTGTTCTATAGATGCACAAGTACTCACGCAACATAAATCACAATGCTATCCTATTAGTGTAATATAGTAATACAATTTGGATTATGTCATATATAATGTTATAAATGAGCCAATCTAAACAACCCAAAACTCGAACAAATTTAAACTCCATTTATTTAACTAAGTGATTAAACAAACCAAACTTACAAACTTAGTAATGCGAACAAGCTAAGCCCAACTTTTTCACACTGAGTTAAACCCATTGAATAAAACAAACTTTAATATAACGCTGAAACTAAACTTATTTTAACTAAATAAACAAATCAAACTTTTAAAAAATCGAATTAGCTCAAGCAGCTTGACTTAATAACCATTCTAACCATGTAAATCCTCAGCCCCAAACGCCAAATTGAGTCCAACTGTATGCACCCCTAGCTCCAAACGAAGCCCCAAGGTACTCTTATAAAGTTGGGGAGATTATTATGCCTCCTGCACAGCTAACAAAGCAAGCCACACGGTATCTAATTGAAGGCAACCTATGATGCAAAAAACGAAATGAAAGAGAACAAGAAAAATAGCTCCATCTAATCTAATTCTTTATCTGGTAATAACAATACAAATAGCGTTATAAATTACAAACATGATGCCTCCAAAGAGAAATTGGACCGTGACCTGCTAAGCATGAAAGCCACTGCAGGGTAAAATAAAAACCTAGTTTGCCTTCTACCATCCCTCCTTTTGAATAACTTAAGTTCTACAGCGTGCACAAACAAGGGTGTCTTCGTGTCCATTCTTAGCTCCATACAAAATACAACGGCCCCTCATTAGCATCAATACCCAGCACCATAATTCAAAAGGAACAATGTCGGATCAACCATTTCTACCTGCATGAAAAGTAAACCATCCTATCATTGCATCCCCTTCTTCAGAATCATGAGACGAATATACTTGAAAATTAACATGATGGCTCATTATGGCAGTAGAATTCAGCACCATTCCCTGGAGCAACAGGATTAGCAGCAAAAACTTCAACAAATAACAAACTTTTGAATTTCCAAATGTAATAGTAGGAGCTCAACAACATGTATAAACCGCTCTTTTCCCCTCGTCCCTTAGTTATAGAAAAAACAAGCACTGAATACACCCAGAAATTCCATAAAACTCCGCACGCTACTTCAAAAGAGCTTCTCTTCATAATGTTAAAATGCAACATAACGGAAACTGCCGTTTCCACTTTCTGCCACATTTTAAACCTATTCCATTGCACCCTTTTCTTACTAAACTAAAAGCTATACAAAAACTTATGTATAAAGATTCCATACCTTTTCTTACTCTCATATTTCTTCTAACAGATGCTGAGGCATCCCCCTTTTCATCCTTTGACTTGGGCTTCCTCGCTCTACACTTTGACATATCTAAATAAAGTGTTATTTTTACATGTTAATAAATATACTACGATAATAGAATATGTCATCACAAATCACACCTTATGTTAAGAAAATATACATGCAGAAAGTTGCAACAGAAATTGACTGACGATGTAGGGATTTTAAGGTACCTTTCTGATGAATTATGGGTGATTGTACTTCTTCACCACCATTATCTAATTCCGAAATTTCACTAGATGGGGCATGGTGCACTTCTGGCTCCTTGGTATTTGGTTTTGAGATGCCATTTGAGGTCAATACTTCTGATGATGTCGGATCAACAACCTCTCCTTTGAGGCAATGGATGTTAGATTACGACATCAAGTGCACCTTAACCAATAGATATACAATTGAGAATGATGTATAAACAAAAACATATACCATCAGTACAGTGCGTAGATGATGTTTCCTCATTCACTTTACTTGATACCATTAGACTGTCCAAGCTACAAACTTTATTTTTGTAGGCTTGCGCATTTTTGGCTGTTAATTCCTGCTCCTTCTTCTCCATATGAAACTTATTAAGCTTCTCCTCAAACTCCTCTATGCAAGACTTCAGTTCTGGTTTGGCAAACTTCTTACCCTGATATATGATAGTAATAAACAAATATTTACTAAATAACCATAGAGCAATACTTTCAACGCAATTATGCTGATGGGTTCATGAAGCTGGCTGCAACCACTGGGATAAGACCTGTCTGGTTTGGATCGATTTTGGTCCAACCATAAAGCAATAATTTTATACGCAAACTATAAGCAACTTCAAAGTACCTTGTTTACTATGTTTCTAAAATGATCCATCACAGAATCCTCACTCAAGGCCTGTGCATACATCTTAAAAGACTCCATAAGCTTCTTCATTCCTTTCTCAGTGAAAGCCAGCTGAGAAAGGCAATAAGCTAGACATTCCCATTGGCTGTGATCTGTAGAGAGCAGTCCACACAATTAACACAAAAGACAATCACAGCTGTGAGGAGTCAAATAAGTTTATAGTGCCAACTAGCTTCAAGTCATGTTCAAGAAGCCGCATGATATAAAAGAAACGCAAGCTTTCACTATCAAATGCCTATGCTCAAGTCCAGGGCCTCCAGGCCACCAGATTATTGGAAATGTTTAAGCAGACCATGCAAACAAGCAAATAGGATGCAGACTAGAGTCTGTGATCTATAAATATAAGGAAAAAAATTAGAGCTTGCGTGTGTGTATAAAACTGGCCGTCTTCCAAAAGTAGCGCTAAAAATTATTAAACCAAAGTAGCTTTATCATGCATGAGCCAAGCATTGATCATACATGGAAAACAAATACTTTTATATACCCTCTAAGCCAAAAATAAAGTCATTTTAGGAGTAAATATTTGTATCAAACAAAGTTTTTTGAAAAAGTTAAAGGATATTTCCTTTTTTACCCTGCCTTTTTTCTTTCATTATCTATGCATTAAATGTTTTGCTATTTTTAAAAAGGGTGTAAATATAAATTTATTACTTTCTAAAAACGCATACAAATTGCTAAAATACTTTATTTTTGAAAAATATATATATATATATATATATAAGAATAAAAGTAAGAATACAATCAAACAGTAAATCAGTTACAAGGAATTCAACAAACATTGACAGCTAAGCATTGTCAAGCATATACCCGTGACTCCGCTAAAACGATGACAAAGTTTTTCCACTAGACCTTCCATCTGTTTATCCTGAAGACGCAAAGACAAAACTATTTATGTTGTAACTTGTACTAAATAATATGATAAGAGACATCTCCAGCGCATTTTGATCTGATACCTTTTTAATTGAAGCAATCAAAAACTGCATTATGTTACAGAAAGACTCTCTCTTTAGATTCTGATTGGATAGTTTCCCCAGAATATCTGGGAGTAGATTATATATTGGATTATTTCCTGCAAACAAAAAAGAATAACGTGAGAATTGATTGGACGAAAATAAAGTGCATGGAAATTTTCCACTTGAATCAGTTTGGATATGGTAAGGTACCTTTTTTAGCCAGCTCATTAAAGAAGAGTTTAGCAAGATTTGAAATCCTTTCATATTCATCCTCCAACCTTAAAGTCATTTCGTTTATATGACCTTTGACCTGATTGAAATTCCCAAATCAGTATAAAATCCGTTCACAACAAGATATAAGTCAAGTGTACTGGCCATGTCCACACCTTCATCATGTCATTCAAAATAAGATGAGAAAGAACCAGAACAGCATTCTTCCTGACTGAACTGGATGGGTCTCGCAACCTAGCATACATGTGCTCAGTCCATGGCTCCACTAAATTAGGAAAACGAACTGCCATATCTCCAAGTGCTACAGTGCAGTTGGAACGAACAGCTTCTGATGGCGAATTTTCCACAACAGTGAAGAGAAGCTGGAGATTTGCTTCACTGAAGAATCATTGAAAGAGAGATTATTTACAAATTTTAGTTTTGAAATAGAGCAGATGAAGGGTAGAGGGTGCCGCTGCCTCTGTCCCAGGGAAGTTGCAAGAAGGATTAATGCCCTACCAGAAGTCAGCATCAATTATCATGAACCGACACAATGCAAGCATAGCAGAGGCTTGTAGTTCTGGATACTGGAAAGCAAAGGGCAAGAAAATCAGCACATAAAAAAGCTGGGACATAATACAGGATAGATCATAAATAATTCAATATAAAACCGCAAAGAATTAAAAAAAAATCTTTATTTCCTTTATCATCTTAATGAATTCAGGAGGTACTGCAAATGTTTATAAAATCTTTCCATTGTCCTTATCTAATATATGAATTTTCAACTGTAGTTCTGGTTGTGGGCATGTTGCATAATACCGTACCAGCAGAAGATGATGAGAGAAATCAATAAATTTCTGTTATATTTGGGTAGGTTGACTAGTATCAGGATAAAACCGTAGTCGATTAACTTACTTTCTGCATCAAATTAAAGTTTCTGCAAAGCTTTGACAAAATAGGTGCACAATATCCAATCAGGTTCTTTCCATGAGAGCCACCAGAAATGATTTCTTTCTCTGCCCTCTCAGAGAGTGAATCAAGTATTGCATCTTCAGAAGCAGCAACACCTAACTCAGCATTTATACCACTATTCTGAAGACGATGGAAAAGGAAGGTTAGAATGGAATCAGTTAGATTTAAATACCCAGTTAATGAGATTCCAAACATTAATGCTCACACTCACCTTTGCTGTTTCTGCAACAGCACAGCCATTGCCATCAGATGTTTGATCATCAGCAACCATTCTCTCCCTCTCTGCCTTATGGTTTCGTGCCTTTCTGATGCAGGATTCTATGTAGACCAACTGATGCATAGCAACATGGCTTGCAACAAAAAAGAACCGACTGAGTTTTCCAACTGAAACCGAAGTTGGAATACTTGCAACATTATCCTGTACTTCCTGCTGTCGATCGTTGGCATCACCACAACCAAATACAGAAACTAGAGCTTTTTTCACCAAATTCACAGCTAAAATTTCTGGAGCTGGATGTAGCACATAAATTGCGCCTATTGCTTTATCAGCAGCTGTGTACCATATGCTTTCAGGCAACCCCAAACCACTAACCAAACTTTCTAGCAGACCAAATACACGACTACCGTTACTTGTTAGAAGTTTCTTCTTGTCCTCCGCAGACAATCTCTGAAGAGAAACACATGCTGTCCTTGCAAGCAAAGGATCCACTTTTGCCCATCGACCTAAACCAATATCAATAATATCCTGCAGATGAGAACCAAGAATTTTGTTGGATGATTTTGCTGCCATGCACAGGACAGATAAGGCACCACGGCACTGCTCAGCTGTTGTTCTGCTCACATTAAAACAAAAAATGTCCCAAAGGGCTGAAATCTGCAGAGACCACAATGCAAGTTCGTCCATATAAGATATAGCATCATAAATGCATGATTAGGCAATAGGATAAATGATGCATTCAACAAAATTCACAAAACAGTGTACAAAGTAATGGGCATTACATTGCACACGAAAATGATACAACAAGAAACCCTTGTAACAGGCCTTTTGTCCCCTACTCAAAAAGGCACAAAGTAAGTTATCTACAGAATTCAGTGGAACATAAACATTAAGACCGTCCTTGACCAACTAGTTTCTCAATTAAATGAACATCAAGAATAATGCCTTTCAGTTTACTTCACGAATCATGCTCAAGATACGACATTCAGTCATATGGGGTGTGGTAGGCTGGTAGCAGATTGGACAATGGACATGACAGTACGGTGCATGATCAATGATACCTAGGGAGTGTAGTTTTAGTCAGACGATATCCCACTTGAGCTTCCACTGACTGAGAAGACAAACAGGCAATAGTCATGAGTTCTGAATGCTTCAGCAGAACTAGGCAAAGAGAAACCACCCACTACCGGTTGTGAAAAATGAATACATATACTTCCACTCATGATAGCCGGATTAAATGTCCATAAGATATGAAAAGTGGCTCACCATACAAATACCGGCATGATAATGTAGATAGCTTATTGGTATGTTCGTAAACTCATGGATCACAGATGGAAATACCGAGTAAAGGTGCAATAACAAAAACATGTGAAGAATACTCAAATGAGAAGGACGACACACCGTTCCTGCAGATATATCACCCTTGGATACGAGTGCCGCAATTATGAATTCCAGAGCTGCAAGATCTCCAATGTTTGAATCGATGGCAAGATTCAAAAGATTTTTTGATGTTTCCATTGAGTTTTTTGTTATATAAATAGTAATGAAGGCATTTTCTACAGCCTCTTTAACAGACTTGTCCTGAGAGAATACCTGCAAAAGAAAAGCAATATACTGAGCTTCCAACATCAAAAGCTTTTTCGGGCTACAGACTCTTGAAAGAAAGACCTCACTTGAAGTCCGAAATTAACCTCCCCAAGGGGATGGAAACAAAGATTTTGCACTTAAGAATAACAATGAAGAAAAGTGCTAGTACATCCAAGCAGAAAAAATCAAGTACATGAACTGAACAATTATCAAATAATTCCTTCACATGCAAGAGGAGTCACCGGCAATTGAAAAGGGCGCAATCATTACCCACAAAGAAAAAAAAGGAAAGGGGGAATTATTACCAAAGGCAACATTTTACGTAGGCAAGCTTCTGAGCCATCAATTTGAAACTGCCTGCATCTCATAAGCAGGAGAATTGTGTTCTCTACATCTGTGGCAGAAGATGAAGACATGAGCTGAACAAGAATCGGCATGGCAGCTGATAAGCACTTAGAAAATCTCAAGCCAGCTTCAAGTGAAGCAACCAGTGCCCTTGTCTGCTCCAGATTTCCAACATCTGGAACAGAACTTTCACTTGGAACTGCTTGCTCAACTTGTGACAAACAACTGTCGGTCAAACTATCTGGCTGCTTCTCAGCAACATCCTTCTCATTTAGCAGATCAAGCTCACCATCTCCACTGCTTTTATCATCTTCTGATGGCAGGCCATCAAGCACACTCTCCGCATGACCCTCTGGCTCAAGCTCTTTCAGTTTCTTCTTGTATTTGTCTAATGTTGCCTCAAAAGAGGCTACTCGAAGTTGAGGGCCGAATGGGTTGTGCTGCAACATCGTGATAAGTAGATTTAGAGCAGATTTTCTTACAATAGCACTTTTGTCCTCCAACCTCCCTGCAGAAACTTCAGCCACTTCATTCCACAAACCGATAGACACGGAATGTTCTTCACACAATTCTGACCAAACCTGAAGGACACGGCTCCTTGTATAAGCTGAAACATCTCGACACCTCTCCAACAAGATTTCCAACATGGCCTGCTTAGTTCTGAGACGAACTGATTTGGAGCTAATTTCCCCTTCTATGTCCTTAAATGCTTTAGCAACCAACTTTCCCAACACTGCCACGAGTGAATTTCTAATCTTATATGATTCTCCACCAAAATGAGGGACCAAAATGCCAACATTAGTAGAAACCAACTTTGGAAGCCGGTCAGCAAGCTCAACAAGGAAGCGCCCAATATTTTCAGCACCAACGGTATCCTTTACATAATCCTTGGGATTGGCCCGGCCAATTTCTCTAATAAGAGAAGTAGCCAAGCTTCCATCAGCATACTTTTTCTCGGCCCCAGCTACTGCATCTGCCAAGGGAGCGACAGAAAAATCATACTTGTGTAGTAAATGAAGGATGGAAGCACATGATTGCGCCAAGAAATGGTATTTTGTAGCGCAACTCCCAATGATGCGACATATAGCATCTTTTGCATCAGAATCTTTAAGCAACATGGCATTCTCAAACAAAGAGAACATATTCCTGGATGCACACCCCAAAAAATGCATTATTCAACCAGCAAAGGGTTATAGTCAGACATTCTGCATCTAATTTTAATCACAAACCTTAGTGGACCAACTTACTTTGCAATGAAAGATAGGTAATTCTCATCAGGATCTGAAGATCCAAACAGCAAATGAAGATTGATCTCTAGAGAATTGGCAATCAGATTCAGAATTCGACCTCGCTGTGCATCCCAATTCCATGTATTTATAGCCTGTTTCTTTCGAGCACTAGGAGCTGCCTAGATGCACCAGAAACAAGTAAGCCCCCCAATACAATATCAGAAACGAAACTAGCGACAGACCGAGCTACATGCAGAAAACTTTTTAATCGACTACATATAGCGCTGGAACATGAAGCAGGCACATAAATTGCATTCCTAGACAGACCTTCGCACATCAGAATAATCTGTTTCCCCAAACAACTTATGGAGGTTAAGGTCTGTTACCTTGGATATGTTGCTAGGGCGAACATTAGACTCTTCGCAGACCACGGTATGTACAAGGAAAAATGTGTAAATTTTGAAAGCATTCCGATGTGAAGCAACCCGATCAAGCACCGAAGCATCACGGTCATCACCGTCAGCATCGTCAGGAGACTGTGAAAGCCTTCGAGAGAGTGTGGCAACATTTGGAAGCAGAACACTGAAATTAGACCTAAGACTTTCAACGATATTGAATTTACACGCCGGTGTCAGTTTGCTAAAACCCCTAACCAGAGAGTACACTCGATCAAACACATCTTGTTCTTCAACGCAGAACAGCTCTTTATCCGATAAATCAAATGAAAGGCCTGTAATCCTCGAGTATTTTCAATATGTTAAACTTCGACGGCCTGATTGGTTGCCGAAAATGCTTAAATTTAATTTACGAACCATAACATTTGAAACTCTGGTTAGCTAAACGAGGAAATAAGGTTTAGATAAGAGTTTCAATGGAGATGCAGTAAAACTGACCTTTAACATATTCTTCGAGATCGGAAGGACGGAGGGAGGTGATGTCAGTAAAGTTTCTGGCATAGAGACGGTTGTTGTCCTCGTCGTCTGCTTCAAGAGCAATCAGATTTGCCGGGAAGATGAATGTTGGAGCCATAATATTCCGGCAGCATACACGATTTGGACGGCCGTACTGGAGAGCAGGGGTAGAGAGAGAGAGACGGAGAGAAATGATGGCGGATTGGTCACAGTATATTTGAAATTTGAAAGTTTTATCCGCACTTAAGCGGGACAATGTCAGCGACTTCTACTTTGACGTTTGGAGCAACGTTGACGAGTGAAAAATTATACACATATAAATTTCAAACTCAAATTAAAAATTAATTTTTTAAAAAACATATATTTATATTAATGTATTAATTTTATATTTTATTAAAAATTCAGTAATACATAATAATGTAAAGTAGAAGAAATTGTAGCACAAAAAAAGTGTACATTTTTTTATTATAATAATAATGATTTTAATAGAAATAATGTTAATAATAAATTTATTGAATTTTTTATGTCATAATTTTCTATATTATTGTTATTTTATATTAATTAATTATTAATAAAAAATAAAACTAATGCACTAATATGTATATGTTTTAAAAACTTAATTTTTTTTGTTTGGATCTAAAATTTAAGTATATAACATTATTGGTTGGCAAGTAGAAAAAATAGAGGCAGAGAAAAGTGGTAATATTTTAAATTATAAAAATAAAATATTTGTATAAATTTTAGGGAGATTGGAAAGTAGATATAAAAACAACTATATATGTATGTATGTATGTATGTATACGTTTACAAAGTAGGTGATAAATTAAACCAAGCCAACATACATCATTGATTATGATAAATTAAAATAAGGGCATTGGAGATGCTAAGTCACAAATCAAGCTAACCTTTTTATCTACTATGTTATTATTAGCAAAATTTGATATTTTCTTTTACTCTCTTCAAGGCTAGATGTTGATTATTATATAATTTTATATAAGGAAAAAATAAAAAAGAAATCTTGCAAAATTTATAACTATATTATAAATTAGTGCTATGACAATAATAAAATTTTATTGTTAGAGCACCTATAGTAGCAAACCCAAAAGAGGTAAAAAAAAATTTTAAAAAAATCGTCAATGGTGTTAAAAATCGTGATATGAATCGTTAGATTGTACCAAATCGATTTCAATCAAAAGGATAATTGTTAGGATAATAGGACTGGAGCAAAATCAATAAGGATTCAGGAAATTACGCCCTACAACCAATCCTAGCTATTCCCACCAAACACCATTTTCTAAATTTAGAAGATATCAATATTGGAGTAGGTACGTTCGATTCTAACTAAATACTATTTTTAGCTTCAAAAAATAATGTTTTTTAATGAATAGTAGTAGCCTAAGGTCTATTTTGAGTCTTATTCTCATCCATTTCATTCATTCCTTAAGCTCTTATTCTAGTCCTTCTCTTTTCTAACATTAGTTTACCTCTTGTCCCAAAATTGCATCTTTGTGTTCATCGTGGCAAGGCAAGCAATGAGAACAAACCTTGATCAACAATAACATAGTGGCAGCTTCAAACTCCAGTAATCCAATAATATTTGTGCGACAAACTCCAAAAAAACAGTAACATCCTCGAGGTCCTTTTTTTTTCTCTTCTTAATTTTGAACTGTAGTTCCAAGCTTACATAACAAAATAATAATTTTTGTTTAGTGTTCTGGGATGAATGTTTCTTATAATTATGATGTTAATTCATAAGTTTTGTGTATTACTCTGATGGGTTTTTTCTCGTTTTATTTAGTTTTTTATATATTTAATTTTGATGTGTTGCTCTATGATTTCATAATATCCCAAATTTTACTGAAATGCCTCGAAAATTTCTAATTTTAAAAATTATGTTTAAATAAGGTTTTATTGAAAAATTTAATTTAATAAATTATTTTTATAATAAAAGAAAATTAATTAGGGCTATTCAAGAATAAAATAATAAATAATTTTTTATTAGAAAATTTTAGGGTATTTTAGCTAATTAAAGATTTTGGTTTATAAATTAATTAAATAAATTATTTTATTTAAAATAAGTAAGAGAAAATAGTTCCAAATTAATATTAATTTTATAAATAATTTAATTGGAGAAAATGTGGGTGATTTGCTAATTAAAATGGAAATTATGGAAAAAAAAATTAAAAATCCCTATTTAACCTAAAAAGGGATTTAAATATTATTTTATTTAAATATTATCATTTTTAAATATCCAAAATATTCTAATTAATTTAATTAACCTAACCCACTATTTTTCTCTTTTCCTTTTTCCTTTGTCCTTTTCGTTCCTCCTTTTTCTTTCTTCTTCTTTTCTTTTTCTTTTTCTCCTCCCCGAACTAGGCCAGCCTAGCGGCCCAGTTCCCCTCTCCTCTTCTTCCTTCCTTTGGCGCAGCCCAACTACGCGACCGTCTCCATCCTTCAGCCCTCACCGCACCGCGTTTTCTCTCTTTTCCACCTAAAATGTGTCGCTTTGTTTAAAAACATTTTAACTAGTGTCATCGGTCGGTCCGTCTTTCTTTTCCTTCTTTTCTTTCCCCCGAACCGCCGGTCCAACTCACCTTTCTTTCTTCTTCTTCTTCCTTCACACCTGCCCAGCCCCGTCGAGCACCTGCAACTTCTTCCGATCGGCTGAAAATTTCGGCGGCCATTACACATGATCGTTGCCCACCTCGCCCTCTCTTCCACGTCGACTCATTGACCACACCTGCCTGCCCATTCCCCTCTCCTCTCATGTTTCCCTTTTCCCAGCCAACTGTCTGCCATGTTTTTTTTTAAATTTCGCAGTGAGCCCAACTAACTTGCCGATCCTCCTATTATTCCCTTTGACCTAAGCCACCCTTTTTTTCTATAAATACCCCCTACCCAATCTGCAATCGAGCTTTCCCCCGAAACCCAACTTTTCCTGACCTTGACACCACTACCCCTTTAGACACCATTTATGCCGCTATCGACCAACGCTGCACCCACTCCGCCTACCAAACTATTCCTTGTACCACCCTCTAGTTAACCAAACCACCTGTTCCCCTCGATTCTTCCTGCACAAGCCACCCCGGTTGTGCGAAGTAGCCTTCCCAAACAGCCATTTCTCCTACCACCACTACCCTTCAAACCACCATTAGCCACCTCCTCCGCCACTTCCGACGCTTCTTTTACCTCTCAAATTATTCTGCAGACCACCCTTTACCTTCCCCTACCCTTCTTTTCCTCTTCCTCCCTCTCCTCCTCTCTTTCTCTCCTTCTTCTCCATTCGGCCACCGCCGCCGCCGCCATGCGATGCCACCTTTGGCTGCGTCACCACCCCTATTATATTCCCCTCCTTTTATACAACCATAATCACCCTTGCTTCCACCCTTTTTCTCTTTCTCTTTTTTCCAGCCCTCGACTTTTCCCTTTTTCCGCCCACCGCTGCCTCCACTGTGCACCACCGCTGGTGCCGCCTATCCCCACCAGCCTGAGGTTGAACCCTAGACCCTCCGAACCCTTCTCCCTGTTTTTATAAGCCTTAATTTATTTTATTTCATTTATTTTAATATAAATATTGTTATTATTATTATTATTATTTCCATTATTAATATGTACTATTATTATTATTAATGTTTTTATTTTTATTTTTGCTGAGGGTTGAAGCCCTATTGTAATTTTTAATTCGATTTTAGCACTATTACCCTTATTATTTCTATTATTACTATTATTAATATTAATATGTTATAAGTGTAACTATTATTATTATTTCCTATTTTGAATTTCTATTATTCTTATTCCATTATTATTAATACAACTATTTTACCATTAGTGTTGTTAATAATGTTAGTATTGTTATTGTTGTTATTATTATTATTATTATTATCATTATTATTATTATTATCATTATTATTTTCAAGTGTTAGTATTATTATTTTATATAGGGCTGGAACCCTATTGTGCCTATTTTGAATTATAGTAGTAGTATTATAAATATCAAGTCTTATTATTATTAATATTATCATTATTTTTATCATTAGCTTTTATTATTATTATTAGTGTTGTTATTATTATTATTATTATTATTATTATTATTATTATTATTATTATTATTTATTAAGTTATTATTACTCAATGTAGGGTGGAAACCCTACTTCTTTTTATCTTTGATCATTATCTTTACTATTATTACCATTATGGTTATTATTATTTTGTAATATTATTATGGCTTTTATCATTATTATTAGTATTATTTCATCATTATTATTATTACTAAATTTGGTTATTTATTTTAGTAATATTATTATTATTATTATTAATTTAGTAAAGGGGTTGAAGCCCTTATTTCACTTTGTTTTGAATAATGTCCTTGTTATTATTATTGTTGTTACTATTATTATTATTCTTATTTATATTATCATTGATATTATTTTTAATATCTTTGCCATTAATATTTTAGTATCATTATTAGGGCAAAGTTTTCAACCTTATATTATCAACTTTTATAATATTTCTATTATTTCTATATCTTCAGCAAAGTTAGTAATTAGTTAATGTTATTGTATTAATATATTATTATTTATTTAAAAACATAGTCTTATAATAATTAGTAATTAATAGTATTTTTGGTAGGAGGGAATCTAATTCTAGTTTTTCCCTCATAATAGGTGAAACCAGTCAAAGCTCTAAGGAGGCGTAGGACTGTGCTCCAAGACCAGTGTCGTTTTAGGCAAGGGGTTACTAAGGCCTACTGTGTGTTGATGTGCATTAAATGCCTTATATGTTATGCATCCTATGTTATTATGGTAATTATTGTGTATAAGGTATGGCATGGAGTTCAAGCATGTTCTTGTGTTATTATATGGCATGTGTATTATGTGTATGTGATGATATGTGTTGTGACCCTGTAAAACATGCATGTGAAGATGTTGACGTGGTTTGTGTGGGAGAAAGGATGAAAAAGGATGATGGGGAAAGAAGTTGACCAAGGAATGAGAGTTGACTTAAGTATTATAATGATTCATGTGTGGAAGAGTAAAATATAATTTATGGTTTCATGTGGAAGTATATAAATTACGGTTTTATAAGGGAGAATCTAGTTTATGGTTTTGTGTGGGAGAATATAACTTATGATTTCTTATGGGAGAATCTAATTTATGGTTTCGTGAGGGAGAATCTAATTTACGATTGTGCATGGGAGAATCCAATTTATGGTTTTGTGTGAGAGAATTTAATCTATGGTCTTGTATGGGAGAATTTAATTTATGGTTTTGTATGGGAGAAACTAATTTATGGTTTTGTATGGGAAGATCCAATGTAGGGTTTTGTATGGATAAATCTTTGGTTTTATATGGTTTGAATTTAGGATTTGGTATGGATGAATCTTGGGTTTTATATGGATTGAATATAGGGTTTGGTATGGATGGATCTTTGGTTTTGTGTGGATTGAATTTAGGGTTTTGTATGACGGAATCTAGGGTTTGCATGGTGGTGTTAATGGTTGTATGTTGGTATTAATGGTTGTATGGTGGTATTAAGGTTGAATGGTGGTATTAGGGTTTGCATGGTGGTATTAATGGTTGTATGGTGGTATTAGGGTTTGTATGGTGGTATTAATGGTTGCATGGTGGTATTAGGGTTTGCATGGGATGTATAACGTCTGCATGGGAGTGAAATTTACGTATGGAACGTTGGTTTGGGATGTGAGGAAATTAATGTAAGCGTTGTTTGGGTGTTTGAACACTTTAGATGAAAAATAATACGAGGAGAAATATAAGGGTACGTAGGAGACCGAACTAGGGTTTGTGTGGACAATTAGGGTTTGGTTGTGGCTACTTAGAGTTTTTTTTTGGTATTATGTGTGTTTGGTGATTAAAGTGTAATTATGATTGTGGAATTTTATGATTTGTGATGTGTGAAGTGTAAAGGGAATGATTCATACATGTCTAGGGTGAAAGCTTTGAATAAGATACTTAAAACATTAATCACGTAAAGTGCAAGACGTTGAGCCAGGCCCAGACCGATCCACCGACGTAAAATAGTGTCAGAGAATGTTTCCCTCACGACCGATCCACCGACTAAAATAGTGGTAGGGCATGTACCATCGCGATCGATCCACCAGCTATAATAGTGGAGGATGCCGAGCTCAACAAAATCAAACCCTACATTTACTAAGACATGGGAAAGACACTAATTACTTACAGTGGAACACCGTATGAGAAGGGGTCAGACCGATACACCGGCATATAATAGTGGCAAGGTATGTTACCCTTGCAACCGATCCACCAGCTAAAATAGTGGTAGGGCATATACCTTAACGACCGATCCACCGGCTAAAATAGCAGGGTTCCCGTACTCGTGTGGACTTGATAAAGAAAATGGCGTGAATTGATTTCTAATAAAAGAGTAATTAAATAATTAATCTAGAATAATCATGTGCTTTATGTGTGGCCTAGATCATTTGTAGGTTGTATAATTTCCTTTATGACCTTATGTACTATATGCGTGGGTTTAAAAGTGTAAGTTGAGTATTATTTTGCATAATTATATATGCTTATGTGTTTGCCTTAGTGCTCGGTTACCTTATTCAATATGTAGCGTACTGATCACCCTTTTCATGGGTGTTGCTCATTCCCACGAGTGGTATGCCTTTCTGATCTTGTATAGGTGGGTGAGACATCCGGCAGGGCTGAGTGTTGAGCATGTTTTGGCTCAAGTTTCGAGAGTGTCGTGGTTGTTTTCTCTCTTTTTGTCATTCTATCTTCTCCTGTTATTTCTTTTGGATCAAATGTATCCTTTTATGATTCATTACTTATATCGAGTATTTTAAATGAACCTTTTATCAGTTGTAAGTTTATTTTCTTTTATATACGAATTATAATTCTTTACACGTACTTTGATTTTTTATGTATTATTCTTTCTAGTTCTTTTATGAACCTTTGGTTTGAATTTAATGTCAGTCTTTTCTTTAGCCTTAGCACTTGGTACTGGAAGGATCGGAGATAACCGATATGGTACTAAGTGTGGCGATAACATCCCCACAATTCACAGGTTTTAATTTAAATTCTTCCACTTTTTTTTGAAAACAAATAGTGAATTTTAGGGTGTTACATTTACTATTAATAATTTGATTTTTATTAAAGCATAAATAATAAAATATTTGATATTATTCCACATCCAACATAGAATAAGCACTCCCTGTACCCAATCTAGGTTGAGTACAGGGCCAAAAAGAAAAAAACTCGTAGCCTATAGATTAAGCGTGGAAATCACTTGATCCCACTACGATATGGGTTTGAAAAACAAATGGTGGGAAAATATGTAATAGAAAATAAAGAACGAAAAGTCTAAAGAGAGATATATCTAGATAATGAAGCACTTAAACCAACTTAAAATTGCTAACCCTAGGCAATCATATTAAAGGCATAAATCAACAATTACTTACAATATAGAGCAGTATCTAGTCACGGGAATGACTAACACCTATGAAAATAATGATTAGGATGTTATGTATTGAGTAAGGAAATAATATGCAATTATATTAAAGGTAAGAACAACACATAATAGCATAGACTTAGATACAAAATTTACATGCACGTCATTCATGATACAAGGCGATCCAAGAGAGATACCATAATCCCCCAGAGTTATAAAAACCTATAAATTAATAAATAACTTTTATCCGGGAGAAATTAGCTTTTAAATTCATTTAATTTAATTCTTTTATAGATTTTTTAGTATATAAAATTGGATAGGGATATTTAATAAATTAAAATAAATATTTTATTATTTTATCATACTCATTTTATTTAAATATTTTTTCAAACCAATATTTTACTAAAATTATCATTTTTAAACCAATATATTTAATTATATTAAATTAAATTATTAAATAAATGTATTGCCCAAAAATATTACACTCTATTATTTTATAAATCAAATTATTATAATCTCCCTATTTTTCATTTTCCATGTTTTCCTTTTTATTTTCTTTCTCATTTTCCCCTTTTCCTCCTTTCTTTCTTTTTCTTCTCCCTTAGAGCTGCTCGCACTAGGCCTACCTCCCCCTCCCTTGTGTGATTGGGCCGCTGGCCCATCTCCCCCTCTCCCTTCCTCTTTCCCCGCGCACGTCGGCCTAGCCCCAACCCCTTCTATCTTTTCTTTTCTCACCCTAGACCGGGTCAGCCCGCTGGCCCTCCTTTCCCATGCCGACTTGTTTCCCTTCTTTTTTCCCCTTCTTCTTTCTTCTTCTATGCCCAACCAACGTACCTCCCTTTTCCATGCTCGAGCATGCCAGCCACCACCTGCAACTACCATGCCCAACCACCACCTGCCTCCTTGCCACTCCCTCTCTCTTCCCGTCCTTTTCTTCCCTTTTCAGACCCAAACCAACTCTACACCCTCTAGCCGCATGCCATTTTCCTTCCTCTTCTCCCCTTCCCTCTCCCCACCACCTGACTATCTCCTGCCACCCTACGAACTACCACCAACCGACCACCTTCCCCCTTTCCTTTTTCTTCTCCTTCCTACCTCATTATGCCCCATAACATCGAGCCATTTTCCTTCCCCAATTCTTTCTCTCCTTTTCTTCTCCTTCCATTTCCCCCTCTGTTTTACACTACCATTGCACCACTTCCTGTGCAACACCCCAAAATTTACTACTAAAAAATTTAATTTTTAAGTAGAAGCATTAACATAATATAGTAGGTGTTACCGCCACACATAGCACAAGTCTAGTCCATACCTTTCTCGTACTACGTGCAAGGCTAAAACTTTACATCAAGTAAATCAAAACTTATGGAAATAGATATAAATAGCAAATGACTTTAATAATTTAGACATAATAACAAAGTATGGAATACATGCTTCAAACAATACAATATATAAAAAGAGATGAAGAGTCCAAAAGCAATATCCAAAATCTAGGGCACACAACATATGCGACCTCGAATAGAAATAACTCTACGCCCTAACCTCGGGGGTATAAAACTGCATCACTCCACCTGAGGAACCTCTTCAAAGTCAACAGGATCATCATCATATACCTGCGACACAACGTCTACAAATGCATAGTATCAGTACGCATCTTGTACCGAGCAACACAACTATCCTAAAGAGATAGCAATGAGTGCGAGGTCTATGCAAAGAAAGTAATAGAGCATATAATAACAAGATAATATCATGCTTACGTATATATGTTAATTGTGAACACGAAACTCAACCTTCAAGCATAAAAAAATGTAATATGAATGCATGGGTAGATGGGATCCATTGGTTATTATATTTATCATCATGATCGCAACCAATTTATTATATTAACTTGAGGACGGAGACTCAAAGAAACCATAACAACTAATGTAGTACTCGAACAGTACTAGCCCTAGCTGGCCCGCCCAGAAACGTAATAAAATACCCCAAAATTTTAATTCTATAAATCATGGCTAAATAAGAATTTATTAGGAAAATTAATTAAATAAATTATTTTATTAAAATATAGGGGATTTATTTAAGGACAATAAAGAGGAAAATGATAAATAATTTAATTAGAAAAAATTAGGGAGTGTTGCTAATTAAAATGGGATTAAAAAATTTTATTAAAAAATAACCCAAATTAATCTAAAAAGAAATTAATTATTATTTTCTAAATATTATTATTTTAAATAACCCAAAAACACCAAAATACCCAACCCACCTATTTTTCCCTTTTTTCCTTTCTTTTCTTTTTCTTCTTCTTTTCCCCCTTTCCCCCCTTTTCTTTCCTTTCTCTCTTTCCCCTTTTTCTTTTTCCTTCTCTACCACCGACCTAGGCCAGCCTGCCTCGCGTGGCCCAGTTTCCTCCTCTCCCTGCGCGGCCCAAAGCCCGTGTCACCCAGCCACTCGGCTGAATCACCCCCTTTCTTTTTTCTTTTCCTTCCCTTGGACCATCCAGTCCATCCCTTTCCCTTTTCTTCTTCTTCCCATGTGACCTGCACCCGACCCTGCAACCTTACGCTAGCCGGCAACCACCTGTACCGTCTGGCCATCCTCCCCTCCCTCTCCCATCGCTTTATTTCACTAATTCGACCCCAACCGACCCTTTTCCCCTCTCCTGAGCACCATGCCCCTTTCCCTTTCCTTCTTCCCTCGACCTTGCCACCCTGCCATGGCAACACCGCCTCGACTGCCACCATCGGCGACATGCCTGGCACCTACACCCCTCTTGTCTTCTTCCCCTTGTCATTGCCCACCCAATTAGCCTATAAATACCCCATAGGCATCCTTAATTGGGGTTTTGATTTTGAAACGCAGAAATCTGCCCCTTCTCACCACTGCCTATCGCCGCCGGCCAAACCACGCCCAGAACTACCCCTTACACCCCCTCTACCTAACTAAACATTCCTCGTCCCTCAATTTTCCTTTCATGAGCTACCCTAGCTGTGCAAAACCGCCATCCCGATTAGGCTACTTCAACCTCACGCCGCCTCTCCATCCGCAACCAATTCCAGCGTAACCAACACCTCCCCTACCCTCCAAAACAACCAGGGGACTTCACCCTACCTCCCCATACCTACCTTTTCCCTGCCTCCTTCTCCTTCTCCCTTCTCCACCTAAGACACCTCCCACCACCTCAAACACCCTCTCATTCCCTCTCCTCTAGTCTATACCCTCATCTCTCCACCTCTCTTCCTCCTCCACCACCGCCGCCCTCACCACCATGCGTCGCCGCTGGTTCCGCCAAGCCTCCCCAGCCCTTAAACTCTTTCTATAAGTGTTAATAATTTTTAGTAATATTAATAGTATTACCCTTATTATTATTATTAATGTTGTGTTATCATCATCATCATCATCATCATCATCATTATTATTATGTTACCGTCCTTACAATCTATGAATCTAACCTAACTTCAGAAATGTTTATAACTGTGGTATTATCATTTAAAATGCTACAACTTTAGTATTAATATAGTATCTTTAATAATAATAATAATAATATTGTTACTACTACTATCATCATCATCATCATCATCATTATTATTATTATGATCATCATCATCATCATCATCATCATCATTACTACTACTACTACTACTACTACTACTACTTAACCTTACTTTATGATTTTCCTAACCACTAATATTATTATTATTATTATTATTATTATTATTATTATTATTATTATTATTATTATTATTAACGGGCTACAACTTTAATATTAATATGATTAGGATTTTCCCTCATTGTTACTATTATTATTATTATTATTACCCTCACTATTATTCCTACTATTATTACTAATGCTAGCTTTGGCCTATTATTATTATCTTTATTATTATGGTAAATATTTGGACCCTTATATTATTATTACCATTTTTATTATCATTACTATTAGTATTATTCTTAACATTATTATTATTATTAATGCCATTATTATTATTACTCAACCTAACTTTGGAAATATTTCTAAATAATGCTACTATTAATGGAGATCTACAATTTTAGTGTTATTATGATTACCCTTATTACTATTATTACCATTATCATTATCATTATTTTCTTGCTAACATTGTTAATACTAACTTTGTCCATTATCACTTTTTATTATTAATATAAATATTTAGACCCTTATATTATTATTATTACCGTTTCGGTTACTATTATTATTTTTATTGTTATTATTATTATGCTTAACATTATCATCATCATTATTGTTGTTGTTATTAATATTATTTATTATTATTAATGTTATTGAACCGAAATTGAAGTGTTAACATTTTGTTACTATAAAAGAAGAATACTCAACCCTATTATTATTATTATTATTCAAATATTGCTAATATTATTCCTAATGCCTTTGTTACTAACATTATTACTATGGTATTATTATTAGTTATTACTATTATTATTGTTATTATTTTATTATTATTATTGCGACAAAAACATTCGAACCCTTATATTATTATTATTCCAAATATAACTATTATCATTATTATCTTTAGTAATATTAGTACTTTGTTAGTATTGCTAATATTATATTATTATTTTATCCCCAAAACCATTATTAGCCTTAGCCTTAAAAATACTAACGTTTCTATTACTAGGGGCATTAGTATTACTATTATTATTATTATTGCTATTTTGCTATAGCTAGTATTAGTACTATTATGGGAAGAAATAAATCTATTAGGTTTAATAAGGTAAATATAACTATATATATATATATATTAATATAAACATATTTTGACTAGTAATATCTAATAGGCTAACTTGAGGATAAAAACCCTAGTTTTCACTTGTAAAGCTACCTTTAATAATAGTAACCCTATTCTTAGACTAAAATAAGAAATAATAGTATTTTTGGGTAGGAGGGAAACTAATCATTAGTTTTTCCTTTTATAGGTGAATCAAGCCAAAACCCTAAGGAGGCGTAGGAGCGTGCTCCAAGCTCGGCGTTGTTTTAGGTAGGGATATAGCTAAGGTCCATGCGTGTTGTGTGACTTGTATGCCTTGGATGTTATGTATCATGCTACATTGTGTATCGTATGATTGATATTAACTTGTCTTTTGTGTAGCGCAACTTAGAGTTAAGGTGTGTTTATATGTTCCTTATAGCATGAGTATGATACGTATATATGGTGATTATGATGTGATATGATATGACCCTATAGGACATGCATGCTAGGATGATTGATAATGTGATATGGGAATGAAAGGATAAAAAGAAAGAAAATGGGAAGTGAGCTTACTAAGGGGGATATGCGGTTGACCAAAATACTTCATAATCTATGAGAGGAAAATAAAGAAGAGGAGATGACCAAAATGAAAAAGAGATGGGAACCATGCATGGGAATTCTAGGATTCGCATGGGGACTTCGAGAGTTTGCATGGGGTGGATAAGACTTGTATGGGAGTGATCTTTATGTGAGAAAAGTTATTTTAGGGTGTAAATAAGCTAAGGGGAGAGTTGTGGAGTGATTGGAGACTTGGGATGAAAAATAGTACGTAGGTTGGTGTAAGGGTGTATAAGAGACCCGATTAGTGTTTTGAGAGGAAGCACTAATCTGGAAAAAAATGTGGAAGTAAAAACAAATAAGGGAGAGTGGAGTACGGGTTAACAGTGGGAATTTATTTTATAAGGGGTGAGTATGGGTTCCATGGGAGAGAAGAGGTTTTGGCTGAAAAAGAGAGAGGTTACTTCTGGGAGAAGAAAGGTACTAGGTTGAAGTGGCCAGTTAGGGTTTTCAAAGGAATCGAGGGGGTAAAGCGATATGCTTTGGAATTTGATCTAAATGAGATAAGGTGTGGGACGATAAATGAAATAATGGTGGTATAAGTGAGAGAATGTTGGGCCACATAGGTCCAATTAGGATTTTCAAAGAAAAACCCTAGAGGGTGATAGTAGGTGGAGTTTGATGTCATAAGGTGTTGGGCCTTAACCTACACCCTTAGGAGTTGGTTTCATTATGTGTAAGTGTAAGGGGGAATGGATGTTGCGGTGTGATAAGGGGCGTAGGAGTCTCGAGATATAGGATGCCCCCCTTTGAGAGGATAGAGGTAGAATGTTATTGACATGTATGTCAAGGGCGAAATGCTTATTTAATAAGACACGAATAAGATACTATCCATTTAAAGATAAAGATTGTTGAACCGGGTCAAGACCTGTCCACCGGTGAATAATAGTGGCCGGGAGCTAGGGTGCCCTGCATGACCAGTCCACCAGCGAATAATAGTGGCCAAGCACATTTTGCCCTGCATGACCGTTCCACTGGCTATAATAGTGGGGGTTTCCATGCTCAACAAACCAAACATAATGATGATAAGACATGGAAAAGACACGAAGTAATTATAATGAAACACCGTGTGAGTCGGGGCCAAACCGGTCCACCAACTAATAATAGTGGTCAGGAGCATTTTGCCCTGCATGACTGATCCACTGACTATAATAGTGGGGTTCCCGCACTCACACAGATTGATAAAGACTATGATGTGAATCAACTATATTTACCAGAGATCTAAAGAATAATCCTACTTGGACCATAGCTGGCCTTATTCTTTGTATTACTATGAGCTGCCTATATGTTCATGTCATGCATGCTATGTTGTATGTTTCTGTATGTTTGGCCTTAGCGCATGGTTACCTTACTTAGTACGTAGCATACTGATCATCCATTTCATGGGTGCTACTCATTCCCATGAGTAGAAGACCCGTCTGAGTTTGTACAGGTAGGGGATGACGTCTTCGATGCCTACGACACCTACGAGGCATTGGGCGGGGCCGAGAGTTGAGCATAAACTTGGCTTGGGGATCGAGAGTGACTGGACAGACTCTATCTTACTTTTACTATGTATCGTTTTACTCTAGTCATATTCTGCCGTACTGTGTTTAATGTATTCGGAAAACTTATTTAATTACTCCTTGGGTTGTAACTCTCTTTGACCGCACTTTAATTTTTGTACGGTGAACACTATCATTTCTCTGATGAAAGCTTGTTTCAATTATCGACTTGTGTTTGAAGTTAACCCTATTTAACCGTAACACTTAGTATTGGAACGGTAGGAGTGAACTGATCTAGTACTGAGTGTGGCGGTAATACCCTCAGAATTTACAGTTTTGTCATATCACCTTTGTTTAACACATATCATCAAACAAAATTTTCCAGTAGTAAATTTTAGGGCCGTTACACATAACTAGACCACCAAATAATAGGACACCTATTCACTTAAGTATGCATACCCCTTATAGGGCCGAAATATATCAAGATGCCTATAGAGTAGAAAAAGGTCTCTCCATACCGCGTAAGGCACCCGGGATCACAGAATAAAAACACCGGATTGGTACCAAGTGAATACCAAACCTAACTCGAGTGGTACAAGTCTCGGCTCGAGATCTTTCACTTTAAGTTATTAATGTTTTATCAAGGATTTAGGTTGAACAAGAACAAGTCCACAAAACATCACTTAATCACTTCTTTGAACATAAACCAATTAGTTTATCAAATTCCAATATTACCTACGCACTTAATCCATAGATGAATCAAGGTTCTATCCATTTAGAGCACAAATTCCCATAATCATGCCATTAAAGTCCAATTGAATATATGAGTCATTAAATCCCGAGGGATATCATTAAGGAATGAAAGCCTAAGGAATATTGTTAAGGTGTTAAAGCCTAAGTTTCATGCCATGAAAGGCCCAATATAATTAGTTTTCAATGTACATTAAATCCAATTATTCAAAACAAAGATCAATAGCCAATATTTAAGTCAACCAAGGGTTCACTTATAATGCTAAATTAAATAACTAGTCTAAAGACATAGTAAATGACTAAAATGTAAATAAGGTCAACTAATTTAACTTAAGGTCAAGAGAGGTGTATTTCATGCTATTTTCTTAGGATGAAATATCAATAGGACAATAAGATAAAATATTAGGATTCCTTAATGCACCCAAAATGTCTCTTTCTCTTTTTCTTTTTCTTACTTAAAGAATTATTTAAATTAAGGTCTCTAATTTTACTCATAAATGTCACCCAAGTATTATAATGATACATTCTAAATTCTTGTATTAGCACAATATTCAATTAGGTCTCAAAATTTCCAGAATTTTACATGTAATGGCCAAAATATCTTTATTCACAAAAAATTACCTTAAACTTCTAAAATTCATAACTTACTCTAAACAACATCAAGCTCTAACATATCATATATCAAATTTTATGTAAAAGACCCAATGAAGACAATGGTCCACTTAAAGCTGTCAAAAACAATCTATGTTTCTCAATGTACCCATGGTTGAATATGTCCAAGCCTTATAAAAATTTCATTTCAACTCTAAATGATCCAAAACTCATAACCTAGCTTCTATACACTATTATACATATAGGGAAAATACTTAGATAAATTTAAAACAACCAAAACTCACATAAAAATAGCAAGAATGAGAGCTAAAATACTCATATCCGGACATATTCATCATGACTATGCTATAAATTCAGCACGACTCTACTGAACATTCATCACCTTTCCATCAGGCATAAACATATAAAAAGAATCACACAAACCATCATCTCATTAGACATTCATGCTTAAACACATAAGATAGAAATATACACATGTCATCTAATATTTTTCAAGATATTATTTCATGCTTATAATTAAAATAAATCTATCCACACATAAGAGACCATATAATACACCTAGCACAAAATCCTATCTCTAAAGGTTGGTTTAGTTACCAAAACTCCTAAGCTCCTTAGCAAAGATAAAATAAGGAATCTGGTAATTCCTTCTCTAAACCCACTTGGTCACCTTCAATAATACAAGATAAAAGAGTTAAATAAACCAATTTTAATAAATAATAAAAATGGGAAAGAAAGGAATTGGAATGGAAGAAGTGAAATATAAAATACTACTCTTGAATAGGGAGGCTTGAAAACCACCACAAAACAACCAATAACCACAAAGGAATGATGGATTAAAGTTTTGGTGGGTTAAAGGGGAGGAAAAAAAGGAGAAAAGAAGGGATTAAAGGCACAAAATCTCTACTGCAACCCATTTAACCACTACAGCAAAAACTCCAAGTTTACTCGGCAAGACAGATAGGAGAGGAAAAAAGAGAGGGTAGGGGAACGATTTCCTTGGTAATAAGGGTCTCTATACGAGTTATAACATGGAAGGAAAAATACCAAACAAGAATATAGGGTAGAGGAAGCAAGGTGGATGCGTGGTAGATGCTGGAAGTCACCAAAAAAATCAGCTTTGCTGATTTTGTGAAGCTAGTCGGGAAGCAAGAGTTTGGTTATGAATGAGCTTGAAGAAGCTCGATATCAGGGATTTAAATTATATGCAGTCGTATTATGCAATGAAATCTTTCCAAAGAAACAAAAAAACAAAGGAATAGGATAACCAAAGAGAGAACAAGTTGCTGCAAGTTGGAAAGTAATCAACTTTGCACTCTGCTGTAATTCATGATTTTATGTGCATTTTAAGATTGGAGCAAATGATTTGGCCAAAAATAGAGTGAGATATGATATGGAGGAGTGTGGATTGAGTTTTTGGTTTGACTTTGGCCTCACTTGAGTGCTAGGATTAGGGGTGTAGGAGAGATGATAGGCTATGGTTGAGTGTGTAAGAGTAATGTCATAAAATCATGATTATGGTACTAGTTGTACTTTTTGGTTGGAATAAATGCAACCAGGTTAAAAATCTGATTTGGTTTGCTTAGGAAACTAGTTAGGATTGGAATATTAGTTAGAGGATTGGTTACAATTTATTTTGATTAATTAAATTGCAATAAAGTCCAATAATGGACACTTATTGAGAAAAATATCACTTGAATTCTAAAAATCATAAAAATTAGAAAAATGTTTGTAATAATCTTAGAAACTCAAATATATATAAAAAAATTGAGTATCAGAGTTGTTTTGAAGCTCGATGGATGGAAAACGACAAAAAATGGCAAAAACGAGTAAGTTGTGGAAATGCGTTTTTCTGCAAATTCACAAAACAAATAATAGGGGTTCAAATTATCACGTGTTGATAATGAATGTTTTTATAAAATCAAATATATAAAAAATATTTGTTCTCGGAACTTATTTGATGATCAACGAATTAAAAATAGCAAAAACGGCTAAAATCGTCTAATCGCGTAAATGAATTTTTGTGCAATTTGACGATTCAGAAGGAAAGGAGGAAACATGAATGAATAGAATGGATGGATGAACTCAAAAATATTTTTAGATAGATTCACAAATTTTAAATGGATCAAAAAGAGTGAAAATACAAGAATCGGAAGAATTGCAATAAATGTGTTTTACGCACATAAAAGAAATAATCAATGAAATGTCTAAAAATTTACATGAACAGAATGAGGCTTGATAATAGAATAGATATGTATATATATATTAGACGCGATAATAGGCCAATTATATATGTTAATTAGGATTTGGGAGAACGGGGTATTACACCTTGCCACCCTCTACCTCCGCCATGCACCACCATAACACCCCCCGAGCCACACTGACTGTAGCCCCCTTCGTCCTCCCCTCTTCTTTTTTCCTTTTTTTCTCCCTTCTCGGCAACCTCCCTGCAAGCCCTCCGTGCGTCGCTGTCCTGCCGCCTGTTCTGCCACTTGAGCCACCAACCTGCTCCCTGCAACCTCCTCTACCACCCCCACTTTGGCCCAAAATCGACACCCTCACCCCTTCATTTTTCCCCTCCCTTTTCCATCCTCCTCAACCATGCCCACCTTGACAGCCCCCTTAACCTAGGGCTGTTGATGAACTGAATCAAGCCAAACCTTCTCTGGCTCGATTCAGCTCATTAAATTTTTTGTAAGGCTCGAGCTTGAATCAAGTCAAGTATTTGAGGCTTGAGTTCGGCTCGAAAAAAGCTCGCGAGCTATTCGACTCGGTTTTGTTTAATGAAAATGAACCAAATTGGCTCGATTCGTTAGGCTTGGCTCGTGGCTTGGTTTGGCTTGGTTCGTTTTAATTTTAAACAAGCCAAACCGGCTTGGTTTGGTCGGCTTGATTTGTTCGGCTCGTTTATTAGAAAATTTAGCCGATTAAACCTGTAACTTTCAATAAAAATTAAATATCAAATAAAGACCTGTTTGGCTTGGCTATAAATACTAAAATAAGACCATAGACCATACAGTATCAAATCATTCATACAAAATATTCAAAGATCATGCCTTCAACCCTACATGCTTTTACAAAATAAAATAATTCATATGTGTCCAAAATCATATTCTTCAATCCTTAATTCTAAATTCCAATATCTAGAATTATAGCAAATTTGCAACCTTCATTTGTTTCATCCAATCCAACATAAGCACTTCTACTCCAAACCTCAAAATATGGCACCAAAATCCACTAACCTTCATATCTGCAAGGATAATTTTATGAATAAACAAGAGAACTAGATTAGTAATAGTTATTTGAGAAAGACTTCAATCCCATAAGTTTTTATTAGATTATACCTTAAATTTGATTAAAAAAAACATATTATGGAAGATCTATGATCTTTATGCTCGGAGCATCTGCACCCTGCTTATATTAAGAGAGCAACAATAATATATATATGAATGATTAGAATTTAATTCCTAAAATTTCAAGAGATAAAAAATTAATAATAAAAAAACATAAAGAAAACATAAAAAGATTATTACCTTCTTCTTTATCCCTTTTTTTGTACGAATCCAATCACCTGCGCAAAGAAGTACTTCAACCGTATCAGTAGATAGTGCTCCTCTATATGGATCAATGACCCTTGACCCTGCATTAAAAGCAGCTTTTGAAGCAACTGTGGTGATAAGTATGGACAGGATATCACGTGCCATTTGTGATAAGATACGAAACTTCAAAGTGTTTGCCTTCCACCACTCCAAGGCACTAAAAGAAGATTCAGAATCATCATCACAAATAAACACACTCTCCTCCAAGTATGTATCTAACTCTGATTTTGCAGGAAGTTGTGTGCCAGATTGCCTAATGAATTGCTTAAATCCCATCCTCCCTAAACCTGCGCCTTTCTTTGCCCTAGTATTAACAGCAGATGACCCTTCACCCATTTCAAATCCCACTAAAGATTTCTCCAAGTTACGTGTATACTCTCGAGCATAATCATCAAATATGACTCGTAAAGTATCATGAACTAGCCGAATATGCTTGTCAGCTTCATTATGACTAAAAAGATTGGGAAATGTATATTCGACCAAAGACAACTTACATCTAGGGTCTAAAACAGTTGCAATAGCCATTAATAAATTACACTCACCCCAATATTTATCAAAATTTTCTTTCATGACTAAAGCCATCCCTTGAATAAATGGTTCTTCAGAACGAGCCTTCTCATCTAATACTACTTTAATTCTCCATACCTCAGGAAGGTACAGATTTGCTGTTAGATACTCACTTCCAGAAATTATATTTGTTACCTCACTAAAAACCTCCAAAAATTCACAAACTATTTCAGCTTGTCTCCATTCTTCAACAAAAGGGGGCCATTTATATGATGGATCTTGCTATGCATATCTTGGAAACACATCCTTAAATTCTAATGCAGTAGATAACATAGCATGCACAGAATTCCAACGTGTGCAGACATCAAGAATCAACTTTTTTGTAGGCAATTTTAGATATCTGGCAATCTCACTGAATTTTATCAAACGGGCATCAGAATCAGACAAATACTTTACACTTGTGCGAATATTAGAGATAACATTACTGATCTCCTTATAACCATCTTGCACCAACAGATTCACAATATGAGCACAACATCGAACATGAAATATTTTTCCAGCAAATGAAAGCTTCTTCATCAAACTAAAATGATCTTTCAAATGCCTTACACAAACATCATTTGCACTACAATTATCCACCGTAATAGTGCTCACTTTATCTTCAATTTCCCAATCTACGAAACAGCCACATAAAGCATTGTATATATTTAATCCACTACCAGGAGGAGGTAAGTGAAAAAAATTTAAAACATGCTTTTGGAGATTCCAATTACTATCAATTAAGTGGACTGTTACAACCATGTAATGAATTTTTTGGACATCAGATTTCCAAAGATCTGTTGTTATGCTAATCTTATTAGCATCTTTCAGAATATTTTTCACCTTCTTCTTTTCAAATTCATACACAGTAAAACAAGCATCCTTAGCAGCATGACGAGTAATCCTCTGATACTTATCAGAGATGGCCCAAAGAAATTCATTAAACCCTACATGTTCCATCATATTAAATGGATATTCATGCATGAGTATCATATGAGCACACTTTTCCATCACACTTTCATGATCATATCTAAATACAGGAGCAACACTAATACCGGTGGACTTAGAAAGAGACAATACCCTTTGTTTTTTTGATGGTCAGCTAGTACATCGCTCCAAATGCCTGATAAAATGACTGGTTACACCCCGAGGAAGAATTGATAGATGTTTACGACAATGCTTGCATTGTCCCTTTTTGGTCCCATCTTTTAAAGTAACCACTTCAAACTCTTCCCAAACATGTGAAGTTTTCTTGCGAGCCTTCTTCGGTATTTCACACTCATCATCATCATTTTTATTTTCATTATTCACCTCCTGCTCCTCATTAATCTTCTCATCAACATCTTCATTAAGCTCATTGGTCGGCTCAAAATCATTCTCCTCATCACGATCACTAATGTAAGCATCTCTGGGAACTTCAAATATATTAGGGTCATCTGCCATTTTTGGGCTTCTTGTTGATGTAGATGGTGATGATACAGGGGATGAAGATCCTTGTTTAGAAGAAAAATTAGAAGTTACCAAATTTGACATAATTACAAGCTTGAACTAAAAACAACAAAAAAACCATAAGGTAGCAGTAGGTAGTAGCAAAAATAACACATAAAACTATGACTAATTAATAATCACCATGGTTTTTTATTTGTTTTTTTTAATCAAAATAAAATGTCATTATAAAACAAAGAATATATGGGAAAAATTTAAAGTTCAAAATTCCAAGTTGAGTAAAAAGGAAAAACAAAAAGTTATATGTGTGATGTATTAATGTGTACAAATAAAAACAACTTGATAACAAATAAAATTAAGGAAAAAATATAAAATACTAACCTCCAAAGTCATAATATAGAAATCATTTTTGATAAGATTCAACAAATATAACATATATGACTTTTAAGTATAACGTAATAACAAAATTATTCATCATAGCACCAAATAAGAAAGTAAAAGAAATTATTAGAAAAGATGATGCTAACAAAATGAAAAAGTATAATAAAATAATAATTTTATTGCTCAATTTAAAAACATAAAATTAAACAAAATATTTATAAAATATTGTAGTAGAAAATATGCTGCTAGCTAGTAGCTACTTACCAAGTGTTTTATTGATATTTTCAATTACAAGAGCTTGAAAACATCTCCAAACATCTCCAACCTGACATATAACATATCATAAAGAATCAAACTCATAGAAAATATAAAGAAGCATCATAATAATTACCTTCACCCCAATTCACCTTAATCCAAACAAACTATAACTTAATTCATTTCAAATGATCTACAATTTTCCTAAAAATTAATAAAAACCTACAGAAAGATAATATAATGATAAAAAGAAACTACAATTTCCTCTTAAATTAATTCGCTATTCATCTACTCTTGCCATTTCACAATCTTGTAAGCTTCTTTCTCAAAATATTTTTTTCCAACAACTGAAGCAATCAAGAAATTACGAGCTCAAACCATATAAACACAATAATTACCAAAATCTATATTGACATATTGTAAAACATAATATATGATAAAGAAAAGAAATACAAAGCCTAAACCTTCATTTTTCAGGGGCCAACAATCATTATCAAAGTTACATCACAAAGAGTCAAATATCATTATTTTCTATAAGTGTACAATACCGACAATACAAGAGCAATAACAAACACAAAATAAATTGTTAAACATCAACATAAAAAATGTGCAAGCTCAATTTGTTTATAATTCAGCACCTTAGCAGGTTACAAGTCAATGGTCCATGCCACAACATAAAAGCAATCATCATTCTTTGCAGATCCATAAAATTTAATGCATACATCAAGCTACATGCCAACCACTAATACCATTGCAGATTCAGAATCAGAAATGAATAAAGCATAGATTTATTCAACAAATTTAATAATAAACATCAATAATAAACTATCGAGGACGGGATTTGATTTATTCCCTCGCAAACTCAAGGCATCTATGTTTATTATTGATAACTCAACCCATCAAAAAAATAATGCAATATACCTCACAATACACGTAAAACAGAGTTAGGTTAAGTCTGTAGTATACGGTCGGTTTTTCAAGCAGGATTTGGGAATAGAGGACAGACTCGCGACCGGAGAAGACTGCACTGTAGTGGTGCCGTGGTGGTCTTGGTGGAGGGGCGACGTCGCGAGGGAGAGGGAGAGGGAGACCCGATGAGGAGGGCAGATCGACAGAGGGCTCGAGTGGCTCAAGATCTGCAGATTTGGAGGGCACCGCTGGCTTGGCTCGCTGCGCCTACGGGAGCGGGACCTGCGGCTGAGTGCTCGACTGTGCTGCTCCTGCTCGTGCCGGGCCTGTGCCGCTATGCTTGTGGCTGTGAGTGAGAGGTGCCGATGTGCCGTGCGTCATCTTCAACTTTTCGCCTGGTGGCTGGTAGTGGTCGACTAGTCGGGAGTTGGTCAAGGGTCGAGGCCTCGAGGGGACTGGGGAGTGGGGAGTCGACAGCGCCTGCCCGGAGTCTCTGGACTCTGGAAAAGTAAAACACACAGGAAAGTAAGTAAGTAACACAGCACAGGACGATAATAATTCAAAAAAAAAGCCCGTGTGATTGTGTCCCTCGACCGCTTAATAAGACGAGCCCGGGCTGCCCAGCCCGGAAGCCCGATTCAACTGTATTTACACTTCGAAAATTATGAAGATTATTTTTAGTAAAAAAAATATAAAAATTATTTTTATTAAAAAAGACTTAAATTATGAGAATTATTTGTAAAAAAATAATTAGTTCTTTTTTACTTTATTTTATATTTGTATATATTCTCAAAACTTATTTGATAAACGAGCAAACGAGCCGAATTCGAGTCGGGTTCGAATCAAGCCGGTTTGCGAGCTAACGAGCCGAGTTAACCTAGGCTTGAGTTGGCTCGTTAAATAAACGAGCCTAAGATCGAGCCTTGGATTTGATTTGTTTATCTAATCAAGCGAGCCGAGTCGAGCCGTTAACGAGCCGAGCAGAGCCGGCTTGATTTGTCAACAACCCTACCTTCACCGTCGCCTCCGCCGCCCTTTTGCCACCAACAACCCATCCCTGACCACCACCTACACCCTCTCTTCACCCCTACACCCTTCCCTTGCCCTAAATCCTCCCCCACCTACCTTCTTTCCTAGCCCCGAAACCTTTACCCAAAAACACCACTCCCTTCTTCACCTTATGCTATTTCAAGCCCTCACCCCTCTTGTTTTGCATGCAGCTCATGCTGCATAAACTGATGCCTGCCTTGGTATATTTTGGTTAATAAGTTTTAAGGTATAATAGTATTTAAGTTAAGCGTTTCATTAATTAAGTGCTATAAAGTCTTATTTTTTTGGTTTTCTTATTTCAAATGTGATAAATATTGATATTATTTTTAAGGATTGGTTTTACTAATCAAAGCTTGAATCTTTAACCGGGATACTGATAATGTTCGTTTTTTAGGAAATTGAGGTAATCATTAAACCCCACTTAAACACATGGATAAACGTATGTTAGCACATTATGATTTTTAATATATTATTATGCTTGATATATGTTGTTTAATATAATATATGTATTTCCTTGTGTTGATTGATAAAAAAGGAAAATATGCTAGTTTATATACCATGCATGGAAGAAATGCTTATGGGAGGATATTTTTTTCTCAAGAAAGTGTTAAAGTACTTGTCCATGTTATATTATGTTATTGTGACCATTAATGTGTGAATAATATTACTGTGAGCCCTAGGGGCATTTTAGCAATATGTCTTGTGTAAGGGTGTGGCCTAATATGTGTGGACGTTAATGAGTATTATTTTGAAGTATAATAGTTGGTGGAGTTGGATAATGAGAATGGAGTATTAGTTCATGTAGTGATGATAATTTAATATAAGTGGTGTAATAAAAGGGCAAAGTGGGAATTTGTAAGTAAAAGGGTATTATGGTAATTTTGAAAGAGAAGGGTAAAATGGTAAAATTGTAAGTAAAGGGTATTATGGTAATTTTGGAAGTTAAGGGTATTATGGTAATTTTAGGAGTAAGAGGCAAAATGGTAATTTTATAAGTAAAAGGGGTAAAATGGTAAAATTTATAAGTGAAAGGGGCGACATGGTAATTATAATAATGGAGAAGGGTAAAATGGTAATTATAATAATTTAGAAGGGTAAAATGGTAATTGTGATAATGGGAAAGGGTAATATGCTAATTATAATACTTAAAAAGGGTAAAATAGTAATTATGATAATAGAGGATGGTGATTTGGTAATTTAACCAACAGAAAAGTAAATTGGTAATTATGATAATGGATAAGGGTAATTTGGTAATTATAAGATTGAAGAAGGGAAAATTGTTAATTTAACCAACTAAAGGGAAAATCGGTAATTATGATAATGGAGAAGGACAAATTGGTAATTTAACCAACTAAAGGACAATTTAGGAATTATGAGATTGAAAAGGATAATTTGGTAATTTAACTACCTAAAGGGCAATTGGGTAATTATAACAAAGAAGAAGGGCAATTTGGTAATCTAACCAACCAAATGAGAAATATGATAAGTGTAAGGTGATTGGTAACCTAAATCGAGTAAGGATGTGGCTAAAAACAACTATGTGTGTGTTAAGTGCCTTGTGTGCCAGGTGTTATGCCATGTTGTGTACTTTACGATTATAATGACTAATTACTTGTAGCGTAGCTTGGAGTTGAGGTATACTTATGTGAATTCCTTCTAGCGTATGGATGATGATAATATATGTTGTGCGTACGATGTTGTATGATGTGACCCTCTAGGACATGCATGCTAAGATATTTAATAATATGATATGGGGTGAAAGGATAAAAAGGAACAAATGGGAAGTGAGTTGACTAAGGGGACATGAGATTTACCTTATTATCTCATGATCCATGAGGGGGAAAATAAAAGGAGGTTATAATCAAAATGAATGAGTGATGTGACTCTTGTATGGAGAATTTCTAGGGTTTGCATAGGGTGAATGGAGTTCATATGGGGATGATCCTTACGTAAGAAAGATGCTAGGGTTTAAGTGGCCAACTAGGGTTTCACAATCATATGCATAATTGGTGAGTAAAGCGATAGGGTTTGGGTTGAATCTAAATAAGATAAGGTATTGGACGATAAAAGAAATGTTGGGCCATGCAGGTCCAATTAGGGTTTCAAGGAAAAACCCTATAGAATGGCAGTGAGAGAATTTGAATGCTATAAGGTGATGGGCCTTAATTCACACCTTTAGAAGTTGGGTTTTCTGTTATGAGTAAATGGAAGGAGGAATGTATATCGGGGTGTGATAAGAGGCGCATAAGTCGCAAGATATGAGACGGGCCCTCTCGGGAGGATATAAGTAGACATGCATGTCAAGGGTGAAATACTTTCGAATAAGATACTAATTATTTAAAGAGGAAGATTGTTAAGCCGGACCCAAACCGGTCCATTGACAAATAATAGTGGTCAGGAGCCGAGGTGCCCTAGAGACCGGTCCACCGGCGAATAATAGTGGCTAGGAGCGTTTTGCCCTGTATGATTTTCGGTCCACCGACTATAATAGTGGGGGATTCCATGCTCAATAAATCGGACATAATAACGATAAGACATGGAAAAGACACAAAGTAATTATAGTGAAACACCATATGAGTCGGGGCCAGACTGGTCCACCGACGAATAATAGTGGCTAGGAGTGTTCTGCCCTGGAGACCGGTCCATAGGCAAAAAATAATGGTCAGGAGCATTCTACCTTCTACGTATTCTGGTCCACCGACTATAATAGTATTTTCCGCACTCACGTGGTTATTTATAATCCAATATGATTGACTAATGATGAACTATTGGCTTAAGGCTCAGAAGTATTGATTTTACATTATGACCTATTGATATTGGATTGACTTGTTAAGTATGGGAATGTATGGATGGGAATATTATGTATGCACCTGTCATTATGTATGTATATAGTGTTGTATCATGTGTTACATTGCAGGTCTACTTTTAAGTGTGTTTTAAAGGGTTGCTCAGTACCATAGTATTGAAGGGTTCCATTCGTGGGGCCCCTGCCTATTTAATGGGCAGTGTCCCTTATAGGTCCAATTTTAGGTGCTATTCAAGTGGGCAACAGGAAAAAGCGTAAGGATTGTCCAAAAATTGATAGGGTTTCATTATTATTTTTTTAACTCATGGTTTTATTGTAACTTGTATTCTTGTAACCACCATTGGTGGATTTTATTCTTGTAAAGTGTTATTTATGCTATTCTGAATTAAATACGATTTGAATTTATAGTAATTGGTACTTTATTCTTTAGCCTTAGCACTTGGTACCGTAATGGTATGAGTGAACCGGTCTGGTACTAAGTGTGGCGATAATATCCCCAAAATTTACAGTATTGTATTTTGCTTCCGCTAACTCTCTTGATAAAATGAAATTTTTCGGTAGTGAACTTTGGGGGTGTTATAGATACCATATATAATACCTTAAATTTAACCTAACATTAATCTCTGGTGATTAATATTTTAATCTCACCGTAATTATTTAATCCTAAATTTAAACATAACTCTATCCTTAGTCCTAAACCTATTCCTTCTTTTCCCCTCTTTCTTTTTTCCTTTTTATCTTTTATTCTTCCTCTCCCATGTGAGTTATTCCTTCCCTGACCAACTTCCTTATGGCTTCGGCCTAGCCTAGAACCTCAAGCCCACTATTCCTAATTCCATCATCACATCCCTGAACTCTAAGGATATTTCACACAAAGTTTCCCTAAATTTTAATAGTAAATTTTACCTTTACCCATGCCTGACCTACAACTACCCTCGCCTATTAGCTGTCTCACGTCCCAGCCTTTGTACACCATCTCCAAAAAATAAATTTCCCTTATCCTTCTCTCCTTAATTCATTTACTACCTCACCAAACTCACACCTACCTCTCTCTCTACATTCATGAATTTAGTGTGCTTCATTCTGTCAAATTTCCATCATTTTAATGTAGCAAGATTCACCCAACTCTTAGCAACTCACGCTACACCACCTTTGTTGCATTAGATACTCATGTTGCTCCTCCTTGGTGGCATAAAAAGCTCACAAAGCTACTGTAACACCCCCAAATTTCACTCCTGAAAAATTTCGTTTAAGACAAGAGTTTTAGCGAAAGCGAAAGAATTAAAACCATAAACTTGGGGGTATTACCGCCATACTTAGTACCAGACCGGTTCACTCCTACCGTTCTGATACTAAGTGCTAAGGCTAAACTAAACAATCATTAAGTAAGAGTCATCAAAACATAGGTCCATAGTTAACATAGACCATTCACGAAAACCACGAGTCAACAACAGTTAAAATATCGTTTAGGAATACAACTTCGAGTACTGTTTCAAAACAATAAGCGTAGTACAAAATATAGCCAAACAAAACAGATCCCAAGGGACCAATATCCGAATCACCTACTCACTCAAGCCAAGCCTTCCACCCCACAATTTGTAACCGATCAAACCTGCATAGGAGGTCTGCTCCCCACCATTGGTGGATCATCACAGGACCCATTCAATCAAGGTAGTATCAGTACGGGTCCAATACTGAGTAAGGGCGTTGGTGCGCTAAGGCCAAGCATACAATCATACAACATAACGTACGTAGCACAATCATATAGACAACATGCGATAACCAGCAAGATAAGGTCCGAGTACTTTCCGGTGGCTTATTCTTATTTCTCATTAATAATAATACGTTCATTCCACACATATTCTTTAATAGTCCGTGTGAGTGCGGGAACCCCACTATTATAGCCGGTGGAACGGTCACGAGGGCCATGCCCTGCCACTATTATAGCCGGTGGACCGGTCACGAGGGTAACATACCCTGCCACTATTATTTACCGGTGGACCGGTCTGGCCCCGACTCACAAGGTGTTCCACTGTAAATATTCGTATCTTTCCCAGGTCTTATCATCATTCTGATTAGTTTGTTGAGCACGGAATCCCCCACTATTATAGCCGGTGGAACGGTCACGAGGGCCATGCCCTGCCACTATTATAGCCGGTGGACCGGTCACGAGGGTAACATACCTTGCCACTATTATTTGCCGGTGGACCGGTCTGGGTCCGGCTCAACATCTTTCTCTGTAAGTAGTTAATGTCTTAACATATCTTATTCAAAAGGTTTTCACCAAGGATATGCATAAATAATTCTCTCTATGCTTTACACATCGAAACCAACAAAATTCCGCATTCATAACTACCCTTTAATCGATAATACACATGATAACGCCAACTAACTCTAAGCAGTCATAACCAACCCTAATTGTCCACACCAACCCGTGGTTAACCTCTCTCATCCCTATTTTACCATAACCATCGTACTTAGCCATCCCAAACCTTAATTATCCTCAACAATCACAATTAGTTACTCCATCCCTTCTTAATCACAACACCCCAGAGTTAATCACTCCAAACCCTGATTCCATACGATCATTAACTCCTATGCAAAACCCTAATACCGCCCTACCAACATTAATACCACCATACAATCCATAACACCACCATGTAAACCCTAATACCACCATAAGTCATTAATACCACTATACAATCGTTAATACTGCCATACGAATATTAATACCACCATACAAACCCTAATACCACCATGCAAACCCTAATACCACCATACAAACCCTAATACCTAGGGATGGCAATGGGTCCAGAACCCGGCCCAGACCCGGCGGACCCGACCCGTTAATACAGGGTCTGGATCTGTAATTTTTAGACCCGGCGGGTCTGGATCGGGTCTGGGTCTGGACCTAAATAAACGGGTCTGAATCTGGATCCTATTATTTTAGACCCAGACCCGTTTTTTTTTTTTAATATATATATATATATATTTACAAAATCCATTATTAAACCCTAATGTCACTAGTCACTACTCTTCTCTTATTGATTCAACGGCTCGTCGACGCCCAACCCAAGTCCCAACTCCCAACATTCGCGCTCGCGCAGCCGGCGGCCGGCCGAAGTTCGACAGTCGACACTTTTGAGTGTCACGCTCACGCGGCTCAGTGCTCAGTGCTCACGCGAAGAAGTAAGAACGGAAGATCCGAAGAAGAGACTCAAAAGAGTCTGTTGATCTTCTCTGTTCTGTTCCGTGCTCAAGCTCAACAGTGGACGGTCGAGGACGATACCAGTCACGCCTCTTTTGACCCGTCTTCTTCTTCTTGTTCCACCGAATTTTTCCACATCGATGAAAACCTGAATCAAGAACGACAAGAAGAAGGTAAGTCTCGGCAGTCGGCCCGCCCTCATTTTCCTCTTGTTTTTTAATGGAAGATGATTGGTCGGATTTCTTAGTGGAATATTGGGCGTTGGTGTTCTTGATTATTTGATGCTGCTTTTTCAATATGCACTCCCGCAATTGGAAAATATTGAAAATTGCCCCCTCCTTGATATGTGATTCTGGTTAGAATGTTTATAATTCTGCGTTGTCTCTTTTTCGTGTTTCCTATGGTCGATTTGTCTTTCATTCATTTACTTTTCGAAGCTCAACAATCATCTTCCATTTCAGTTTCCATTGCACGGTTTGCACCAAGGACGAGTCTCCAATTCCAATTAATATATATTTTAGACATAAAATGTCTGGACCCGTTTAGGACCCGATTACCTGCCGGACCCGCCGGGTCTGGGTCTGGGTCTGAAATTTTGAGACCCGTTGGATCTGGACCGGGTCTGGATCTTCTAAAATAAACGGGTCTGGGTCTGGATCTCGATGGATCCGATCCAGACCCGACCCATTGCTATCTCTACTAATACCACCATACAACATTAATACCTCCATAAAATCACAAATAACATCATACAACATTAATACCCCCATAAAATCACAAATACCACCATACAACATTAATACCTCCATAAAATCACAATACCACCATACGAACCCGAATACCGCCATAAGCCATTAATACCACTATGAAATCATTAGTACCAACATGCGAACATTTATGCCACCATACAAACCCTATTACCGCCATGCAAACCCTAATACCACCATACAACATTAATACCTCCATAAAATCACAATACCACCATAAGCCATTAATACCACTACGAAATCATTAGTACCACCATACGAACAGTTATGCCACCATACAAACCCTAATCCCACCATACAAACTTCAAGACTCCCATGATGGTTCCCAACTCATATTACCATTTACCCTAACATGCACGTCCTAGTGGGCCATAACATATTACATCATAAACATCATACATATAAATGTCATGCTCATGTCATGGAAGCACATACAACATACCTCAATCTCCAAGCTGCGCTACACATAAGACAAGTTATACACAATTCATATAATACATGGCATAGCATGACATACATCACATTCAACACATCCATGTCACACATAGCACAAGGCCATTAGCTTCGTCATTACCTAAGGCGACGCCGGGCTTGGAGCACGCTCCTCTAACTCCTTAGGGCTTTGGTCGGGGTTACCTATAAAAGGGGAAAATGCTAAGTATTAGTTTCCCTTATAATTACTATCAATCCTCATTCTAGTTTAAGGTTAGGGTTTTTATTACTAAAAAGGGTTTTATACAAAAACTAGGGTTTTTACTTTAGAATTAGTATACTAAATATTAGTAGTCAAAATATGTTTATTTTTAATACCTACTATTACACTTATATTATTAGACCCGTTAGCCCTATTCTTATAATAATAATGTTCATGCTAACTATAGAAAAATAGTGATAATAATAATAATAAAACTAATACTAGTGACACTAATGTTTATAGTGAGAGAAACCCTAGCATTTTTAAGGCTAAGTCTACTAATGGTGTCATATTCGAAATAATATTATTATAAGGTCACAATATTACAAGTAAACTATTCTTAAGGGTGATAATGATAATAGTTGTATATTCTTGAATAATAAAAGGGTTCAAATGCTTTTGATTACAACAATAAGGTAGTGATAGTAGTAATAATAGTGTCATAGTAATGAGGTTAGGGTTAATGTTAAATGGTATGGTAATAAGGTTCAAGTACTCTTCTTAGTTAACAACCAAATGATATTTACTAGCTTGAGTTAAGTAACATGGGTAAGACAAGGTAGTATTATTATTAACAATAGTGATAAATGTGTTAAGTATAATAATAATAATAATAATAATAATAATAATAATAATAATAATAATAATAATAATAACAATAGTACAACCAAGTAAGGCTAAGCAATAATAATAATAATAACCATAGTAAGGATAATAGAATAATAATAATAAAAATGTTAATACTAATACTTATAAAAATAAGACCAAAGTTAAGTATAATATAGGTTAGGGTTTAAAAGGGATGTTAGTATTAGTAAGAAAATAAGAACATTAATAATAATAAGGTCAATAATAATGGTAATAATGATAATAATAATAGTAATAATAATAATAAAAGTAATAACAATAATAAAAGTAATAATAATAATAATAATAATAATAAGTATATTAGTATTAATATTAGTAGAAAATAGTAGCAGCTATATAAAAAGGGGGTTAGGGTTTGGATGGGTGGAGAACCACCTAGGGTCGGTGGTGGTCCGGCGGCGGCGCGTGGCGGCGACGGCGGCGGCGGTGGAGGAGGAGAAGAGGGGGAAAGATGGAGGTGGTGGTTAGATGGGAGGGGAAAAGGAGGAGTTTGAGGTGGGGAAAGAAAGAGCAGGTGAAGGGGAGTGGAGTGAGGGTGGTGGCGTGGCAAGGGGCGGCGGCGCACGGCGGCGACGGCGGCGGCCGAGGGTGGTGGAAGAGGAGGAAGATGAGGGAGGAAGGAGGAGAGGGAGGCAGGGAAAGTTAAAGGCAGGGAAAGGTAGAGGGAGGTCTGCTGGGCATTTTGGAGGGTGGAAGGGTGGCTGGTAGCGGCGGAGGAGGCGGCAGGAGGTGGCGCAAGGCGGCGACGGGCTGGAAGGGGTTGCTCGGGGTGGCGATTTTGCACGGCCTGGGGTGGCTCGTGCAAGGCAAATCGAGGGCTGAGGGGGACTTGGTTAGGTGGAGGGTGGTGCAAGGTGGGGTTCTGGGCGGCGTTCGACCGGCAGCGTTGGGGGACGGTGGTGGTTGACGCGTCTGATGGGGCGGCGGCGAGAGGGAGCAAACCCAGGGTTTCGGGGTTCCAAATCCTGAACCCAGGTGATCAATGGGGGTATTTATAGGTAGGGTGGTCGGGCAAGGCCAGGGGAAGAAGACAAAAGGGTGCGGGGTGCAGGCGCCAGGCTGGCCGGCAGGCGGCAGGTCCTGCCATGGCAGGTCGGGTCGAGGAGGGGGAGAAGAAAGGGAAAGAGAAGGGCACGCGGGAAAGGGAGAGAGGGACTTGGTCGGGGTCGAAAAGAGAAAGAAAACGACGGGAGAGAGGCACGGAAGGGCAGGGGAGGACGGTCGACGTGCAGAGGTGGCCGGCGATATTCGAGGGTTGCAGGGTCGAGTTGCAGGTCGGGGAGGAAGAAGGAAGGGGAAAGGAGGAGGACCGGCGGTCCAGGGGAGGAAAAGAAAAGGAAGGGAACCAGCCGGTTTGGCAACATTTATAAGGTTTAAACCAAAACGCGGCGTTTTAACAGTATGGGGGACAGAGCGCTGCGTCGAGTTGCCCGTTTGGCAACGGCTATCTTTAGTAATCGGAACGCAGCGTCTCAGCGGAAGGATGGCCGAAACGCTGCGTTAGGATGCACGGGGAGACGTCGAACGGCGCTGGGCCGCGGGAAGGGAAAGAAGGAAGGGTCGGGGCTTGGGCGGCCTGTGCGCGAGACGGGGGAGAGGAGAAGGGTTTGGGCCGATGGGCTGGCCCAGTCGGGGGGGAGAAGAAAGAAAAAAAAGGAGAGGAGGGAGAAAAAAAAAAGAAAAGAAAAAGGAGAAAAGGAAAATGGAAAAATGGAGAAATGATAAAATGGTTGGGTTGGAGGTATTTGGGTATCTATTTATTTATATAATTAATTTATATATATAATTTTAATAATAATTATTTTGATTATAATAATTAAATCCATTTTTAAATTAGTTAGGCTATTTTGGATAAATTTCCTTAACCTCCATGCTAATTAGAGAAATACCCAAATTTTCTTCCAATTAAATTCTTTATTATTTTCCTCTTAATATACCTTAATTAACTCTACATCTTAATAAATGAGTTTATATAATTAATTTTCCTAATAATCCCTTATTTGGCCATAATTTCGGAAATTAGGATTTTGGGATATTACAGCTACCATATTTCATTCCCATATTCAAGTTCCTTCACACAGTAACTTCCTCACCATCAACCACAACTCACATAGCAACCTAAGCCTAATGTGATCACCTCATGTTACTCCCCCTCTTAATTACATCAAATACTCACACAATTCAACCCTTATTGCACCACACTTTCACTCAACTTCGAGCATCTATTATTAAATTGGTTATTACTTATTTTCCAACCGCCTTTGCAATACCTTTTCCTTTTTTATTTTCCTAATTTCTAACCATGTGTTAATTTTGGTTTTTAGGTGATTTTTTTGTGGTCTTGGAGGAGGAGACTTAATGTTATAATTGCTTAGAGACCTACGATGTTTTGGACAATAACACTTGTCTTAGTCGTGATTTTTGGTGTTATGTGTAGATTTTTATGCAATCTCATTCTTAGTATGATTATATTCATCAACTCGTGTCATTGATGTCCTTTTACAATAATTTTGTAATGTATTATGGAAAAAATTATCATTTTGTAAAAGCTTGCATTTATGTGTTACTAATATATGGAGCTTTGGCTTGAAACCCTAATATGTTCGCATGGCCCATTGTCTAAATTATGTTACAATAATGGTTTGTAAATAAGGACAAGGATTGTAATAATGATATATATTTAATATTGGAAATTTATAATGTTAGAACTCGTAGGGTTTTGTAAAATTTTGATATTTAAGCTATCTTAAGGGTATTTGGGGAATTTCATGATCTTGTTGAAAAATAAATATGATATGGCAATAATTGAGGATTTTACAATTCATTTCATGTGTAGTATGATTAAGTGTGTATTGAGTAGTGCACGAGTTATCTAAAACGATAATTTAAAGCATTTAAGTAAGTAGGGGTGTTTTGGTCAGTATGGGTTAAATATGAAATTTTGATATTTATAAAGTGGTAATGGATTTAAAATATTCTGAGTGTGTTATGTGAATTAATTGGGGTAATTATGATCAATATAAGTCTAATTAAATTATTAAATAGCTTTATTTGGGAATAGTAACCCTAAAGGCATACTCAATATCGTATGTGTAAGACGTTAGAATAAAACCTCAATTTTTTGATATGTTATCAATAATTATATATTAGGAAGGCGTACGAAATATTGTGTTTAGATGATTATTATACGTGAAGTTGTGCTTATCTCATGAAATTAGGGCTTCGTAAGGGCATTGTGATCATTTCCCTCAAGGAATGACTCGAACCACTTTCTGGTTGAGTCATATGCACTTTGCATAATTATGATAAGCTTGCATGATAATATCAAGGTAAACAATATTCTAATAAGACATTAATAATAAAAGTGAAAGATAATGCGAGTCAAAATTGAATCTTATTGGATTGTTACATCGTATGAGAATAGTGGTCAGAAGCGTTTTACTTTAAGGAATGTACTTGTCCATCTTGCTAGACAAGAATAATGGCTAGGAGTGTTATGCCATGGGGGTTTTATTGTTCTTTTCCACTAGATGATAATAGTGGATATGAGTGTTTTGTCATAGGAGTTGTACTTGTCTATTCCATTGAACGAGAATAGCGAGGTACTTGAACTCAATGTTATAAAGCAAATGGATTATAAGTATACCTAATATGGAACTCTATTTTGGTTCCTTTGTTGAGTTATTTTATGATATGATTAATATGCATAGTTTATATTTTCCCGTAACCTTATGTGTGTTGTTTACCCTTTAATATGATTATATTGTTATTGTACTCAATATGTAAGTATCGACTATCATTTTTATGGGTGTTGCACATTCCCATAAGCACATGAACTATAATTTGTTATGCAAGTCACTGAAGATTTTATGGATTATTTCACTACCTTTGATGTGTTTCCCATGAATAAGTGATTATATTATCTTCAGGAGTTGGACATATAGTCAATTTTATATGATATTTAGTTTTTATTCGGATATCTTTTGGACTTTTAGTTCCATTGGATCCTTTTTGTTAGTATTTTTATATCATGCAATGTGAGTTTAATCTCCAAATGTTTATTTAACTTTTATGAAAAGTTTCTTTATTCCTTGATTATCTTATTTTATGTTCCAAATGTCTTACCTTATATTCAATGTAAGAATGGTATTGTAAGCTAAATTTATGTCGAGTATATCAGTAACACCATATTACCTTGTTATTATACTTCATCTAAAATGAAAACTTTACGTAGTAAATTTTGGTTTGTTACACCTAATTAAAGTTCCCTTATTAGTTAATCATACATTTGAATTGCTTAGTAATGTTTAGTTTAGGAATTCCACTATTATCATTCGGTTGAGTAAACTAGTATAAATTTTCAAGCATAACGCTAGTAGCCACTATTATTTTTCGGTGGAATGGATTAATACAAATTTATGGGCATAACACATTTGACTGTTATTATTGTCTGGTGGAATGGACAGGTACAACTTAGTCTTGAATCACGTGTTATTCCATTTTAAATATTAATATCTTGCTTATATTGGTTTTATAAGGTATTATTGTTACCAAATTTATTCTAAAGACCTATAATATTAAAAACTTTAAATGCACCATGATTACAACACATTAGACATATTTTTATCACGTAAAACTAAGGGTAAGGCATAAGGCAAAAAAATGAACATCTCACAAGGAAAAAAGAGCATAATATCCTCATGCAACCCTAATTTGCACATACACCATATCTCCATTTTTAAATATCTCAAATCCATAAAATTTAACACACCAACCCAAAAAATCATTAAAAACATGATATCTAAAAATCATCACCTAACTATAACATTTCATACATAAAATACTGATGCTACTCTTTTGTTTACTGTTTTCTATTTAAATCATTTATCATAAAACCATACCTTGTGGTATTCATAAGTTATCAAAATACTTAACATATCATACATATCATATTTTAGCCCATATAATGCTCATACAATGCCAAAATCCCAAATTTAACCTAAAAGAACCAAAATGTCATTAGTTCACCTAAATATCCTCAAATATTATTATTTTCATAACCCTAGCCACACCCTTCCAAATTTTATCATATTATATATCAAGTTTATTGTAAAGGCATCAAGGAATACTATGACATGCTTATTTCCCACAAAAAACTCACAATGAGACCAAATTTTCCCTTGAGGACAAAATCACGTATAATATGATAAAATTTGGAACACAAGTTTCTAGAATCCATAACAATTACACATAACCATCCTCACATTATTGTCAACTCAGGCATGCAATTAAATCCAATTTATATAGTCTCTAAGGGTTAAAATGGCCTCATGGTCAAAACCACCACAACTTAAAATCTAAATTATTGCAACGTCAACATACTACACCAATTATAAATTTTAAACATAATTAATTCTACTCATCTAATGACATAATATATATATATATATATATATATAATATCATGATTCAGGTGTTATGGTAAAACCTAGCAATGTATACAATAAATATTTTACATAAAAGCATACAATTCTAAAAATCATGACTTTACTAAATTAATACATAAAATATAAATAAAAGTAGAGCCTGATCATGATTTATAGCACAGGGCATAAGAATCATGGAAATTCATAAATAATTAACATATAACAACAATTTAACTCTAAACTAGAGACATATATCCTCACCTAAGGTACACCAATATCTAAGAAAAAATACTCCTAAACAAATCTTTCCACACTTTTATCACCTAAAACAAAATACAATAATTAGTTAAAGGGAAATGTAATAGAAAAATTAAAAAGAGGTGCTCAGGAGTATTTTAGAAGTAAAAGATGGAAAAATGGAGAGAAGAATAGGCCAGTAGCTCAGCCATAAGGTAAGAACACAAAAACAAATACAACCACGAATAAGAAGAGAGGAAAGAGGAGTGAGTAAAGTTGAAGCATAGAAAATTTGGTTAAGTGTAGAGTGACAGAGCACAATCCCTCATAGCTATTGGAAATGGACGGGAGAGAGGGAGAAAAGTTATATGAAAGTTATTTTGGCAAATAAGCAGAGTTATGGAAGTGATTGTCATGGGTGAGAGAGTATAAGAGATTTGGTGGAATGTATTTATGGCTAGATTTTTTATTCAACAAGCAATGACAATATGGGATTTAATCATGTGGTGTTACAAATTTGCTATTAATTTTCTGCTACTTTTCTAACACCACATTCTCTTGGGTAACCTAGCTTATTTAGAGTTAGTATTATTGGATGTTAAGTTCCTTATTTTTTGTGATTTATATGGTAATTTTATAATTTTGAAGCCCTAGGTACAGTTTCAAAATATTACGTTCATATTTCACTATTCTTTCTTATGAATTTGTGTTCCATGAGACTTGTGACTCACTTTTAGCCTTTAAACTTCTTCCAGATTCTTATTTCATTTGTATATTTGACACCTCACATTTTTATGAGTCTCATGGGCTTTTTCAAAATGTTAAACCATATTTACTACTATGGCGGGCTTTATTTGTGTGTTTTGAACCCCATTAAACCCTTTTTGGTTATTGAAATTTCACAAAAATTTGGAAATCATATTATTTTATTATTATTGAGATAAATGTGATAAAAAAGTATTCCATTATTATTTGGATACTTTTTTGGAGTATTTAAGATATTGCTAGGCTCGTTTACATCACCAAATTGTATTTTTCTACCTCAATTCTTATCCAAAATTTATGAAAGAGCCTATAAGCCTTTTGTCAATAAGAATAAATCATAGTAAAACCTTGTTTATAACAATTCATTTATGCTATAAATTTCGTGGCTAACCTAGCGGTTATGGTGAAATTGGATTTTGCTTCACTAAAACCTAAGGTACCATTTTACCCATTTTGCACCAATTGTAGTTCACTAGTTTTTCTCTAAAATTTCCTTGAAATGTGATGACACTAAATTCACTAGTTTTGGATGCCCTTATGTTTTTTTTTTACTATTTTCCATTGAAGCCTTGTTCATATGAGATATTCTATGACAAAATATCTATGTTAAGTTGTTTTTTTTAAGATACCATCCATTTTATCACCCTTTTTACCCACCTACCCTTGGTCATTTTCTTCCTTTATACTTATCCTATTTCCTCCACTTCATTACATTGCTCGCCCTTCCATTTTTGTAACTTTGGCCATGGTTTCTGCTATGGATAGATCTTGATCTTGTTTTTTGACTTTGAGGACAAATTCCTTAATCAATTCTCTTCAATGCTTTCTCTTTTGTGATGATTTCATGAGCTTGATTCATCTAATATTTTATATGCTATTTATGGGTTATACTTTGGTATTTTCTTAGTGTTAAATATTGTATATTAAAGGTAAACATCCCAAACCCTGAGTAAATATATTTGATCATGTTATATGCTTTTGTTTTAAGTTAATCATAAAAGTATGATTTGGTATCTTTGTGGTGATTCGATATTTTGTCCATAACTTGTGATTTGTGGAATTTTAGCTAAATACAATTACATACCGATACCCTTTGATGATTTTAGGATGATTTTGATATATGACATATTATGATTTGGGTTGGTCTATGAAATGTGATGCACTGTCGTATGCACAACAAATTTAATAAATAAATCCTAATTTCCAAATACGTAGTATATGACAAGAAGGAGTCGAACCCACAAGGAATGGAATATAATCAATAATTCTGTAATCGATGTTAAAACCCCGGTTATGCAATAACGTATAATTCTATCATCAATATCTAAACTATGGATAAGTAATAAAACATTGTACTCACTAATTAACTAATAAGGACAGGAAGGCATTGATTATGGAATTAGGATATCAAATAATCATGGAGAAACGAAAGATTCTAAATGATTTAACGTTGACCTGTAGAAACTCATAATAATTCATCTCTTTGCCTTCTCTTAATTCTAATAAATTGAATAAGCTCTCAATTTATCATCTAACCAATTAATAACCTAGGTTAAGAACACTAGATTCAATTAATGGCAGCATTACGAATGGAAAGCAGTCAACTACGACCATAATCACACAAGCTCGGATCATGCAATCGAACGAATTAATGGACAAGATTAATAATTAATCTTTTGCTACTCTGGAAACGTTAATTAACAATTACGTGTTAATTCCGTTATCCTAGCGTAGATTAAGATCTAAACTAGATAGGTGATCAGTCTAATTAGTTTAAATTCTTAATCTATGATGCAAGATCATTCAATTCCGTCCATCAATTCAATTAAATTTAATTTAGAATCATGAATTCAAAATACGTTATCATATCCGAAACCCTAATTCCGTCATCAAATCCTCCTACCTTATACTATCTACATAATTGCAATAACACACAATTAAATTCAATAATCTATAATTAACATCAATGCTTATGAATAAATTAACAATGAAACACCAAACATAAGACAAATAATAATGCAACAAAGAGAATTGAATTGCATTCAATCAAAAATCAAAACTTGCAATTAAAAGAGGAATGGAGAAGAACTTATCGAATTGAATTGCAGATTGTTGATTGTTCAATTGAATACAATGGAGAGAAAGAGAATTGGAATTACAAATTACATGTGGTATCTAGAGAGTATAGAGAGAAAGAGATAATCCCATTCTCGAACTCCCCCGAACCACCCTTTCGAATGTTCAAACTTTAGAAATATATCGGGGAAACGTTGCGCGAACGGTTACAGAATTTGAGAAAAACACGGTCCGTGTTTAGGAAACACGGTACCCCCGTGTTTTTCCTTGAACTCTTGGCCAAATGCTGAATTTTAAGTGCTGAAATTTGTTTGCTGATAAAAACACGGACCATGTTTAGGAAACACGGGGGGGCCATGTTTCTTGTTCCTTCATTATTTCTTCATGAAATTTCAACACAATCTTCCCTTTGATATATATTCTTCATTTCCAGTCTTTTCTTCCATTGATTCCATATCTATTGATGTGTTCTTTGTTGCCTTTTCTCTTTCCATCGATTTCTCCTTTGAATTTCTTCATTTTTATCTTTTCCTGCGAAATCTGTCCAAAAGAGAAAAACTCGAGAAAAGATTACATGTTATAAAAGTAATGAGGAATAAATGACATTTTTACTTAGCAAAATAACATATAAATCTCATCTATCAAAATGCCCCAAAAATTTTAATTTTGTTAATTACTATTATGAAGATTTTATTATGAAAAATAATTAAATAAGTTATTTTTATTAAAATAAAAGGAAATTAGTTAGAGCAAATTAATAAGAAATTTATAAGTATTTTAATTAGAGGAAATTTGAGTATTTTAGCTAATTAAAGATTTTAGATTGGAAATTAATTAAATAGATTATTTTATTTAAAATAAGAAATAAAAATAGTTCCAAATTAATATTAATTTTATAAATAATTTAATTGGATAAATTTAGGGTGTTTTGGCTAAATAAAATGGAATTTATGAAAAATCTTTCAAAAATCCTAATATAGCCTAAAATGGAATTTAAATATTATTTTATTTAAATATTATTACTTTTAAATATCCCAAAAAGCCTAATTAATTTTATTGGCTCTAACCCATTATTTTTCCTTTTTCCTTTTCTTTCTTTTCTTTCTTTCTTTCTTCCTTTTTTCCTTTTCTTTTCCTCCTTTTTCCCTTGATTGGGCTTGCCTTCTCGTGGCCCAATCCTCCCTTTCCTCTTTCCTTCGGCACACCCCAGCCTGCGGGGCCGACGCTTGCGTCCCTCCCCTAGCGTTGCATTTTGTGTTTTGTTTCCCCTAGACACACCGTTTTATTTAACACACCTTAACACCCGCACCGACCGGCCCGATCTTCCCTATTTTATTTTCTTTCTTTTCTCCCCGAACCGTCGGTTCGCCCCCAACCTTTCTTTCTTCTTCCTCCCTTCCCTGACGTCAAGCACCTGCAACGTCGTCGCCGCCACGTCCCTGGTTTTTTGCCTCCAATTGCGTCGTTGACTAGCCGATACTCTTTTCCCTCTCCCCTTTTGACTCGTAACCCATTCACCCAAGTAACTCCCCCTCCTCGCACATTTTCCTCTCTCTCTCCTACGCACAACCCCCTCCCCCGAAAATTGCTGCCACCGGCCAACCATCGCCACTAGTGACCCTAACCCTACTTTCCTTACTCCCACGCCGACCCACAAAACCAAAGGAAAACTCCCAAAGGAAGATCCAAAGATTCAGAGGCACAATTTTACAACAGCAACTAAAATCGAAGAAAGAATGATCAAGATCGATCAAAGTAAGAGAGCAGACATAGAGAAGAAGAGCGAGTGAGAGGTTCGCCGAGAGAGAGACAAGTCGCGAAAGAGAAAGATCGAGAGAAAATCAAGAGTTGTATTCTGTTCCAAAATTATCTACATATTACAACGTTATATGGCCTATTTATACGAGCTTACAGACCATATAACAGACCGTATAAAAATACACACACATACAGCCCAGACGACAACACAGCCCAGCGATACAAACGGGAATGGTCAACAAACTTGGGCCGCAGATATAGGTTCGACCAGCCCAAGAATGCAACAATATAAATTCCCCAAATACAAGGTAAGTTTGAGACATAATTCCCATCAGCTAACTAACTTTAGCTAATCATGGCTATTAAGGATTGATTAATCCACAATCCAACTAGTCCATAATTAAGGACCGGGTGGCGGATTATACAACCGACCTAATTTCCATTAGCCAATTTGACCGGCAAATGCATCATATAGGATTACACATAATTAACAAAAAAATACATAATCTGCACACTCCAATAGCTGCAACCAAGATCCACAGAATCCATATGCTGCATCGAACTCCTATTTATCCACCAAATAAGACAAACAATTGTAAGTAAATAATTCACAGCAATTATCAAAATTAATTAAGTATAAATTTTTAAGGTTCATATCATTACCCTCATCTTGAAAAGGTTTCGCCTCTGAAACCTGAATAAGTCCTAGAAATGGACTAAGATCAGCCACATTAAAAGAATTGCTCACATTCCCAAATTTAGCAGGTAAATCAATCTTATAAGCATTATCATTACTTTTCTCTAACACAGTAAATGGTCCATCCCCTCTAGAATCTAATTTTGACTTTCTAAAATTTGGAAATCTCTCCTTCCTAAGGTGTACCCAAACTAAGTCCCCAGGTTTAAAAATCATTCTTCTCCTTCTTTTATTGGCATGTTCAGCCATCTGCTGCACTCTTTTGTTGATTTGTTGACTTACAGACTCATGTAACTTTTTCATATTATCAGCTCTAGATTTAGCATCAAAATTTTGCAATTCAGCATGAGGTAAAGGACTTAAGTCTAAAGGAGTTAAAGGATTAAAACCATACACAATTTCAAATGGAGTTTTATTAGTTGTAGAATGCAAAGTCCTATTATAAGCAAACTCTACCTGAGGTAAGACATATTCCCATTGTTTAAGATTCTTTCCAAGGATGGCCCTTAGCATGTTTCCTAATGTTCTATTTACTACCTCAGTTTGTCCATCAGTTTGAGGGTGACAAGTTGTAGAAAACAATAACTTAGTCCCTAATTTCCCCCACAAAACTTTCCAGAAATGACTTAAAAACTTAACATCTCTATCTGAAACTATAGTCTTAGGAATGCCATGTAATTTAACTACATTAGAAAAAAATAATTCAGACACAAATTTTCCAATAAACTCCCTCAAAAAATAGTTCATAAGTCTCATAAAAGTACTAGGAGCATTTGATAACCCAAAAGGCATTACTAACCATTCATATAATCCAAAATTAGTCTTAAAAGCTGTCTTCCACTCATCTCCTGGTTTCATCCTAATTTGATGGTACCCACTTTTTAAATCTATTTTTGAAAATATAACAGCACCATGCAATTGATCAAACATTTCATCAAGCCTAGGGATAGGATATCTATACTTTATAGTTATCTTATTTACTGCCCTGCTATCCACACACATCCTCCAACTACCATCCTTTTTAGGTACTAATAACACTGGTACTGCACAAGGGCTCATAGATTCCTTAATGTATCCCTTACTTAACAATTCAGAGACCTGTCTTTTTAGTTCCTTAACCTCCTCAGGATTAGCCCTATAAGCAGATCTGTTTGGTATAACAGCTCCTGGAATAAAATCTATTTGATATTCTATTCCCCTTAATGGAGTTAACCCACTAGGAATGTCCTCAGGAAACAATTCACTATATTCTTCCAATAATTGTTTCACTGTACTAGGTATTTCTCCACTTATTCCTAGCTGACACTCATAACATTCCTTATAAACCATTAAATACACATTGGCATTTCTTTTCATTGCCTTCCCTACATCCTTACTTTTAGCATAAAACCCAGATGTTCCTTTCATGTCCTTTGAACTAATATCATTCTCCAAACTAGGTTTAGATAACTCTTTATAATCATACTTAATTTTAATTTGATCCTCAAATATTTCTTTTGGAGTCATAGGTGCTAAGATAATCTTCCTATCATCCTTCTGTACTGTATATCTATTTTTATAACCATCATGTATTACCCTCCTATCATATTGCCAAGGTCTACCTAACAACAAGTGAGCAGCATGCATCGGAACTATATCACATAAAATAGAATCTTCATATTTTCCTAATTTTAAATTTACTAAAACTTGTTGACTACCTTTGACATCTCCCAACTCGTTAAGCCATTGCAATCTATATGGTTTTGGATGTTTAGTAGTTGTTAAACCTAATTTAGACACTAACAGAGTACTAGCAGCATTAATACAACTACCACTATCTATGGCCATGTTAAAGCATTTATCATCAATTAAACACCTGGTATGAAATATATTTTCTCTTTATATAGCATTAGAATCAGGTAATTTATTACTGTTTAAAGCCCTACGTACTACAAAAAAATCCCTACTCACTGGCAATTCTACTTCTTCCTCTAGATCACTATCATCTTCTCTGACTACACTAACCTCTTCATCTTCTTCTTCAGATTCAGATTCTATGTCTCCAGATTCTCTAATTAAAATGTTTCTCTTATTTGGACACTCAGAAGCTATATGTCCCAATCCTCCACATCTAAAACATTTAATATCCCTAGTTCTGTTTGGTCCATTCATAGGGTTTGTCATCACATTCTTACCCTTTTCAAACTTATGCCCTACCTTAACTTCATTATTCCTACCTTTAGATTCAACCTTACTAGTATTCTTCCAGTTTCCAGAAGTAGTTCCCCCAAAGTTTCTCCTTACTGTATTCTTAAACCCAATCCCAGGGCATTTATATTGCCTAGACTTCCTTAATTGAATCTCTATCTTAGTAGCTATATTTACCATCTCATTTAAAGTCCCACAAGGATATACTTCTACTTTATCAGCTATCTCTGAATTTAATCCACTCAGAAACCTAGCTATGGTAGCATCGTCATCCTCAATAACTCCTGTCTTAATAATCAAAACCTCTAATTCCTTATAATAATCATCCACTGTCCTCACTCCTTGACTAATTGTTTGTAATCTTTTATGTAATTCCCTATAATAGTAACTTGGCACAAACCTTTTTCTCATTAAAGTTTTAAATTCTGCCCAAGTCTGTATAGGTGGTTCCCCACACCTACGTCTAGTTAACACCAAATTATGATACCAAGAGGAAGCATACTCAGTAAATTCTACTACAGCTACCTTAATTTTCTTTTCCTCAGAATAATTATGACACTCAAACACTAGTTCTATTTTCCTTTCCCACTCAAAATAATAATCAGGGTCATTCCTGCCATTGAACCCAGGTATGCTAAGTTTAAGATTATTTAAATTCCTATCAATGAACTCTAATTCCCTATCTTGCCTATTGTTCTGCCTAGGCATCCTATCACTATTGTTAGATACTTGATCTTCTAGCTCTTCTAGATTAGCTATGGGTGGAATTCTAATCCTAGGGTCCATAGGAGCCATTCCTAATACTCCTGCTTGGTTAGTTTCAACACTGTTATGTTGTAATTCATTAATTCTTATTTCCTGTTCTCCTAGTCTTTGTTCTAGATTAGCAGATAATACAGCAAATTGAGGAGTCATTTGTTCTTGAAAAGTCCTAAGAGTTTCTAATAGATCATTACTGGAAATAGATTGATTAACAGACTGTCCATTGTTAGGCATAATGAAATTCTTTGACTTAAACAACTAACACAGCAGCAATTAATTAACTGAATCAATTTATTTAATAACTTCAGACAAACAGAACACACAGACTAATTACAAGAAGTATCACAGCATCAATGATTAACAGATATAGCAATAGTATAGCTTACTCAGACTTGTCCAACCCAATAATAATTCGACAAAAATGAATAAGTGAAAGGGAACAATATTACCGCGACTGCTTAAGCAAATTATCCACTTATTTAGGGGAACCCTCTTCTTGGAGGCCTTACCCTTTTCTCGAAACCAAAGGTTCACCGGTTACTTCACCTGAATACTTATCAACGAACAAGTAATATCGTGAAGAAATTGGAAATTAATTATAGCATACAGTTGTATTTAGCAAGAAAATTTACGAATCGAGGTTACCAACAACAATTTGTCGCAAAGTCAGTCAAGATTCAAATTCTTGACCAAAACCTAGGTCGATTAGGGTTTCTTTTGGGAACTTCGAAACAGCGGACAAAATTACTTCAATCGCCGGTTCAAGAACGACGGAAATCGATACGGCCTTCATCATTGCAAACCCTAAAATTTCACACCTCAAAGTAGGGTTAGCGAAAACAACAGATATCGAACCAAAACTTGAAAAAGAACTTAGCAGTAACAATTAAGCTAAGAGCACTCGAATGTTCGAGGCTCTGATACCAAATGATGGAAACCTGTTAGGGTTTCACGAAAGGATCGAGAAATTAATCGAGCGCAAGGTTCGATTCGCCGGATTCAGCCTAAGGAAAACTCCCAAAGGAAGATCCAAAGATTCAGAGGCACAATTTTACAACGGCAACTGAATGATCAAAGTATTCTGTTCGACAAAAAGAATGATCAAGATCGATCAAAGTAAGAGAGAAGACACAGAGAAGAAGAGCGAGTGAGAGGTTCGCCGAGAAAGAGATAAGTCACGAGAGAGAAAGATCGAGAGAAAATCAAGAATTGTATTCTGTTCCAAAATTATCTACGTATTACAACGTTATATGGCCTATTTATACGAGCTTACAGACCATATAATAGACCGTATAAAAATACACACACATACAGCCCAGACGACAACACAACCCAGCGATACAAACGGGAATGGTCGACAAACTTGGGCCGCAGATATAGGTTTGACCAGCCCAAGAATGCAACAATATAAATTCCCCAAATACAAGGTAAGTTTGAGACATAATTCCCATCAGCTAACTAACTTTAGCTAATCATGGCTATTAAGGATTGATTAATCCACAATCCAACTAGTCCATAATTAAGGACCGGGTGGCAGATTATACAACCGACCTAATTTCCATTAGCCAATTCGACCGGCGAATGCATCACATGGGATTACACATAATTAACAAAAAAATACATAATCTGCACACTCCAGATACATAATCTACACACTCCAGCAGCTGCAACCAAGATCCACAGAATCCATATGCTGCATCGAACTCCTATTTATCCACCAAATAAGACAAACAATTGTAAGTAAATAATTCACAGCAATTATCAAAATTAATTAAGTATAAATTTTTAAGGTTCATATCACTAACCCTACTTTCCTTACTCCTACGCCGACCCACAGAACCCTAACCTCCCTTCTAAGCCTATAAATACCCCCATAATAGCCCTATATCGAGCTTTTGTCTCCTACCTAGAATTTTCCGTCCTTGTCGTCACCACCCCTTTATAAGTCTCGTACGCCGCCTTCGGCCAACTTCGTCACCATCTCTGGCCACCAAACTCTTCTTTGCACCTCCCTATAGCTAACCAAAGCATCCATCCCCCTCGATTCTTCCTACACAAGCACCCCGGCTGTGCGAAGTACGTAGCCTTCTCGACCAACCTATTTTTCTGCCTCTGCTGCCCTTTGAATCACCATTAGCCACCTATTCCGCCGCTTCTTTCACCTCCCATTATGTTCTATAGACCCTCCTTTACCTTCCCCTACCTTTACTTTCCTCTTTCTCCCTCTCCTCCTCTCTTTCTCTGCTTCTCCTCCATTCAGCCACCACTACCGCCGCCACCCAAATTCTATTCCTCTCCCTCTAGGCAAATCTAAACATCCCAACTCCCACCTTAATTCTCCCTATCTTTTTCCCAGCATCCAACTTTTACCCTTTTCTTCCCTTTTTCCGGCCACCGCCACCGCCGCCGGTGCCGCTTATCCCCACCAGCCTAAGGTTGAACCCTAGACCCTCTCAACCTTTTTCCCTATTTTTTAAGCCTTAATTTAATTTATTTTATTTATTTGAATATAAATACTATTATTATTATTTTAATATGTATTATTATTATTTTTATTAATGTTTTGATTATTATTTCTATTGAGGGCCGAAGTCCTATTGTATTTTATTATTATTATTATTATTGTTATTATTATTATTATTATTATTATTATTGTTATCATCTTTATTATTAATACTAATATATTATTATTATTATTATTTACTATTTTGAAATTGTTATTGTTATTATTTTAGTATTATTATTACAACTATTTTACCATTAGTATTGTTAATAATGTTATTATTATTATTATTATTATTATTATTATTATTATTACTATTACTATTACTACTACTACTACTATCATCATTATTAATTTCAGGTGTTAGTATTATTATTTTATATAGGGTTGAAACCCTATTGTGCTTATTTTAAATTTTAGTAGTAGTATTATAAATATCATGTCCTATTACTATTAGGGTTATTATTATTATTATTATTATTATTAGTAGTAGTAGTAGTAGTAGTAGTAGTATTTTTATTATTATTAGTATTTATTCTTATTAATGCTATTATTATTATTTATTAAGTTATTATTACTCAGTGTAGGGTGGAAACCCTACTTCTTTTTATCTTCAAATATTATCCTTACTATTATTACCATTATGGTTATTATTATGTGGTAATATTATTATGGCTTTTATCATCATCATCATCATCATCATTATTATTATTACTATTATTATTTCATCACTATTATTATTACTAAATTTGGTTATTTATTTTACTAATATTATTATTATTAGTATTATTTTAGTAAAGGAGCTGAAGCCCTTATTTCACTATGTTTTTGAGTAATGTCCTTATTATTATTATTATTATTATTACTATTTTTATTATTCTTGTTAATATTAATATTGATATTATTTATGGGTATTTTTGCTATTATTATTTTAATATTTTATCAAAAGCCTAGTCTTATATTAAGTTAGTGATTAATAGTATTTTTGATAGGCGGGAGTCTAATTTTAGCTTTTCCCTCATAATAGGTAAAACCAGTCAAAGCCCTAAGGAGGTGTAGGAGCATGCTCCAAGACCAGTGTCGTTTTAGGTAAGGGGTGCTAAGGCCTTTTGTGTGCTTATATGCATTATGTGCTTCGCATACTATGTATCATATGTTTATCATTATTAATTATGTCGTATATGGTATGATGTGGAGTTGAAGTATGTTTTTGTGTATTTGCATGGCATGTGTATTATGTATACGTGGTGATTTGTTTGTGACCCTGTAAGACATGCAAGTGAGGGTGTTGATGTGGTTTGAATGGGAGAAATGATGGAAAAGGAGGATGGGGAAAGAAGTTGACCTAAGTATTCTAATAATTCATGAGTGGAAAAATAAAATGAGAAATTTAGGGTTTTGTGTGAAAGAAGTTAATTTATGGTCTTATATGGGAATACCTAATTTATGATTTTATATGGGGGAATCTAAATTATGGTTTATGTGGGAGAATCTAATTTATGGTTTTGCATGGTTTTGTGTGAGAGGAATTAATACATGGTGTTATATGGGAGAATCTAATTTATGGTTTGTGTGGGAGAATAAAATTTGTGATTTTATATGGGAGAATCTAATTTATGGTTTTGTGTGGGAGAATATAATTTATGGTTTTATATGGGAAAATCTAATTTATGGTTTTGTATGGAAGAAGCTAATTGATGGTTTTATATGAGAAGATCCATTCTAGGGTTTGGTATGGATAAATCTTTAGTTTTGTGTGGATTGAACTTAGGGTTTGGTATGACGAAATATTAGGTTTTGTATGGTGGTATTAATGGTTGCATGTCGGTATTAATGGTTGTATAGTGGTATTAGGGTTTTCATGGAGGTAATGTTGCATGGCGGTACTAGGGTTTACACGGTGGTATTAGGGTTTGTATGGTGGAGTTAGTGGTTGCATGGTGGTATTAATGGTTGCATGATGGTATTAGGGTTTGAATGGTGGTATTAGGGTTCGCATGGTGGTATTAATGGTTGCATAGTAGTATTAGGATTTGCATGGTGGTATTAATGGTTGTATAGTGGTATTAAGGTTTGCATGGTGGCATTAGGATTTTGCATAGGAGTTAATGATTGCATGGGATTTAGGGTTTGTATGAAAAGTTCGAGAGGTTGCATGGGATGTGTAAAGTTTGCATGGGAGTGAAATTTACTTGTGGAAAGTTAATTTGGGATATGAGGAAGGTAATATAAGTGTTGTTTGGGTGTACAAACATTTTGGGTGAAAAATATTACGTGGAGCAATATAAAAGTGTGTAGGAGACCAAGCTATGGTTTGTGTGGACAATTAGGGTTTGTTGTAGCTGCTTAGAGTTTTTGTGTTATCATGTGTATTTGGTGATTAAAGTGTAATTATGATTATGGAATTTATGATTTGTGATGTATGAAGTGTAAAGATAATGATTCATGCATGTTCTGAGTTAAAGCTTCTGAAAAAGATACTTAAGACATTAATTACTTAAAGTGGAAGATATTGAGACGGGACCAGCCGATCCACTGGTCAGGAATAGTGGTTAGGGTTTTTACCCTATGTGCGATCGATCCACCGATTATAATAGTGATTAGGACATGATATCCTATATGTGACCAGCCCATCGGTTATAATAGTGGGGGATCCCGATCTCAATGAAAATAAACCAGAGTTTTGCTAAGGCAAATAAAAGACACTAATTACTTACAGTGGAACACCATGCGAGCAGGAGCCAGCCGATCCACCAGTTAGGAATAGTATTTAGGGTTTTACCCTATATGTGACCGATCCACCAGTAATAATAGTGGTTAGGCCATGATGCTCTATGTGTGACCGGCCCACCGGTTATAATAGTGGGATGTTCCTATACTCGCATGGATTTGATAAAAAGCATGGTGTGAATTGACTTCTAATCAGTGATTAATTAAGTAATTAATCCATATTATATATGGGCATTTGTACTTTTACCTAGTTGATCATATGCATTTATGATTGTGTCCTCCTTTTCTTTTGTATGATTTATGTGCTTATGTGTGGGCCTTAGTGCTCGGTTACCTTACTCAGTACATAGCGTACTGATCACCCGTTTCATGGGTGCTGCTCATCTCTACGAGTAGTAGGCCCTTCTGATTTGTGCAGGTGGGCGAGACATCAGTCGGGGCTGAGTGTTGAGCGTGTTTGGCTCGAAGTTTGAGAGTAGTGTGGCCAGATCCCCTCTTCTTGTTATCTTTTTTGTTTCTATTATTCCTTCTTATATCGAATTTATCTTGTTTGAATTATTACCTCGTATTAACTATTTCAAATAAACCTTTTATCAAATATAATGTTATTCCCTCTGAGGAATTTTAATTTCGCACTCTGATTTCCATTTGATTCGTGATTCTTTTACGCACACTCTACTTTTTTTATGTATGATCTTTTTAGTTCTTTTATGAACTATTGGTTTGAGTTTAATGTTAATAATTTCTTTAGCCTTAGCACTTGGTACTGAAACTGTCGGAGAGAACCGGTTTGGTACTAAGTGTGGCGGTAACATCCCCAGAATTCATGAGTTTGAATTTAAGAGTTTCTATTTTAATTACTTCCGCTTAAAAAAAAGGTAGTGAATTTTGGGGTGTTAAAGTCTAGCATGTGTTATATGCCATTAAATATTATCATGTTACGTGAATTTTTTCCATGTTCTTGTTTGCTTTAACGGTGCATTCGGTTTTGGGCATGATTTTCATGCTTGAGTTGATTGTTCTTGATGTTAAGCATGTCATGTTATTCCTTGTAAGTTTTGGATGAACTTTACTATATGGCATGCCATATTTCAAGAATGTTATCCATGTTTTATTTTGTGTTAAAGTTTTGAAACCTTTTTGGAGAATTCGTTATGTTCTTCATTTTTTTATGATAAACATCAAAAGTGTTATTAGATAATTACACCCTAATTACCATAAGTTGAGTTTAATTCTTGACTTGGAACATTTTTAATGGTTATTGGATATTAAAGAGTAGTAATATTTTAATTTTAATAGTGATTTAACGTGAATAATATCTTTCATGGATACTGATTTGTTTATTTTTTGGTAAATAGTAATTTTTGATAATAACCTTTCGATAGTTTTTGGATTTAATCTTTCAATATAAAATGACATTTTCCATCATCCATGAATAATATTTTGAGGGAAAAGTTCCCATTTAAGTTATTTTGGCATTTTGAATTATTTCCCACTATAAGTTTGGTTTTTGATGGCCTCAAATGCGATTATTTGTGCTTTGAAGCACTTTTGAGATTTTATATTAAAATTTTTTACCCAGTTAATAGTTCTTTGATCTTGCTTTGGATAATATGCCATTTGTGACTAGTTTTTGTTTGTCTTGAGGTCATAAATTTAATGGCTTGGTTTTGATTTGGGATTAAGGTATAGTTTGGTTTTTAATGTGCAACCTTGTTTTATGGTGGTAAGTTTTGAGAATTTTATCTTTTGATATATGTTTCAATAAATTGAACTAGCTTATGTGCTAAGTAAGATGTGTCCAAGATGGCCTTGGATAACTTCTAGTTAAATTCGTGTTAGCTCTGAATGATTGAATATAAGAGAGTAAGTTGAAAAGAAAAGTTATGTTAAAGAAGAGATTTCTTTGTTGTGAGGTTATGATTTGTTGTATAACCTTAGCCTTTTAATGGTTAGTTGTGTTCGTGACTTATTCTTTGCCAATAGATCTTGGAAGTAAATATTGTTGTGGTATTGTGTGATCCTTTGTTGGAATGAAACACAGATTAATAAGTGAAATATACTCAGATTTGGGTAGGAATCTCGAGCCTCGGTTAGCCTCAGTGCTGAAGGCTTTCTAGTTGAGAGGTATTTTCTACCTTTGCACTTAAGAAATTTGACACTTAGCTTTGATAAGTGACTAGTTTGTCATAATGGTTTTCTTGATATATATATTGGAAGTAGGAGTTATGTAGCCTTATATTTTGTACCATATATGAGTTTGTAATCCTTCTCAAGTTTAAATTTATCTCTCGTATTACATGTATATGGCTAGATAGTTGTGTGACTCCCTTAAAAGTTATATCTTGGAAGTAAGTGAGTTACTTTTGGTTTGGTGAGTTGCACTTTATTAGGTGGTTGTGTGGTTTTCTTAGCTACTCTATCTCAAAACTGAGTTGGAGTCACTTATGATTATGTGTTATTATTTTGGTAGAAGACATTATGTGCATTGCCATTATACATTATTATTTTGGTAGGGGACATTATGCACATTGGCCTTATATATTGAGATGGTTGTTGGTATTGTATGCTAGTACATGTTTTATTTTGGTTTCATGCACGACTTGGTGTTATTGTGTGTGAATTGTTAGTGAAGTTTGCTTTTACACCTTTATGTGTTGTAATAATGTCTAGCATGCTCGATATTAAGTTGCATTTGAAATCATGAGTTTTATGATAGCATGTTTTGGGAATTTTTACCTATTATGATGGTCACGTGTTCTAGTGGTGTATCATGTCAGGTTTTTCGATTTCGCTGTTGCATGTGAGTATAATGTTGTGAGCATGTTATTTACTCACAATTAGGCATGTTTACTTAGTGTTTTTGTACTAAATATATTATTTTACAGCTGTTCTTACATGAGTGATTTAAATATTTTTGGGGCTTGAGTTGAAATCAGTGAGTAGTTGTAGAAACTCCATTTTTAGTACTTGAATATTTATTTAAAAATAGTTAATTTCATAAGCTAAATCAATAAAAATGTTGGGTGATACCGCCATACTTAATATAAGTCTAGTTCGTATACCTTTCTTACACTATATGATAAGGTTGAGATGTTTATTTGCTGAGATTAAAAAAAAAAATTAATAAAAAGAATATAGATATTTCACTACAATATTAAAAAAATTTTATAACAAAATATTAGACAAATGAGTCACACCTGACAAGAGAAAATAATACAAAAGGAGATACAAGAGTCCAAGAGATTTCAGATCAAAAGATGTTGGAGTATAACTCTCAACCCTACTAAAAGCTATGAGGTTGTACCCTTAAAGTACTCCCATAATATAAAGGTTATCCATTAAATAGGTAGGGTACCATAAAATGAGGCACACTAGAACAACGATACTGAGTGAACTATCATATAACATTAAACATAAAAATGTCACATGAAACACAAATGATCATGGTGTAACGCATTAAATAGTAAATATCGTAGCTAAATGCCACATTCATACCATATGCCAAATTCTCATTGCATCAAAATTATTGATATTACAACTATTTTATTAATCTAATTACATCAATGGTGTCTCGAGAAGGGGAAAAACCGACTCATAATTAAGGCCTTTTCCAAAAACTGACACAATACCACTTATAAACATAAAAAATGACGTGTTGAGCCAATTACCAACCAATATGCCAAATCCAAATAGTACATGAAGGCAACTATCAAACTAACACATATAAATCAATTAGTGTAAGAATGCAACTACCAAACCAACAGTGCACAATAATCTATTTAAATTTTCATACAATAGTTACTTTATTTTTTTAATTACTTATGAGGATGCAATAATAACCAAGAGACATATAAAGCATGCTGATTGTAGTGACACACTAAGGCAACACAATGTCCTTTTAACTAGTAAGTCAAAGACAAATAGGTATTCTAGTCATACTAGTGCAACAAGGCAATACAATATCCCCCCATCCTGAAACATCTAATTTTTAAGTATTAATACCTTATATAGGATTCATAAGTTATCCATAAGGCAGACTAGGGTCTTAACTGGAATGCCAATGCATCTAACGAAATACCAAACCAAATCAATAGCTCCTACCTTGTCTATAGGTTATGTAATCCTAAACTTAAATAATTTCCAAATCTCAAGGTTTTCCACTTTCAGTATTAACATACTAATAAGGTGATAATTAAATACCACATAATTCATAATGATTATAATCCCACACCCAACCATTTTCTTCTATTTTAAATCATTCAAGTTGACTCTCATGTCATCGATCCAAACAAAAGTCAAAGTCAACACTAAGATTAACGTAGAAGTCTACGAAGGCCCTCCTAGTCCAATTATTCACACTTTTAGGCACAATAGGTCATAAATATCCCAAAATGAGATTAAATGTTATTTATACAATAATTGACCACTTTAATAGAAATTGTTATTAGAATTAAACAAAATTCAAGGTATGGCTAAATAACATTAAAATAGACACTTTAACATAAAATTAAATTTATGGAAACTTGAAAAAGTATAAAAAATCACTATTTACCCCTAAAACCCTAATCACTCATATCTAGCATATAAAACCCTAATTATGCATATCTAGAATACCATGTGTTCTTGTGCTTCTCATGCTCAATATAATATAAAAATAGCAGACATACATGCTAGAAAATTAAAGATTTAATCATTTATAACCGTACCTAAATGTGCTCAAATCTTAACATATCATATATCAAACTTTAAGTAAACAAGTGATGAATCTAATAATGAGCTCAAAAATACAAGATAATGTCTCAACAAGGATAATAATACCCTTGGCCAAGCTATTCTCACAAAACACGCATAATTATTTTACCACAAACAACCTTATTCTAACATGATATCATACATATATTAAAATACATAAATTTTACATGGTCACATACTTATAGAAATTAATAATAGTATATGGTGCATAAATATTTTTTATGAGATTACAAGGAAACATAAATCACACTTAAACATAATATAGAAAACCTCAAACATGTTATCACATGATTTATATATATATATATATATAGTATGAGCATATGTGTTACTTCCTTTCCAAGCAAAATAGCAAAAATAAGAACAAAGAGGATACACAAGCCCACTCCTAACTATTTTCCTTCTCCATAAAAACACACGAATAAAATATAATCTAACACATTTAAAAATAATAAGATTACACTATAATCAAAATCAACAGGAGGAAAGTTTAAAGTTATACCCAACAAGGATTTGCGCACCCCACGATGAAAGGTAGAAGCATGATAAATAAGGGATCAATAGAAGAAAAAATAACAAAGAGAATAGAGGAAGAAAAAATTTTCACTTGGTTACAAGAATGATTGAAAAATTGAAAGTGGAAGGGAGTAGTTGCAAGGGACAGTTGTGTGCACTAAAGAGGAGACGTGAAGGAGTTGGTGCACAAGAAAATGTGATGGTAAGGGGAGATGGTGAGAAAAAACAAACACACACATCTAGCATAGAAAACTAATCAAGGTAGGAGGTTGTGTGATAAAGGATTGTCTAAGGGGAGTGTCAATTAGGATTAGTTATGTGATTTGGTTATAATGACTAAACTTCAACAAAATCGGTTGGGGCAAGGAAATCAATCACATGACGAAGGTGGTGCAAGGGAAAAAGAAGGGAAAGGGAAAAAAGGAAAAACGGGAAAAGGAAGGAGGAGGTTGAGGGTTAGAGTTAGGGTTAAGTTTCAAATAATAGTTATAAAATTTAGTGGTGTCACAATATGATTTTCGGTGTTTTATCCCATATTGGGTGTTTCTAGCTTTGGTTCTAGTTAGTTTGATTCGAACTTGTAACCTTATATTAAGATTTTTGTAATGTAGATAGTTTTACCTTAAAGTATTACTTGTGTTGTTTAATATTTTTTTAATATCCAACCTTGCATTTACTCTGGGCTAGATGAACACTCACATCATTCCTCGTGATAGATGTGGTGGTAACATCCACCAATTTTTATTTTCGCTTCCATATTATACTTTTAAAATTGAAAAAAATGGAGGTGTTACAAATATTTTATACTAAGCTTGATATTAAAAAGGGAAAAATAAGCAATTCTTACTTTGCATATGTTTCCATGTTGAACTCAAATATTTAACTATTTGAAAGCTTTATTAAAAGGGCTTTTTTGTTTGTTTAACTTCAATTGTGAATAATTTATAGCATATAAATCTAATGAGATAATATTTTTGTCATTTTTATAGGATCTTAAGATTTGATTTTACTGACCTCCATTGATTGATCGTACGTAGAATCTCGATTCTAGTAATATTAATTTTTCATATCAACTCCCATCCATTACAACATAAAGGGTAAAAGGGCAAAAATCTTACCTCAAAGCTCCTCCAAATGCAAGATGCAAATAAAAGAAAAAAAAAGGAAAAAAAAACAAGAAAGAAAAAAGGAGGGTGATAACATAGAAAAATGAGGCAAGGGATGTTAGGCTATGAAACAAATAAGTAAAAAAAGGGATGATGTGGGGTGAGAGGGTTTTTTCTCTTATAAAAATAGTGTTTTCTTCTTCTTTTGATATACACATACTTGATAAATAAAGAAATAATTTCGTTCAAATTGTCAATCATTAACAAATTTGAATATTATAGTTTTGTTTAAAAATAACTTATATTGAAATGAATAATAAAAATTGAAGTTAGTTATGTTAAATAAAGTTGATGATGCATAGATTAATATAATTGTATGTTATCTTATTATATTAGGGGATACATGAATGTGGAGATAAAAAAAAGGGTAAGAGACAAATATTATTTTATTATTATTTAATATATTAAAGACCGTAATGATATCAAAAAGTAAGAGACAAAGTTAAAATGTAGCAAAAACCATGGGAGAGCTAATATACGTCTTTTATTTTTTATGCTCAATCATCTCTACCACAGCTGCTAATGCCACTAGGCCCACATCCACTCTCAACCATTGCAGCCTTACACCCCCATCACTTCCCCTTTTACACCATTCTCATCACCACCTTAGGGTAATACTGTTTTCCCCCTTAAGCACTAATTTTTTAATAATAAAAGCGTATTTTGATAGCAAATGTAGATGAAAGCTCAAAAATAAAAAGATATAACCACTAAATAATCCATCCTAGTTCAATGATTATCATTTTTTTTGGCTAATAGCGAGTTTGCTATGCCATCAAATGCAACCATTAAATAAATCCACAAATGTAGTAATATTTATCCATTTTGGTCAACTCAAAACTTGGAAGGAAAGCAAAGTTGCCGTTCACCGGAAGGCACTATGCTTTTATCTTTTTATTTTTTGACACGTTCATTAATTTATTTATTTGATTACTGAGGGAAAAAGTGGAGCAATTCGACCAGGAGAGGAATGCAGAACCCGGCACCGGGAAGGTTGCAGTAGAATCCGACCGTACTTCTTGTCTTGTCCATTTCTTTTCTTATTATAACCCCTCATTTCCTCCCTCCCAACTTCCCTTGATCCGCCATTAATACAATCAACTGCACCGCCCGCATAGTCCAAATCTCATTCATTTCGTTTCATTTCATCTCATCCTTTCTATAATATTAATCGCTTTCCTAACAGCAGCAAAGCAAAAGTCGAGGGCAGAAGAGCTTACAAAAAAAAACCGTTTTCATTCTGCGCAATCGAAATTGAAGCCTTAATCATGGGCTGTTCAGCTTCACGACCCGATATCCTAATCACCAAAGCAGCAGAGGAACTCTCTTCTTCCCTCTCATTACATCCTTCAACGCCGGCAGCCGCATCTCCTCTTGTGCCGAAGCCTCGCTCCCTATCTGCACCGTTGGTTCACCATCCACCGCTCCGAAAAGGCGACACTCATCACCTTGTTTCTCTCACTTCTACCACCTACGGTTCTCTTATTGTCGTCGACCGCCACTCCGACGTCGGGGACTCCATCGGTACAACTCTAATTGGTCAGGAAGATTCCGCGCATCGCTCTCAAATGCAGCCCAGTTTTACTGATATGGATCCATCTTCGCCTGATTCTGTGATCAATACTTGGGAACTCATGGAAGGTCTTGACGACGATGACCCTGATTCCGATCCCGGTAACACTACTAAGCATAATTTATCGAATTCTTATTGTTCTATAGATGTTAGGTCGAAATTGTACTCTGACAATGACCAATCTGTGAAGAAATTGATGGACTCCTTCGTGTTTGTCGAGAAGCCTCATGAAATTGTCGAGGAGATGAGTTTGGATACTGTTTCCAGTTCGAAACCCTTATGGAAACTCTTATCAGAAGAGTCATTACTTTCCAAAATGGATCCGAATGTAGCGTCTAGCTATCAAAGGGCATTGTCGTCGAGACAGTTGGGGTATAATCAATCGACAGTCCAATTAAACTCGGTGTGTTCCAGCCCATTGATTTCGTCAGTGTCTGACAAATCGTATTCGAGTCCGTCAACATCTGACAAATTGTGTTCTAAAGCTAGTCCATCAATTTCCACTTTGAGTAGTGCTAATGGGTGTATGCTACCTGGGTGTGAAGATAAAATTGTATTATATTTCACCAGTTTAAGGGGAATTCGACGAACATATGAGGATTGTTGCGCTGTAAGGATCATTCTAAAGGGGTTTAGGGTACTAGTCGATGAGAGAGACATTTCAATGGATTCAAAATACAGGAAGGAGCTGCAAAGTGCATTCGGAGGGAAAGTGGTGAGCTTGCCACAACTCTTTATCAGGGGGAAAAATGTAGGGAGCGTTGATGTGATCAAGCAGTTACATGAAGATGGAGAATTATCCAAGCTTGTGACTGGATTTCCTACTATGGATTCCGGGTTTGCTTGTGAGAGCTGTGGAGATGCAAGGTTTGTGCCATGTCCAAATTGTAATGGGAGTAGGAAGGTATTCTGGGAAGATGAAGGACAGATGAGGAGGTGCCCTGATTGCAATGAAAACGGGTTGATTCGTTGCCCTGCATGTTGCTTATGAATTGCGCTACATCTTCGCCTGATGGCCATCCTCATATCATAGGTTCATTATGTCAAGGTGCTGTGCATTCTTTTGGATTTTTGGGTTATCGGGTGTATTCATTTTTAATTTTTATGTCTGTATGTATATGTGTCTCATTTTAGATAGCCAGCTCTTTGTTCATTTTCTCCGTGAACACCTTGGAGAAATTGTTATGAGTGGAAACTTTATGGGCCAAATTTATTACTTGGCCTATCCAAGGTTTGTGTCTTTTGCAGATATTGATGAAACGGGTAATTTTGTATTTTTCTTTTTTCACATCTCTGATCTCCGATCTCTGTGAATCAGTCGAATCTCAGTTTTCCTGTGTTTGTGACCTGTAGAGTTAACCTAGATCTAGGTAGTTTAACAAATCTCTAAGTTAGGAAGTTTAATATACTGTATATCTGTAAGTCTATACGGGAGCATTCTGACCCTGTCCATGTCAAGCTGTGGTGAGGTGGACAGCATGTGCAAAGTAGTCAAGGCACCACCATTGATGCGCCAAATGGTACCTTGTGTTATCTGGTCTTATTATAAACACTATTTGCATATATACCACGTAATGTTGTAGGCTGTCAAATAAGATATTTAATTAGCATTTTTATTAAGTGACACTCGTGTAGTTTGGATGTCATCTGGTAGTACATGAACTCGCCTTCAAAAGATTGAAGATTAAATTCCAGGAGCCTTTTACCAAATTTTGTCTTTGTGATAATGGTTATAGTAGTAATTTTGAATTGTTTTGCCTTGAGTTTTGAGAACATTGGTTATTTTGGTTTCTGGATTGAGGATCATGTCGTCCATGCAGATGGCCGTAGTTTCTCTGATTAATGCATAATCACAGAAAAATGTGAAGGTCACACGCAATATGAACTCCGTTTTTTCGTTGGGTCTGAAGAGTTCATTATTATGTATGCAACCTCACACGCATTGGCTTGTGGATTAATGATTCCCTTTCCCCCGGAAAGGCCCGTGGGAAATGCGGCATGTTGAAATTAGGACCTTAGATCTCTAGGTACTCAGATAACCTCACACGTAAGTGGTTGTGTGTTGTTTTAGCTGAGCATGATGTGCATGTAGATGTGGCCCTGGTTCAGATTCTGCCGTCATAGGTTTGCGTTTTCCCGAAGCTCCGAGAATTTATAATAACTCACCATGTGCATTCATTATTCAATTACCTTCAGATTTCTTTTGACTTGGGTCATTGGTCTTAATTATTGTGGCCACCATCTCATCTGATCATCCCGCTGGTGTGGTCACTGCCACTGCCAGATCATTTGACGCGCAAGGGGAGGGGTGACAGTCTGACAGAAAGCGTTAGAATTAGCTCTGGTGGTTATGTTAGCAAGCAGCAGTTGGTATATGTTATAAATGCATGACTATCCTATCCGGGTAGAACCGTGGACGGTATTGTTTTGATTCATTTCCGATATCTTGATGGGGTCGTGCTGAATATGTACTGAATGAGTAAAGATGGTCCATTTAGATGAGGTTTAATTACATAGGTGGTTATTTGTTGAGCTGATCTATCACTCCCACGTTCAGAAAAAATGGCTCGAGCAATCCTAAATGGTTCACATTGTTGGACACCCATTATCTTATTCCTGGTCTTGCCCCCGCCCTCAGGGCGAACCTTGCTTTGCTATTGATCACTCCCCTCAGCCCCAGCCTTCTTCATTTCCTTGTTTTTTTTCCCTCTCCTTCGTTCCCTGTGAGATGTTGAGGAATAGTAGTATTAGGCTACTAGCTATATAGATGTAGTGGGCATTATAAAGACGTTATTAAATGAGGCCTAATGATTTCACCATAAAGAAGAGGTAATCCCTTGCATCAGAATGGTTGCTTTTCCTTGCTCGTGAAGTGTCCATCATTCATGATTTAAATATGTTGATGATAATTAATTGTGGAACCCGTTAAATATGTTGCTTTAATTGGAGATCAACTCATCCTTAAAGCATGTACGTGAGTACAGTGCATTCGATATCTGTATTATTCTTAACTGCTATCTTTTTTCCTTTTCTTTTTTATAATACACAATACAATTTATAAAGTGTCTTCAAATTATATATATATATATATACACACACATTATCTTATATCAAGTTTGGCATAATATTTTCTAAAGGGAACATAAGTAAGGGGGCGTTCTTAAAATGTTTAAGTCGTTGGTTGGTTGGTTGTTAACTATTTGTCTATATTTAGAAAGCAAACTTGCTAAAATTAGTGTATGAATTTTGAAATGATTGATTTGGGATTAAAACTCTTTCAAAGACATGAAAGGAATGAAAGATCCTTGGCGTAAGGATAATAGGCCAAAGGATTGAGGATTTGCTTTAGGGTTTTTTGGCAATAAAAGAGCAAGGTCATGAAGTGTAAGCATGTTTGAAGTTGGTTGCCCTTTAATGCAAATGAGTGTATGCTTTGAGCTTTAATTGGTAACATACACATATATATAGCTGTGTAATTAAAAGCAAGTAAAAGAATCAGTTGAGGGTATTGGTTTCGATCTTGATCAGTACCAAAATGTGGGATCTAGCTACATGATGATTTTCTTCACTTTTTGTTCTTCTTCCCTAATGAACACCGGTGATATCGTTAATAATATCACTATCTAAGATATATGATATTACATATGGATGATCAAAGTTTTAGAGCAAGTTCACTAAGAAGGAGATAACAAATAGGGCAAGTTTTTTAGCAGTGGCTTCACTAGTAGTTTAATGCACACGTATAATTTAACCTACAAATTGCAATAGGTCGACAAATTTTCCATGGCAACTTAATCTCACAATTTTTGATAAAAAAACTAAGGTTGAAGAGTTTTATTCAAAAATTATCATAAAGGGATCCCTATCAATAGTTAATTGCATGCCCATTTGGCATGATTTTGCTTCTGATGGCAAATGCAACATCCAACCGCCAGGCTGTCACCATTAGGTCGTGGTATGCCCTACAATAGATTCATTCGCCCTTCTTATTCTAATTATTACACTTCTACTAAATATTGTGTTTTTGCAATGGTCATCAACATTACATTTAACTTGTGGTTCAAAATGGTTTGATTAATTTGAATGTTGTGAAGCATTTGTCATGGGATGATCCTCTATAATTTGCAATTGTTGAATATGACAATCGTAGAGATGCATGATGAGTTGTCCTTGAGAAATATGAGGATGCTAATCTTTTGTAAATAAAAAAAAATTGAAAAAGTTTATTTTTTTATCACTGTCATTTTTTATCTTATACATAGTAATGACTTTGTAATCCTGTAAAGAATAGTGTAATTAAAATATAAAGTTTGGTTTTACTAGATTACAAAAGGCGCAAAAGAAAACCCTTTTTTCATGTAATAAAGAAACAAAGCCATCCACATATACTAATGAACTCAAAAAGTGAAATCACCCTTCAACGTAAATGGTCAAGTGACTAAATCCATAAAAACCTATTTGGTATTAATTATCATGAAAGTGGAAATAAAGTCTAATTAATTATTGTGCACAAAACTAAAGACATATTTATAGTTAAGTTTCTCTTTTTTAATGTCACATGCAAAAATAATGGTGTAAACTATATAATAATAGTAATTTTAAAAATATGAATCAAATTAAAGTTCACTTTTGCCTTGAGCATTCTCTCACTATCTAGGATGATCTTCTTTCCTTCAACCATTCTTTTGAAGTTAACTATCATTAACCACTATAACTACCCGTCCTTGTAATTATCAAATTCAACACCAATTATTCATATATTCAACCCAATTTCGTCCATTACTTCCTTATTTTCCTTCCTCCTCTAAGCATTGATTGGTGTTCCCTTTCCATGTCTCCTTTCTTCTTTCCATTGACCCTAAAATTATATATCTACTTTCTAAAAGATTTGAACCTTTTTATACTACTAATGCCATTGTGATTTACAATAGAGATGGCAAGCCTTCTAATCACCAATCCAACTTTATGATCTCCAAACCATCATTTTTCAACTTCCCTCCTAACTCCTGTACTTTTCCAGAATGTGGAAACCCCACTACAAAAATTTTCCCACTCAACGTGGCCCTCCTTCATCTTCAAAGTTTAGTTTGTTGTTAGTATTGATCCAAGATACTTTCAACTATAAGCAATTAGAATGATTCTATCACCACTGTGGGTGCTTGTGCCACCATATGAGGCCATGTGAATTATTTCAAAACATTTAGAATTTCTTCAATAATCACCCTTTCTTATATGACCTTACATCCTTTGGTGCCTAATATTAGATGACCCCATTAGGAATGAATTTTACAAATTCCTTATTCCATGCCTAATCCTTTCATAGAAACCATCCTTCTAAAACTAACATAAGCCTATCCATATCAATAATTCACCTAATATGGAAGTTGACTGAGGTAGAATCATAAAGTTGACATCAATCAAGCCCATCACACACAAGATGCATGCTTAACACCTCATAATCCTCATCCATACTTATCACCATCCATCTAGCATTATCCATTCCCCATTATATCAATACTTACCTTTAAAAAGCATCTTTATCCTCAATGATTACACCATTCCCTTCCATATTTCAAATTCCACTATAAATATTGTTATTACTCAGTCTATACCATTATCTATCTCTTTCAATATTCGATCTCTTAATTTTGATATAAAATTTAATCCCAACCTCAGGATTTTTACCCCACTACATTTTTTCTATCTAGTGCCAAATGACCAAGCTCTACAATCCATGATGAAAAACTCTACACATACCACACTAAACTTCCTATATATTATATATTACTTCAAACCATTTTTATAATCTCAGTACGGATCATATGGTTGTCCCTGAACAACAATATTCATCGTGATTTTCTCTTGGAATTATCATGATGCAAAGAATGGTGGGATAATTCTTATCCTCAAATTATTCCTCAAAGCCTAAAAACCTAATCTCTTGTTCTTATATGAAACTAAATCCTCACATAAGGCCTTTTAATGCTTGGTTTTTAAATTGGGATTTAGTAAGTTCTTTGCAATTCTTTCAAGTGTAGATTTGAAGGTCTTTGAACGTGTTGGAGTGATCATATTTGATATTTGATCCATGATTCATTTTATCAACTAACTTCTCAAGAATAAATCAAGATCCTTGGTATTTATATTGCTTTTACAAGAGGAGAGATGGGTGGTATATCTTTCAACATTAAGAACTTCTCAAGAATTTTTTTGGTTGTTATCAATCAGTGTGGCCTTATTGAGTTGGGGTATCATGGACCCACTTACACACGAGCAAACAAAAGATAATAAAATTTCAATATTAGGTAAGGTAGTGATAAAGCTTTTGCTTTAAACAATTTGTGTGCTCTTTTTACCAATACTTTCTTTTTTCACTTTCCATGATATTAAGTGACCATAATTGAATTCTAATGAGACTCTCCCTCAACCTAAAAAGAATAAAATCCAAACCTAAATTTGAAGTTTTTAGATTAAACATAAATACTTTCTTGGTGAAGTAAAGAAAGTCTGTGATTCTTCCAAATCCTCTCCTCCAAATATAACCTTAGCCATATCTAATTGCCTTGAAAAACTTTAATATTGGATCTCTAAATAGTTTCATGCTCTTTAAAAAAAAATCTATACCACAAAAAAATACTATGTCCATTCAAAATTTGCCTCCAAGAGACACTAAAATGTCTTAAAACACCTCGACATTTGTAACTAAAAATTTTCATTTAAGTAGAAGCATAAAAAACCATAATTGCATATTACTGCCATACTCAACATAAGTCTAGCTTATCATGCCATATTTACATTGAATTCAAGGCAAAAGAATCAAACATTTAAACATAATAAAATAGAGAACGAGACAAGTTTCATAAACTTAAACAAATTTTTGGACAATTACTCTAAGTACAAAAGACAAAATAAATAAAGAGATATGTTAGGAACTTAGAGTCCTAAGAAGTATCCTAGCCAAAGGTGTCGACCAAATAACCCAACTATACAACCAAAGTCCCAAAAATAAGAATCAACACTCGTCCCCAAGTAACGCATCACATAAAACATAGTCATCAAAGGAATCCTCAAAGATCTGCATAAAATCAACTAGGTCATCTGCTCGTGGATGAGAAACACCCATGAAAAGGATGATTAGTACGCTACGTACTAATTAAGGTGAGAATACAATCATACACATGTTACACAAGACTTATAAAAACATAAGCGAGCACAATAATTAACATAATATGATGAAAGATAATACCTATTCTAGAAGTACTTTATTAGATACAATCATAATATATTTTCATATTTACATTACATTTAGCGACCTCAATATTCTTAATCTAGTGAAATGAACCAAAACACCTTTCAGGAAAAAATACACCTAAGCCACTATTATCATTTGGTGGAATAAACACAACATATATCATGGCATCACACTCTGACCATTATTTTAAAACTGATGAAATAGTCTAAAGAACATATCAGAACAGAACATTCCTGAGCCACTATTATTATTTGGTAGAACGGACAAAATACCTCGGCAATGACTAAAGTACTCTTTCACTTTAAATGATTAATATCTTATTCATTATTTGCTTATTTCAATATTATATTTTAACTTATGTTGAGCCTAGGAACCTCAATATTCTTGAACGGGTGGAATGGTATGGAACACATATCAAGAAAAAACACTCTTGAGCCACTATTATCGTTCAGTGGAATAGACACCCACCACCTTGGTCCCAGTTCACGTAATCTCTTTCTTTGAGTAATTAGTATCTTATTCATGGAGGTATATCTCAAGATCCTCATGTATACACATATGTAGATACACAAGGAAAATAATCCATCTTAACATAATAATTTGGACACATAAAACACAACCATGAGAAAACTAATATATTTCCCTCATGGACAAAGCCGTATCCCCCCTAAGAAGCCATAATTTCATAAGTCAAGCATAAATTTTCCCATGGTACTCATTTTATCACTATATTCAATACACATCCTTAAAATATTATTATTGAAAATTTACCCAAAAATAAAGGCTTAAATACAATAGTTTACACATGGGATAATATTCTACATTTAGTGTTACTATTCACATTTTCCTATAAAACCCTAATTTCACAATTAAATCACAACTCTCATCATGAGACTCATATAACCACCAAATTTAATATTCATATCTAAAATGTAAATATCAATAAAATACTTAGAAATTAAATTCAAACTCTGACATTTAACACATGTGATAATAATTCCATCCCTAATATCACTATTTCCACTTAAAACCACTTTTTTCATTTATTGGATTTAAACCATTCATATTTACTCATTCCACATAGTGTACTTAACATATTTTGAACCAATAATCACAACAAAATACCCAATATTTTATTTTTAACCCATATTGACCAAATTGCCCCTAAGATAACTAGAACATCCATATTTCCACAAAAACCTTATGAGTCCCATTATGAATGATTTTTCAACATCCAATATATAATATGATCCTAAAAATAAATAAACACAATTATATATAGATTTCACATAACTTGATTCATGTCGACCCACAATACACAAACACGTACTTTCACAACTTTCTCACTTTTTATTATATGATACAACATATACATCATTATCATAATACCATTATCCATATAACAATTCCAAACATGATATCATATACAAATACAAATATTGCACCTAAAAACCCTAGCTATGACATGTATCATTACCGAAGTATCTTTTATCTCTAAGCATGTAAGACCTGTGACTCCTCCTCCAATATCATCAGAATATCATGTAGAATAAAATTAGACTTACAAAAATTAAGTAAGGGAAACTAAGACAAATAATAGGAAGTAAAAATAGAGATAACCAAAATAGTGGGAGGCTCATGTAAAGGAGCAGTGGATGGTGGAGGGAACGACGGTGCTCCAGTGGGAGGGCAAGACACTACAGTCTGGGGAAAATAGTACATGATCAGGTCATGTAAATGAAGCATAACCATATATTGGGCTTCTTGGGGTAGTGATGGGTGATCTTTAAGGGTGGTGATAATGGTTGGTGGTGATGGTTGGCAGCAAGTGTGGTGGTGCGGGGACCAGTTGGGGTTGGCGATAAGGAGTGACTGGTCGTGCTTGGTGGTTGACAGCTTAGGCCATAAGAGAAAAGGAAAAAAAATAAAAGGGAAGATTGGTGGTTGTGGTTGACAATAGAGATGGGTAGAAGAATTATGGAAGAAAGGGGTAGAAGAAGAACAAAATAAAGGGGATAAGGGGCTTGGTAGTGGTGGTGGTGATGGGCAGCGATGAATTAGAGAGGTGGATGGTGGTTGGGATGGTTTCTCAAGTGGAGAAAAGGAAATAAATAGGAGAAGGGATAATTTAGAGGATATATATGGTCGACAGAGGGTGAGGAAGCCGATGGGGAAATGGAGTTGGTTAAGCAAGGGATAGATAGGGAGTTGGTGGTGGCAGATGCCCAAGGGTTGGGGATGTAGGGTGTTGGGATATCGGGGCAGGGAGCTACATGAGAGTTGGTGTGCCAAGGTGCAAGGGCATGCATGGTTGGGATGGGAAAGGCAAAGGATGATAGGGTAAGGGGTAAGGGTGTGTTTAGTTCGAAAGGGGAAATAAGGAAAGGAAAGAGGATGGGGGAGGGGACCACATATATCGGAGGAAGGGAAAAGAAAAAAATAAGAATGAAAAGGGGAAAAAGAAAAAGGAAAAAGAGGAAAGAAAAATTTGGGGTTAGGATTTTTTAGGTGCAGGTTTAAATTTTAAAAAATTAATATAAATTTTAATCATCAATTACTCGGGGTTAGGGTTAGACTAAAAAAAATATAATGACTGAAAATTTAGAATTTAGATTAGGTTAAAATATTAATTAATTGAGATTAATATTAGATAAAATTTTGGCTTATTACATTTCTAACTTAAAAACCTTGGAATCCAAGTTAGTTAGTTTGCTTAAGATTGGTAGCAAAGAGCTTAAGAGACTTGGATGTCATAGGAAGACAAATGCACCCATTATTTTCACTGTCCTTATACAAAAAGGAGAAGGAACGGTATATCACATTTACAATTAGATGGTGGAATTTGGACTTTTGACCTACAAATAATTACTAATACCATCATCATCCCCTTTCATCACATGTACAAATAGAAGAAACATCATCTATATTCTATTCCTTTACCACCACTTATATGCCTATTATTAATTTGAAAAATGATAACCTATCTATGATCCTTTCAAATATGAAATCCACCATGCTATCTATTCTATTTGGCCGTTAAAGTCTATAGGTTGTATGGAATGACATTTTTGTCTTATCAATCATCCTAGCAAACTGTTGATGATGATTTTTGCACCTTTATTCATAAAAATATTTAATTCAAGTGTATTCCCTTCAAATATTAAACACACATGCAATGCTCACATCCCGAAAAGTGATAACCCATCTAAACTTTCTCACTTTAGACTTATTTCAATTAATAATGTACTATACAATTTTTATCCGAAATTCCATCCCATAATCTAACAACCTTCATTTATCAACCTATTAATCCTACCCAAAATTATTTAATTCAAGGGAGGCAAACCATTGATAATTTTATCATAACACATGAGTTTATACATTCTACTCTTAAGTTTGAAGGTAAAATGTGTGGATTTATGCTTAAGTGGACATTTTTAAAGCATATTAGTACATTGATTGGTACTTTCTATCCTATATCCCCCCTTTGTCTTAGTATTAAAAACAAATTTGTGTATCTCACTATGCATTATGTTATTACTACTTCATGTTCTATTATTATTATTATTATTATTATTATTATTATTATTATTGAAATGCCCTTATAAATTACTTTCAAATGATATTTATTATAAAAATTATTTAAATAAATTATTTTTATTAAAATAAATTGAATTAATTAGGATAAATCAAGAAGAAATTTATAACTATTTTTATTATGAGAGAATTTGGGTATTTTAACTAATTAAGGATCTTATTTTGAAAATTAAATAAATAAACTATTCTATTTAAAATAAGGAGGATAAAATATTTCCACATTAATAATAATTTTATAAGTAATGTAATTAGAGAAATTTAGGGTATCTTGCTAATTAAAATGGAATTTATGGAAAATATTTAAAAAACCCAAAATTAGCCTAAAAAGGAAATTTAATATTTTTATTAAATAAATATTCTATGTTACATACCCAGAATTTTCTAATTAATTTATTAAAACCCAAAACCTTAATTGTTTTTTTTTCCTTTTTCCTTTCTTCCTTTTCCTTTTCTTTTCTCCTTTTTCTTCTTTTCTTTCTCCTTCTTCCGTCGATTGGGCCTGGCGCAGCCCAATCTTCCTTCCTTTTTTCCTTCTCCCGCGGCTCAGCGTCGCTGGCCTCCTTCCTGCGTGTGCACAGACGCGGCGTTTTGGGCGGTTTTATGTCGAGACGCTGCGTCACGTTAAATGAGGGTGTAACCGGCGCGCGAACCGCTCGGTTCTGCCCCTTTATTTTCTCTCCCGGCCGACCGGTCCATCTTCTTCTTTCTTCTTCCTTCTTCCTCCGTCCTCCTCCGTCGCTGCGATGAAGTTCTTTGACCCCATCAATGGCGTCTCCGGCTACGGTGATTAATACCGGCCTTTTCTTGCCTCATTGTCTTCCTCTTAACTCCAGAAATAAATTGGCATAATTATTGGACGTTAAATCTCGCCCGTTTCTTCTCCCTAGCCTCGCGAAATTTCGAAGCAACCCAAACGATGGCCGATCAATTACTACCACCGGCCACCCAAATTCTTGCACTTAATACCTCCCTGTCGAGCTTCAACACCCTATTATCCCATCTACCATCTATAAATAGTCTAGTTGTAGGAGTTTTGGAGTTTTTCTTCCCGGAAAACCCTAAGTGAGAACCGTCCGCCACCGCAACTTCAGACATGTTTTCCGCCGCTTTTAGCCAACTTCAACGCCACCGCCGCATCCCAAATTCTTCCCTGCAACGCTCTCTAGTTAACTAAACCATTTTCAACCTTTGATTCTTCTTGCACGTGCCTCCATAACAGTGCAAATTTTGCTGCTCTTTTCGCTAGAATTTTCACCCCGAAACCCTTAAGTCGCCATCCGCCGCCGTTTCCGCCACTTCTACTGCCCTCTGAACCACTCAAAAACTCCCTCTAATCCTCCTCCACCGAACCATAATCTTATTTTAATTTTCCCCCTGCTCCTTCTCTCTTTTTCTTCATCTTTTCCCCTCTTAGATCATTTTTCTGGCCACTGCCGTGAACCACCGTCGGTGCCGCCCATTCGTGCCGACTCAAGGTGAAACCCTAAACCTCCTTAGTCATTATTTACTATTTATTGTAAATTATTTCATTTTTATTTTATTTATTAGTAACTATTCGAATATAATAATAATTTCCTTGCTATTAATATTATTATTATTTGATATAAAATTTATGCTGAATTGTACTTGCAGGGTGGAGAGTGGTAATAAAATAATTTTATTGTTAGTTTCAAATTTTAAGTTATTAATTGAATTATTATATGATTATTGTCATTCTTCTTATTATTATTAATATTATAATTATTAGAATAATTATTATTAACATTTTATTTATTTATTCTGGAAAATCCTAGGCCCTAATTTTATATTAACATTCGCACTTATTTATTTTAGTATTACTATTTCTATTGTTCTTATAACCATTAATAATAATATTATCGTTATCTTTATTCTTTCAATATTATTATATATGTTATTAATATTGTTATTAATATTAATAAATAGTATGCCATTAGTTATAAGTAGGGTTGAAACCCCACTTTAAATTTTAAAGCTTATATATTATTGTTATTATTATTCTTGATATTATCTTTATTTATAATATTTATTTATTATTAGAATTATTATTATCATTATTATTTTATCTTTACTCATATTATTTTGGTGAAGGGTAGAAACTCTTATATCACCTTTTTATTTTGAACTGCATTAGTTTTATTATTAATATTCTACTAGTATTTTGTAGAGTCAATTCTAATATAATAATTTTTAATTAAAAATAAGGTCTTGGGGTAAGTTAGAAATAATAGCCTTCTTAAGAGAAAACCTAATCCTAGTATTTTTCCCATAGTAGGTGAGCCCAACCAAAGCCCTCAAGTGGTATAGGAGCGTGCTTCGAGACCGGTGACGTTTTAGGTAAGGGTTTACTAAGGCCATTGTATGTCTATATGCATTATGTGCTGCATATGCCATGTATTCTATGTTATCATCATTAATTATGTTGTATATGATATGATGTGGAGTTCATGTATGATCTTGGGTTGTTATATGGGATGTGTTTTATTTGTAAGTGATGATATGCGATGTGGCCTTAAGACATGCATGTTAGGGTTGTAAAATAATGATGGGTAGTGTAACAATGTGGCGATAGGGTTTTGCATGAAATGGCATGGTGTTAGGGTTTTACATAAAGGGGGTATGGTGTTATGGTTTTGCTTGATAGGGTATGGGTATTGGTTTTGCATGATATGGTATGGGTATTGGTTTTGCGTGATATGGTATGGTATTATGGTTTGAATGGAAGTATGTCTACGTGGAGTTGGGGTTTGTATGTGAATTAGGTCTTGCATGTGAATTAGGGTTAGTATGGGAATGCGATCTATGTTGAGTTGAGGTTTGCATGTGAGTTAGGGTTGGTATATGAATTACGGTTTGCATGGAGTCATGGATTATGTGGAGTTAGGGTTTGCATGGGAGCTAGGGTTTGCATGTAAGTGTAGATTACGTGGAGTTAGGGTTCGCATGTGAGCTAGGGTTTACATGTAAATGTAGTTTACGTGGAGTTAGTTTTGCATGGGAGCTAGGGTTACATGGATGTGTGGGTTACATGGAATTAGGGTTTGCATGGAGTTAGTCATGCATGTTTAGGCAAATGTATGTGCATGGCAAATATTTATGAATAAAATATTTAAGACACTAATCTTTTAAAGTGGAAGATTATTGAGCCGAGTCCAGACTGATCCACCGGTCAGGAATAGTGGTTAGGACGCGTAGTCCTATGTGTGACCGATCCACCGGTTATAATAGTGGTTAGGACATGAGGTCCTATATGTGACCGGCCCACCGGTAATAATAGTGGGGTGACTCGAGCTCAATAGACACAAACCAGATTCATTAAAGCTCTTAAAAGATACTAATCACTTATAGTGGAACACCATGCGAGCAGGAACCAGACCAATCCACCGGTCAGGAATAGTGGTTAGGGTTGTACCCTATGTGTGACCGATCCACCGGTAATAATAGTGGTTAGGGTATGATGCTCTATGTGTGACCGGCCCACCGGCTATAATAGTGGGGTGTTCCTGTATTCGCATGGATTGATAAAATGGCATGACGTGTATCGACTTACGATGAAAGAAAGAGTAAACCATTAATCTAGATATTTTTGGACCTGATATGTGGACTTGTTGATATTATGCTATGGATTTCATTATATGCTTTGATGTATCACATGTGTAGTTTGAAATTTGATGTTGATTATTATCTTGCATGATTCGATGTGTAAATGTGTCGCCCTTAGTATTTGGTTACCTTACTCAGTACGTAGCGTACTAATCACCCGTTTCATGGGTGCTGCTCATTCTAACAAGTAGAAGGCCCATCTGATTTCCTGTAGGTAGGAGATGTCTTTTATGATGATATTGATGTTCATGGGACATCAGGGGGGATCGAGAGATGATGGGGCGGGATCAGTTCCCGTAGCGACGTGGTTGGCTCTCCTTGAGATTTTTACTACCATTTCTCTTATTTATGAATAATACTTTGGAACAATTTTATTATTATGGTTATCTCCTTTCTCGATAAACTAAACCTCGTACTTTGGGTTTGTGTAAAGACTTGCATGAATTTGATCTCTGTAATTATGAAGTTGGTTTATCTATTAATGTCTCGAGTTATTTTTCTTAGCCTTAGCACTTAATGCTAGATCGGTAGAAGTGAACCTGTCTAGTATTAAGTGTGGCGGTAACATTCCCAAAATTTACGGTTTTAAGTTTTAAATATGGCTTTAAAAAAATGGAGTAAATTTTGAGGGTGTTACAATTATTATTATTATTATTATTATTATTATTATTATTATTATTATTATTATTATTATTATTATTATTATTATTATTATTATTTATCAATGTGTCTCTATGTGGTTTTTTTAGAGGAAAGAGGGTTTAACAGGGTTTCCCACTAGCTTTGTTCCTTTATGTTATTTGTATAATACCCCAATTTTTTTTTATCTAGTCCTAATCCTAATTAATTTTTATTTTACCTAACCCTAAACCTGAATAATTTCTAAGTTAATTTTGGCCTAATCCTAATTCCCTAATCTAAAATGTAAACTTAACTCTAAACCTAACCCCCCCAAATATTTTCTTTCTTTTTTTTCCTTTTTCTCCTACCCCGATCGGTCCCTTCACCTCCTTCCCCTTTTGAGCATGTAGATATCCTTTATTATGACCCCTATTCCTTTTTCTTTACCCTTATAGATTATGCACTGCTACCTCTACACCTGCATTACACCAACCACCTACTCCCTACAACCATGTGCCACTAGCCCGTCCTCTATGACCTTGTCGCAACAAAACCAACCCAAGTTACCCCTCAATCATCAACCTCTCAGCCGGTTAAAAACCTCACATGCCTCTCACTCTTCTATAAATATATCCTTGTGCCTCCACTTTGTATCCATTACTGCACACACAAGCCAGACCTCTCCTTCCCATTCTCTCATGTCCATTTACATCGCCATTGAGCACTCAAGCTTTCTCCTTTCTTCCTTCTCTTCCTTTCTCCTTCATTGCCGTCACTAAGCTCCATACCTTCCATAGCAATGGCTCTCCCTACTGTTCCCATCCCCTAACCAACAACCACCAATGTCGTAGCTCACACCCTATCACTGGCCCTAAAAGTCTTAGCTCACCCCCAAGATTCGACCATTTCCATCAATCTCCCCTTGCTTCGGCAACAACTACTGATCTCCCTTTTTGCTGCATCCACCACCATCAATACCTTCCCTCAATATGTATCCCTTCTTTCCATTCCCCCTTATATATCAACGATAACAAATTTTGTTATTCCCTTAATGTCAGCGCAACCTTCAACCATATCCCATTCACTTGGTTTGGCTCTATTGTTTCTCCCCTTTAGCACTTTCCTTTAGCACTTTCCTTTTTCCTTATATTTTACTTGGTTATTCTAGTTCTAATGTTATTTTTTGTATTAATTTTTAGGTTTTATTCCTGTGGTCTCAGAGTTGGTACCTTAGGATATATGTGCGTAGAGACCGGAGATGCTTTGGTAAGGATATATGCCATAACTAGTGATGGAAACCGGTTAGGGTTTCGCAAAGGATCGAAGATTTTAATCGAGCGCAACGTTCGATTTCCGCCGGTACAGCCTAAGGAAAACTTTCCAAAGGAAGACCCACAATTTCAGAAGCACAATTGATTCAATGGAAACTGAATTTAGAAGGTGAATGATCAAGATCGATCGAGATGAGAACGAGACAGAAGCAGAGAGAAGCGAATGAGAGAATCGCCCAGAGAGAGAAGAAGTCGAGAGAGATCGAGAGAGAGAAATATCACTGAACTTTATTTCTGTCAAAATGTATATGTCTCCGCGTATTACAGAGTATCCCCCTATTTATATGTACACGGCAACCGTATATGATACACAATACATACGAACGACACGGCCTGTTATGGACGGGCGATACAAATCTGTTTGGGCCAAGTAATACAGCGTCGAACAACCCAAAGCCAAACACACCAAAACGTAGAGTGTGCCGACCCACCCAAAATACAGCCAACATAAAAATGACCAAATAATACAATCAAGCTTAAGGATTAATTTCCCATCAGCTACAACACTATAGCTAACCATGGTCATTAAGGATTGATTAATCCACAATCCAGCTAGTCCAATCTAAGGACCGGGTGGCGGATTATACAACCGTCCTAATTCCCATTAGCCCAATTCGACCGGCGAATGCATCATATGGGATTACAAAAATATTTAAGAAAAATTACATAATCTGTAAACTCCAACATATTCTGCACTGCTCAGCAATTATGTCCAAGTCCACAGACTCCATATGCTGCAATATTATCCTATTAATTCAACAAATAAGATAAACAATTGCAAGCAATTAATTCACAACAATTTTCAAAATTATTTAAATATAAATTCATAGGATTCACATCATTCCCCTCTTCTTGGAAAGGTTTCGCCTTTGAAACCTGAACAAGTCCCAGAAATGGACTAAGGTCTGCCACATTGAAAGAATTACTCACACTTCCAAACTTAACAGGTAAATCAATTTTATAAGCATTATCATTAATTTTCTCTAATACAGTAAATGATCCATCCCCTCTAGGATCCAATTTTGACTTTCTAAAATTTGGAAACCTTTCTTTCCTTAAATGAACCCAAACTAAATCCCCAGGTTTAAAAATCATTTTCCTCCTTCTTTTATTAGCATGTTCAGCCATCTGTTGTACCTTCTTATTAATTTGTTGTCTTACAGTCTCATGTAATTTTTTTATACTGTCAGCTCTAGATTCAGCATCAAAATTTTGCAAGTTAGTATGAGGTAAAGGACTCAAATCTAATGGATTTAATGGATTAAAACCATACACAATCTCAAATGGAGTTTTATTAGTTGTAGAATGTAAAGTCCTATTATAAGCAAATTCTACTTGAGGTAAAACATACTCCCATTGTTTAAGATTCTTTCCAAGGACAGCCCTCAACATGTTTCCCAAAGTTCTATTAACTATCTCAGTTTGACCATCAGTTTGAGGGTGACAAGTTGTAGAAAATAACAATTTAGTCCCTAACTTACCCCACAAAACTTTCCAAAAATGGCTTAAAAACTTAACATCCCTATCTGAAACTATAGTCTTAGGAATTCCATGCAACTTAACCACATTAGAAAAAAATAATTCAGCCACTGCCACAGCATCATTTGTTTTATTACATGGTATAAAATGAGCCATTTTACTGAACCTATCTACCACAACCATTATTGAATCCTTAGCTCTATTAGTCCTAGGTAATCCTAAAACAAAATCCAGAGATACATCAACCCAAGGATGATTAGATACAGGCAAGGGGGTATATAATCCAAAAGGTTTTGAAGTAGTTTTTGCCTGTCAACATTTAATGCAATTAACACAATGTTTCAAAACATCCCTTTTCATGTGTGGCCAATAGCTAAAACATCTAAAGTTTTCTGAGTTCCTAAATGTGCCATTAATCCACCACTATGTGCTTCTTGAATTAATAATTCTCTATAAGAGCATGCAGGAACACATAACCTATTTTCCCTAAATAAGTATCCTTCATTAATAAAATATTTTCCTTGAGAAGATATTTCACACCTTTGATATATTTCTTTAAAATCATTATCCTCTAGATATAATAGCTTAATACTAGAAAATCCTAATAAAGTAGTATCTGCAGCATTCAATAAAGCATATCTCCTAGATAAAGCATCTGCAACTATGTTATCACTACCTTTCTTATATTTGATTATGTAAGGAAATCTTTCAATGAATTCTATCCATCTACCTTGTCTTCTATATAACTTTGACTGACTCTTTAAATACTTAATAGCCTCTTGATCTGTATTAACTACAAATTCTCTATGCCACAAATAATGTTGCCATACCTCCAAGGCCCTTACTAAAGCATACAGTTCTTTTTCATATGTAGAATAATTCAATGTACTACCATTTAATTTTTCACTAAAATAAGCCACTGGTTTTCCTTCTTGAGAAAGTACAGCCCCTATTCCTAACCCTGAAGCATCACAATCTAATTCAAACATTTTTTCAAAGTCAGGAAGACTCAAAACAGGTGCTTGGGTTAACTTATTCTTAAGTGTCTCAAAAGATTGATGTTGTTCTAATCCCCAAATAAACCCATTATCCTTTTTTTGTTATGGCAGTCAAAGGAGCAGCTATAGTACTAAAGTTTCTCACAAATCTTCTATAAAAAGAACACAGTCCATGAAAACTTCTTACTTCAGTTACACTTTTTGGCACAGGCCACTCTTGAATAGCCTTAACCTTTTCTTCATCTACAGACACACCTTCTTTTCCTACCACAAATCCTAAGAAAACACACTTTCCAAACAAAATCTAGACTTAGCTAAATTAGCATAAAGTTGTTCTGCTTTAAACACATTCAAGACAGTCCTTAAGTGTTCCAAGTGTTCCTCTAAGGATTTACTGTATATAAGTATATCATCAAAATAAACAACCACAAATTTCCCAATAAATTCCCTTAATACATGGTTCATAAGTCTCATAAAAGTACTAGGAGCATTTGACAACCCAAAAGGCATCACTAACCATTCATATAATCCAAAGTTTGTCTTAAAAGCTGTTTTCCACTCATCTCCTGGTTTCATCCTAATTTGATGATATCCACTCTTTAAATCTATTTTAGAAAATATAACAGCACCATACAAGTGATCCAGCATCTCATCCAGCCTAGGAATTGGATACCTATATTTAATAGTTATCTTATTCACTGCCCTGCTATCCACACACATTCTCCAACTACCATCCTTTTTAGGCACTAGTAATACAGGTACTACACAAGGACTCATAGACTCTTTAATATATCCTTTACTTAACAATTCTGATACTTGTCTTTTTAATTCCTTAACCTCTTCAGGATTTGCCCTATAAGCTGGTCTGTTTGGTATAACAGCTCCTGGAATAAAGTCTATTTGATGTTCTATTCCCCTTAATGGAGGTAATCCACTAGGTATATCCTCAGGAAATAATTCACTATATTCTTCCAATAACATTCTCACTGTACTAGGAACTTCTTCAAGTGTTCCTTTCTGACACTCATAGCAGTCCTTAAAAACCATCAAGTATACATTAGCATTTCTTTTTATTGCCTTTCCTACATCCTTACCTTTAGCATAAAATCCAAAAGTTCCTTTCATGTCCTTTGTACTAAGATCATTTCCCAAATTAGACTTAGATAACTCCTTATAATCAGATTTAATTTTGGTTTGATCCTCAAATATTTCCTTAGGAGTCATAGGTGCTAAAACAATCTTCCTATCATCCTTCTGTACTGTATACCTATTCTTATAACCATCATGTACTACCCTTCTATCATATTGCCAAGGCCTACCCAATAACAAGTGAGCAGCATGCATAGGAACTATATCACATAAAACAGAATCCTCATATTTTCCTAATTTTAAATTCACTAAAACCTGTTGACTCACCTTAACATCTCCCAACTCATTAAGCCATTGCAATCTATATGGTTTTGGATGTTTAGTAGTGGTTAATCCTAATTTAGATACCAATAGGGTACTAGCATCATTAATACAACTACCACTATCTATAGCCATGTTAAAACACTTATCATCAATTAAACATCGAGTATGGAATATATTTTCTCTTTGTAAAGCATTGAAATCAGGTAATTTATTACTATTTAAAGCTCTTCTAACCACAAAAAGATCCCTACTCACTGGTAATTCTATTTCATCTTCTAGGTCACTATCATCCTTTCCTATTACATTAGCCCCTTCTTCTTCTTCTTCAGATTCAGATTCAGATTCTACTTCCCCAGATTCTCTAATCAAAATAGTTCTCTTGTTAGGGCATTCAGAAGCTATATGACCTAAACCTCCACGTCTAAAACATTTAATATCCCTAGTCCTGTTTGACCCATTTACAGGATTTGCCATCACATTCCTGCCCTTTTCAGGTTTCTTTCCTGTCTTAACTTCATTGTTTCTTCCCTTTAACTCTACCTTACTATTATTCTTCCAGTTTCCAGAGGTATTTCCCCCAAAATTTCTCCTCATAGTAGTCTTAAACCCAATCCCAGGGGTTTTATATTTCCTAGATTTCCTCAATTGAATCTCTATCTTAGTAGCTATATTTACCATTTCAGTTAATGTTCCACAAGGATACAGTTCTACCTTATCAGCTATCTCTGAATTTAACCCACTCAGAAATCTAGCCATAGTAGCATCATCATCCTCAATAACTCTGGTCTTAATAATCAAAACTTCTAACTCTTTATAATAGTCATCTACTGATCTCACTCCCTGACTAATAGTTTGCAACCTTTTATGCAATTCTCTATAATAGTAACTTGGTACAAATCTCTTTCTCATTAAAGTCTTAAACTCTGCCCAAGTCTGTATAGCAGGTTCCCCACACCTACGTCTAGTTAACACCAAATTATGATACCAAGAAGACGCATACTCAGTAAACTCCACTACAGCCACTTTAATTTTCTTTTCCTCAGAATAATTGTGACACTCGAATACCAATTCTATTTTTCTTTCCCATTCAAAATAGTAATCAGGGTCATTCCTTCCATTGAACCCTGGTATGCTAAGCTTAAGATTATTTAAATTCCTATCTATGAATTCTAATTCCCTATCCTGCCTATTGTTCTGTCTAGGCATCCTATCACTATTATGGGATAGTTGATCTTCTAACTCCTCTATATTAGCTACAGGTGGAATTCTAATCCTAGGATCCATTGGAGCCCTACCTAAAACTCCTGCTTGATTAGTTTCAATTCTGTTATTTTGCAATTCATTAAGTCTTACTTCCTGTTCCCCTAATCTTTGTTCTAGGTTAGCAGATAAAACAGCAAATTGTGCAGTCATTTGTTCTTGAAAAGTCTTAAGGGTTTCTAGAAGGTCATTGCTAGACACAGATTGATTCACTGACTGACCATTATTAGACATGATGAATTTCAACAGTAATTAACAATCAATCACAGCAATAAGTTTAATCACAGAAGCAACTGATCCAAAATTCTCAGATAACAGACACACAAAATGCCAAAAGAAATATGGTCGCACAATTATTAACAGTAATAACAACAGTAGAAATTTACCAGAATGACTCACTGCCTATGTTAATTGACAAGACTAATTCAATAATACGAAATAAGTAAGAGGGAACGATATTACCGCGTCTGCTTAAGCAATCCATTTAATTATTTAAGTGGCCCCTCTTCTTGGAACCAAGATAGTTCGCCGGTTGTGATTTCAACCTATATACTTATTAACAAACAGATAATTTGTCGAAAATTGGAAATTAAGTATAGCAGATAGTAGTATTAACAAAGGAATTTACAAATCGAAGTTACCAACAACAGTTGGTCACACTGTCAGTCAAGATTCAGATTCTTGACCAAACCCTAGGTCAATTAGGGTTTTCTTCTTCAAACTTTCGAAATAGTGGAACAAAATGCTTTAATTGCCTATTTGAAAGTGATAAGAATCGATACTGAGTTCGTCGCTGCAAAACCCTCAAATTTCACAAGTCAAACTAGGGTTAGCGAAAAACAGAAATCGAATCAGCAAAAATAAAGAAAATTTAACCAGTAATACAGAAACTACGAGCACTCTAGAAAAAATCGAGGCTCTGATACCAAATGATGGAAACCAGTTAGGGTTTCGCAAAGGATCGAAGATTTTAATCGAGCGCAACGTTCGATTTCCGCCGGTACAGCCTAAGAAAAACTTTCCAAAGGAAGACCCACAATTTGAGAAGCACAATTGATTCAATGGCAACTGAATTTAGAAGGTGAATGATCAAGATCGATCGAGATGAGAACGAGACAGAAGCAGAGAGAAGCGAATGAGAGAATCGCCCAGAGAGAGAAGAAGTCGAGAGAGATCGAGAGAGAGAAATATCACTGAACTTTATTTCTGTCAAAATGTATATGTCTCCGCGTATTACAGAGTATCCCCCTATTTATATGTACACGGCAACCGTATATGATACACAATACATACGAACGACACGGCCTGTTATGGACGGGCGATACAAATCTGTTTGGGCCAAGTAATACAGCGTCGAACAGCCCAAAGCCAAACACACCAAAACGTAGAGTGTGCCGACCCACCCAAAATACAGCCAACATAAAAATGACCAAATAATACAATCAAGCTTAAGGCTTAATTTCCCATCAGCTACAACACTATAGCTAACCATGGTCATTAAGGATTGATTAATCCACAATCCAGCTAGTCCAATCTAAGGACCGGGTGGCGGATTATTCAACCGTCCTAATTCCCATTAGCCCAATTCGACCGGCGAATGCATCATATGGGATTACAAAAATATTTAAGAAAAATTACATAATCTGTAAACTCCAACATATTCTGCACTGCTCAGCAATTATGTCCAAGTCCACAGACTCCATATGCTGCAATATTATCCTATTAATTCAACAAATAAGATAAACAATTGTAAGCAATTAATTCACAACAATTTTCAAAATTATTTAAATATAAATTCATAGGATTCACATCAACTAGGATTTTTGTGTGTAATGTGTATGCCTTGTATGATATCTCATATTCAATATCATTATGGTGATAAGTTTATGCTGATATTTTTTTGGTATGATGATGTGGTATCAAATCTACGTAAGTGAGAATATGTGAAAAGCATGACCTTAAATGTTGTTGCGATAAATCTCACTTTGTAACTCTAAGTGCGAGTATGTGACATATGGTATTTTAATATGGTTTTATAGGTATGGACTGATTTTAAATAATTTGGTAATTATTATCATGATGATACAATGGAATTTGGGAACCATCCATATTGGGTCCCATCATATTTTTTGGGTGAAAATTTGTGTTTTGGCTAGTTTAGGGGTATTGTGGTCAATATGGGTTAAAAATGAGATATTTGGTATTATAATGTGTCAAGTGATTATAAATATATTAATATATTATGTGAACTATTTGGAGTGATTATGGATAATTTAAGGTCAATAAATAAGACAAATGATTAAAGTGGGAATAGTAACCCTAAAGGTGGGTTCATTATCACATGTGTGAAATGTCGGAGTTAGACCTTGAATTTTTGATATGTTGTTAGTAATTACATTTTGGTAATGAGTATGGAATTTTTTGGTCACATGATTCTTATGAGAATAATTATGCTTAATTTATAAATCAATAGTTTTGGGGAAAATTATAAATAGTAACTCTTAGGGCAGGCTATTATTACATGTATAAAATATTGGAGTTAGGACATGATTTTTTGGGTATGCTGTTAATAATAATATTTTAAGAAAGATTATTTAAAATGGTGATAAAATTAATACCAGGGAAGAAGCTATGGTTAGCTTATGAAAATTAGGGTTTCTTAAGAGGGGTGCGACCTTTTCCTTCGAGAAGTGTGTCGGTATTCACATAGTTGGGCAACATATGTTTCAAATGATTATATTTAGAAACATTATGTGTTTTTCATGCCTACATATGTGTATGTATGAGAACCTTTAGAAGTACCACCTTGCATAAGATACTCATCATTAAAAAAAAAGATTATGTGAGTTAGGGGCTGAGGTGTCGCATGTCCGTTCCACCAATGGATAATAGTGGCTTAGGTGTTTTTTTCCTGATATTTACTACAAATTGTTCCATCGGTTTAAGAATGGTGGGGTTCTCAGGCCCAACATAAGCCAAAACATAATTCTTAAAGAAGAATAATTAATAAGATATTAATTACTTAAAGTGAAAGATTACGTGAGTTAGGACTTAGGTCTATTCCACCGGATGACAATAGTGGATAAGGTGTTTTTCCCCTAAGAGGTTTTTCAAATCATTTCACTGGTTTAAGAATAGTGGTCAAGTGCATTTTGTCCTATTCCCGGGCTTAACGTAAACCAAAACATGACTTTTAAAGAAGAATAATTAATAAAATATTAATCACTTAAAGTGAAAGATTACGTGAGTCAGGACCGGGGTCTATTCCACTGGATGATAATAGTGGATTAGGTATATTTTTCCCTGAGAGGTGTTTTATATCGTTTCACAGGTTTAAGAATAGTGGTTAATTGTATTTTGCTCTGAAAGGTGTTGGGTCCATTCCACCAGACAATAATAGTGACTTGGGTGTGTTGTTCTTAAGAGGTGCTTCAGATTTTTCCACCGGTTTAAGAACACCGAGAGTCCTAAACTCAATGTATTTAAAATATGATTTTATGATTGTAAAATGCTTTTTCATGCTCTTATATGTTTTATATTATGTGTATCTGGCTATGGCTATAGTAATACCTTACTAAATGTGTAGTATATTGATCACCCTTTTCATGAGCGTTTCTTATTCCCACAGATAGAGGATTGAGTTTGTGTAGGTCATTGAGAACTCATTAGACAATTATGCTACTTATGATGCTCTGATCGGGGCAGAATGATATATCTCATGTATTAGGTTTAGGAATTGGAGAGTCATGTTATCCAGTTCTTATTTTTTACCCAAATATCCTTTGGGATTTCCCCCAAATATTTCCTTTATGTATTTGAATCTAATATTTGAAGTTAGCCTCCAAAAATTCTACTTATATTTGTGAAAGTTTCATCGCTTTATGTTTATTATGTTTTGCGTTCTAAACTGTTTTCCATTGTAATTAATGTAAGGATAATGTGTGAGCTAGACTTATATCAATTATGATAGTGACACCTATGTACGAATGTTTTATACTTCTACTTAAACGAAAATTTTCTGTTCTTAATTTTGGGGTGTTACAAATTATTCCTAAACTCTCCCTATAATCGTTTACATGTACAAAATATATGATTTCTATCAAGGATATATATTAAATAATATATCATATTCCCTTTCCCATTTTTCGTATGTGAAGGATCTACATATTTTGTTGTGTTGGTCATAAATATATTAATATATCATATTATGCATTTTGATATGAATAGCATATCAACTTTGATAAATCCTTTATTTTATTTAGCAGAAGTGTTCCCAACCTAATAAAAATAGTTACAACAACCTTCTAGCGATATATTTCATGAAGGAAGATAATAAATACCTGACACTTTATATTCTCCAGCCTAAACATTTCATTATAATATATGCAAACTATAGTAGCTTGAAGTTTTCTAATTCTAATTACTTTGTAATCGGGCTTGTAATCAACTTAAAAAAATTTATACCATTATTTTTTAAGCTATTTATATTAAATTTGAGTTTTCCAACATTTATTTCATTCATTTGTGGGAAATTGATTTTTTGTGTGATTTCTTTAATGATGTATTTTTCACTCGTTTTGACTCATTGTACACTTGTAACTCATTTATAAAAACAATTCTAGCGTATTCTTTCATTTTGACACTTTTTACATCATTTTGAGCCTTCTAGTAATTATTTATTCACTTGAAAGAAGATTTTAGTTGCGTGCAAAAAATCAGAATTTATGCAATTTCCAATAATATGTCATTTATAACTTGTTTTTTCTCATTCGAAAATGCTACTTGTAAAAATAATTTAAGCTTAGGCAAGGGTCCCAGACGTTTTTGACTCTATCCGTTCTTTTTGAATTGCAAAGTCGCAAAAAAAAATCATTTTTCGCAATAATGAATTGTACTAATCTCTCTCTTTTTTTTTAATTTGTTTGAACTTTGAATGAATCTTGAAGTCAAATATTTTTGTATATTTGAATTTATAAAATTATTCTACATCCATCTGTACCCTTTGTTAATTGTTTTATCCATTTATAGAAAAATACATTTCTACAGAATATCCGGTTTTGACATTTTTGTTCATTTTCCATTCGTCAAGCTTCAAACCAACTCATATACCCGATATTTTTATAAATTTGGGTTCCTAAAATTATTTTACACCTTTCCATATTTTTTTAATTGTTGGAATTTATTTTCTATTTTCCTAACAAATTTCTATTTTCTAACATTTCTACCTTTTCAATTATCCTAAAAATTATAAAATATCTACCCTACCCCTCTTATAGTTGGCACGTGACTATCACATGTTGGGAAATCAATTCTCAAATTTTGGATGCTAGCAATTAACCAAAAACCTTGTCATCAACCAAATTTGCCAAAATCCACCAATTCTTTTACAACCTCTCTCTCCCCCCTCTTTTATATTTTTGTGGACTTGCAAGAAATACCCACTCCCCTCCATATTATTCAAGTCAAATCTGGGCAAGGGAGGTGTCTGGTCAACCAAAAATAACCCTAACCTGACATGTTTTATTTTAAAACAAAAAACACACAAAATTAGCTCAAAACTCCACCTCCTCTATTTGATTTATTTGTTATTATGCACACATTATTTTCTCTCTATGTTTATCCTCTATCTTTTTTCTTTATTTTACTTTAAATATTGCATTGCATACTACAATTACCAATTGCCCTCTTGTTTCATGGATTTATGCCCCTCAAATAAGCCCTAACTTTTGCTTTCTGACCAACTTATGTTGGTATTGTTGTTGATTAGGCTATTTTTTTCCAAATGGTGCCTCTCTCACAACTTGGATATTGGGTTTTTATTCTCCATTCTTATTGGTTTTTATTCCTTGCATGCCTTGCTTCATCTAGGCACCCACTTTGCCTAGCAAATCATGACTCGTCCCTTCTCTTTTTTTCCTTCATTTCTACCTTGCCGACCAACTTGTGTCTTTGTTGTTGATGCTTCTGAGTGTGTTGTAAAAAAAATTTTTTTGCCCTCCCTCCTTCATTTTTCCTTCTTTTCCTTCCCATTAACCCTACAACACATTGAACTATTATTCCTTGGTGGTTATTGGTGGTTTTTGCGGTAGTTTTCAAATTTCCATATTCAAGAATAATTCTTCCATTTCACTTATTTCTTTTCCATTCCATAATTATATTTTCATGGCAATCTATTTTGTGTTATTTTTATTTTAGGTAATCAAGTGGTACAAAGAGAAGATTAGAAGTATTCATACTTAGAGATTAGAGGGCATTTTTGTAAGGATGCACTTATTTGTATTTGGGTTCTCTGTTGGTATGTGTTAATTTATACTAATCCATGTGAGCATATTTTTATTCCTACAAATAATGATCAAAGTTATTTTATATGGTGTTCTTGCAACCTACCTTAATATCAAGTTTTTGGGTGTCATTATGTTTTCTATGTAAATTATACATTTTTATGCTTTGCTAGGCCCTGTTAGGAAATCATAAGCATGATGATATATTTTATGTTATTTTAAAATTGCACACATGAGTAGAGATAAGTATGTTAATTATTATTATATGTGATTTAGTTTGAAAAATGGAGTGTTTGAATGTGTTAGAGACTTAGAGGTTTTCAGCCCTAGGGCCTTTGTGGCGGTTTTGTTATTTTTTAATTAAGACTAAATATATATTTAAGTTTCTATTAATGTGTGGTTGTTTGTGTATAACCTCAGTGAATTACGGGAGCTTGTAGAATTTTGTAGGTAATTGATGAATTTCGACCATATGGGTAAATTGGTCATTCAGTGAGGTTTTGTGGACATTAAATGTACCATTATAATACTTGAGGTTTTACATAAAGTTTGGTATATAACATAGTAGGGCTTGGATATGTTTAGGTTAAGTTATAATAATAAGAAGTTTTAGGATGTTTAAGTGAATTATGGGTATTTGTGTAATACCCCAAATTGAGCGGAGTGTTATAAGGATTGAATCAGCTACTTATATCAACATGGTATACCATCTTTTTGGTGATTCCATCCTAAGAACTTCACAGTTAAGCGTGCTGGCCGTGAAGCAATTTTAGGATGGGTGACCTCCTGGGAAGTTTCGAAAATTTTCTAAAAATTTCTCGGGAAGTGCGTGAGTGAGGACAAAGCGTACTTAAAGGACTCGTGTTGATCTGTGGGGCCAGCCGATCAATCCAAAAAGCACTCCAAGGTAGCCCCTCGTGGTCATATAGACTCGAGGTGTTACAAATGGTATTAGAGCGAAACTGCGACCCTGAGCTGAACTTGGATGAGCCAGTCAGTCACTTAGCGGGACGATTCTTGGGATGAATTGTATTGAGACAGTCATTGGTTGAGGCACAACGAGGACGTTGCGTTCTTTGAGTGGGGGTGAATGTAATACCCCAAATTGAGCGGAGTGTTATAAGGATTGAATCGGCTACTTATATCAACATGGTATACCATCCTTTTGGTGATTCCATCCTAAGAACTTCACAATTAAGCGTGCTGGCCGTGGAGCAATTTTAGGATGGGTGACCTCCTGGAAAGTTTCGGAAATTTTCTAAAAATTTCTCGGGAAGTGCATGAGTGAGGACAAAGCGTACATAAAGGACTCGCGTTGATCTGTGGGGTCAGCCGATCAATCCAAAAAGCACTCCAAGGTAGCCCCGCGTGGTCATATCGACTCGGGGTGTTACAATTTGTTCATTAGGATTAAATATGAAAATTTTGGTTTAGATGAGTGTTTTTGAATTATAAGTATTGTAAGTATGATTTAAGAAGAGTTTGGGCCAATTGTGGATAATCTAAGTATAATATTAAGAAAAATGATTTAATTTTGAGAATAGTAACTAAGAGGTAGCATCAATATTGTATGTGTAAAACATGGAATTTTGTAATACCCCACTTTTTAGGGTCTTTAACGTGTGTTAATATACACATTTAATTATGTTATAAGTGTGTTTGATATTGGTTTAGAGGTGAGCTTAAGGTTGGTATGGTTTTGGTTGAGTTTGGTTTGGATTTTGGAAGATAATTGGTTTTATCGAAAAACCAATCGATTGGTTTAGAGGTACCAATTGGCTGGTTTGTTCCTTAAATTTGAGTTTTGAAATCCAAAAAATTGATCGACTAGTTCAGGGTACTAGTTGACAAGTTTCATCGAGCTTATTGTTCTTTGGTCTATATTTTCACTACGAATCTTTCCTCAAATTTTCGTGATTATGTCCGAGTGGTTTGTTCATTATTTTTATGAAGCTTCTGAGCATGCCTAACCTTTTTTTATCGACTTTTAATAGATTCATGGAAAGGTAATTTCTCATAATTCACTTTCATGACTTCAGTTCCTTATCTTCTTCTTCTTCTTCTTCTTCTTCTTCTTCCTTTTCTCTTTCTTCTATGATATTCCTAAGTAGGCGATTCATCCCTAAAACCTTTGAATATTGTTGACTTCGAATTCCCTCTCCTTGTTGCCTTTATTTCCTTCTTGTGTTCGAAATTTTAAGGCACATTGCCCTGAAATATTTCAGTTTTCACCATTGAGTTCAAAGATAGAAAGGGCAGCCTTGAACCTCCGAAGCGTGCACTGGGAAGCTTAGATTCAGCTAGGGTTTGGGGTCTTGATTTATAAACCCTATTACCCTTCTTTACTATCATAATACCTCAACAATTCCAATATTCCTTGTCATTCTTCATACTTGCTCATCACACATTTCCTTCCTTTGACCTTTGATTATGATATTTCTTTCCTCTTCTAATCCTTCCTCAAACTCTTTCTTGTTTTGTTCTTGAATAAGACATGGTTAGATTTGGAAAAGAGTGAAGGACTAACTAGTATCTTCTAGATTTTCTATTTTTTCTTGAGGAGGTGGCTTCTCTGATTTCTTTCCTTAGTCTATGATTTTATTTGATTTTAAAATTTTAATGAGTTTTTATTACTTTCCTTAAAGGTAAACGTTTTGGGGTTCCAAAGATTTTTGCTCTCTTTGGTGGATTTGCTAATTTCTTTTTCAGATAAACTATTGTCTTCCATATTTTTGTGAAAATGGTATGGGTTTTGTATTTATGTGGAAGTAGGAGTATTATAGATGAAAGTGTACTTGAACTTATTAATATTGAATAAATGAAATAAGTGGTAGGAAGTCTAACTTGAGACTTTGTGTGCATAAGTTCATGGGTACGATTTAGATTTAGTTACTAACCTTGGTAATCTGAGCATGTTAACAACATTAGCATGTGTAATGTGATGTATAGGTCACTTGCTTGATGGCCTAGTATGAAGAGAATATGATGTATGATTTCCTAGCTCTTATTAAGTTCATAAAGTGAAAGAATGGTTTTATTGAGATTCTTAGAATAAATTCGGTATTTCACATGTCAATTCATGAATATTGTTTGTTAAGAACCTTGAATGACTTGTGATTGATGTTTAGCTTGATTGAGTAAATATTGTAGAATTTAATTGTGTGTAAGTGTATTTTATAGAGACTAATTTTTCCCTAACAGATCAACTGGTCTTCATGATCGATTGATAGATCCTAGAGACCGATTGACCGGTCTGGTAGACCCATCAATCGGTTAGCCTGTAACTTTATTGGGCTTGGTCATGGGTTAAATACATTGACTTGTTTGACTAAACCAATCAATTGGTTCTTAGAATAATCAATTGATTGAGTCAACCAATCAAATTGTTGGTCTATAAACCCAGTAGTCTTAGCTTCTACTCAGACCTATCCATCGGTTGACCAAAACTAATCAACTGGTTATTTTAGAATAGTTGAATGGTAAGGTTGATTAGTCAGCCTATTCACCACCACTATGAAGGTTTGGCTGTGCTCGAACCTATCTCTAGTTCATATGACCGATTGATTGACTAGTTCTTGGAAACCCATTGACTAGTCTTGGCCAAATTTTCATTTATTGATCACCGAATGTGATACTTGAGTTTCCTTATGCATGGAAGGTGATATAAGATGCTAGTATCTATAAGTTACCTAAACTAATTGAGTTTAATTGATGGACTAATTTTAGTAAAGAGAAATTTGATCCTAGTTGACCAATATTAACCTTAACCTAGCAATTGGGCATTTCTCTTAACCATGACATGATTAGATGATTAGATGGATAAAAATGGATTCTTCCTATGGCTAGTATCTATGTAATGAATCATAATGATGGCTAATAAACTTATAAAGACTTATTTCATAGCTTTAAAATATGGAACTTTGTAAGTTTAAATGACTTAGCATGAACGAAAGAAGATAAAATGGATCTATATGATAGCCTTAAGTTGACATTCACCTGACTACTGAGATAAATGGATAAATAACATGATTTAGTGTTGGATTCTAGTTCACCTCCAATTAGACCTTCATCTTTGGCCTAATGGATTAATTTGAAATATTCTTTAATGTATGGTAAGACTGTGGTTAAGTAATGAAACTAGGGTTGCGACCTAGATTGGAACTATGAACAAAGAGAAATAAATGGAACTCAAATGTTGGCTTGGACATTCGTGATTGATATTAACATTGTATAATTCCACCTTTTGGCATAATTGATCAAGTAATGGAATGATCACTTAAGAGGAACACTAGATGATGTGATAGCCTTATATTATTGCTTTTGGATTTAAATGATTGTTGCATAGTATGATATTATTTATGGGCATTGGTGTGTTATGAGATATTTATCCAATAAGATATTAATCACTTAAAATGGAATGAGCATTATTATGGGTCTAGATTATTCGATCCTTAATTAGCTATTGGAGGTTAGTCTACCTTTGGATGCTTTTGGGGGGATCCTAGTTGGTCCCAGTGTATTTTCTACTCTAGAAAATAACAATGTACTAGAGCGTATCGATACTAAATGATCTGTTCACCATAGGAGAGTTATCTTGGCATGATCCAGGATTTATATCCAATAGTTACATTAGCTTCGGCCAGACTTTATGTCCATTTAGTGTTTTGACTTCCATGGGTATTGAAATACCATGGGGAATAATACCACCTATTGCTCAAATAATTTGGTAAAGAAGTTCTATGTGCATTTAATGAAAGATAATTACCAGAAAGAATCTTAATAATGTATTAACTTAGACTTGCCCTATTTTATGATCACTCTTGATATGGATATTTCACTAAATTGATATGTGGTTTTGCCTCATAGGTATTTAAGAACTCACGCATCACTTAAGTTACAGATTATTGTAAAATCATGTTTATCACTCATTAAGTTGGCATACATGAATGTTATTGCCACTCTAACCAAAGATAAAATCCGGTTGGTTCTAAGCAACTCTTGTGACATACATTCCTTAAATGATTTATCATTGAATGGTTTCTTGAATGCTTAATGTAGCATACCCTTCGTGATGAATATATACACACATACATACAACATGTGCTCCATATGTCTCATTTGAATGTTGTATTGTTATTATGTTGATTCAAGCATGTTTCCATGAATTATCGCATAATGAATTTTTAGTATAATCATGATCCACCTACTACATGAACCCATAGTTGAAAATTTATATATGTATATATGATTGCACATTACCCTATAAGCTACACTCCAAACACTATTGTGTAGATGATCTTAGTAACCTATGTTTCATTAAGAATATTACATGTATGATATAACCTATATATCCTTGTATGCTGGTATGATTATGATTAAGCATGTTTTGGTGGATCTAAATATGTCATGTATGACATGGTGTGATAGTATGTGAATGGCATAATAGGAGTATTGCATATATATATTGGTATGTCGTACCATGAGCATATTGTGCTACTCTTTCCTATACTTTGATCTAAATTAGTGGTAGATTGGGTTGCTCAGTATGTATGCATACTGATGGGGTTATTGTTGTAATCCCTTGCTTGATCCCACTAGTAGGAGGTCTTGTGTAGGTTTCCTAAGGATGACTAGCGAGTGGTCCATCCTATTCTTTAGCATTGTTGAGTTGTTTGAGTGTAGGCATTCTCATAGACTTTCCTTTATAGTCCTTGAGTGACCAAGGCATCATTCCTTGTAATGGATTTCCTTCGGTTAAAATTTTCACCTGGTATACCCTTTTTTGCGGATTTTAAGGTTTACATAGCCTTAGGTTTTGCACCTTGACTTTCATACCTCTTTCCTTTGTGTTTGGTTGGTTGGATATTTAGCCTTGAGTCTAATGCAAGGTAAGCGGAAAGGTGCCTATATGTTAGATACAACAGTAAAACCCCATTTTTCATAAGGTTGTCTTGTACTTTTACTTCCGAAGTGTTTTAAAATAAATTTTTTCAGTAGTGAAAAAAATGGGAGTGTCAAAAATTTCAGCCTTGATTTTTGGATATGTTTGTCTTAATTTTATTTTAGGAATTTGTGCTAAAATTGATAAATTGGTGAGATGTGAGGACTAATTTATGACCCTTGGGTGAATTAAGGCTTTATGGGGCATTAGAAGAGGTAGCATCGGTATTGTATGTGTGAAATGTGAGATTTTAGCCTTGATTTTTGGATTCGTTAATCTCAATATTATCTAAGGAAGTTGTGTTAAAAATGGTAAACTGGTGGGATGTGAGGGTGAAGTTATGGGTCATTGGTGAATTAGGGTTTTGTGGGGTATTATGGTTTTTACCTTGGTAATGTTTCTTGTTGTGTATATTATTTTACTAAATGTATTATCATGACATACAATGGCTATGAAATGAGGATATAATTAACCATGGTATGATTCTAAGTGTTATAATCTACAACAATTGTTGGAATGAATTCATAAGTAAATGGTATTGCATATAATAAGTGATAAGCATTCATCCTTGTGTTAAGACAATTATAATAAATGATGGGTTGTAGGGTGAAACCCTAATGATGCATTGTTATGTGTCAAGTATCAAATAAGGAAGAAATAAGATGTTAATAATCAAATTTGAAGATCATGTGAATTAGGATAGAGGTGTTTCATTAGATATCTTTCCTATTTGCTACAATATCTAGAGTGGCCCTACATCTACTCTATATTTCCCATTCCACTGGCTTATATAGGGTATACATAATTACTGATTAGGAGTCTATACTTGTGGTTTCTTAGACTCATTCTTATCTAGAGAGTTCGTTATATTTGTGCTACTGATCCGCCTATTATGAAATAGTGGGGGTCCTTGAACTCAAGTGACTAAGTAAGTGAACATGTATGATCACCTAAGTATGTAATTTAATATGGTTACATCATTAGTTCATCTCGTATCGTGAGCATCATGCATGTGTAGTATATGTCTTCTTGTACCCTATGTTCTATGCATATCATTTTCTTTTGATGTATTTTTTTAATTTACTCAATGCACAAGTATTGACCATCTGTTTCATGGATTTTGCTTGCTCCCATGAGTAGATACCGTCTTATTTTGTAGGTAGCATTGATTAATATCTTTGATGTGATTACCTATAGTGAGTGGTAAATGTATGGTTATTTGGAAATCTTTCTCTATCTTTCCAAACTCTTAGTCCTCTATTTTCTATCATATTTGTTCTCTCTGTATTTTGTAACATAGTATCATCGTGGGATCAAGTGTTTCCTATACCCAATCTGTATGTATGATTTACTTTTTAGCCTTTCACCTAACATGGGATTTAAGAAGTACCTCTTTTATGTTGAATGTAGTGTAACACCCAATATTTTATCATTAATGCTTTCACGAAAATATTTTTTTTTTGTTCTAAATTTTAGAGTGTTATACAAATATACTTAATGGTAGTAGTAATAAACTTGCTGTGTGGATTATTAAATATTTTTCTTATGTTGATTGTTTGGCTTAATTAAATCAATGTTGTCATCCTTTTCCATCTTCCATATGTTCTCCTTTTTTATCCCCAAAGTTGTATTTCTAACTCTTGAAAAACACCAAAGGGATTTTTTTTCACATTAATGTGATGAGAAGAGGCATTCACTACCCACTATTTAGGATCATGCTTTTCAATCTAAACAATTAGGTGGTTAAGGTATTAGGAGACCCGATTTAATCAACTAACCATTTATTATGAAACTACTTTGGAAGTTCCTTGTCAAACTTTCCTTTATGTGGGTGAAGCTTCATAATGCTAAACATTATCCTATTATTAGATTCTAGGATATTAAACCTAAAGCTCATGCATCTATAACTTGGAGATATATGTTAAAGGTTAAAGATGATATTCAAACTTATACTTGCTGGCACATCAACTCAAGTAGAGATGCTCACAGTTGGAGATACATTTTGGTGTCACTTATGGCTTCCTTTAAGGTTCTTAGTTTTCCTCACGTCGAGGATCTAGTATATATAGTTTATGATCTTATTTTGACAAAGTATTTCAATTGAAATGAAGAGTTGATATTTCATCGCTCCCCTTTTCAAGAAACCATTTATATGTTGAACACTGCCTTATTTCCTCATAAATCATGATATAGTGACATCCTAGTATGGAGACCACGTCTACTTGACCTATCTAATGCTAAGTTTGCATATAAGATATTGCTACAAAAAAAATTCATCTTCATCAATTTTAATGGTAGGCATATATAATTTCTGTGTTGGAATATATGTTAGAGACATAAAGGATCATCACTAATGATTCATTTGTTTTTATGGAGAGTTATTTCTCATTCACTCAAGGCCAGAGGTTTCCATGATGAAAGGTTGAACAATTTTGACAAAGATTGTTCATTTTGTGAGGAACACACCAAAACTTTATCACACTTGTGCATGCAATGCAAGATTGATAGTCTAGTTTGGTTTAATTCACTACTGGGGAACAATATGTAAGAAACTTATTACACTTCAATTGCTAATATGTTCATTGCATTCTTCAATGACCTATATCGTATCTGTCTTATTTTACAAGTTTGTGCGATACTATAGGCATGGTGGAAAATGTAAAAATGTTATCATCTTCGAGAATACAACCCTAGACATCTCTTTGATCAATCAAAGAGCTACATATTATTTTAAAGTTGAAAGAAGTGATTGGGATGGAAGACCTTTTGATAAATTAAAATATGATTTTGCTTAAAGCAATCGGTGTGACCACCAACCATTGGTTTGTAGAAATTCAATATTTATGCAACATGTTCAACAAAATCGATTGGGTATGGTGTTATCATAAAGGATCATCATGGTATGTTTGTTAACTATTTCACCAAATATGAAATGAAATGTTACCAAGAAACTCCACTGCTTACTTGGGTTAAACTTAGCTTTAGACAAGGGTTTATGAAATATTATACTTGAAGGTCATCGCAAGGGTATTACTAACCTTCTCCATTGGACTCAGTCAAACACCCTTCGACATCTAGTTTACATAAATTAATATATATCACATTTGTAGGAAAATAATATGGCAACTAATGTATTATCAAAATTATCTTATCTAATATGATATATTCTATATGGGCTCACTCTATTCCCTCTTGTGTTGGCAATGTCATCATAAACTAATTATTATTAATAATAAAGGTTTAGTCTATGATGTAACACCCTAATTTTCACTATAGAACATATTTGTTTTAAGATGGTTTTGTGAAAGCCAAACAATGAACACATGATGTCACCACCACATTCAACATAGAGAATATGCTCCCAATACCCAATCTATACATAATATAAGACTGAAGAGTAATTTATACTTAGTGATCGAATGTGAAAGTCACCTTATCCCAAAATAATATACGATTATAAAATAACACTAGAAGAAATAATATGATCAAAATACCAATAAATCATATAACTAAACATACATCATTTGAAAAACGATAATCATTCATATAACCACACACCACCAAGGTCATACACTACTTAGGCCCGTTCATCTAGAATTAACTGAAACTTACTAATAGAACATCCTAGAGATACTCTTGGTAGTATAATTAGAACAACATCATCCTCAAACCATAACCACGGTCACAAAGTTCATTATCAATACTAGCAAATCTCAATCACATGTAGGTTTACCAACACAGACCAATAACAACTCCTAGCATAATTGATGAGTTCATATTTTGACACATTTTATACCCTTATAATCTTAGTTTTTGGTAGTTTATTTAACTAATATAGGGGAATAATTATTGTTTTATGCTTAAGTGGTAAAAATCGCATAAATATTATTATTGGAGCTAAAATGATATAAATTAAGTAAATTTTGAATAAAATATTATTTATTAATATTTATTTAATTTAATTTTGTAGGTATTGTTTTTAAATAAAAGAAAAAAAAAAGAAATTGGACCCTTGGACCAAAGGCCTGGAACAAAAAGAAAAAAACAGATGAAGCCAAACGAGCCACACACAATAAGGAACGCAACGCACGAAACGAAAACAAAAAATTAAAGAAGAGTTAGCGCAGGGCTGACGTGGAAAGGAGGCTACCTCCATCGGCTGCACGGAATGCAAGAAAATGGAGAGTGAGGGTTGACGTGGCGTGGGGCACGAACGACAATAAATAAAGGCACAGGAGGGCGCGTCAGAGAGTAGAGACGAGGGGCGGCAGAGCCGTAGAGAAAAAGAAGAGAGCCTTTATAGGCTCGGGAGAAAGAGAAGCAGGGGGAGCGGTAGTACGAGCGAGAACCTTCACAGGCTCGGACAACGCTCAGGAACGAGGAAACAGGCCGCACGAAAGAGGAGAGCACCAGCCTCCGTCAGCCGGAAAAGAAAAAGAAAAAGAAATAGTGGTACGGAAATAAAGGCACCGAGAGAAGGAAGAATTTTAGAGGAAGTTTAATACCGGTAGAATTTATTTCAAATAAAATTAATTTTTATCTGAATAAATTCTTGATCTTTTATTTAATTATTTCTTTCTCTTATTTTTAGTTTATATTTTAGATATTTATTTCTGTGTAATTAATTTTATAATTATGGCTGGCTGATTATTTATTGTTAGGGAATAAATTGAAACCCTGGATTAGGGTTTGAATTATAATTTTATTTTCTTTGTTTCGTGAGATTGTTTCTTGACTCTATATTAATTGCTATCGTTTATATGTATAATTCTGTCAACTATAGTTTATTTGGTGCATGCCTTGTTCTGGTTTCCTCATAAGTGATAGTATGTAGGATTATTTGCCTGCGAGGTGGCCATCTAAATATACTAGAATCTATATGTATAAATTGCAGCTAGGTTAGATAACAATTCACCTAATAGTTTTGTGATTCTAACCGAAGTGGTAAAACATTTCGATACGTGTGGGTCAAGGAAAGGAAATACAACTAGACATGCGTTTTGTACTAGTTTGGGTACTTAGATTGACATCATTCCAATTACACTTAATGCATTAAATCTAGTTAAATATAGGAGCCACTTGTTGCTACTATACTGCTAGTATTTAATAGGGTTAATATAGGCACGTGGTCGTATTAATTAATTAAGGGAAGTAATATAAGGTATGGAACCGCGTTTGGTGTACAACTTGGTCGATTTCATTCTCACGATTAAAAGATGACTTAGAAATAAATATTATATTTCGACATAATCTAGTGGTGGATTTTTATTTACCTAGCATCTTTATCATATCTACGGGTTTCCCATTACTATCATTATTTTATTTTATTTATTCCTTTTATTATTTTATTATTTTTATAAACCCCCATTAGTATTTTTCTTATTTATTTATTTAGTGTTATTTAGGATTATTTTTTATTTTTATTTTTATTTTTAGTTTAAGCTAGTTAGATAGAGGTGAGCTCTCTCAATCCTCGGCTAGAATGATACCCTTATTTATCAGTGCTATAATTGACAACAAGAGGGTTTAAATTGCTTGCCCGTTACGGTCACACCAATTTTTGGCGCCGTTGCTGGGGATTGGTAACTTCACCTTTATTTTGCTAGTATTTTTAGTGTGTTCTTATTTTTAGTGTTTTTGTGTTTTTTTCTTTTAGTTTTGTTTTAGGTTTATTTAGGATTTTTGGTGTGTTTTTGTTTTGCTCTTAACCTTTTCCTTTGAAGTGTTAGTGTTTTCATGTGGCTATGAGAGGATCCTTTGGTTATGAACAACTTTGCATGAATCCTAATGCGAGAGTAAATGAGGTAAGTTCGAGTAGTCTAAATGATAAACTTAACAAAACTCAGTACTCTTGTTTTGCAGGTTGCTAAAGCTACTGGAGTTGTTAATACAAGTGGAGTGTGTCATACGCAAGGAAATCCATATGCCTACCATTCACAAGCTATTAGAGGAGGAGGATGGACACAACCTAATGTTCAGTCTTTCAATGGTTTTCAAGGATATGATCCCTATACAAGCACATACTATTCTGGAATGAGGCATCAACCCAACTTTGGATCAGAGATGAATGATCATTATCAAGTTCCATATCAAGACCCTTACACACGCGAATATGAAGCTTCAAAATATTATCAATATCCTCAACACGAATCTTCTCCAGTTTCAGAACCCTCAAGTTCAGAAAAAATGGATAAACTTTTTGAAGCACTGATAAATAGTCAAAACCGGTTGAGAGACGGGCAAAATCACCTTAACTTCGGATGGGGGATGAATGATCATTATTCAGTGCCATATCAAGACCCTTACACACGTGATTATGAAGCGTCAAAATATTATCAATATCCTCAACAAGAATCTTCTCCAATTTCAGAACCCTCAATTTCAGAAAAAATGGATAAGCTTCTTGAAGCACTGACAAATGGTCAAAACCGATTGGTAGACAACCAAAATCAACTAATGCAAAGTATTAAAAATGAAAGTATATCAGTGCTAGAGGAGAAAATGGGTTATATGGTCAACCTAATGAATCAATTACAAGCACAAGAAGAACTCTTTAGTACTTTAGTTCCAAATTCAAGTTAGAGTTATGAGGGTGATGATGCCATATCTGAATGTAAGGATGAGCTAGTTGAGGAGGTTTCCATGGAAAACATTGAAAAGCAAGATCAAGTGGAAGAAGATCTTGTAAAAGTAGAAGAAGAATCTCATCAAAATGAGGACCAAGTGAACAAAGAGATTTATATGGATGACAAGACTATCACTTTCATTTACCATATACCATCTTTGAACATTTATTCCCCAATTTTGTTTGGAGATGAGCATAAAACACAAGGTAAGCCTTTGAACCACTTTGATTTTATTTATGCTGACCACACTCCTTATTTTTCCTCTTTTAGCAGGTTGTATGGATCCAAGAGTGAAGAGAGTAATCAAATCACCTTGGATACATTTAAAAAGAAGCGTGATGCTCCAAAGGAGAGGTTATGTTGGAAGGACGTGTTTAAAGATTTTGAGATGGGAAAATATGTTCTTCTTTTGATAGAGAGATCACGATGCATGGACATTGGGAAAACATTCTCTCTTTACACACCTGCTTAAGTTCCATGCTAGGTAAGTTACGTTCTTGGTGGATCAAATCATTCATTAAATCTAACATTTTGTCTTTTTCTTCCTTGCAGGATAAAGATGATCATCACGAGGAAGGATTTGGTGAAGCAGCTCTCAAGTGGACGTATCCAACTTGAATGAGAAAAATCGAGGTTATGTCAGGCTGAAGACATAAAAACAAGCGCTTCTTGGGAGGCAACCCAATGTGATAAGGGAGTTTTCTACTCTCTAGTTATTTATTTATTTAGTTTTGTTTTCTCCATACATTAAATTTCATGTTTCCTTAGTTGTTTACACATTGAGGACAATGTGTGATTTAAGTGTGGGGGTGCGTGTGTTTTATGTATGTGATTTAAGTGTGGGGGTGTGTGTGTTTACACATAGGTAGGCACGAAGGCTACTATCGAAATACAGGTAGACACAACGACTACTACCAAACCATCTATTTACCATTTCGATTCCAATAGTCATCATTCCAATTATTTATTCACATTGAGTTCAGGGATCCTACTATTCTTAAGCGGTGGAATGGTAACATAAATATAACCTCAGGACAGAACACTCCTAACCACTAATCTCAACCGGTGGAATGGTTTCAATAATATATAACCCTAGGGAAAAACACACCTGGCCACTATTTTTTCCGGTGGAATAGATAGGTACAACCGGTCCTGACTCACGTGGTGTTCCACTTTAAGTGATTAGTATCTTTTTAATGGTTATTATCATCTAAATGATTTGTTTAATATGAGTTCTGAAACCCCGCTATTCTCAATTGGTGGAATAGTTAGATAAATACAACCCTAGATCATGACAAACCTGGCCACTATTCTCAACCAATAGAATGGTTTCAATAATATACAACCCCATGGCAAAACGTATCTGACCACTATCATCGTCCGATAGAACAAACGGGTATAATCAGTCTCGACTCATATGATCTTTAACTTTAAGTTATTAGTATATTATATGTACTTTATTTGTTTTATGGTTGTCACACATTCGTATAAATATACTCATGCAAAGCATCATCCTAACACATATCCTAGAACACATCATATTTCCCTTAGAACCCTAATTTCACAAACCTAGCATAATCCCTTCTCTAGTACTCATTTAGTCCCCAAATTCCATACCTAAGCATAGAATGTTGTTACTAACCACTTAATCAAAAATCATGTTTTAACTCCCATGTCTTACACATGTGATAATAACCTATCCTTAGGGTTACTGTTCGGGTCTCCTACAAAACCCTAATTTTACATTTTAGTCATAACTCCTTTTGTAGAACTCATATGTCTCCCTGATTTTGTATGCATACCCAAGACACCAACATTAACCTCATATTCAATTATTAGTACCAATCTCGGTCCTTTCACACATATGATCACGACTCCACCCATAGGTTTTACTATTCACACTTAAGCCTTTCCCCTGCTTTATTAGCCATAAACCTTCTATTTTCACTCCAAATATTCCATATAGCGCCCTTAACATATTTTAAGCCAACTAACCCCCAAGGTACTCAACATGCTACTTTTTAACCATGTTGACCAAAATGCCCTAGGCCACTAAAATGCTTATCTTTATGGTTACTATTTATAACTCATATAAAACCCTAATTCCACAATGTTTATAGAAGATCCATATAACCACCAAATTTAATATACACTCCCAGAATATTATTATTGACATCATACACACAAATTGAGGTCCAACTCTCACAATTTACACATGCGATAATAGCCTTAGGGTTACTATTCATATATTGCCACAAAACCTTAATTCCACAATTTAATTCTACCTCCTAAAAGATCCATATATCCCCCAAATTTAGTAAACACCCAAAATATTATTATTGACATCATATACACAAATCAAGATTCAAATCCCACATTTTACAGATGCGATAATAACCTACCATTAGGGTTACTATTTATATGTCACAACAAAACCCCAATTCCACAATTTAATTCTACCTCTTTCCAAATGATTCATATGACCACCAAATTTAATATACACTCCCAAAATATTATTATTGACATAATATATAAAAATCGAGATCCAACTCTCACATTTTACACATACGATAATAGCCTACCCTTAGGATTACTATTTATATTTGCCACAAAATCTTAATTCCACAATTTAATCATACTTTTCTCATTAGACTCGTGTGACTGCCAATTTCAATATGCATTCCTAAAATACCAATATAACCATCATATCTAGAAAGCAAGGTCAAACTCAAACAATTCCCACATATGATAATAATTTTGCCCCTAGGATTACTATTTCCACGAAACCTATTTTCCTCATTTATTGAACTTATACTATTCATATTCACTCTAAAATTTTCAAATAATATACTTAACCTATTTTGAACCACTTATCACATTAAAATACATAACATTCCATTTTTAATCCACATTGACCAAAATACCCCTAAGGCAACTAAAATAACTACATGATTCCCAATATGAACTACTTTCAACCTATGATGCCTTTTATCATTATAATGATGCATAGCCACCATTATATATATATATATATACGTACTTAATCCATGACATGTATCTTTACACATGGTTTAGCATGCAAAATTTTAACGTGCTTTTCTAAAATTTCAAAACACATACTTCTATACTTATCGATAATTAAGTCATACCTATTGGAGTAAATATCATGATATGCTTAAAATAACCAAATTGCCCTGTGGGCACATAATAATAATATTAACACTAAAATATACTTAGGCATGCTCAACCTATCATAATGGACATATATAATTTACTCCCGACATAAAACCCATTTTAACATGCTTTCATACACATAGTAGTTACACCAGTTAACATGATCCTTTTCACCTAATTTCATGCTAGCACTTTCAGACAGATAATTATAACGTAACAAAAAACATAATAAAGTTTACACATCAAAAACTCTAATGTGTTATCATGTGATATCTCACATTTTAGTACAGTATAAGAATTACTTGCTTTCCAGAAAAGCACAATTTTATCTGTAACCTCCTAAAAATGATTAATACTACTACTACTACTATTGTTGTTGTTACTCCTACTACTGCTCATATTGCTCCTACTACTATTCTTGTTACTTCTCCTCCTCCTCCTCCTCCTCCTCCTACTACTACTACTAGTGTAGGGGACTATGGGAAGGGTGGTGATGAAGTGGAGGGGAGGTTGTGGTTTGAGTCATACAAGGAGGTTATAAGGTGGAGAGATTAGTGACATAGAGTGGAGAGGGTGGCAATGGCAAAACCTGTCTTTGTCTAGGGTATGTCTGCAAAGGGTGAGGTTGGTGTTAGGGGTAGGGATCGGGAGCAATTACCGTAGGGAAGGAAAGAAGAGAAATAGAGTGACAGGGGAGGAGGAGAAGGAAGGAAGAAGAAAAGAGGAAGGTGACTGATGGTGGAGGCTGGTATGGTGGTGGAGGTTGTGGCATGGTGATAGTGAAGGAAATAGGGGTGAGGGCTAGTGGTGAGGCTTGGCTGCAGGGAGGGTGGTGTGGGAGCTTTTTGGACAGGTTGTAGGGGAATTGTGGCACAACTTGGGTTAGATGATGTTAGGGGTGGCGGTTCTTCTAGTGGTAAAGGGCGGTGTGGTGAGGCATAAGAAAAATAGGGTAGGGGTTGAGTCTTCGTCAACGACTAAGGGAGAAGATAAAGGAAAGGGAAGAGGAGAGGAGAGAGGCCACGACTAGCCTACAAGTGTGTGTGTGTGTGTATATACATGCACCTGTGGGGTGCATGGAGTCAGGTTAACGTGAGGGGGAAGATGTAATACCCCAATAATTTAAAATTCTAAAATTATTTATTAATAAAGTAATTTAACCTAATTCCTAAAATTTAATTCATTTGATAACCCAAAATTAATTATAGGTAAATTATACTAATTTTATTTATTTATTATTACTAATCTAAAAATTTTTACTCTAAAAACTTAATATAAATCCCACACTCCAAAATTTTCTTTTCCCTTCTTTTCCCTTTTCTTCCTTTTTTTCTCTCATTTCTTTTCCCCTTTTATTCTTCCTACATTGCACCGTCCCCAACCCATGCCTTTTTTTCTTATTTTCCTTCTTCTCCCTAGGGCATCCAGGCTCATTCTCCTTCTTTTTTCCCTTTCTCTTTTGTTTTCTTCTTTTTCCCCTTCTCCCTTTCTCCTTCCTCTTATCAGTCTCCTTCCTCATGTTGCCTTCTCCTTCCATTTCTGTAGCTATCTTGTGCCCCTACAAGTCACCCCATCCTTCTCACCTTTCCTCTCTCGGCCATGCAATGCCATGCATGCTGGCCTACACCCCTGCCTTTACACCCCTGCACCCTTACCCTACGTCTTTGCCTCTACCCCTACCACCTACAACTACTTACTCCCTCTGTAGCCATACACGTCAAGGCTGCAAGCCACCCTGTCATCTTTCCCTCTTCCTCAACCTCACCCCCATCTATAAATACCCCATCGAGCTCTCCTTCCTCTCTTTCTCCCACCTGCCTACATATCCCCTATTTTTCTTGCCTTCCCCACCCCTGCTAGCTCCAGCACCACATCGTTGCCTTCTATGCCCAACCATTCCCCCTACCACCTCTCTTCCTTGCCTATGCACTGCCATTGCTTGCAGAACCACCCTTCTCCCTTCTTCCCTTTTTTTCTCTTCTCTAACACTTACAGTTGTAGTAGAATGTAATTTCTCTACAACCATAGTCATTTGTTCTCCTCCCTCATTGCCACTACCACACCAGAGCCACTTTGCACACGCGCTTAGCCTGTGCAACCACCCTAGCAACACTCATTTTCCCTCTTTATCCTCCCTTATTCTTTCTCCCTTTTGTTCTTATGCTACCCTACACAACTGGTGACCGCCAACTCCACCACCACTAACCACCATTAACTCCTGCTAGTCCTAGTTTCACCACCACCTCCTCGTCCTTAAGTATCCAACCCTCACCTCTTTCCACCAAAATCAACCACCGTCGCCGTCACGCTGCCACATGCTAGGGGTGTGCATCAGTCTAAAATTGAACTGAACTAGATTGGCTCAGACCAGACTGGAACCCAATTAAGGATGAAATTTGTTTAAAGCTAGGACCGAAGATCTGACCAAGATTGGACCAAAATTTCTGGTTCAAGATCGATTAGAATCGATATTGATAAATTATATATTTTTAGGTAAATTATTAATAAGACTTTAGGTCAGATCGGTTGGGATCAGACCAAATGGGACTAAAGCTAGTCAATGACCAATTTTTTTTAATTTGGGACAAAAAATCAAACCAAAGACCGGAATATCCGTCAGATCTTGGACTGGAACCTAAAATATTCGGCTGATCTGTCTACAATTTTGTTCTAGACCAATTCTTAAACACCCCTACCACCTGCACCATTTTCTCCCTCATTTTGGTTACCTACATTTCCTTTCTCCTCCTTAAGCTTTCTATAGGTTAAGTTCTCTTTTGTTCTTAAAAAAAAGAAAATACAATCTAAATTGTGTATATTCCCATTTTTAGGCAATATTTTGGTGATAGCAGAAGAGGAGGAGTAGGTCGTGCATGGTTAGAGACTAGAGCTGATCCGATAAGGATACAGTCATATATAGAGTTTTCTTTTGTTTAAAACATGTCCTTGTCGTGTGTTATGTGATGCCATGCATAACATGATACACGACTCTAGTGTTATATGTGTAGTTTAGCTTGACAGTAGCTGAAGGTAAGAAGCTGTGTGGTTATTATTGTATTGATTTCAAGTGTTAATGTATATCTATGTTCATATTATATGATATTGCATGTGTGTAAAGTTGGAGAGTCCTTGTGTTAGCTACCTTCTAACTTAAGTAGGGTTTTTGAGACCTAAGGGCATTTTGGTCAATATTATTAAAAGTGACACATAGGGTACTTTAGGGTGTAAATTGGCATAAAATACTTTGGAGATAATATACAAAATAACCGTGGAAAAAATAAGGAGGTATATGGTAAATGCAGTGTGGGGGTGAAAGACCATGAATAGGGTGAGTAAAACCGAAGAGGAGTTATGATCATATGTGAGTAGAGTGGGGGTTTGGTACTAGAAAGTGGAAAGGGTTTAATGATGGCATTTTTGGGTATTCATGGAGATTTGGGAAGTCATTTGAGCATTAGGAGATGAGATATGGCCAAAAGATAAAATTAGGGTTTTGGAGGATAAAGAGCAAAACCCTAGGGGTAAGCTATTATTGCATGTACGAAGTGGGGGGGATTTGGAGTTCAACCTTGGAGTATGGTATCAACGATAACATTTTGGGAATGTGTACCAAATTTAGTAGACATGCAGGATAAAGAGAAGTAGTTACGACCAAAATGAACAATTAGGGTTTTAGAGAGGGCATGAATAGGAAAGGTATTATCACATGTAAAAATTGGGGGAGTTAGTCCACAATTTTTGAGCTTATGGTTAACCATGACATTCTATGAATGGGTATGGAATTTTAGGGTTATATAAGTAGTAGAGAAGGGATTATGCCAATTAGGAGAAATTAGGGTTTTGGAGGGGTAACATTGTTGCTAGTTATTATCATATGTGAAAAATATGAGTAACAGGCCATGATTCTTGACCATGTGTTTTCTAAGAAAATTTTAGGAATTTTGGTGTAGATTGGGGACTAAAAATGGAAATTGGAGGTGAGGATATGCCATAGTTGTGAAATTAGGGTTTCTAAGGGGAATAGGTTTTTTTTTGGGGTAGTAGTTAGGAGGGTGCTTTACATGAGTAGGTGTGCATGTTTGTGTGATGAGCCTGAAATAAATAAAGCATGAACAGTATATTAATCACTTAAAGTGGAGGATCACTTGAGTTGGACCTAGTTGTACCTGCCGGTTCACTGGCGAGAATAATGGTAGGAATCATCTTGCCCTGGAAGCTATACCCTATTATTGTTCCACCGGTGAGAATAGTAGGGTTCTGAACTTGAGTAAACCAAACCATTGGATGATAATAACCCATGGTAAGACACTAATTACTCAAAATAGAATACCATGTGAGTTACGACCAGTTGTACCTTGATTACCGATCCTCCGGTGAGAATAGTGACCAAGAGCGTCCTACTCTAAAAGTTATACTTGTTTACTATTCCACCGGTTGAGAATAGTGGGGTCCCTAAACCTAACGTGAATAAAATCATGAGTTGAATATAATTATACTAGTAATATATGTCTTAATAAGGTTAAATAAGTTGGTATAATCTACTTATGCATGTGTATGTTCTTATTGTGATGTTCTCGATATCTATGCCCTTTTCGACTACGTTGTTACCTTACTTAGTACATAGCATACTGATCAACCCTTTTATGGGTGTTGTTCGTTCCCATAAGTAGAGACCCCTTCTAAGTCTATGTATATGAATGAAGACTCACTAGACAACTTTGCTACATACGGTGCTATAATTGGGGCAGAGTGATGCTATTATGACCGGGGCTAGGGATCAGAGAGTGTGACATCCAGTTATTGTTTTAATCAGTTTTCTTCTTGTTAATTTTTAGTCAAACATTTCTTTATGTATTTTAGTGTTTCTTTTTAAACAAGCACCTACCTCATAATTATTATATGGATTGTACTTATGTTACACTTATCATGGTTGGTATTCTATTTTACGTTGCCTTATAGTTGGTATAAGGGTGGTATGCGGCCAGACTTATACTTATTACGGTATTAACAACCCTCTTATGTTTGCATATTCTTCCACTTAAAATAATATTTTTAGTAGTAAATTTTTGCGGTATTATAGAAGAAGACAAATGGGGTAGGAGAAGGGGGATAGCGTGCGACAAGTGAGGAAAAAAAGAAATGACACAGAGGTGTAGGGGGCTAAGGTATAGAAGGTAGGCAACGCAAGTGGTAGGGTGGCAATTGCATGGTCAGAGGAGGGAAGGAGAGGGACGTGCAGGAAGGATAGGGGAGGGGTTGTTTGGTACAGAAAAGGAAAGGAAATGGGACAAGGAAGAAGACAGGCAAGAGAAGAAAGAAAGAAAATAAAAGAAAAAGAAGGGAGCGTTTGGATGCAAGACAATATGCAGAAGGGATGGGGTAAGGCTCTATTTAGCCAAGAGGGGATAGGGGAAAGGGAAAAGAAGAGGGAGACGGGTGAGAGAAGAAAAGAAAGAGGGTGATGGGTAGGGCTCAACAGGCTGGGAAGAAGGAATGAAACGAAAGTAGGTGGGCTGGTGTAGGAATAAAGAAAAGAAATGAAGGAGAGGGGCTATCTCGGGGAAGAAGACGAGGAAAAAGGAATGAGTGTTGGGCTGGGCACAAGAAGGAAGAAAAAAAAGGGGAGAAGTGCACTAGCCCAAGGAAGGATATAAAAAAGAAAGGAGGGGAAAAAAGAAAAGAGAAAGAAGAAAAAGGAAAAAGGAAAAAGGAAAAGAAAAAAGAAAAAGAAGAAAAATGGAAAAAAAGAAAATTAGATCTAGGGTTTGAATTAAAATTATATTAAATTTTGGTTTTTAGGATAATATTAATTTGTCCAAATTTACGGTATCAAATTAAGAAAAATAAACTAGGTAAAGTTATTGGTTAAGGATTATTTAAATAAAAAGGGTAAGATAAAATAATTATAATAATTTATTAAATAATTGATCTAGATTTATAGGTTAAAGGTTAGTAAAAATAATTAAATTAATATTTAAAGGTTTATTAATTTATTTTTCTCTGAAAAAAGGCTAAATGTTCTAATTAAGATTACAAAAATTCAAGGCATTATACAAGTAAACCTAGGGGTAAGGTGCTTTAAATGTAAAGGCATAAGACATTACCAAAATGAATGTCCCAATAATAAGGGTTGTGGCTCTTATGGACTATAAAGAAGGAACACAAGAAGTAGAAGAGGGACCTAGTATCTCAAATCATGAAGAGGAAGAAGAAGTGCCACCTAACAAAAGGGAGGCCTTGATGATTCAAAGGTTATTGCACATTAGGGAATATTTGGGGGAAGACTCCTAAAGTGAAAAAAAAATTCAAAGCAAGTGTACCATCTTTGGCAAGGTGTTCTCATTGGTTGTAGAGAAGAGAAGTTGTGCCAATGTAGCTTCTTGTACTATTATAGAGAACCTCAGTATCTTCGTGACCACATATGCCAAACCTTAAAAACTGTAATGGCTAAATTGTGATGGGAGAAGGAATACCCACAACTTGAAGTTTACAAAGAAGACCATCACCCTCATTCCTTTGAGCTCTCAACCACCTAGCAAGGATGAGCCTATAATGTGTAAGAAGTCCTTGTTTCTAAGTGAAAACAAGTTGGACAAGGCTATTGGGATGGGAAAATTAGTATACATGTTGTTGCTATTATAACCTAATATAAGCCATATCCAACAAGACCATGGGTTATAGACTTGTTAGATGACTTTTGTGATATATTTCCTAGTAACTTTCCCTATTAACTACCCCCATTAAAGGCATAAACACCAATTTTATCTTCTACTTGGTGTCACCCTCCCAAACAAAGATGCCTATAGATGTAATCCCACAAATGCCAAAGAATTACAAAAGCAAGTGGAAGAGTTTTTGTCTAAGGGGTTGATTAGAGAGTCTCTTAGTCCTTGTGTGATACCTGCATTACTTTTAAAAAAGAAGGATGGAGCTATGAGAATGTGTGTGGATAGTAGGGCTATTAAAAACATTGTCATAAAGTATAGATTTCCCATACCTAGACTAGATGACATGTTGGATTGCTTGTATGGTGACAGTATATTATCCAAAATTGACCTAAGGAGTGGTTACTGTCAGATTTGAATGAAGGAAAGGGATGAGTGGAAAACTGCATTCAAAACTAAAGGGGCCAATATAAGTGGACGGTGATGCCCTTTGGGTTTTCAAATGCTCTTAGCAATTTCATTAAGCTCATGGATTAATTACTTTATCCTTTCATCTCAAAATTTGTTGTAGTTTATTTTCATGACATACTTTTGTAATATGCCAGTAGTGATGAACATTTACAACATTTAAAACTTGTATTTCTTGCACTTAGGAGTAACAAGTTGTATGGAAAGAAAGAGAAGTGTCACTTATTTGTACCAAAAGCGACCTTCTTAGGGTTTGTTGTTTTTAAAGATGGTATAGCCATGGATGAGTCAAAGGTGGAAGAATACATGGCCTCCACCCACATCCATTACGACCATTAGATCCTTTTCATGGACTAGCCTCATTTCATAGGAGGTTCATAAAAAAGATTTATCACTCTCCTAGCTACCATAACTGAGTGCCTTAAAAAGAGGGATTTTAATTGGTTAAAAGTTGCCCAAGTTGTGTTTGACACAATTAAAATCAAATTAATCAAAGCATTCGTTCTAGCTTTGCCTAATTTCTAAAACCCTTTGAGATAGATAATGATGCAAGTGGAGTAGGCATGGAAGCTGTGTTACTCCATGGAGGAAACCCCATTGTGTATTTCAATGAAAAAATCAATGGTTCATGAATGAATTGCAATACATACGATAAAGAATTTTATGCCATAATAAGGGATTTGGATCATTGGTTCCATTATCTAATACCCAAACAATTCATGTCATATACTAATCATGAATCTCTAAAATACTTCAATGGGTAGCACAAACTCAATCCTAAACATGGAAGATGGGTATAATTCTTGCAATCTTTCTCATTTGTAGTTAAAACTAATAGTGGCAAAATTAATGTTGTGATTGATGCTCTTTCTAGGAGTCATTGTATGCTCTCTTTGTTAGAAGCTAGAGTATTAGGGTTCAACTGTCTCAAAGAACTTTATCATGGGGATGAAGACTTTGAAGACTAATTAGCAAATCAAGATAAGATCAAAAGGTCATATGTGCCCCAATATGGGTTCCTTTTCAAGAAAAAAACAAACTTTACATTCCTAAAAGTCCAATTTGATAGTTTCTAGTTCGAGAAGTAGATGGAGGAGAACTTGCAGGGCACTTCAGCGTAAAAAAATAGTAGATGTTCTAAAAGAGCTTTTTTTTTTGCCTAGGATGGTGGGGGATGTATATGGTATAGTGGCAAGATGTGCCGCGTTCCAAAATTCCAAGAGTCATTTTCATCAAGGATTGTATACCCCCTTACGTGTGACCCACCATGTAATCCCCCAAAATTTTTAAAAGCCTATAATTTAATAAATCACTTTTATTTGGGATAACTTAGCCCTTAAACTTTTTAATTTATGTTTGTTGAGGATTTTGCCTTTTAATTTTTTTAATTTAATTATTTTGTGGATTTTGAGTATATAAAATTAGATGTGAATAGTTAATAAATTAAAATAAATAATTTGTTATTTTATCATACTCATTTTATTTAAATAATGTTTCAAACCAATATTTTCTAAAATTTACCTTTTAAACCAATATATTAAAATACATTAAGTTAAAGTATTAAAATTTGATTGTCTACCAAAATTACTACACCCTATTTCCTATAAGTTATTTTATATATTTTCCCCCTATTTTCCCTATTTTTCTTTTTCTTTCTTTCTCTCCTCCTCCTTTCTTCTTCCTTCCCCATTTCTCCCGACTAGGCCAGCCCGCGTAGCCCAAATCCTTCCCCCATGGCTCGCCTAGGCCCGCGTGGCATGCTCTTCCTCCCTCGCCTGTCGCCCTAGCCGGTCCACCCCTCCATTTTTCTTTTCTTTTCTTTTCTTTCTCCCTTAAACTGGACCGGTCCAACCCCTTTGTCCCTTTCCCTTCTTCCTGCGCCCTCCTTCAACTCGCAGCCTCCCTTCTGCACCGACCAACCACCTGCGCCACCTGCCCACCTTCTCCTTCTCTCCTTAGTCATTCGCTTATCCCTCCACAACCGATCGACCTCCCTCTCACCTTGTGCGTGCCTTCCCCCAGCCTCGTTTCTTCTCCCTGATCGAACGCAGACCTACGTCGGCCTGCCACCGCCGACCGGCGTGCCTTCTGCACCTGCCCCTACCTTCCTCTGTCCCCTCTCTTGGTTCTGCCCCATTTTCAGCCTATAAATACCACCAAGGAAGCCATCATCGGACCTTTTGGAATCGCAGCCCAGAAAAACCTTCCATTTCGCCACCTCTAGTTTAGACAACCGCCCCGTCACCGCCACCCATCGCCGCCGCCCGAGACACCCACGGAACCCTTCCCTACATCACCCTCTACCAAACTAAGCCTCCATCCTCCCTCGGTTTACTCTGCACGAGCCACCCCGGCCGTGCAAAGTCCCTCCCCCGATCATCCCTTCATTGAGCCCCGCCGCCCTCCGCCAGTCCTGCCGCTTCCAACACCCCCTCTGCCCTCCAAAACGACTAGGGGAGCTCCCTCTACCTCCCCATACCTTCATTTTTCCTTGCCACCCTCTCCTCTTCCTTTCTCCTCCCTCCATCGCTGTCCCCGCTGCCGTGCTCCGCCGATCGTGCCACCTCCATCCCTAAGTGGTCCTCTAAACTCCCCAACCCCTAAACCCTCTTTGTACAAATGCTAGTTATTTTTAGTAGTATTATTAGCATTATTCTTAATGTTATTATTATTATTATTATTATTACTACTACTACTATTATTACCTTTATCATTATTATTATTTAACCTAACTTCGGAATATTTATAACTATTATTATTATCATTAAAAGCCTATAACTTTAGTATTATTATTTTAACATCATTATTGTTATTATTACTATTATTACTATTATTATTATTATTATTAATATTATTATTATTTTTATTTATTACCTATTCACTATTATTAATATTTCATATATCACTAACCTTACTATCACTACTACTATTATCATTATTAGTAACATTGAAACTATTACCGTTAATAATATAAATATTATTATAATTACTTTAAATTATTGTAGCTATTAAGACCTATTTTTGATTAGTAGTAGCATGATTAGCTACCTTAGGAATAATAACCCTACTTTTACTTATAAAGGTATTAATATTATTTTTAGCCCTAATAGTAAGTTGTGATAAGGGTAAGGTAGGAAGAATAGTAATTTTGGTTAGAGGGAAGTTAATCCATAGTTTTCCCTCTTATAGGCAAATCAAGTCAAAACCCTGAGGAGGCATAGGAACGTGCTCCAAGACCGGTATCATACTAGGTAAGGATGTGGCTAAGAACAATTATGTGTGTGTTATGTGCCTTGTGCGCCATGTGTTATGCCATGTTGTATACTTTATGTTTTTAATGACTAATTACTTGTAGCGCAGCTTGGAGTTGAGGTATGCTTATATGAATTCCTTATCACATGTGTATAATAATTGTTCTGTTGTGTTTATGATATTTTATGACGTGATTGAAATGCCCCGAAAATTTTAATTTTATTAATTATTATTAAATAAGGTTTTATAAGAATAATTAATTAAATAAATTATTTTTATTAAAATAAAATAAAATTAATTAGGGTAAATCAAGAGAAATCTTATAAATATTTTAATTAAGAGAAAATTGAGTGTTTTAGATAATTAAGAATTTTATTTTGAAAATTAATTAAATAAATTATTTTATTTAAAATCAGAAGGGGAAAATAATTCCAAATTAATATTAATTTTATAAATAATTTAATTGAAGAAATTTAGGGTGTTTTGCTAATTAAAATGTAATTTATGGAAAATCTTTTAAAAATCATAATCTAACCTAAAAAGGGATTTAAATATTATTATTTTTAAATATCCCAAATAATTTAATTAATTTAAATACCCAATATAATTATTTTTCCTTTTCCCTTTTCCTTCTTCCTTTTCTTTCTTCCTTTTTCCTTCTTTTTCTTTTCTTTTTCTTTCCTCCTCCCCCACCTGGGCCAACAACGGCCCAGTTCTTCCTCCCTTCTCCCTTTCTTCTTCGGCGCGGCCCAGCCAGCGTGGCCGCCCTCCTCCTTTTTTCCTAGCGTTGCGTTTTGCTTATTTTTCACCTAAAACACCGCGTCTCGCTTAAAAGCCCTCCCCTCCTCGCGCTTGACCGGCCTGGTCCGTCTTCTTTCCTTTCTTTCTTTCTTTTCCTGAACCTTTCTCCTTCTTCTTCCTTTGTACCCCTGGTCGTCGGCAACCTGTAACTCCGTCAGCCCAACTCCCAGGTTTTTCACACGTTCGCTGCCCACTTTCTCCCCCTATCTTCCACGTCGACTCACTAACCACACCTGTATGCCCACTTCTCCCATTCCTCGCACGATTCCCTCACCCCAACCCATCACTCTTCCTGCCACGATCTAGATTTTCGGCAGCCATGACGCCACCGGCAAACACTAACCCCACTTTCCATGTTCCCTCGTCTTCCCACTAACATCACGATCTCATTTAAATCCTATAAATACCCCTAGTTTGAGCTTGGTATTGAGTTTTAATCGCTTACCCAGATTTTCCCGACATTGCGCCGCCGCCCCTTCAGACACCACTTTCGCCGTCTCTGGCCAACACTGCCACCCGTTCTTTCTGCCTACACCTTCCCTGCACCTCCCTCTAACTAACTAGACCACCCATACCCTTCGATTCTTCCTGAACAATCCACCCCGACTGTGCGAATTGCCCTTTGTAACTAAACCATTTTCTGCCACAACTGCGGCGCCGCCGTGCGCTGCACCATCATTTTGTTCCTCTCCTTCTGGGCAATCATAATCACCCTTACTTCCACCCTCCTTCTTCTTATTTTGTTCCCAGCCTTCAACTTTTCCCCTTTTCTTCTCTTTTTCTGGCCGCCGCCGATGCCACCGTGCACCACCGCTGGTGCCGCCTATCCCCTCCAGCCTGAGGTTGAACCCTAGACCCTCTCAACCCTTTTTCCTATTTTTACAAGCCTTAAATTATTTTATTTCAATTATTCTAATATAAATCCTATTATTATTATTTCCATTTTTAATATGTATTATTATTATTATTATTGATATTAATGTTTTTATTATTATTCTGTTGAGGGTTGAAGCCCTATTTTAATTTTTAATTCGATTTTAGGACTATTACCCTTATTATTTCTATTCTTACTATTATTAATATTAATATGCTATAGGTATAATTATTATTATTATTATTTCCTATTTCAAATTTCTATTGTTCTTATTCCATTATTATTAATACAACTATTTTACCATTAGTGTTGTTAATAATGTTATTATTGCTATTGTTATTATTATTATTATTATTATTATTATTATTATTACTATCATTATTACTATTCTCAAGTGTTAGTATTATCATTTTATATAGGGCTAAGACCCTATTATGCTTATGTTAAATTTTAGCAATAGTATGATAAATATCATATCTTATTATTATTAGGGTTATCAGTATTTTTATTATTAGTAGCATTTATTATTATTATTATTATTATTATTATTATTATTATTATTATTATTATTATTATTATTATTTATTAAGTTATTATTATTCAATGTAGAGTGGAAACCCTACTTCTTTTTATCTTCGATCATTATCTTTACTATTATTACCATTATGGTTACTATTATTTTGTAATATTATTGTGGCTTTTATCATTATTAGTATTATTATGTCATCATTAGTATTATTACTAAATTTGGTTATTTATTTTAGTAATATTATTATTCATTATTATTATTTTAGTAAAGGGGCCAAAGCCCTTATTTCACTTTGTTTTGAATAATGTCCTTGTTATTATTATTATTATTACTATTATTATTATTCTTAATTATATTATCATTGATATTATTTTTAGTACCTTTGCTATTATTATTATTATTATTAGGGTAAATTTTTCAACCTTATATTATCAACTTTTATTATATTCTATTATTTCTATATCTTTAGCAAAAGTTAGCAATTAATTAATGTTATTTTATTAATATATTATTATTTATTTAAAAACCTAGTCTTATAATAAGTTAGTGATTAATAGTATTTTGATAGGAGGGAGTCTAATTTTAGCTTTTCCCTCATAATAGGTGAAACCAGTCAAAGTCCTAAGGAGGCGTAGGAGCGTGCTCCAAGACCAGTGTCGTTTTAGGTAAGGGGTGCTAAGGACTTTTGTGTGCTTATATGCATTATGTGCTTCGCATGCTATGTATCCTATGTTTATTATTGTAATTATTTCGTATATGGTATGTCGTGGAGTTTAAGCATATTCTTGTGTTGTAATATGGCATGTGTATTATTTATATATGATGATATGTGATGTGGCCTTAAGACAGGCATGCTAGGGTTGTAAAATAATGATGGGGAGTGTAACAATGTAGTGTTAGGGTTTTGCATGGAATTGCATGGTGTTAGGGTTTTGCATGGAGGTGCATGGTGTTGGGATTTGCATGGAATTAACGTTGCATGGTGTAGGGTTTTGCATGGAGTTGTGGGATGCATGGTATTAGGGTTTGCATGGAATTAATGTTGCATGGCGTTGGGCTTTGCATGGAGTTAATGTTGTATGGTGTAGGGTTTTGTATGGAGTTGTGGGATGCATGGTATTAGGGTTTGCATGAAATTAATGTTGCATGGTGGTATTAGAGTTTGCATGGTGGTATTAATGGTTGTATAGTGGTATTAGGGTTTGCATGGTGGAGTTAGGGTTTTGCATGGGAGTTAATGATTGCATGAGATTTAGGATTTGCATGAAAAGTTCGAAAGGTTGCATGGGATGTGTAAAGTTTGCATGGGCGTGAAATTTACGTATGAAAGGTTGATTTGGGATATAAGGAAGGCAATGTAAGTGTTGTTTGGGTGTTTGGACATTTTGGATGAAAAATAGTACGTAGAGTTATATAAGGGTCCATAGGAGACCGAACTAGGGTTTGTGTGGACAATTAGGGTGTTTTGGGGTTGCTTTGAAGTTTTTTTATCATGTGTATTTGGTGTTTGAAGTGTAATTATGATGGTGGAATTTTATGATTTGTGATGTGTGAAGTATAAAGAGAATGATTCGTGCATGTCCATGGTGGAAGCTTTTGAATAAGATACTTAAAACATTAATCATGTAAAGTGAAAGATTGTTGAGCCGGACCCAGACCGATCCACCGGCGAATAATAGTGGTTAGGACATGATGTTCTATGTGTAACCGATCCACCAGTAATAATAGTGGTCAGGCTTTGTACTTGTGCGTTTTTGGTCCACCGGCTATAATAGTGGGGGATTCGGTGCTCAACAAAACCGAACACATTTGTGCCAAGACATGGGAAATACACTAATTAGTAATTACTTACAGTGGAATACCATGTGAGCAGGGGCCAGACTGGTCCACCGGCGAATAATAGTGGCTAGGTACTACAGTATCCTAGAGACCGATCCACCGACTATAATAGTGGTCAGGAGCTATATGCCCTGTGTGTTTTTCGGTCCATCAGCTATAATAGTGGGGTTTCTCTACTCGCGTGGATTTGATAAAAAGCATGGTATGAATCGACTTCTAATCAATGATTAATTAAGTAATTATTCCAGATTATATATGGGCCTTTGTACTTTTACTTGGTTGATCATATGCTTTATGATTGTGTATCCTATTCTTCTGCATGATTTATGTGCTTGTGTGTGGGCCTTAGTGCTCGGTTACCTTACTTAGTACGTAGCGTACTAATCTTCCTTTTCATGGGTACTGCTCATTCTCACGAGCAAAGGGCCCTTTCTGACTTTGTGTAGGTGGACGGGACATCCGGTGGAGCTGAGCGTTGAGTATATATGTGGCCGGATTCACTCTTCTCGTTATTTTATATTCCTTCTATTATTTCCTTTGTAGCGGATTCATCCAATCTGATTTATTACCTTGCATTGAGTTCTTTAAATGAATCTTTTATCCGTTGTAAGCTATTTCTCTTTTGGATATGAATAATAATTCTTTATGCGTACTCTGATTTCTATGTTATTATTTCTGTAATTCATTTTATGAAATCTTGGTTTAAGTTTTTTCTTAATCTTTTTAGCCTTAGCACTTGGTACTGAGACGGTCAGAGAGAACCGGTTTGGTACTAAGTGTGGCGGTAACATCCCCAAAATTTACGGGTTTTAATTTAAATATTTCTAATGTAATTTCTTCGCAAAAAAAGTAGTGAAATTTGGGGTGTTATAGTGACCCTCTAGGACATGCATGCTAGGATGTTAATAATATGATGTGGGGGACATGAATGTGAAAGGATAAAAAAGGAGAAAATGTAAAGTGAGTTGACTAAGGGGGGGACATGAGATTGACCTAATTATCTTATGATCCATGAGGGAAAATTAAAAGGAGTTTATGATTAAAATAAATGGGGGATGTGAACTTTGCATGGGAAATTTCTAGGGTTTGCATGGGGTGGATGGAATTTGCATGGGAATGATCTTTATGTGAGAAAAGTTGTTTTAAGGTGTAAGTAAGGTAAGGGGAGAGTTGTGGAGTGATTGGAAATTTTGGATGAAAAATAGTACATAGGTTGGTGTAAGGGTGTATAGGGGACTTGATTAGGGTTTGGGAGGAAACCCTAATGTGGGGGAAAATGTGGAAGTAAGAACAATTAAGGAAGAGTGGAGTAATGGGTTAAGAGTGGAAATTTAATATATGAGGGATGCGTATGGGTGTCATACGAAGTAAGTAATGTTAGGTGAAAAGTAGAGAGATTACTTGTGGGGGAATAAATGTGCTAGGGTTTGGAGTGACTAACTAGGGTTTTTCGATCACTTGCGAAATTAATGAGTAAAGTGATATGATTTGGGGTTGAATCTAAATGAGATGAGGTGTTGGATGATAAATGAATTAATGGTAGTAAAGTAAGAGGAAGTTGGGCCACATAGGTCCAATTAGGGTTTCAAGGGAAACCCTAGAGGGTGATAGTGGGTGGAGTTTGATGTCATGAGGTGTTGGGTCTTAACCTACACCCTTAGGAGTTGGTTTTCATTATGTGTAAGTGTAAAGGGGAATGGAGATTGGGGCGTGATAAGGGGCGCAATAAGATATGGGACGGGCCCTCTCGGGAGGATAGAAGTAAAGGATTGGTGACATGCATGCCAAGGGTGAACTGCTTACCGAATAAGACATGAATAAAATAATAATCATTTAAAGAGAAAGATTGTTGAGCTGGGCCCAGACCGGTCCACTGGCGAATAATAGTGGCCAGGAGCCGGGATGCCCTGCATGACCGATCCACCAGCAAATAATAGTGGCCAGGCGCATTTTGCCCTGCATGACCATTCCACCGGCTATAATAGTGGGGGCTTCTGTGCTCAATAAACCAACCATAATGATGATAAGAAATGAAAAAGATACGAAGTAACTACAGTGAAACATCATGTGAGTCGGGGCCAGATCGGTCCACCGGCAAATAATAGTGGCCAGGAGCATTTTGCCCTGCATGATCGGTCTACCGACGAATAATAGTGGCCAGGAGCGTTTTTGTAACACCCCCAAAATTCACTCCTAAATTTTTTTTTGAAGGAATAAAGCGGAAGCTAGAATAGAATTTTGGGAATGTTACCGCCACATCTAACACAAGATAAATGTCCACCATCTATCTCATGCTAGATGCGAGGCTAAAACCTGTCAAACAAAATTTCAAATATCTATGCCGTAAGGATAAACTCCCACAAGGAGATATCCACAGGCAGATGGCAAGTGAATAAATTTACTAAATGAAATCATCGTTGAATTAATCAGCGGAACCTATGAAATAAATCCGAATTTTAAAAGCTTATCAGAGTACGAGAAATTGAAAGTTAATTACAATACCCTTGAAATTTTAAATACAACACTTGTAACTTCCAAGGATGAATACAGTTAAACAAGATAAAACCCGACATATCAAATTCCGGATTGCCTACTCTCTCAAGTCAAGCCTTCCACCCCAAAGCAGTATCCGATCTTAAACTTGCACAAGAGGTCTGCTCCCCACCATCAGTGGATCATCATAGGACCCATTCAACCAAGGTAGTATCAGTACGGGTCCAATACTGATTAAATCCCACTACCCTATCTTATGGGAGAGATGTAAACTATAACATCAAGTGCATATTGAATCATGGTGCATTACGTTGATATAATATTATGCATACTCAATACCTACATCATAAGTCCTACCATACACATAATAACATGCGAAACATATGTAACATCCTATTTAAACATGTAAGTGTGGTATGACCGAAATATAAAGTAGTTCATGCGCCTCAAGTAGGAATAATCCATATTATTGACAACTCATTACATGGCCACACAATTTCGAATGCAACATCTTAAACCAATAAGAGATTCACATAAACCAACCGGGTATTTTTGGACGACTCCAAACCAAACCAATCGGGCATTTAGCCCCACAGACATTACTTAGGGACATGTCCAGCCCTGGTCCTCTGCTCATGGGAATGAGCAGCATGTAGTAATACAGATAATGAAGGCCGGTTATGGTCCGGGTAGACTCATTCTTTATATCTTTGGTAAATATAGTTGATTCACATCGTAGTCTTTATCAATTCATGTGAGTGCGGGAACCCCACTATTATAGTCGGTGGACCAATCATGCAGGGCAAAATGCGCCTGGCCACTATTATAGCCGGTGGACCGGTCATGCAGGGCAAAACGCTCCTGACCACTATTATTCGCCAGTGGACCGGTCTGGCCCCCACTCACATGATGTTTCACTGTAATTACTTTATGTCTTTCCCATGTCTTATTGTTATTGCGTTCGGTTTGTTGAGCATGGAATCCCCCATTTTTATAGCTGGTGGACCGGTCATGCAGGGCAAAATACGCCTGACCACTATTATAGCCGGTGGACTGGTCATGTAAGGCACCCCGGCCCTAGCCACTATTATTCGCTGGTGGACCGGTCTGAGTCCGGCTCAACATCTTCCTCTTTAAGTGATTAGTGTCTTAACATATTTTATTTGAAAGTATTTTACCCTTGACATGCATGGCTAACTATATCCACACTTATCCTCCCAGGAGGGCCCATCCCATATCTTGGGACTCTTGCGCCCCTTATCACACCTCGATATCCTAAGGGTGTGGGTTAAGGCCCAACACCTCGTGACATCAAACTCCACCCGCTATTAGCCTCTAGGGTTTCCCTTGAAACCCTAATTGGACCTATGTGGCCCAACTTCCTCTTACTTCACTACTATTAATTCATTTATCGTCAAACACCTCATCTCATTTAGGTTCAATCCCAAATCATATCACTTTACTCATTGATTTCGTAGGTGATCGAAAACCCTAGTTAGCCACTCCAAACCCTAGTACATTTCTTCCCCCATAAGTAATCTCTCTACTTTTCACCTAACATTACTTACTTCCCATGGCACCCATACTCATCGCTCGTATATTAAATTTCCACTCTTAACCCATTACTCTACTCTTCCTTAATTGTTCTTACTTCCTTATTTTCCCCCATTTTATCCTTTCACCCCACATCATATTATTAATATCCTAGCATGCATGTCCTAGAGGGTCACGTCATAAAATATCATAAACACAACAGAACAATCATTACCCACAAGTCATAAGGAATTCATATAAGCATACTTCAACTTCAAGTTGTGCTACAAGTAATTAGTCATTAAGAACATAAAGTACACACCATGGCATAACACATGGTACACAAGGCACATAACACACACATATTTGTTCTTAGCCACATCCTTACGAAACACCCATAAGTGGAGGTAGGTAGAGACTTACCTAAATCCGAAGCTAGCTAAGTGAGATAAGAGGGAGAGAGAGATCACTAGCTCGAGGATCCACAATAAAGCTTTCCTAAATCGCCAATAGAAATCGAAAACTAAGTTAGAAACTATTCTATCGATCAATAATTCAATTATTATAATTAAATCGACACAAAGAGACACAAATAATTTTTCTAGGAAAACGTGTACAAAACCTAGGACTCAAGAGCATAGCTCTATTAAGATTTAAGGCTAAATATTACTCAAATCGGTTTAAATACATATCACTTAAAGTATTTTAAATTGATTTGGAAGCTAGGGAAATGATGATAGAAGATAAGTTATTTTTTTCCGAAAATGATTTACTAGTTAGGTTTTACAACCCAGAAGACAAACCAATCATTTGTATAGAATCAAATCCAAACCGATTAGATTAAAACATAATTCAAATGATTTAAAACCCAAAGGTAGAAATCGATTAGGTAAAAGACACATAGCAAAAATCAATTTTATAAAACCATCCCTGAAGATTAGGGTTTTTAAATGCCTAAACTACAAATCGACCAAATCACTTCGATTATCTCCAATTGATAGTTTTAAAACACAATTAAACTAATTTTAGATAAATCTAGATAATTAATTTCAACAAAACAATCTTCCTAGTAGCCAATTTAAGACTATCCATTTTCAAAATTAGGGTTTTAAAGCCCACAACACAAACTAGGGTAATTCAAATTAATTAATTCTAATTAAAGGTATTAGAATGCATTTAATACCATTTCAACCATTTCTATAAATGCAATTTTAGAAAAAACAACAATATAAATGACCGATTTCATAATTTCACTTGAAATTTAGGGTTTTAGGCCCGAAAATACAATTCGATAAAATTCTATAAATTTAATCAAATTGAATGTTTAAAAATGCAATTAAACACATTTTATAACATATAAAATAATCAATTGATCAAAACCAATAAAAGAAATAGCCAATTTAGCACAATTAGGATTTTTGAACCCGAAATGCAAATCCGATTAATTATTGCTAAAATATATAAATTGGCGGTTCGAAAATGTAATTAAATATATTCTAATATAAATTGTATAGTCAATTGAATAAAACGACCCAATTACACAATCCAATTTAGTCCCGCAAGAGTTTTGACCTAAAAATCCAATTCCGATCAATTACGCACAATTTTCCCAAATCAACACTTCTGATATGAAATAAAATACATTTTAAAACATATTGTATAATCAATTCATCCAAAATTGCCAAATCGAGCGAATTCGAAAAATTTGGGCATAACCCGGCCAAAAATCCAAATTTCCAAAATTCTAACATAACCATACAATTAACCTATCCAAATCATTCTTACAACACATATATGCATAATCAAACAATCAATTTAGCTTTTCATAAGCTAATTCATACACAATTAATCAAATCAATATTAGGGTTTTCAGAAATTTATACCAAACGAAACCAACACAAATCGGGACAAGAGAAGGCCGGAGAAGCTTCGTCGGAGGCTAGGGGTGGCTCGCTGGTGGTCGGGAGACGATGACGGTGACTGGGAGGCGGCGGCGCGACCTGCGCGTTGCTGTTGGGGCGTCGGCTATTGATGTTGCGTCGCCGGTGATTGCTGGTGCGGCGTCTCTGGTGGCGGTCAACTGGCGGGGCGGCTGAAGGAGCTAGGAGAAGGAGGCAGGCGGGGGTTGCGAATAGGGAGCAAGGGTCGAGGTAGCAGAGGTCGGGAAAGGAAAGAGAAGAGAGAAAAGGAAAAGAAGACGTACGGGAAGGGGCTGGTCGGGTTTTTTTTTTAATACAAATACACATATAAAATAAAATATTGAACATTTAAAAATTTTATTGGAAAATTTTATCTAAATTTTATTTAATAAAAATCATTTTTAAAAGGATCTGAAGGCTTTAAATTGATATACGAGCTATATAAAGAATTTTGGGAATGTTTTCGGAAAATTTACCAACAAACGTAAAAATTTATATTGCTTACGAAAATACATTATAAGACCCAGAAAAATTATTTAAAGGCATATAATAAAATATTTAAGTCAAATTCTAATAAACTGAGACTAATTTAAATAATTTCCGAAATCAATTTTCCGCAAACCAAAAAGCTTAAAACAGAAGAAAATTAGTTCCGGAAAGAAATTCATAAATAAACTCCAAAAATATTTTTAATTTAAAACTTCCCAAAAATATTAACAACTTTCGGAAACGAATAATTTAAAGTCGGAAATATTTTCTATGGATAAAATCATTAAAATAAATTTAACTGTTTAAATAGAAATTCTATAATTTAAATAATATATTTCGCTAACGAAATATAACTCCAAAATAAAGTCGTAATCACACGACAAAGTTATAATCGAGAACGAATCTAAAATATTAAAAATCAAAATACGATAAGGAAAGGGAATACATATTTTTAACCGAAAATCGAAATCATATGAATATAATAAAATCATGGTCGTGAACGAATTTATCTAGAATGGTCCGCAACGACAATAATTAATTAAATTCAAATATAAAGTCGAAATCGTCGATAAATCCATAAAACAAAACAAAATTAAAATAATTAAATGTTTACATCAAATTACGCTAATAAAATCATTAAGCTTAATAAAATTAGATTTCAAAAATACAGGCTATTACATTTTTTCCCTACATAACCGGTCCACCAGCTATAATAGTGGGGTTCCTGCACTCACATGGATTGATAAAGACTATGATGTGAATCGATTATATTTACTAGAGATATAAAGAATGAGTCTACCCGGACTATAGCCGGCCTTCATTATCTGTATTACTACATGTCGCTTATATAATTATGCCATGTATGCTATGTTATATGGCCTTAGCTGCATAGTTTCCTTACTCAGTATATAGCATACTGACCACCCGTTTCATGGGTGCTGCTCATTCTCAGGAGCAGAGGACCCACCTAAGTTTGTGCAGGTTAGAGATGATATCTTCAATGCCTACGACTCTTACGAGGCATCGGGCGGGGCTGAGAGTTGAGCCTAGAATTGGCCTGGGGACCGAGAGCGACATGGCCGGACTCTCCTTTTCATTTTGTTTTACCCTGTATCATTTTATTTTAGTTCTGTTCTATCATACGATACTTTATGTTCCTTGAGAACTTTGTCTATGTACCCCTTTCGCTTATAAACCTTTTTACGCGTACTCTGAATTTTATATTGTGAACGATTTAACTTCCTTATGAATTCTTGTTTTAAGTATTAGCTCTTATTTGATGATAATCATTTTTAGCCTTAGCACTTGGTACTGGAACGGTAGGAGTGAACCGGTCCGGTATTGAGTATGGCGGTAATATCCCTATAATTCACAGTTTTTTTATTTTGCTTCCGTTAATTCTTTCATTTAAAATGAAATTTTTCAGTAGTGAATTTTGGGGGTGTTACACACCATCCATGGGATCATTTCATTATGGACATTACTATAGCATTACTTAGAGCACTGCTATAATAGTAGTGGTAGATTAATTCTATAAGATGGCTCATTTCATTGCTTGTCATAAAATGGATTATGCATCTTATGTGATTGATCTTTTCATCAAGGAAATATTAAGGCGACAAGGTATACCAATATCAATTCTTTCGGATAAGGACACCAAGTTACTTAGTTATTTTTGGAAGACCTTGAGGAGACTAGTCGGTACTAACCTTATTTTTAGCACAACCTACCACCCATAAATGGATGGACAAACTCGGGTAACAAATAGAACCCTTAGGATGCTCATCCGAAGTTTGGTTCATAAATCATTAAGGGATTGGGACACTAAACTGAGTTTTGCTGAGTTTGCCTGTACCATATTACCAACCTACACCATCAACCACTCCCTATTCAAAGTAGTGTATGGAATAAACCCCATCACTCCCATCAACCTTTTACCCCTCCCTATAGAGGCTCACACCAACTCCAAGGCCAAAGAAAGAGCTAAAGCAATGAAAAGACTCCACGAACAAGTAAGGGAAAACTTGAGTATGCTCATGTCTTAGTGGAGGTAAATGTAAGCAAAAAACTACCTAATGAGGCAAAAGTGTACAATGACTATACCTCTTTTGTTCAAGAGGTCGTTCATGAGAATATTGTAACACCCCAAAATTTACAACTGAAAAATTTCATTTGCAGAGTTAAGTGCGGAAGCTACAACAATAAAAACAATGGGTGTTACCGCCACACTTGGTACAAGTCTAATTTCCTCTACCATTCTCATACAAAGTGCTAAGGCTAAAATCATTAATCTGCTTAAATTAATATCATGATTACAGAAATTAGGATAGAGAGAACAATAGATAAATACTGCTAATTAAAAACGATATTAGCAGTTTATGAAACTCGAGAGAGAAACTACAAGAGGACACGAGGGTCCAAATACAACCGAAAATAAGACAACAAAAGAAACACCGGATAGTCCTACGCTCCCAAATCCGAACTATCAGCATTTGGCTGAGCTCAGTGGTTGACCTGCAAAGTCCATTGCCCATTGAATATGTAGGGGCCCATGAAAATGAACCCTTCAGTACTACGGTACTAAGCAACCCTTTATACCAAACTAATATGATAAATCAGCATGGAACACATGTAAGGCATACAATTAACATGGTATAAAAATATATACATATACATACGATGATTGAGATACAATAATCACTTAGATGATCAATTTCCATCAAGGTCATGTACTACTCATTTTCATTCATCTGAAATAACTGAACTTATTAAAGAACATACTAGAGATACTATTGCTCTCTGATGTAATAATTAAAAACCCAACTTCAGCATAATTCACGTCTCAGTATAAATTCCAAACAATCACATACATCACAGGCATGTTCACAGGTATAATTTACTAAGATTCATATCATCCCAGGCATATGTACAGGTACAACATAATAAATCCATAACGTCACAGGTAAACTTACAGATACAACATAATAAGATCCATAATATCACAGGTATGCTCACAGACATAAAACCAACATAGGTAGGCACGAAGGCTGCTACCAAATCTATAGGTAGGCACGAAGGTTGCTACCAAAACCATAGAAAACCTCAGGTAGGCACGAAGGCTACTACCAAAAACATAGAAAACCTCAGGTAGGCATGAAGGCTACTACCGAACCACAGAATACCTCAGGTAGGCACGAAGGTTACTACCGAACCACAGAAAACCTCAAGTAGGCACGAAGGCTACTACCAAACCATAGGTAGGCACGAAGGCTGCTACCGAAACCACAGGTAGGCACGAAGGCTGCTACCAAATAATCCAATAATTCGATAATCATTATTTCTATCAAATCATATCATTTCTATTTTTATTTACTTTCTCGAGGGGAGATCAATCAACCCGAAGACACAAAGGTACTCCAGTCATACCGGTGCAACAAGGCAACACAGTATCCTACCGACTATCACTCCAAGGACGCAAAGGTACTCTGGTCGCACTGGTACACGAAGGTAACACAGTACCCTACTGACAAAGACACCTAATCCATAAGTATGCATACCCCATATTAGTCTGTAGAACGTAATAGAGTAAGATGTAGGGTCTGACTAGGGCACTAAGGCACACAAGCAAAAATCCATATCAACCATGGGCTAAACCACATCCTTAGGGTAGCCACCCCTAGGAGCCACCATTCCCGATCTCGAGGTCTTTCACTTTAAATATTAGTATTTTATTAAGGCGATTACGAAATTGCATATAATACTGATAAATCCAATTTCCATACTTAACCGTTCTTACTTATTTCCAATCATCCGAGACAATAATAATCAAGGTCAAGTTCAAATCCAACATTAAATTATACTAAGGCCATCCTAGGCTCAATTATTCACATCTGGATACTTTAGGCCAAAAAAGACAAAAATACCCTCAAGACCAACATTTCCAGATTACATCTATTTAAATACAAATTCCATTTTGATTTATTCATTTGCCATGAAAAGGTTAAAACACCATAAACAAATTATTTCTTACGTGATTTAAATTCTCATATATGTCAAATGACCATTTTACCCTTGTTCATAATGTTGCACATAAAATCCTTTTCCACACCTTTAATCCATCCAAACACACATACTCACATACTCAATAATAGCTAATACATATTATACATGATTTTCAAGACAAATACCATGATACACAAAAATGACTAAATTGCCCCTAGGGCACACTTCCATACTAATTAATCCATAATTATATCTAAGCATGCTCAACCTATTATTTTATACATAATTATCATACAAATTATTTTTTCCATCCTTAGAATCATTTTAATCATACTTTCATATCCGACATAATTTATATCAGATAACATGATCAATTATCTGTTTTCATAATAATAATAATTAACACATAATTATATCGAAATAAATCTTGCTTAACATATTTCATCCACCAAATAAATTATGCTGAACATATTTCATCCACCAAAAATCCTAATGTGCTATCACGCAATATTTATAATTTTAGTATGGTATAACGGTTACCTGAATTATAGGAAAAACGTAAAAATAGCGATATCCTACTAAATTTATCGGATCCCGCTAATCAACCTTTCGTACCTAAAAATAATACCGAAATTATCGAATTAATATCTATCAAGTAAAATAATAATTATAATATAAAAATATTTATTTTTTTTAAATTACTAAAATACCCTTACAATTAATATTAGTACCAAAAATTTCTTAAAACACCACGCAACTCACGCTGTATGCAGCATGAGTCACGCACGAAAGGAAGGGGATATGGCTGTTGGCTGGGCGAGAGGGTTGGCCGGGCAAGGCAAGAAAGAAAAGGGTGGCAGAGGTGGTGGTTGGTCGGCGGTTGCTAGGGCTGGCTGGCAGTTGCTGGTGGTGAAAGCATGTAGGGCGACGGGTGCCACATGCGGCTCGAAGGGGCAGAAAAAGGAAGGATGTAGGGGTTGCGAAGGTTGGGTGGTATGCTGGAGGCTGGTAGTGAGCGGTGGATACTGGGGTCGCGGTGGCAGTGTGTTTGGCGGTTGCGAAGTGGTGGAGGAGTGGCTGGGCTAAGTTGCGACGCGGTGGAAATGGCAGGGAGAAGGTGCATGCAGGGGGCTATTTGGCAATGGTTGGTGGCCGGGGCGTGGCGTTGGTGAAATGCCCCGAAAATTTCTAATTTTAAAGATTATATTTAAATAAGATTTAATAAAAAAATTTAATTTCATAAATTATTTTTACTAAAATAAAAGAAAATATATTAGGGCAAATTAATAAAGAATTTTATAAATATGTTGATTAGAGGAAATTTGGGTATTTTAACTAATTAAAGACTTTAAATTGGGAATTTATTTAAATAAATTATTTTATTTAAATTAACAATGAGAAAATAGTTCAAATTAATGTTAATTCTATAAATAATTTAATTTGAGAAAATTAGAGTTCTTTGATAATTAAAATGGAATTTATGAAAAATCCTTTAAAAATCCTATTTTAGCCTAAAAAGGGATTTAAATATTATTTTATTTAAATATTATTATTTTTAAATATCCTAAATATTCTGATTAATTTAATTGGCCCTAACCTAATTATTTTTCTTTCCCTTTTTCCTTTTTCTTTCTTCCTTTTTCTTCCTTTTTCTTTCTTTTTCCTTACATTCCCGAGCTAGGCCTGGCCGCGGCCCATCTTCCCATTTCTGCGGCCCGCTCCCGTTTCGTTCCTTTTCTTCCTTCAGCGCGGCTCAATCAAACGTCGCTCTTCATTTGTTATTCCACCAAAACGCCGCGTCTCATTTATTCTGCCACCCCTTGCGCCGGCCCGGTCTCCTCTTCCTTTTCTTTCTTTCTTATATGCGCCGAACCGCCCGGTCCAACCTCCCCCCATCTTCTTCTTCCTCTTCTCCCCCGACACCATAACTACAACCTCCCACCTCCCCCGAAAATGGCGCCGCCGGCCACATGTGTTGTGACCAGCCTTTCTCTGGCCCATTCTCTTCCCCTCGACGTACACTTCAATTTGAATTGCCCCACTCTCCTTTTCTTCCCCACATTTGCCCCCATTTCCCTCGGGAAGGTCGGGCAAAAATTTGAAATTTTTTCCACCCGATCAACTACATAACCAACCTATTTTCCCACCGACTTTGACCTTCTGGTAACCTCCAGCACTCGAGCCTACCCTCCACCACTATAAATACCCCTCATTTGGCCTAGTTTCAAGATTTCTTTCCCCGAAACCCTAAGCACCAGTCTGTGCACCACCGCCCCTTTAGACACGCTTTCCTCCACCGTTAGCCAACCTCGACACCGCCTCTGCCTCCCAAACTATTCCCTACAACTCCTTCTGGCTAACTAAACCATCTACATCCTTCTATTCTCCTTGCACGGGCGTCCATAACTATGCAAAGTTTGCTGCTCATCTCGCCATAATTTTTACCCCGAAACCTTAAACCACCGTCCACCACCACATCCGCCACTTCTTCCACCCTCTGAACCACCCAATATCTCCTCCTAAGTCTCCTCCACCGACCCATAAACTTATTTTATTTTTCTCCTTTCCCCTTCCCTCTTTTTCTTCATTTTCACCCCTCTTAGATCACTTTTTCGGCCACCTCCGGGAACCACTACCGGTGCCACCCATCCCCTCCAACTCAAGGTGAAACCCTAGACCTTTTCAACACTTCCTTTCGATTTATTGATAATTATTCTGCTTTTATCCTAATTTTTAATGTCAATTCAATTTTAATTATTATAATTATTATTATTATTATTATTATTATTATTATTATTATTATTATTATTATTATTATTATTATTATTATTATTATTATTATTATTATTATTATTATTATTATCAACTGTATCCTAATTGCTAAATTTTTTTGACAGGTTTGGGAGTATTCTTGAGTTAGATAAATTATTATTCTCGAATTTTGGTTATTTAATGGAATTATTACATGTTTAATAATATTATTAACAATATTAATAATATTATTATTAGTGTAATTATTTAATTAATATTGTAATTATTTTAGGAGGGGTAGAAACCTAAAATTTTAATTAAGTCTCGCACCTTTGCTTTTTATTACTATTATTAACATTATTAACATTATTACTAATTATATTATTATTATTATCTTTATTAACTTTTATATTATAAGTATATATATAATATTAATATCATTATTACATTTTCAAATAGTATTATTATTAAATGGGGTGGTTTTGAAAGCCACCTTGTAATTTTAAAATTTATGGTATTATTAATATTAATATTCTACTAATAAGAGTATTATTAATAATGTTTTACTTTTATTATTATTATTATTACTATTACTAATACTATTTTGGTGAAGGGTAGAAACACTTATATCACCACCATTTTCGAATGGAAATAGTAATTTATCAGTATTTTTAAGTAATATTTTGTATAGTTAATTATTGTGTAATATTGTTTTAATTAAAAAACCAAATCTTAGAATAAGTTAGAGAATAATAAAGTTTTATAAGGGAGCCTAATTCTAGTATACTTTTATATAATAGATGAACCCAGTGAAATCCCTCAAGTGAAATAGGAGCGTGCACCAAGACCGGTGTCATTTTAGGTAAGGGTTTACTAAGGCCATTTGTGTGTTTATATGCATTATGTGCTTCATATGCCATGTATTCTATGTTTATTATTATTAATTATTTCGTATGTGGCATGATTATAGAGTTGGAGTATGTTGGTGTGAATAAACTATGGCATGAGAATTAAGTGTATGTTTATGTTATTATTGTATGATATGACCTTAAGACATGCATGATAGGGTTGTAAAATCATGATGGGAAGTGTAACAATATGGTGTTAGGGTTTTACATGGAAGGGCATGGTGTTAGGGTTTTGCATGAAATGACATGGTGTTTGGGTTTGCATGAAAGCATGTCTACATGGAGTTAGGGTTGCTTATGAATTAGGGTTCGCATGGAAGTGTGGTATACGTGGAGCTAGGGTTTGCATATGAATTAGGGTTGCATGGAAGTATGGTCTACGTGAAGCTAGGGTTGGCATATGAATTAAGGTTTGCATGGGAGTGTAGTATATGTGGAGCTAGAGTTTGCATACGAATCAGGGTTTGCATGGAAGTGTGGTCTACGTGAAGCTAGGGCCTGCATGTGAATTTGGGTTACATGGAAGCATGTTACGTGGAGTTAGAGTTTGCATGGGAGATAGGGTTTGCATGGAAGCGTGGGTCACATGGAGCTAGGGTTTGTATGGGAACTAGGGTTTGCATGAGAGTGTGGTTTACGTGGAGTTAGGGTTTGCATGGTAGCTAAGGTTTGCATGGAAGCGTGGGTCACGTGGAGCTAGGGTTTGTATGGGAACTAGGGTTTGCATGAGAGCATGGTTTACGTGGAGTTAGGGTTTGCATGGTAGATAAGGTTTGTAGGGATATTAGGGTATGTCATGATTAAGTATGGTGGGATGATTAACTAGGGTTGAAGTGGTTAACTTGAGTTGAGGAGTAAGTATGGTACGAACCTGATTTACATGTCTTGAAATGAACGTCTGAATAAGATACATAAAATATTAAAAATGTAAAGTGGAAGATGTTGAGTCGGGCCCAGACCGATCCACCGGCTAAAATAGTGGCAGGGAATATTTCCCTCGCAATCGATCCACCGGCTATAATAGTGGCAGGGTATGTACCCTCGCGACCGATCCACAGGCTATAATAGTGGGGGATCCCGAGCTCAACAAACCAAACTATATATGTTGTTAAGATGTGGGAAGACACTAATTACTTACAGTGGAACACCGTACGAGAAAGGGGCCAAACCGATCCACCGGCATATAATAGTGGCAGGGTATGTTACCCTCGCGACCGATCTACCGGCTAAAATAGTGGTAGGGCATGTGCCCTCGCGACCAATCCACCGGCTAAAATAGTGGGGTTCCCGTACTCATATGGATTTGATAAAGAGCATGATGTGAAAATATCTCGATAAAAGATCGATGAAGTAATTAATCTAAACTGTATTGGATCTTGGCACTTTTACCTGATCGTTCATTTGCCTTTACGTATTGTGTTGGTGTTTATGCCCTATTATTAGTCTGCATGGATCATATGCTGATATCTCGGCCTTAGTACTTGGTTACCTTACTCAGTACGTAGCGTATTAATCACCCGTTTCATGGGTGTTGCTCATTCCCACGAGCAGAAGGCCAGTCTGATCTATTGCAGGTAGGAGATACCTACTTTGATGCTATCGATGTCTATGGGACATTAGGAGGGGCAGAGTGATAGCTGGGCTGGATCAATCTCTAGAGCGGCGTGATTTTTTTCCTTTTTTTAAATTTATGACTCATGTTACTTTTATTATGTTTGAATTGATGAAACAATTTTATTAATGTTGTTAGTTATTATCTAGAAAATAATAGTTGGTATTTCGAATTATGTAAGACTTGCGCGTACTCTGATTCTCGTTTTTATAAATTTGGATTTGTATGGTATTATTAATAGTGTTTTCTTAGCCTTAGCACTTGGTACCAGAACGGTAGGAATGAATCGGGCTGGTACTAAGTGTGGTGGTAACATCCCCAGAATTCACGGGTTTTGAATTAAGTATTTTAATTACTTCTGTTTTTTTTTTAAAGTGAAATTTGGGGTGTTACAGTTGGTGTTGCTCAGGAGGCTACGCTGGATGATAGTGGTGGTCGAAGGCTGCCTCGACGGGGAGTGTTGCTAGGGCGGACGAAAATGGAGGGGAGAAAGGAGTAGGAGTTGCTGGGTGTAGGAGGGTTGTTAGCTGTGGGATGGAGGAAGTTGGGCAACGACTGCGCAGGAATAAGAGGAAGAAAGGGAGAAGGGGCTGGTCGATGGCTGCATGGTTGATGTGGGCTGGTGCTGCGGATCGAAGGCGGGAGAAAGGGGCATAGGGACTACGAGGGAGATGTAGGGTGTGGTGGTGCTGGGAAAGTCGGCCAAAATAATAGAGGGAGGGAAGGTCTGTTTGGTTGGGCAGAGGGTTGTGTGTTGTTTGGTGTTGCGTGTGTATATGCAGAGAAGGGAGGGTTGGTTGGTGGTTGGTGTTGTGTGCGTGTATATATGTATAAATGCAAGAGAGAGGACTTGTGTGGGTAGGAAGGAATCGAACAAAAAGAGAGGGGAGGAGGGGTGTTGTTTGGTTGGGTTTAGCCAAAAGAATTTTGAGGGGGGGCTGCTGTGAGGTGTTGTGTCGTGTGCGTGTGTACATGTGTATAAGTGTGCAGAGTGTGTAAGTATGTAGCATGGATATGTGTGTATAAATGCAGACTTGAGACGTGCATATGTATACAAGGCTTAGGGGATGGATTTGTCAGAAAATGAGGGAGACAGATAAATATCCGGGGGAGATATTTGAGTTACGATAGAGGGTAGAGTACGAGATAAAATAATACGACAGGGTAAAAGATTATTTATTTAGTTTTATATTTAATTTAGATAGGTTAACGTATCGGGTATAAAAATAGTTCGAGAAAAATTATCCGAATTATGATAGGTTTTAAAAATAATCAGAAAGAGTAAAATAATCAAAAATAATTCTTAGGAAATTATTTTTAGATTACGGATTAAAAGATTATAAATAAAATAATTTAAAATAAGATTTACGGGTATAACTAAAATTAAATTAAATAATCCAATTTCTATTAAAATTTTAACCTGATTAAATTTATAATTAAATTGTTGAAATAATACGAAAAATAATAACATTTTTAAAATTAAACCTCCTAAAATAATAATTATAATTAATTATACGATTATAAATTTATAATTATGGTTTTGAAAAATGAGGTATTACAAATATTCCTGGCTATTGTAGGGATTTCAATATGATTGGTCACCAAGCAGGTGCTTGTAAGGCACAAAAAAAGGTATGGGTACTAAAATAGACCAAATGTGATATCATCCAACCATCTGAATAAGGGCCTAAACATGGGGAAGGTAAAACCAGTAATCAAGCAGTTGAGAAGCAAAGTGATGAGCATTCAGAGAAAGAAATCAGTGCAAGTGAGATACAAGATCTTAAAATAATAGTAGATGGCCCCAAGGTAATTAATTCTCTAATAGAGCAAGATGCAACATACCTAATGCTGAGCATAAACTCAAATACGTTGGGAGCTCACATAAGCCAAACTCTAGAAGCAAGTACTATGGTACAAGCAATGACAACAAATGCAGAAGATACAATTTTGAAGGGAAAAGGCGGTGAGGAGAAGTTGGTTATTCCAAGTCACTTAACACCTTTACCAGTACCCCATAATAGGAAAGAACCACCATTCTAGCTAGATTACTACAAATCTACTATAAGAGGTTGGTTAAGTAACTGAGAAGTAGTAGTGTACCCAGTTCACTCAAGAAGAGGTCACAAACCCCTAATAAACCCCTATGATGGTGCTTATTTGGAATATAAGGGGATGCAACCTCCCTATTAAATAGAAGGGGTTGCAAAGGATGGTTAGGAAGTATAAATGTGATATTATAGGCTTATTAGAGACCAAGTTGGATGAGGAAAAACTTATTAGTATGCTACATGCATGTCTTAAAGGATAAAAATCCTCGAAAAACTATGCCAATTGCCCTCACGGGAATATAATTGTTATATGGAATGAGAAAAGGGTGCATGTATAACCTCTAGAAATTTGTCAACAGGTTGTTAATATTTGGTTCCAACTTAAAACTAACTGTAACCAATTCATGCTTGGTGTATGCTATGGGTTCTATACTGTTACAGACAAGAGAGGTTTATGGGCCAATTTAACTAAGTTTGCTAGATTGTATTCGATGCCATGGATTGCAATGGGAGACTTCAATTATGATTTGAATAAAAAGGATGAACAGGGTTCTAGGGAAGTGACAAAGTATGAAATAGCTGATTTCAGGAATTGTTGCTTGGCCATTGGATTTGCAGATGTGCCCTCGGTTGGCTGCTCTTATACCTTTGCACATGCTAGGATGAAGAGTAATATTGGTAGAGTGATGATGAACTTAGTAGTAGGTGAACTTCATGCCATCATCCTAACCGCATTCCTTGCCCTAGGTCCTTACTCTAACCATTCTCCATCTCGCATCCAACCAATAAAGGAGTCCAATAAGAACCAACCTTTCAAATTCTTTAATATGTGGGTGGATCACCCTGAGGTTGTTGCTACTGTTGATGAAACATGGAAGTTCAAAGGATGGGGTATAACTCAGTATAGATTATGTAAAATGTTGACTAAAATGAAGAAACCTCTGAAATTGCTGAGTCAACTCCACTTTCATATCATTACTAGGCCAGCTGAAGTAGATTTGAAGCCACAAAAGGCTCAAGAAGTAACTTTGTAGAAGGGGGTATCAGATAATGTTAAATTGGGGAGTTAAGGAAGTAATCCATACATCTCAAAAAAACAAATATGAATTTTTTTGCCACAAAAAGCCAAGAATTAGTTCCTTTCCTAAACTGATAAGGTAACTGAGTTCTTCCACACACTAGTGAAGTCCAATCACAGAAGAACTTCATCTCCTAGCTTGAGAAACATGATGGCACATTAACTCAAAAAGAAATACAATTAGAAGATGCATTCATAGATTATGATAAGAGTATTTTAGGGACAAAGAGACAACATCAGGAGGTTGATGACACCACTTTTTAGTAGGGAAGGAGGGTGAACCATTCTGATAGTGCCAAATTAGCTACACTAGTAACCCCTAGAAAGTTGAAGGAAGAGTTACAGTTTATAGGGGACGAAAAAGCTTTGGGATTGGAGGATTATCCTCTAAATTCTTCAAAGTTTCATGGGATATAATAAATAATGATGTGATGGCAGCAACGAAATAATTCTTCACTAATGGAAAAGTGTTGAAGCAACTTAACCACACCCTCATATCACTCATACCAAAGAAGGCACATGCTACAAATGTCTCTAACTATATGCCTACTTTTTACTACAATGTAGTGTTTAAAGTCATCATGAAGATCCTTGCCAATAGACCGAGTGGATGTTTGACCACTATTATAAACAACACACAGAGAGAATTTGTTCAGGGAAGGATAATGGTTGAGAATATAATTCTAAACCAGGAGCTCATGAAATAATGTAATAGGAAGAGAATATCTCCGAAATGCATGATGAAGATTGATTTGAGAAAAGGTTACGATACAGTAGATTGGAAGTTCCTCAAGGCTGTTATGGTGGGATTAAGATTTCCTCCAAAATTCATTCAATGGACAATGGCTTGTGTTACTACAACCTCATTCTCCTTGGTCATAAATGGTAATGTCTATGGTTTCTTTCAAAGGCAACAAGGGTTAAGGCAAGGGGACCCAATGTCACCTTACTTGTTTGTGTTGTGCTTGGAGTTTTTGAGTAGACTTCTTAGAAAGAATGCTCACAACTTATAATTTTCTTATCACTCAAGATGAAAAAGGTTAAGAATCACCCACCTAGATTTTGCTGATGATTTAATGATGATTTTTAAGGGATATACAGACTCGGTGCAAGTGTTGATGTATTTATTAAAGGAGTTTAGTACCTATGATAGTTTGCACATGAACTATGAAAAATTAGAGCTGTACCTAACAGGTGTAAAGCCAACTAACATTTTTTTTATTGAGATAAGTAATATGCCTCTCAGAAAATTACCTTTCAAGTATCTAGGGGTCTCTCTCAGGCCCACCAGATTGAAGGTAATTGGCTACAATACTTTTAATTCAACCATTGCCAATGCAGTAGGAATATGGAACAACAAGGGCCTCTCTTATGTGGTGAAAATCGAACTAGTCAGATTTGTGGTGTAAGGAATAGCTTTTTTTAGCTCAATATTTTTGATTTTCCTTAGATGGTTATTAGGAAAATCCTAAGCCAATGAAAAGGCTTTGTTTGGGGTGGAAAACAACTACTCATTGGGCGGGATGATATGTGCTTACCAAAAGCATGAAGGAGGATGTAGTATAAAGCAACTCAAGACCTGTAATGTTGCATTGATGAGCAAATACCTTTAGCATATACAGAGCGAGAAAGACTTGTTGTGGACAAAATGGATACACCAAGTGTACCTATAGAAGTGTGATATCTAGTCTTTTGTACCTGGTCAAGGTATATCTTTCCTAATGAAGTCAATATGCAAGATCATGGATATGATGATTAGTAAATTGGGTACAGTGGAAACTACTACAGATATGCTTACTTGTTGTGTATACTAGTCCACTTATTCTATGGGCAGGCTAGTGAAACCCATGCCACTTGTTTTTCCAATGCCAAGTCACTCATGGTATATGGACATGAGTCAGAAAATGGTTAGGGATTGAAAGAGGTTGCACCACTCTAGAAAGAACCATGAGGGGCATGAGAAAATGTAAGACAATGACTCCACACCACAAACAATCCAGGATGCTAGCTCTTGTTGTAATTGTATACCATGTTTGGAAGGCTATGAATTTTGCTTATTTTGAAGATATAACTGCTAATATTGATGCGACAATGATGAAAATTAAATTCGATATGTACATGGTTTTGAACTACAGAAAAAATAAGCCCCACTAGACTTCTAATAGTAATCTTTTGCTTTCTCATTTTTTTCCATTTGTTTGATGGATGGTCGAGAAGGATGTTACCTTATCTTGGTTAGTTCTTTGGGTACCCTTGATTGCTTCAGGTTGTATATAACATAGGTATTCCTGGTACTTTTGTACATACATATGGTTCATAAATATAAATCAGATTTTTACCTTTGATAAAAAAAATAACAAGGGAAAAAGTTGAAAGGGTAAATGAGCTCAACCAAGCAACGTCAAATAAACACTACAAGCAAAACCCATACAAACTAGGGGACATAATGTGGCTTTGTATAAGGAAAGAGAGATTCCCCACACAAAGAAAGAACAAGTTAATACTAAGAAGTGAGGGACCATACAAAATACTTGATAAAATTGGGGATAACGCCTACAAAATAGAGATACCACCAAAGATAAGAAATATTTCAAACACTTTTAATGGGGGAGATCTATTTCCCTACTTATGTGATGAACCTTTTGAAAATATGGATAACCCTTCTCAAAAGGGAGATGATGATATAAGAGCATCACTTTTCCAAAATAATAACCTAGCTATTGATATTCTAAAACATGTAGGAAACAAAAACCTTCTTATTTGGGAAAATTAATAGCTAACTTCACCACCATTTTTTTTGTCGTCAACACTAGACATGTCCATAGCAATGCAAGATAGCAATATACCCACCCATCCATCACTTTTTTTGCATCCATTTGTAGCTTATATCCCATCCCATTCCAACTCCCACCCACTGCCTAGCCACGCAAGGAGCACCTTAGCTACCTACCATATGCAACTATTAGATTGGCCACCTGTGAATGTTGACAAACCAACACAAAAGATAAAGGCAGACTGTCCTTTTTGGCAGGTTTGAATTGGGAAGACTTTGTAGAAAATCTCTGAAATTTCCTTCTCTTTTGTACTTGTTAAAATTAGCTTTGTAAGTGCTACAACCCTATATTTACTTTTAATGATGTTCTAGCTTAAGTAATAGCTTCTTGATTGTACTCCATATCTAAATCATATTTAGAAGGCATGGGGGATGGGGGTAAACGCATGACATCATATGTGTGTGTGGTGGGGGTGAATTTTGTGCCGGTTAGCTTCAAACTAGATAAGTTAGTTTTGTTAGACAACTAGTTAGCATGTACTCTAACAAAACTTCAACCATAGTTTGTCCCTTCTGGTTAAGATATAACCAAAATTGCTAACAAACTCTATAAGTGTTAGAACTTCAAAAAATAGATGACAATTTTGGCTATTATCTCATTTCGTGCCCTCCTTTGGCTGAGTATCCCTTCTTCTCTTCTAGTGCATGAAGTGAAGATTCAACTCTCTAATACTGTGTGTTTTATCCTAAGTGTTCATACCTCAGGTGGTACTATCAAGTATGAGGTCCCAAGAGTTAATTAGGATCTTATTATTCTCCTCCTACTCTCAACCCTCATTCTCCTTATTTTATTTTTGTAGTGGCAGCCCACAACCAAGCCTAAGGTTGACCGAATTTATATTAGCTCATGAATTAATAAATCACCTCCAAAGCATAATGGCTAATGAAATCACATCTAAGTCATAATGGGTAAAGAAAATACATCCAAAGAACAATGGATAAGGAAGATACAGCTAAAACACAATGGATAAAGAAAACACAAATGCACGTGACACTAATGGTTAAGACACCCACAAAACCACTAAGGATACTCAAATCTTAAGTATCAATACCCCTTATAGGGCCCATATGTCACCTAAAAAGTAGAAAGGGGAGTAGCTTCCGACTCATTTCCGGTGTAACACATACGGAAGAACAAGGAAGATACCTAATACATAGCCCTACCTTATATGCCATACTAAGGCTTCATAAGGTGGACTAAACCACCACCCAACTCACTACAAATATTCATCAGAACTAAAATAATATGGATTAAAACCACTAGTTAACCCATAGTTAGCACAAATTATCTTTATCTCATTTTTTCACTTACCAATTGAATTACTCAAAGTCTCATATATATTAAATTATTTAACCTCAAATTGAGGTTGTACACCACTTTCTAAATATTTTCTTTTCACAAGAAGCATTAATTATAGTGATGGGAAACATCAAATTATGCTAAGAATCAATATAACAAAAGTCAAAAATTTCTAACTACCATATTTTACTATTTACAAGTGATTACTATTCATATTAATTGCTATTCACATTAGGTTACTATTCTAAAACATAAGGTTAATGGTTAATGGTCAATGTTCAACTATTAACCCCTAAGATATTCTAATTAAGAATTTAGAAAAGCTTATCATATTAACCATAGTCCCAATAATTATCATATTTCATGAAAAATTCAATCTAAGCATAATTAATTCATATATAACACATTAGAATTCACAAATCAACGTCATAGATCAAATTTAAAGTAAAAGGACAACTTTGCTCTTAAAGGCCTAAAAACATAAAAAACTCATACATCACACCCTAAGTAAGATAGAAGCATGAAAATTTACATACTTATCAAAAATCACATGAAGATCATGATATAACCCTAAAATTTTAGAAAGAATGTGGCATAAAAGTTTTTTTTATTATTACTAAAATACTCCTAAATATGTTAATAGATTAAATTTAGCCAAACAAAGCCTAAACATATTTGAACCTAAACGTTTTATATTAAATTTTTCCTAAAGCGCCTAAAAAATATAATGGAAGTAATATATTTTTCTTTTATAAAATATATCACATGATTAAGGCCAAGGTTGAATGACACCAAGAAAATGACAATATAGATGTTCAATTTACTTGTGTTATTCTAGAAGGTGCATATATACTATTTTATCTTATATACAACTATACCTAATATGCGTATCATATAATTTTATTTATAAGAATACAAATTTAACAAAGAAAAATTTATGCAAATTTATTAATAATATATTTTATAAAAACATGTATTACTATTTCAAGAGAATCCACATACTTAGAAAGTGTATTATTATTATAAAATGTGTGCATTCTAATATAAAATATGTGTATTATTTTTAGGATTTGTAGTCTTATTTAGACGCGTATTTATATATTTTAAAATGTATATTTATATTCAGTAAGATGTGAATATATATATATATATATATATATATATATATATATATATATATATATAAGATATGTACTTATGTGTGTTCTATAAGATGTGTGTTAACTATATTTTAAGACATGTATATATATTATGCAAGATATATACTATATATATTCTATACTATGTGTATTTATATTTTGAAAGAAGTATATTTATTTGGAAAATATAGGTAATTTATACCATGCAATCCTTCACACAGTGACCATGGTGTGAATTGTGATGTCATGCAGGCACCAACATAATTTTTTAAAACTAAACTATATTTAATTAGGATTATAAAAAAAGAATCATAATGTTCTAGAGATTTTTTCTTTACAAATAAATATCCATGTTGATATACTTTTGATAAAAAAAATATGGTGAATTATTAGTATAATCACGGTGAAATATTATGAAATATATTTTGAGTAAAATAATTGAGTGATTTTAGTAGAGTAGTAGTAAAATATATGTGTGTGATAATGGCGAAAGATTAGTTTTAGCATGATAATGATGAAATTCTAGTAGGATAACAAATAAAGACATTTTCAATGGTGAAATATGAGTATAAAAATAATGAAAGATAATTATAAAAATAGTGAAATATATGTAGTCATGGTGATTAATTGCAAAAATAGTATTGAAATTTAGTAATTTTAGTAGATTAATGACAAAAAATATGTAAAACAATTGTGAATGATAAGTATAAAATTGATGAAAGATAACTTAGCTATAGAGAAAAATCAATTCAATCATGATGAAAGATTAGTTTGCGTATGAAATATTGATCATATTATATGATGAAAATAAATTCAATACTAGCGGAATATTAATTTAGTTATGATGAAAGAATAGCTCACCATTTGTGAATAATCATTTCAGTTATGATGATAAATCAATTTATGTATAGTGAAATATTAATTATATTCTATGATAAAGGATAAGCACAACTCTAACGAAAGATGAGTTTATGTATGGTAAAATATCATTCTATATATGGTGAAAATTCATTTTAAATATGACTAAACAAGAATGATGAAATATAGGCATGATAACGGTGAAAGATATATATAAATTATTTTATTAAATCTAAAATATATCAATAGGGGCATATATTTGTTACAAAAATAGTAATATAAAGAGCATTATGATATATATATATATATATATATATATATATATATATTTTAATAATCCTAGTTAAAGATGTTGTATTTTTTTTTCAGAAAAAAATATGTTGTTATGATGATGTCAACGGGCTTCATAGTGGTGATGGGTGATAATTACTCTGTAACCAGTTAAACCCTCCTCGTGGTCAAACAACTACTACAAAGTGAAAATAATGGGTGTGGTGGACACATGTAAATAAGGTAAAGTTTTTTTTAAATGGTTTATCTTTCATTTAAATATTAATAAATAAATACAATAATAATACCAAATTGTTGTTGATATTTTTTTTCTTTCTATAAATAAAGATCCTTATTGATATACTTTCGGTATAAAAAATTTACGGTGAACTATAAATACAATAATGGTGATATATGGTGAAATGAAACATCAACGGTAACAATGTCGAAACAATGGTAATAATAATGATGAACTATTAATATTAGTAATTATAATAATAATTAATGATGAAATATGAAGACAATTATGATAAAATACAAACTCAATTATGGTAAAATATAAAAATAACAATGATAAAATGTATAAGTAACAACACTAAAACATGATAAATTAATTATTTCAAAAATTATAACTAGTAGCGATGAAATATGGTAACAAAAACCGTGAAACACGAAAACAATAAAAGTGAAACATATATGTAACTATGGTAAAATATAAAAAAATAACTTTATTAGGAAGTATCATAAGTAATACTCGTAACATTTTATAGGAACCATAGTAAAATATTAAGACATTTATGGTAAAATATGTAGATAATCTTGGTAAAATATAAACTAAATAATGATGAAACACGAAACAATAGTGTCGAAACATGAGTATAATAATGGTGAAATGCAAATATTGTGAATATGAGCTTAATTAAGGTAAAACAAACGAAATACATTAGTGAAAGTAAGGAAACATTAGATATAGTGAAAGACATAAATAAAAGTTGTGGAGATATATGAATACAATAATGATAAATATGATAATAATGGCGGTGAAGCAAAATATACAATAAAGGATAAGATAATATTTTGCATTGTAATTTTATATTCGTCGAAAATATATGAATATAAGTATCTACATATAAAATTTAAACAAATAAAAAAATTAATCTTATTTACACTACCTTCGGATACCTTTCTTCTAAAAAATTATTTATTTATTTATAAAAATACCACCAATTACACTATTTCCTAAGTGGGGGATGGGGGTAACCGATTTTATAATATATATATTGAAAATATAATTTGCTTTTATAGAATGTATATATTTGTATTTTTAATGACGTAAGAGTTATAAATAGCAGGAATCTCTCCCAAACTAACAGACAAGCATCGTTGTTTCATATTACAAGTTTTGCAATTGAGATCTATCCCATATATTGAATTACACAAGACTTACCTAAAACAAGTAATCAATAATATATAAGATAAAATAACATCATATACACCTTAGTTGCAGCAGCAGGATGCAATTTGCCCCTATAAATTTATGTTTTTAATATTTTTTTTCATTTTTAACAGCTTACCTTAATTCAAATACTATATTTCTTATACAAATTAAATGAAACTTTGTTTTTTATTATTCTATTCATTCCGAACGAAACGAGTGGTGAAATAAAGCATCTCGCACAAGACAAACCCTCGCATCTTGAGTGTTGTCACTTTTCATAGTTTCACTCCCCTTACAATCGTCGCTGTTTCGTCGGCACTCTTTCCTTTTATTGAATTCAGCCCGCGCGTACACGTCAGAGAAAACGATGGAGAAAATGGAGTACGATGGTGGCGGTGTCGACGGGGAAGTGAATGGAGAGACAACAGCGAACTGCTTAAGCAGCTTTGTGGACGACGGCACAGTAGAATCTCACCGCTACTATTTAGCGCGGCGAACAGTTCTGGAGATGCTCAAGGATAGAGGTTATGCCATTCCGAACTCGGAAATTGAACTTTCTCTTGAGGAATTTAGATCAATGTATGGACCTTTGCCTGATCCAGAGCGCCTTCGAGTCACTGCTGGACTCCGTTCCGACCCTTCGAAAAAGGTGAGTAAACCCACCTCTCTCGGGCTGGATTCTTCCCTTTCTCTTAAGCTCCGATGGATTCATTTTCCGTTACTCTTTAATTTATTTGAAATGGAGTATTATGACGTCCATCCTGCATTTGCTAGTGTTTGTGGGCTTTTATTTATTTATTTATTTTATGAGATTTTGCTATGTATGTGCCATGTAGTATTGGGCTACGGTCTTACTGTTGCCTGATCGTTTCTAACTATTTTTGTTTCGTGCAGTTGATTCTGTGGAACTTTTATGTGGTTGCTGCATCGTCTAATTTTTGTTTTTAAGTTTTAAGGATTGCAGGTGCCTCTTTACCTCTTTCTGTTTTGGTGCTAATTTGAAGTGTAATGCATGTCGACAGTGAGCCGGCATGGTGTCATGGTTTTGTTGGTTTGTTGTGTTATAACTTATAAACTTATTATAGAAAGAAAGGGGCGGGAGAGGCGATCTTGCTATTATCGAAGACTTGCATGTGTTAGCTATAATTATTGGTCATATTTCATCAGCACTGATGTTATTGTTTAAGCTTCTTGGTAGCATAGAATCTTGATCGTAGCAGTCTAGCCTGTTGTGAGGTTATAAATGGTGTAGCTATTTATCTCAAAGTGGTTAGAATCAAGAGAAGAGATTGAGTGGATAAACTCACGGGTCTAAAACCCCTTTGGGAATATTTTTTGGACACAAAAAGCATCTCAGGGCGTGTTTGGATGGTATTGGATCATTTTGCTCCAGTATTTATTAAGCTAGAGAGCAAGCTGGTGAAAGATTATTATGAACTCTAGTTGTAGGGGCAGATTTTTCTGTTTCAGAAATCATGAATGGAAGCTTCCGTTCTCCAGGACCGTAGTACATGGTTTATTTATCTACTGTCTAGTGTCGAAGGAAAAGTATAGTACAACAGCTAAAGAATGAAGATGGTAATTGGATTACAGATTCAGTGGCTTTAAGGGGATGGTTGCTGAGCACTTTCGTAACCTCTTTGATTAGACTGAGGGTTGTACACAGTTGGAGGTTAACTCTGTCAGCTTCCTACCTTTGTCGATGGAAGAGGTGAATCTGCTCGGATGCTTGGTGAGCATAGAGGAAGTGTGGTAGGCAGTTTTCAGTATGAAGGCATTTAAGAGCCCCGGGAATGATGGTTTTCAACCTATCTTCTTCCAGAAATTTTGGAATTTGGTTGCTTTGATGTTCATTCTTTAGTTGACAATGCTTTTTCCTAGGTATATTTTGATCTAGTGCTAAATGAAACCTTATTCTCATTCCGAAGGTAGATCACCTTACTACCATTTATTACTTTAGACCCATTAGTCTATGTAATGTGTGGTCGGTTATCATGATGGTCCTCTCGTAGAGATTGAGACCTATCTTGCAACACATTGTTCTTCAGAACACATTAGGGACAATCTGATAATTGCCTAGGAGATTATGTATAAGATGAGCAAGGCGAAGGGTAATAGCGGTTATATGGCTTTGAATGTGGACCTAGAGAAAGCTTATGACCGCTTATCGTGGGCCTTTATTCGAAATACACTCGAAGTTGTGGGCTTGCCTATTGATATGATTCGCTTGATTATGGCTTGTATTACTACCTCATCCTTTCGAGTTATTTGAACTCTAAGGTCAGCAATGCTCTTTTCCCACCTTATGATATCAAACAAGGCAATTCTGTTTCTCCTTATTTTTTTATTTTATGTATGGAGAGGTCGTCTCACCGGATTCTACGTGAGGTTAGCTTGAGTAAGTGACAACCCCTTTCGGTGTCCTAAGGCGGTACCAAGATTTCATACTTGTTCTTCGCGGTCGGTTTCTTATTATTTGCTCGTAGTTCTGTTGCCTAGATTTGGGTTGCCATGGATATCTTGGACACATTCAGTCAAGCCTCAAACCAAAAGGTTAAGTTAGCCCGGGGAAGTCATCAGTTATTTTTAAGGAATGTCCCACATCATCTCGCCAGAGAGACTACCTCTATTGCGGCAATCCCTTAGACTCATTCTCTAGGTAGATACTTGGGAGTACATATGTGCGATGGGAGGATTTCTGAAGTTCTTTTCTCATAGGTGATCGAGAGAGCTCAGAAACACATGTTTTCCTAGCAACGATGTCTTTTCTCTCTTGTGGGACATGCCACCTTGATACAATCGCTGTCTTTTGCCGTACAAGTTTATAACATGCAAATGTATATGTTCCCTGAAACTATTACATCTTTGCTTAATCCGTTGAATAGGTCCTTCCTTTGGGGTGATTGTACGCATACACGTAAGGCTTATCTCCTATGCTGGTCTAAGATGTGTTTGCCTAGAGAGAGTGGCAACCTGGGTATTAGAGATGATTAGAGTATGAACTAGGCCATTTTTGCTAAACTTGCTTGGGACCTACTGAAGAATAAAACGAAACTTTGGGTGCATATTATGAGGATAAGTACCTACATTCATAATCTCTATTGGAATCCCCTAGACCAAAGAGCTACTCTGCCTCTGTGGAGTCAAATCTGGAAGGGCAGACACTCCGCAAGGGTATTCTCTTTATAGTTTGCAAAGGAAGGGTAGTGAAATTTTGATTGGATTAGTGGATAGGGGATGACCCTCTTATCAAGCACGTTATTGTAGATGTTCTGCTGGACAAACTTATGTCTCCCCTTGCTTAGTATATTCACCCCAATGGTGGCTGGGATTGGGACTGTTTTGCTTATCATTGACCTTTGCATAGTGAGCACATGGGTTGATAGAGAAGCAAATAATGTGGATTTTCCAACCGGGGCTTCTTTGGGGACCACTCTTTCTCAGTGAGGTCCACCAAAGAGTGCGTTCTTTCTTGAGGCCAGCCTATGACATGTTGAATGATCATTCATTTGGCTCCCTCCCAGCCTTGCGGTGGCGCCACCTTTGGAAGTTAAAGGTCCACCAAACAGTGTGTTCTTTCTTGTGGCTGGTGTTGCATGAGTGTTTGTTGACAAATGCCGAAAGTGTTCGGTGTGGGATTGCTGAAGACTCGACGTGCGATGCTTGTGGGAGTACTAAGGACTTGCTGCATGTGTTGCAGGATTGTCGTGAGAGTAGCATGTTCTAGCGACGGTTGGTTCCAAGCTAGGATCAATCTAAATTTTCCACAGGTTAGCTCCAAGAGTGGGTTGCCCAAAATTTCACCCAGCAACGGGTATGTGGTGATGGTGAAACTCCTTGGGCGGTGGTTTTTGCCATTGTTGTGTGGAAGCTATGGCAAGTTAGAAGCAGGAGGGTGTTTGTTGGTGAAAATATTCTCAGCAAGGCACTTGCTAGATAGACACATTGCATTATTAGCCAGGGATGAGTATGCAACATGTATGGAAATTAAAATGCTCCAATCTCCTGACCTTGTGCTACCTTGGAAAGATGTGGGCTGGCAGGAACCTCCTGCACGCTTTATTAAAATCAATTTAGATGGAAGTGCTGTGGGTAATCTGGCAGTTTAGCTCAAGTGGGATAGCCAGAGATCACTTGGGTCGGTGGCTATTCAGGTTTTCGGCAAACGTTGGTTTTAGCTTGATCTTGGTAGCTGAGCTTTCGGGACAGGGGATACAGATGTGTTTTGGTATCTAGTGACTCATTGGTGGCAGTGCGTTTGATGATGGATCGGAACCCTCCTATATATGTGAACTTGATTTATGCCTGCAAAGACCTGGTACGTAATTTTTGGGCCTGTCAGATTGTGCATGACTTCAGAGAATTTAATTTGGCAGATGGTTTAGCCCATGTGGGGCACTCTGTGGATTTTGGTGCTCATTATTTCGAGCGTTCCTGCTAGAAGTTTGAGATTTATTGTTTTTTGATCGTGTCAGAGGTGTAATTGTAATTCCTCAGCTTTGTGCCACTCCCAGTTAGGGGCTGTTAATGACTTTGTCCCCCATTTGAATAAAACCCCCCCTAACAATATCAACCCTCGAAGAATTATATACATAAACATAAATTGGAAAACGCGGTTGACCAAAGTCTAATAAATATTCATACAAAAATAAGAACTTCCTGAAGGTTAATGAAATCCTAATTTTAATGATAGATTTTTCATTTACTGGAATTTCCTTCTCTTGTGGTAAGTCAGCTTGTCTTTGGAGTGAAAAACCTGTTGCAATCGTATTTGCCAGAAATATATCTCATGTGTTTTTCTTGATAACTCATTGATCTCATATAGTCCAAAAATTGTATAGCAGCTTGTCAATACCTGTTGCAACAAATATATTTCATATGCTTATTCATTGGCCTTTCCCCCAATTCAAATCTATCATCCATCTGTCCAGTTGTTCAACATTCAAGGCAATCAGGCCTGATTGATTTCTTTTCAAATCTTATTGGAGGCAAATTGTTGGTACACTTTGGAATGGTTGAACCAATGGGAATGAGCTGAATTTGTGGAGAAAACATTCAATTTTTTTTTCTTTAACTCTGGAAAGTCCTGTAGTACTCCTTTATACTTGCGCTTTCTTGCAGGATAACCATTGCCCATCATTCTCTCCTGGTTGGAGAACATTTGTTTGGGGGACTTAAAATGAGAGAGAATGAAGAAATGGAACTTTGATGGAGTAACAAGATGCAAGCACACAAACTTTTATTAGAATTTTAGAGCCTCTGCTTTGTGGACTGCAGGTAAAGCTGCAAAGTAGGATCATGTGTTGACAACATCCAAATGGAAGAACTAAATATGTGAAAGTCTTATCCTTGCTTAGGTGATCATGGCATTGTTAACATTCTTAAACTGTGTTGGGTAAACTTCTCCCAAAGTACAGATTCATCAGCTTTAGCAAAATCAGCAATATGGGCATATTCTATCACTTTCACTACCAGATAACTACATTTCTGGACTACAGATTTAGTGCCATCGAGGAATTTCAAATTTTCAATAGGCTCTCTTTTTAGACCTGTGGCTTAACCTTCTCTATCTGAATTCAATTTCTACTAAATGACATTTTTCATGCTCCAAATTGTTAATCACATGCTCGGATACCTCAAATTTCAGCACAGTTGACCTCCCATGGTTGAGAATATGGTTCCTTTTATCATGTTGAATGCACCGATGGGTGGCATGGTAGTGCAAGTAAAAGCATGTTGGTTTGATAGTGATGGTTGATGATAACACTTGTATACCAATCTAAATCATACCAGGTTTGACCATGATTTCAAATTCATTCCCAGGCAAGAAGAGAGAGGAAAGCAGCAAGGGTTGATTGGTGAAACCTAATTATTTCCAGGGGAAAAGGTAGGAGTGAGCCGTGTTGTCATATCTAGTTACAACCCATTTGTGTACATCAATTCTGCATGTACCATATCCCTTTGCAATAAGAGGCATACCTTTGGTTTGTATATCGAAGGATATTTTATTTTGTTTAAAATTCATAGCAAGAAGTTAATCTAAGTACTGACAATAATAAAATCATGCGAAAATAATAAAATGACAATAAAACCTTCAGCAGAGTTCTAAGAGGAACTATTTCTCTTGAATTTGGACCTTCTTCCCAATAGTGTGTCCTTTGTAGTTCTTTCTAATGGTGTGCCGTTTTCTTCTGCTGACAATTGAGATTGGTGAAGATGTATACAAGTCAGGTTATTCTTTGCAGAATATATCATCTTATTGTCATGGTTATATTTATCATGAAACTAATAACACATTGATCTTTTGTGTTATTAGATGGATATATTTATGAACTCACTGGCTTGCTTCAATTTACATATGTATCTGTAGTGCAACGGATGTGTTTTATCCAATGTAATTTACCACAGATGAATTAGAAAGGTTTTGCCTTTTTTTTGTCTCCCTGTTTAATGCTTTGTAATGTAAGGCTCACGAGTTTTTGGAGAAGTCTTTTATCTTTGATGTAGCAAGGAAGGGGAAAGACTTGCAAGGAAAAAATTCATGTCTTTTAACTTATCCATATAAGGCTTGCCATCTGAAAGCTCGTTTCATCACAGCAGCCATTATAATTGATCACTACAATTAAGATCTGTTATTGTAAATGCAGATTTTGGTCATCTTCTGTGGCCCAGCTACTGTGAAAGTACCAGTTATCCGTGGCATAGCAGAACAGATAGTCAATAAAGAGAGCTTAGGCGGGCTGATACTGATATTGCAGAATCAAATAACAAACCAGGCTCTGAAAGCCGTCGAACTCTTCTCATTCAAAGTTGAGTTATTCCAAGTAAGGCCTACAGAATCCATATTCCATTTGTATTATCAAGTTCTTTTATTCACCTGCCATGTATATTTGTTACCGCATTGTATAGTATTATAACAAATCTAACGATCTTAGAACATTTTGGCAGATAACGGACTTGCTGATAAATATAACAAAACATGTATTTAAGCCGAAGCATCGGATACTGACGGAGAAGGAGAAGCAGTCTCTCCTTAAGAAGTATAATTTAGATGAAAAACAGGTTAGTTATCTGCGGCGTTTGACTTTACTTTGATTTCCTTTTTCATACCACTTATTTTTTTGCATATCACCAGTTCATGGACCTTACTTGTTTCACTTCCTTTCCTTCACTTATTTGTCAGCTGCCTCGGATGTCACAGAAAGATGCTATTGTGAGGTATTATGGACTGCGGAAAGGACAAGTGGTTAAAGTAATGTACAGTGGTGATATTACCCAGGGTCATGTATCTTATCGGTGTGTGTTGTGATTTTGGGGTGTTGGGGGTTGGCCGCTCCTTTCTCCTTCAATTAATAATCCTATCTAGGATGCAGTGGGATGCTGTCTAGTTCGTCTTTGTCTAACGGTGAACCCCAAGTGTATGCGTAAATGCTATGGAACCTTGTGCAGGCTTTACTGTCCCTAGTATAATTTGAAGCTATGTAAACTGAATGTGCGTGCTCTTGTTAATACCTGTGTTTATTGCGACAGTATCGTGGTTAGATTTTTTATTTTTATTATTTATTTATTTATTTATTTATTTTTTGATTGTTGAGAATGATGCTGTACTGTGAAGTGGTTTGGAGGTCGGTAATGTTTGCATCAGAGAAGTTTAGACGAACGCAAAATGTGCTCGCTTGCAGTCTTGCAGATACTGGATTACGTCACTTTTTACTGCAGTGACCGATCCAGCTGGTCTAAGTGAATCCAGTTTTGTTGGCGATCGAATCGTTTTCTACCAATTACATTTGTATACAGAAATCAAAGGCCTGTTAAGATTTATGTAGAATTAGATGTATTTGAAAGATCAAAATACTACGCAAGAATTGTCTTAGAGCATCAGAGTTTAATATCTGGGACTCAACATGTTTTTCAAAATTAAAACACATTTTAATTTCAATTTCTACTCTCTCTACAAAAATGGCTTAATAATAATATAATAATAAAATATACTATCTCATCCAATATATACTCCACCACAAATAGTCAAAATGTTTACACAATTAATGATATTATTTATTAATTACCGTTTTTTTAATTAAATAAAAAAATATTAAAAAAATTATAATGCTATTGATATTTTTTATTACTTTTACACATTAACATATATATATGTATATAGACTCACGTACAAATCACTATTTAAAATATAAAGATAGAAATATTTAATTACTATTAGATCTAAAAGATTTAAGAGTCAATATTAAAATAAATTTAGGTTAGATATTTACTAAATTTTGATCATTAATCATCAAATACTAATTTAATGGTTAAGATTGGTTCCTATATATATATATATATAGGGGAGGGATCACATACAAACTATAATTAATATACAAACATAGGAACTAATCTCATCCATTAGATCAAATTTTAATCACATTCAAGATTTTACTAATACCAAACCAAAAAACTAATCCAAACCTATATCCAAACCAAATATCCAAACCTCTAAACCCTAAACCCTAAACCCTAAACCCTCTAAACCATAAACCCTAAACCCTAAACCCTCTAAACCCTAAACCCTAAACCCTAAACCCTAAACCTCTAAACCCTAAACACTAAACCCTAAACCCTAAACCCTCTAAACCCTAAACCCTAAACCCTAAACCCTAAACCCTAAACCCTCTAAACCATAAACCCTAAACCCTAACCCTAAACCCTCTAAACCCTAAACCCTAAACCCTAAACCCTCTAAACCATAAACCCTAAACCCTCTAAACCCTAAACCCTAAACCCTAAACCCTAAACCCTAAACCCTCTAAACACTAAACCTTAAACCCTAAACCCTAAACCCTAAACCTCTAAACCCTAAACCCTAAACCCTATAAACCCTAAACCCTAAACCCTAAACCCTCTAAACCCTAAACCCTAAACCCTAAACCCTAAACCCTCTAAACCCTAAACCCTAAACCCTAAACCCTAAACCCTCTAAACCCTAAACCCTAAACCCTAAACCCTAAACCATAAACCCTAAACCCTCTAAACCCTAAACCTTAAACCCTAAACCCTAAACCCTAAACCCTAAATCCTAAACACTCTAAACCCTAAACCCTCTAAACCCTAAACCCTAAACCCTCTAAACCCTAAACCCTAAACCCTAAACCCTAAACCCTCTAAACCTTAAACCCTAAACCCTAAACCCTAAACCCTCTAAACCCTAAACCATAAACCCTAAACCCTAAACCCTAAACCCTCTAAACCCTAAACCCTAAACCCTAAACCCTCTAAACCCTAAACCCTAAACCCTAAACCCTCTAAACACTAAACCTTAAACCCTAAACCCTAAACCCTAAACCTCTAAACCCTAAACCCTAAACCCTCTAAACCATAAACCCTAAACCCTACACCCTATAAACCCTAAACCATAAACCCTCTAAACCCTAAACCCTAAACCCTAAACCCTAAACCCTCTAAACCCTAAACCCTAAACCCTAAACCCTCTAAACCCTAAACCCTAAACCCTAAACCCTCTAAACCCTAAACCCTAAACCCTAAACCCTAAACCCTAAACCCTCTAAACCCTAAACCCTAAACCCTAAACCCTCTAAACCCTAAACCCTAAACCCTAAACCCTAAATCCTAAACACTCTAAACCCTAAACCCTCTAAACCCTAAACCCTAAACCCTAAACCCTCTAAACCCTAAACCCTAAACCCTCTAAACCCTAAAACCTAAACCCTAAACCCTAAACCCTCTAAACCCTAAACCCCAAACCCCAAACCCCACACTATCTAAACCCTAAACCATGTAAACCCTAAACATACTAAACAAATATACATTCATTTAGTTATACAATATTAGAAGGAAAACAATCTTCCATGATTAAAAATTTGACAATTTCTTAAATTAAACCTTATACAAGTTTGGAAAGAAACCTTACACTATCATCTAAACTACAACGAAAAGCATAAATCACCAATACATTTTCAAACTCATGGCCACTATCTAATCCATTTAAATTATCAAACTAACAAACAACAATTATAATACAATAATCAATTTCGTAGAATACAAACGCATAATATCATGGCTGGAAATTTCGGTTAAATTCAATATATTAATATATATATTTAAATAAATTTAAATTTTTATTTGAATTTAATAAGCCTCGGCTGAATTTGAAAAATGAAAGCAATGTGCGCAGCCAGACTTGAGGATTGAAGGGAAAAGAGACATTCCGGGGGACCTTCGCGCAAGTCCTGTGGTACTGAATCCAGAGAAAATAGGAGGAATTATATTAATTGATATAAATTAATATGGGACCATACAAATACAGTCCATCTACATAATCTAACGATCTACATATGGACGAATTATCCAACTCTTGGACTATACTTCTTATAATTTACTGTATTTTTCCAACTCTCTAATCTGCTAGTGTTAACTTCATATCATATATAGTTATTATCATTTAATTGAAAGCAGATGAGCGAGACAGAGAGTGAAGGAGCTTACCTTCCCGTCGAGCAGTGCAAGCTTTAATGGTAGCAGAGGAATTTTGAGCTTCTGCTAATCCAACAATGCCAAACACCAATAGTGAGTAACCAATTCATAGACAGCAGTAGCCGTTGTCGGTTTTGAATCAAATAATAAATCAAATTACTTACCTCGGATGGGAATCGACGCTGAGTAAAGGAAACCAAAATGAAATGGAACAGAGTACAGACGAGCAGTGGCGTTTATTATCAACACTAAGGTCGGCAACGATGGCAGCAAAGCGAGCGAGAGAGTGAAGGGGATGAATACGTCGAAGATCCCGTTCAGGATTTGCCTCTTTAATTCGGACAAAGTCTGGACCAAGATGGCCGACACTATCACTATGAAAGATGGCCGGACACTATGGAGAGAGAGGGAGACGGGAGGTGCAGAGAGAGGGAGACGGGAGGTGCAGAGAGAGGGAGAGGTGCAGAGAGAGGGAGACGGGAGGTGCAGAGGGAGGGATACGGGAGAGAGGGAACGCGAAGGGGGCTGGGTCGCGAGAGAGGGAACGCGACTGGGGGCGGCTGGGTCGCGAGAGAGGGAACGCGACTGGGGGCTGGGTCGGGAGAGAGAAACCAACAGGGAGAGAGGCGGGGCGGGATAGAGGGACGGGGAATAGGAAAAAAACACGGGAATCGTTTTCAACCGTCAGATATTTCAGATCCAACGGTTGAAAACTATTCCTACATTTGTACCAAAATAATGGTTCGCATATGAACCAATTTCTATATATATATATATATATATATATATATATATATATATATATATATATATATATATATATATATGTAGTTTAAATTAATTACTATGTTTTCTTAATAATGTTCATAAAATGTTAACATTTAATATTTAAATTAAAGAATTAATATTTTTTTTGTTTTAATTAATTACATTTTGGCTTAAATTCGGCCACCCACCCCCTTCACCTTTCCTGTGTCGTTGCTTGGGTCGGCTTTAATTTTTTCGTTGGTGATATTTGTAAAGCTCAGTCAGCCCTTGATGTGGCCATTTGATTCGGTCATTCAGCTCAAAAAAGGACCTTTAGCAGCTGCCGTTGTGGATCATCTTATGCTCATGTAGGCTATATTTGAAAAGCTAGTAGTTGAAGGCATAAATTAGATGATTAGTGTAGAAGTGTTTGTCAAGAGTCATTCTTGTATTTAAACAAAATCAAGCTAAAATTTATTATATGTGATTTTGTAAATATTTTTTTTTTGTGGTGATATTAAAAAAGAAGGAAAAAGAACAAGAACAAAAAGGGATAATTATACTTAAGGTTTTAATATCTAGCTTAACCACGAGATATTCTACTTTATAATATAAGAAGATACAAAAATTTGCATTCAGAGATGGAATATGTAAATAATTTGTATGAATGACACAAATTATTAAAAGCTTCTTTGTATATACCGTTACGAAATATTGAAAACTTTTTTGCATACATGATTATTCATAAAAGTAGTAGGGCGAACACAATCATTACCACATATCAATATCTTTAGATTCCATGGACTTGTAACTTTTGAGAAAGCTAGGTGAAAATAAATTTTTTTCAAGTAGCTATTAGTATGTAATGGGAATCGACCTTGACTTTTATTAGTAGTCATTGTGTATGAAACTAGGAGGGGGACATGTTTGCCATTAAACTTAGATAAATGACAACCTAAAATTGGATGGTGTGATTGATAGTCTTAGCAAGATATATAACAAAAAATTTACTGGAATGCAAATATTTTAATATGAGAAAATTTGTGTTTCATGTAGTAGAGGGCATTAGAATTATAACCCATATAATTCAAAATACTTGGAAAATATTATGTGGTCCAAATACTGCCTTTTATAGCCAAAGGCATTTTTAAGGTAGAGCATAATTTAAGACTAACTTTGAAATCAAAGTACTTGCTAAAAATAGATGCGGTTAGATAATTATAACCTATGTGAGTTTAGCATTATAATTATAAGCCACATACTTCAAAATACTCGGGAAATATTATATCACCCAAATGGTATCTTAGATTACCAAAAAAAAAATTTCCTTACAATTTTGTCATAAGGTATTGTATAATTAATCCTACCTTTGATTAGAATGATGAAAAAAAAACTTAATAAAAATGGTTAGAGTTAAAAACCATAGGCTAATTAGTAATATTGGTGAGGGTGTATTTTCCTTCCTAAGTTGAAAATAATGTCAAATAAACTATGCGTGCCATTTTTAACATGTCAAAGCAGCGATCACTCATCATTATAATTCGTACAAAGAATGGCAGTAGTAATTGTTATCATGGATGGGATGGAACCATCCAATTTTCATTTAGACACAAAATTCTACGACATTGTTACAACACAAGTACATCATCCAACGAAGACATGAGCAACATGTAATCATGTTCAATGCCCTAATAATGTGTCTTGCCTTGTCATAAACAACCAATGCGCCCTAAACAACCCTCAACATTTCCTTCGATCTTGTAGCCTCAACTAACTGCTTAAAACCTCCAATCAAAAACACATTGTCACTATAAAACTTAAAACTGCAAGTAATAACCATGATCGTTTAAATAATATAAAGTACTTGTTGCTTCCTACATGAATGATATAGGATTTTAGGCCTTATTTGAATCTACTTACCAAAAACAATTATCGAAAATAACTACTTATTTTAGAAATTTTTTATGCTAGTTTTTTTTAAATAAGTAATTATCTTAGACAATTATTTTTGATAAGTATCTCCAAACAAGTGACTAATTATTGAATTGTATAGTTCATGTTATTTTTTATTGGATGTAATGAGAATTATTGAGCAAATTAAAGTACCCTAAAAGTAATTCTCACAATCAAAGACTTTTGGCATGTAAAATGCAAAATACTATTTATTATCAACTCTCTCTCTAGATGGTATTTGGCATACATTATTATCTCATCAACCTCTTTACCCCAAGGAGTGTGGGGATTGGAGAATTTCAATGATAATTGACACCTTCCATACCACAAAAAAACCATAATGTATCCTTTGGACGATTATTACTTTGTGTATGCTAAAGATAATTTGATAGCCAAATCTGTCTTCAATGATAAATGATTCATTTTCTAGATTGATAGATGTAGTCCATGTAATAATTCAATGATTAGAATATTGCCATATCATCAATCTTCAATTGTCAATCTAACAAATCAAAGAGAGCCATGCCAACAATATATGTAAACCATTTTTGTGTGTCCTCCTTTTTAGGCTAGATTTTAGACAAGATAATTTAAGGGGTATTACCCTTGTATTTTGATAAAATACACAGTATAGCCCCAATCATATTTATAGTGTATAAAATACCCTCATATATTTTTTTGCACTACCCTTCCATTATTTCTTTGGCAGATGACATAATAGTTTGAATGAATTACCAAGTTTAACGCTCACCCTTCTAATTGACACATTATTTGAAACAAAACAAAAAAAGGCATAATGATTGGCTAGTATTAACACACTCAATCACTGATGGAGGGGCATGCCCTATAAGTCCTACTCATGAAAGGTTTGAAGACTTAGGCCAAATAGGCACTATTGGACCTAACAAGATGATTGCTTGTTTAAGCAGGGGTTAGATTGGGACTTAAGGGATAAGAAGTTTAATGAAGTCACATGCTAAGCACACGAGGAGGGTTCCCATAGTATACGAAGAATATCCATATTTTCGTAAGAAGGAAATGGGAGTCATTAGGTAATTTTATAGATAATTGGTAGAAGTTTAATCATGTTAGAAGAAGTTTATCTTTTGTTCTTTTATGTGTATGGCATGGATCTTGAAGGATTCAATGTGGTTTTTCTTTTAGTTTATAGATATCTTTTGTGTGGAAGATTTAGCTTGAGGTTGTAGGAGTAATGTGTAACTCTCCTAAAATTTGGAACTGAAACATTTCACTTAAAGAGTTAATTGCGGAAGCTAAAATAGTAAAAATGCGGGTATTATTGCCACATTTGGTAAAAGTCCAGTTTCCTCTACTATTCTCATACCAAGTATTAAGGATAAAAGTGTTACTCCACTTAGCCTAATAATACGAGTATAAGAATCAAAGTAGAGAGAATTAAAACAAATTAACATCATTCCAAATGAAACTAAGAGTGAGTGGTTACAAAATTCAGTGAAAGAAAATACATAAGAGCATGAAAATATATAATCATTTGAATCAAAAAGATACCAAACAAAAAACCAGATAGCCTACTCTAAACCCAAGTACTAGCATTCAACTAATCTCACAAACTAACCTGCAAATACCATTGTAAATTGAGTAAGTAGGGGCCCATAAAAAGGAATTATTCAGTACAACATTACTGAGTAATTCATTATACAAAACTAATACGAAAAGCCTGTATGGAACACATAAAGCCAACACAACAATACATGATATAAATATTAAAATATTCATGCGATGATCAAAACATAGTAGTCATATCAGATACACAATAACAACAAAGCCACATGCTTCTCATACTCTTTCATTTAGAACATAGTAAGAACTTACTAACCAAGCGTCCAAGAGATCCTTTCTAAAATAATCATTAGGACCAAGCTTAACATAATAAGCATAACTTCACCATATACCTCATATCTCAAAAGCAACACAAATAATATCCATAACAAAATAGGTAGGGCTCAAAGGCACAATATCAAACATAGGTAGGCACAAACGTTGCTACCGGACCATAGGTAGGCACGAAGGCTACTACTGGATCACAAGTATGCACGAAGGCTACTTCTGAACCATAGGTAGGCACAAAGGCTACTACCAAACCACGGATATGCATGAATGTTGCTATTGACCAATCTAATAATCTAATAATAATTATTTTTATTTTTATTTACTTGAGGAGGATCATATCAACCTAGAGACACAAATGTACTCTAATCATACCGGCGCACCTCTACCGACTATCAGCCGAAGGATACTAAGGTATCCTAGTCGTATTTATACATGATGGTAGCACAATATTCTACATATAAGGACACCGACAATAATCCATAATGAATGGTGGACTAAACTACATATTTAGGGTAACTACCCCTAAAGAGCCACATTTTTTGATCTCAAGATCTTTTACTTTAACTATTAGTATTATAATTAAGGTAACCACGAGACCATATATTAATCACATAAATCTAATTTTCATATTTAGCCATTTTTACTCATTTCCAAACATCCAAGATAATAAAAATAAAGGTTAATACCAAGGTAAACATTAGAAATCCACTAAGGTTATTCTAGGCTCAATTATTCGCCCTTAGGTAATTTAGATACAAAATGACCAAAATGTCCCTATGGTAAAAAATTACCACACCATCATTTGTTTTAAATATTAATTCTATTTTATTAATTAACTTGTCATGAAAAGCCTAAAATATAATAATTAAGTTACTTAACATGCAAATAAATTATTAAATACGCCAAATGGTTATTTTTCCTTAATATATAATTTTGTATGTAAAATCCTAATACACATTTCTAAAGCATCAAACCACATTTTTCCATGCCCAACAATAAATAATAAAGATTAGGCATGCTTATAAAAATAATTATCATAATACACTTAAGATGATCAAAATACCCCTAGGGTATACAACTATAATAATCATACCGAAACATGTGTTTCTAAAGTATCAAATCATATATCTCCATCCTTAACAATAATTGAGACATACTAGACATTCTTGTTGGGTTAAATATAAAAATATGCTTGAATAACCAAATTGCCCCCAGGGCACATGATAATATTTTTTATGGTACAAATACACCTAGGCGTGCTCAATCTATCAAAATGGATGTACATGGCATATATCATTTATTCCCAACATTTAAACCATATTAACATAATTTTTTACACATAATAATTTCTACAAGTTAACATGTTATTTTACCAAATTTTGTACTCGCATTAATAGGTAAATAATTTTTAACTTGATAAAAACTCTTAGCGCAAATTATAAATCAAAACCCTAATGTACTATCATACGATATCTGAACATTGTAGGGGATTATAAGGGTTACCTGATATCTATCAAAAGCATAAACTTACTGGTAACCTACTAAAATTATTAGGCTGTGCTACTCAAATTTCTGTACCTTAAAATAATACCACATTAACCAATAATATTTAACCAATAAAATAATAATTTTTATTAAAATATTCATTATAAAAAAATTACCAAAATACCCCTAAAGTGAAAAATGGGTAAAACTTGTAAGGGAATGTTATGTTGCATTATCAACGTGAGTTTGAACAAAGATGGAAGGCTCAAGGAGGGGGGGAGGTTGGCTAGGTGGAGGTAATGGCTAAGGGGGATGGTGTTGACCATGACAAGGGAGGCCAATGGTGGCAAGGGCAGCTGGCGATTAGAGCTAGGAAGAGGGTGGCTAGGGCATTGGGTGAGGTTGAAAAAAAAGGGGTTTGTAGTAAGTAGAAGGCAAGGCCGAGGGATGGTGTTGCTAGCGAGGGCAAGCTCTAGCGAGGAGGAGGCATCAACAGAGGGTTCTAGAGATGACCGGGCTTCGGTGGTGGTTTGGTTTTTTGTGACGAGAAGGGAAAGGGTGACACAGAGTGTAATATCCCAAAAAATTTAAACCTATAATTTAATAAATAATCCTCATTTGGGATAAATTAACTTTTAAATTTATTTAATTTATTTATTTTGTATATTTTTGAGTATATAAATGGATATGAATATTTAATAAATTAAAATAAATATTTTGTTATTTTTATCATACTTATTTTATTTAAAGAATTGTTCAAACCCATATTTTACTAAATTTTCCTTATTAAATTAATATCTTAAAGTTTAAATAAATTAAATTATTAAATTAATTTATCTATAAAAAATATTAAATACAATTATTCTAAAAATTATTTTAAATTTATTTTTCCCCTATTTTCCTTTTTCTTTCTCCTTTTTCTTCTTTTTTTCTTTTCCTCCTTTTACCTTTTTCTTACCCCTCGGGTCGTTCGGCCTACATCCCTCTTCTCCCTCGCGCTAGGCCATTGGTCCACTCCCTTTCTCCTTCTCCCTCCCCCTCGCATCCAGCCCCAACCCAACTCCCTCTTTTTTTTTATCCCTCTCCCTCGCGCGCGGGAAAGCCCATCCCCTTCTTTTCCTTTCATTGCTCGGTCGGCCTACCCCTCTCTTCTTTTCTCTCCTCCTTCCCTCTCCTTTGACGCTACATGCCATGGCAGCCTGCAACTCACCTTGCCTTCGGCCATTGCAGCTTACATCCGTACTTCTTCTCCCCATCCCTTTCCTTCCATTTTCGGCCATACCAACCCTACAACCCTCCCCCTCGTGCCTTCCTTTTCCTTCCCATTCTCCTTGTAACCTACCACCTTACCACCTGCAACCACAGCCACCCAGTCGGCACCCCTACCTCCTATCCTTTCCCTCTTCCTTTTCTTCTCCTTATCTCCTCCTCTTCTGCTCATTTTCAACCTACCTCGAGCTCCTTCACCTCCTTGCAGAGCCCTATCTCTTTTAATTCTTTCCTTATCTTCTCCTCCCCTATTTTTGCTCTGCCACCCTCAACCACCACCTCTGTCGCCCAGCTGGCCAGCGAAGCCACCTCCTTGACACTCCTTCAACCTCCTTGCACTGCCCCATCACCCTTTCATACCCCTGCAACCACCTTCCTTCTCCTTTCTTTTTCTTTCCCCTTCTCGGCCTCCACCCTGCACCACCACTGTCTGCCGCCTTCCTCCCTCTTCCACCTCCTCCACAACCACCAATCCACTTCCTAGCACCTCATCTACCACCACATTGCCTCCCCTTGGCTGAAACCCCTTGCAGCTCCTCCCTTCTCCTCTTCTTTTCCCTTCCATCTTCTTCTCCGCCCATCCTTCACTGATCATCGACCCCTGACCACCACCTACACCCCTACTCCCTCCCTGCACCCAACCACCACCCTAACTCCCCTCCACAAGCCCTCCACCAACTCCCAAAACCCCTACATGAACCACCCCTTCCCGTCTTCAACCCCTTCTTCCCTTCCATTTTGCATGCAGCTCACGCGGCTCATGTAGTGAGAGTTTACTGCCTCCCTTTAGATAATTTTGGCTAATATTTTTGAGGTATAACAATGGTTAATATTAGTATGTATTTAATTAAGATTTTGATAAAAATTATTCCTTTAATTTTCTACTTCTAATATGATAAGTGTTGATATTATTTTTAGGTATAGATTTTTACTAATCAAATCTCAAACCTTTAAACTGGTTACCAGTAAGGTTTGATTATTGCTGGAAATAAGGTAACCATTATACCCTACTAAAATGTATGGATATATGTATGCTAGCACATTAGGGTTTTTAATATATTTATATGCATGAGGTATGTTGTTAAGTATAATGTAATTAATGGCATATGTTGGTTGATGAAAAAAAAAAACATGTTAATTTATGAGTCATTTGTAGAAATAATGTTTAAGGAAGGAGCCTTATTGTTAAGGATAATGTTAAATACATATGTATGATATAATATGCTAATGTGGCCATTTGTTGCATAGATAATGTTAATATGAGCCCCAGGGGCATTTTGGTAATTTTACTTATGTAAAAGGTGTGGCCTAAATAAGTATGTGTGGTAGGTGCTAATAAGTATTAATGATGAATAATAATAGTTGGTGGTGTTGGATGATGTATATGGACCATGTATATTAATATTTTATGTGGTGAGAGTATTTTAGTAAATTAGGTATGATAAGGGCGAAATGGTAATTTATAAGAGTAAAGGGGGGTGAAATGGTAAATTAATAAGTAAGAAGGGCACTTTAGTAATTTTACATGGAGAAGGGGATAACTTGGTAATTTTTGTAAGTAAAAGGGATAAAATAGTGATTTAATAAAGAAGAAGGGTATTTTGGTAATTCGGCATAAAGGAAGGATATTTTGGTAATTTATAAGTGAAAAGGGTAATTTGGCAATTCTAATAAGTATGAATGACAACTCGGTAATTTAACCAACCAAAAGGTTAATTCGGTAATTCTAATAAGTATGAAAGGCAAATTGATAATTGAGCCAACCAAAAGGGTAATTCGGCAATTCTAATAAGTAAGAAGGGAAAATTGGTAATTTAACCAACCAAAAGGGTAATTTGGTAATTTTAACAAGTATAAAGGATAGTTCGGTAATTTAACCAATTGGAAGGGTAATTCGATAACTCAACAAATGAGGGGTAAATTTGGTAATTTAATAAGTATGGAGGATAATTTGAAAATCTAATAAATGTTAGGAGTATTGTGGTAATTATGCAAACATAAAGGGTAATATGGTAATTTGACAAATAAAAAGGGGTGGCTTGGTAACTCTACAAACAAGGGGTATTTCAGTAATTGTTGTAAGGATGTGGTCAATGCCAGATTATGTGTTATATGTTTATGTGTGCTTGGTTATGTGTTGGTATTCCATGCGGTTATGGTTTATATACTTGTAGCACAGCTTGCTAAGCGTGGAGCCAAGGCAAGTCGTATATGTGCTATGACGTGTTTAATATGGTGACATGACTTGTGTTTTGTGTTATGCCTTATGTATAGTTCTTTGCTATGACATGCATGCTAGGAGTCCTTAGTAGGAGGGTGAAGTTGCAGGAAGACAAAAGAAGTAAAGAAATGGAGTGGTAAAAAGGGAAATGAGAAAGACTTAAGTACCTTATGACTTATGGGTGGGTAAATAAAAGAATAATGTGAATAAAATAAGAGAATGGAACAAATATTGCATGGGAAGTGTCAGGTTTGCATAGGATGGTTAGCCTTTGCATGGGGATGACCTTTATGTAGGAAAATGTGATTTAAGGGGTAAGAAAGGCAAGGGAAGAGTATTTTGGGTGTTTGGAATCCATTAGTGAAAACTAGTATGTGGGCTGGTAGGAGTGTGCATGGGGGACTTAACTAGGATTTTCATGACCACATGTGGATGATGGGGAGTGAGGTTGTGATGTTGGGTGTGGTTCGAGTAGAGTGGTGGTATTAGATGCAAAGGAGAGCATGTGCTATGTAGGATAAGAAGAAGTTAGGCCACATAGGCCAAATTAGGGTTTCTGAGGGAACTCCTAGAGGGTGATGGTGAGTCGAAACGGAGTTATAGGGAGTGTGCCTTGATCCACGTGCATAGGAGTTGGGGTTTTGTGGTGAGTAATGGATAGGTGAGGAAGTAGTCTTGGAGTCCTAGGGTGAGCAATGGTCCCAAGATATAGGATGAGGCTCTTCAGGAGATTTGGGATAAAGGATGAGAATGGAAATTCTATTGGGTCATGCATGTCTAGTTGGGATTGCATGTGGAATAAGATATGAATAAGACACTAAATACTTAAAGTGAAAGATTATTGATTTGGGCCCAGACCGGTCCATTGACGAATAATAGTGGTCAGGTGCAGGGTGCCCTGGAGATTGGTCCACCAGCGAATAATAGTGGTCAGGTGTGTTCTGTCCTAAAGTGTATTTCTGTCCACCGACCATAATAGTGGGGGATCTCGAGCTTAATAAACCAAACATTAGATGTTAATAAATTATGGGAATACACTAATCATTTATAGTGGAACACTATATGAGTCCAGGCCAGACCGGTCTCCGATGAATAATAGTGGACAGGCGCATGGTGTCGTGGAGATCAGTCTACCGACGAATAATAGTGGTCAGGTGCATTCTGCCCTGAAGTGTATTTTGTTCCACCGGCTATAATAGTGGGGTTCCTGCACTCACATGGATATAATTCGAGAGATGATGTTAAATAATGTTTAACTAATGGCTTATGACTAAAAGAATTGCCTTTACGTGTATGATCTATTGATGTGGTATAAGATTGGCCTCAGTGCCTGTCTCTCTCTAGGTATGTGATGCTATTGCTAAGTGAATGGACCTTGTGCTATGCATTTCTTATTGTATGAGGTGTTGCACTGTGTATTATCTCTTAAATTGCTCATGGTTATCTCTGTGCTCACGTAAGTTATTGTGTTTGCATTGCTATGTATTATGTGTTGCATGCGGGCCTTGCCTTTCAGTTTGGTATAAAAGGTTACTCAGTACCATAGTACTGAAGGGTTCCATTTGTGGACTCCTACCTATTCAATGGGCGGTGTCCCTTGTAGGTCTATTGCAGGTGTTATTCAAGTTGATATCGGGAAAAGAGCGTAAAGATTGTCCAGGACTGATTTTAGGGTTTCTCTTTTAATCTTTTATTTCCTTATTCAATTTGATTTTATTCTTGCAACCACTATTAGTGGGTTTTATTCTTGTAATGAGTCTAGTGCACTACTTTGATTTAAATAAAAGTCTGAATTTGTGCAATCGTGTTAATTTCCTTTTAGCCTCAGCACTTGATACTAGAACTGTAGGAGAAAACTAGTGTGGTACTAAGTGTGGCGGTAACATCCCCGAAATTTAAGGTTTTTCCTTCCACTAACTTTTTAATAAAATAAATTTTTTCAGTAGTAAATTAAGGGGTGCTACACATAGGGGTGGTCGAGGCAAGTGATGCATAGTGTGCTCGTGGCTTGCTTAGTTGGGGAGAAGATGGGAATGTTGGTTGGCTTCGGTTGTAAGGGAGGTGAGGGGAAGGTGTAGTGGGGTGGAGGATTTGGTAGCACAGGCTGGGTAGGAGGCAATGAAAGTGGGTGAGTGGAGAACAAAAATATAGGTAAAGGAAGGTGGAAGAGGGAGGAGAAAGAATAGAGGTATGGGCTCAAGGGTGTGCGATGGTGGTGTGGTGGTCAACAAAAAATAGAACAGGAAAAGGAGGATGAGGAAGGAGGCTAGGGACACCGGTTCTCCTAGAAACCAAATAAGGAAGTGGAGAAGGAGAAAGAGGAAGAAGAAGAAGGAAAGGAGAAGTAGCAGGCTAAGGTCAAATTAAAAGAGGAATGGGTGTGTGTATATATGTATAAGTAGGGGTTGTGTAACACGCCAAAATTTTAAAACTTAAAATTTGAATGTTTAACCTTTTATCTAAAAAAAATTTAATCTATAAATTATTGATTTAATTATTTTTGTGAATATTTAACTTACAAAAATAGATTAAATTATTTAATAAATTAATATGATTGTTTTTATTTAATTAAATCCCAAACCTATAAATTTACCAAAATTATTTTCTTAAATTAATACCCTAATTTTAGCATAATTTCTAATTCTAACTCTGAACATATTTTCCTTTTCTTTTTCTCCTTTTCCTTTCTCCTTTCCCCCTTTTTTCTTCCTTTTATTTCTTTTTCCTTTTCTTTTTTTTTTCTTTCCTTGGGCCAGCTTGAATCCCCCCCTTCTTCTTTTCTTTTTCCTCGGGCTAGTCCAGGCCTTCTCCTTTCTTTTATTTTCTTTTTCCCCTCGGGTCAGCCCAACCTCTCCTCCCCCTTCTCTCCCGCATGACCCAACTTCTCCCCCTTTTCTTCTTCTTCTTCTTCTCTCACGTAGGCCAACCCACTTCTTTCTCTTTTCTTTTCTTCCCATGTGGCTCATCTCTCCTCCCTTTCCTTTCTTCCCTGTCTACAACACCCATTCCAAACACTCCCCATACCCCTTCGCACACCCTCTTCTTCCTCTTGCACCCCGACAAGCTTACACTCCACCCCCTTCACCTGACAAGACGCCCTGCACCACCTCCCCCTACCATCCCTTTCCTTTCCTTTTCTAGCCTAGCAACACCTGACCCTCCTTTCCCTGCATGCCCTGTTTCCTTCCATTTTTTCCCTTGCACACACCTACTTTGCCCTACCTACAACCCCCTACATTGTCACCTGACCTTGCGCGCCAAATGCACCCCCTCTCCTCCTCTTATTTTTCTTCCTCTTCTTTTCTTCTTCCCTTCCTCACTTCTCCCTCGTGCTCAACTCTCTCCCTGACCCTCTCTTCTCTTTTTTCTCCCTTCTTCTCCCACCCCTGTTTTTCCTTCGACACCCCCTGCAACCACCTCTGTCATCTCCACCACTAACCTAGCCTCCACGCCACTCGCTCCTCCACCCTACCTCCTCCCTACACAACTCCGAGCAGCCAACACCAAAATACCCTGCATCTTGCCTCCCTTTTCCTTTTCTCCCCATTGACACCCCTTGCAACCACCAACCTTGTGTTCAAATACCCTTCCTTTCCCTTCCCTCCACCACCGCAACTCCTCCCAGCTACATACCACCACCTCGACCTCCACTCCTGCACCATCATCCCCAATCACCCCACCTACACCGGCCTTCCCATTCTCTTCATCTTTTCTCCTTTTCTTCCTTTTCTTTCCCTTCTCTGCACCTCCATCTCTACAACCTATGCCGCTTCCTTTGCCGCATTCGAGCCACCTACACCACACTCAAACCACCAACCATCTCCTCCTTTACCTATTTCACCCAACAACCAACACCAACACTTCCATCATCTCCCACAACCCTTAACTAAACCACCCTCCTTCCCTATTCCATTTTTGTCGTCCAAATTTTACATGGCTCACGCTACACATGCATCATGAGTTAATCTTTAAATTTTTAGGTATTTTTGGATAATATTAAGGTATAATGGTAGTTTAGTAATCTTACATTTAATAAATATGTTTAGTGAAAGTTATTATTTTATTTATCTAATATTAATATGGTATTTGTTATATTATTTTTAGGTACAAAATTTTATTAAATGAAGCATAAGCATTTTTAATCAGATACCAGTAAAGTTTTGTTTTTTCTAGATACAAGGTAACATTTATATCCCACTATAAAATTTGGATTATCATATGTTAGCACATTATGGTTTTTGACATGTTATTTGTGTAGATATGACATATTACAAATAATCTCATGATTATTAATGTTATCTTGAAAAATAGAAAAAGAATGTATATTATCTTGTGCAGGATGTTATGTGTAAAAAAGGGTTATTGAGAAGTGGTCTAATGTGGAGAAGTGATGATTTATTTTATGTGTATATGAAATGCTAGATTAAGTATGTATGGACGCTCATAGTAAAAATATTACTACTATGAGCCCTAGGGACAATTTGGTCATTTTGGATACATCATGGTGTTTAACCCTAACTGGGATGCCTAATGTGTTATAAATGTTGCTAAGAATGTAGATAGGAGTTTGGTGTATTATAAATACATGTGTTAGTAGGAAGATCAATAATTTATGGCCTAGGGATATTTTGGTAATTTTAATGTATGGTGGTTACCGTCCTAATAAAAATGCTTGTTAAGTGTTATGTGGTGGTGATAGTGATAATAGGGGTTTATAGCATTAAAAATACATGTTCCATCATGAATATTAATAGTATATGACCTAGGGTCATTTTGGTAATTTTGCATGTACAATGGGGTTATTATGCATGGTAAGTAATAATTGGTGCTAAGTATAAAAATAGGGGTTTGCTGTATTAGTAACATATGGTTGGGCATGAATATTAACGTTATATGTCCTTGGGGTATTTTGGTAATTTTACATGTGTAATAAAGGTTATCCAAATAAATGCATGATGAGTAATAATTAGTTCTCAGTATGAAAATAGGGGTTTGTGGTATTAGTAACATATGTTTGGGGATGAATAATAATATTATATAACTTAGGGGCATTTTGGTAATTTTGCACATACTAGGGGAATTAATCAAATGAACATACATGATAGGGGTTTGTATGATAAATATTAATCGATGTTAAATATGAGAATACGAGTTTACTGTCTTAGTATCACTTATTTGAGCATGATAATCAATATTATATGGTCTAGGGACATTTTGGTAAATTCGCATGTACTATGGTGAATAGTATATAAACATGTACGATAAATATTAATCGATTTTAAATATAAGAATAAAGGTTTATTGTCGTAGTATCACCTGTTCAAGCATGATTATGAATATCATAGGGTTTAAGGGTATTTTGGTAATTTGGAGTGTACCTTGATTAATATGCTAATGAATACACATGATATGTGATGTTCGTTATCAAGCATGAGTATAGGGGTCTTGCTATATTAGATGTGCATGTTTCCGCATAATTATTACTATTTATTGGTTTAGGGGTAGTTGGTAAATTGGGGTATACTATGATGTTATTCTCATAAATATGCAGGAAGTGCATTAATTGTTTATTAAACATTACAATGTGTGTTTGGTTGTTCTAGAAGTCATGTTAGGGCTTTATGTGCAAAATGGTCATTTGGTGTGTCAAATAACTTAACTTCATGATCAATAATTCAATTATGGTGTGTTATCCTTTTTATGGCATGTTGATCCAATAAAATAGAATTTGTGATGGAAATGGATGGTAAAGAGGTAGCCTTAGACTTAGGGGTATTATGACATTTTGACCTAAAGTGCCTAAGTGTGAGTATTTGAGCCTAGGATGGACTTAGTGGACTACTTATGTTGACATTGATAGTGATCTTTATTCGGGTTACTTAATAATGTTGGAAACAAATGAAAATGGTTAAGTATGATGGAATGTATACATGTGATTAATGTGTGCTTTTCATGGTAACCCTAATACAATACTAATATTTAAAGTGAAAGATCTCGACCGGTAATGGTGGCTCTCTAGGGGTTGCTATCCTAAAGACGTGGTTTAGCCCACGATTATTCTAGAGTTTACCGGTGTGCCTTAATATCCCAACTATGCCCTATATCTTACTTTATTTAGCTCTATGGATTTAAGTAAGGAGTATATATACTTATGGATTAGGTGTCATTGTCGGTAGGGTATTGTGTGCCTTCATGTACTAGTGTGACTAGGGTACCTTTGCGCCCCTAGGTTGATAGCTGGTAGGATACTATGTTGCCCTTATGCGCCAATATGACCGGGGTATCTTAGTGTCTCCAATTTTGTTATCTCCCCTTGAGTAAATACAAATGGAAAATTTTGATAACTGAATGGAAATGATTATTAGAATATTTTAGTAGCAGCCTTTGAGCCTACCCATGAGTTGGTAGTAGCCTTTGAGCCTACCTATGAGTTGGCAGTAGCCTTTGAGCCTACCTATATTTCGGCAGGAGCCTTTGAGCATACATGTGATTCGGTAGCAGCCTTTGTGCCTACCTATGATGAGTTGTGTATTTGATTGTGTTGATGGGCCTACCTGTGAATTGAGAGGGTTGTGTATATTGTTGAAAATGATATGGCTTTATAGTTATACTATAAAGAGCATCTCTTGGATGTTCCATTAGTAAGTTCTGTTATTTCTAAGTGAATGAGCATTGGCAGCATATGATCTTGATGTATGTAACTATCTAAATGATTATTGCATTTAAGTTAATATATGTATAATTCCATGTTCATGTGATTAATTTGATGCACCTGATGTATTGCATGAGGGTCTTACATATTAGTCTCGTATAATGAGTTACTCATTACCATAGTACTAAAGGGTTCATTTCTTGGGCCTCTACTTATTCAATGAGTAGTAGCCTTTGCAGGTTAGCTCATAAGCTCTTTTCAAAGTTATTCTTTGGGTTGAGAGAGTAGGGTTATCCAAAATTCGGACCAGTGACTTGAACCAAAAGATTCTATATTTCCCTTTAATCTTTTATATTTTCTTTTCCACTGAATCTATTTTGTAACCACAGTTGTGGATTTTCATTGGAAGGTGAGTTAACCTTTCTAACTATTGCGCTACTTTATTTTATAATTGTATTAATGAAATTTAATTAAAGTAACGTTTTAACCTTAGCACTTGGTATCATAACAGTAGTGGAAACCGATATGATACTAATTGTGGTGGTAGCACTCCAAAATTTACTATCTTAGCTTCTGCTTATAACATTTAAAAATAAAAAAAATTTAGTAGTAAATTTTAGGGGTGTTGCAGGTTCGGATAAAATGGTTTGATGCAAAGAAGAGGTGAGGGAGGTGGGTTGAGGCCATGTAAATAAAGATGAGGTAGGCTGTAGTGGATTGGGAAATAGTAGGGCATGCAGGTGGAAAGGGGGATAGGAAATTCATGTAAGGGGGCAATCAGGGGTTGGTTTTCTAATGGGGAAGAAAGGGGTTGGTGATACATAGGGCTGTGTTTAGTGTGCTTAGGTTTGTTGCAGGGGACAGTGCAAAGGGGGCCTACTGAAATGTGGTATGTGCGGGGCATGTGTAGGGACGTGTTTGGGTGGTAGGATGGGTGAGGGAGAAGGAGAAGAAAAGAAGGGAAAAGAAGAATGGCTAGGTTGAGTAGACTAGGAGAGAGAAGGAAGAAGAGAAAAATGGGTTAGATTGGGCAAGCTAGGGAGAGGAGGACAAAAAAGAGAAGTGGGCTGAAAAAGGAAGAGAGAAGGAAAAAGAAAAAGAGAAAAGAAATAAAAAGGAAAAAAATAAAAAGGAAAAAGAAGATATATTTAGGATTAGAATAAAATTAATTTATCCATTTTAAGGTATTTGATTAATAAAATAAACTAGGTAAAACTATTGATTTAGAGTGGATTTAAATTATATATATATATATATATATATACACATATATAATAATTAGGATAATTTATCAAAGAATTTATGTGGATTGTGGGTCAAGGGTTAAAAAAATAATTAAGCTAATATTTAAGTATTAGTTTTTGGATAAAAGGCTAAGCGTTCAAAATTTAGGTTATGAAAAATTTGAAATGTTACATAAACCCATGTAAATCAACATTAAAAATCATATTACAACTTGAATTAAGTTGAATCTTTATGTGAGTTTCTTCTTTGTTTATGATTTTTTTATGGTTTATAATAAAGACCTCCTATACTTTAATCCTACATGGTTTAACATAGAGAGAGTTTACATTATTAAACAACACATTCATATGCCTAAATCATTTATATCCCCATGCCATTCACACGTAAAAAATATCAACCTTCTTCGTCATCTTCAACCTTCAAACCATAACACTAACCCTAACCAATTACACCCTTTTTAATCCCATTATTACTCACATTTTTCCATAATTAGACCAACCTTAATTACACTAATCCTTACACCATTAAATCCCAATTAATCACCATTAATCATCCATGTCAAAACCAACCCCAAAACCTAAGACCCTTATCCACTAGTCACAATTTTAATCACCCTCATTCACTTTTTTTTGGTTTATTTTTGTATGAATCATACTTAAAAATTATACTTTGGTACTTTGTACTTCCAATAGACATCATTCACACTCGTTCCATTCACACTAGTTCATCTAGAATTTCATCCTCCTAACTTATGGCAATCCCCAACCTTACATGCTTTAATTCCTCAAATATTTTGGTCAGATTCTTCATTTTCTAAGAAAATTATAGTGTTTTTGACCACTATTGAAATTTGGAAGGTTGAAGTTGAAGTTTAGGAGTAGACAATTTGAAGTCTTTTGTGGCTGGAGAATGGCAATTTAAAGAACAACAGGTATAAAAATGTATCTTACTTTAAGTACTATTGATTTTCTTCAATTTTTTCCTTTCATTCTTTATGTTTTAAAATTGGGAAACTATTTTTAATTCAAAATTTTAGAATGGAAACTTGAAACCCATATAGATGGCTTTGAGGAATAACATATGATATTCGGTGTATATGGGGACTGAAAAGGGCTTTATTTTTGTTTCTTTTTTGTGGGATTGATGTTATTGCTAAAAAATTAAAAAGTATATCTCTTTGATCATAAAATTGTCGGTACATTACTATAATACATAACTATTCAAGGGAATACACACTATACACATGTATAATATTGAATTCATGCATGCTAGAGTTATTTAGATTCTATGTTTATGTTTTTTGTTGAGTTTTGATTCATAATTGGTTGTGCATGAAATTGTGTTGTGTAATATTGTTGTTCTAATGTGGGCTTAAATGATACTATAGGAAAAATGAAGGAAAAAGTAGGGTTACATAGTAAATGGTTGATTGTTCACTATAGGGAATGGGAATATGAGATGCTAGTTGATGAAATAGATAGCATAGCATAATGGAACTTATCATAGAAATAAATTGTCATGTTTAAAAGCACTTTGTTCCACCTCCTAAAAACCTTACGATAGAGTATAATATTCTAAGGTTGAAGAGAAGGATAAAAGTTGTCGATGACTCTACTTTTCAAAATATATTTTTTGAGCACCGTAATGAAGTAATACATATAATTATGAGTGGAAGTGTTGAAACAAGACCCATGGTAAGATTATATAGACATATAGATGAAAAATTATTGGTTGAGGAATCCATTAGATAGAAAATTGAGGATGAAGAGGAAGGATGAGGATGAAGTTAATGGGAAAATGGAGGAGTATAGACGAAGGTGGAATATTAATCCTTTTGCTATACTATGTATAGAACCCATCATTGTTGAGTTTCTTACCCCCTCTAAGAAAACATATAGTCTTCTTTTAGTTTTTTTTGTCTCCCAAATAGACTACCAAGGTTACCTCTTCTTCCAACCCTGAGGTATCTAATAAGTCTTCCAACTCTTCCACCCCAAAACCAACAAAATAAAAGGGTGTATAATCTTTATTATCCTAAAAGAAAACTTAAAAAACTCTATGGTTGTAAAATTTAGGGATACTAAAGCAAAAACCATAGAAAAAATATTCTTCTATTGCCAAACCTACTAAACTATATCCATCTCACCCCTATTACATTACAAAAATCAACTAGTGCACCATTGTATACTTCATATGATGAGTACATGCTTGACAAAGATGTTTACTTTGAATATTATCATCCTCACCTCCACCCTTCACTCATTCACAATTTAACCTATCCAAAAATATTATGTTCCTACACCCATTTCATCATCTCAACAAACTTTTTTCTTCTAGTACCATCTCAATCTTCAACATTTATATCAATCTATGGTCCATCGCCACCACCATCTGCTACTTCTAAACCCTAAACTCCTAGTCCATATACCTTCCTTAAAAAGAGGATTTTTTCCATGGTCGCATGTTTAAAGTTAATAAAACAATAAATATCAACCTCTCAAGTTGAAGCACATGTTGAAACTATTATGATTTGTCAAAATGATGTCCCACCTCTATCACAAACTTAGACATAGCCTGAAGACCCCCTTTGTCATAGCTTCATCCACAACCTAAATACCTCCTTTGCCATATACTAATTCCCCCTTAATCACAATCTCACTCCCAAATTAATAATGATTCACAACCTAAAAAGGAATTAGACCATTTAGAAAAGCTAAAACCATAATTACTCATCCTATAGGAAGTGGCATTGGCATTGATGTGTCTGATGGAGATGATTTTGATGATGATGATTATGTGGATAGTAGTATTGAGGGCTCTAATGGTGATGACAATGATGATTTGAGATTTGATGATGAGGTCACACTTGATAGGCTTTGAATGAATGATAGATAGTATCCTAGAACAAATCATGATGATATTTTCATAGAAAGTGTAAATAAGAGTTATATTGATAGGGTGTATTAGAATGATTAATTATCTAAGGATAAAGGCTTTGGTCATATTAGATTGGGAGAGTGCATGATTTTTCTGGATAGAAATCATTTTATAGATGTGATGATGGACTATTGCATTCAACATGGATTTGATATAACTAGAATCAAGGTTGATAAGACTAGATTTATAATGGAGCATGCAACTAAAAAATGTGATTGGAGATTACATGCTTTACTACTATTGAATGGACATAGTTTTGATATTAAGATAATTTGTAACCTACAACAAAGTTGTCAAAGATTAAAGGAAATACTTGTGATTGTATATGATTGGTTAGTTGGGAAGATATTAGATTATGTGAGGTCTAGCTTGTATATTCCTCTCAAGGCTAAAAAACAAATGTGTTTTGGAAATATATGGGGTTAGGGTGAAAGATAGAATGATGTACGATGCCATAACCAAGGAAAAAGAAGATATGGATGGTGTATTTGTTACAACATATGCATCAATACTAGATTATTTGGAAGTGTTGAAGCAAACCAATCTTGGATCCTTTACACACTACATGCTCCAATTTTGTTGATGTTGGTTGCAATTCAAGACTTACATTTTTCATTCACTACCCAATATAAGGGGTTCATACAGGGTTGTAGGCCTTTAATGGGGTTGATGGTTATCACCTCAAAAGCCATTATAGTGGGGTGGTGTTTTCTACAATTATTGTTGATGGAAATGGGAAAAATATTCCATTTCCTATGTTTTTGCATAAAAAGAGTGTAAGGAAGGCTGATGTTACTTCTTAAATATGCTACAACATGCATCGAGAGAAGCAAGACCTACGTCATGTACTTTTCTTAGTGATAGGAAAAGATAACCTCCTAATTCTTCTTATTTCCTTTAGTTGATGAGGGTTGTGATTAATATTCTCACTAAAATTTGATGTGGGATTTGGTTATACATGGGTGTTTTAGCTAGGGATGTTAACGAGATGAGCTGAGCCGAACCGGGGTAGGCTTGGGCTTGATTCATTTACTAAATGAGTCTAAAAATGGATTTTAAGTTTGGCTTGTTTATAAATGAGACGAGCTTTTAATGAGTCGAGTCAATCTTTTAACAAGCCGACTCGCGAGCTTTGGTGGTAAACGAGCTAAGCTCATGAGCTTTTGCATCGTAAACAAGCTCAAGCCCAAGTTTATTATGTTCAAGCTTAACTTGTTTAATATTCGAGCCGAGTTCGAACCTTATTTTTAAGCTCGTTTAGCTAAATAAGCGAGTTGAGCCGAGCCCAAAAATCTCACGATCCAACTTGGTTTGTCAACAATCCTAAGTTATAGCTACTCCATATGAGGTCTTTCCACAGTGTTCAAAGAGGAGCTATTATGGGCATTTATATGTAAATTTTAGAAAAATATAATCCATAAGCTAACTTTAAGTACGTTATATACATGTTCAATAATAGGTGTATAGCATTTCCTTATATAATTTATTCCTAAGTTACTATGGTTTGACTTTGCATGTTATATTTTTGGCAAGCAATAGATGCAACTATAGAGTACATGTTTAGAAGGGCAATGAAGAGAATCAAAACACAATCAGTTAATGTATATCAATACCTAATGAATAATCCATTAGAGACCTAGGAAACTTTCAAATTTTATCTTGTCTTGTGCAAAAGTGAGAACACATCCAACTTTGTTCAATCATTCAATTTAACATTAGGTCTGAACAAATATAAGCCCAATTTAACATTAGTTAAAGTCAATCTTTCTATCCTTTCAATTAATGAAGTTGCTTAAACTTAATATAACATTTTTTTTATGGGGATTAGAAAGAACTCAATGGTGAGGATAAGTGAAAGGCAACCAACTATAGAAAAATTACTAGATGGTGGTATATGTCCAAATATTGAGGATGTGTTGAAGGTAATTGCAAATGAAAATAGGTTTTGTGTACTCTATAGGTTTGGATCGTGTGAGTTTGAGTTTGAAGTGAAAGCCTATTAAAATAATTTTACTTATTTTATTCAAATTTATTAAATTCATTTTTATATTTTCATTTGGAAGATGATAAAATAAAAAAAATTATGGTATAATATATGCTAAAAAGTTGTTGTGAAACTGTGGTAGAATCTTACCAGAGCTTGGGTCAATACCATTTCCACCCTCTAAGTTTTTCTTCAATGGTTATAAATAAATTGATAAGCGTAGAAATGTGTTACGATCAATAAAATTTATCTGAAGTACTTAAAAAACATCTATCTAATATGGACCGATGAGTTGTGTGATGTATATGCCACTATAATAGATGCAATTGAGTCATATTCAGGCTAATTATTCTTTGTTTATGGATATGAAGGTAATTGAAAGACATTTATATGAAATAATTTTTCAACAACTTTGAGATGTAAAGGAAATATTATGTTAAATGTGACCACAAGTGGAACGTTTCCTCTTTTATTACAAAGTGGAAGAACTACTCATTCTTGTTTCAAGATTCTTATAAACCTAAATGAAGATTCAATAGACAACATGGAACAAGGTAGCTCACTTGTAATACTCAAAAATTTAATATAGAAAATATTTCTTTTTTGAGTGGAAGCACGCTATACTTTGTACAAGTCTAGTTCATACCTTTCTTTTACTAAATGCATGGCTAAAATATTAACAACAAAAGCTTCGACTAGCGGAAAAGAAATAGGAAAAAACAGTGGAGGACTTTAATATAATTAAATATAGGAACATAGTATGGAAATCAATTATGGATTATGCAATAAAAGGGTAAGGAACAACCTAAAATAAAAGGGAATAGGGAAAGTCAAAACATAATTCTAGAAAGCTCGAGACTCGAGCTACAACTCCTTGTCCCACCTCAGAGTAACACTCATCCAAGGCACACCAAATAATAAGCTCATCTACTTGTTGAATTAGCATGTGACCATAAAATGATACATGTCAATACGAATGTATTGAGTTAAACAATATATCCTTAGAAGATAGCAGGAAAACATAAGGTCAACATACCACCCAAAATCACAAATGCATGCAATAATATAAACTAGTAAGCAAATGATATCATGCCACATAAGATAATAAGAAATATAAAGCATATTGACATTAACAATAACTTGATATAATGAGAAATATAAATCATACAAGCGCTAAAATAATCTACAATCAATGGACATGCGATAAACATAAATAAGATAATGGAACAAAAAATAGTAGCAAGGCAATACCTATAATTGAAATGAGGACATCCAATTAAAGCATTCCAATATAGTGATCGCGTCAATTAATTATTATTAACTCGTGGATGGAGACTTAACCAAAACAATCTACTATGGTGCTTTAATGACACTAGGCTATTGGCCCACCCAAAGCGTAACCAAAACCACAAAATAATAGTATACCTAATCATTTTAGTATGTATACCCCCATAGGATCTTAGACTTCTATGAAGTATAAAATGGTCTTTGTAAACCTTGTAAGGCACCTAGTATCATAAAAGAAAAATACTAGAATGGTAGCAAACCTACCTTGGATAGCTAGCCCAAGTATTACAAGTCCTAACTCAAGCAATCTTTCATTTTTTGTCTTACTGTTTTTTTTAAGAAATCAAGTTAGAAAATCACAAATCCCACACACCGATACTTATCACCATATAATAGACTTACCTCATTTGATTCCATTTTTTTCCAAACCATACATGATCCATAAGGCGCAAACGTCTAACAATTTCCAAGTGGCATAAAAGTCCCATAATTTTAAATGGTATAAAATCCCAATATTACCATGCCACAGAAGGCTCGATTATACATGCTAGGGAAGAATGATTTAGAACAAATCACAAGGATCGATATTAAATTTTCAATTATTCAAAGGTTAAAGGTTGGCTAAAAGTTAGTAGACATTCATAAAGTCAATAATAAAGTGCAACCATTCAAATAGATCATGCACCTAAAGACCAAAATACTTTTACGAAAACTCGAATATCAAAACATATTTCAAATTCCCAGATTAACTCATTACTTCACCAAAAATCAAAGATAAACTTAGAAATATCACCTAGGTCACCTCAAATATAAAGCCAAAATTAAGCAAACCTTTCTAACATATAAAATAATAATCTCATTTTAATTTCATAAAGAAGTATATGTCATGCTAATGATATTATATATCCACACTTAGACATATTATTATCTAGGATAACATAATGAATATTGATATTAGATCCTCTAAAATCCCAAACTTTGTGAAATATCCAAAATACCCTTAACACTTGTATTTAGATTAAAAATACTTATAAACCCTATTGGTCACCTACAAAAATAAACCCAAAGGCCACACTCATTATACTCAACTTATTTCCTTAACATCTTAATCATTTTATACTCAAAATTCCAGAATTAATTTAAAATGACCAAAATACCCTTAAAAATGCCTAAACACCTCAAAACTTCTAAAATTCATAATAAACTTATATAATTCCAAACTTTAACATAATATTTATCAAATTTTAAGTAAAGGAAGTAATGAACATAATAAGTATCAAATCCACTAAAGATAGATTTACCCTTAAAACAAAAAAAATACTAATAAACCCTAAAAGTAACACCTCATCAAATCAAACCAAATTCAAACATAAACTAATACTCACTAATATTCATATAAGCGGATGCTTAATACGAACTAAAACAACGAAATGTCCCTTAAAGAGTCTTAAGGTCAAGAGGTCCTAAAATAGGCCAAATGACATTTTTCAATAAGATTTTAAGATAATTAAACTTAAGCACAAATATATGATTATGCATATAAAATCACATTCACTAAAAAATATATATATAACATATGCATATCATCTTATCATGCTAACAAACCTTTAATCATATAACACAACATATTTCCTAATAAACAGTGCAAGGCATATTTTCCACATGATATCATAAGATTAACATTGAAAACACATTATTGTGTTTTTATTAACTAATAATAAAAACATGCTTGAAATTTCAAAAATAAACAATTAGCCTCAAAGTTTCCTATATTCAAAGGATATGTAATACTACTTAATTAATATACTCTAAGATAAAAAGAAAATTACCAAAGAAAGATCAACCACTTAAGGGCCTTCTTGATTAGTGTCAAAAACATAAGATCAAAGGATATCAAATCAACAAAATGAAAGAAGGAAAATATGGTGAGAAAAGGATATAAACCCTTATCTTGCAAGAATGAGTTTTGAGGTAAGGATAAATAGGATTTATACCTCCACCTTTGACTAAATTTTAACTCCCAACACTTAGAACCAATATTGAGGAGATAAACCAAATCAAATTAGGAAGTTAAAAGAAGAAAAACAAGAAGAAAAATGACTAAAATTGGTGGAAAATAGCAACCAAAACTAAAGCACAAGAGGGAAAAAAATCAATGCAAAAACACTAAAGAACCATAAGAAAAGTAAGATCTAATGAAGGGTGATGGATGTGGGATTAAAACAACACAAAACAAGAAGAAAAATCTAAAAAAAGAAGAGGCCATAGGCAATTGCAGTAGTAACAACAAATTTGATAGATGCATAAGCTAGAATCGAAAGAAAATGGGGAAATGAAGAGGAGAGAAGTTAAGGAACTGAAAGGGAAATGAGATGCCAAAGAAAGGTAAGTATTGTAGGGGATTAAATCATTAAAAAGTAAGAAGAGAAACTACGAAAAAAATGAACCAAATTAGGTCAAAAATTAGCAATAGTTGTTAACAACAAAGGAAAATAGGAAAAAGAAAGGTAACAAAAGAGGGAAGAGGTTAGCTGATTAAGTGTGTGATTTCAAAATAAATGGAAGTAATGGATTAGAGGCATAAAAAGGGAAATTTGTGGTAAAAAATAGAAGGAAAATAGGTGCAAATAGGGGCCAAGTGTATTGAACAAGAGAAGAGAAGAAGGGGTAAAGAGAGGGATAAAACAAAGTGATTTTATGTGAGTTTTGGGGTGAAAATAAAATGCAATGGATGAGGGTCACATTGCTTTTTGGGGAATGATGTGAATCAGGTAAGGGGAGGGGGAATTTTGGTTGAAAAATCAAAAGAAAACACATAGACAAGTAGTAGACGAAGAGGTAGAAGGGAAGAAAGAGAGGGAAAAAAGAAGCTAAGGTAATGTTCGTGCATAGCATGAAGATGGAATACAATGATTTGGGCATGATGAGGCTATGTTGTGCTAACGTAGCTTTGTAAGGGAGGGGTGGGTTAACTTGTTAAACAGTTGAATGAAGAATAATTAAGGTCAAGTGTGGGTAGGAGGTTGAGTGTAAGAGGTTTTATGACAAAAGAGTATGATTAGTATACTTATTGCTACACTTTTGGTTGAATGAATGCAATCAAGTTAGAAATCTAATTTGGTTTAGTTAGAGGGTTGGTTGGATTTTAATGGTTAATTAAGATATTGGTTAGTTTTAAATAATTGGATTCCAAAGAAAGTCAAATAGTGGGTAGTGTTGGTAAAACAACGTATACATCTCAAAAACTTATGATATTATTAGGGTAAGGTGTGGAATAATTTTTTGAACCTAAATATATAAAAACATTTGGCAACAAAAAAGATTTGGAGCCTAAACAAATAAAAATGGGTAAAAATATAGAAATAGTCTAATCGAGAAAAATGAATTTAGAATGAATGGAGTTAAGAAATGAGTTTGAATATTTAGAGACACTTAGAAAGCTAAATCACATAAGGTAATTATGGCTAGGGACAAAAATAAGTTATTACACCACTAGTAGAGTTGATTGTAAAGTATAAATTCATAATATGGGATGAAGCTTCAATGATTCATAGATATTAATCTAAAGCTTTGGATAAAACTATAAGAGATATTTTATATTTCAACAATGAATTTTGCCATAACAAACTATTTGGATATTAGAGGTAAGACAATAGATCTTGGGGGAGATTTCCAACAAATGTTACCTATGATTCTTAAGAGTAGTTAGTAAGATATTATTCATGTTCATGCAACTATTAACTCTTTATATTCATAGAGAGATTGTAAGGTCTTATGATTGACAAAAAAATGAGGTTGTAAAAACTTAGCTTAGTCGATGAATGTACCGAGTTGAAATAATTTTCAAAATGGATTGCAAGAATCGAAGATTCTAATGATGATCATGCAACAATTGAAATTCTAGATGATCTTCTGATAAAATATTCTAATGATCTAATTAGCAATAGTGGAAAGTACATATTTGAAATTCACTAGCAATAACAACATGCAAATCTAATTCATATTCTATTTATTACAAAATCTACACACTACATAATTCTTAAATAGAATTAAGAACATTAAGAACTTTGGCGTGCTGAATTATATGTTGAATTTGAAAATCGATACACCTATTATGTTATTGAAAAATATTGATAATTTACTTATACAATGCAACAATCCCGAAACTCATGTGTTAGAAGTAAGGATACTATCATAAAGTATTATTGTCAAGAATGTTGTTGATGCTATCTAACCTAAGACCGCCTTTTCGGTTCAATCTCTCATTAATTTTAGTTATGTCTTAAAGTATTTATTTATAGTTAATGATATGTGTAATTTCTAGAGTTATAAATTATAAATGTTTAAAAATTTTAATATGCAAAGACAATGTAGATTAACCTTATTGAACAATAAATTTTGTAGTTAACTAAGTATTTGAAAACATTTGATCATCTAAATTTATTATATATATATATATATATATATATATATATAGGGTGAATGTCTCATACACACCATTTCTAAGATACATATATAGGAATCAATTATAATCATTAGATTAGTATTTGATCAATGGTCAAAATTTAATACATACCTAACTTAAATTTGTTTTAATCTCAGCCCTTTAATTCTCTAAATCTAACGGTTATTAAGAGTTCCTACATTTATATTTTAAATAATAGTTTGTACATGAGCCTAAATCTATATATATATATATATATATATATATGCAGCGTGCTTACCTATACACACACAGGCATACATATTTCATCTTAAATTTTGCATATTTAATATCTCCTTATTAAATTAATATATAATATCAATTTTATTAAATTCTTAAATTATTAAATGCCTAATATAATTAGATTATCAATGTATCTGTGTAACCGGAGATAATCTAGTTGGTTTCTAAAATGCAAATTAAAGGTATGGTCTTTGTTTACATTCGTAATTAGTTTCATTTTTCAACATCTTCATCGCAAACTAACGTCTGAAGTTCCGAGTGTTCGAATTGCGATCCGCAGATTGACCGGCTTCAATAAAGCTGCAATTGGCTAATCATACACCGATTATACTGCTCCGGCGCTCCGGCACCACCATTGCTGAGGTCTTGATTTCTCTCTTTCACCTCAAATTCGACCGATGTTTCCCATTATTTGTAATTCTGCCATCCCTGCGTATGATACGTCTTTTTTTTTTTGGCTATTACTTTCGTCATTATGGTCAGTGGTGACTGATTTCCGGCAGATTGCTTGCGATTCCGAAAGGAAAAATTTTTATCCTTCATCTGAAACCTACATATTAACTCCGCTTTGATGTGGAATCACGTGCCAAATTTTCTGAACAACTGGCATTAATCTTCGTAGCTATATGTTCATCTTTTTTCCAGGTTTTATTCCCTACAAGTTACTACCATCGGATTGAGTTAAACAATAACAAAATATGGGTGATTTAGTATCTGGATCTGATCCGTCAATGAGCGATACAAAAGGGGTTTTTGACGCAGCTCGAATTCAAGAAGTTAAATCATGGTTAGCTTCTCAATTTGATGCTGCTGGTAAAGATGTGCCCGAATTCGAATACACCCCTAGAAGCATTGCTTATTTGCATAATCTCGCTACTGTTTCTCAAGCTAAGACTCAAGCCGCTGCAATTGTTGCTAATGATTTCCGACAGAAAGCTGCGGAGTATCGCTCCCAGGGTATGTCATTTTTGTGGATTCGGTTTTTGAGTTTGTTGTGTGTGAGTCAAATAGGTTTTTGATTAATTTCTGTTGTTTTTGAGCTAATTGTGGGTTTGTGAAGTCATGATTTGGTAAATTTTGAATTTTAGCTGCGAGAATTAGGGAGATATTGGAGAATGTGGGATTGGCGCAAGAGAGTTTGCCATCTAATGTAGTCAGTTCGGCTCAAGTTCTTGCTAATGTTGCAAACCTATTAAATATAAGAGATACAGAGTTAAGCAGGTAGGTGTCTTTTCTCTCTGAACTTGGTGTGTTTTTTTCCCCCTCCGTACGAAGTAGGATGCTTTGTTTCGCCAATTTAAGTGCAGTAACCAGATAAATGTATCTCAGTTTTCTTGTAGCCATGGGAGATATATCTCTTAGAAAGACAGGAGTAGAGGAAAAAAGGTCTAAAGTAGAAAAGGAGTCTAAAGTTCTCCTTGATTATACAAGAAAGGCAATTGCAAGGTTAACTTATTTGAAGAGGTAAGCATGTGAGTTATACATTTTTGTGCTACTGAAATCATGAACCAAGTCTATTTCCTCAGAGCTTTTTCTTTCGGTTAGAGGAATGTGCCAATATCTAAAAAGGAATTATGGTCATTGCATGTAATTGGTGAAATGGTTATTTATTAGCTCATTGTTGTTTATCTTAGAATACTTGCTCAACTGGAAGATGATGTAGCACCTTGTGAGGCTCAAATAGAAAACTGGAAAACAAACCTGGCTGTTATGGTTTCAAAGGAGCGAGAGTACAATCAGCGGTATTCCAACTATAAGGTATTGGCATTTACCTAGCTCATATGTTGCGTGGTTCTGGAGGGATCATGTAATTTTTGCTTTTATTTCTTTATTTTTACTGACCGTTTAATTTCCTAACTCATCACTGGGCTTGCACCATGTTGGGACTGTGATTAGTGCAAAGCCATAAAGTGACCTATTTAGTACTAAGTTAGCTTTGGTTCTATATATCAGTCTGGGGCTTGGCCTGGGAAGCATTGTCAGTTGAGGCATAAGATCTCTTGATCTCTAAATTGACTCTAAGGAAATGCAGAGAATAGTTGAATTTAGAAGTCCTGAAATTTTTGTTTGGATATTTGATCGACTGAAGTCTGGAACCTAGAGTTGATACTTGAAGATGAATAATTGACTGAACTAGAGTCAAGCCAGTTCCTTTTTCTGGCGGTTATGCTCATCTAATTGTTTCTGAATTATTCTCATTCTGTTTCATTTCAGATGGTTTTGGAAGGGTCTTTATAGTTTTGTGTAAACTATATATGGGAAAAGTCACCAAAATCACCCCTTTTTCATGCTAAACCAAGTTAGCTTCATGTTAAACTATCTCGAGTTATTTTGGGTCTTGTGATATTTTCTGTATTGTTGAACCGCTTTTTCCAAATTGATGGAATATAACACTCAGAAATCAACCAAGAATAACGAGAGTAGGGTTGGTTCTTGGACCCGGCAAAACTAAAGGGGTTTAGTCATGAATTAGCCAATTTAATGGAGGATTGTGTTGACGACTTATATATCTAGTTATATACATAATTATTTAATGGAATGATTATATAGGCTGCCGTTTGAATCAGTTATGGAAGCGCCTTCTTTTTGGTTATGAAATAGGCACTGCTTAATCGTGTGGGTTACACCCCAGAGATCAGCCATGGTGTGCTGGTTGAAATGGCAGAACACAAGAAGGACTTGGAGAAGAAGACCAAACCCATACTTGACACTTTGAGAAGCTACCAAGACTTGCCTCCTGTAAGGGAATTCATCTGTCCGGTCTCGCTTTCATATTCATATGATTATTCTTATCATCTATCCTGGACCAGATATATGATCATGTCCTCTCATTCTCTGTAGGACAAAGCTTTGGCTGCTCTCGCGATTGAAGACAAGAAAAGGCAGTATGCTGCTGCAGAAAAATATCTTGAAGACGTATTGCAGTCTGCCCTTGCTACCTCAGGCTAATATTTTTGATGTATTACTGCCTCTCGAGTTTGTATGAGGTTATGTTAACACTTAATGTTGCTGTAGAAATATAGCAAAATTTGCCCTTTGTTTTCATTTGACCCGGGAATACACGCTATATATATGACTCATGGGTAAGTAATTCATACGCCTATTTTCGACATGACTAGGAAACCGGTGCAGTTATGCATTAATAAATGCATACAGCACAATTTTCACCTTCTTTGTATATACCAGGTTTTGGGATGACTGCCCCCCTTGGTAGATTATATTAATTGTAGTGATTTATGAGTCTACAATTGTGGTTAAGAAGAAGAGTATTGATGTGTTTACACTCAAAACATTTACAAGTTTTCTTACAATGCATGAACTCTAGCATCTATGTTAAGAGAAAAAATATCAACTTTTCTACTCGATAAAATGAAGTGACGAACATTAAACACATGTTTGATAGATCTACGCCTCATAGAATCAGCAAGATCTTCGAGGATTATAAGTTGTTTCTAATGGCACATCAAAACGTGGAAGAAAGTAGGAACGTAGTTCCTGCAACTATATTGAATACGTTCCTGCAACTATATTGAATGACTTGGTTTCCATGCGGTGTTTCGGGATGGTCATAGCCTCCCATGGATTTGGTGAGGGAATAGGAATGAACTTCGATTGTTGCAATAATATTTAAATGACTGTCTCTATCCGGTCAATAGTTTACGTGCTCAATTCACATGAAATGATGGCAATCTTATTTTATGATGACAACAATATTTTATCTAAACGGTTTTTTCTCATTTTACAATTTTTTTTCCCATTCTCATTACCCGAAGATCATATTGCATCACAGTACCAAATGGTCAAAGCCCTCGTACAGTCCTCTACTCGTTATTGCTTGAATTGCGAGTCAAATTGTTTAACTGCACTACCAAAATAATAATCCAACGAAACATTCTCTCAAATCCACATAAAAAACTATCTCCATGCAAACGCCAATACAGCCACAAGTAGGAAGCTATGTTGAATACTTAATGCTAAATGAGTTTAGTCAAGATCACTTTGTCATACAGTGAGAAAAGCGCAAATAAAACGACTTGCTTTTGTTTACAATTTAAAATAAATAAATAAAAAATAAATCTGACGCTTTCATTTCTTCCGAGCCAGGGCTGCAGCAAGTCCACCAGCAAGAAGTCCGACGGCAGCAGCAGTTATGCCTATCCCGACGACACCATCTGCATTTGAAGGAGAATTCCATTTACAAGTAGGTTTTCAGTATTTATCCCTTTTTTTGGGGAGGGGGGGTAGTTGTTTACGTGTAAGGAGCATTCTTACCTTTAGCAATTCGATCCTCAACTGTCTTTTTCAAGGTTAATGCCTGCCTCCAATCCGGAGCAATCTACAAACCAAGGAACTCAGGTCCATCGGAGAAGCAATTTAAGTACCAACAGAGTACAATAAGCTCAATAGGGAAAAGGTTTAACCAAGTGAATCTATGTGATTTTGGATGGCACGGAGCAATTACAACCAAGTCCAGTGCTAGGAAAGGAAATTTATAATGAAGAATTTTGGAAACTGTTAGAGAACAGTTCATTATATAATGTCTTAACCATAAGAAACTACCGATTTAGTAAAGAAGGAAGCTAGAAAAACCCCTAAGTTTTTTTTTTGGGTGAGTGGGAGGGAAGAGAGAGTCCATGATATTATAACAACTTTTGCAAACTGCTAGAAACGACCGATTTGGTAAAGAACGAAGCTAGAAACTACTGATTTGGTAACCATGGATGGCCATCATCAGTCATACCAACTTAAGTGAGATCACATCTAATTATGAATGAACACCCTGGTTTCACAAACCAGAGGTGGGTGAATGGAAACAACTCAAAATAGCACCACATGAAGATTACAACATAACTTTAGAAACGCTATCTAATGAAGGCACAGGATCCAAACCTCTAAACACTGTGTAACAAGTTGCCTACTCTTTGAATAATCACCGCTTCTGTAGTAGCCCACAGCCAGCAGATAGATGTTCTCTCTCTTTTGCAAACTGCTGTTGGCATTGACCAATGATGCTGGCAAATGAAAATTATTTAATTGCTGACAGTGGAAAAAGGTTTGATAGCAGAAGCAACAATAGATGGTCAATATGTAGAGTGATTAAATCATGTTCATTAGCAAACACAAGTATTTAAATGAGTGCTCAAGTTCTCCTTTTCTTGATACTACAACATAGAATGAATTTGGAACAAGCGCAACTCCACTGATAAACACATTTGGAAGTACAGAGCAGGTGAACACTATTATTAACTTTTAGCTATACGCCACAATGCGAGATTGGGAGCCGACATGAGAATCTGGTCCCAGAACAAATTCTTTAATGTCCTCTAAAAGCCCTCCCCCCCCCCCCCCCCCACAAAAAAAAGAGAGACGGTTTTGAGTCAAGTGCTAATTCTGTTGTAGTTCACATGTCATATATGGGTTAAATTAAAGAAATCAATATCATATAAAGAGAAGGGGAAAGGGGGAGAAAAGAAAAGATATGAAGCATAAACTAGAATGATATCCATGCAGCAGTAACTACAAGTGGAAACCAATTATTTGGAAAGGAAGGATAACCACAGAAATAACAGAGCAGTATGATGCATCAAATTTTCAAAGGCTTCATAGTTTTTAATAAGAAGATATTCTCAGACAAACATTGGAAACATCATCGAACCATATGATAGGAGCAATCTAATCAAGGATCATCAAAGCAAAATGAAAATCACATAATCTGTGATAACAAAGGAACTAATCAAGCAGTTACCTTCAAGCATAGCTATTCCACGCTCTACATCTTCTGGCCTTCTGGAGTGAACAAGGGCCCATGATAACCTCATGATGCTTTCACTTCTCTGTTCATCATTTGCAGCATCAGCAACTTCATGCTCAATCCCCTTCACAATCAGAGACAACAGTTTAAAGAAAGGTATGATCAGTGAGTGTATCCATAAGAGTGACATAATGACAAGCAGATACATTTTTATCAGATGAAATTCTGTAACAATGGTTCAGTTTAACACTAAAAACACGGATTTCAAAGAAGATGTTCCTTTAGTTTGGACTGAAGGTTTTGACGTCCAATAGATCCAAACAAGTGGAATAGGATATTACACCTCATCCGTAAAACTGAGGACAAAGATGAACTGACATTGGGCTCCTATGTGTGGTGCCATGACAAGAGGATGAACACAATACATGAGGAGTAATTCCATATATCAAGCTAAAAACGAGTAATCACTCAGAATATGTTTCAACTAGGGGAATGGATGACACCACTCGGATGATGTCAAACTTTATGGCAGTCACCACCACTAACAGATACAGAACTTTAACTGTCAACCATAGCTCTAACTGATACAAACAACAGATATGTAGAACTTTACCTGTCAACCCTAGGTCTAACTGATACAAACACGGAGAATTACAAGTTCACAAAACTCTACAAGAAAGAATAATGTGTGTGGTAAGGCTCCTAAAGGAGCGCACAGACAGATTAAGAAGCTTCTTGTTGATCAAAGGACAGACTACCACGACGACAGCTGCGTAGAATAACAATGTAACCATGACTGAAGAAAGAAGAATGTGGGGAGGCAGAAGAGCAGCAACAAGATGCTGATACGGACATCATTCAAATATACACAAGTACTCAATCAAGCACTTAAGATACTCCTACTCTACAAGAACACTTGAATTCATTACTCATATAATTAACTGAAATAAGAATACCATGAGAGTGCAAGGCAAACACAAATAAATAAATAAAAATGACATCCAAAACATGATAGATCGTCACAATTCATCTAGATCATAAATCCTTCATAATTCATAACAAAAGAACAAGTCCTTCCTATATTCCAAACAGTTTCAGACAAAATCACATAAACATATACAAACCGTTAAGGTGATATACTATCATTTTTAAAGAGGGTCCAAATTTGTCAGCCTTACGTACAAAATCATAACGATTCATAAAGCCTGCTTCCCTGAAATTCATTAACTCAACAAGCTAAATAATTGTGTAATAGCTGCGCACATGAAATGCGGATGTACGCAAAAGGAAATTCGTAATTTGACATGGATTACGAAGCTAAATTAGTTTAAGCGCATAGACCGTAAAAAGAAAGAGCAGGAAATTCATAGACCATAATCGAGACACTTAGAAATAATCATAAACCCTACATCAATCAGACAACAGAAAAAACATAAACTTGACATTAAGAATTATACATATCTTTTTAGCATCACTTACAGAAATTGTTTGGCGATCGCACCAAGGAATTTGATCTCCGCCACCGAAAAAATTCCCCACTGACTCGAAGAATTTGGCCATCGATGCTTCCGTTTGGTATGATTATAACAACAAAGTCAACTGATGGGGGAGGAAAGGAAGAAAGAAGATACCGTTAAACCTCAAAGGCAAGATCTTTCTATTTCCTTTAGCCCGTCCTGTCTATCATATATAGGCATATAGCTTTGGAGGAGCTTGCTACAGTACAAAGAGGCCCAATTTTTATCATTTTTGAAAATGTTGAAAAATATAGTTTAATTATTGAATTTATTTCATTTGGGTGCTTGTTTAACCAAAATTAAGATTTTTATACATACATAGAACCTGTATTAGTGATAAGATTGTATTTATTTTGGCAAAATCTGAGCTTCGAATAATAAAAATGGTGGTCGCCGAATGGTTCGCCCGTCAACCATGACTTGCAATGGGTAACTCACCCGCCAAAGCCACAATCTACAGAGTAACTAACCCGTCAGGAGCAACGAATGGTTGGTGATTCACCCGTCAGTCTGTCTCCCATAATTTTGAGCGGGTATTTCACTCGTCAACTACAACCACCAACGGGTAGAACGCCCATGAAACTTGCTCCAAATGAGTATCTCACCCGTTAGAAGCCCTTTAACCTAAAACCATAAACCCTAACCCTTTAACCATGAACCCTAAACCCTAAACCATAACCCTAATCCTAAACCTTAAATCATTGATGTGCTAATGTATAATATTTAATGATTTTTTTGTTATTATTGGCAGAAGGGTGGTAGAGGAGGCAAAGGAAAAGATTTAAGAAATGTTGCTCTTGTTATGACTGGGGTGGTGAAGAGGACAATTACTGTCGGTGCTAGAGCACGAGCGGCGATGAAGCGTGACAAAGCTCCATGTACTATAGATAGAGATAGCGACCTCTACTAGGAGATGCACGTTCTGATCGACCAGGGGATGAGCGACCTCTACCACGTCCTCGACCCATAGATGATTTTGAATAAGTATACTATGTGTGCTCCCACTCTGATAGTTCCCTCTGTGTGATATTACTAGGGTGTCCTTTACTTTGTTGCACATTCGATTTTACCATACTTTTATGGGCAGGATCGAGAATCTCATCAATAAGATTAGAATATTAGCGTAGACATGATGGCGATCGGTCAAGCATCATTTGCACCTTAGACACAATGTTACAAGCTAATGGATGTACGGTTTGATCAACAATTGAATCATCAAATGCAAAACCTTTCTTCTTGTTGTCTGAAAAAAGTGAAAGTCTTCTAGAATTTAAGCACTGCCGATATGGGAATAGGTTGATGATCTTGTTTGTAATGAAAAATCTCATGTACACATGGTAGACTATGTGTCAACCTCAGGTAACACCCACATCCGAAGGATTCAGGACCAACCATAGTGGACCTCTTACTCTCATCTGCTATCAAGTCCAATTCTCTACAACATACAATAGATGTGAGCTCCTTGAACAATATATCATTTGTAGAGCAATGTGGAATAATTACCCATGATTTCTCTAGATCTTTTTTCATCTCATTAATTTGGAGTCTTATCGGTGTATTGATATTTGAGTATAATGTGTCAAAACTCATTTGTGATGATGCTACGTATTTCTTCAACTTTCCATGTTCACTTTCCACCCTAAAATATAAATTTCAAAAACTAGGTAATGGTTAATTGTTGCACACTTAATAAGTTAATAGACATTGAATATTTACAACAAATATGTTATACCTATTGGTCGTATGAGTGCCAAAGTGAATGCTTTTGTCGACCCACACTAAAACAAACCTCTCCTTATATGGATTCAATTAGGTCTCGTACACATATTATAAAAGATGTGGAAATCTACCTCATTTTCACCCATTAGTAGAAGCTCATTCTTATATGTCTTAATTATAGTGGCTTGTACAATCTTCCTCCAACATTCTAGGAAACTTTCTCCCGCTACTACACTTCCTAACTTCTTTATAACATGTGACAAAACCTTCTTAGTAATGTGCCATCTACATAATAACGGCGCTGCATTAGGAAAGACTTTTGACATAGTTTGTGTTAGTCCCAATTCCCTATCAATAATCACCACATTTGGTTCATGGGGATCCATCAATCTCTTTATCTTATCAAGCACCAATTTGTAGTTATCTTCCTTTTTCTTTGTCATAAATTCCAAGGCAATAGTAAATTCTTACTGCTAGACACACAACTAGCAACATCCAAGAAAGGAATGTTGTACTTATTGGTTTGTATGTACAACCCAAACAAATGACATATGGAAATGTATGCAACAAAGTAATAGAATATGGGTGCGCAAATACAATATAAGTCCATGTGATTACGGGAACCCCACTATTATAGCCGGTAGATAAAAAAACGTACAGGACATAACACTCTTAATCACTATTATTGCCGGTGGATAGGTCTCCAAGGCAAAGTGCTCCTGACCACTATTATGCCGGTGGATCGGTCTGATCCCGACTCTTATGGTATTTCACTGTAATTACTTAGTGTCTTTCCCATGTCTTATCACAACTTATAGTTTGGTTTATTGAGCTCAAGATCCCCCATTATTATAGTCGGTGGATCGAAAACGTATAGGGGATAACGCACCTGACCACTATTATATGCAGGTGGATCGCTCTCCAGGGCACCCCGACACATGACCACTATTATGCCGGTGGATCAGTCTAGGCCGGGCACAATAATCTTTCGCTTAAATTGATTAGTATCTTACTATATCTTATTCAATATATTTTTACCCTAGACATGCATGTTCTTTGGGGTGCACTAACCATCTACTCCCATTCTCCCAAGAGGACCTGTCCCATATCTTGGAACTCCTGTAGCTCCTAACACATCCCGACTTCCTTTTCCTCTTCTACTTACTTGCCACGAATACCCAAATCCTAAGTGTGTGGGTTAAGGCTCACTTCAATGCCATTTAAGTCCACTCACTATTGTCCTCTAGGGTTTTCGCCCAAAACCCTAAATAGGCTTATGTGGCCCATCCTTCCTCTGCCTCACACAACTAAAGCTCCTTTACCACCCAACACATTATCTCACTTAGGTTCAACCCCAAGCATTTCACTTTACTTCCTAATTGCACATGTGACCTTGAAACCCTAGTTGGCTACCCAAACCCTAACACCTTTCTTTTCCCATATATCACCTCTCCATTACTCACCTACTACCATCCTCTCTTCCCTATGACTCTCACACTCACCCTCCATATGATATTCTTCCACTCTTGCCCCATATTCCACTCACCCTTCATTATTTTCACTTTCACAATCTCCTCCATTTAGGGTTTTCCTCCCAAACCCTAGCCAAGTTCCCTATACACCCTTATACCAACCTACATTCTATTTTTCACCCAAGGATTCCAATCACCCCAACAACTCTTCCCTTACCTTACACCCCAAGGAAACTTTTCCCACGTAAGGATCATCCCTATGCAAACTCCATCCATCCCATGTAAACCTTAGAATTCCTCATGCAAGATTCACTCCACTCTTTTATTTTGTCCATATTTTCCTTTTATTTGTCCCTTCATGGATCATGAGATAATTAGGTCAATCTGATATCCCTTTGGTCAACTCATTTTTTATTTTCATCCTTTCATCCCATATCATATTATTAAAACATCCTAGCATGTATGTCCTAGAGGGTCACATCATATAACACCACAAGCACAACTTAAATATTATTATACACATGCCATAGAAAACGTTACATGAACGTACCTTAACTCCAAGCTGCGTTACAAGTAAGCAGTCATAATAACATAAGGTACACAAACATAACATAACACATGACATACAAGGCACATAACACACACATAGTTGGTCTTAGCTACATCCTTACTTAATACGACACCAGATCCTTAGGGTTTTGACTTGATTCACCTATAAAAGGGAAATATTAAAGGTTAACTTCCCTCTTACCAAAATTACCATTATTTCCTACCGTACCCTTATCATAGCCTAATATTAGGGATAATAATAATATTAGTAGTTTTATGAGTAAAAGTAGGGTTATTATTCTTAAAGTAGCTTATCATGCTACCACTAGTTAAATTAGGTCTTAGTATTTATATTGGTTTATGTTAAAGTATTATTAGCAATATTTATATTACTAAAGATAATAGCTTTAATAATAATAATAATAGTGATAATATTAATAACAACCCAAATTTTAGTAATAATGATAATAGTATTAGTAATACTAAAATAGTGACAATAATGATACTACTACTACTACTACTACTACTACTACTACTACTACTACTACTACTACTAATAATAATAATAATAATAATAATAATAATAATAATGATAATGATAATAGTAATAGTAATAATAATAATGTTAGTAGTGATAGTAATATTAGGGATATAGGTAGTATTAACAATAATGATAAAATAATAATAATAATAATAATAATAATAATAGTAATAGTAATATTAATAATAGTTTGAATCTTAAGAATGATAATAATAAGGGTCCTAATAATCATAATAATAGTAATATTAGTAATAATACAGCTAAAGTTAATAATAATAATGATGATGATGATGTTGATGATGATGATGATAATAATAGTTTGAATAATAATAATAATAATAATAATAATAATAATAATAATATGCTGAATTTAGTAGTAGTAGTAGTAGTAGTAATAGTCGTCGTAGTAGTAATAATGATATTAACACAAATAAAATAATTAAAAACTCAATAATTTATTTTTAAAGGTTAGGGAGGCTAGGGAATAACCTAGAAATGGTGGTGACCAAGTGGCAATGGCAGTGGAGGAGGAAGAGAAGTTGAAAAGGTGGGTTTCTAGGCTAGGATAGGGGGAGTGAGAGGGTGGTTGTGGTGGTGGTGGATGCTTTGGGTTGAGAGGGTTGGAAGGGTGGTGGTGGCGAGCCAAAGAGGCGGCGCAGGCGGCAGTTGGTGTGGTGGCTGAAGGTGGTGGAGGGGGAGGAAGGGAGAAGGAGAGGGAGGTATGGGAAAGGAATTTAGGGGGAGGTAGAGGAGGCTTAGGTGGGTGTTTTGGAAGGTAGGGAGAGTGGTGGCTGCGGCAGAAGCAGTGACGCGAAGGGTGGCAGTGGGTGTAAAGTGGCAGATTGAGGGGCCAACTTTGCACGGGTGTGGCGGCTCGTGTAGGGAGAATTATAGGTGGTGGGAGGTGTGCTTTGGTGGAGAGTGATGCAGGGATTAGTTTGGTAGGTGTTTTGGGTGGCAGCATTAGGCGACTGTGGCTATGGAGTCGTCTGAACAGGCGATGGCACAAGGAGGTAATTTTCTGGGCAGGGAAAAGAAGTCCGATTAGGGGGCCGGTTAGGGGTATTTATAGGCAATTGAGGGGTGGAAACGACAGAGTGGGAAGAGGACAAGAGGGGGTAGGTGTGGCAGGGTCACTGGTTGGCGGTGGTTGGCCGGTACAGGCCTGTAAAGTTGCAGGGTCTGTTTTGTCGGGGGAGAAGAAAAGGAAAGAAGGGAGGGTAAGCGCGAGGAGGTACGAGGGTGATTGGGGTATAAAAAGGAAAGGAAAAGGATGGGGGAAGAGAAGGGAGGTGGAAGATTGGTGTGTGGTGGTTGGTTGTTCGCGTACAGGGTGGTTGTAGGTTGCGATTTGCAAGCTGTGGGGAAGGAGTGGGAGGAAGAAGAAAGGTGGGTTGGGCCGACCGGTCTAGGGAAAGAAAAGAAGAAAAAGAAGAAGACCGGGTGGATGGGCGACGGGTAGAGAAGGAAAAAGAAGAAGGGCGACACACGCTGGGTCGTGTGGAAGGAAGAAGGGGAGTCTGGGCCACGAGGGTTGGCCCTATCCGAGGGAAGAAGGAAAAAGAGAAAAAGGAGAAAGGAGAGAAATGAAAGAAAAAGGAAAAAATAATAAGAAAAAGGAAAAAGGAAAATAGGTTGGTTGGAGTATTTAGAATATTTTGGTATTTTTGATTATTTAAAATAATAATACTTAGTAAAATAATAATTAAATTTCCTTCGTAGATTAATATATGATATTTTGAATAAATTACTGTTAATGCATGAAATTACTTCCCTACACTTACATGATCAGATTTTGTATCAAGTTGACCATTTTATTTTTCATTCAACCAAATTTTGAGCCAAAGTCACTTTCATACACTTTATACCTATGTTTGTTGTGCCACTTTAGCTTTCTTTGCACTTAACCTTCTTCACTTGCATTCCCTATGCTTAAATCTGACCTTGGACCTACACACCTTCACCTCCCCCATCCCTTGGTTGATTGATTCGTTTTCATAACTTCATTAAGCTTAAATCCACTCCACCACCTTACAAACTCAACCACCTTGTCATTTATCATTCAAGTATTGAACAAGCTACCTCTCTCCCCTCTTGTGGTTGTAGATTTTTTGTTCCACCATCCCCTATTTACACTCCATTTTTCTTGCTTTGTTTTCATTCATCATTTCTCTCATTTGTTCCTTTTGGTTGCTCCCACCTCTCTCTTCATTTTAGTTATTTTTTCTAGGTGTTCTTAAACTTTGTTGAGCTTATAACCAAGACCCATCCTCCTCTATTTATCCTTATTCTCTTTTTTTTTTCACTTCTAAACCTCCTTATATTTAGCCTTTATTTATTTTTAATTAAGTAAAGAAGGTTAGATTTTTGGTTGAATTGTGAAGCTGTCATCTTTTGTCTTCTCCTCTTGTGTCTCTATTTTTTTAAGGCGTTGATATTCTTTAGGAGGTTCTTTGTGTTATTTTGCTATTTTTTCTTGGAAATAGGTAACCCATATGCACCTACTAAATATATAAAAATCATGTGATAGCATGTGTGGAGTTTCTTATATTATGCTTAAGTGTAATTTATGCTTTCTTGTAATCTCATAAAAAAGTATGCATTCATTATGTATTTTTATTAATTTATTTAAGTGTGTGACCATATATTTTTATGCAAGGGTATGTTAAATTTATATATTTTAAATATATGTATGATAGCATATTAAAATAGGATTGTTTGTGTTAAAATAATTATGCATGATTACGGTTTTATGTGTTGAATGAGATTAATTATGTTTTAGGGGCAAAATGGTATTTTTTTCACTTCAAAAAATATCTAGAATTAAAATTTTATATTAATGTACATATTTTTAATGTTATTTAGTCATACCATGAATTTCCCTTAATTCTAATAAGAATTAGTATTAAAGTGGAAAATTATTGAGTAAATAACATACAAGGGCATTTTGGTCATTTATGAATTATTATGCCTAAAAGTGTGTATAATTGGACTAGGATGACCTTAATAGATTTCTAGGTTGACCTTAGTGTTAACTTTGATTTTGGTTTGGATTGTTGACCTTATGATTTGCTTGAATAATTAGAAATAAAAGAAAAATGGTTAAGTATGAAATTGGAATCGTTTTGCATTATGTGATATTTTATGATCACCTTATTAAGATATTAATATTTTAAGTAGAATACCTCAAGATTTGAGAATGGTTTCTCTTTAGGGTTAGCTACACTAGAGATGAGGTAGGAGCCCTCGATTTGGTTTGGTGGTTTTGTCGGATGCCTCATCATTTCGGATAAGGCCCTAGTCTACTCTATAGGTGACCTACAGGCCCTATAGGGGGTATCGATACTTAAGGATTAGGTGTCCTAGGATAGGAGGATATTGTGTTGCTTTGCACCAGTATGACCGGAGTACTTTTATGTCTCTGAGTTACAAGTTGGGAGGACTCTATGTTGCTTTTGTGTGCCCGTACGACTGGTGTACTTATATGTCTTAGGGTTATTATTGTATCCCCTCGAGTAAGTAAAATATAAATAATTATTGTATAAGGATTTAAATGGATTTTTGTAATTTGTCGATTTGGTAGTTGCCTCCACACACTACTTGGTTTTGGTATGTTGGTTTGATAGTTGCATTCGTGCACTATTTGGATTTGGTGTATTGGTTGGTAATTGTCTTGGTACTTTCCTTATCATGTTATAAGTGGAATAGATGTGGTTATTGTAAAAGGCCTTAATTATAGTTTGGTGTTTTCATTTTCGTGGGACACCCTAAGTATAATTAAATTAAGAGAATAGTTGTAATATGGTTAAGTTTGATGTGATGGACATGGGACATATGGTATGATATGAGTTATGGTATAAATGTGGCACTTAGCTATGGTATGTACTATTTAATGTGTTATGACATGATACTTTATATTACCTTCTATGTGCTCGATGTGATATTTGCATGCTTAGTATTGTATATTGGTTTACTCAGTACTGTTGTACTGATGGGTTACATTTCATGGTCCCCTACCTATTCAATGGGTAGTATTTACCTTGCAGGAGTACTTTGAGGGTACATCTTGATGACTTTTGGTATGGAATGAGAGTTAGGACTATCCGGTGTCCATTCAGACATCTTTTGATCTGGATATCTTTTGGACTCTTATGTCCCTTTATGTATTTCTTTCCCTTGTCAGTTGTAACTATTTTATTTAATATTTTTTTTAGAATAGTTTAATATTGTAATAAAATCTTTTTCTTCTTCTTATCAATTGTTACTCTTCATTTAAGTAGATAAACGTTTTAGCCTTAACAGTTAGTGTAAGAAAGGTAGAGGAACCGGACTTATACTAAGTGTGGCGGTAACGCCCTACGCTTTATTAGTTTAACTTCTGCAATCAACTCTTTTTAAAGAAATTTTCAAGTGCAAAAAAATATGGGGTGTTATAGTCAAGACCTACCATTGATTCAGACCTAGGTTTACAGGTAGTTTGTGTAAAAACCGACTCTGACTTTTGGTGTTTTCCTTCTCAGCTATTGCCTATGCAACTGGAAACATTTGACTTTTCTCATCTATTTCAACACAAGTATTTTTCTTTCAATAGAGTCCTTAAAGTTGAAGATAAGCAAATTTTAGTTATTTGCATACATACATATGTTTTCACAATTAATATGAAAATAAAGGAATAATGATAAAAAAAAAACTCATATTCACCTTCAAAAAGTAGCCATGCAATCCAAGTAAGGGCTTATATCTGTCTTTCTATCCTTTTTTCATAGCATTATATATACATACATATATATATATATATATATATATATATATATATATATATATATATATATATATATATATATTTACCTTCCTTAACCTTTACAAATGCAATGTTATATGCATTTACCCTTTTTATTTTAGCAACATAGTCTCACAATTTCCTGTAGTGCTTTTGAAATTCACCATCAATTTCTTAATGAAATTTTTTTAAGGCCTTAAAACACATGTGTAATGATACTTTTATCCTTAAATATTGCTAAATAGTATTCTTGAACTCTTTTATCTTTTAACTAGGGGTCAATATGACCTTGTCTAAGTAATTCCTTGCCAACCACTTTGCTAAAAGCCTTCTATTCTTGTGTAACTTACGTTTACAATTATGTTTAGGTCCCAAAAATATTACTTAAAAATTATTCATTTGCTGCTTCTGTGATGCTGAAACATACCGCCCACACTATTTATTTCTAGTAGATTTCCTAAATCATTTGGATTGAATATGCTTATAATCATTTTTAGTATACTTAATATCATAGCTATTCATGATGACATAATCTTCAACTGTCCTACTAAATTCACTATTATCTTTAAATTGGCATCTTAAGTTAATGCTCACTTTATGTGCCTTTGTTGTGGGGTTAAATTTAGGTAAACTATTATGTAATTGTTCTTCCTCCCCCTCAAATCCTAAGGTAGTACGAGGACTAGGCAAATCCTTTTCATCCTAATAATATTCATCACTATCATTAAATTCTCTACAAGTTAATGACCAATCTTCTCTCCTTCTTTGTGCAACACTTTTCCACCTCTTCTCATACTTCTAAAAACTCATTACCATTGGTCTCATACCCATCATCACTAAATACATCATCCTAACTTTATAAATCAACAACATAGTCTGTATCATTTGATTTAGAATCAAAACATAAATTTTACAACCCAATACTAGTACCCTCACATACATATTTAGGTCTCCATAAACAAATTTAATTCTAGTAGAAGTAATTTCAATGCCAACAACTTCACCAAAGTCAGTACCACCCTTACTCATAAAAGACTCTATCCAAGCAATATCCTCAACAATATTAAGCTCAACATCCCCCTCAATAACAATTTCATGACCAACCTCAACCATTTCATCACCACCCATTTCATCACCACCCTCTCCCTCAATAACTAATCCTTTCCCCTTATATACCTTAAAATCCCCTTCTTCATTATAAGAAAAATAACAAATTACTATAAGAGAATAACACAATATATCTTATTAAATTCATTATGAAAACAAACAATATATAACACATCAATTAGCAAGATACTGAATAAACTTAGTGAAACCTAATAAGAATAAAGGGGATGAAATTAGGGTTTGAATTAATATAAAATCCTAAGTTAGAAAATTTAAAATTGAAATCCTAAATTCAAAATGAACAACACAAACAACAAAGTCATAAGCCCTAACATTGAAGAAATGAATACACCATATCAATTAGTAGCATATTTAACAAAATTGAAAGCCTAAATTAGAAATTAGCAACATATCAAATAATGTTAGTAACTTGGGATGCTATCTAGTCATCAGGGTTTGAAGTAATCTCACAAAAAAATTGCCATTTGCTTTGCTAATGTTCCATCATATAAGCAAAGAAAGATGAGTGAGATTGAATCATGTGGATGGGTGAACTACATGTTTGCGTTTGAATCATGAGTAAGTAAAGAATGGATGGGACAACATGACTTATCATCATGCATTGCGTTGAAGGTTGCGTTCGAAGTAGGTGAGCTTGGGATGAATAGTTAGGGTGGAGTTGCTGGTTGAGGACAAAGATGAACATAGTGGTGAAGAACGATAAATAATAGTAGGGACGAATGGGTTCTAATTTTGATTCAATTGGCCGAAATAAATATAAAGTGTTAGGTTTAATTAGTTATTGATTTGTTGCTATTACATTTAGTGTTTATTTAGTTAATGAGAGTTTATTAAGGTATATAAGTATTCTATATGGCATAAATAGATTTTTTAATGAATTCTAGTTAAAGCCTCACTTGAGTTCCCTTGAAATTTAAAAAATGACCATTTCTTCCTTAGTAGAAAAACAACCGATAACATTCATTTCTTTAAAAGCATTTAACTCATCATAAATATATAAGGATTTTTTTTCTTTATATATAGGGGCTTGTAAGGATAAATACATATCATTGTATGAGCCGTTGTAACTATTGTACAAGTGTACTATTTCAAGAGAGGAATCAGACTCAAGAATTTAATATATCATAAATTTTAATATCTAAGATTTAAACTTCAAATCCTCAATCTAGACTATGACTTTACTAATGTCACTACAAGATATGTGATCAAAGAGGGCAATCTATATTGCATTGCTTGATCAAAATATAGCCCTCTTAGCTTATTAAATTAAAAAAGTAAATTGATCCCATGTTACCTTGTATATGTGTTGTATTAGATCAATAGGAAAATTTTGATAGCTTGCCTTATTTGATTAAATACAATTACAGCAAATGGTGTTGCCCTCTTTGAATCTAATCTACAAGGGAAAAATTATTTTCCTCCTCTAGTTAATCCAAATAAAATAACTTTTAACACATTGGCATCTTTGTTCCTAATCTATAAAGGTAAGATTATTCACTTCCTTAGCTTAAATCAAATAAGACAAATTTTAGCACATTGTCCTCTTTGTATGGTCTTCCAAGACAAAAGACTTGCCCTCTTTAACTCATACCAATAAAGCAAGATTAAAAGTATTGCCTTAAATAATATTTTTTTCTTTATTTAATATTATATAGGCATCTCTTAATAGTTTTATCTAATGTTCTACTAATTCATGCAATTAACTTTTTAATAATATATAAAAATAGATTTCAAACAAAATATTACTTTGAAGTAGAGAATTAGATCTAATATTTATTTATAAAAGTTCCTACTCAACACATAAGAATAAGTGTCTAACTATTATTGTTAAAATTCATTTACAAATATCACTATTTTCAACAAAATGTACTAAAAAGGCTTGAAGTTGTGTTTGTAGTTGACAATCCTCCTTACGATCAGCTTCCATCTTCATGACCTTATAGCATATAACTCCAGTCAAAACCCAACATAACCCGGCTTCATCACTTGATATTAGGTTGGGTCAGGTGGAGCTAGACCCATACCTAGGTATGTTTGCATTATCTAAACCTAACCTGATCCGGATTTGTCGAGTGTTAAAAGTTTAGACCTAAATTTTGACACACCAGATCTAGCAGGTAAATGAGCTATAACAGATCATAAATTGGACATGATATTTTTGAAAAAAAAATCTATGTAAATACAAATATATTTATATTTATATAGCTTAATATATATTCTTTGTTAAAAAAATTATTGGATTAAAAAAAAATTTTAAAATACTTACTTTAATTTTTCAAATGATGTTTTAATGCTTTTGAAAAAAAATATTATACATATTGTTTATAGAATAAATATACATAACTATAATTAAAAAAAATAAGGTGCTTAAACAAGACTTTGACAACAATGACAAACTTAATATTTGTATGTATACAATACACACATACATATATATATTAAATAGATTTGGTGAGTTGGATTTAAACTATTGAACTTAGATCAAAACCCATTTATATATATATATATATATATATATATATATATATATATATATATATATATATGAAACTAGATCTATTGGGTTTAAAAATTATAAACCTATAACTTCTAAAAATAAGATGAATATAATGGGCCTGGATGGAATTAAGGACCCATTGTCGTGCGTACTTGACATAGAGATATAATAACATAATATGGATGCACGTAACTGAGTATAATATGAGTGCCATGGCATATGGCAGAATGGGCCACGAGCAAAATGACCCTTTTTCGTACGATGATTGTAAGCAAAATCATGTCATGCCCATATTCTTATGCCATGACCGAATATTAGTCATCAGTAGACAACATACGCTCCAATTTCTGAATTGTGAGATTCACTCCAATCTTTGAATTAATCGATAGCTAGTGCATACCAGGAAACTAAAGCTAGCTAGCCAAAGGAGAAAGGACCTGTATTTTGTAGCAGTGAATAGATGATTCAATTTCTCAACTCTGAAATTAGCTAATTTATGCATTAAGAGACAAGAAATTGAGTATCAGTCCTTAACCTTTACTTCTTCAACTTTGCAGATTTATCGATCTCTATCAGAATCTCTAGCACAATCACTAGAATATTTGGGAACAACTTATTGAGATAAATAACAACGTCGTTCTCAAAATGGAATAACTTGTAGTTACGTAGTCTAAGAAAACAAATCGTAGCTATACAAACATATTTTCTATCGTACCAGATACTCTTGCATGTATATGCTTACAAGTTAAAGGGATGGAAAATATATGATCCATAATAAGGAGACAAGTAATAACTATCATAGAGTTTATGAAATTGTTGATTTAGTTATAAAAAAAGGATCTGGATATTATATTCAATATCAAGCCATGCAACGTTACACAAACCCTAACCTCATCCCGATCAAGCCATCTGCTCGATCCAATCTTCGCCCCATCTTCGACCAGGCCACCTTACCAAACCGCCTACAGAACTATTCTTATCGTCGACCGTACCAAAAGGCTACTGATGTTTTACCTGGTAGATACGTTGGACAGAAGAAATTCACGGTGTTTGTCAACAATATAGCCAAGAATATCCATACAGAGGAAGTTAGGGAGTTGTTCTCGTCGGCTGGAGTAGTGGTGGACCTATACATCTACAGGAAGACAAGGAGAGTCTCGAACCTGCATTTCGGATTCATAAGGTATGGATACGAGAGGGAGGCCATCGAGGCCGTGAGAAGCATCAATAATATGCTCCTTCACGGTATTCGATTATACGTCAGGCGAGCATTCTTCGAAAGGGAAAAGAACATCCAGGCGAAGGAGGGCAATGACTCAAAGTTGGAGGCCAAAGGTAAAGGTGTTTCCAAGGTGATCGGTGGATGGCAATCGGCGCTAAGGGATGGAAAGACATTTACGTCGGTTGCTGGAGGTGCTGGAAGACTCTCACCAGTAGGACAGCGGAGAAACATTCCCGTGCAATTGGGCGAGCATGTGAAAGAGTGGCTGGACAGAAGCGTGGTAGTGGAATCATTCCAGCCGTTCCTGCCCGAGCTAATCATCCCAAAGATTATGCAAGACTGGAGCTCGGCCACCAAGGTAAGATATATAGGACGCTTTAAACTTTTAATTACGTTTGAGTCTCTACATGTCTTCAACTTGGCCATTGTTGAGGATAGTATGCTCCGGGACGCATTTCCAATTGTGAGGAGATGGAGATCGAACGATGCATGTGCGCTACGTCGCACATGGATAGAGATTAGGGGATTACTTGTAGCAGCATGGAGGGAAGAAGTACTAAGGGTGTTGGTCACACCTTGGGGACGTTGGGTGTGCTGGGAAGAGGAGGGAGATTATGGCCCTTTAATGGAGACAACAAGGGTCTTATTGGACACGACATGTATGGAGGAAATAAGAGAGACTCTGGAGGTGCAGATTGGGGAGTCAGCAGCCGTGGTGATAGCTAAGGAAATTGGGCAAAATTACGTACCATGGAAAAATCAACTCCAAGGGAGACGAAGTGGGAGGACGGAGGCGTCATCGTCCGGTGACAAGTCCGTCCGTCTGTCCAGAAACTATTCTCGTAATGATGACTTCCAGGCCTATTTCTTAAGTAACAATAGCTCACAGGATAGCTCACAGGATGAGGAGGAAAGGGGTGGATCAGGGATCGAGGACAGGCGGCTCGGGGATGCGATAGGGGCAGCCATACAGGGCAGAGTAGGAGAGATGGAAGGAAAGGCAACGGAGGAGTTGAGGTGCTGGAATAGGCCACAGAGTAGGCATGCAAGTGGGGAGGACCAAAACTAGCTCATTGAGATGGAACCGTTCAAGACTCTACCGACAACCCCTGAGCAGTTGTGTGCGTAGGGAAAAGAAATAAGCAACAATACGTGCGGGGATGGACGGGAGAGAAAAGTGGGAGGAAAGAGATATGATGGGAGTTGTGGGTCCCAGGGTGGTGGGGATGGATCTGCTACGGCACCAAGGTAGCAGCTGGGGTTCGACCGACATAGCAGCATGGATTGGGGAGAAGAGGATTTTTTGCAATCCTTGGTGCGTAGGATGTACCCGTCGAAAGGTAGTGCAACAGTTGAGCAAATATCGGGGCTCCCACCACGCCTGGAGGAGCAGGTTGGTTGGGAGATTTTTTACGCTAGAAGTGTCTAGCAACCAATAGGAAATAGCTTAAGAGTTGGGAACGAGGACCAAAGTAGAAGGAAAAGAACCGGAAGGGAGTGCAAGGAGTATGTAGTGTATGGGGAGGAGGAGTAAACAGAATCAATTAAGACAAAACTTGTAGGTGTGGACCATGATTTAGAGGGCGAAAGAAGATTAATTCAGAATTGGAGGGAGAGGAGGAAGGGGCAGTGTGGGGAAGATGAGGGGTTGACCGATATTAATGACGGGTCGCAGGATGATGAGGAACTGGGCGATTTTAATATACCACTCGGGTTTGAAGGTGAGGGAGGGGTCGGAGTCGAGGGAGGGACTGATGTTCAAGATGGTTCAATGCCAACGGATGAGATAGTGGAATCAGAATTTGAAGAAAGTAGGATGGAAGGGGAAGAGATAAACGAAGCGAGGCAAACCTGGCAATTTGGTAAGCAGATCGGGCTCTCCTCGAGAGAAGAAGGAAAGTGTATAGAAAAACTGGCGGGGTTGAGGAGGAGTCAGAGGAAGATCCGAAAAAGGCAGTTATAATAGGCCTTATTGGAAAGAAGGGGGAAAGCGCCACTGATTATGATAATCATTAGTTGGAACGTAAGGGGGATCCAGGCGTTAGGTAAAATTTCAAGCATCCAGCGCTTGATTGAAAGAGAGAGACCTTGGATTTGTGGTTTTGTTGAAACCAAACACAACTATCTGCAGGACTCATGGAAGAATAGTGTATGGAGGAATGGATCGATTGAATGGAGGGATTCAGTGGCTCTTGGTAGAAGCGGAGGTTTAATCATTGGGTGGGATTCCCAGGTTTTCACTCTACGACAATGTTCGAGTGGCAACAGGTGGATCTTTTTGGAAGGAGGTTTGGGCCTCATCAGCTCGATTGCGGGATTCTCTTGGTGTACGGAAACTCGGACCCAAGAGGGAGGAGGTGTCTTTGGGATGAACTTTGGGAGGTTTGTCGTATGTGCAATGTTCCGTTGTTAGTCATGGGAGATTTCAATGAGGTCAGAAATCAATACGAAAGGAAGGGAGGATGGATGGATCAAAATAGTGTTCGGGACTTTAACGAGTGGATCGACAAAATGGCCCTTATCGACTTGAAGTCGTTTAATTTGAAGTTCTCATGGCACAGGGCAGGGTCTGCAAGCCTTTTGGATAGATTCCTAGTCAGTCCCTCTTGGTTGACTATGATCCCGAGTCTCTCTTGTGTGGGGCTAGGCCGATCACTGTCGGATCACAATCCGATCTGTCTTAGGGTGAGGACTTATGGGTTTGGCCCGAAACCTTTCAGGACTTGGGAAATGTGGCTCTCTCACCCACATTTTCGGGATTTTGTCTCTAATTGCTGGGCGAAGCTAGGAGGGAGGACGTGCCAGTCAAGATTGAAGCTGATGAAAGGTATGCTGAGGACTTGGAATAAAGAGGTCTTTGGGGATATTGATTCGAAGATAAACACTCTTGAACAGGAGCTGGCCAAGGTGGATCTAAATGTAAATAATAACAACTGTAGTGAAACAGACATTGCTAGAAGATCGGCTTTGACGTCACAGCTTTGGAAATGGCACAAACGGAAAGAATCCTATTGGAAGCAGGTGGCTAGGGTTCAAGATTTTGAAGAGCGTGATAGAAACACAAGGTACTTCCACACAGTAGCCGTGGTAAGGAAAAAGAAGGCTACTATTAGCAGAGTAGTAGAGAAGGGTGAAATAATAGTAGAGCCAACAGAAATTAAGAAGGTGATTATGGAGTATTTCGAGGATCTGTACAAGTACGAGGACCTTCCGGTTATTAGCCTATCTACAGATGGATTCCGGCGGTTAACTAGGGAGAAAAGTCTAGAACTCAAAAAGGTCCCTACAAGGGAGGATGTTCAGGTAGCAGTGTGGTCTTGTGAGCCATCAAAAGCGCCAGGATACGACGGGTATCATTTTGGTTTCATACGGAAAATGTGGGGGATCATTGGAGAGGACTTCACCGACTCTGTTATGGATTTTTTCAGCATGGGAAAACTTGCGCCTGCCCTCAACACTACTTTGATCACCTTAATCCCCAAAGTGATGGACGCCGAAGAGGTCAGACAGTTTAGACCAATTAGTCTAATTGGTTGTATCTACAAGGTAATTGCAAAGATTCTGGCTCAGCGGTTGAAACAGGTGGTGGATGAGTTGGTGAGTGATTAACAATCAACCTTTATTGCGGGGAGGAGCATTCTGGACGGGGCCTTGGTTGCAAATGAGATCGTCCAGTGGGCTAGAAGACGGAAACGATTGAAGGGATTCCTCATCGAGCTGGACTTCCAGAAGGCTTACGATAGTATCAGATGGGAGTTTGTTGAGAGCATTCTGGATATTATGGGCTTTGGACGCAGATTCAGAGGCTGGATTAAAGAGAGTATTTCAACCGCTAGCATTTCGATCCTCATCAATGGATCGCCCTCAACACCCATTAAGATGGAAAGGGGGATAAGACAAGGCGATCCTATTTCACCCTTTCTCTTTGTTCTGGCTGTGGAGGCCTTCAACCAGCTCATTAGGCAAGGAGTGGATCGAGGCCTTTTGCAAGGAATCAGGATAGGAAAGGACAACGTGGAAGTGACACACCTACAGTTTGCAGACGATACGATGATCTTTTGTGGGGCATCAGCTACAAATGTTAGTAACTGGAGAAGCTTGATCGATTGCTTTTACCTTCTATCAGGACTCCAAGTCAATTATAGTAAATCGATCTTAATCGGCCTGGGAGTGGACGGAACTTTCCAGAAGGAAGCGGCGGAGATAATGGACTGTGAGGTAGGTTGTCTACCTATCAATTATCTCGGCCTACCGTTGGGAGCTCACGCAAGAAGAAGAGAAACGTGGAGACTAGTGATCGATAAGATAAAACAGAGGTTGTCTGGGTGGAAGGCTAGGGTCCTATCGAGAGCAGGAAGACTCATCCTCATTAAAAGCGTTCTTAACAGTCTTCCTTTGTATTTCATGAGCTTATTCAGAATTCCAAATGAGGTCGTGAAGGAAATCATCAAGATCCAGAGGAACTTTTTCTAGAGCGGTGACGGAGATAGGAAGAAGCTTCCGCTGGTCAAATGGAGCCTCATTCAAAAACCGAAATCCTTAGGTGGCTTGGGAGTGGGGGATATTGTGGTAAGAAATAATGCGCTACTCTTCAAATGGTGGTGGAGGTTCTTCACAACGGAAGGGGCATCTTGGAAGAAAATCATTTCTTCAATATACTCGAGAGATCGGATAGGGTACCTAGATATTCCATCTTCGAATACAAGGTGGTCCCCATGGATGGATGTTGGCCGTATAGGAAGGGTCTTACCTCACTTGAGATCGGGTTTAAAGATTTTGCTTGGGGATGGGCAACATATTAGTTTCTGGCACGATGATTGGTCCGAGAGAGGACCCTTGAAGATTCTCTTCCCCAGGCTATTCAGCATAGCAGAGCATCAAGATCATAAGGTGGCAGGAATGGGCAGCTGGGAAGGGGCCTATTGGGAATGGAGACTAGAGTGGAGGAGGCAACTGTTCAGCTGGGAAGAGGCACAAGTGGAACAACTTCAGCACATTATTCAGCAGATACGTCCATGCAAGAATAAAAAAAGACTCGATTGTGTGGACCCATGATGAATCTGGTGTCTTCTCAGTGAGATCGTTTTGCCAGAGGTACTATCAGCATAACTACGGAGATGTGTCGAGCACCTCTCCAGCCAATTTAATGTGGAGAAGCTTAGCACCACCGAGGTTTAAACTCACAGCGTGGTTTGTGGTCCAACAAAGACTCAACACAAAGGAAAGACTGGCCAGGTTCCAAATCATTGATACGAGCGAGAATTCCTGTCCATTCTGTGGAACGGAAGAAGAATCGGCGAACCACCTCTTCCTGCACTGCTCGGTGACTGGGAAGCTATGGTACGATATCTGCGATTGGATTGGGTACTCCTAGGTAATGCCCAACTCAGTCGAGGACATCGCTTTTGCTTGGCTCGGAACTTTTGGTAAAGGACTGAAGGGTGATATTTGGCAAGCCGCGTTTTTTGCTACTATAGGAACCATTTGGGAGCGCAGAAATAGAAGAGTGTTCGAGAATATCGAAATTTGCAGGGGATGGATACTTTTGCTTATTCAGTCGAGAATAGGTTTTTGGATCAAATATGGCAGAAAGGAATTCCCGTATAGATCGGATGAGGTGATCAGTAATATTCAGGCACTATTAAGATAGAGTGTCCATCTTTGTTGCCAGGACAAATACTAGGTTTTCATCTTTTGTTCCTGTATTTGGAATTTTGCTTGTGCACTGATTACCATTATCTATCAAAAAAAACTATCATAAAGTTGTACTATAGTGAGAGGAATAGGATTCAGACTTTTAATATCAAATATTTCAACTTTAAATTATGGATTAGAGTAATATATTATAATATCCGATGATATTTGACCTAATAATACATAATACTTATTGAGTACTTGAGTTTTCAGTTTTAAAATTTTCCCATTTAATATTATAATACATTTATAATATTGTTACTTATATATCATTTGTCATTATTTTCACCTGCCCTTATAAATAAATAAAGTAACATATTATATAATAGTCAAGTTTATCGTATGTGTGTATATCCATCAATTTCCAATTCTCCCTATCCTTAGATAAACAGGAAACTTAACAACCTTATCTTCCTCCCCATCATCTTTCTTCCTCCAAGCTTTCTCAAACACACCGACCATATCCTCCGTCAACAGCTCCACCCCTCTTTCCTTGGCAACACCATAAGCAGACATAGATCGTACATAAACAAGAAACTGATCAAAACCCATAACTCTCTCCGCCTTAAACTCAAACGGTCCGGTACAATCCAATCCCTCCAAAGGCACGAAAGGGAACTCAATACTCTTATACTTATCACCGACAACCTTGCGTCCTGGATCCGAATAAGGCGCCAGGTCGACGTTGTTGAATCGGTGGAAGACGGCATCTACGGTCTCGTTGATCTCCGCTATGGTGTAACACCAGGCGGCTATGACTCCGGTTTGCTTCTTGAGTAGATAGTTGACTTGTTGGTAAAACGTGGGAAGGTCAAACCAGTGTAGGGCTTGAGCAATGGTGATTAGGTCTATGGATTGTGGAGGGGATATGAGATTTTGGAGTTGTGAGAGGGAGGTTATGGCTGGTGGGGTGTGTTGGTAGCGGATGTTTGGGAGTTTTGTTGCGTATTGGAGTTGCTGCTGGCTTACGTCTGTGGCTATTACTTCCTTGAATTTGGTTGCTAGCTGAAATGAATGAATGTTCAGAGTTGAAGGTTTGGTTAGTGAAAATAATTTGACTTGAAAGCAAAATGAGCTAAAATAACAAGTACATAAATAAAATCTAGATGCCAATTAATATATACCTAGATTAAGGTCAGTGAGCTCTTAGCTGTTGTTAAATTTTGTGTGGATCTGTATATGATTTGCTTTGTTGATCACACACACACACATTGAATAATAGAAAAGAACGGGAGGCTCCACGTACCGATACAGCAGCCTGACCACTACCAGTGCCAACATCCCAAGCGAGATCATGGCATGGAGTCTTGGATGCAATGAAATCAAACAACTCTGAGGGGTACCATGGTCGGGCTTCATAATATGCCTTCCCAAGCTTCTGAAACAGCAAATCGGCCATTCTCCCTATTTTTTTTCTTAGAATTTATCCTGCCTAGAATATATATAGAGTTACGAGCCTGGACATTACTTATGTGCTATCATGGATTTTATAAGTAATTAAAGTATGGACCCTACACAGACTTGACGTATTCGTTTCCTTCTTTCCTTCCTCTTGATTTTTGTTCTCTTTATCTGAGGTGTCAAGTTTACGGATTAGTTTTGACTAACAAGTGTGGTGTACCTACAAGTCATGGGAAATAGAGCCATAAATAAGCTAAGTTATTTTAATATTTATTTCGTGAAAATTTTGGTTTAATTTATTTATTTAAATAAATTAAGTTTATATTTTATTTTTAGATTTATTTATTAAATAAATCGATCATAATTCTAAAAATGTTATATTTGATTTATTTTTTAGTTTTAATTATTGAATTTATTTCAACTCGATTCGATTCGTTTGTTTAATTAAACAAGTCGAGTCCGAGTTCGGAAATATTTACTTTGACTTTACTCATTTACGGTCCTAGTGAAAATAATGCTCATGTCACTTCATCATATTGTGACAATCATCCATTTTATGATGAGGATGCCAATTGGTTCATGTTTAGTTGTTTACTAAGTAGATTTCATGTATGAATCAAATAATTGAATGTAAATAATTGTACGAGATCTTCAATACTCAATTTTCACGTTTGGCTAAAGTTTATACTACTTTTAAACGTGGATAACCATAAAATTAAAACCTAGTATAAATCTTGTCTTTCATAAGATCATCAATGATTTACGCATGATTGAAAAACGTGAACATAATATTGTCGGAAAAAATTCAAGCCTAAAACCTTTTATAATACATCGTCATTAAGACGGCTGCATGTAATTACATGGAAAACTTTTAATATTTACGATTCACCTTACAGAATAAAATTATCCATTTTTAGTGTGTGTGTGTGTATATGTGTGTGTGTGTATATATATATATATATATTTATATTTATACATCCACATCTTTATTCTATAATAGAAATATTATACATACGTACATACATATCTACGTGCGTACGTACCTAGGTCCATATATATATACACACACACACACACACATGTTTTAGGGTAAAATATTGGATAGATGTCATTAGGCAACATCAACATTTAACATAATATTTTATAGGTATCTTATAATGTGAATAATCACATTCAAATATATCAACATTATAAATTATTATCAATAGATACCTTTGACATTAACAAATTTAAACTAGGATAAGTCTAAAGCAATTAAGTCAATTATTTTTAATAATAAAAACTTAATATATTAAGAAAAATGATTTTTTTAAAAAATATGAAAAATGAAATATAAAAACTAATTTTATTAAAACTAATTTTTATTAAAAATATAAAAAATTATTTTAAGAAAGCATTTCCCTAAAATATAAATTAAAATTTTGAAAATTTTACAATATAAATCTATTTTTTAATATGTATATTCAAATTTTTAAATTCAAAATCCTTTTGAAAAATTTTGATTTTAGATTTCTAAAATTAATGAAACTTGAAAATGCTTTGTTTTTTCTTTTATTCCTAAACATTGTTTTAAAATAATATCGGGGTACTTAAAATATCTCAATACAACATTTTATTTTAAATATTTTTGATAATTTATAAAAAAATTATATAATTTTTTGTATTTATTTTAAAAATTCACCTCGATCGTTAAACTCAACCTAATATAATTTTATTAATATAATATAAAGATAACTAAATACAATTATTTAAAATGTTAAATATTAGATCAAATACTAAACAAAATTTATCATAAAATATTCCTTAAATCTATATCTCTATTCTACCAGCAACCATAGTCTTCTCAACGTTAAAATCTAAAGGAACACCAACTTAAAGTAATACTACCGCATAACTAGCCACCGACAGTCTAGGACTTTACAGCTAGGGGTGTGCAAAACCGGATATCCGTATCCATTTGAATATTTTTTTCGGATATCCGCTCCGTATTTTTTTAGACCGGATATCCGGGATGCGGATATCCGAAAAATATAGATCGGATATAGACCGGATTCGGATATATCCAATATCCGTATGAAAATACTATTTTATCAATTTTAATAACTTTTGCTATAATATTTTTAAAAATAAAGATCGTATAAAAATTAATATTCATATCTATATTCATATAAATATCTTATTTTATCTAAAAGAAGTATTAAAATATTATTATAAATATTTAAACTATAAAAATAAATAAAATTTTAAAACTTAAAACTATAAAAACACAATAATATGGTGTATTATTGAAATAATCAACAAAATATCGGATTATTTTTCGGATCGGATAATCCAAAAAAAAAACGGATATCCGAATGTCAGATATCCTTTTAGAATAAAATTGATTCGGATATCTGAAATATCGGATCGAATTTTTAAATATCGGATCGAATTTTTGGATCCCGAATTTTTTGCACAGCCCTATTTACAGCTACTGAAGGCCTAAACCTAAAGTTCATGGACCAATTTTCTTTATCTACCCTGAAAAATGCGATAATAATAACACATCCCAAGAAGCTATACGCTTGTGCGCTGACTATGATAACATCTCATGATATACAAAAAGTTTATGCCTTTTAAAAAGACCAAAAACCCCTATATATCCACGGACAGCAGACCAGCATCCACTACAATAGTGTTAAATACACAACCCTTTTGCTGAGTCGACACTTTTTAAAAGTAACTTTTTAAAAAAAAAAAATTTGACACCTCTATCCCTTTTATTTTCACACCCACCTACCTCTTTCCTTCTTCTTCCTTTTCTCTATTTTCTCAACTTCTTCAAACTTAACTCGACCATTTTTTTAATCTAAATTATTCAATGGAGCATTATCTCACGGAAAATGAAATAAAATAATTTATGGTAATTATTATTTTTGATCAAATTTGAAGGCTACGGGTAAACCAGTAGGACTTAACAAAGTAGCTATAGGTGAACTACCCAGACGGATGACAAAGGAATGAGCAATCGACCAGTATCCCAGAGTAAGTGATAAGCGATCCACCAGAAGGTATGGCCAAGGCATGAATAAACATCGTTAGTAGAAGATCCAATGGATGAGTCACTAGTTGGTAAATCAAATCAACGGGCAGTCCACCCGTAGACAAAGCAAGGAGATCGGCGATCCACTTGTAGCCTGGGTTCTCAACAGGCGGTCCCCTCGTAGCACGACCGATCAGTTTTTTCATTAATTTGCTATATTTAATAATTTAAAATTTATTTTTGTTAATTTCAGACCGAAGACCCAATTGATACTGATAGGACGAGTTTATTCTTGACGAATTATATTTTCAGTGATCATGAGTCTCTGATTAAGCATGTTACCGACACCAGAAGGCCACACAATATGATTTTTACTATAAACTATCAAAATCAGGAAAGGTTTGGATTTGTTGCGAAACAAGTGGTAAATACAGAAGATAACTATCAATGAATTCAGAAAGTGTAAGATCTTCCATGTTAAAAAATGTGATTGTAAATTTAGAATAAGCAGGAGGAAAAGTCCTTATAGTGTTTGGGAATTGAAGGTTGAATGTGGCATACATAACCATAGTTTGGGAAAGTTCAAACGAGAAAATTCTTTTGGGTAATGGTTATTGCGAGATGAATAAAAGCTGATAAGGGAGCTAATCGCGATAAATGTGAAACTAATGGAGATCACAACAAATTACAATGGGATAATGATGATATTGCTGTAAAACTTAGGACAATATAGAATGAAATACACAAGTTTAGGGAGCAAAACTTGGTTGGGTACAGTTATGCATCGATTATTACATTTGATGGAAACCAACGACTATCGATATTGGTATCGTAGGTATTCAGACTCTAATATAGTTAGTGATATTATATTTTCACATCTTGATTCCGTTACTCTTTTGCGTGCATTCCCATATGTCATTTGCTAAGATTGCACATATAAAACTAATAGGTACATCCTTCCTTTCTTAAAAGTTGTTGGTTTTATGTCTAGTGATAGGAATTTTACCATTGCTTTGGCATTTATGGGAAGGGAAAAGGAAGATAATTATTGAGGGGTGCATGATAAGGTGAAGAGGATGATTGAGCCCCATAAAAGAAATGTTTTCATCACTAACAGAGAACTAGGTATGATAGAAGTAGTGCCTAAGGTCTTTCCTAACTCAACCCCCTCTTATGCAGATGACATATTAGTAAGAATGTTATCTCACATATAACAAGAATTTTAGGAACTGCAGCATCTAGAGAATATTTCATGATCCAATGGAGCAATATTGTAAAGGTAACCACATTGCAGACATATGAGAATGAGTTTTTACTGATGCACAATAAATGTGGTAGATTTTTTCATATGATACAATATGCTTGCGACACTTGGTTGAATCCTTATAAAGAGAGGTTTGTTTTAGTGTGAGCTGACCGAGAGCTTCATTTTGGTACTTATATAACCAACAGGTATGATTTTATTAGTGTGTATATTTTTTTCATTTAAATTACAATTAAATAACCAATGCTTATATTTTAGAATATTAAATTTTGGATGGAATATGAGCATTTGAGGTTGAAGAAATATATAGCATCGTCTTAGATGAGTTTTGACACATGATTCCCAAGGATCCATACATTGATTCGACTCCAAGTGAATGAATTGAAGAAATATTTGGAGTAGTCTCAGGTCATTATTCCTTATTATTCTACTAATAACTTAATTTTCAGGAAGTTCACATCTATTATATGTCATAGAGCACTAGACTTGATTGAGGAGGAGAACAAGAAATCTGATATGGTTGGTTCTAATCCTTTAGGGTGTGGGTGTTACTTCAGGTTGATAGATGATCTACCATATGTACACAAGATATCTCGACACAAACGAGATAATCAACCTATCCTAAAATTGGCAATTCATCAATTCTGGAAGACTTCTACCTTTCTTAGACAAGCTGAAGAAAGATTTCAATTCAATGATTCAGTAGTTCCTCCAACCTAACATCCCTTTGCCTCTAATATTATATCAAATGTACAAACCTAATACAACTATTCCAATCCAACAAATTATTATATCTCCAATTCTAACATTCTAATTCTAACATTACTACCTTAGGTATAAATGATGGTAGAATATTCCAATTCTCCTAGCCATCTAGAGCAATATTCTAATATCATGTACGAGATCTTTGAACCTCCTATAAAAAGTATGGTTGAGCCAGATGTTTAACAAATTAAGACTCACCATAGTAATAGTACAAGGAGGAAACCATCAGAGTGGGAGTATATAACACTTGCTTATTCCAATTCACCTAGGGGACGTGGTCGATCATGTCGAGGATGTGGTAGAGGATGAGATTCTCTTTATCAATTGGGAATGGGTCAAGGATGGAGTAGTAGTAGGAGGAGGAGGCATAGTAACGAGGGAACATGCCAATCATTACATACTTTTCTATGACCATTGGATATCGAGGTAGTGATGCTTGCGCGGGTTGAATCATGGTGTAATATTGTGGGGGATGGAAATTGTGGATTTAGAGCTATTGCACTATAACTCTTTGGGAACGAGGACCTTTGGGCAGATATTAGGGGCTGATGTTTAGGGAATTGCTAACAAATTTAGGATTGTATGAGCATGCTTTTATAGATTTGATTGTCCAAAATAGGGAGTGTCTTACCTATTTTTATGGATCAACTCTAATAGAGAAATGGTGGCAACACCCTAATTTTGGATTTCTATTAGCGATAGTGTACAATGTGGCATTTTTTTGCTTGAGTCGGGCGATATTGGTTACATCTTTGCCACACAGAGCTCCACCTAACGGCCGACAGCTTGATCGCATTATTAGCATCTTGAATTGCAATGATTTTACATACTATATATCGGTATGTGATGTTTATTATTTGAATAAAGTCTTAATTATACTATATTATTTTTATAAAAATCTTATTTTTTTTGTTGTTGTAAATTTATGTAGATAACCTTAATGGAAGATGAAATGTTACTACTCATATCTAATAGGTGGTACCTTTATGCTGATCCTAACGTTGCTGGATGTTGTGTGACATATCTCACTTATATCCACTTTTACCAAAATGCAACGGGTATTAGACACGACCAAAGTGACTAATTTGGTTGACGATTATGTATTGTGTTGATGGTGTTATATTTGTGTTATATCACAGTAGTAATCTTGATGTATGAGACACCACCATTGTAGTAAAAATTTTGTTAACATTCTAACTTTTTTTGTTAAAAGCTAATAAATAAACAAAAATAATTAAATACACTATAAAATGTCCTACTAATCATGACCATCACCATCAATATGTTGGTTGGTATCCTCTTCACTGGAGGTAATTGCTAGTCCTCCAAATTCTAAGTACACCTCTTTTAAATTTTCACATAAGGTGTGTTTATTGATCAGTCCCCTCCTGTGATGGACTCTTGGGTGGGATTGAGATCAAAACCATGCACAATGCTAATAAACACATTGGCTAACTCAGTAACTAAAGTCCAATGCATGATCTAGCCAGTTGTTCCACAACGCTCCACAACTAGAGTAATCTACCTTATATTTTTGCACCTTCACATCGTGGTAGAATACAATAGCTAGTCTAATAGGAGGCATGGGAACAAGTTGGGCGTAGCCAAATTGTCACACAACACAATCTAGCATGTACGACTCCACAATATCTACATAGAAGAAGATCCCTGGTATAATGCCACCTTTTACGAAGATACCGAATCAGTGGTGAAGGGTATAAAATCAACCTACAAATACATATAAAATATTTTTAATAAGAATTAGAAATAATTAAACAATAAAAGAGAAATGTAGTAAACCACCTATGTTGCCTTTACTGTATTTAGACGCTTCCTATAATGAATAAGGTCCTCCACTGACTCCAGAAGACAAGTCTGACGACAAGTGTTCCATCTCATCACTCCAACATCCCATGAATTTATAAATGTGTGGGAATAAGACTAGCTAAAAAGGGAAAAATACTCATATATCCATTCATGTACATATTTACAACAATATATGTAAATCATATACATTAAAAAGTAAAAGCTCTTATATTTACCTAGTAAACATAAATTGTTACCTCCAATAAAGCACCCAACTCTAGATGCTACTCTAATTTGCTTGTAGAGATATACTAATGTAGCGGCTCCAATACCAATGGCATAAATTATCCAAATCTATAACATATCATAACACCGATAATGAGGCATGATTACTGGAATTGTCAACGAAAAGCGTGCATAAAAACAAGTACCACAAATAGAGTCTAACATAAGATTCATCGTCATCAACCCACTCACTCATAAGCTTATCTATAATGGCATCTAATGCAACCGAGTTCCCCTTCAAATATATCCCCTTGACCACTGTCTCGCCTTCACCCCATATTTGCACAAGTAAACTCATTGCAACGTTATCACACAAGTATGAATTTCCCATGCATATATATCCATAACAATTTAGGTACATAATGAAACATACATCATGAAGGGTAATAGTCATCTCATCTAACGGAAGATGGAAACTATTAGTCTCCAGATGCCACATTTCAACAAAAGCAGACATCAGTGGACAGTTATGAGGGTAAAAGTAATTATCATAAAGAGCTCTCAATCCTGTGCAGTCGATGAGATTATAGACATTCATATCCTTAGGAGTGAGATGAGGTAGCCTTGCCTGTGCCTTTATCCTCGACTACACCCTTAGCGGCCCACGTGGTTCCTACAAAACATATCAAAAATACATAAAATGACATGATTTTTTAAAAGAAAATATTAATTAATAAATAAATTTGTAAAAATTACCGCATCAGAATTTCATGTGGCATACGCCACATGGACTTTAAAGCTAGTAAGAATATCATAAATCTCTAGACCCCCACTTTTAAGTTTAGTCAACTGCCAGTCATCATTAACTGCTGATGACAAAGAATATCCTGCTATCTAACTGGAGACTAGTGCCAACATCGTAATCATGCTCATATGGCATATAGTCAGCATGAGAACTATGCAACATTGTCTCAGTGGGATCATTTTGCTTAATCTCTTTGCCCTTTCCTTTGTTACCTACCATTTGCAATTTATAACTAAAATATCATCAATACATATTATACTAAATAATAATTGAATATTATACTAAATTAAATCAAATTTAGGTTTAGGGTTGAGGGTTTGGGGTGATGGTTGTGGGATAAGGGTTAAGGGTTGGGTTTTGGAGTTTAGGGTTTAGGGTTCAGGGTTCGCTGTTTAGAGTTATGGTTGAGGGTTTAGGGTTGATATTTGAGGGTTTAGGGTTTGGGGTTTGAAGTTTGGGTTTAGGGTTGATGGTTGATATTTGAGGGTTTATGGTTTAGGGTTTGGGATTGATGGTTTAGGGTTTGAGGTTTGGGGTTAGGGGTTTAGGTGAGGGAAGGCTTTGTGGGGCGTTCGTATGTACAATGAGGGAGGCGACAGGTAATTGATACATAGGTGGAGAGAGGCGACGAGCCATTGCCGCGTATAAGGGGGGAAGGGATGGGCAATTGCTACATAGGTAGGGAGAGGCGACGGGCCATTGTAGCGTAGGGGTAGGGAGAAGTACAGGCTCTTACCTAGAGCCTTGAGGCCTCAACAAGTGGCTCGCCCGTTGGTTCCCCTCCCTTTGCGCTCACTCGGTAGTCCTCCTACCTTCTTGCGATTCACCCATTTGTTCTTACCTTTGCACGATTCACCTATTCGCCTACCCCATTTTATTTGTAGATCTTAATCATAGATCTAATATTCCAACATTAAAAAAAAATATCTTCTTCACTCGCTTACATTGAAGAGGAGTAGAAAAAATAGGAGAGCAAACAAATGAGAGGCAACCACCTACAGAAGAACAACAAAGGCAATCGAAACACACCAACAACTCTACAAAGGATAGGATGAAGGCAACAAAATAGGAGAAACAAAGAGAGGAGGGAAAACGAATGGGAGAGACAGAGAGAGGAGGGAGATATGCATGAGGATAGTTTTGGAAGTTTGAAAAATAAAAAAGAATATAAAGGTGTGTATTTAGACAATGAAAGTATGTAGCAAGAGGTTAAGTTTAAAAATTGAATCCAGAATTGATTAGGTCACTGGATCAAAATCGAATCGGATCAATACAAATTAAAAAATTGACCACTTGAACCGGTCAAAAAAGCCATTTCAAAGTCCGTACAATTCAAAATTCATATAAGGGGATTAACTTTTTATATATTTTATGAGTCTAAACTCTAGTATTAAAAACCGGACCGGATCGGCCGGTCCGACCAGTGAACCGGCGAACTGGTCGGGTCACCGGTCAAATTTCATATGCCGGTTTCTAAGATCTCGGAACCAGTGAAAATCGGTCGGATCAGTGAAAACTAGTGAACCGGTCCGGAGCCGCTCAAATTTATGTAGAATTTAACTTTCTATATATTTCATATTTTTTGACTTAAAATGTACCACTGGTTCGACCACTAAACTAGTGAATCAGTTATGAGACAGGTTCGATGACCGGTCCGGTTTTTAAAACTATGGTCTAAACTACCTTTCGGCGCCCTAAAATTTGGGGTTTTTAGAAGTATGGTTTGTTACTACACTTGTCCGCTCTCAGATCTATCAACGAAGTCATCGACGGCTCTTGGCTTCACACTACTCGTCGTCACCGCCGAGAGCAGTACAGTTCGAGCATTCAATCCATTCTTAGACGACGAATCTACAACCGCAGATGTCGGCCCCTATTCCGAGCGACACATTTAAATTGGGGTTCATCGGAGCCGGTAAGATGGCAGAGAGTATTGCTAGAGGTGTCGTCAGTTCTGGCGTTCTTCCTCCGTCCAGAATCAAAACCGCTCATCTCGGTATTAACCGCCGTAAAGCTTTTGAGTCATTTGGAGTCTCTGTCTACGAAAGTAATCACCAGGTTCTGTCCTTTCATTGTCTCTTCACCATCCATTTTAATTCCTGCATCTTTTTTAAATCGCCGAGTTGTTGTCGACTTCGAAGTATTATTAGTAAGTGTTTTTTGCTGATAAGTTTGTAAGAACAATTTTTTGCTTGCTCGTATGATCACTAATTAATTTTACTCAAGATATGAATTGTGTTTCACTTGTATTTGTTGCTAGGATATCGTATAATCATGCGACGTTGATCTTGCACGATATAGTATAAATTATCTAGACTTTGTTTCGATGATGTGTTGCTTGTCATAATGTCATGTGATGGTGATGGTGCCTCATACCTGTGTGATTGTTACTGACATTTTTTATTTATTTTAGGTTGTTGAAGACAGCGATGTGGTTGTATTATCTGTCAAACCTCAAGTTGGTAATGCATGTTTTCTTCTGCGTTTTTGATCATTTGATATTGTATGTGAAAATTTGATTCTCAGAATGATTTTTGATTTCCTCGTACATATAACTCATTCCAGATTTTGCTCGGATAGTGTTTTGACTTTTAACTTGATGGTTGGGAAACGTGTAGCATCTTGAAATAGCACTTCGTCCAATCTACATCTTTATAGTTTTTTAACAAATAGAACTGGCTACTGGCTACACGATGTTGTGTAGTGCTCAGTAAGGGTTCTTGGTTGTTCTCCTTGGTACAGGAGTACGATAGTAGAGGCTGGAGATTTTGGTTGTTTTTCCACATTCAGTTTCTGATGTAGCTCAAGAGAAGAAACGTTGAAAGTGTTTGAGGTAGCAGAATAACTTTATTTGGCCAAGATGACTGCCGGTGATGCTTGATTTTCATGTTGAATTATGGGATAGTTTGGGGATGGGGACTTTTGAACTCAGGTTGTTAAGTGATTGGATGGAACCTCACTTGGCTATGCTCTTATAAGCACTTTGGGAAGCCTATATGTTTTCTTTTTCAAAGCAATGATTTATTGGAGCCATGCTGTTTTAATGAAGTTTAGTTTAAATCTTAGTGCCATGTTGCATATTTGTGTTGTGAAGAGAATTAATGCAAGGTTATAAGGTGGAGATTCTATTCTTTGCTTCATGAACCAATTATTAGGCATTAACTAATATGAAATAGGTCCTATCTTGTATAGCGATTTGTTCCTTTTCTTTTACCTGTTAATTTGGTATTATCAGGAATGAAGTTGTTTCTTCATCCTTATTTTAGGTTCTTTGATGAAAAAATATGAAGGTCTAAAGCTGCGTTTGGTAAGTTAATATCTGAAATGAAATAAAGAAAGATAATACAAAGTGATATAGTTGACATTTTTTGGTATATACTTTGATATTATTTTGCTGTTTGAAGATAATTTATTGGAAGTTGTGATAAAAAATCAATGTAGTTTTTAAATTTTATAGAAAATAATGTGTCATGTTAGAAGTGCTGCCAGGGAACTTGACAAAGATAGAAAGAAGTTTTTATTTTATTTGTCTCTGTATTGGATCCATCATTATCCATTGCTTCATTGAACATGAATTTTGATGAATTTAGGGCACTACACAAGTACTTATTGCAGAGAAAATTAAGGCATCAATCAACAAAGTGAATCCCATGAGTTTCTTTGGCTTCCAATAGTGAATTATATAGTATTAGAATATGGCTTTCCATGTTATGCTAATTTAGAAAATATATCTTACTCCACCTACTCTTCATACATATCTAATGACTGCATTATATGATGATTTTTGTTGCAATCAAACTAGAAGGTCTATGATTCTATTATGTCTTAAAATTTTCAAGACATTGATCTTTTTTTTTCCTTCTCTTCCCAATCATTGGGTGTTATGGTTGTGCAGTGAAAGAGGCTCTGCAGCAGTTGAGACCAAAACTCCAGAAGAAGCTCTTGGTCTCGGTTGCTGCAGGAATTAAATTGAAAGATTTGCAGGTCAGTGCACCTTTAATTTTTTTTCCATCATTTAAATGATTATCACGCTTTTAATATATAAATTAATGAAATTTACTCATTATTTTTCCTACAAATGTATTCAAACAGTCCTTTCATTTTTCTGCTTATTTCATGCCTCTTTTTTTTTTTTTTTTTTTTTTTTTTTTTTTTTTTTCTTGTCTAAACAAAATGTTAGTTTGTGAAAATTGGCCATTTTGGTATATCCGCATTTTATATTTTCTTGAGCATTTTTACATTGCATAATGGATAGGAATGGGCCGGGCATGGCCGAGTTATCAGAGTAATGCCCAATACTCCTGCTGCAGTTGGTGAGGCATCATCAGGTAATTGCTTTTTTTCATTCTTCTGCGCCCCTCAATTTCTCTCAATGTGGCTGTCTAAGAATTAACTATTTCATCTGGCATTTGTTTAAGAGTTTCTACATTTCAGATAAATACTTTGCAAAATTTAACATTGATCAGTACCTGGTATATGTCAAGACCATTTTGGAGCCTAAGAAAGTGTTCTGCAATTTGATTCTCCTTACAGTCACTGAAATTATGGATCTTATCCCTTTTACTATTCTTATAGGAACAGATGAGTTGCTAGGTATCAACTGATATCCATTTGTCTTTAAATGAAGGTGGTGGCTACTTTAAAACCCAAAACTTAACTAAAGCTTGGTGTGTGATCGAATTTTATTGAAATTGGACTGTGGCATGCAAAATGGAAGGCAGAAATTGTACCTGGTGACTAAATAGGCCATTTACGTTGCTTGTTGTTGCTGCTCTGGCATGTCTACACCATTACAATGTTTGAAATTGTTATTGAGATGACGTTTGATTCATCAGAATCTGAGAATTCAAGATTAGTTGACTAAATAGACCATTTAAGTTTCCTGTTGGTGCTGTTCTGGCATGTCAACATCATTACAATGTGTGATTTTGTTACTAAGATGATGTTCAACTCATAAGAATTTGGGAATACAAGATTGACTTGATATCAATGGTCCTGTGCTGATATGAATGATCTTCAGGCCATCTTCTTAAATGTTGGTATTTCTTCTTGAGAATATGAATCTGTTTATGTTACTGAATCTGAACCAGTTTTTGGATTTTATTATTATTATATTTATATGTGCTTCTTGTTATGGCCTTGTAATGACGGAGAGTTTTAGAATGTATTAGGAAATAATGTTTGAAATGCATGGAAGATTTGTTATAGGTGTAGCTATGAATGTTAAGAGTTTCTTAAACATTCATTGTTATTCGCAGCACTTGCCAAGTTCGGAAGTTGCACCTGGTTGTGCAATCTTTGTCCCTTTTCTGATTTCTAATGCTCTTGTATGTACAGTCATAGGTCTAGGAGAAGCAGCAACTGAAGAAGATGCGGAATTGATATCAACATTGTTTGGAGCGATTGGGAAGGTTTGGAGAGCAAATGAGAAATCATTTGATGCAGTCACTGGCCTGAGGTACGTGAGTGTTGTTGCTTCCTTAGAGTTTTGACCTTTGAGTGACATTCAGCATGTGTCATGAGTGGGAATTCAGTGCATGAAAAAATCACCATGGTCAAGCTTGTACTTCATTTATTTCTGACGGAATTTGTTTTACTTGGAATGTTCAGTGGTAGTGGTCCAGCATACATATTTCTTGCTATAGAAGCACTGGCTGATGGAGGAGTAGCTGCAGGCCTTCCACGTGACCTTGCCCTGGGTCTAGCATCACAAACTGTGAGTTTATTTCTAATTTCTATCCCTTCATACGACTCTGCTTATGTAATGTCATAGTTGAAATACAGATCATCTGGGTACTGTTGGTTCCAGTGCGAAGACCTAGAACTTTTGGGTTTTTGCATGAATTGGGAGGCTGGAAAGACTTAGTTCCCTGGTGTTCTCAATTCCTTTGCTCCTTGCGTTTTTGAAGTTTGCATAGTGTCACTCTGTGCCAAGCAGACCGATTCTATTGATATAATCTTTTATGCAATACTTGTATTTCTCGGTTGTCAATGTGGGAGATTCTCTAATAGCTTGTTTGTTTGCTCAACTGTGATGCATCCCGTGTGTTATTTTGAAATTTATTGAAATTTGAATCTATCTTCATCAACTGGTTGCCATTTCAACATGACTAATTGAACATTCATCCATTTATTATGTGTGTTTTAATGGACTATGGTCCTATGACAAAGAAAATACTTATTTATGATCTTACAATGAGTCCGTAGCGGTTTCTTGTGTCTAATTTCTTTAACTGTTGGCGTAACGCTTAGATAACTCTGTTAATCGACTTGCAGGTTCTTGGGGCAGCAACTATGGTTGTCAAATCTGGGAAGCACCCAGGACAACTCAAAGATGATGTCGCATCACCGGGCGGGACAACGATTGCCGGTATCCATGAGTTGGAGAAGGGTGGGTTTCGTGGCATTTTGATGAACGCTGTGGTGGCAGCTGCAAAACGCAGCAAAGAACTATCGCAAAATTAAATCTCGCACTATTTGGCATTCCTATATTGATAATACCTGCGGCAACCTATCTACAGGGCTGCTCTGTGCCAAGCAGACCGATTCTATTTGAGATCATGAAGGATCATACTCTGTGAGCTCGTCTTATATGTTGTACTATCAATTTTCAACGATATTTGACAAAAAAAGGGCCTCCAATTCCCATGCCCTTGCCCCTCTTTCATTCCCATTTTCCTTCAACAATTACGGTAATAATTAAATCTAGTCTTTAATTTCCATTCCCGTGTCTCAATTCCTGAGCCGTAAGTCTAGCAACAAAGAATATTGTCATTATGTGGAACATAGTTGTATGCATACGATATTTATATATCGTTTAACATTCAGTCCGAACCGGTTTAAATTGGACTGAAAAGATATTTTAGATTTTGGTCTAAGATGGATCAGGTTTCCATTCTAAAGTTAAAAAAAGGTGTATATAATTTATGCATTTTAATTCTAACTAGTTCAGTTCTCTTTCCAATTCGTACTTTACAAAAATAAATAAAAAATAATCAAATTTTAATTGAATTATTATTCGACCTGAGTCTGTGTTGGCTTGGTGCACGTCTTTAGGTTGGAGCATCGTAATGCACTTATAGGAAAACAGTCTTTTTTGCATACATAATACCCACACACTCGTCTTTGCTCTGCATTGACGAAGAATGCAACGTCCTCTTCACTTTTTATTAGCGTTGTGTAAATAATTTAGGATTTGAAACTTTAAAAAAAGAAAGAAAAGGTTTCAGTTTCAACTGAAATAAATATCTGATTTAATTTTTTTTTATCAAATTATCTAAGTTGATATAATATCGGATTTTTTAATGCATTGTATTATATTTTGAGCATATTGTAGTATATTTTGAAAATAATATACTATATTTGAATGTATAAAAGTATATTGTATTAATATGTATTGGAGCATATTATATTATATTATATTTTTAGTGCATTATATTGTATTATAATATACACACACACACACACACACACACACACACACACACATATATATATATATATATATTATTGTATTGTAATATTTTTTCCAAATATATGTATATAATTGTAAATATTAATATAATGGAATACTTTGGATATATATAGTAATTTGATTCAATTTTTTAGATATCTGAATTGGTTTAAAAATATAGAATGGATATTTAATTTTACACACCCCTATTATTTATATTACCGAAGAATGCAAACCAAGAGTTGTTTGATGGCAGTGAAACTCCAACAATACCTATTCCACTCATTTGATGTCATACTTATAACATTCTAAAATTCACTATTAATTTTTTTTTAAGTAGAAGTCAAACATAATATACTTGGGACAACCATACTCAACATGGATAGTTTATCATTCTCATATAGAATACAAAGCAAAATGTTTACTGACATTAAACAATATAACAAGAGAATAATATGAATTTTATAAAACGTAGATAAATGTTTGGAGATAAAAGTTTGAGCACATTAATAATCAAAATATAAAAAAGGAGAATCTCATAGATCAAAGAGTTGATATGGTATATGGACAAAAATGTTTGTTACTTCATAACTCAAACTCTATTTCCAAACCTAACAAAGGTCACTCCTTCGCAGAAAGTGTATCAAACTGAATAACGCCATCAATACAGTCATAAAAAATCTACACATAAATAACTTGGTCATCTACTCATGTGAATTAGTGTAACACCCCAAGCTAAAAATTTTGGTTTTGCAAAAGCATAATAATAAGATAACTGGACAGGACCTCCATACTCAGCATGAGTCTAACTTACCATACCATTCTCATATTTAATATAAGGTAATACATTTACAACTTTTAGTTATATAAATGAGAGAATGAGAGAAATTCATAAAACTTAGATAAGAGTTTGGAGGTAAAGCTCCAAGTATAATACAATTAAAATACAACAAAAGGTATCCAATGAAATTAAGAGTTTATAAGGTATTTGGATAAAAAAAAAAACTAGCTACCACATAACATTGTCTCTATGCTCAAGCTTAATAGATAAATCACTCATCCACAAGAAGCACATCATATTTAGCAAAATCATCAAAGCGGTCTTTAGAAACCTGCACATGAACACATGGGTTTTCTGCTCATGAAAATGAGCAACACCTATGAAAATAATAGTTAAGACTTGCATATTGAGTAAGGTAACAATATATATTATAAGAAATAAGACATACATAGCATATAAGGTTATATGAAATAACCATACATACATATTATTTATGACACAAAATGACTCCAAAGGTGAATTGCAATAGAGCCCCATATTAGGTACCCATAACATTCCATTTACTTAAGTACAATGAGTTTAGATATTCCACTATTCTTATCCATTAAAATGGATAGGTTCAATTCCCAAGGAAGAATTCTCCTCACCACTATTTTTGTCTAGTGGAATGGATAGGTATAACTCTCAAGACATAACACTCCCAATCATTATTCTTGTCCGGTTGAATGGGTAGGTATTACTCAGTTCTAATTCAAGTGATTTTTTACTTTAAATATTAGTTTTTTTTATCAAACTATTTGGTTATATCATTAGCATCATGCATACTTAACATAGATAGACAAGGAACATAAACTAAAATCAAAGGTATCTTAGGGCATTCCTCAATGGAAAGGACTACAATGCCTTAGTGAAACCCTAATTTCACAAGTGAGGCATTGCCAAGCCACCAAATTTAGCAAAAAATCCTAAAATATCATGATTAAAAAAATATTCTAAAATCAAGGTTTAACTCTAATGTTTCACACATGCAATACCGAGTATACCTCTAGGATTACTATCATCAAATTTAGCTATTTTTCATCTTATCCAACCTATGTTACTCATAATTAACCCAAGTATTTTATATAATATTATTAGAATATTTTTTCCTAATAACACTTTAGAAATGTCCAAAGTTCCATATTATACTCATGTTAAAAAATATACTTATCTTGCTTAAAGTCCTCAAAACCTCTTTTTTATGCAACTTGTGACATACTTAACATACACTAGAACATGTTATATAGAACATTAATTGTAAAATCCTCAACTATTACCATACGATATTTATTTCTCCCCAAACTCGTGGCCCAAGTACCTTTAAGATTGCACTCCACCCAAACCTTTTCATAAAAACCCTATAAGTCCTAACATTATCAACTTCCATTTCCTCAACACATTTCATCATGCTAACAATTATTAATATTTATACTCTATAAATTTATTAAATAAATAGATCATGCCAACATGGTAGGGTTATAAGACAAGGCTTAACTAAGCAATATCAAATAATCTTATAATTTTGCATAAGAAACATAATTCCATAATACGATACTACAAGATCATTGTATAACATCAATAACTTGATTTCCACAAAATATACTATACTAACATGAGTTCAAGAAAAGGAAGCATACTAAAATAGTATTTCACTTAATACCACATAGCATCAAAACCTTTATTCCATGATATGTATCCTTACCTAAAATTCACTGGTCTCGAAAAAAGAAAAATACCCTAATTCTCCTCTTCTAAGACCACCAAAAGAAGCAAAAAAAAACCCCATTGTTAGAAGTGTAGGAAAACAACAAGGAAAAGTAAGGAAAGGGACGAAGGAAAAGATAAGAGAATTGAAACAAAAGAGGTTTCTAGCTATGTGAGGGGGATGTACTTCGTGGGGCTGAACTACATGGCCTCCTCACATTATTGGTGGGGTGGAAACATGAGGTTCTTAGACTTATGGTGGCTATCAGCATGAGGGGTGGATGCTTGGTGCTTAGTGGTTGCATGAAGGATGCTTGAACATGGTGGTGTGGTTGTGTGGACAACTCACGCTGGTGTGAGGTGTGTTGGTTGAGAATGGTGGTATAGCGTAAGACATGTTATGCTAAGGCGGAGCTTGTTGCAAAACTGGTATAGTTCAGAGGGAGGAAATGTAAAAGGGAAAGTTAGGAAGGAGGGGATAGGTTAGGGGCTTAGTTGGTGAAGGAATAAATGATAGGAGAAGGGAGGGCGAATTGGTATATGATCGATTATTTGCATGCAAAATGGATGGCATGAGTGAGTTGGGAAAGTGAGGTTAGGTTGTAGGGTGTGGAATGTATAAAAAATAGAGGGATGAGGGTGGGATTTTTAACATACAAAACTCTTGAATGAAGGGATGTTGAGTGAGAGTTTGGGAATAGTTGGGTGATTTGGTTTTCTTAATCAAACTAAAACAAAATTAGTTGGGTGAAGGTCATGTGGGGAAGGTGAGGCCAAAGGAGAAGAAAGAAAATGAAAAGAAAATAGAAAATGGAAAAAATCAAGAAAGAGATTTTAGGGTTAGAGTTAAGGTTTAATGATTAGGAAAAGATTTAGATACTTATCAATGGGGATCAGGGTTAGACTGAACTCGGGGTATTATAATTAGTAACACCTATAAAAATAATGGTGAATACTTGTGTATTGAGTAAGGCATTATTACACTTCACTAGAGTGAGGCATACGTATCACATAATTTACATGGTGAAAGAAAAGAATACATGCACCTGACACATGATATGTTATAACCTAAGAATTCAATCTGTCTTGAACTTTATACTTAGGTGATCACATTTTCTAGTTATTTAGAGACACTAAGACTAAGAAACCACCCGTAACAAAACTACCCTATTTCACATCCAAGTTAAAATACATGTGGGCCGCTAGCAAACCTCAATTTCTTAAGTATACATACTCCCTATAAACTGATGAATCTGATTGATATAAAGTAGATTAGGATCCTTTAGTTTTGATAAATCTGTCATGTGCTCTTCCAATTTAAGTATTAATGTCTTATTAATTAATTAACAAAAAACAATCCTACCATAACAAATTACTTGATTTACTAAAAGTCATTGTACTTACATTTTTATTACACTTATCTTGACGCAAAGAAAATCGCTAATCATCTTATCACAAGTAATACATGTAATCATGAATTCGTTCTTACAATTGTATTTACTAAGAACACCTAGAATCACACTATAGTTAATCAAATCAATCATGTAAATACCACATGAAGTTATGAAGAGGCATAAGAAAGGGTAATAAGTACAATTGGACAATATTACATAAGTGTAAAGACCATAACATCCTCGCAAAACCTTAATTCACAATTACACCATAATTTCATCTATAGGGCTTTCCAGTCCACCAAATAAACATTTTACCCCAATCTATTTTTATGAAAAACATAGGCAAAAATTAGGACTTAACTCCAATGTTTCACACATAAAATACCAATCATGCCCTTAGGATTTCTAGGTCCATTTTAAGTTATTTTTATATAATAATAAAGTAACACTTATATTAACCATAATTAACACAAACTATACACATAACACACCAATCATGTTTTCAACCCAAAAATACCTGCACAACCCCAAATTACTAGAAATAACCCAAAATGACCATAATATCCTTATTCCACCTAAACACCTCAAATCCTATTATCATAACTTAATCCACACTCAACCAAACCCTAACACATTATATATGAAAATTATTGTAAAAACCTTAAGTATTGCAATGAGCTACTTATTTCCCATGAAATCTTATAAATTGACCTCAAATTCCCTTAAAGCCAAGAATCACCCAATCTCACTAAACTCTACATACCCCAAACATTACCAACACTTCCATCCTCAACATATTTCACAAGGAACAATAATTAATTATATTCTAAATATATTCAACTACAACTTATCCAGATAAAAATTTACATTGGTATGCTTGGGATTTTATACCAAATTCTAGCAAGGGCTATGGTTAATAATATTACACAAAATCATAATTATACATAACATTATAAATTCACAAAGTAATACATGCATAAAATTTGAAAAAGAAACCTAAACATGATTCTAAAATAACATGATAAAAAGAAATTAATATAGAACAACACAATACATCCAAGCCCTATTCTAGGTGATAGATATTCTTACCACAAAAATAACTCTATCCTCTACACAAGCAAGAATATCACCTAAGCACCTCCTTCCACACCTACATGATAATCTATTAGAAAAAAATTTGAATTAAATAAGGAAGAAAATAAGGGTTAGGGTAGAACAATATACGAACTGAAGGAAAATACGGTCAAGGCTAACAAGAAGAGAAGAGGTTTCATGAGAGATAGAAAGTTGTGGGGGTAGACTTATGCATGTTTCTCATACTAATAGGGGTAACAATATGGGGTCTTGACGCTAAGATAGGGGTGGTTGCATGAGATACAATTGGCTCTAGGGTGGCTTAATATGAGGTGTTGGTAATGTGGTGGTTGGATGCATGAGCGGTGTATGCTAGTGATGGATGATGAGTTCATATTTTGACACATTTTATACCCTTATAATCTTAGTTTTTGGTAGTTTATTTAACTAATATAGGGGAATAATTATTGTTTTATGCTTAAGTGGTAAAAATTGCATAAATTTTATTATTTGAGCTAAAATGATATAAATTAAGTAAATTTAGAATAAAATATTATTTATTAATATTTATTAAATTTTATTTTGCAGGTATTGTTTTTAAATAAAAGAAAATTAAAAAAAAAAGAGAGATTGGACCTTTGGACCAACGGCCAAAGGCCGAAGGCCCAAAGGCCCGCAACAAGAAACCAAAGGCTCGAAACAAGAACGAAAGAAGAACGCGGCACAAGAAAAAAAAGGCCAGCCGCTCGGACGAGGAAGAAAAGTCAGCATAGGGCTGACGTGGCAAAGGCACACAAATTTTATAAAAAGCGTGCGGCAGGTCGAAGAGAACGGGGTGGGCAGAGAGGTCTGGGAGTGCGCGACAGAGCCTTTATAGGCTCGGTCAAGCGCAGCAGATCAGGGGACGACGCACGCAGGGCAGAGCCGCAGGAAGGAGAGTGACGCGCCGCACGGAATCCGAGGCAACCACGCCAGCGACGCACGGAACTCAACGACCCTGTACCTCCGTCAGCCGCCAGCCATCAGAGTCAGCAAGAATAAAAGAAAAAGAAAAAGAATTGTTACACTGAAATTAAAGTGCCGAGAGGAAGAAAAATTTGGGGAAGAATTTAATACCGGTAGAATTTATTTCAGATAAAATTAATTTTTATCTGAATAAATTCTTGATCTTTTATCCAAAATTAATTTCGGTTATTTCTTTCTCTTATTTTTAATTTATATTTTAGATATATATTTCTGTGTAATTAATTCTTTAATTATGACTGGCTGATTATTTATTGTTAGGGAATGAATTGAAACCCTAGACTATGGTTTGAATTATAATTTTATTTTCTTTGTTTCGTGAGATTGTTTCTTGACTCTATATTAATTGCTATCGTTTATATGTATAATTCTGTCAAGTATAGTTTATTTGGTGCATGCCTTGTTCTGGTACCTCATAAGTGATAGTATGTAGGATTAATTGCTTGCTAGGTGGCCATCTAAATATACTAAAATTTATATGTATAAATTGCAGCTAGGTTAGATAACAATTCACCTAATCGTTTTGTGATTCTAACCGAAGTGGTAAAACGTTTCGATACGTGTGGGTCAAGGAAAGGAAATACAGCTAGACATGCTTTTTGTACTAGTTTGGGTACTTAGATTGACAGCCTTCCACTTACACTTAATGCATTAAATCTAGTTAAATATAGGAGCCGCTTGTTGCTGCTATACTGCTAGTATTTAATAGGGTTAATATTGGCGCTTTGTCGTATTAATTAATTAAGGGAAGTAATATAAGGTGTATAGACCTGCTTTTGGTGTGCAACTTGGTCGATCTCTTTCTCACGATTAAAAGATGACTTAGAAATAAATATTATATTTTCAACCTAATCTAGTGGTGGATTTTTATTTCCCTAACATGTTTCTCATATCTGCGGTTTCCCATTATTTTCATTATTAGTTTATTTTATTTTATTCCTTTTATTATTTTATTATTTTGATAAACCCCCATTAGTATTTTTCTTATTCATTTATTTTATTTAGGATTTTTATTTTTAGTTTTAGTTTTATTTCCAAGCTAGTTAATTAGAGGTGAGCCCTCTCAATCCCCGGCTAGAACGATACCCTTATTTACCAGTGCTACAATTGACAACAAGAGGGTTTAAATTGCGTGCCGGCTACGGTCGTACCAATGGAATGTAACATGAGACATGTTAGGGGATATTAGTGGTGCCACGTGAGGGGTGGATAAAGGTTGGGATGGGAAATGAAAGGTGATAAACACGTAAATCAAGTATTATTTTTATGTCTTTAAAAAAAAGGAAGAAGAAAGAGAGAGAAGAAGAAGAAATACTACAGATAAAGTATTATTTTTATGGTACATGTAATTGTGGTTGGTCAAAAAAATTTATCATGACATATCAAAGAAGTAATTGGAATAATTTATTTGATAGAAGATGGAGCTTGTGTGCATGTTATTGATATTTCTTTGAGATCTTGTGTTTTACATTTATCGCTCCACTAGTTATAGGCTTTTAGATACATTCCCAAATATCTATCCTACCCTTTTGACCTTAGCCTTGTTACAACCTAAATAAAATACTTGATGATATTTTACATGCATTAGTTTTCAAAGTGGCAGAGAATCGAGTTGAGATGCAAGACTATGGATTGAACAAATCCATTGGGAATAATTTTGAGTGATATAATTCTACCCTTAAACACATTAGAGATTGAGAGTTCACATGTCCTAAAGTGAGGTCTACCAATTTAAATACTTTAAAATTGAAGCTAGTTGCATGGATTGCATTCTCTTATTTTTTCTTGAGAACTAGATGGATAGGTTATCCTTGAATTGTGACACTTTTGATCACAAATAAATATTTAAATGTGATTTTGTTAAAAGCTATATAAATTGCTTTTTTAAGTCTCAATGAAACATGTTTATCTTGTGCTATTTTAGATACTGGTTATACGATTGATGAGGGGGTTATCCCTAATTCATTTTCCCTCATTCTATGGTTCTTATTGATTATATGAATTATCTTAGTTTGTTTCAAGCATGATTTATGAATATTTGATGCATATTTCATATTTAAATTGATGATACTATTTTAGTTTGTATTCTTATGTGTAGGTATTAGCTCAATATTGAAATATTTGATGATTGTTGGAAGTTAAACAAGTGTTTGGTGCCACAACGAGATTTAGAATGCATTGTTCAAGAAGAAAATGAATGCATGTGTATAAAGAACTAAAACTTTAACCATGATGAAATGTGAGTTTGAAGTAACTCAAAAGACTAAAGTTGTAGGTCTCTTCAATATATTTCCAACTCAAATTGAATAAAATCAATTTGAGATAGGGGAAAAAATATTTAAAGCTAAAATACCGGAGACTATCCAAAAGAGCATGAATTAAGTGAGACGACATTTGGTTATGACATTTATGATACTTATTCATTTCTTTCATAATTTTTTAAGACCTATATATATGTATTTTAGCTTAGGATTTAGAGCATCAATTTTATTCTCTTTTACCTTACTCGTTGGTTTAGCTAGTCAAAAATGTAAATTTTGGTAATTAACCCCTTATAACACCCCAAAATTCACTACTTTTTTTAGTGGAAGAATTTTAAATTAAAACCCGTGAATTTTGGGGATGTTACCACCACACGTAGTACCAAGCTGGTTCTTTCCGACCATTTCAGTACCAAGTGCTAAGGCTAAGAAAAGATTAATGATTGATTATAAATCAAGACAAACTAAACTCCAAATAAGCATTAAACGGTTGTAAAACAAAATCAGAGTACGTATAAAGAATTGTAATTCATTTCCAAAAGAGAAATAAGCTTACAACTGATAAAAGGTTCAATTAAAATACTCAATCGAGTAATAAATCATAAGAGGGTAAATTCGATACACAAGAAATAGTAGAAGAAGATAAAATAACAATAAGAGTAAATACAACCATGAAATTCTCGAACTTTGAGCCAAAACATGCTCAACACTCAGCCCTTCCTGATGTCTTGCCCACCTGCACACAGTCAGAAGGGCATACTACTCGTGGGAATGAGCAGCACCCATGAAAAGGGTGATCAGTATGCTACGTATTGAGTAAGGTAATCGAGCACTAAGGCCAACACATAAAATCACATAAACTATACATAAGAATAAAAAAGACATAAAGACCAATATGATATTATAATATAAAATGATCATTCAGGTACATACATAAAGGTCCATTTATAGTCCGGATTAATTATTTAATTAATCTTTTATCGAAAGTCGATACACACCATGCCTTTTTCAAATTCATGTAAGTATAGGAACACCCTAATATTTTAGTCGGTGGGCCAGTCACTTGCGGGACAATAGTCCACACCACTATTTCTAACCGGTGGATCGGTCTGGTTCCTGCTCACATGGTGTTGCAGTGTAAGTAATTAGTATCTTTTAAGTGTCTTAACAAACTCTGGTTTGTATTTATTGAGTTCGAGTCACCCCACTATTATTGCCGTTGGACCAATCACTTGCGTGACAATGTCCATACCACTATTATTCGTCGATGGATCGGTCACTTATAGGATAAAAACCCTAACCACTATTTTTTGACCGGTGGATCGGTCTGGACCCGGATCAATAATACTCCACTTTAAATGATTAGTGTCTCAAGTATCTTATTCAAAAGCTTTCGCCCTAGACATGCATGAATCATCACACATCACAAATAATAAATTCTACCATCATAATTACACTTTAATCACCAATTACACATGATATAACAAAAACCCTAAGCAGCCACACCAAACTGTAATCCCCCAAAATTTTAGAAAACCTATAATTTAATAAATAACTTTTAGTTGAAATAAATTAGCTCTTAAAATTATTTATTTTAATTATTTTACAGATTTTTGAGTATATAAATGTGGATAGGAGTATTTAATAAATTAAAAATAAATATTTTGTTATTTTATCATATTATTTTTATTTAAATAATTTTCCAAACTAATATTTTACTAAAATTATCCTTTTTGAACCAATATATTTAAATTATATTGAATTAAATTATTAAATTGAATAATTTATCAAAAATATTACATTTTATTATTTTCTAAATTAAATTAAATTATTTTCCCCTATTTTCCCATTTTCCTTTTTTTTTTCTTTTTCTTTTCCTTCTCCTTTTTCTTCTTTTTTTTTTCTTTTCCTTTTTTCGTTTGGACCGCCCACCAAACCAAGACTATTTCCCTCTCCCCTACACCTGAGCCTCCGGCCCACTCCTTCCCCTCCTCTCCTTCTCCAGCGTGCAGCCTAGCTCCCTTATTTTTTCCTTCCCTTCACCCCGGCCCGGCCCAGTTCCCCTTTCCTCTTCCCCGACTGGTCTAATGCCCCCTTCCTTTTTTTTTTCTCTTCTTCTTCTATGCCTCGACCTAGCCGCTCGCCTAACCCATCTTCGTCGGCCATGACTGCCACCTCAAGCACCACGCCGACCACCGCAACTTGCAACCACTGCCACCACCTGTCTGTCTCTCTCTCTCTCCCCTGTCTTTTTTTCACCAATTTGGAACTGGGCAGCCATGAACCCCATTCCGCATGGCCACCCTTTCCTCTTCTTTGTCTCCCTCTCCCAGCCACCCTAAACGCTACCACCGGCCGACCAATTGTACCCCTATCCTCCCTCTTCTTTTTCTTACCCTCACCAGCCCTTTATGCCCCATATTTTCGAGCCCCTTATCCCCCCGATTTCCTCTTCTCTCTCATTTTCTTCCTCTCCATCTTTCCCCCTATTTTGTGCACCACCGCCCCTCTGCCGCTTTCTTCGCCACACCCACTGCCTTTAGTGCCTCCTGCTACTTTCTACTACCGCCCTGCGTCACTAAAATACACCCTCTCAAGCCATCCCGTAGCCCTTCTTCCTCCCCACCTATTTTTCTCTCCATTTTCCCCCTTCTCAGTAGCCCACCTACAACCCCACCATTTGTAGCCTTCTAGCCACCTCTGCCGCCACCCAAACCACCAATCCACACCCTACAACCCCCTCTACTGCCCCATACCTTGTTTGACCGAAACAAGCCCCTCACCCCTCTATTTTCCTTCCTTCTCAGCCCAATCCCCTCCTACAGCCCACTTCGCCACCTCGCCGTTGCCGCCGCCGCCTTTGCCGCCAACAACCCATCACCAGCCGCCACCTACACCCCCTCTTCACTCTTGCACCCTTCCCTTGCCTCCAAACCTCCCCCATCTATCTACTTTCCTAGTCCAAAACTACTAACCCGAAAAGAACCAATTTTCCCTCTTTTCACCCCCTCTTCGAGCCTTCCTCCTTTTTTATTTTGCATGCAGCTCATGCTGCATGAGCAGGATGAGCTGCTGCATGCTTTAGTATTTTAGTACAAAAATTTTAAGGTATAATAGCATTTTAAGTTAAGTGTTTCATTAATTAAATTTTATAAAGTTTTATGCTTGGATTCTTATTTCTAACATGATAAGTTTTGATACTATTTTTAGGTGTTGATTTTACTATTTAAAGCTTGAATCTTTAACCGGGATACCGGTAATGTTTGATTTTTATGGGATCTAAGGTAATCGTTAAACCCCACTTAAGCGTATGGATGAACGTATGTTAGTACATTAGGATTTTTAATATGTTATTATGCTTGGTATTTGTGGTTTAATATAATATATATATTTGATTGTATTAATTGATAAAAAGGGAAAGTATGCTAGTTTATATGTCATGTGTGGAAATGTTGCTTAAGGGAAGAGTTTGACTATTAATGAAAGTGTTAAGTACTTATCCATGTTGTTTTGTGTTATTGTGACCATTTATGCATGAATAATATTATTGTGAGCCCTAGGGGCATTTTAGTAATATTCCTTATGCTAGAATGTGGCCTAATATGTGTGGGTGCTAATAAGTATTATATTAAATATAATAGTTGGTAGATTTGGATATGGTTAATGGAGTATTAATATTATTATTCCATGTGGTAATGCTAATTTGATAAAAATGGTGTAATAAAGGGGGTAAAGTGGTAATTTTGGAGGCAAAAGGGCAATATGGTAATTTTATGATTAAATGGCAAAATGGTAATTTTATAATTAAAGGGATATTATGGTAATTTTGAGAGTAAAGGGTAAAGTGGTAATTTTGGGAGTAAAAAGGGTAATATGGTAATTTTGGAAAAGAAGGGCAAAATGGTAATTTTAGAAGAAAAGATCAAAATGGTAATTTTGGATGTAAAAGGGTATTATGGTAACTTGCAAGCAAAAGAGTAATATGGTAAATTTGGATGAAAGGGGTAAAATGGTAATTTTTATAAATAAGAGGATATTATGGTAATTTTGGTAGTAAAGGGGTAAAACGGTAATTTGTAAGTAAAAGGGGTAAATTGGTAATTATAATTATGGAGAAGGATAAATTAATAATTATAAATATAGAGAGGGGTAAACTGGTAATTATAATTATGTAGAAGTGTAAATTAGTAATTATAATTATGGAGAAGGGTAAATTAATAATTGTAAATATGGAAAAGGATAAATTAATAATTATAAATATGGAGAAGGGTAAATTGGTATTTATAATAATGGAGAAGGATAAAATGATAATTATAATAATGGATAAGGGTAAAATGGTAATTATAATAATTGAAAAGGGTAGAATAGCAATTATAATAATTGAGAAGGATAAAATGGTAATTATGATAATGAAAAGGGTAATTTGGTAATTTATCCAACTAAAGGGGCAATTCGGTAATTATGATAATGAAGAAGGGTAATTTGGTAATTTAACCGACTAAAGGGTATATTGATAATTATTTAACCAACTAAAGGGAAAAATTGGTAATCATGATAATGAAGAAGGGTATTTGATAATTTTTCCAACTTAAGGGCAATTTAGTAATTATAACAAAGGAGAAGGGTAATTCGGTAATCTAACCAACCAAATGAAAGATATGATAAGTGTATCAACTATGAGGGGTGAATGGTGATCTAAAAAACGTAGGAGATAACTTGGTAACTTAAACCGAGTAAGGGGTAATTTGGTAATTATGCAACCTGAAGGGTAATATGGTAATTTGTCAAGTAAGGAAGGGATGACTTAGCAATTATAAAAGTAAGGGGTAAATGAGTAATTTGTACCTAACATGTCGTTGTGATTGTGGAATTTCATAATATGACTCAATTATTGCCGATTAGTAAGGTAAGAATATTTGATAATTAGTAAGTACCACGAGAACGAATCCTAATTCGGAATTAGATGAGATTATGATAGCCTTAATGATTTTTCTGTGTTATCTTGGATAACCGTCTGAATAAGAAATGACTAATGATATCAGAATGATTGAAAGTGAATAAGTATGTGATTATTGTGCTTTTTCGTAATTACTTTAATTAAGACTCTAATACTTAAAGTGAAAGACCTCGATATTGGGAATGGTGGTTCTTTAGGGGTCGCTACCCTAACGACGTTGTTTAGCCCACAATTATTATGGTATTTGCTAGTGTGCCTTTGTGCCCCAGCCAGGCCATATATCTTACTCTATCTAGCTTTATGGACCTATTTAGGGGGTATGCATACTTATGGATTAGGTGTCCTTGTCGGTAGGGTACTGAGTAGCTTTATGCAACAGTACGACTAGGATACCTTTGCGTCCATGGGTTCATGGTTTAAGGGTACTGAGTAGCTTGTATGCACTGGTACGATCGATGTACCTTTGTGTCCCAGGTTTTTGATCTCCTGTCCGAGGCAAATAAATGGAATTGTTGTGCTGATTAAAGAAAGGAAAAATACTAATTATGAAAGTGAAAGATTAATGAGCCGTGCTCAGTTGAATTGTGATATTGAGTACCGATCTACTAGATATAATAGTGGCCCAAGAGCGTGATGCCTTGGCAAGTGATTATGAGTACCGATCCACCGGATATAATAGTGGCCCAGGAGCGTGTTGCCCTGGATGATGTTGATATATATTTCGATCTACTGGCAATAATAGTGGGGGTCACAAGCTCAATAAAACTAGTCATGGATGTGAATAAAGTTATGAAAAAACACTAATCACTTATAGTGGAACACCATGTGAGTTGGGGCCAGACCGGTCCACCGGCGAATAATAGTGGCGAGGGGCATTTTGCCTTAGAGACCGATCCACGGGCATATAATAGTGGTTAGGTGTGTTCTGCCCTATAAGTGACCGATCCATCGGCTATAATAGTGGGGTTCTCGCACTCACATGGGTATAAACTTTGAGAGATGATTGAATAATGATGGACTAATGGATTAAGGCCGAAAGTATCGATTGAACATTATGACCTATTGATATCTGATGTGAGTGTTAATTATGTGAATGTTATATATACACATCTTGTTATATATGTATATAGCTTTGTATCATGTGTACATTGCGGGCATGCTTTTAAGTGTGTTTTTAAAGGGTTACTCAGTACCATAGTACTGAAGGGTTTCATTTGTGGGGCCCCTGCCTATTCAATGGGCAGTGTCCCTTACAGGTCTTTTTCAGATGCTATTCAAGTGGGCAACGGGAAAGAGAGTAATAAATTATCCAAAGCTGTTAGGGTTTTCTTCTCTTTCTCTTTTAAATTCCTTGTTTTAATGTTATTGTTATCTTTGTAACCACCACTGGTGGACTTTATACTTGTAAATGGTCTGTCACGCTACTCTGATTTAAATATGGTTTGTAAATTGTGTTTTACACTTTTAGCCTTAGCACTTGGTACTGGAACAGTAGGAGTGAACCGGTCTGGTACTAAGTGTGGCGGTATTATCCCCGAAATTCACAGTTTGTTATTTTGCTTCCACTATTTCTTTTAATAAAATGAAAATTTTCAGTAATAAATTTTGGGGGTGTTACAAAACCCTAATTAACCAAAAATAACCATAGTTAACCACTCCAAATCCTATTTAACCATAACAACCATAATTAGCCATTCCAAACCTTAGTTAACCACAACAAACCACAATTAGCCACTCCAAACCCTAGCTCAGTCTCCTACGTACCTAGATAATGCTCCGCGTACTATTTTCCATCCAAAGTGTTTAACCACCCAAACAACGCTTACATTACCTTCCTCACATCCCAAATTAACATTCCATACGTAAATTTCACTCCCATGTAGACTTTACACATCCCATGCAACCTTTCAAACTTTTCATGCAAACCCTAAGTCCATCCATACGAAACCATAGATTCAAACCATATAAAACCCAAAGATTCATCCACACCAAACCCTAAATTCAATCCATACCAACCTGAAGATTCATCCTTACCAACCCTAAATTCAACCTATATAAAACTAAAGATTCATCCATACCAAACCCTAAATTCAAACCATATAAAACTAAAGATTCATCCATACAAAACCCTACATGAGATCCTGCCATACAAAACCATAAATTAGATTATCCCATATGACACCATAAATTAGATTATCCCATATAATATCATAAATTAGATTCTCCCGCATAACACCATAAATTAGATTCTCCCATACAAAACCATAAATTAGATTCTCCCAAACAAAACCATAAATTAGATTCTCCCATACAAAACCATAAATTAGATTCTCCCAAACAAAACCATAAATTAGATTCTCCCATATAAAAAACATAGATTAGATTCTCCCATATAAAACATAGATTAGATTCTCCTATACAAAACATAGATTAGATTCTCCCATATAAAACCATAAATTAGATTCTCCTATATAAAACATAGATTAGATTCTTCTATACAAAACCATAAATTAGATTCTCTCACATGAAACCCTAAATTTCTCATTTTATTCTTCCACTCATGAATCATTAGAATACTTAGGTCAACTCACATCCCTTGGTCAACTTCTTTCACCATCCTCCTTTTCCATCCTTTCTCCCACTCAAACCGCATCAACACCCTCACATGCATGTCTTACAGGGTTACAACACATATCATCACATATATATAATACTCATGCCATGCAAATACATGAAAACATACTTCAACTCCACATCATATCACATACGACATAATCAATAATGATAAACATATGATACATAGCATGCGAAGCACATAATGTATATAAACACACAAAAGGCCTTAGTAACACCCTTACCTAAAATGACACCGGTCTTGGAGCACGTTCCTACGTCTCCTTAGGGCTTTGACAAAATAATATCATATTAATAAAAGTAACATTAACAAATTTCTAACTTTACTAAAGATATAAGAAATAATAAAAATATTATAAAATTTGATAATATAGGGTTAAAGACTTTATCCTAATAATAATAAGGATACTAAAATAATAATAACAAAGGTACTAAAAATGATATCAATGAGAATATAAATAAGAATAATAATAATAGTAACAATAATAATAATACTAATAATAACAAAGGCATTATTCAAAAACAAAGTAAAATAAAGGCTTCGACCCTATTACCAAAATAATACTAATAATATTAATAAATGCTAATGATAAAAATAATGATAATATTAATAATAATAAGACTTGATATTTATATTACTACTACTACTACAATTCAAAAGACACAATAGGGTTTCAACCTTCTATAAAATAATAATACTAGCACTTGATAATAATAATAATAATAATAATAATAATAATAATAATAATAATAATAATAATAATAATGATAATAATAATAATAATAATAATAATAATAATAATAATAATAATAATTATAGTAAAGTAGTTGTAATACTAATAATGGAATAATAATAGTAGTAATTCGAAATAGTAAAAATAAAAATAATTATAATTATAATAATAATAACATATTCATATTAATAATAGAAATAATAAGAATAATAATAATAAAATCGAATTAAAAATACAATAGGGCTTCGGCCCTCAACAGAAATAATAATAAAAACATTAATACTACTAATAATAATACATATTAATAATTGAAATAATAATAATAATAGTATTTATATTCAAATAAATAAAATAAAATAAATTAAGGCTTATAAAAATAGGAAGAAGGGTTCAGAGGGTCTAGGATTCAACCTTAGGCTGGTGGGGATAGGCGGCACCGGCCGAAAAAAGAGAAGAAAAGGTGAAAAGTTGAGGGATGAGAACAAAATAGGGAGAATGAAGGTGGGATTTGGGGTGTTTAGAGTTGCCCAAAAGGAGAGTGATAGAATAAGGGTGGTGGTGCAGCCAAAGGTGGCGGTGCACAACGGCGGTGGTGGTGGCCGAATGGGGAAGAAGGAGAGAAATAGAGGAGGAGAGGGAAGGAGAGGAAAAGAAAGGTATGGGAAGGTAGAGAAGGGTTTGCAGAAGGGAATGGGAGGTGAAAGAAGCGGCGGGAGCGGCAAAAGAGGTGGCAGAGATAGAAAATAGGTTGGTTGAGGGGGTTGCTTCTCACAACCGAGGAGGCTCTTGTAGGAATAATTGAGGGATATGGATCATTTGGTTAGCTAGAGGGTGGTGCAAGGAAGTGTTTAGTGGGTAGAGATGGTGGAGAAGTTGGCTGGAGGCGGTGGACAAGGCTTCTAAAGGGGTGGTGGTGAAAAGGGATGATTTCTAGGTTGGAGACCAAAAATTTGATACAGGGTAGATCGTGGGGGTATTTATAGAGTTAGAGGAGAGGTTAGGGTTATGTGGATCGGTGAGGGGATAAGGTAGGTTGGTTCAGGCTCACCAGTGACGTTGTTTGGCCAGCGGAATCTCAGGGACGAGGCAGGGTGGTTGACTGGCTGGGAGAGGGAGAAATGTGCGAGGAGAGGGGGAGTTAGTTGGGAGAAAATTTCGAAGAGTCAGTAAGGGAGAGAGAGGATTGAAACAACCGGTCAATGGCGGCGAAAAACTAGGGCACAAGGGTGGTGGAAATGGTGTAGGTGCTTGACGTCGATGGGGGAAGGAAGGAAGGAAGAAGAAGAAAGAAAAAGGCGGCTGGACTGGGCGGCTGGGAAAGAAAAGAAAGAAAAGAAAAGAGGGGAGACCGGGCCGGTTGACGGGCTAAAGTCCTTAAATAAAATGACACGCTTCAATGGAAAAAGAAGGGAAGCGCCGCGCAAGAGGGGAAGGGAGGGGGAGCGGCTGCGTAGGCTGGGCTGCACGAAGGAAAGAAAGGAGGGAGGGGACTGGGTCGCGGGAGAGGGCAGTCCCAACGGGGAAAAGGAGAGGAAAAAGAAAAAGAAGAAAAGAAAGAAAAAGAAAGGAAAAAGGAAGAAAGAAAAAGAAAAAGGAAAAGGAAAAAAGGATAAATAATTAGATTGGGTATTTAAATTAATTAAAATATTTGGGATATTTAAAAATAATAATATTTAAATAAAATAATATTTAAATCCCTTTTTAGGCTAAAATAGGATTTTTAAAAGATTTTCCATAAATTTCATTTTAATTAGCAAAATACCCTAATTTTCTTTAATTAAATTATTTAGAAAATTAATATTAATTTGGAACTATTTTATCCTTCTTATTTTAAATAAAATAATTTATTTAATTAATTTATAAAATAAAATCCTTAATTAGATAAAATACTCAAATTTCTCCTAATTAAAATACTTATAAATTTCTTCTTGACTTGACCTAATTAGTTTTCTTTTTATTTTAATAAAAATAACTTATTAAATTAAATTTCCTAACAAAACCTCATTTAAATATAATTTTTAAAATTAGAAAATTTTGGGGCATTTTACCCCTAGTCCAGGTAGGATCAACTTTGATAGCTACAATAAATCCATACACTTGTAGATTTCCCTATCATGAGCTAAAGTTAAATAATGCAGGTGTTATGCTGAGAATAAATACAAAATAGGAGGAAGAAGATGGAAGAATAATAGTAAAAGAACTTCCTTGCAAAGGGTGGAAGGGGCTCTAATTTGGGTTTGTAAGAAATGATCAAACGTGAAATGGAAGGAGGATGTAGGGGGTTTGTGGAGTGGGAATAGAGAAGCATGGGGGAGGTCAGGGTGAGGTAGAGGTAGGGTTGTAACTTTAATAGAACATTAGGAGAAATAGGGACATCAAGGTTGTGTGATCAGCACTTGAATGAGGGGTGATGATGATTGAGTGAGAGTTTTGGATTAGTCAGGTGATTTAGTTTGATTAACCAAACTAAGATGAAATTGGTTGGGGTGAAGGCTCACATGAGATAGAGAGAGAGAGATGAGGGTGAGGTGAAAAAAATAAGGAAATATAGAGAACAAAATAAAGGATTGATGGTTAAGGGTTTAAGTAAGTTGGTAACTAAGTTTGAGGATTAATGAGGTTAATCACCCAAATATTAGGGTTCAGAAAATTAGGGGTACTATTATACCCACTATATATTTTCATATTTGTTTACTCATCATTCCATCACTCTGTTTGGAGCATGCTTGCAAATTTATGGAATTGAGACTTGTCAACATCCCTTCAACATCTATAACACCCTCAAATTTTGAACAAAAATTTCATTTTGAAGATAATATGGAAGCGTTTGAAAAGAAAAATGAAGGAATGTTAATGCCAAATCAACCATGAGAGAAGTGTGATCATCACCCAACCTATGTTTGATGTTAAAAAAAAATGGAACAATGAATGAAAATATGTGTACTCATAATTGATGACTTCTTACTGCAAGTGCACGGTGTTGAAGTAGCATGCAAGGTCGATCACATAGAGACTAGGAAGTGAGCAATGAGATAGTGAAAATATCTCCTATGTCTATACTAACGATTGGGGTAGATGATGTCTAACTCTAAATAAAAATAAAATATGCAAACTAAATCCAATTATACTATAAGAACAAGGGAAATTCAGTTAGAGAAAATGAGATAGTGAAAAGATCTCCTATGTCTAGACTAACGATTGGGGCAGATGATGTCTAACTCTAAATAAAAATAAAATATCCAAACTAAATCCAATTATACTATAAGAACAAGGGAAATTCATTTAGAGAAAATGCTAAGGTTTCGATCAATCCCCTTAACCCCAATGTGATAGAATTATCCAAAATCCCAAATTAAAATACTTTGTCATGAATGCCAACCAAAGTATGTATTGTAATGCTCTCTCAAGCCACCACAACCTATTGTCTATTAAGACTCATCTATCTCTAGTATGAATGCAAAAATAGGCAACGCATTATTATGTATCATATTCCCTTCTTTTTAGTTGTAGAAGACAACCAACGTCTCTCGACTTTGTGGTTTGATTTCTAGTCATGCTAATGGAGCCCACTCCGACTCATCTCTCGAATCTTGCCGGGTTTCTCTAAATAATAATATAAAAGTGATCAATTTTATCTATTATTCCAATTAAATTATTAGCACAACACATATGACAATTAATTAGATTGGGCGGGGTTTAGATTCTCAACACATCTGGATCAGGGGATTTCCCTTCACCTCAGCATAGATCAATTAGCCAAGCATGGATTTCATTAAGATCAACATCTTAAATATAGAGAATTGCATCAATTGAAAACAATGAATAAAATCCAAAGAAAAACAATACAATAGCTTCTTTATTCAAGATGAGAAATTCACTGTTCAATCTGTCTGACTGGGAACAAGAAATTGAGATCAAAAGATGGAAGCTTATGGATGAATTGGAGGTGGAATTGGATTGGATGATGCCAAATAAGAAACCCTAGATCTCTCTTTAGTGTTTTAAAAGCTGTATTCTTTTGATTCCATCCGTTTTTCCCTTCCAAAATGCATGAAAAATATGTTTATATATACGTAACTATCCATCAACACGGCCGTTTCAATTCTTCAGCTTTGTGCATGTTTCGTATTCTAGCCATAACTTCTACGTTTCACTTTGGATTGAGCTGATTTTTGATGCGTTGGAAATATAACAAAAATATATACAACTTTCTTATTCAATATTTTTCCAAATTCATAACTCATCATGTCTTTATTTTTAAGTCTTTATTCCTTTTCACACTTTGAGCACTTGCGTTTTCTTCTATTTTGTTCCAGCTATTGCGTTTTAGCTCCTTTTGATCCCATATTCTTGAAATACCTATAAAATATGATCAAGAGAAGTAAAAAAGAACAAGTGGAATAAATTATGAAAAAAAATCACGATACAATCACATTAAATCTTCATGTTAAAGTCCATATGATTGACATAATTCATGCTTATCAATAATAATATGACAATAATCTAATGATAACAAAGATGAGAACAATAATATATATACAAAGGAGTATGAAAGTTTACAAAATCCAAATATAGGAATCAAAGCCAAGAGTTTAAATAACTAAAAGAACAAACAAATTCCCACTACAATGGGCATAACACATCTATTCGGTTAGCCTAACTCTTAAGCATATAATATAAATCTGCAAGCTTAAGCAATGGCCAGCTACTGACCACATCATCATACTCAGCATACTCTAGCTGAGAATCCTACCCCTACAAATTATCCCCTACTCCTCAGACTAGAAGTTGAATCATCATAGTGACAACATAAGTGTAGTATCAGTACAGTAAAGTATTGGTAAAATAAACTACCTAAAATATAATAAGGCTCACACAATACATTGGAGTCACATATTAGCATGGTGATAAGCACACTTATATAAATTAACACTTAGGCTTATGGAATGAATATAACAAGGCATGCTTACATAGAGATCATGGACTAATAATAATACAACAAATGCATCGTAACCATACAATATAAACCATATTATAATTCTTCCTTTACTAATCACATAACTCCCATTTATTAAGATAATTTATTCGACCACACTAAGTTCTCCACCATGAAAAAAATTCATGGGAGCATACAATCACAATGGGATACCACATCCATCATATGATATCATAATACATCAAAGGGGCTTTTCTCTGGGGATACCACACCCACCATACATCGAATGCATCTATTGTGAGGGCCAACACAAATCAAGATACCACGCCCACCACACATGGATGAAGTACATCAAGGGGGCTTGTTGGATACCTCACCCACCACACCTTGAATGCCTTCATTGTAAAAGCTAAAAAGTTGGGATACCACACTTGATTAAGAAATAGAAAATATAAAGTGTTAGGGGCTTGTACTGGGATACCTCACCCACCTGAATTGGACACCAATACCATATCGACCTACCACAGTATAACCTTGTACCTCAAAGATATGTGAATACCCCATATCGACTATAACTCAGTAGAGAAGAAAATAGGTAGTGAGTGAAAATATAAATCAAAAGATGACCTACTCAATGACTCTCAGTCAGCTACCCCAAGAGTTAGAGAAAAATGCTTGAATGAAATATTATTCCATTAATTATTAATTACCTAGTGATACCACAAATCACAAATTAACTTCATGATTATCCAAATTGGGTGGAAAATAACATTATTATGCTTATTGGGTGTTTCTAAGTGATAAGACCAAATGCATCACAAGGCATTAAATCCACCAATTGGGTATTTCGAGATGATGCCAAATATAACTAATTCAAGGCATCAAATGTCATTGTTATTGTAATACCCCAAAATTTTTATTAGCCTAATTCCATATCATTAATACCTTAATTCAATTCTAATCTCAATAAAATCTTATTTTATCCTTAACCAATTTTTAAATTATGAAATTTTAACCAAATCGGAATCTTTAAAGAGAATAAATCATATTTTGTAGTTCGATCTTGATTCCGCTAAAATTTATCGCTAGCCCTATCTATTTTGGCTAATCCAAAATTATATAACACTAATCCCCATCCTTTTCTCATTTTCCTTTTCTTTTCTTCCTTCTCCTTTCTCTTGTCACCTTGTGTCGTAAAGCTTGACTTTACTCCTTGTAACTTGCACCCACCTCAACCATCACTCTCACCATCATCATCTCCCTTTCCATCTTCAATTTCATACAACACACCCACACATCATCACCTTCCTTACTATGATTTCTCATTCTCATGCAACATACACACACAACCATCACCATCCTTTGCTGCACCCTTTGCAATTTTACCACAACACATAATCATCACCTCCTTGCCACCCCTTGTGACCTCTGCACCATCACCCTACAAAATCGTTGCATGCCTCCCTTATTTTTCTTTCACCCATTCACACGCCCATGTCCATATATATATACACACTTCACTCTCCTTCCTTCTCCTTTTGTTTTGCCTTACTTTCTACCCATTTTATGTCCAAAACACACTGCCGGAGCTCCCTTTTTCTTTCTTTATTTATTTATTTCTTTATTTATTTATTTCTTCTTCTCTTCTTTTATTCATTTTCTTTGTATTATTTTGCTTACCGGACCACCTTTATCACCACCCCCTTTTCCCCTCTTCTCCCTTACGCCCATCACATTTATATAAAATGCACGGCCTATGCACGACCACAAGCATAGTCGTGTAACACAAAAATTTCTTATCGTATGCCTGCGTCACTTCTCATAGCCTAGCCGTGTATGATTCTAACTCTTGACCAGGGTGTGCACTACCTGTAGCATGATCATACAATTGCCCATTTCAGCATGAACCACTATTTTCACCCCAAAACTTATCTAAACACCATCAAATTTTTAGTATAGCTCCACCATATATTCCACCACATATCCACACAACTCAAACTTCCATTTAACTATGATTATTTCCATTTTACCCTATTTACCTTAATTTATACCTTGGTTATATTCTTTGAACCTAACCTTGTATTATGTTATTTTTCGTAGGCAATATTCTAATGATCTCAGAGAAGGAGGTCTAGTATTTACATGCTTAGAGTTTGGTGTCCTCGTTAGTAAGGATACTAATAGATGTTTTAAGGTTTTTGTGTTATTTTCTTGTATAGTTATGAGAATTTCCATGATATTATTGCTATATGACTTAATGTATGTTGATGATGATATGTTGTCATTATATGGAATATATGTTTGAAAGAAATTAAGAATGAGTAAGAGGTGTGGATATGATTTTGTTATATAAATGACATATTTGTGGGAAATATATTTTATGGCATGAAATATTGGCCAAATAAGTTATGATAAGTGGACATAAGCATATTTATGAGGTTTGATGATGAATGGTGAATTTGGAAAAATAATGTTTGTGGAAGGTGCAGGATTCAGAAAAATAAAGGCTATTGGTTATGCTAATGAGTATTTTGGTCATTATGAGATACTAAAGAATTTTTGGTATTTTAATGTGTTAGGTATTAAAAAATAATAAGGATATTCTGAGAAGTATTTGGAGGGATTATTGTTTGCCTTAGGTTTCTCAAATGAAATAATGGTTTAATTACGGTATGGTAACCCAAAATGAAATTATATTATTCTATGTGTAAAACCCTAGAGATAATCCATAATTTTGGATATTTTCTAATGCTGTCATTATAAGGATGTATATTGAATTTGGTAATCATATGAGTCTCATGGGAAGAATTATGACTACTTGTGAAATGAGGGTTCTAGTAATTCTATGAGTAATACTCTGACAATTTGGTAATCATATGAGTCTCAAATGATCCTCTAGATGACTAAGCTGCCTATGATGCACTATGTGGGAATGAGTGATCTTATTAATACTAGGTTTTTGGATGAAGAGTAATGTTATCCAGTAGATGTATTTACCAAAATATCTTTTTGTATCCTTGATCTATAGTATCCCTACTTTGTATTTTGTTATTTGTAACTCGGAGTTAATCTCCAAACTCGTATTGTATTATAAATGTTTCTTTCATTTCTAATTTACTTATTTTAATATGAATAATTTTAGCCTTGTGATTGATGTAAAAATGGTTGGACAAACTATACTTTTGTCAATTATGGCGCTAACCCCCAATGTTTTACTAATGGGCTTCCATAGTAAAACAAAAATTTTCACTAGTGAAAATCAGGGCATTAAAATTATGATTCTTATTAATTGAAGGATAAAATTGGTTGTAATAATAATTACAATATTTTAATTAAATGGATGTACTAACATTAAAGTCTCAAAAGAAGAACAACAACTAACAACCAACCTGCGGAATACAACTAGATTAATAGATCGGTCTCTCGGACTTGTCGATTGGTTTTTGATGAACAAATATTTTTACATATTTTATACCCCTTTTCATTTAATATTTTTGTATTTATTTAAATAATATGTGAGGCTATTTATATTAATTTTAATTATGTTCTTAATTTATATAATTTAGAGCTTAAAGTTAACTTTCAAATAGGTTTTGATATCTTGTGGTATTTTTACTATAACTTTTACATCTAAACTTGGATTTAAGTGATTTAAATTTTGGTGTAAATATAAACATAATATATACAACTTTTATTTAAATCATTATTTTCTAGATCAAAATGCATCAGGGTTAAAATTTATATTGAAGTTAAGGTTGGATTATGTGTGGGTGATTAGGAAATTTTGGAATTATGTGTAGTAATTTTTATCTACTATTTTTCATCATCATCATAATCATCTTCATCAGTTTTGCAATGTCAGTGTATATTGCATCAACAACCTATAGAAACAACAACCAACTCATAAGATTATATTGAGAAAAGATAGAGGAAAGAAAAAAGATGTGTGTTTGACTTGTCAACCATAACTTTTTTCAATATTCTTCAATAAAAAAATAAGAGAACTTCATTATATGAATATATATAGACCTTATGAAGAGAAATACGGAGATGGCATAGAAGACGAAAAAGAAAAATTCAATAACGCCAATCACCTATTCAATGCAATTTATTTTATTGGTTCTTATTTTGAATTTGAAGTGTTGTAATTTGATATTCAAATATTATCAAGTATAATATTTTATGTATATTTTATATTCTTTATTTAATTTTATTACTTTATGTATTTTATTTTATTATTCTAGATTCTGCCTAGTTAATAGACTGATCATCTTTCATTAGCATTTAACAAGTCGAGAAAATATGTGAGAGTTAATTTTCACTTTAGGTAAAATAACATAAATATGAATTGAGTGGTTTTAAAAGATGTGAGAATAATTACATAATTTCTACAAAAATATGAAAGGATAAATAATTAATTGAACCTATATCATTTTATTTTATTTAAATCCTTTAACTAGCGGAATTGACAATTGACGATATGACTACGTAACTTGAAAGAGTGCGTTAGCTAAATATTTCCATTAATATATAACTAGTAATTAAAAAGATCCTGTAATTAATTAATTGTTCATTATAATTGGATAGATGTAGATCCAGATATCTTGGTAATTTTTATTAATAAATTTGATATTTGTTAGATTTTATTTATTTTAGTATAGATAATTTGAAATTCTTGGTTTAGGTTAATAATTATTTCTTTACTTTATTTTGATAGTCTATACGTAATTTAATTTATTAGAGTTTTTGAGTTATTGATTAGTCCTTGTCAAAAAATAATTTAGTACTCATTGTGCCCTATATTAGTATGGTAGTATCTGACCTGAATAAAAATAATATCAGTAGACTAGTCGACTGGTTGATTGCACTGATTAATTCTTCATAGAAAATCATTCGATGGGTTTGACTAAACCAGTCAATGGGTCTAAATAGAGACCATACCACTTTGGTCACAGGGTGCCAATCGATGGGTGTGGCAAACCAATCAATTGTTCATAGGAACAAGTTAATTGATTCATTGAACCACTAGATTGATCTCGCAACCAGTTGATCAAAATCCCCAAACCAAGTAGTTGTTCACATCACCAATCGATTGGTCCCATGAACTGATTGATCAATCAATCTATGTAAAACAATACTCAGACTTGGGATACACACACCAAAGTTTACCATATTAATCATTGTATGATATTATGTCATAAACATAAAGAAACATGCTACACACGTAAAATCACATGGATACATGGAGATGTTGACATTTAAATGAAATCATACTTAAATTGCTAATTCATGCATAAAATTAGAGAAACAAAGAAATCCTTAAATTTAAGGAAGAAAGTCTGCCACATGCTCGAATACTATACAATATCTGATGTTCAACATAGAAAACACACTAAGAACATAGAATCATAATATGCAATAAAAATATTATTCATATTAAAGATAAGATTGTCTTACCTTTAGTCAATTCTTCTAGCACAAAACTCGTAACTTGATTGCTATCTAGCATAACCCCAATTCCTAAAAAATAAAAAATAAAAATCATTCAAACTCCTTTTCAGAACATAATAAAACCAAATTAGAAGACAAATAAGAATAAAAAAACAACTCAACATTTTCTCAAAATTGAATTCCAAGGAAAATGAAGCTAGAATCTTCAACCTTTCTCAAACCTTAATCCTTCCTTACTTAAGAGAAACAAGGGAGAAATAAAGCCAATATTAGAATAAGAAAAGTGAGGCAATAAATCTACCAAGGAGGGAAGGAAACAAGTGCAAAGCTATGTTCTCACCATAGAGGAAAAAGGAAAATAATGGAGAATACTCAACACTTATTAAAATTCACCAAGGGAAATAAATAAGAGAGTAAGAACAATAATTAAGATTTAAAAATTAATAGGGATGTAGTTTATAGAAGAGATCATTGGTTGAAATTTGCAAGAGGGGGATGAACAAGACTGGTATGGTTGAGTGTGTGCAACTAAGGGGTAAGGGAAGATATGATGGTATGATGGAGGTTGACCGTAGCTAGGGAGAGACATGGTATAAGATTTTTAATTTAGGGAAGTCGTGCATAAAGTTAAGCACACAACCAAGCTTCCAAAAGAGAGAGAAGAAAGTGAGGGAGAAGAGAGAAGGTGATGTATGCCTCAAAAAGTGCTTTTTGGGAAAATTTAGCTAAATAAAAATTATAGAGTAATCTAAATAATATAAAAATAATCCCAAAGTACCAAAATATTCTCATTAGCACAAATATATTCTAATTATAAATTTTATAGTTAGTGGAAAAATATTCAAATCAAAATAAAAAAAGGATATGAAATTACGGGATAATCAGTCTATTGGTTTAAGCAAACTAATTGAATGGTTTGCCGAGAATAAATTATCAATCTCTGAGTGTATCAGTCGATCAGTTAGACAAATCAATCAATAAATGTGCTTGAAATTCACATCTTTATTAAAATTTCAAGCCCTTTTTAAAACCAAAACTATATATATATTTTTTATATTAATATAATTTTAAAAATGTGTTAAAGGATTTTAGGATGGGATATCACAACATCACATCAAGCACCAAAAATCACCATTGATAAGTGGAAACTCCATCAAATTAGAACTAGGACAATAGTGGATATGGATATCTTGTTTAGTTGGATACGTCAATGTGACATAAATAGTTGTGCATATTACCTTCTCACTCTCATTTATTCTACTACAATTTGTATGATATTGTTGACACATATATCAAATAAAATATATCACAAGGGAAGAATGAGGTAGAGAGGTAAAAAGGAAAAAACGCTTCAGAGGGGGAAGGGCAATAGAGTGAGAAAGTGAGGAGCAATGATTATTTTTGCATCCAAAGACTTAGAAAGAAAATTAAATATAGAGATAATTATTGTGGGATAGGAGTAGTGAAGCAAGGGGACATTCAAATGTTGGTGTTTCACAAGTTGAAATGGTGCCAAAACATTAGAAATTATTTTTTCCTCCAAACAACATTATTTTGGGATGTTTATTTAAAAAAAAACTGAATGTTTTGTTTTCTTCTCAAAGCTTTAAACATAAAAAAAACCATCAATCCCACACAAACCCTTCCTCCTTCTTTCAATTTTAATCCGTTCCATTCCCTCTAGTCTTAGTGTGTCGGTGACGCCAAATTCTTATCTTTGTTGCTCGGTGGTTTGTGTTGAAGGTTGAAGATCTAGTCTGGTTTTAATCTTACCTGCCGTTGTGTCCGCTTTGTTCTTCTTCAAGATAACTTCTTTCTTGGGTGTTGAAGCTCTATTTCGATTTTGATCAATTAGGCTTGGTGTTGAAGGTCGTCGGTTCATTGTTTACATTTGGTCAGTAAGAATTTTACCATTTGCAATCATTTTCTTTCATTTTAAATAGTAGATTATTTATTGTAGAAGTTAAAATTTATATGTTTGGATAGTATGTTTTAATCAAGTGTTGCGGTGTTGGAGTTGTTTGGGTTGGTTTAGTATTATTGTTTTGTTATAGGTTGTGATTATCTATTGTGGGATGTTGGTTGTGAATTTTGTTATTGGTGTTGTAGTGTTATGGTGCTGTTGGCTACATAGTTATTAAAATCCTTATTCGGTCCTACAATTATACGATTATATTATCCAAAAATTACAAAATGACTAACGATCCTAAGCTGAATATTAAAGTAGTCAAATAGTATATATAGCATTATACGATCCTATAATTATATAAAATAATTATAATTTTTATATATTTATTTCCAAATATATTTCCAATCTTATTCCATTTATGTTTCATCCTTAGTCTTCTAATTTTTGATCCTATATTATTTTACATGTCTTGAAAATGAGTTGATGTAAAATAAGTATGACTTAGTTACCATTAAAATAATAACATTGATTATTGTTGTAAAATGGTGACAAAATAACATAATATCCATATAAATATTAAAATGAATATTTTAAATTTTACAATATTATTAACTATTAAGCTCTATTGAATTCAAAATTAGTATATGTTTATGGTTATATTGGCTTCATTATACAAAAAAATTTTTAGTTTATGGTGTATGCGTCGTTCATATAGTAATTTAACGTGTGTGTATATAGTCAAAATTTATTTATTTTTATTTATTTTTATCTTGATTCATCAAAATTTTAAAGTCTAAGATAAATTTTTTTGTGGCTAGTATTCTCATAAATAATATAAAACAGTGTTTTTTCCCTCATTGTTGCCTTCATTATCATCCACTTTCTTCATTACTTGTATATTTTTCTTAAGGCTAACAATATTTTATATTTTGAAAAAATGAGTTGTATGTTTTCTCTACCTATAATCTAATTAAAATTTTCAAATTTCATTTGATTAAATTATTTTTGATGTTGTTGACTTAATATAGTTCTTAATATGTAAAATAAATTTAATAATTTATGCAACTCGTAAGTTACTATAATTCAATTAGTGACTATATGAGAGGTTACGAGTGTAATGTTCTATACTTTTAATTTATAATACATTATTTTATAGCATATAAGTATAAAATTTTTATATTTTTATAGTTTTTGTAGGATCTTATGATTTTATGATCCAATCCTATGATTCAATTCTGAGCCTCCAAATCAATCCTAGGTAGAATATCGATTTTAATAATCTTGGTTGGCTATGATCTTTTTGTGCTTACTTCACTTAAATTGTGTTGTGATTGGTGATTACCTTTTAACTTCTAGTGGTAGTATGGGTTCTATAAGTGATAGTGTATCTACTGAGGGTGTAAGTGATAATCCTCTTTGGAGTTATATTACTAGAGGAGAAAAAACTAGTGGTGGGGAACTATTTTGTGGACTTGTATTTTGTAATAAAAGAAAAAAGATAAGAAGTTATACTAGATTCATAGCTTATTTTCTTAATATTCTTGTTAAATACATTACAAATCTTAAGAGAGTGAGGGTGGAGGACAAGATTGAGATGAAAAATTTAGAAAAAGAAGTATTGAACATGCTGCCAAATGACGCTCCTTTACCTCATCCAAGTGGTTCTAATTTGAGAATGAATACACATTTTTTTTAAAAGAAGAGATGAGTAAATGAGATTAATCCTAAAATGAAAGCTTTTAAGAATTAGGCTTACTCATAATTAGATGCATTGATCACTAGAATTTTTTGCACTGGTGGAGTCCCATTTAATTTGGCAAGAAATATTTTGTTTTATAGATGATTTTTCTTTTACCACTAGCCATAGTTTACTTGTTTAAGGTCACTAGGTTATAATCATTTTAGAATAATGCTAATTCAAGAAGAAAAAAAACATAAAGACATTATTAGAGCTAATAAAATAGATATGGAGGAAAAACAATGTTAGCATTGTGTTTGATGGTTGGAGTAATGTGCCATTGATTAATCATATTGCAATTTATGATGTGTGTCCTATGTTTTTAAAAGCCATTGATGATTCAAATGAGATCAAAGACAATAAATTTATTTCAAAATTGTTGAAAAAATTCGTTAATGAGATGGATTATGAGAATGTTGTATAAATCATCACTAGCAATAGGGTTTTTCATGTTATTCGATATATGAATCAATTCGATCTGAGATCAAATAACTGATTCAATATTTCTTTTAATTAAAATATCCAATCCTATAATTAAAAGATCTAATAAATTGGATATTCAATCCAACAAATACAAATAATATCTGATCCGATAAATTATACACACACACACACACACTCTCTCTCTCTCTCTCTAAACACTATTTATTTTTCATAAAATTTTATTGTATCTAATCATGTATGTGTCTGTATGTATGTATTATTTAAAATGAGTGTTTATTGTAAGAAAGTTTTATACTTTTTAATTATTATTTTGATTAAATATTTAATTATTACCTAAAATTTAAATTATTAATTGAATATAATATAATTTACTACTCAAATCAAATCATTAGATCATATTGTTCAAATTGGATCATTTTTTTTAAATTTTTTTATTGAACAATTTTTTTATCTAATATTTCTCAATTGTGCCCCACTATAAATTTTTAGGTATTTGATGTATTATTTATTGTTCAATCTGAAACTCTGAATATCCGATGTGTCGGATATCTAATCTTTTAAATATCCAAATTTTTTTTACTAGATATCTGATAATTAGATATCTGAAACACAAGATATCCAATCTATGAATAACCCTAATTGGCAATGCCTTGAATTGAAACGTAGTCTGTGAGATCATTGAATGGGTCTATCTTCATATTTATTGGAATCTATGTGTTGTTCATACTCTTAACCTTGCTTTGAAAAATATTTGTGTTTCAAGAAATATAGAGAACAATGTTGAGATATATGATGAGTGACATTAGATAACCGAAATTCATGGAGATGCTATTCAAATCAGGAATTTTATAATAAAGCAATTCATAAGATTGACCATATTCAATAGGTTTTCTTCTCTAAAGTTTCATGTAGTTGTTGATACTTACTTTTCTCAAGTTTTTGTTACATTGAAGAGAACAAATCTTATAAACTATAGTCTTCAAGCTTTAGTGATTAGTGAAGAATGGTTTTCCTATAAATTTGATAATGTTGGAAAAGCAGAGTATATGAAAGAAAAACTCCTTGTTGATTTATGGTGAGAAAATTTTGATTACACTATAGTGTGATACCATATGATTAGGGACTATCATCTCAATAATACAATCGTTCACCTTGTTTATGAATTGTAGATGTAATACCCCCAAATTTTGGAACTTAAAAATTATATTTTAAAAAGTTAATGGCGGAAGGTTAAACACAAAGAGTAGGGATGTCACGCCGCATCTAACATAGAAGAGGCACTCCCTATGCCAAGTCTATGTTGGGTGCTAGACAAAAGTAACCTCATACTTAGAAATCAAGTGTGGGAAGGACTTGATTCCACTGCGATATAAGATATGAAAAAGAGAGAAGGAAATAGATAGTGAAAATAGAGGACTAGGAGTCTGAAGAGAGAGATAGAGATATTCGGATAACCATACTCTTTACCAATTTGTTTAGCGTACACCTAAGGGAAGCACATCAAGCTAATAATCATTAATCACCTATTAAACAGAGCAGGTTTGCTCATGGGAATAAGTAGCACCCATAAAACTTGTGGTCAGTACGCTATATACTGAGTAAGGGAATAATATTATTGAAGTAGGAATACAAATAGTACATGCTTCCACATTACATAATAAGTGAGATAGCCAAATAAATGAAGCATCACATAAGATAACAAAAGATGGTCCATATTCGTTATTAAGTATAATCCATTTTCATTCTTTTATATACGTTGAATGTAGGAACCACAATATTCTTAAACTAGTGGAACAGTCTGAAACTCTCGGGATAACACACCAGAGCCACTATTTTTTCCAGTGGAATGGAGATTAAAACATCTTCTTGAGGCAAAATACTCCTGAGCCACTATTCTATCCGGTGGAACGAAAATATATATGCATATAGAAAATATATCACATTAGTTCTGACTCACATTTTCTTCCATTGTATATCATTAGTGTCTTTTCCATAGGTTATGATGATACATTTTTATTTCACGATGAGTAGGGACCCCACTATTCTTAAACCGGTGGAACGACGTAAAACTCTCGCGGAAAACACACCTGAGCCACTATTCTTTCCAGTGGAATAAAGATTTAAAAACATCTTCTTAGGGTAGAACTTAAATGTCCCAAAAATTATAATTTTAAGAATTATAGTTAAATAAGGTTTTGTTCGAAAAATTAATTAATTGCATTATTTTTATTAAAATAAAAAGGAATTAATTAGGGCAGATCAAGAAGAAATTTATAAATATTTTAATTAGGAGAAATTTGGGTATTTTAGCTACTTAAGGATTTTATTTTGGAGATTAATTCAAAAAAATTATTCTATTCAAAATAAAAAGGAGAAAGTAGGTCCAAATTAATAGGAATTTTATAAATAATTTAATTGAAGAAAATTAGATTGATTTTCCAATTAAAATGGAATTTATGAAAAACCTTTTAAAAATTCTAAATTAGCATGAAAAGGGATTTAAATTTTATTTTATCTAAATATTATTATTTTTACATATCCAATTCAAAGTAATTTAAATACCAAACCTACCTATTTTTCTCTTTTCCTTTTTCCCTTTTTTTTCTTTTTTCCTTTTTCTTTCTTTTCTTTATTTTTATTTTTATTTTCCTCTTCTTTTCGACTTGGGCTTGGCATTTCCACGACCCAATCCTTCTTTCCTTCCTTCTTTTTCTTCTTCGACGATTGGGCTTGCATACTGCGACCTATTCCTTTCCTCCTTTTTCATCCTTTGGTGCGGCTCGCTTCCCTTCTTTCCGCGACCCGTCTTCTTTTCCTTATTTTCTCCTTCAGCGGCCCAAGATCGAACACGCTGTGTTTTGGTTATTTTCCCACATAGGCCAGCCAATTCTTCTTCTTTCTTTTCCTTCTTTTCTTTCCTAGACCGCCAGTCCACACACACCCCTTCCTTTTTTCTTCTTCCTCTTCTTCCCGCCGTTCGACCTACAACTGTCCGAAGCTCCCGCCGCTGGCCATGCCTTATTTGAACGACCATTTTTCCCTCTCTCCCTCGCTGATTTGACCTCCATGTTGACCCAACCAACCTTTCCTCTCTTTTCACGCATGATCCTCTCTTTCCTGCGCCACTTCCCTGCCACGACCTAGATTTCCACCGGCCAACTATCACTGCTCGTGACCCTAACCCTACTTGCCCTATTTCCACACCAACCCACAGAACCCTACCCTCTCTTCTAAGATCTATAAATACCCCTCATTAGCTCGATCTCAGGACTTTTTCCCGCAACCTAGAAAATCCCCCTTGTGCGCCGTTGCCCCTTCAGAAACAATTTGTGCCGCATGCAACCAACTTCGCCATCCTCTCTACCCACCCAACTAATCCCTACATGGCCCTCTAACTAACTATGCCGCCCTTTGCCCTCGATTCTTTCTGCATGAGCCACCCTGGCCGTGCAAAGTCTCCTTTCCTATTAACCTATTCTTTGCCCCTGCCACCCTTCGCGCCACCGTCCACCACCACTACCGCTGCTTCCACTACCCTTTTCACCTTCCAAAAACCCCTGTAGACCCTCCTCTATCTTCCCCTACCTTTCTTTTCCTTTTCATCCCTCTCCTCCTCTCTTTCTCTTCTTCTTCCACTTCGGCCGCCACCCCCGCCGTCGTGCGCCGCCACCTTTATTCTAATCCTCTCCACCTAGGTAACCCTAAATACCCCAACTGCCATCTTCATTCTACCTCTCCTTTTCCCAGCATTCAACTTTTCCCCTGTTCTTCTCTTTTTCCGACCACTGTCGCCACCGCCTATTACCACCAACCTAAGGTGTAACCCTAAACCCTCTCAGCACTTTTTCACTATTTATACAAGCTTCAATTTATTTTATTTCATTTATTCGAATATATATATATATATATATATATATATATATATATATACTATTGTTATTATTATTAATATTACTATTATCATTGTTATTATTATTATTATTATTAATGTTTTTATTATTATTTCTATTGAGGGCTGAAGCCCTATTATATTTTTATTTTGATAATAATGATAATAATGATAATAATAATAATAATAATAATATTATTATTATTATTATTATCATCTTCAATGTTAGTATCATTATTCTATATAGGGCTGAAACCCTATTATGCCTATTTTGAATTTTAGTAGTAGTATTATAAAAATCAAGTCTTATTATTATTAATATTATTAATATTTTTATCATTAGCATTTATTATTATTATTATTATTATTATTTTAATATTTTATTTTATTAAGTTATTATTATTCAATGTAGGGTTGAAACCGTACTTCATTTTATCTTCGATTATTATCATTACTATTATTACCATTATGATTATTATTATTTTTGTAACATTATTATGGTTTTTATCATCATTATTATTATTATTATTATTATTACTATTTCATTATTATTATTACTAAATTTTATCATTAATTTTACTAATTTTATTATTAGTATTATTTTGGTGAAGCGTCAAAGCCCTTATTCCACCTTTTATTTCAAATCATATTATTATTATTATTATTATTATTATTATTATTATTATTATTATTATTATTATTATTATTATTTTTAATACTATAATTATTATCATTATTATTATTTTAGTATCACTATTATTATTATTATTATTATTATTATTATTATTATTATGATAAAGTATGTGGGTTTCTAGGAAAAAACCCTAGAGTAAGGGAATAAGTGGACTTGGAGGTGTGTAGTAGTAGGCCTTGACCCACATACATTGGAGATGGACTTTTAGTGTGAGTTAGAGTGTAGAGGAAAGGTTGTTTGGGCAAGTTAGGAGGTGCAGGGTTATCATGATATGGTACGGGTCGTTTGGAAGATAAGCGTAGAGGGAGTAATTCATGCCTGTATAGGGTAAAGTTTCCTAAATAAGATACCATAATACATTAATCATTTAAAGTGGAAGATTGTTGAGCCGGGCCCATACCAAATTACCGGCAAATAATAGTGGTTAGGGCATGATGTCCTATATATGACTGGTCCACCTGCGAATAATAGTGGTCAGGCTTTGTACCTATGTGTTTTTCGGTCCACCGGCTATAATAGTGGGGGATTCTGTGCTCAACAAAACTGAATATATTTTTGCTAAGACATAGGAAAGACACTAAGTAGTTACAGTGGAACACCATGAGAGTTGGGGCCAGATTGGTCCACCGGTGAATCATAGTGGTCAGGAGCTTTACGCCCTGTGTATTTTTGGTCCACCGGCAATAATAGCGGTTAGGAGCTTTATGCTCTGTACGTTTTTGATCCACGGCAATAATAGTGGTCAGGAGCTATGTGCCTTGTATGTATCCGGTCCGCCGGCTATAATAGTGGGGTTTCCGTATTTGTATGGACTTGATAAAAAGCATGGTGTGAATCGATTTTCAATTAGAGATTAATTACGTAATTAATCCAAATTATAAATGGGCCTTTATGTATCTACCCGAATGATTGTATGATAATATATCATCATGATGGACTATATGCTCTTTTTATTTTTCTACATGGTTTATGTGACTTTATGTGTTGGCCTTAGTGCATCGGTTATCTTACTTAGTACATAGCGTATTGATCACCCTTTTCATGGGTGTTGCTCATTCCCACGAGTAGTAGGCCCTTCTGACTTTATGTAGGTGGGTGAGGCATCAGGCTGAGATGAGTGTTGAGCATATATTTGGCTCCAAGTTCGAGATTAGTGTAGCCGGATTCACTCTTCTTGTTATTTATCTCCTTATGTTATTTCTTTTGTATCGGATTTACCCTTTTATGATTCATTACTTATATTGAGTATTTTAAATGAACCTTTTATCGGTTGTAAGCTTATTTCTCTTTCAGATATGGTTTACAATTCTTTACGCGCACTCTGATTTTTAATATATGATCTTTCTAGTTCTTTTATGAACTCTTGGTTTGAGTTTAATGTCAATCTTTTCTTAGCCTTATCACTTGGTACTGAAATGGTCGGAGAGAACCGGTTTGGTACTAAGTGTGGCGGTAACATCCCTAGAAATCAAGGATTTTGATTTATGTATTTCTATTGAAAAAAGTAGTGAATTTTGAGGTGTTACAAGAACGCTGCCGAGCCACCATTCTCCCCTGTAGAATGAGATACATATATATAGATATAGAAAAATGGATCACTGTGGCCCTACTCACGTGCTCTTTCAAGTTAAGTGATAAGTATCTTATTCAAGATTGATTCTCAGGTATACGAAACAGTCAAAACAGATATACATACAACATAGATCCAAGTCCTTAAGTCCTTTCAAACCCTAATTACACTCCCTTTAGTATTTATTATCCCATTTTGATTAGCCCACACAACTTATACTATATCATATCCAAATCCTCTCGTTTTCATTATACCCAACATTCACAACCTAATTCCCGTAAGTATGCTTTAATAATCTCATCCTGATATGTTAATTATAGAAATATTCAAGATGTAAATTTCATAGAATTGTCATAACACTTCCCATGAAATTTTCATGATTACTAATTCTAATAGATAATCTCTAAGGCTTAAATATGGAGCAATGGTATTATCATTATAAGATAGCTTGCCCCAAATTAGTCATTAAATCATTTAAGGACTCCAAATAACAATAAAACTTCCATGGACTCCTCATGCTATTAATATCAAATTTCAAACCTCCTAACACATAAAATATTAAATTTTCCTTATTATCCCATAATGACTAAGTTATCCTTTAAGCACAAATAAAAACCCTTATTTTATAAAATCTTATACCTTCCACACATATTATTTTCCCCTATTTATCATCATGCCTTATGAGAATCCTTAATTCCATTTATCAAAACTCATTCAACCCATATTTCATACCCTTAAAAAATAATATCGGTACCTCTTAGCTATTCTTACTTTCTTTCAATAACATAACATCTTTAAGCCTTTATTTCATACCTTAAGATATAATTCCACAAATATGACATTATCATAACAAACCATAACATAATGGTACCTTTTACCAATTCTTACTTTCTTTCAACATAATATTCATATCATCACAAAATATCAATATCAACATATGTTACATCATATATCAACAATATCATGAAAAACACATATATCCATACAAGAAAATAACATCAAAAATTCTAAACATCGAATAGTATCCTTACCAACTAGGACACTAGGCTTTAAGCATACAAATTCTAGACTTCCTCCTCCAAAGCTACTAGAATACCACTTATGAAAATAATAAAATTACAGTTAGGCTCGAGGAGTTAAATCCAAGGAGAAATCAAGGTAAAGAGGGTAAAAATAGGTATAACTATAGTTAAATGGGATCTTGAGATGTGTGGATATGTAGAGGAATGTGTGGTGGAGAAATGGTTAAATTTTGGTGGTGTTTGGGGGTAAAAATAAGGATGCACGACCAAAGGAATGAGGTTGCACGGTTGTGCAGTAGGCAGTGTAGCTTCTAATCAAGAGAAAATAAGGTGCATGACCAAGCAGTACAAAATTTGCATGGCTGTGCAAAAACAGGCCGAGAGAAAAAATTATACACGGTGAGATAGTGCAGGAGCTGCATGGTTGTGCAGTAGGGGATTTAAGCGTTGTACGACCATATAGCAGGCGGTGCACCAACTATGCACTCTGAAATGTTGCAGCACATGAGAGAAAGAAGAAGGGAAAAGAGGCAGCGGTTGGTGGCGATGGCCAGCGACGGCAAGAGGGAAGGTAAGGGCAACCTTGGTGGTCGGTCCATTAGCTAAAGGGCGGCAAGTGTTGGCCAAGGTGGTGCACGGTGGGGGAAACAGTGGTGCAAAAGCCAACAATAGGGAGAGGAAGGAGAAGAAGAAGAAGAAAAGGGAGAAGAAGGAAATGAGAAGAAAGAGGGAGCTCGATAATAGCTCTTTGGCATAAATATGAGCAGAGTGAAGCAAAACCAAAGAGAAATAGGGAGAGTGTGACGTATATATATATATATATATATATATATACACGTACATGTGTGCATGTGTAGTGTGAGTTGGGAATGAAGATAAGGGTAGGGGCCTAGTGTGCGACGATGATGATGGTGTTGTGTAGCTACAAGGTGATGGTGATGGTGATGGTTGCAGAGGATAATTAGGGTAGAGTAATAGCTGTAAGTTGGGAGTGGTGATGGTTGATGTAAATGTTGCATGAGAAGGGAAAATGGCAGGGGAAGATGGGTGTGTGTGGAGTGTGTGATGGTTGTGCAGTTGGGTAGGGATAAGGGAGTAGAAAGAGAGGAAGAAAAAGGAAGAAATGAGGTAAGGTGATGGGTGATGGTGCAAGTGGGTGGTGCAAGTTGCAAGTGGAAGTTACAACCAAATCAAAAGTTGTAGCTTGAGGTTGGCTGGAGGAGGAGAAAAAGGAAATAAAAGAAAAGGAAAAGAGAAAGGGCTGGAGAATTAGTTTATTGTGATTTTAGATTAGTTAAAGGTAATTAGGATTAGTAAAAATTTTAGCGAGTTTTGATTTTGGTTTACGAATTATAGTTTATTAAAGTTAAGGTTTTCAGAATTGGTTAAAGTTTAGGGATTTAGGATAGGTTAAGGTTAATATAGAATTTATTAAGATTAGAATCAAATTAGGACACTAATGATGCGAGATTAGGCTAAGCAATTTTTTTTAGGTTATTACGGTAGGATATAATGATTGATAAGGTGAGAAATATTATTTATAAACATGAACAAATGGAAGTTCGATAAATGTCTTATATCTTTCAAGTGGTATATGTCATATTCACAGTTCGTTATACTAAGTAGTACACCTCTTCATTGTTAAGTATACTCATTGAACTCAAGGTAACCATATTCTCAACTTCAATAATCTTATTATTATTAAAGTGTTTCTTTTTTGTTTTTGTAATTTATCAATTAATAATAATGTATATAATTTTGTTGATTTTTTTTGTTAAATGAAGGTATTATAGTGATGTTTGGTTAGAAACTAAGTCATCTAGAGTTGTTCCTTCTAGAGATTAAGAGATTTGCATAAAAAAGAACAAGTACTTTAGAAGACTTTTCCCTAACCACGAAAATCGCTCAAATTTAATTTGGAGTTTGTAAAATTTGCACTTAGTATGATTAATTTCTAGAGTTTGACTATCTTTTTGATACATATGTTCTTGATTAAAAGGTTTGGTGATGAGTTCATAGATCAAGTGTACCATTACTTCAAGATATTGCTTTCAAATTGCTATCAAGCATCTTCTTCTTCATGTAATAAGTGGAGTTGGAGTACATATGGTTTTATTTATTCTATGAAGGTGAAAAGATTATTTCCTAAGTGTACTGAAGACTTGACATTTGTTCATATCAATCACCATATCCTAGCAAGAAGACTTCTAGAATACAAGGAAACAACAACAACAACAACAACAACAACAACAACAATAACAATAATGTAGGATATTTATGGTAATATTCCCTTGTTCACTACTCCCATATTACACTGTAAGCCATGACAACTTCAAAAATACAAAATCAATTTCCTTGTTTCTTTTGTGTAGGTGATGACTTTTGTTCTTTTGAAGATGGTGGATTGCTTAATATTACTTCCTCCTTTTTTTATGAACTATAGTTTGAGGTAGTGATTTTTTCCAAAATAAGGCTTGATGAGGATGAAGTGGAAGTAGTTGATGTCATTAACAAAAAAAGAAAAGAAAAGAAAAAAGAACATTGCATCTAGTTTGTATAAGTTTATGGTTATTAGTAATTTAGCATGAGCTTGAGATTTGTATTTTCGTTATGTATACTTTGAATGAATTTTTATGACTATTTTAATTTGGTTATGCAAACTTTGAATATATATTAGGTAATGACATTTCCAACTTTATTCCCATCCTCGTACATTAGTGGATTGGAGTGAGGAACAATGGGTCCTGCATGCTATCCAACCTCACCAAATCTGTCTCATTTTTAGCAAGTTGGGATCTATAATTTTTGTAGCTGCGGGATTTGGATTGGGTCTGAATTTATATCTACCTAAATAGGTATTAATTTAGTAGTTCTAAACTAGATCCGCTAGATCAATTTAATATATGTATGTGTATGTGTGTATACATAATACATATGTACTAATTTTATGCTTGTTATCCTTTTAGTGATCATGTTTGAGTTATTTATTTATTTTTAAAATTTATTGTGTATTTTGTTATAATTAATCTATGTGATATTTTATTGCAGATTATTAATATACTATGTGAAAAGTTAAAGTTTCTAATTTAAGATGGTTATCTTTTCACTTGGAGTAATTTTTTTAACAAAAAAAAAAAATACATATTATGCTATATAAAATAAAAATATATTAGTATTTACATAATTTATTCATTTAAAAAAAATTAATGCGACCTATTTAGAGCTCATTTAAAATCCATGGGATAACATTTGATATGGTGCAATTTTAGATGGTTGAGCAAATCCGATTTGCAAGCAAATAAACAACAGATAAAGGGGAAATAAAATCCATATTAAACTATAAATGACTGCTAACTTATCTCTTTGTTTATAATATGTAATTAACGTAGTAAGTTCATTTGGCCAACACGTTGTAAGATCACGTGCTACATGTACACTTTGAAAGTGGCCGATTATATGCATGAAAATTATTAAAAAGGTTATACTGAACTATGCTAAGTTTTTGGTGAACCTCTATATTAAATATTTCAATAGTTGTGCCCTTTAATTAGTAAGTTTGTAATGAATGTTGAATTAGTTAGTACTAAATACATATAGTTATTGAACATGGAACAAATATGTGATGAGTATATACTCAAATAATTGCTTAATATGCAACATGTAATGAATATATACTTTAAATGTATAGTACGGTATTGTTTGATATATTAATATTTAATCTGGATATAATTTGAAGTGGTTTATGTTGATATTTTTGGATAAAAATTTTAAAATTAATGTATTTACATAGAGTTAGTTTAGAGCAATTTGTAATAATAAAAAAATAAGAGAATTTTAAAAAAGTTATAAAAAGTAAAATATCACGTCATATTACCTTAATGAATAATGAGACTATCTAAACATAGATAGACGCGAACATGCAAAAAGTATTTTATGAGAATATATATTTAAATTGTAAATGAGGAGGCAATAAATTATATTTCACGGATAGGAGCCTCCTATGTGCTGAATGTAGATCTTTCCAATTGATAAATTTTAGACTCTTAAGCTGATAAATGTAATTTATCTTGTATAATGGAAAAGAGTAATTTATATAACAATTTTTTTGTCCGTCCCAAAAGTATAGAGATTTAGATATCTATTTATAAGGGGATTGAGAAACAATTTGGTATCATTTTTTAAGTAGTTCAAACTAAAGATACATACGTTTTTGGTATAAAATGGCTCGTATAAGATAGAGAGAGGACAATAATCGGATAGCCTCTATAAATAACACTCCCCCCTTCCTATGCAAAACAAGATTGCATGCAAAAAAGAAGATGTTTGATTAGGCCAGACATTCTTTGCGTGGTGCTGTTTCCCCTCGACTCCGTCCTTCTCACAAAGTAGATTCGATTAATTTTCACGTGTTTTAGTTCGGCCGGAGGTTGGGTTATAAGAAGCTTAATTCTGATTATAATATATATGGTTCGATGCTCTCTGCCTTCATGATTTTGATTGCTTAGTACTCTTTCAAATGTGACAAGGATGATCCTACATTAATTATTAAGGTGAAACAAGGCTCGACAAGGATAAAGTGGAAGTTGATGCCATTAACAAAGGAGAATAAATAATTACATCTATTTTGTTTGAGTTTATAGTTGTTAGTAATTTAGTATGAGCTTGAGACTCGTATTTCTTTTTATGTAAACTTTAAATGATTCCTTATCATTTGAAGTTGTGTATAACGATATTTTTGAGAAAGTATTTTAATATTAATTTATTTACATAAAGCTACTTCATAGTAATTTGTAATAATAAGAATAAAAAAAAATAGAAGGTTTGAACAGTTATAAAAATCAAGATGGTAGATCATATAAAATTAATGAATAATGAGGCTTACCAAACACACACACTACAAGAAAAAGGTCTAATACCAACGATTTTAATACCGACGAACCTTAATTGTTGGTATTAAGTTGTAACACCTACGATTTATCTTTAGTATTAGAATATGTAACGAAAAAAATTGTAATTGAAAAAAAGGTTGGAAAATTATTAATACCGATAGTACATATCGTTAGTGTTAAGTGGCGCCAAATTCTTCCCCCTACATTTATTAAAATGTCAGGAACATAAAACTGATGATTTATTTCCTAATACCAACGATATTATCTTCAGCAATAAGAAATATATTTTATTAAAATTCCATGGGAAGAAAATTTCTCTCTATTTTTTTTAAAGTGAAAATTGTATTACCGATGATTCGATCCTTAATACCGATGATATATCATTGACAATAGGAAAAACTAGTTAGCTGTGATAGGAAGAAATGGGTAATAATAAAATCTTTATTACCGACAATTCGGTCCTTAATATCAACGATTTATCGTCGGTAATAGATAAATTAGTCAACTGCTATAGGAGGAAAATATACCGTTAAGGAACGGGTAATAATGAAATCATTATTACCAACGATTTGGGTCTTATTACGGATGATTTATCGTCTGTAATAGGAAATTTTTTCCCTTAGTTCTAAGGCAACACCATCGTTTAAATTTCTATCTCCTATCATCAGTATTAAGGTTTTTTTTTCTAGTATTACTTAATTGTTCGTATTATGACTAATTGTGATGAACAAATTATCGACATTAAAGCGTATTACCGACGATAAAATTATCATCGATAATAAGCTTATTACTGATCCACTTGTATCGACGATTTAATACCGACGAATGATCGTCAGTAGTATTTATTACGGACGAATATGGACTTAATACAAACGATATAAATCGTTGATATTAACCCATATTTCTTTAGGGACATTGGTGAACATGCAAAAAGTATGTTATGAGTATATACATTTAAATAGTAAATGAGAATGTAACAAGATGTATTTCATGGATATGAGCCTTCTAGGTGACGAATATGAATCATATCAATTGATGAATTTTTACTCTTAAGCTTATGAATGTGCTTTGTCTTATATAATATATAAGAGTAATTTATATAATAAATTTTTTCGTACCCCATAAGTATAGGAATATGGATGTTTATTTATAAAGGGAGGGGTGAATAAGAAACATTATTTTATTATTTTTTTAACTTTGTAAATAGACCAAACTAAAGATAAATAAATTGCGAATACATTTTGGTATCAAATATTTTATGTAAAATAGAGAGAGGAAAATAATTGGGTAGCTTATATAAGTCTCCCTGGTCTTTTTTTTTTTGGTAGTTCCTGTGCTGCTAAGTACTGAATAATTCTCTTTCTTCTTTCTTTCCCTATCCATATAAAGATTGTAAGCAAAAAAGTGGGTTGTTTGATTAGGCTAAAATTCTTCGCGTGGTGCTTTTAAATTGGTACACTTCACACTATCATTTCCCCATATTACTAATTATTATATTTTTATTTTTTATATTCTTTCCATTCTCACAAAGTAGATTCGATTGATTTTCACGTTTTTCAGTTCGGCTACGTTAAGCATTAGATTATCAGTGGTAGCTTCTGATTATAACATGCAAGGTTTGATTCTCCGTGCCTGCATGGTTTTGATTGCTTAGTACTCTTTCAAATATGATAAGGAAGATCCTAGATTAATCATTATGCTATGTTTATAAATAGCATTCTTGCAATCCAACTCTCGACATCGCACTATTTTGTTGGTTCCGTTTAAGTCTCCCGAAAATGGCGCTTCCACTTCATAGTAGTGAAGAAGTATACCTAAATGTAGATCACACAGAGAGATCGCGTTCAGCCAAACAGCAATCGTGGATAGACTCCTTCATTCAATCTGACAATGGCACAAGCATGACGCAGCAGAAGCGGTTACGCAGGGTCCCACATATGCTCTTGAAAACGAACGACCATGAGAACTTCAGGCCAACGGTGATCTCCATCGGTCCTTACCACCATGGCAGTGCTGATTTCAAGCACGCAGAGGGGCTCAAGCCAGCAATTGCAAAAGAATTCTTCAGTGACAAGGGTAAGTCAATTGGTGCCGTTTTCAGCACGTTTGAGGAAGAGATCATCCGAAGGAAGGTAAGGGAATTTTATGAAACGACTAACATGGACGTAGGGGACGATGATTTTGTCCAGATGATGTTCCTAGACGGATGTTTCCTTCTCCATTTCCTTACGTGCTATGGTTCGAAGAAGCCGGTGCATTCGCAAATTGCACCCTATCACACTTATATGCAACAGGACTTGCTACTGATGGAGAACCAGCTCCCATTTATAGTCCTTGAAATCATTATGTCGCAGGTCTTCGATCAAGAACGCCGGAAGGGAATGCTGCGGGAGATTCACAAATTCATTATGCAAAACACTGGCGCCTTAAAGCGCCTGGGAAAGGCTCCCCTATACGAGAAATCTTCTGACCTTGGTTCTAACAACTCCTCTGCAGAGCCACCACTCCACCTCCTTGAGATCCTACGAACCGAGATTGTTGGCAGGAAGGTGAATAAACCGGAAAGGAACGAGGACGACGAAGAGATTGGGTTCTCATTTCGAGGTGTAAAGGAGCTAATGGATGTCGGAATCACATTCCAGCCAAGCCATACAAGCTCGCTAAGGGGTGTCAGGTTCGAGTCTCACTCCATCTATGGAGAACTCTTCCTTCCTCCATTTCATATTGATGATTCGACGGGACGAAAACTACTTAATATAATAGCTTATGAGCTGTGTCCAGAAGGACCTCTAGATCCTGAAGTTATATCTTATATTTGTTTCTTCGATCTGTTGGTCGATAAAGCTGAAGATGTTAAGGAGCTACGAGCCGCAGGAATAATTCATAACTTCATTGCTAGTGACGAAGAAGTAGTGAAGCTTTTTAGCGATATGGCTACGAATCTAGTGCCAAACCTTGATACATATGCAGGAGTTCAGAAACAAGTCCAAAGGCATTGTAATAATAAAGGAAAGATCTGGTTGGCTCAAGTAGCAAGCACACATTTTAGATCTCCTTGGACCGTAGTTGCTTTGTTTTGGGCCATTGCATCGCTCATTACTGAAGTTCTGCAGACTAGTTTCAATTTGACCTAGACTCGTGTCCAGACGGTCCTCCCAATCTTTAAGAATTTTTGGATTGTTGCAAGTACTCCACACGATCTTTTTTCTTCAGTTGCATCCCTAGGAAATGAATCATAATAATAAGGAATATTGTATGTATATATATATATATATATATATATATGTATGTATAATGTATTTGTCTGACTCTGTGTGTTTTGGCAAAATAAATTCTTTGTCAGAGGCACTCTTATGTCATCAGTATGCGCTTAATAGCTCCATGAGCAAATTCTATGCCGAAAGACAAAGTCTGAAGCCATAATTTAAATCTATCTCTACTCAATCTAAATCGGGTAATTTCACTGATGTCAGGTTACAGGCGAAAAACATTAATTAAGAGTACTGGAATCTTCTTTGCTTAGAAAGAACATAGAAGTACAGAATCCTTAACCCTATCAAACTTTTAAGGGTACAGTAAATGTTCTATTCTATATAGTACATGTTAATATATATATATATATATTCTTTATAAAGTTATTGTTGTTATTTTATAATTAAAGTATTTTATATTTTATATATATATTAATCCTTGGTATGGTCCATATTAAACTAGATATAAAGGTTGGCCATAAAGTTTATATTGTATTGTAACATTTTAGTAATTAAGCCTAATCCTAAATCTCTCTTTCTAATTCTTGGTGGTAGAAGTAGAATTAAGTTATTAGGGATAAAGGCATGTGTATTATGTGATGGAAAAATTAAGTGAGATAATTTAATTATCTTAAAAATTAAATTATCTTAATTTTCTGATTTAAATGATTTTTAAATTTGAAATTGAATTAAAGGGAGAAAAAATAGTTGTCGGTTGTTGTAAACAACATGACCCCATTTTCTCATTTGACACATGTATGGGATTAAGTGTGGGTGTTGTAGATTTTTTTCTCTCTCTCTCTCTCTCTCTCTCTCTTCAGAAATATTTTCCTCTTGAATACATATACATATATCCATTAGAGATTAGACTATTTTTCTTCAATTTTTTTAGTGATTTCTATGTGAAATCAAAGAAAATAAAGAAATATAAACCATTTCCATTCCTTGTTTTAAGCGTGTACCACCGAGTTGGAGGAAAAGAGAGTAATCCGACTTCAAAAATCATAAATTATGAATTTGGTACAATTAATCTCATAAATGGTAGGATGTATGCTATATATATATATTTACGTTCTTAATTCTGTATAAAGTTTATTATTTCATGTATTAGGATTTTACATGAATTTTAATTTGATAGTGCATTAATTCATATTAATAATGTGTTAATTATATAATTCATGCCATATTATTACCTAAATTTGGTATTAGATCCTGATAAGACCTTTGTCTTGATCGTTAATTATGTTTAGTGCCTTAGTGGTGCGTAATTATGTTTATCAATGGCCAAAGAATTGCATATATATATATATATATATATATTGAAAGCCATGCTCTCATCCTTAGGCAATATTTGGCTTTTTTTTACACGGTTGTATTCCAATGCTCCTTAAGGCCGTGTTTGGATTTAATTTGTCACATATGATTAATATGATACTAATTGTAATATATATATATATATATATATATATATATATATATATATATATATATATATATATATAATAAGTGTTGACCCATATGATCATTTATTGTATATATAATACATTGGGTTAAAATATTAAGTCATTACTTTTAATTTTCCCACAGGGATTGAAGGATTATGGGATGACTTAATAGTTTTAATATTGAGATGTGTTTTGGCTTTAAATTGATTGTGAGCATGTATGTGTAAATTTTTGTAGTAAATTGTCCTGGATCATGGGGAGATAGTGATGATGACAATCAAGGGCAAGGAAAAGAAGAAAAAGAAAAGCCAAAAGGACAAAGGTAAAATCCCACCATAGGGTGAGGTAAAGAAGCAGTCTAGGTGTTTCTTCTATAAGAAGAAAGGACACATGAAGAAGGATTGTGCTAAGCATAAAGCCTGGTTTGTTAAGAAAAATAATGTAACCTCTTTGGTATGTTTTGAATATAATATAGTAGATACAAATCATAACACTTAGTGGGTTGATTCTAGTTCTACAATCCATTGTTTGAAATTCCTTGCAGGTTATAGCAAGGGTGAGGAAACCAGTGGGCAATGAACCAAGTATCTTTACCGATAGCAAGATACTTTTAGAAGTTGAAGGACTCATTAATTTTTTTGGTACAAAAGATTAGGTCACATCTCCATTGAGAGAATAAGGAGATTGGTGAATGATGGAGTACTTGGTGCTCTAGATTTTACCGACTTTGACACTTGCATAAATTGAATAAAAGGTAAACAAACGAGCAAGTCTAAAACAGGTGCTAATAGGGGTTCTCTGTAACACCCCCAAAATTCACTACTGAAAAATTTCGTTTTATTAAAAGATAATTGCGGAAGCAGATTAATAAAACGTGAACTTTGGGAGTATTACCGCCACACTTAGTACTAGACCGGTTCACTCATACCATTCCAGTACCAAGTGCTAAGGCTAAGAAAATGAAATACAGCTTGAAAGAAATTCAACACACACAAATCAGAGTAGCGCATCAAATCGTTTACAAGAATAAAATCCACCAACGGTGGTTACAGTAACACATAACATTAAAAACAGGAATTTAAAGAGAAAGAGAAAACCCTAACGATACCGGATAACTCCTTACTCTCTTTCCCGTAGCCCACTTGAGTAGCACCTGAAAATACCTGCAAGGGCACTGCCCATTGAATAGGCAGGGGCCCCATAAAGGGAATCCCTTCAGTACTACGGTACTGAGTAACCCTTTAATACCACACTTAAAGATAGGCCCGCATACGGCACATAATGCAAGCTACACACATAAATAATGAGAGGTGCACACATAACAATAACATGCATAATAATTCATAAATCACGATCGATACTTGGGGCCTTAAGCCATGTCATAGTGTAAGATCAATACATTCGGGCCTTAAGCCATTATTCCGTCATCATTCCATCAATCTCATATTTTATATCCATGTGAGTACGAGAACCCCACTATTATAGCCGGTGGACCGGAAGTAAACACACAGGGTAGAACGCCTCTGACCACTATTATTGCCGGTGGACCGGTCTGGCCCCGACTCACATGGTGTTCCACTATAAGTGATTAGTATTTTTCCATAATTTTATTCACATACAATACTGGTTTTATTGAGCTCGGGACCCCCACTATTTTAGCCGGTGGACCGGAATATATATAAAATCATCATCCAGGGCACAACCCTCTTGGCCACTATTATAACCGGTGGACCGGTACTCATAATCACATACCAGGGCAACACGCTCCTGGACCACTATTATATCTGGTGGACCGGTACTCAATAGCACATACCAGGACAACACGCTCCTGGACCACTATTATAACCGGTGGACCGGTACTCAATATCATAATCATCTGGGCCCGGCTCATTAATATTCCACTTTCAATAATAGTATCTTTCCTTTTCTTTAATCAGCACATCAACCATATTTATTTGCCTCGAATGGGAGATCGATAACCCGAGACACAAAGGTACACCGGTCGTACCGGTGCATACCAGCTACTCAGTACCCTTCAACCATGAACCCAAGGACGCAAAGGTACCCTGGTCGTACTGGTGCATAAAGCTAACTCAGTACCCTACCGACAATGACACCTAATCCATAAGTATGCATACCCCCTAACTAGGTCTGTAGAGCTAGGAAGAGTAAGATATAGGGTCTGGCTGGGGCACAAAGGCACACCAGCAAATACCAGAATAATCGTGGATTAAACCACGTCCTTAGGGTAGCGACCCCTAAGGAGTCACCATTCCCGATCTCGAGGTCTTTCACTTTAAGTAATAGTATCTTAATCAAGGTGATCATGAAAAGCACGATAATCCGATACTTATTCACTTTTAATCGTTATGATATCATTAATCATTTCTTATTCAGATGATTATCTAGGATATCACAGAGAAACCATTAAGGCCATACTAATTATCAAATACTCTTACTTGGCTAATCAGCATTATTTAATCATATTATAAAGGTCCACAGTTCCAAAGACATTTTAGGTACAAATTATTCATTTGCCCTTTACTTATATAATTGCTAAGTATTCCTTCTTTACTTGACAATTTACTATATTACCCCTTAGGTTACGTAATTACCAAATTACCCCTTGTCCAATTTAGGTTACCAAATTGTCTCCTACACTTTTTAGGTTACCATTCACCCCTCATAATTGCTACACTTATTATATTATTCATTTGGTTGGTTAGATTACCAAATCGCCCTTCTCCTTTGTTATAATTACTAAATTGCCCTTGAGTTGGATAAATTACTAAATTACCCTCCTTCATTATCATGATTACTATTTTCCCCCTTTAGTTGGTTAAATAATTATCACTTTACTCCTTAATCGGCTAAATTACCAAATTGCCCCTTCAGTTGGTTAATTTACCAAATTACCCTTCTATAGTATCATACTTATCCAATTGCCCTTCTACAATCATAATTTAATTACTAAATTATCTTTCATCGTTATCATAATTACCAAGTTACCCCTATTCCCAAGTTTACCATAAATATCCTCTTAACTTCAAAATTACCATTTTACCCCTTACATCCAATTTTACCATAATATCCTTTTATTTATGAAAATTACCACCATACATCTGTTACTTTACAAATTACTATTTTACCCCCTTCACATCCAATATTACCATCTTTATCTTTCCTTACATAATTACCATTTTGCCCTTCTTTTCCAAATTACCATATTACCCCTTTACTTATAAATTACCACTTCACCATTCACTTATAAAATTTACCATATTACCCTTTACTTATGAAATTACGATTTTGCCCCTCTACCTCCAAAATTACCATAATGCCCTTTTACTTGAAAAATTACCATAATGCCCTCCTTCATCCAAAATTACTATTTTACCCCTACTTCCAAAATTACCATTTTACCCTTCTTTCTCACAACTTACAATTTTATCCTTTACTTATAAATTATCATTTAACCCCTTTATTTTTAAATTACCAAAATACCCTTTTACTTATAAAATTATCGAAATACCCTTTTCAGTTATAAAACTTCCATTCAACCCCTTTATTCGCCATTTTTATGAATTTACTAACACTACATAAAATAATGATATTAATACTTCGTTTTTATCATCTAAGTCCACCAACATGTCATTATTCAACATAATAATCATTAGCAACTACCTACATTAGGTCATATACTTCATAAGCAAAATTACTAAAATACCCTTAGACAATAACATCATTCATGCATTAGCAACATGATACATCATAAACAAGCATTTAACATTTCCATCCATAATCAACTCCTTCCTTAATTAACATACCTACATATGGCACAAAAGTCATCATGCTTTTCCTTTTTATCAAACAATATAAGAAACCATATACATATCATGCTAAGCACACAAAACATGCATAAAATCATACTAAACCCTTAATGTGCTAGCATACGTTTTTCCAAATATTTAAGGGAGGATTAACGGTTACCTTAATCCCGCAAAATATCAAATCTTACCAAGCATAATTAGCAACTCAACACCTAAAAATAATATCCATCATTATTGTGTTAGAAATAAGAATTTAAAAGGATAAAACTTTATAAAACAAATTTATTTAATAATAATACACTTTAATTAAATATGGATATACCTCAAAACTTAACCAAATGAGTTTCAAAATAAGGGGGAGCTCACGCTGCATGAGCAGCGTGAGTTTCATGCATAATCATGGGGAGAAAAGGGCTCAAAGAGGGTGAAGGGAGAAAAATAAGCCATTTTCGGGTTGGGGTCTTTGGGCTAGAAAAGAAGGTGGTTAGGGGAGGTTCTAAGGCAAGGGAATGGCGCAGAAGTGAAGAGGGGGTGTAGGTGGAGGCTAAGGGTGGTTTCAAGGCGGCATAGGGCGGCGGAGACAGCGGCGGAAAGGCGGCGAAGTTGGCTGCCGAGAAGGGTCGAGGTGGAGGAGTTGTGAAGGAAGGAAAATGAGAGGGAAAAATGGAGGGGTGCAAGAGTTGTTTTCGGAAAACTAAGGCATGGCAGTTGTAGAGGGGGTTGCAGGGTGTCGAACGGTGGGTTGGGTGGCGGCAGAGGTGGCCGGACAGCGGCGGAAGAGGCGGTTGCAGTTGGCTCGGTGGTAAGGGGAAAATTGGGGAGAAAAAGGAAGAGGAGAAGAAGGGAGGAAGTGCAGGGCTCGAAGGGGCTTGGGGGGTCTCGTGGTGGCGCAGGATGGTAGTAGGTGGTGGCAGAAGGCGACTCAAGGGCTGGACGAGGTGGTGCAGGCGGCGGTGGGCGTCGGTGATAAAAAAAACATGGAGGAGAATGGAGGGAGAAGGAAGGAGAGAAGAGGGAGTTCGGGGAAGGAGAAGGGCTCGAAAATGAGGGGAATGGACGGTTGGGGAGATGGAGAAAAAGAAGAGGGAGAAAAGAGGGGCAGGGATGGCCGGCGATCGGTGCTGCAGGTGGTAGGTAATGGTCGGGTGGCAGGGAAAAGAGGGAAGGAGAAGGAAAGGGAGAGGGGCATGCGGGGCTGTGGTCCAGGGCCGGTTTGGCTAAAAAAAAAAGAAAATGACGGGGGAGGAGAGAGAGGGAGAAGGAGGTAGGTGGTGGCCAGGTTGCAGGTGGAGACATGCGCGACCATGGCAGAAGAATGGTCGGGCGTGGGAGAAGAAGGGAGGAGAAGAAGAAAGGGATGGCGGGCGGCTGGACCGGCGCAGGAAAAGAAGAGAGCCGGCCGGTCCAGGGAGGAAAAGAAAAAGGAGGGGCGGTTCGGGCGAAGAAGGCAGGACGAGGGCTTGGGTGCGCCGTGCGTGGGAGAAGGAGAGGCTGGGGGGAAACACGGGCCTGGCCCAACGTGCAAGGACGGGAGGGCAGTAGGCCGGCAGGCCGGGCGACCCAAGGAGGAGAAAAAGGAAAAGAGAAGAAAGAAGAAAAGGAGAAAAAGGAGAAGGAAAAGAAAAAGGAAAATGAGAAAATAGGGGAAATAAATTAAATTAATTTATAAAATCATAAAATGTAATATTCTTGATAAATTATTTAATTTGATAATTTAATTCATTATAATCTAAAATATTAATTTAAAAGGATAAAGTGGGTAAAATATTAGTTTGGAAAATTATTTAAATAAAATAATATGATAAATAGAAAAATATTTATTTTTAATTTATTAAATACTCTTATCCAAATTTACATACTCTAAAATCCATACAATAATTAAAATAAATAATCTTAAAGCAATTTTATTCCAAATAAAAGTAATTTATTAAAATATAGGTTTTCGAAATTTTTGGGGTATTACATTCTCAATTACTTAATATTATACATATCGATATATGTAGTCCTAATATGGACTCGCACAGTCAGAGACACTTCGTCTTATTTATTAATGACTATTCACGATACATGTATCTCTACTTGCTGAACAATAAGTATGAAGCATTAGACGCTTTTAAAGTATTCAAAGCTGAGGTAGAGAAATAATGTGATAAGTAAATCAAAAGTGTGAGGTCGAATAGAGGTGGAAAGTACTATGGTACGTACACTGAGGATGGACAAACACTTGGTCCATTTGTGAAGTTTCTTCAAGAGAATATGATAGTTGCCCAATACACTATGCCTGGTTCACCGGACCAAAATGGCATAATTGAGAGAAGAAACAAGACATTATTAGATATGATGAGGAGTATGCTTGACAACTTCAATCTTCCTAGATTTTTGTGGAATGAAGCACTTAAGATGGTAATATATATTTTAAATCAAGTTCCAACCAAAATGGTATCTAATATACCATTTGAGCTTTTCAAGGGTTGGAAGCCAACTTTAAAATATATGAGAGTTTGGGAATGTCCATCTGAAGTGAGAATTTATAATCCACAAGAAAGGAAGCTAGACCCAAGGAGTATAAGTGGGTATTTCATTGGATATGCTGAAAGGTCAAAGGGTTATAGGTTCTGTTGTCCATCACATAGCACTAGTGTGGAGTCAAGAAATGCTAAATTTCTTGAACATGACTTAATTAGTGGGAGTGATCATATCAGGGACCCAGTTCTTGAACCTACTCATCTAGTAGAGGAAGCTCCCATTTTATGTAATAGAGTGACTTTTTTTCATCGTGCACTTCCAGTTCCAGTCATAGTTGAATAACAAGTCAATAAACCTCCACAATATGTTGACAAAAATCCGATAGATAAAGTTGTTCATGAACTTCATGATGTTGTTGAGCAACTAGCTATTGAGAAACCTCCACAAGAGGATGCTGGGCCATCTTTAAGAAGATATACTAGGGAAAGAACGTCAACTGTACCTAGTGACTATTATGTGTACTTACAAGAGTCTAACAAATGGATGTGAAAATGACATTTTTGAACGGTAAGCTTGAGGAGGAGGTATACATGAAACAACTTGAAGGGATCTCCTCTCATAAAGATAAAAGTCTTATATGCAAGCTTAAGAAAGCCATACATGGGTTGAAACAAGCCTCCCAATAATGGTATTTAAAGTTTCATGGTGTCATTTATTCATTTGGATTTGAAGAGCATGCCATAGATTAGTGTACTTACATCAAGGTCAGTGGTATGCCATTCTACTTGCATGTAATAATAAAGGGATGGCTATATGCGGTGAAACAATTTTGTTCTAACAATTTTAATATGAAGGATAGGGGTGATGCACCTTATGTCATTGGCATTAAGATTCATCAAGATAGATTTAGATGGACATTAGGACTATCTCAAGAAGCATATATCTATAAGGTGTTAGAAAGATACATAATGATAGATTGTACACTAAGTGTGGCTTCAATTGTCAAGGGAGACAAATTGATACTAAGTTAATGTCCTAAGAATAACTTAGAAAGATATCACATGAAGAACATCCCATATGCTTCTGCAGTAGGAAGCCTTATATATGCTCAAGTTTGCACAAGACCTGACATTGTATATACCGTTGGGGTGTTGGAATGTTACTAGAGTAATCCTGGAATTGACCACTATATAGCTAAAAGGAAAGTTGGGATGAGGTATCTGAAGGGAACTAAGGACTACATACTCATGTATCATCATGTTGAGGATTTAGAGTTAGTAGACTATTTAGATGCAGACTTTACTAGTTTTGTAGATTCATGCAAGTCTACTTCATATAAGGGCATACCACCAAGCATGTTTAAGAATCATGTGTGGAATATGGGTGTGTGACCCACTATGTAACTATATTGTTATGATACATATTGATGTTTCAAATGGATTCGTGTTTACTTCTCATTTGGTTTGCATACATATGGTTTGTTGAGAAATAACACATTAAGTAAAATACCTTGAATAAACATTGTGTTTATTCATAAAGTTAAAGTTGTGGATGAAATTAGTACAATGTGATACATGGAAAATAACTTTTGAAATGTCAAAATCTTGTCACCATGATCCGTGTATCAGTTTCATCATTTAGTATGTACTAACATAAGGAAACTATGTTGAGAATTTAATTTATATAGACCAAGTGGAAGTATGTTAATATATATATGTATGTATGTATGTATGTATATTATTTATAAAATTATTGTTATTATTTTATAATTAAATAATTTTACATTATATATATATATATTAACCCTTAGTATGATCCATATTAAATTAGAAATAGAGGTTGGCCATAAAGTTTATATTGTATGGTAACATGTTAATAATTAAGTCTAATCCTAAATCTCTTTATTTAATTCTTAATGGTAGAATTAGAACTAAGTTATTACGGATAAAGGCATGTGTATTGTGTGATGAAAAAATTAAGTGAGATAATTTAATTATCTTATTAATTAAATTATCTTAATTTTTGATTTAAATGATTTTTAAATTTAAATTTGAATTAAAGGGAGGAAAAATAGTTGTTGGTTGTTATAATCAACTCTACCCCATTTTTTTACTAAAATACAAACAGCAATCCTTAGTGATCTTAAGATATCTAAGCAAATGACAAAGTGCAGTCTAATGGTCACTACCTAGGTTGTGAGTATACCTACTCAGTTTATTCATTGCATACGTTATGTCAGGTCTAGTATAGTTAATGAGAAACATCACATTTCCTATGAGTTTAGCATATTCAACTTGAGATACACTTAAACCTTAGTTCTTTTTTTAAATTTATGCTAGGATCATAGGGAGTTTTCATAGGCATATCATCAAAATAATTAAACTTTTTCAAAATTTTCTCAATGTAATGTGACTCTCACAGGGAAAAGCCATTCTTAGTTTTTCTCATTTTAACACCAAGAATCATATCATCTTTTCCTAAATCCTTCATATCAAAATGACTAGAAGAAAATGATTTAGTTTCATTAACCACAGTCATATTGGTGCCAAGAATCAACATGTCATCAATATATAGACAAATAATCATATACTCTTGTCCAAAAATCTTAGAGTAAACACATGAATTAGATGCATTCAACACATAACCATCACTCATTAACATTTGGTCAAATTTTTTATACCATTATTTAAAAGCTTGTTTAAGGCCATATAATGAATTTATCAATCTACACATTTTTTTCTCCTTAGCCTTAACCATACAGTCCTTGAGCTTCTCCACACAAATGTTTTCTTTAAGGTTGCCATTTAAATATGCTATTTTAATATACATTTGATGGACTATGAGTCCATGGATACTATCCAATGCAACCAAAGAATGTATAGTAGCAATATTAGTTATAGAAGAGAAAGTATTGAAAAAAAAAATTAACACCTTTCTTTTGTTTATAGCCAGCTACCAACCGAGTCTTAAACTTATTGATGGTTCCATCAGTTCTCAATTTCTTTCTGAAAACCCATTTGAATCTAATCGGTTTACATCCTCTAGGTAAATCCAATAAGTCCCATGTGTGATTTGCCTTAATAGAATCCAATTCATTGTTAATTGACTCCTTCTAGAAACTAGCATGTTTTAGGATCATCCTCAATCAAATAAGCATACATGAAGTCCAAATTAATCTTATCAAGGTCATCATTTTTAACTAGGAAAGTGGTAAAAAAATCAGGCCTAAATATAGTTTCTATCCTTTATCTCTTAGTTCTCCTTGGTTCATGTAAATTATCATTCATATCATTAGATGAAGAAGGTATAGACAAAGGAACATATGAAGTATTAAAAGAACTAGCAATATCACATACATTCTTTCTCATAGGGAACACTCTCTCAAAAAATTCTACACTTCTAGATTCACAAATCTAATTATCACTTAAATATAAGAATCTATATGTAGCATTGTTCTAAGAATAACCAATGAATACACAATAAATTTTTTTTTCCCACATTAGTCATTGGGAAGAGGTAAGCCAACCTTATCTAGACACCCCCACACTTTTAAAATTTTAAAGTTAGGTTCAAAACCTTTCCATAATTCATAGGGTATTTTATCCAAATTCTTTTGAGGGACTCTATTCTAAACATAACAAGTAGATAATAAGACTCCCCCTATATTTGATTAGACATACCTGAACTTAATAACATAAAGTTCATGATTTCTTTTAATGTTATATTTTTCCTTTCAGCTAAGACATTTTTTTACGGGATTGCAAGGAACTTATCTCGTGAATGATACCATTACTATCACAAAATTCCTTTAGAAAATTAGTTCCATAGTCACTACCTCTATTAGACATAAGCCTCTTTATCTTAAAATCTAATTGGTTCCCAATGTCTGCTTTATATTTTAAGAACATACCTTTGGTCTCATATTTAGAACAAAGGAGATAAACCTTAGTATATCTAGATTAATTATCAATAAAGATCACATAATACCGTTTACCTCCTCTAGACTTGGTATTCTTAAAATCTGCTAAGTCTATATGAATTAATTCAAGCAATTATTTTGATTTTGTTGTGGCTAGTTTAAAAGGATTCTTAGCAAATTTGGCTTCCACACACACACAACACTTCTCATAATTATTAGTGTCTATCACATTAATCAAGTTCATACATTTTAGTTTATTGATGAAAGCTACATTCACATGCCCTAGCCTATCATGCTACAAAGTAAGAGACTCAATAAAATAAGCAAAAGTAGATGTATTTTCATTAAACTAAAATAGTATTCAAAACAAAGAGACCATTAGCTAAGTACCCCTTACCCAAAAAGACCCCATTCTTGGTTAACACAACCTTGTCATGCCCAAAAACCAATTTTAGTCTGGCCTTATTAAGAAAGTTACTCGAGATTATGTTCCTACATAAAGAGAGCACATACATAACATCACTCTGAGATAAAGATTTGTCAGATGTAAGTTTTAGAAGAACCTTTTCTCTCCCTGAAACTCTAGTAGTGGTAGAGTTGTCTATGAAGACATGCTATCCAACAACGGCATCCTTGAATTGGTGGAAAAGCTCTCTGTTGGCATACAGATGCTTGGAAGTACCGGTGTTCAAAATCCAATATGTCTTGGTATCACTCAGATTTTCTTCCACCAACACAACAACTACGACCTCCTCAGTCTCGGCATCAATTGCTTATCTAGCAACCTTTTGAGTCTAGTTCTTGTTTTGCTGACCTTACCTCTTGTAACATTGAATCTGGTTCTTATAGAGTGTGAGAAATGGAGGGAGACTAGGTGAGTGTTTGGCAGAAGGAAAGATTGCATGATAAAGGGGCTAGGCTAGAAGTAAAATTAGGATTATTTTGTTTTTATTTTTAGTTTAGTTTGGTTTAGTTAGGATACCCGGTTAGAAAAATAAATTAGAAAAATAATCAATTAAAGGTGGGGTTTAAGAATAAAGACAAATGGTAAACATAATTAGGATAATTATATAAGAATTTACTTAGGTTACTAATGAAGGGTTAATAAAAAATTATTAAGCAGGGTTTTAGGGTTAGGTTTCGAATAAAAGGTTAAACACTCCAAAAATAAAGGTTATAAAATTTTAGGGTGTCACACTCTTAATCTAATGACTTGGTTGGGAGTTCTTATCTCAAGTGCACCAATGCTTCAAAAATATGGATCGCAAATTACTTGGCAAGTATCTTCTTCTTCGTGTAGTGAACCTAATTGGAGTACATATACTTTATTCATTCTATAAAGAGGAACAAATTGCTTCCTAAGTATGCCTGTGAGCTTGTGACTCGTGTTTGGTGTGTAAAATAGCTTGGATTGGTGTGTGAAGTGTTCCAGAGGAATTTGGAGTAGAACTGTGAGCTATTCTGGAAATATGTGAATATTTTACCTTGAGGAAATTAGAATATGGAAAGTTTCTGAACATAAAAGTTTCAGATATTTGTGTTAGCTTTCCAACGCATCAAGAATTAGCTCAATCGGAGGTCAGATGAAGAAGTTGTGGCCGAAATACTAAAGACTATCAAAGTTGGAAAGAAACACGGGGGGGCCGTGTTTATGAAACACGATCCGTGTGTTTCATCAGGGAAATGTGTTATGTTTCTGTGAGAGGCCGAGAGATAGAAAATAAACACAGGGGTACCGTGTTTATTAACACGGTCCGTGTTTTTTTTGGTTTTTTCGCTCCGCCTCAGTTTTCGCTAATGACAGTTTCACATAGTATAAATACCATGCGATTAGAACCCTAATCAAAGAGCGAACGCCGTCTTCTTCTCCTATTGAGTTCTATTGTAATTCCTTGATGAATTGAGTGATTTAAGTGAGAATTTCTTTGATTCTTTGTAATCACAATTACTTCACATCAATAAGATCATCTGTTTCCCCAATCTGTATTCTTGAGTGTTCTTCTCTTCTCAATTCTTGTGTGTTCTAATTGATTCTAATTAGATCTTATTTTTTACGAATTAGTATCGATCCACAACAATGCCAAAGACTTGGTGTTTGTTCATAACAATAATTGTCTACTAACAAGAAGAATTTCTAAATAAAAATAACAAAAATCATTGGTTTGGGACATATATAGTAATATTCATTTATTTACTACTCCTGTATTACACCATAAACCATGACGACTACTAAAATACATAATCCTTTTCTTTTTTCTTTTGTGTAGGTAATAACTCAAATTCTTTAGAAGATATTGGGTTGCTTGATATTGATTCTCCTTTATATATGAACCTGAGTTAGAAGCAGTAATTTTTGCTGAAACAAGGCTTGACAAAGATGAAGTGGAAGTATTTGATGCCATTAATAAAGGAGAATGAACATTACATCTAGTTCATTTGAGTTTATAGTTGTCAGTAATTTAGTAAGAGCTTGAGACTTATATTTTTGTTATGTAAACTTTGAATGAATCTTTATGATTATTTTTTTTATGTATATATATATTTATTTCCTACCGTCCTCGTTTCGTAATTTTTCAAGTAATGATGTTTCGAAGTTTCTTCCTATCCTTGTCCCTATGCATTAGTGGATAAGAGTGAGGAGTAATGGGTCTTAGATCCAACCCACTCCCACCCAATTTCTCTCACTTTTAGCTATTTGTGATGTGTAATATATTATATAAATATATTCACAATTGCAGGACCTTTGAATTTGGATTGATCTTCAACAAAGTTGTATTAGAAGTAAAGAAAGACCGAAGTTGGCAATTTCTAGATAGGTTTGAATGGTGTTATTTTGATGTACTCCAAGATCATAATCACTTCTAAAGAGAAATTTGTAATTTTCTTGAAAAATTTTCCTAGAGTTCACTCCTTACTTGAGAGAAAGATAGAATGAAAAAAAAGCTAGATTCTACTCATACTCCTTTGTTCGTCTAATTCTCGATTTCATTATTCATTCTCCTCGATCAAACGTACAAGGCATACACACACACACACATATGACAATGAGGCCGAGCTCAATTCTCCTTAATTAAGCCCAAATCAACCGGAAAAATGATATAAGAGTTAAACCAACACATGTCCATATGGTATAAATAATGAGTTACAATTACAATGACAAGATATTACAAAGTTTACATAAAATATCAAAACTACATAAAAACTAATCATGATAATTCATGAAATAACCAATAAGCAAGCTTCATCTCTTATAGCTTTGTCTCCCATACAACTTTATAATCGTTGCATTGTCATCATCTTGCACATTAGATAACATTATTCAAGTTCTCTTCTTACAAACAAATGTAATACCTTCAAGAATCACTTAATGAAAAATTATTAGTATTATTATGAAGGTCTTTAATATTTTCCAAGATAATTGGTATTACCTCCAAATATGTTAACTCTTGACCTTTAACTTGAGAATAAGGATATAGAGATGGTCCTACATCCTTATCCCCCTTTAAAGAATAATTTTTCCTCAAATTAGCATCACTATAATAAGGAGATAAATCACTAACGTTGAAAGTCCTAGAAACTCCTCCATAGAATTCTAGTAATTATAATTCATAAGTATTATTTCTAAATTTTGTTCATATTTTACAAGGTCCATCTGATCTTGTCATTAGTTTATTTTTCTTAAGTTTGGAAAATTTTATTATCTTAAATGTAACCATACCAAGTCTCTTGTTGAAAATATTTTTATAGTTCTATTTTTGTTAGCTTGGTTTTGGTATTTAGTATTAGATTTCGTAATATTATTCTTTATTTATTCAAAATTTTTTTAAAAGAATTCAACTATTTTTTTAGTATCATAAATTTTAATATCACTTTTTTTAATGACAACATATCAATAAGTAAATAAGGATTAACTTCATAGACAATCTCAAATGGACTCAAATGAGTTGTACTAGAAGGACTCTTATTATTATATACAAATTCAGCATGTAAGAGTTTTATGTCCCTATCTTTTATACTTTTTTTTAATTAACCTCCTTAGTGAAGTTCCCAAGGTTCTATTATTCTATTCAATTTGGCCATATGTTTATAGATGATGAGATGTCCTAACAACAACTTAGTATCTAACATATATCAAAGTGTCTTCCAAACGTAACTTAAAATTTCACATCTTTCTCTGATACTATAGTTTTGGGAATACCATATAACATTACTATCTAATTGAAATATAAATATGCCACATGAGTTGCATCATCTATTTTATTACAAAGAATGAAATGTGCTATTTTAGAATGTCTATCTACTACCACCATAATATAATCCTTTACTATTTGTGCCTTTGACAAACATAACTGGTAAAGGAGTATACAAACCTTTATGGAAGAAACTATTACTTTTTTGATAAGTCACACATCTTCCAACAATATTTTTCACTCATTTCATCATTTGTGGCCAGCATAAATTTTCTTGTAATATTTTTTATGGTTTTATGAACACCTAAATGACCAGATATACCCCTTCATGTACTTCTTTAACAAGTAATTCACGTACACTAGAATGTGGTATAAACAATTTATTAAGTTTGAAAGAAAAGTTATCCTGTAGCACATAATTACAACAAATATGATTTTTTTACACTAATTATAAACTTTAAAGAAATATTCATTTTTCACATATTATTCTTTCAACATTTCAATTCCAAACAATTTTGCATCCAACATTACAAGTGTCATATATCTTCTATATAATGCATCTTCTATGACATTTTATCTACCATCTAAATGTTTGACAGAAAACGGAAAGGATTGTAAGAAATAACCTATTTTACATGCCCAGGACTAATTTTTATTTTGCTCATGCAAACATTTTAGACTCTTATGATCCGAATGAAAAACATATGGCTTAGGTATCAAATAATGACTCCATTTTCCAAGATTCTTTTGATGGCATATAATTCCTTATCATATATTAAATAATTCATTTCAACGCAATGTAATTTTTTCACTAACAAGTGCAATGGCTCTTTTTTCTTGTGAGAGCACACCTCTTATTCCTACCTCACTACCATCACATGTAACTTCAAATAAATTATTAAAGTTAGGTAAAGATAATACCAATACATTACATAGCTTATCCTTTAAAATCGCAATGACTTTAGTGTCTTTAGGATCAAGTAATTTAGGGGCACAATGTAACACCTCGAGTCGATACGACCATACAGGGGCTACCTTAGAGTGCTTTCGGATTGATCGGCTGGCCCCACATATCAACACGAGTTCTTTCAGCGCGCTTTGTCCTCACTTACATACTTCCCAAAAAATTTTCAAAAAATTTCCGAAACTTCCCAAGAAGGTCACCCATCTTAAAATTACTCCATGACCAACATGCTTAACTGTGGAGTTCTTTAAGATGGAATCAGCAAAAGGATGGTATACCATGTTGATATAAGTAGCCAAATCAATCCTTATAACACTCCATTTAATTTGGGGCATTACATTCACCCCCACTTAAAGAACACAATGTCTTTTTTGCGCCTCAACCATTAACTGTCTCAATACAGTTTATCCCAAGAATTGTCCCGCTAGGTGGCTGGCTGGCTCATCCAAGTTTAGCACACGGTCACGGTTTTGCTCTGATACCATTTGTAACACCCCGAGTTGATACGACCACATGGGGGATACCTTGGAACGCTTTTAGATTGATTGGTTGGCCCCACATATCAACACGAGTCCTTTCAGCGTACTTTGTCCTCACTCACGTACTTTTCGAGAAATTTTTAGAAAATTTCTGAAACTTCCCAGGAGGGTCACCCATCCTAAAATTACTCCACGGCCATCACGCTTAACTGTGGAGTTCTTTAAGATGGAATCACTAAAAGGATGGTAGACCATGTTGATATAAGTAGCCAAATCAATCCTTATAACACTCCGCTCAATTTAGGGTATTACACACAACATGGACTCATGCTTTCTCTTATATATCCTTTTCCCTATGAGCTCTTGTATTTATTTCTCTAATTACTTAGCTTCTTTTAGATTACATATAGAATCATGTTGATTAGGTAAAGTCATATCAAGCATTAAATTTATATCATATTTTATCCCTCTTTTAGGTTGTAATTCTAGTGGTAATTCATTAGAAAACACATATTTATATTCACCAATAAGCTCATCTACTTTAGAATTATTTTTATTATTCTCCCTTTGTTATGAAAAAAATAAACTCTTTTATTTTCAATTATATTATCATTATCACATCGAGAAGGCTTAAGTTTAAGATTATTCTTATCCTTTTCAACAAGATATTTATTAGTAATATCATTATGAATAGCACATCGATTATATTGCTATGGTATACTAATAATATTATACATGCATTCATAGGCAAAACATCACATAGCAGCCATATGATAATTACCAATTTTGAATGAGATTAGGGATTGTTTTGTTACCTTGACTCCTTTTGTAATACCCCGGATTTTGAAACCTAATTTTATTAAGCCTAATGATTTTATTAGCGTAATTTGATGTAAATATTTAATTATTTTAATTTCGATTCGTTTTATGGATTTATCGACGTTTTCGAATTCATGTTTGAATTTAATTAATTGTTGTCGTTGCGAACCATTTTAGATGAATTCGTTCACGACCATGATTTTATTATATTCTTATGATTTCGATTTTCGGTTAAAAATATATATTTTCGTTCTTTCTCGTGTTTTGATTTTAATATTTTAGATTCGTTTTCGATTATAACTTCGTCGTGTGATTACGACTTTATTTTGGAGTTATATTTCGTTAACGAAATATATTATTTAAATTATAAAATTTCAGTTTAAATAGTTAAAGTTATTTTAATAATTTTATCCGTAGAAAATATTTCCGACTTTAAATTTATTCATTTTCGGAAATCATTAATATCTTCGGGAAGTTTTAAATTAAAAAGATTTTCGGAGTTTATTTGTGAATTTCTTTCCGGAATTAATCTTCTTCCGTTTTACGATTTTTGGTTTACGGAAAATCGATTTCAGAAATTATTTAAATTAGTCTCGGTTTATTAGAATTTAATTTAAATATTTACTTTTATGCTTTTAAATATTATTTCGAGGTCTTATAATATATTTCCGTAAATAATACAAATTTTTATGTTCGTTGGTAAGTTTTTCCGAAAATGTTTCCGAAATTCTTTATATAGTTCTTTTATTAATCTTAACCTTTCGGAATCTTACGAAATAATTTTCGTTTAATGAATTTTAGATAAAATATTCCAATAATAATTTTTAAACCTTTAGTATTTTATCTTATATATGTATTTGTAGTAAAAAAAAAAAAAAAAAAAGAGAGACCAAACCCGACCGGTGCTTGACCCAACCCCACTTCTTTCCCTTTCTCTTCTCTTCTCCCATTCTCTTCTCTGCTTCCCGACCCCCTGTTCTCTGCGCCCAGAAACCCCAGCCTCGACCTCCTCCTCCCTGCTCCTCCTTCGCCGGCCGTCGACCTCCAACCTGCTGCCCCTTGCCACCACCGACGACGCCGCAGCTGCGCAACAGCCGCAGCAGGAGCCGTCGAAGCAGCTACGCGCCACCAGCAGCAGCGCACAGCAGCAGCAACCGTGCAGGTCGCGCCGCCACCGCCCGGCCACCGTCGACATCTCCCGACCACCGGCGAGCCACCTCCGGCCTCCGACGAAGCTTCCCCAGCCCTCCTTGCTCCGATTTTTACTGATTTCGTTGGGTATAAATTTCCGAAAACCCTAATATTGAATTTGATTAATTGAGTGTGATTTAGCTTGTGATAAGCTAAATTAATTGTTGTATTATGTATATATGTGCTGTAAGATTGATTTGGATATATTAATTGTATGGTTTGTGTTGAAATTTGGAAAATTGAATTTTAGGCCGGGTTATGCCCAAATTTTTCGGATCCGACCAATTTGGCGATTTTGGATAAATTGATTATACAATATGTTTTTAAATGTATTTAATTTCATGTCGGAACCGTCAATTTGAGAAATTTATGCGGAATCAATCAGAATTTGATTTCTAGGTCAAAATTCGTGTGTATTGAAATTGGGTTGCGTAATTGAGTCGTTCCGCTCAATTGATTTTACAATATCGTTTGAAATGTATTAAATTTCATATCGGAAGTGTTGATTTGGGAAAATGGTACGTAATTAATCGGAATTGGATTTTTAGGTCAAATTTCTTGCGGAACTAAATTGGATTGTGTAATCGGGCCGTTTTATTCAATTGACTATACAATTTATATTAGAATATATTTAATTTCATTTTCGAACCATCAATTTATATATTTTAGCAAGAATTTATCGGATTTGCGTTCCGGGCTCAAAAACCCTAATTGTGCTAAATTGGGTATTTCTTTTAGCGGTTTTGATCAATTGATTATTTGATATGTTATAAAATGTGTTTAATTGCATTTCTAAACATTCAATTTAATTAAATTAATAGAATTCAACCGAATCACATTTTCGGGCCTAAAACCCTAGATTTCAAGTGAGATTATGAAATTGGTTATTTGTATAATTGTTTTTCTAAAATTAAATTTGTAGAAATAGTTGAAATGATCCTAATTGCTTTCTAATACCTTTAATTGGAATTAATTGATTTGAATTACCTGAGTTTGTGTCGTGGGCTTTAAAACCCTAATTTTGAAAACGGATCATCTTGAATTGGTTAATCGGAATATTGTTTTGTTGAAACTGATTATCTAGATTTATCTAAAATTAGTGTAATTGTGTTTTGAAACTATCAATTTGAGGTAATCGAAGTGATTTGGTCGATTTGTAGTTTAGGCATTAGAAACCCTAATCTTCGGGGATTGTTTTATAAAATCGATTGTGCTGTGTGTCTTTTATCAAATCGATTTCTGTCTTTCGGTTTTAAATCATTTGATTTATATTTTAATCTTAAATCTTAATAGAGCTATGCTCTTGAGTCCTAAGTTCTGGACGCGTTTTCCAATAAAGATCGTTTGTGTTTATTTAATTAGAATATGTGAATTATTAATTGATAAGATAGTTTCTAACCTAGTTCCGATTTCTATCGGCGATCTAGGAAAACTTTCTCGTGGATTGCTGAGCCTTCGATAGCTCTCTCTCATTCTCAATTTGCTTAGCTAGCTTCGGATTGAGGTAAGTCATTACTTACCTTTACTTATGATAGAATCTGGATGTATTTATGTTCCGAGTGGAAGGTGATGACTATGCTTATTGATCATTTAATCCTGTCCAGTGTATGCTGTTTTCTGTGTGGTAATTTTATGTATGTATGAATTCATAGCCTCAATGCCAATGTGTATTAATATAACACTTGAATATGGTATGTATTTGAGTATGTGAATGGTTGAATCTTGATTGAAATTATATGATACCCTATGCTGTATCTTTATGCCATAGAATTATTTATGTGGGCCTGATTTTACGGTCGGCTAAAATTATTGAATAAGATACTAATTATTTAAAGTGAAAGATCACGTGAGTTGGGCCGAGGTGTAGGGTCCGTTCCACCGGACGATAATAGTGGCTCGGGTGTGTTGTCCCCGAGAGGTGCTTCAAGCCGTTCCACCGGTTCTAAATAGTGGCTCAGGAGCGTTTTGCCCTGGGAGGTGTAGAATCCGTTCCACCGGATGATAATTGTGGCTCAGGTGACTTGTCCCTGAGAGGTGCTTCAGTCCGTTCCACCGGATTAAGAATAGTGGGGCCCTATACTCATCGTGAAAAAGAATATGGTATGAATTAAGTAATGAATAAGACACTAATTATTTAAAGTGGAAGATTACGTGAGTCAGGACCAGGTGTAGGATCCGTTCCACCGGATGATAATAGTGGCTCGGGTGTGTTGTCCCCGAGAGGTGCTTCAAGCCGTTCCACCGGTTCAGAATAGTGGCTCAGGAGCGTTTTGCCCTGAGAGGTGTAGGATCCGTTCCACCGGATGATAATAGTGGCTCGGGTGTGTTGTCCCCGAGAGGTGCTTCAGACCGTTCCACCGGTTTAAGAATAGTGGGGTCCTTGAACTCATCGTAAATAAATAAAATTAGATGTAATAATGATTATCATTGGATTGTTAGATTGGTGTTACTTAGCATGCTATCGTGATTTCTTGTACGCTTGTATCTTATGTGTTTTATGCTTCCTTCCATGAGTTTGGTAGTATTGATTTACTCAGTACTGGACCCGTACTGATGCTACCTTGATTGAATGGGTCCTGTGATGATCCACTGATGGTGGGGAGCAGACTTCTTGTGCAGGTTTGAGTTCAGATATTGTTTTGGGTGGAAGACTTGGCTTGAGAGAGTAGGCAATCCGGAATTTGATATATCGGGATTTGTCTTATTTAACTGTATTTGTATTTGGAATTCTCAAGTATTTTATTTAAAATTCAAGGGTATTGTAATTAACTTTTAATTTATCGTACTCTGATAAGCTTTTAAAATTCGGATTTATTTCACAGGTTCCGCTGATTGATTCAGCGATGATTTTATTTAGTGAATTGATTCACTTGCCATCTGCCTGTGGATATCTCCTTGTGGGAGTTTATCCTTACGGCATTGATGTTTAAAATTCTGTTTGACAGGTTTTAGCCTTGCATCTAGCATAAGATAGATGGTGGACATTTATCTTGTGTTAGATGTGGCGGTAACATTCTCCAAATTCTCTCCTAGCTTCCGCTTTATCCTTTCAAAATTTTTTTTTCAGGAGTGAATTTTGGGGGTGTTACACCTTTGTCCTTATTAAGCCATTAAATAAAATAAGGCTTCGAATGTGGTGTTGCCTCTAACCCTAATTCCGTCACCATCTCTCATTAGCCACATTTGTACAAGATCCACTATTTATGATAATCTCACAAACTACATCTCCCACTCTTCCTTTGGTCTTGAATATCTTCTTTTATTGACTAGGTTGCTAATTAGCTTGCACTTGAAGTACTCTTTTTACCACATAAAAATCATTTACTTAATCCTTTGATTCACTTAAAATTTCTTCATTTAAGTTGAATTCAAGATATTCACCACAAGCGTCCATACCTTCAATATCTTGTATAGATAATACTCTTTGGTTAGGAAATTATTTGGCAAAGTGTTTAAATCCCTGGCACTTAAAACATCATGTTAAGGCCATCTAGAAATCTAGCACATGTTTGTTTCTTCATTGTAGAGATATCACATATAAGTTCTAACCTCTCGAATTCCCTAACATATTCGTTAACACTTAAAAGTACTTGTCTAATAGTAGTTGATCTAATGCAATTATCTTGTTCATATTCTTTAGGTATAAACTTTCATCTCAAATATTTCTTAAGCTGATCCCAATGTTTAATTTTAGACTTACCGTCTTTTTCCTTAGTTCTCTTCAAGTTATCATTCCATATCCTAACACACTTCTTAAACTTAAGAGTAGCTAATTTACATTTTTTATCATCATGATAATCCTTGAATTTAAAAATAGCCACTACCTCATGTAACCACTCAAGGAATAATTTAGCATCAATTTTACCATCAAAATCAAGCAGATCAAGTTTGATACCTTTATCATCTTTATGATGATACCTTGATTGATGATCATTGTTCCTTCTACCACTTCCAATACCTTGTGACTCTTCTTCATACTCAAATAGTGAGTTCAAATGTATTCCTCTTGATGGATTGATAATCTTTTCATCACTTCCCATTCAATCTCCAAAGAACTTCTTTTGTTCTTGAAAATTTTGTATCAAATCTTGGTCTGCAAGGCGAGACTCCATCCTTTTCAATTGAGTTTAAATTATAGGAAGTTGTTGAATTTGTGCATTGGTTTCTGCCAAATTTATTGAGAGCTTTTATATTACCTCAAAAATTTCTTGAAAATTTGTTTCTCCCTCCACATGAAACACACTTCGCAAAAGGTTAGTAATCCTCTAGGGTTTGATTGTAACCTAAGTCTCTTAAGACTTTTCCTTTGGTTTCCAACTTGGTTCTTGTAGAAACTTTTGATTAAAATGAATCAAAAACACAAACAAAATCAATATTATCACAAAAAAATCTAATCAAAACAACTTACACATTTCTTGTCAAATTGTTGAAATAAAATTATATTCAACTTGTAATTCTCGACAACTCATAATTATATTTATGCATGTATCCTGTGTTCCAATATGCAATATACTTAATGATCATTGAAAACACTAAAATAAATGTATGAGTTACAAATATTCTACAAAAAATGATCCAAATGATGGACTAAACTTCACTTATTTTAGCATATACACTAGCGCACATTCGACAAACTAGTAATGTTATGCATACAAGCTAGGGTTTTGTCTTTCAATAAATTCTTATGCACTTAAACACTCATGTAAAATTTTAATGAAATATTAAAAGTTATATTAAGCATTTAAATAACACGAAGAAAAAAATAAGTTCTACACAAGTAGCACATATACATATTTTTTTCTCTAAACTATTTGATACACACACTACATATCATCATCTTGAGCTTGATTCTTTAAATGTCAACATTCAAGATTTAATTCAAGATCAATCTAAATCCTATTTTAATCATGAATTTTTTCCATTCAATATTAATATCATGCATGAAAGAATTCAATAAATTCAATCAATGTTTAAAGAATAAACTCAAGAAATATCAAGACTCTCTTTTTTCTTGTCCAGGGAAGTGTGTTTACTTGATTCTTCTCTAACTCATCTTCTTGTTCACTTGTGTATATCCAAAATTATTCTTTGATACCAAAATTTGATGTGTAAGATATCATATGAATATCTTCACAATTGAAGGACCTTTAAATTTAGATTGATCTTCAACAAAGGTAACTTAGAAGTAAAGAAGGAATTAAAGTTGGCAATTGCTAGATAAGTTTGAATGGTGGTGTTTTGATTTACTTCAAGATCAAAATCGCTTCTAAATAGAAATCTATAATTTCTTTAGAGATTTATTCCTAAATTTCACTCCTCACTAGAGAGAAAGATAGGAAGAAAGAAAGTTAGATTCTACTCTTGCTTCTTTGTTCGTCTAATGCTCAATTTAATTATTCTTTCTCCTCAATCAAACGTACAAGGCGTGCGCCCACACACACATGACAATGAGGTGTAGCTTATCTCTCCTTAATTAAGCCCAAATCAACTGACCTAATTATATAAGAGTTAAACTAATACATTTCCATATGGTACGCATAAAAGATATTATAAAGTTTACATAAAATATAAAAGTTACATAAAACCTAATCATGATAATACATGAAATAATGAATAATCAAGCTTCATGTCTTATAACTTTATTTCCTATGCAACTTTGTAACCCCTGCCTTATCATTATCTTGCACATTATATATCATTTGTGAAGTCCTCTTCTTGCAAACATATGTAATACCTACAAGAATCACTTAATGAAATATTATTAGTATTATTATGAAGGTGTTCAAGATTTCCAAAGACAATTAGTACTATCTCCAAATATGCTAACTCTTGACCTTCAACTTATGAGTAATGAGATGGTGATGCTCCTTCATCAAGTTGAGGTTTATAATTTTTGAACCCAATGGATTGAATTGGATTTAGGTTTATATATGTTAAATGAGTCTAAGTTTGATAATTCTAGGCTAGACCCATTAGACCGGTTTAATATATATGTATGTATTATACATACATACATACACACATACTAATTTTATGTGTGTCATCCTTTTTGTAATCATGTTTGAGCTCTTTATTTATTTATTTTTTCAATTTTATTTCTATGTATTTATCTTATAAATAATCTATGCGATATTTTATTTTAAAAGTATTAAAATACCATGTATAAAGGGAAAGTTACTAATTTAAAAAGATTATCTTTTCACTTAAAGGATTTTTTATTATAATAAAAATTACATATTATGTTGGATAAACCATAAATGAATTAGTATGTACTTAAATCATTCAATTTTTTTTCTTCAAAAGTAATGGACTCATTTAAGATCTATTTACCTGCTAGACATGATAGGTCTGAATTTAGGTATAAACTTTTAAGATTCGACATATCTAGATTATATTAAAATAAAGATATTATAAACAACTATAAGTTTGGATTTGGCCAAACCTAACCTAATCCCAACCCATTGTCATTCCTGTAGTGAGATAACATTCAGTCAAGGGCAACTTTACATGGTTGAGAAAATCTAATTTGCAAGTAAACAAAAGGCATATAAGTGATCCATGTTAAACTCGAAATGACTCCTAATTTTTTTCTTTGTTTATATTATTTAATTATTGTAGTAATTTTTTTGGTGAGCACACTATAAGATTATGTTCTAAACATACACTTTAAAAGTGGTTGAACATATGCGTTAAGATATTAAAAAGAATATGCTATATCAAATATTTCAATAGATTTGTCCCTAGTTAGTAAGTTTGTAATGAATGCTAACTTAGTATGTACTAACTATATATAGTTACCAAACATGGAGCACATATGTGATGAATATATACTATGTAACACCCCCAAATTTACTATTAAAATTTTTTTTAATAAAAAGGGTTTAACGGAAGCGAAAAGATAAACCCGTAAACTCGGGGGCATTACCGCCACACTTAGTACCAGATCGGTTCACTCCTACCATTCCAGTACTAAGTGCTAAGGCTAAAAAAGGTTAACATCAAATACGAGTCATTAATAAAACACTAGTCATTAGTAAAATACAAGTCATACAGAATCAGAGTGCGATTTACGATTACAATCCAAAGAGTACGTGACTAGAGTTTTTCCAAAACATAAAGCCTCGTACGATATAACATAACTAAAATATAATAATACATGACCCAAAAAGAAAACAGAGTTCGGCCGAGTCGCTCTCAAATCCCAAGTCAGGTCTGGGCCCAACGCTCAGCCCCACCCGATGCCTCGTAAGTGTCGTAGGCATCGAAGACGTCAAATCCTACCTGCACAATCTCAGATGGGTCTTCTGCTCGTGGGAATGAGCAATACCCATGAAAGGGGTGATTAGTATGCTACGTACTGAGTAAGGTAATAGATGCGCTAAGGCCAAACATACAAAAACATACAACTTAGCACACATAGCACAATCACATAGGTAGCATGTAATTAATACAGATGATGAAGGCTGGCTATGGTTTAATCAGACTTATTTTCTTTTGGATCTCTGTTAAATATAGTTGTTTCACACCATAATCTTTATTAATCCATGCGAGTGCGGGAACTCCACTATTATAGTCGGTGGATTGGTCACTTATAGGGCAGAACGCACGTAACCACTATTTTATGCTGGTGGATCGGTCTCTAGGGAAGAACGCTCCTGGCCACTATTATGCCGATGGTTCAGTCTGGCCCCGACTCTTATGGTGTTTCACTGTAATTACATAGTAGCTTTCCCATGATTCATTGGAAACATAATTTTTGGTTTGTTGAGCTCGGGATCCTCCACTATTATAGCCGGTGGATCGGTCACTTATAGGGCATAACGCACCTAACCACTATTATATGCCCGTGGATCGGTCTCCAGGGCACCCCGACCCCTTACTCTTTAAGTGATTAGTATCTTATTTGTGTCTTATTAGATAAAGCTTTTCACCCTTGACATGCATGTCAACTACCTTCTACTTCTATTCTCCCAAGGGGGACCGTCCCATATCTTGAGACTCCTGCGCCCCTTATCACACCCCGACATCCATTTCTCTTTACACTTACCCTTTAATGAAAAACCCAACTCCTACGGGTGTGGGTTAGGCCCAACACCTTATGAAATCAACTCCACCTACTACCACCCCCTAGGGTTTCCCCTTAAAAACCCTAATTGGACCGATGTGGCCCAACCCTCTCTCTCACTTACTCTACCATTACCTCTTTTATCGCCCCATACCTTAACTCATTAGATCCAATCCCAACTCATATCATCTTACTTTTCGATTTCACATGTGACCGGAAAAATCCTAGTTGGCCACTTCAAACCCTAGTAACTTTCTTCTCCCACAAGTAACCTATTTTTTTTTCACCTAATACCTCTTCTCTCCCACGTCACCCATAATCACCCCTTATATAATAAAATCTCACTTTGACCCCGTACTCTACTCTTCCTTAATCATTTTTACTCCCACATTTTCCAAATTACTACTCCCCCCAAAACCCTAATCGGGTCCCTTATAACCCTTGCACCAACCTACGTACTATTTTTCATCCCAAGTCTCCAATCACTCCACAACTCTCCCCTTAACTTATTTACACCCTAAATCAACTTTTCTCATGTAAAGATCACCCCCATACAAGATTTATCCACCCCATGCAAGCTCTCAAAGTCCCCATGCAAATTTTAAGACTCGCATGCATGGTTCCCATCTTTCATTCATTTTGGTCATTTCTTCCTCTTTAATTTCCTCTCATGGATCATGAGGTATTTTGGTCAACCTCATATTCCTCCTTAGTGAACTCACCTCCCAATTTCTTTCTTTTTGTCCTTTCATTTCTATATCATATTATCATTGGTCCTATCATGCATGTCCTAGAGGGCCATAACATATCACATCATAATCACCATATATACATATAACACACATGTCATAGGAAAACATATACAAACATACCTCAACTCCAAGCTGCACTACACATAAGACAAGTTAATGACAATCATGTAATACACGACATAGCATGATATAAATCATCCAAGGCATACAAGTCACACAACACACATGGGCCTTAGCTACATCCTTACCTAAAACGACGTCGGGCTTGGAGCACGATCCTACGACTCCTTAGGGTTTTCGCTTGATTCACCTATAAGAGGAAAAATACTAAGGATTACTTTCCCTCCTACCAAAAGTACCATTACTCCTTATTTTAGTCTAAGGTTAGGGTTATTATTATTAAAGGGAGCATTACACGTGAAAACTAGGGTTTTTACCTTCAAATTAGCCTATTAGATATTATTAGTCAAAATATGTTTATGTTAATATTTATTGCTATACTTATATTATTAAACCCAATAGCTTTATTCTTCTAATAATAGTACTAATACTAATTATAGCAAAATAGTGATAATAATAATAATAATAATAGTAATAGTAATAATAATAATAATAATAATAATAATAATAATAATAATAGTAATGCTAATGCTTATGGTGATAGAAACCCTAACATTTTTAAGGCTAAGGCTAATAATAGTGTTAGGGTTAAAATAATAATATAATAGTAGTAATACCGAAAAAGTACTAATATTCCTAATGATAATAGTTATATTTGAATAATAATAATATAAGGGTTCAATATATTCTTGTCACAATAATAGTAACAAAATAATAATAATAATAATAATAATAATAATAATAATAATAATAATAATAATAATAATAATAATAATAACAGTAACTGAAATAGTAATAATAATATAAGGGTCCAAATATTTATGTTAATAATAAAAAGTGATAATGGACAATGTTAGTATCAATAATATGGGCAATAAGCAAGTTAGCAATAATATTATTTATAGTAGTAGTAGTATTAAATAATATTAGTATTAATAATGATATTGATAATAATAATAATAATAATAATAATAATAATAATAATAATAATAATAATAATAGATATAGTGATAATATTCGTAATAGCTTTCGTCTTAGGGTTAATACTAATGGTGGTCCTAGAAGTTGTCTTAGTGGTAGTCTTAGTGATTATGTCCAAGTTAGATTTAGTAAGAACAATGATAATAATAATAATGATAATGGTATTAGTAGTGGTAATAGTAGTAGTATTAGTAACAATAATAATAATGATAATAATAAAGATAACTATATTAATACTAAAGTTGTGAATAATAATAATAATAATGATAATAGTATTAGTAATAGCGATAGAAATAATAATAATAATAATAATAATAATAATAATAATAATAATAAGGTTGTAGCCTTTTAATTAGTATACCATAGTAATAAATATTTATTAAACGAGTCAAACCCGAGCTTAAAAAATTGAGGTTCGGTTTATTTTATGGCTTTAGCTCGTAAGTTCAGCTCGGTTCGGTTATTTTATTTAGTTAAATGAGACTAGTTCGAGTCTTATTTTAGGCTCATTTAGTTAAACGAGCCAAAATCGAGTCCAGGAGTAATCGGTTCGACTCGGCTCGATTAATTTACAGCCTTATGTAAGAGTAACTTATACAATAATTATTTTGTTATTACCCTAAAAGTATAGGAACATGGATGTATATTTATAGACTTGAAGAAAATTAAGAAACAATTTGGTATCATTTTTTAACTAAAGATAAATACATTTTGGTATAAAACGACTTATGTAAGACGGAGAGAGGACAAGAATTGGACAGCTTATATAAAGTCGCCATGTTTTTCCATTTTTTGTAGTTCCTGTTCAGCTACGTACTAAATTACTCTCTTTTTTCTTCCCGTGTTTATCTAGATTGCATGCAAAAAAAAAAGGTTGTTTGATTAGGCCAAACTTTCTTTGCGTGGTGCTGTTACATCTGTACGCTTTATCCTATCGTTTCCCCTCGACACCCTCCTCACAAAGTAGATTCGATTGATTTCCACGTGTTTTAGTTCGGCCGGAGGTTTGGTTAAGCTTTTGATTATCAATGGTAGTTTAATTCTGACTATTACAATTATCATAGCAAAAGTAGCTTAAAGTGGCATTGGGTTGCAATTATAATATGAATGGTTTGATGTTCCGTGCCTGGTTTTGATTGCGTAGTACTCTTTCAAATATGATAAGGAAGATCCTAGATTAATTTATATAAATAGCATTCTTGCAATCCAACTCTCGCCATCGCACTATTTTGTTGGTTCAAAAATTAACTCTCCTGAAAATGGCGCTCCCACGTCATAGTAGCAAAGAAGTATACGTTAATGCATATCACATAGAGAGATCGCGTTCAGCCAGACCACAATCGTGGTTAGACTCCTTCATTCAATCTGGCGATGGCACAGCCATGATACAGCAGAAGCGGTTACATAGGGTCCCAAATATGCTCTTGAAAACGAAAGACCATCAGAACTTCAGGCCAACGGTGGTCTCCATCGGCCCTTACCACCATGGCAGTGAAGAATTCAGGCAAGCAGAGGCGCTCAAGCCAGCAATTGCAAAAGAATTCCTCAGTGGCAAGGACAAGTCAATTGCTGCGGTTTTCAGCACGTTTGAGGAAGAGATCATCCAAACAAAGGTAAGGAAATATTATGAAACGACTAACATGGACGTAGGGGACGATGAATTTGTCCAGATGATGTTACTAGATGGATGTTTCCTTCTCCATTTCCTTACGTGCCCTGGCTCGAAGAAGCCGGTGCATCCGCAAATTGCACCTTATTACACTAAAATGCAACAGGACTTGCTACTAATGGAGAATCAACTCCCTTTTATAGTCCTTGAATTCATTATGTCGCAGGTCTTCGATCAAGAATGCCGGAAGGGAATGCTGCAGGATATTCACAAATTCATTAAGCAAAACACTGGCACCTTAGAGCGCCTGGGAAAGCCTCCCCTCATCGAGAAATCTTCTGACCTGGGTTCTAACAACTCCTCTGCAGAGCCACCTCTCCACCTCCTTGAGATGCTACGAGCCGAGATTGTCGGCAGGAGGGTGGATAAACCAGAAAGGAGCGAGGGCGGCGAAGAGATTGGGTACTCATTGCGTGGTGTAAAGGAGCTAATGGATGTCGGAATCACATTCCAGCCAAGCCATACAAGCTCGCTAGGGGATGTCAGGTTTGAATCTCACTCCATCTATGGAGAACTCTTCCTTCCTCCATTTCATATTGATGATTCGACGGGACGAAAACTACTTAATATAATAACTTATGAGATGTGTCCAGAAGGACCTCTAGATCCTGAAGTCATATCATACATTTGCTTCTTCGATCTGTTGGTCGATAAAGCTGGAGATGTTAAGGAGTTACGAGCAGCAGGAATAATTCATAACTTCATTGCTAATGACGAAGAAGTAGTGAAGTTTTTAGCGATATTGCTACGAATCTGGTGCCAAACCTTGATACATATTCAGGAGTTCAGAAACATGTGCAAAGGCACTGTAATAATAAAGGAAAGATCTGGTTGGCTCAATTAGCAAGCACACGTTTTAGATCTCCTTGGACCGTAGTTGCTTTGTTTTGGGCCACTGCATCCCTCATTATTGATGTTCTGCAGCCTACTCTCGGTTTTATTGTAGTGTAATTCAAATTAGGCATTTACTTGTTTTAGTTAACCGATGTGTGGTTAGTATGTTAACCAATGGGTAGTTAATTGAAGTTAGCTGTATAAATACTCTTGTAACTATGGTTAACATTTTAAGAGTGGTAAGAAATCAATTTTGACGCTGATTACTCCCTTCCAATTTCTGTTAATTCCTTCACGTGCTCTCTTCTCTCTTTCTTGATTATTCATCAAGATTCATCTAAAGCAGAACTAATTTCCAACATCTGGTATCAGAGCTTCTCGATCCACGACGAAACACGATGGCCAACGATGGCAATGCAAAAGAACAACGAGCAGATTCCAGCGAAACTACCAATCTTCGACGGCAACAACTATGAGAGGTGGACGTCACAAATGAAGGTGGTGTTCAGGTATCAAGGTGTTCTTGATATCATAAATACCGGTGTCACGCCATTGGAGGCGAATCCCACAGAAGCAGTAAGAGCAACGCATCGCGAACAATTGAAGAAGGATGACAAGGCGATTTTCTTGATTCATCAATGTGTGGACGCGAACGTTCTTGAGAATATCATCGTGTATGAGACTGCTAAAGAAGCGTGGGATGTGCTAGCCACCACATACGCCGGAGATAAACAAACGAAGAAGGTGAAATTGATGGCGATGAGGCGTCAATTGGGGCTATTGCAGATGGAATCCAATGAATTAGTGGCTAATTTCGTAAATAGGTTAGTTGTTCTAACTAACCAAATGAGGAGCTATGGCGAAATTGTGACTGAATCCATGAAAGTTAAAAAGGTTCTCACTGGATTAACCCCAAATTTTGATGGAGTTGTTTCTGCGATAGAGCAAGCTAAAGACCTAGACACATTGAAACTAGAACAATTGCTAGGTGCTTTAGAAGCACATGAATTGAAATTAAAGAACAGGGATAGTATCAAGAAAGATGATAAGGAGAATGAGAAAGCCCTGTTTGCGCAATCCCAAAAGAAAGGTGGTGGAAGTGATTCGTGGAGGAATAAAAAAGGAAAAGGAAAATGGAAAAACAATAAGCAAGAAGGGAATAATTCTAAGGGAGATAATCAGAAGAAAGAGGTTGAAAGTAATGGAATGGGAAAGAAGAAATCTAAGAAGAATGTTCAGTGTTACAATTGCCAAAAATATGGCCACTATGCAGATGAATGTAACAATCCTAAGGTGCCCAGAAAGAGAAATGAGGAAGCTCAATTTGTGCAAGACTCTGATAATGAAGAAACTGTGATGTTGATGGCTATAATAAACAGTGAAACAGGCTGTGAAGAGTGGTGGTATCTAGACACTGTCTGTTCAAATCACATGACAGGGCATAGGGATTGGTTTTATGAGCTTGATGAAACAGTGAAAAGAAGCATCAAGTTTGGAGATGGAAGATCTGTAATGGCCAAAGGAATTGGAAAAGTGAGCATAAGAAGAGTAGATGGAAGTAAGGTGGTGATAAGTGATGTACTGTATGTTCCTAATATGGAGAGCAACTTGCTTAGCTTGGGACAATTGATGGAGAAGGGTTTCTCAATGCAGATGCAAGGTGAGCATATGAAAGTTGCTGATACAAATGGAAAATGTGTCTTGAAAGTGCCTATATCAAAGAATAGAACATTCAAAGTGGGTGTGAGTTCACTTGAACAGAAATGTCTAACTGCTCAAGTCAGTGAAAGTGTGTGGAAATGGCACAAGAGATTGGGACATTTGAACTTCAATAGCATGAGAAAGTTGCAAATGAAGGGCATGGTATCTGGCTTGCCAGTAATTGAAGTTCCTAAGGGTGTATGTGGTAAATGCTGTGAAGGAAAACAACCTAGGAAATCTTACAAGACTGCAGTGCCAACAAGAGCTAAGACAAAGCTTGAAGTTGTTCATTCAGATGTGTGTGGGCCATTTGAATCTAAGTCTCATGGAGGTAACTTGTATTTTGTCTCCTTTATAGATGATTTTACCAAGAAAATGTGGATTTACTTGTTGCAAAAGAAAAGTGAAGTCTTTACAACATTTAAATCATTTAAGACACTTGTTGAAAAACATGCTGGAAACTCAATCAAGTTACTGAGAACTGATGGTGGGGGGGGGGGAGTATACTTCAACTGAATTTGAAAGTTATTGCAAAGAAGGTTTAATTCATGAAGTAATGGCACCTTACACCCCTCAACACAATGGGACTGCAGAGAGGAGAAACAGGACCATATTGAATATGGTAAGGTGTATGTTGAAGGAGAAACATTTACCAAATGAGTTCTGAGCAGAAGCAGTGTTTACTACAACTCACATCCTGAATAGAAGTCCTACAAAAAGGCTTGAGGAGTCAACACCAGAGGAAGCATGGAGTGGAATCAAGCCTAGTGTGAAGCATTTTAAAGTGTTTGGATCACTATGCTACAGGCATATGCCGGAGCAAATTAGGAGAAAACTAGATTCAAGAACTCAAGCAATGATACTAGTGGGATATCATAGTACTGGTGCATATAAATTGTTTGACCCCTTGAACAAAAGAATTGTGATAAGCAATAATGTCATAGTTGATGAAACTAAGGAATGGGATTGGAGTAACAGTATTGCAAGGCAAACTATTGAAACAGTTGAGGTTGATCTTAATGATAGTCAAGTACAAGAGGAGGATATACAAGGTAATAATGAGCCACAAGAAATTGTTGAAGGCAACTTAGCTGCACCTGTAAGAAGATCACTGAGACAAACAACATTACCAGCCAAATTTCAGGACTATGATGTATTTCCTGATAATGCAATCAACATTGATGGTGATTTGCTAAATCTAGTACTGTTAGCAGAAGCTGAACCTGTGTCTCTTGAAGAAGCTCTAGCTCACCCTCATTGGAAAGATGCCATGAATGAGGAGCTGAGGTCAATTCAAAAGAATAAGACCTGGGAAATGGTTAGTTTGCCAAGAGATAAAAAAGCCATAGAAGTGAAGTGGGTGTTCAAGACTAAGGTTCAACCATCTGGTGCGATTGCCAAGTACAAGGCAAGGCTAGTAGAAAAAGGATTTCTACAGAAACCTGGCCTTGATTTCAATGAAGTTTATGCACCTGTAGCCAGAATTGAAACTGTGAGATTGATAGTTGCACTTGCTAGCAGAAAGAAATGGACATTGAGTCAGCTAGATGTAAAATCTGCTTTCCTCAATGGTCCCTTAGAAGAAGAAGTATACACTAAGCAACCACCAGGCTTTGTCAAGAAGGGAATGGAAGACAAGGTAATGAAGTTGAACAAAGCCTTATATGGCTTGAAACAAGCTCCATGAGCTTGGAGTAGAAGGATTGATGGTTTTCTGCAGAAGTTACAGTTTGTAAAATGTACTACAGAACATGGTGTATATGTCAAAGATTGTGGAATAGCTGGTGTGATAATGCTTTGCTTGTATGTAGATGATCTTCTAGTTACTGGTGATAGTGAGCAAGAGATCAAAAGTTTCAAAATGAAGACGATGGAAGAGTTTGAGATGTCTGATATTGGCAGGCTTGGTTACTTCTTAGGTATGGAATTTGTGACATCTAAGAAAGGTATATTTCTTCATCAAAAGAAATATGCAACAGACATATTAAAGAGATTTAATGTGCTTGATTGCAACCCTGCTACTACCCCTTGTGAACTAGGCATTAAACTAACTGCTGGTACAGATACAGAGTTGGTTGATTCCACTTTATTCAGACAACTCATTGGCTCACTAAGGTATCTCTGCAACTCCAGACCAGACATTACCTTTAGTGTTGGTCTAGTGAGTAGATTTATGGAGAAACCTTGCAAAGATCACTTGCTAGCAGCAAAGAGAGTCCTCAGATATGTGAAAGGAACATTGGAATGTGGCATATTGTTTCCTACTGCAACAGGAAACTCTGAGATTGAAGTCACTGGTTACACTGATGCAGATTGGAGTGGAGACATTGGGGATAGAAAGAGTACTTCAGGTTATATTTTCATGCTTGGTGATGCTCCCATATCTTGGTGTTCTAAGAACCAAGAGGTGGTAGCATTATCCAGTTGTGAAGCTGAGTATATCTCAGCTGCATTTGGTGCAAGTCAAGCTCTTTGGTTAAGTATGCTACTCAAGGAATTGAATGTCAAGTGCTGTGGAGTAATGAAACTGAGGGTTGACAATAGATCTGCTATTGACTTGGCTAAACATTCAATAGCTCATGGACGCAGCAAGCACATAGAAGTCAAGTATCACTTCCTTCGTGATCAAGTCAACAAAAACAACTTGGCACTGGAACATTGCAGAACTGAGGAGCAGTTTGCAGACATACTAACCAAAGCAGTGAAGCCTAGAAGACTTGAAGAGATGAAGAACAAGATTGGAATGCTTATGTTGAGTAATTTGAATTAGGTGGTGTATTGTAGTGTAATTCAAATTAGGCATTTACTTGTTTTAGTTAACCGATGTGTGGTTAGTATGTTAACCAATGGGTAGTTAATTGAAGTTAGCTATATAAATACTCTTGTAACTACGGTTAACATTTTAAGAGTGGTAAGAAATCAATTTTGACGCTGATTACTCCCTTCCAATTTCTGTTAATTCCTTCACGTGCTCTCTTCTCTCTTTCTTGATTATTCATCAAGATTCATCCAAAGCAGAACTGATTTCCAACAGGTTTTGCATAGACTCGTGTCTAGAAGTTCCGAATCTTTAAAGATTTTTTGAATTGTTGCAAGTACTCCACACTATCTTTTTATTCAGTTGCATCCCTAGGAAATGAATCATAATAATAGGAATATTGTGTCAAAGGGAATGAATCATAATAATAGGAATATTGTGTCGTGTGTGTGTTTTTTTGGCAAAATAAATCCTTATCCAGAGGCACTCTAATTTCATTAGTATATGCATGATAGCTTCATGGAGCAAATTTTGTGCCGAAAGATGAAGCCTAAAGCAATAGTTTTAATCTATCTCAACGCGTTGTATATAGGGCAATTTCATTGATGTCAGGTTATGTTTTTCGGTGATATTAGGTTAGGAAATATAGAATCTGAGACATGAGTGTACTACAAAAAGGAAGGAAAGAAACGGTAGGTAGGTAGGAAGGGATAACGTTCATTAAGAGTACTGGAGTCTTCTGTGCTTAGAAATAACGTAGAAGTACATACCTTATCAAACTTTCAAGGGTATTTATAAACTTTAGGGCACTAAACATGGATAACTATCCTACTCAACGGTCGGAGGTAGCAAATGTTTAACATTACATACCGACCTACTTACAAACCAATTGACTCTTCTACTAGTTAGTCGCATCATCTCTCATCCTTATCTCTTTTGTCTGATGGAAGACATAATATTCTGCTGGTTACCTAGTTCTCTGGTCGAGGCTCCAAAGAGATGTAAATGATTTTTTGACAACTTCTCTATCTAGGGAGGTTCCTCTACATAAAAGATGATTAAGAAAGTCCGTGGCATCTTGGAAATGCACTAGCTGTTCATTTAGTTAATACCAGAAATGAACTATTTTCCCTAGCTCTTTCTCAGAATCTGGACAAGAAATTGTACCGAACCATCAAAGATAAAAGTAACTTCTCTGGTCCTAATGCTCTTGGGCCACCATTATAACTGGTAGAACAAAGATTGACATAAATAAACTAGCCAAAGACAAAACATACCTGTGCTACTTACTAAAATCTAATCCTTAAATATGCATAACTCCTATAGGCTGGTGGGACTTTAAACTTTAAGTAGCTAATAGTGTAGCTCTTATAGCTTGTCCTTGAATCTTTCTTGCTCTTAATTCCTCACCCTTTGGGTAATTTTGTAGGAGGTATGGAGCCAGTGTTGATTAAGTTCTCTTACTAATAGACTAATAGAAAACAAGACTGGAAGACTCACTGAAAGAAAGAAGTCCTGTTTCTACCCTAATACCGAATTCCCTCACGAGACTGCGTCTAACTTATCTTGTTAAGCTTAGTTATTCACAAATTCGATCTCATTAACCCTGTTTCACCTGTAGCCCCACATGATTGACTATTCGCAATTTGATTAAGTCATGTGACTATAACGCTTAGCAGCAATTGAGTTCAAATAAAATGACAATTGAACTCGAAAAGGACATTTGAAATCGAAAAAATTTCTATCTCATATGAAATAAGACTAGGGTGAAAGATAGAGTAAATTAGAATCATCATAGTTCTGTAGTAGTAGGACAAAAATAATGGTATCATAATGTACCTTGTAGGGTTGTAGCTCATGGCCTATAATTTATCTAGTGGAATATATATTAAGTTTAATCTTGACTCATATGATCTTACACTTTAGTATTAAAGCTTTATCAAATAGACATCATTTAAACACTTACTTAAAAATTTTTACCTAGTAAAGGTCTTTCCATTCATCATATATGTGAATTCATTCTAACAATTATATTCTTGTCATGAAATTAGGATCACACTAAGGTTAATTAAAAAAAAACTCCACATAAAATAACAAATGAAGAATAAACATTGATTTTAAACTTAAAGATAGCATAGATAAATTATATAAGCCACTTTATTCAAGGGTTTTTCCTATTAAGGTCCTTAAGGTTATCATAAAATCAAACATGGCCTAAGAAGGTTATGTTGAGGATAAAAAGACCAAAATTTCCTTATTAATTTTAAATCTTTATTTAATCCATTTAACTACCAATTTAAACTCTTTAATTTATCAAATTCAAGGCATCACCTAAACATCTCATATTAAATATGATTAAACCATAAAGAAAGTTAAACTCAAAGTTAAATACATAAAATAATAACTTTACCCTTCAAATTTTCTATGCTCATTTTATGTCATGTTAACATAAAACCTAAGATCATACTAATCACAATTATCTCAGTTAATTTACCTAATACATTTAGCTCATTTTATTATTACAATACACATTCAGAATCCCAAATTTTTGAAATAAATTTTAAAGGCCAAAAATACCTTGATTCATATAAAATCACCTTAATCCTTCAAAAATTTATTATTAATTTCATACAACTCCAATGACTCCCAAATTTACACCAATGCCTCTATACCTTAATATATGCAAAACTACATGCTTAAATGAAAATAAAGTCAACAAAACTCACATACACTAATAAAGGCTAAAGGCACACCATATGCTAACTTAGCCATTTTCCCCCAAATCTTATGATAGTCAAAAATACATGTTAGAATATTATAACATACATATAAACATGATTTGTAAAAATTAAAAACAACAAATACATAAGAGAGACCTAGGAATTTTCTACCTAACATGAAATAACACTAGTTTATACTCCATAAAATCATACAACATTAATTCATGCTAAATCCATACTCATTATTTAATGATTATTTTTAACATAATACATTCATGCATTTATGGTATTAATTTAACACAAAAAAACATATAAATCCCATATCTAGAGGTTCATTGAATTACCTAAAAGTTAGCCCGCGAGCAAAACAAATACTCCTAGGCTTGATCACCTTCAAACAATATTAGATAGTAAGTCAAAGAAAGCTCGAATACATATATGAATAAAATGAAGAGAAGTAAAAATGAGTTTGGAGATTTATGGTTGAGCATCGTAAAATAAAAAGGAGGCTAAAACCTTGGTCTTGGATTAAACTTTTGCAAGTAAGAAGAAACTTCCAACTCCTCCTTCACCTAAAACACATAAAAATAAATGTTTAGGGGTTAAGCTAAGGTAAAATAGGAGGTTTAGAAATCACACCAGAGGAGGAAAATGAAGCCAAAGTACTTCGACCAGTAGGTAGAAAAGAACAACACACATACAACTATTTGGCACAAAACGTCAACGAAAAAGAGGGGCAAACAACCAAGATCCACCAAGTATGGAAGGCTAAGGTGTGGGTGACGAAATGGAATGAACAAGGAGTGGGAAATCTGGGGCGAAGAGACACGAAGAATAACATATAGCTCGTTACATCAATAGCTCACAACACCAGTGCAGTATGTAGGAATCGAGTAGTACCTGTAGTTCAAGGCTCCAAACGGGAATAATTGCTAGGAAAAGAAAGAGGGTGATGTGTTGGGGTCCCTCTTTAATTAGGGGATTCCCAAAGCAATGACAAAAAAGGGGGGATGATACATGCATAGTAGAGTTCTAAAGATAGTTAATACTTTTGACCTCTTGGGAATTTGGAGGAGACAAGTGCATTTCACCATGTGCAAGTAACCAAGGTTCATTGGCTCAAATTAATGGAAGAGAAGTTTAGAGTTATCCTATGGCTTATGAGTTACCCCATTATAATCCTATAAATAGGGGTCTTTGGGAAGGCTTAGTTCATCATAAGCAAAGCAAGCAGTCCTCTACATAGAGAGAGAAAGAGAGGGCCACCACAAAAGTGAGGTGCTGGAGAAAAGTTCTCATATTTTCTCAAGCAAATTTTGAGTGTTCAACCACTTAATTAGTGAGAGATTCCATCCATTATAATCCATCATCTTTTGGGAAAAGAAGTTGAGTGAGCCTCTAGTTCATATTAGAGAAAAATTACTTGTAATCCTACTATCATCATAGTGGAAGGTTTGTGGTTTTTCATTTCACCTTGAACGATTTTCCATGTAAATATTTGGTGTCTTTTATTTTTCTATTTTTTCTATTTTTTGTTTTTCCCATTTTTAATCACATAAAGAAGGAAAATGTCTTCCGCTATCAACTTGTCCTTTTTTCCCTAACAGTGGTATCAGAGCCTACTTCATAAGGCTATCATATTCTCTTGTGTGATTTAAAATGGAGGGTACCATCATTCATGATGGTGACATGTTCAAGATTTCCGCTGAGAATTATTCATATTAGAAGCCTATGATGGAGGATCACCTATATTGCAAAGATCTATATGAACCTATTACAAAGGAGAAGATGCTAGAAGGAAAATATGCCCCAGAATAGGAACTCTTGAATCAAAAGGTGGTTGTTATGATCAGTAAGTACATCAATCGAAGCTTATTCGAGTATGTGCCACCTTACACAAATGCTTATGAGTTATGGAAGAAGCTTGAATCAATGATTCAAAATAAAACACCCCAAAACAAGGCTCATCTTGTTAGAATATTGGTCAAGCTAGAGTACAACGATGGCTAAAGTATGATCGAGCATTTGAACAATTTCAAGGGGCTTGTAAATCAACTCACAAAGATTGAGGTGAAGATCGATGATGAATTGCAGACTTTGTTACTCCTTAGTTTGCTACCCGAGAGTTGGGATACTCTTGTCATCACCCTAAATAACTCGGCTCCCGAAGGAAAGTTCTCCATGGATAGCGTTGCCAACAATCTATTGAATGAAGAATCAAGGAGAAAGGAACGTGGAATCTTTGTCCAATCTGAGGCCAATGTCTTTAAGAATCGAGAAGAATTGAGACTTGAGGAAGGAGTAAGACTAAGGGTCATGAAAATTCAAGAGGTCGGTCTAAATCTCATTCTAGGATCATATACTACTACTGTCGCAAGCTTGGCCACAAGAAATCCGAATTTTGAAGTTACAAGAGAGATTAAAAGAACGAGACCGTCAAGACCGATACAATTGACCCGAAGAAGAAAGAAGACAAGAGCACAACAATTGTGGTGACAACTGAACTTGATGATATCTTTCTCATTGGTGAAGATAATTATTTTAACATTGTTGACGATGATAGCTTATGGATTATTGACTCAGGTGCCTCCTTCCATGTCACCCCACATTAAGAATTCTTCTCATCATACCAAGGTGGTGATTTTGGTAATGTGAAGATGGGAAATCAAGTTTCAAGCAAGATCGTGGGAATGGGTAATGTTGTTATGGTAACCAACACAGGATGTGAACTTGTATTGAAGGACGTGAGACATGTTTCGGACCTGCGTCTCAACCTCATCTCAGCAGGGAAGCTTGATGATGCTGGGTACATGAATAGCTTCGGTGCTGGAAAATGAAAACTGACAAGAAGTAGCATAATTGTTGCTCGAGGAGGAAAGGAAGGATCGTTGTATGTTACACAAGTTAAGATATGCAAGGGGGAGACTAATGTTGCCCATGACAATTCATGTTTAGAGCTGTGGCATAAGAGGTTGGGGTATATGAGTGAGAAGGAATTGCAAGTCCTCGCTCAAAAAGAGCTCCTCCAAGATGTAAAAGGTAAAATTCTCGAGTGTTGCACTCATTGTTTAGCTGGTAAATAACATAGAGTTTCATTTTCTAGAAGCATTGTTCCTCGTAGAAGAAAGAGTGTTATTGAATTGGTGCACACCGATATATACTCGATGATGGGGAGATCACTGGGTGGTGCATTGTAAGTTGTGACATTCATTGATGACCACTCAAGAAAGGTGTTTGTGTCTTTGTTGAAGACTAAAGACCAAGCATTTGAGGCATTTAAGGAGTTCCATGCTCGAGTGGAGCGTGAGACAGAAAGAAAGCTCAAGTGTATTCAAGCTGACAATGGTGGAGAATATCGTGGTCCATTCGAGACATATTGTAAGCAACATAGTATTAGGCTCGAGAAGACAGCTCCCAAGACACCACAATTAAATGGGGGTGGCCGAAATGATGAACCGCACAATACAAGAAAGAGTTCTATGCATGCTCTCAAATGCTAAGCTACCTAAGTCATTTTGGGGAGAAGCTGTGAAGACTGTTGTCCACATCATAAATCACCCGCCCTCAGGTCCTTTGGATGGTGAAATACCAGAGGAAGCATGGAAAAGAAAGAAAGTGTCATATGACCAATTCAAAGTGTTTGGGTGTCGAGCATTCGTCCACATTCCTAAGGACGAAGGATCCAATCTTGACTCAAAGATAAAAGAATGCATCTATGTTGGATCACCTCAAGATGAGTTCGGCTACAGGCTGTGGGATCCTTTAAAGAAGAAGATTGTAAGAAGTCGAGATGTTTTGTTCTTTGAGGACTAGACAATAGAAGACTTCAAGTAGCCAATGATGAAACTAGTGCTCAACCATAAGTACAGTTCTTTGACTAGATCCTTCAAGCTAAGGGTTTGCACCCGTCCTCATGAAGAGTCATCTCTAGTGGTACATAATGAATCAAGAGAATAGACAAGCACCAATGATGAAACTAGTGCTCAACTAGATTAAAATGGGAGTACAACAGAGGAGTCATTATCTGAGTAAAATGATGAAGAAGTAGCTAAATCAGTTGAGCCTTTAATAACTGAAGAGCCTGTGGTACATCCTCAGGTGTGACAGTCAACTCGGGTGAGAAAACCTTTCTCTAAGTATGATCCAAGAGAATATATACTCTCTACTGATAGGGAGCCTCAAAGCTACATCGAGGCCATGGAAGATTTCCAGAAGGAAGAATAGATGAAAGCCATGCAAGAGAAGATGGACTCATTGCATGAGAACCGTACTTATGATCTAGTCAAGATACCCAAGGGAAGGAAAGCTTTGAAGAACAAATGGGTGTACAAGATCAAAAGCGAAGAAAATATCTCGAAGCCTCGATATAAGGCTCGAATAGTGGTCAAAGGGTGTGATCAGAAAAAGGGCATTGATTTCCAAGAAATTTTCACTCCAGTGGTTAAGATGTCCTCAATTCGAGCAGTGCTTTGTCTTGCTGCTATTCTCAATCTTGAGATCGAACAGCTCAATGTCAAAATAGCATTTCTACATGGAGATTTGGAAGAGGAGATATATATGGAACGACCCGAAAGGTTTGTGGTTTCAGGTAAAGAGCACTTGGTGTGTCATCTCAAAAAGAGTCTTTATGGACTCAAACAAGCACCAAGGCAGTGGTATAAGAAGTTCAAAACCTTCATGACACAACACAAATTCAAAAGGACTCACACCAACCACTGTGTTTTCATGAAGATGTACACAAGTGAAGATTTTATCATCCTTCTTATCTATGTTGATGATATGTTGATTGTTGGGCATGATAAGAAGAAGATTGCAGCAATTAAGAAAGCATTGAGTGGTGCCTTTGCAATGAAGGACTTGGGTCCAGCAAAGCAAATCCTTGGGGTGAGGGTTACTCGAGACCGGCCCAAGAAGTTGTTATGGTTGTCTCAAGAGCACTACATCGAGAAGGTGCTCAAGAAGTTCAACATGCATAAAGCAAAGCCAGTAAATGTTCCACTAGCTGGAAACTTCAAATTGAGCAAGAGCCAAAGTCCAACTAACAAGAAAAAGAAATGGTTAATGTTTCCTATTCATCTGCAGTTGGGAGTCTTATGTATGTCATGGTCTGCACTAGGCCCGATATCGCCCATGAAGTTGGAGTTGTGAGTCGATTCTTGTCTAAACCAAGAAAAGAGCATTGGGAAGCTATCAAGTGGATACTTCAATACCTTAGGGGTACATCTAAGAGGTGTATGTGTTTGGCAATGGGAAACCGGTGTTGGAGGGATACACAGATGTTGACATGGCTGGAGATAATGATTCAAGAAAGTCTACTTCGGGGTATGTGACCACATTTGTAAGATGAGCTATCTCTTGGCAATCAAAGCTCTAGAAATGTGTGGCCTTATCTACTTCAGAGGCCAAATATATTGCAGCTATAGAGGCATGCAAGGAGATGTTATGGTTGAAAATTTTCCTTCGAGAGTTGAGTCACAAGTAGAAGAAATATGTTCTATATTGTGATAATTGGAGTGCCATTCACTTGGCCAAAAATTTATCCTATTACTCTCGCACAAAACATATTGATGTTCGATACCATTGGATAAGGGATGTGCTAGAGGAGAAGCTGCTAAAACTCAAGAAGGTTCACACCAACAAGAATTGGTCAGACATGATGACCAAGAAAATAACAACCAAGATGTTTAAAGATTGTTGTGAAGGCGTTGACATGCTGGTTCCCCCTGATTAAGTTAGGAAGGGGGAGATTGTTGGGGTCCCTCCTTAATTAGGGGATTTCCAAATCAATAAAAAAGGGGGGGGGGGATGATACATGCATAGTAGAGTTCCAAAGATAGTTAATACTTTTGACCTCTTAGGAATTTGGAGGAGACAAGTGCATTTCACCATGTGTAATTAACCAAGGTTCATTGGCTCAAATTAATAGGAGAGCATCCTAGAGTCTTCCTATGTCTTATGAGTTACCCCCTTCTACTCCTATAAATAGGGATATTTGGGAAGGCTTAGTTCATCACAAGCAAAGCAAGCAATCCTCTACATAGAGAGAGAAAGAGAGAGCCACGACAAAAGTGAGGTGCTTGAGAAAAGTTCTCATATTTTCTCAAGCGAAGTTTGAGTGTTCCACCACTTAATTGGTGAGAGAGTCCATCCATTGTAATCCATCCTCTTTTGGGCAAAGAAATTGAGTGATCCTCTAGTTCATACTAGAGAATAATTACTTGCAATCCTACTATCATCATAGTGAAATGTTTGTGGTTTTTCCCTTCACCTTGAAGGGTTTTCCATGTAAATATTTGGTGTCTTTTATTTTTCTATTTTTGCTATTTTTTGTCTTGCCCATTTTTAATCACATAAAGAAGGAAAAGCTATTCCGCTATCTACCTGTCCTTTTTACCCAACACAATGAATGGTAAGTGGAGAAAAATATGTAAGGAAAAAATCCATGCAAAACAATAGGAAAACACAAGAAGACAGAGTTGCCACAGAGGCTGCAAATTGGAAAAAGGATCAGCAGCACCACTGTTGGTGCCGGTCAAAAACGAGGAGGGGGAAAGAATGAAATGCCAAGGAGTTGTCAAGGAATTTGAAGGCACATTAAAGGAAAGTATTAGAGAGCAACTAATACTAAGACAAGAGAAGACATAAAAAAAAACCTAGATAATAGGGTGTGGAAATCAGAGGAAAACTAAGAGAAATAAGGGAGTAGGAGGGGAGGAGAAGACATGGAATTTGTGTGAAGTGAAAGAAAATGAATGATGGAATAAAGGGGTTGCTAAGACCCAAAAAATTAGGCAAGGGAAGGAAAAATTGTGGTCGAAGGGACTAGAGGAAAAATTGATGGAAGGCTTGAACAGCAAGGAAAAGTAAAGGGGAAAAAGAGAAAGGCACTACGAGATTTTATGTGAATTTTGAAAAAAGAATGGAAAAGGAATAAACGTATTTTACTGGTGTGAAGTCGGGGCAAAAGGGGGTGAGGTTAACTTGTATTTTACTTGAGTTTAAAAGTGACCGTGATAAGGTTGGTCCATAAATTTTATATAGAAATTGGGTTATAGCTAGGATTAAATTTTGATAACCAAACTGAAAATTTGAATCTGGTTGGCATGTAAAGTGTGGGTGATGTGAGAATGGTTTGTTATTTAGAAAATAAATTTTTATTAAACAGAAAATATTTTTTTTATTTATCCATGTTGCTATCGTTCTTTAACCCTTCAAACATATATATATATTTTTCGTTCTTCCAACTCCTTCACTGATACATTTTGCAGTTCCTCCAATCCCCCATACACATTCTGCCATTCTCAACTCCCTCCATAGGTGCATTCAATAGTTCCTCAACCTGCCACCAGCTTTGCTTCCTCCTCTCTTATCCAATTATATTTAACGGTTTTGAGTAGAGACATACTTTCATGACAATTATTTTATATGTGACAAATATTTAAGTTGCACAACAAATAAATATAGAGTATGGATAACACATATTTTGTATGGACAACAAGCACAAGATATGAGTGTATATAATTGTGATTATGGGAAATATATAAGTATGGATAGGAGATAATATTTTGTGAGAAACAAATACACTGCTCTGTGTAGTCTAAAGTTTTATTTAAACTTATTTCATTCTTAGTCTTAGTCATACAAATATAAACAAATAGGTTTTGATTTAAATTTTTTAGAAAAAACTTCACTTATTAGTCGTGTTACAAAGCTTCTAATCTAATTTTTTAAATAAAAAAAAGCTTACAATAAATAATGAACTCAGAAACCAAGCTAATATGAGTTTGGAACCCCAATAATCTACGGTGAGTTCGGAACACTAATAAACTATGATGATGGATTCAAAACCCCCAACGAACTACTATAATGGGTTTAGAATCTCAATAAGATATGAATACACAAAGAAAATAAAAATAGATTCCCCAAACAATAATTACAACTTGGATGAAGAGATCAAATAAAAACTTTCACTATTAAAAATTGGATTGATAGATTTGGTTAGATAAAATTAATACTTCTCCTTATCATAATATTATGCTCAACTATTTTTGTAAGATATGTAACGTATTTTAGGACCCAAAATTATCAAATATTTTCTTTTATATTAGATTAAATATTCTCTGATTGTAAAGAACTTGTAGTATGTGTTAAAATAATGTGTAGAATTCATAGGATGATTTTGATCATTAAAGGTTCTAGAAAAGAAAATAGTATAGGAGAAGGTAGAGTATATATAAGATGTAAAAGAGGTGCAACATATGTATGCACTAAACCTATAAATAGTGAATGTGCATGTAATACAAGATCTAATAAGATTGATTGTTAGTTTTTGATTGTTGAGGTTGAAAGTAATAATGGAGGATGGCAAGTGGTAGTTAGTGATAGGACACACAGTCACAAATTGGTAAATGAAGATCAAGGACATTTTTTTCTAGGTAAATTGATATAAAATAAAGTCAAATATATTGACAAACTTATCACAACTAACATGAAGCCACGACAAATTATATCGCTTCTTTAGAAACAATTTTAAAGAAATTATAAGTATGATAAGGCATATTTATTATATTCATTAAAAGCTTAGGTCCAAAGAAATAGATGGTCAAATAATGTTACAGCATATTATGAGTAAGTTGGATGAAATTCATTATTTTCAATGGAAATTAATTGAGCTAGAATCAAATGTAATAATCAAGTATTTTTTTTATACATCCCGTATCTGTTAATATTTTACGTGTATTTTCTTTTGTTGTACAAATAAATTATATGTATAAGACAAATAGGCATGAGATACACTTACATGGAATTGTTGGAATAACACCAACGCAATTGAATTTTAATGTTTTATGTGTGTAGATGTCATCTAAAAAAAGAAGAGAATTATTTATAGGTACTCAAAAGATTTAATACCTTAATAGATCCATATATGTATCCAGTCACCATTATAACAGACTAAAAACTTGCTCTTATTTTAGCAATAGAACATATTTTCCCACTTCAAAACACTTATTATGTAAGGTTTATGTAAATAAGAATGTGGAGGAAAGGTGTGTGAAAGTTTCTAGTTACAAAGGAAAAATATGATAGATACCATGGATTAAGAAACATACAAGCAATGGCTCTCTTCATTGAAGGAAGATTGTAAAAATATGACTAGCCTAATTTCATATTTAAAGATGAATTGGCTACAACCATATAAATAAAAAATTATTTATGATTTATTTAGTGATTTGTTTCATATCCATCAGATTATAATGAAAGGGTATGATTTATAGTTTATCTCCTAGTATAGTTTATATTACTTCATTGAGCTGAGAAAGTAATATACTAATTTTTTTCAATAATGCTATAGGTGCTTATGGATCTTTGAAGAAATTTCTAGACACATCACGAGGCAGCTTCAACACTATTATTAAAACAATTGCACGCAATTTTAGAATTGCAATATGACCAAATTAAAGCATTGCTAGAGAGGTATCAATTTAATATTCCTCATTTTGCTACATTACCCTTTAAGACAATTTGAGTGGTCACGTCGCTTTATATGAAATGGAGTTGATCAATAAAGAGTGTCAAAGAAGTAATAACGCAGGTATCAATGATGATTTATACTGATGTTATATGTGACGTACACATAGGATACCATGTATGCACGAGATTAATACCTACATTCATAACTACATGTTAATCTCGATATCAGCTATTCCTCCATTCAGGAAGAAACTCAACATAGATGGGCTCATTAATCCACCAACACCCTGAGAACCAATAGAGGTTGTATCTTATTTAATTTACACTTCCGTGGAAGGTGTTATGAACTAGCCACTAGTGATACAAAGTCAGTTGGAAAAGGAGATATTTAATATTGTTGTTCCCTATCCAAGATCCACCATTACAAAAACATAGGGGTCACCCAAAGAACTCCACTAGAAGGTAATTATCTAGTTGGAAGTACATAGAACAACAACCTTCAAGTAGTTCAGGATCAACACAAGTTCAGAGCAGGTCGTCTCCTAGTCCAGGTCGGGCTTGAGGAAAACAATCAATATTTATGTCATAGAGCTAATTATAATTTCCATATATGAGTGAAATGAATTGACATATAGTTCCGTATATTAGTATCTTGTATAATGTGTTAGAATATGGGAACTATGGTTTCAGAGTATTGACATATATTATACTAGAAGATAAGGATCAGTGGGTTCAGATCCGTACTGACTTATATCATAAGGTACTAGCTAGATGATAATTATATGAGCATATGTTTCTATATGACACCGTCGATCAAGTTCTGAATACTATTAGTCACTAGAAAGTCCAACTCCTATGATATGCTAGATGAAAATGCCAGATATTAGGCATGTCATTGTACCCCATTATTGTACATTATTTGTATACTACTCTTTGAATGTGTGCAGTTCATTCCTACCTCTAGTAGCATAACATGTAATTTAAGATCTTAAAAATTAAGTGACTGTATGGTTTTTGCAAGGCATGAGTTATCACATATCAGTATGCGAATGTTTTATGTTTCTTTTTCATTTAAATATTATATCAATGCTAGTTATTATAATACTTTTTTTGGCAAGTATATATCTCTTAGATAAATTTTCACTGTCACCACTGTAAACAAATTGTAATGAATACCATGATAGTAGTATTTCAACATGGACTACATATTATCATCAAGATTCCTATAATGATGCTAACTAATGAATATAAGTATGTACTATATATTCAAGTTTATTATAATATTCATTTGTTAGAACTATAACTAATGAATATAAGTATGTACTATATATATGATAGTTATAAAATTACATTTAATAGAATAACACATCCTAAAATCTGAGCAAAGTCACCTCTATATGTTATACTAAGTTTTCTATATAGAAAAGCAAGTGTTATTGCACTCCATGTATAACCTTGAACATGGCTAAGATTCTGGAGAAAGGAGAGATAGTATAGATTGACTTTATCAATTGACTTGTTGGCAAATAATGATAGGCCGATCAACTATAATAGGTACCCAATTACTTTTTCCTCATCTCCTAACCAGTATGATCGACATATATCTTGAAGCTATTTAAATGGAAGTCTGCCCTTTCGAGTCACTGCATTCACTTTCTCCTCTTCGGTACCAAACAAAACACCTAATACACCAATTAGATGGCTTCATGTGTCAGCTCTCATATCAAAATGTAGAGGATCACCATCAACTCATAGCCCTAGTATTCAATGTACATCTAAAAGCGTGATTGTCATTTCACTCTATTGCATATGAAAGTTGGTGTTGTTTGGTTGCCATCTCTCTATAAAGGCTAATATAAGCAGCACCTTAGCTTATTCAAATATGAAGGATGGGAGGTGTGAAAATCTAGTTTCATGTATAAGAATGATCATCCATTGATTAATGCTTTTAAGAAAAGTTTTTGACACCTTTTGACTGGTGTGGATCTTCAAACAACCATTATTTTAACTAATAAAAGAAGCAAACGTATTGAATACATGATAGTTTACATAGGAAATAAGAAACAAAGTTATAAATTTGTTAAACTTACCTTCCTAAATCATAAATCTAAAGCAGCATGACTACCAAATATTGGGATCAAATCAGGGATCATTGGTCCTCTTAAATATGGCCCAAACAAGTATCATTCATCCTTTAATTGTATACCCCACTCATCTTCACTAGCATTACCATCATCCCTATCATGATGGTGATGATGATGTACATGTTGAGGGTCCCTCCTATTTAGTAGGGCCATAATAATAAAAGAAAAAATATTAGAAAATAGAAAAGAATGAAATGGTGGAAATTAGTGGTGTTCAATGCACCATTACGTTTCTTGACTTGGTAAATAGAAGTTACATAGTATTTAATTGCCCATAGAGTTATTTCCATGGAAGAAGTAGTCATACTTGACCATTCCGTTACTTCTGTAGGAGTTCTGTATATTAATTGGAGTTGAAACTTTCAACAGAGAAGGTTAGGGTTACGTAATGGTGGTTCATATATTCAACTATAAATGTCTTTGCTTAGAGAAGGCAAGAGGATTCATAAGTTGTGAAGAACATCCATAACATAAGTAAGAGATACCTAATTTTAAAGTGTGAGAAAGAGAGCCACATAAAAAGTGAGGGACATTATTAATTCTTGTAATCTATCCTTTTTGGGTGGATCATTTGAGAGCGATCTTCTAGTTTTTAATAGACATGCCATTTTTGTAATCCTACTATATTATAGTGAAAGTTTCACTAGACAGAAGGTCCCATGGCTTTTACCTTTGTATTGAAGGTTTTTTCACATAAAAATTGTTGGTGTACTCATCTACTTTATTTTTCACAATTTATTTTAGCCCATTTTAAATTTCACAAGGAGAGAAAAGTTATTTTGCAAATTAATCTATTTTTCCAACAGTGGTATCAGAGTCTGGTTTTCCTTTTTGGGCCATCATATTCTTGTGTGATTTAATATAGAGTCAAGCATTACTCATGAAGGTGACATGTTCAAACTAATAGTGAAAAATAATTCATGTTGGAAGCCGATGTTGGTGGACCATTTATATTGTAAAGATTTGCACGTCCTAATCATGACTTAGACATAGCTAACGGGTACGGCTGACAAGGAATGGACACTTTTAAATAGAAAGGTAGTGATTATGATTCACAAGTTGATTGATCAGAGATTATTCAAGCACCTATCTACCTACACCAATGCCTATGAATTATGGACAAAACTCGAGTCCATGATTCAAAAGAAGGAGCCTCAAAACAAGGCCCATTTGGTGAGACGCTTGGTGAAGTTGGAGTATAAGGATGGCCAAAATATGATTAAACATCTAAACACCTTCAAAGGAATTTTCAATCACCTTGGGAAGATCGAGATGAAGATTGATGATGAGTTGTAAGCCTTGTTTCTCCTTAACTCCCTACCTGAGAGTTGAGATACTCTTGCCATCACTCTTAGAAACTAGGCCCTGTAAGGTAAACTCACAATGGATACCGCCTCTAACAACTTAATGAACAAAAAATCCATGAGAAAGGAACATGGAATCTCTACAAAATTTGAGGCCAATTTCATAGAGACCAGGGAAGAAGTGAAACCCGAGCAAGGGGTATAACCAAAGGTAATGAAAAGTTACAAGGGTAGTCATGCCCAAGGATCACTTGCTACTATTATGGCAAGCTATGTCACAAGAGGTCGGAATGCCAAAATCTCAAGAGAAATCAAAAGACTAGAAATATCAACCTCAACCAAATATACCCGAAGAAGAAGGAAGAAGAGAACATTATAACCGTTGTGGCCATGAAGGATGACATTGATGATGTCTTTCTATTTGGGGAAGACAAGTATCATAAACCTTGCTGAAGACAATAGCATATAGATAGTTGATTCAGGTACCTCTTTCCATGTCACCCCACATGTAGAATTCTTCTCAACCTACCAAAGTGGGAACTTTGGTAATGTCAAGATGGGAAATAAGGTGACAAGCAAGATCATGGGCATAGGTAGCATCGCCTTGATGACCAACATACGACGTGAGCTCGTACTGAAGGATGTGAGACATGTTCTAGATATGCACCTCAACTTCATATCAATTAGGAAATTAGATGATGAAGGTGTCCTAAACTAGTTTGGTGCTGGGAAATAGAAAATTTCAAGAAACAACATGATCATTTTTAGAGTCAAAATGAAAGGTTTGTTGTATTTTAATAAAATAAAATTATGCAAGGGGGAAGCCAATATTGCCCATGATAACTCATTCTTAGAGTTGTGACATAAGAGGCTAGGGCATATGAGTGAGAAGGGATTACAAATCCTCATTAAGAGAGAAATCCTCCTAGATATGAAAGGTAAAATACTTGAATGGTGCACTCATTGTTTGTTGAAAAAAAACATAGAGTTTCATTTAGCAGACCTAGCCAACCACATAGAAGATAACATGTTCTTGATTTAGTGCATATTGGTGTATGTTGTATGATCGAGAAATCTCTTGGTGGTGCATTATATTTTATTAATTTTATTGATGACTACTCGAGAAAGGTTTGGTTGTCTTTGTCTACAATAAAAGATCACTCAAGGCATTTAAGGAATTCCATGTTAGGGTGGAACAAGAGAATATCCAAAAGCTCAAGTGTGTCCATTTTGATAACAGTGGAGAGTATCATGGCCCTTTTGAAGCCCATTGCAAGTCCTATAGCATCAGACTCAAGAAGACACCATAGATTAATGGTGTGGTTGAGAGAATGACCCACACGATAAGGGAAAAATTTCATTGCATGCTCTCTCATGCCTAACTCCCTAAGTCATTATGGAGAGAAGCCCCAAGATAGCCATCTGAATTATTAACCATTCTCCCTTAGGTCCTTTGGATGGAAATATCCTAGAGGAGGTATGGAAAAAAAGAAAGGTCTTATATGTTCAGTTCAAGGTGTTTCGTTTTCGTGCATTTGTCCACATTCCTAAAGATGAAAGATCAAAGCTTGTTCAAATACCAAGCAGTACATCTATCTTGGCTCACCTCAAGATAAGTTAGGATATCGCTTATGGGATCCTGTGACCAAAAGGGTCATAAGAAGTTGAGATGTTGTGTTCTTCGAAGATTAAACCATCAAAGACACTAGGGAGCCAGAAAAGCCTAGAGTTAGCACTTGACTTGAAGATGATTCATCCCCTATTGCACATGAAGAGTTAGTGGAACAAACCAATGAGAACAATGATGATTAAGCTAGTAATATGCCTGATCAAGATGAGCCCTTGATAGAAGAAATACAGAAGTCATAGACAAAGACTAATGATGATGAGTCAATTGAGTCTAGTGAGGAAGTCAAACAACCCCAATTGCTAAGATCAACTAGAACGAGAGGATCTTCCACCAAATATCCTTTAGATTAGTATGTGACACTCACAAATGAGGGGTAGCCTCAAAGCTATGATGAGGCCATGATTGATCTTCATAAGGAAGAATGGAAAAAATCCATGCTAGAGGAGATGTAATCTTTACATGAGAACCATACTTATGATATTGTTAAATTACCTAAAGGAACGCAAGCCTTGAAGAAAAAATGGATTTACAAGATCAAGGTCGAAGAGAACAACCCAAAATTGAGTTAGAAGGCTAGGATAATGGTTAAAGGCTGCAACCAAAAGAAGGGTATTGATTTTGACGGGATATTCTCTCCATTGGTAAAGATGTCATCTATCCGAGCAATTATAGGTCCAGCCACTAGCTTAGACTTGGAGATTGAATATCTCGATGTCAAGACAATGTTCTTACATGGAGACCTAGAAGAGGAAATATACATGGAGCAACCCAAGGGGTTTAAAGAACCAGGTAAAGTACACATGGTTTGTCAATTGAAAAAGAGTCTTTATGGTCTAAAGAAAGCACCAAGAAAATGGTACAAGAAGTATGACTCTTCCATGACTCAATATAAGTTTAAGAAGACCTACGCTGGCTAATGTATCTTCATGAAGAGGTACGCTACTAGCCATTTCATCATACTTTTGCTATATGTTGATGATATGTTGGTTGTTGGGGAAGATAAGAAGAAATTTGCAGGTCTTAAGAATGACTTAAGCAAATCATTTGCCATGAAAGATTTAGGACCAACAAAGCATATCCTTGGAGTGAAGATCCTCTGAGACCATTCCAAAAAGTTATTGCGGCTATCTCAAGAATGTTACATCGAGAAGATTCTTGAAAGATGTAACTTACATAAGGAAAAGCTAGTCAATGTTCCACTAGCCAGACATTTCAAGCTAAGTAAGAAGAAGAGTTCAAAGAATTAGATAGAGAAAGAAGAAATGGAAAAGGTTCTATACTCATCTGTAATTGGAAACCTCATGTACACTATGGTATACTTCACACATGATATTGCTTATGTAGTTGGTGCGGTTAGCAAATTCTTGTCCAACATTGGGAAACTACATTGGGAAGTTGTGAAGTGGATACTTTGTTATCTTCAGGGTACAACCAAGAGGTGTTTGTGCTTTGGTAAAGGGAAGCCTATGCTAGAGGCCCACATAGATGTAGATATAGCAGGAGATGTTGATTAGAGAAAGTCGATGTTAGGTTATGTTACTAACCTTACAAGGGGAGCCGTGTCATAGCAGTTAAAACTCCAAAAATGTGTGGCACTTTCAATAATGGAGGCAAAGTACATCACAGCTGCAGAAGCATGCGAGGAAATGTTATGGATGAAAATTTTCCTCTATGAGTTGGGATAAGAACAAGAAAGGTATGTGTTGAAGTGTGACAACCAAAGTGCTATACACCTAGCCAAAACCAATCACTTCCATACAAAACATATTGATGTTCAATACCATTAGATATGGGATGTGTTTGAAGAAAATCTACTTAAGCTGGACAAAGTTCACATCGATGATAATTTGTCGGACATGATGACCAAAGTGATACCAACTAAGAAATTCAGTGATTGTTGTGAAGGTATCGGTGTGGTGATGCCCCCAAAAATAATAAGAAAAAGGGGCGATTGTTGGGGGTCCCTCCTAACCAAAACAAAAAATATTAGAAATAGAAAAGCATGAAACGGTGGAAATTAGTAGTGTTCAATGCACCATTAGGCTTATTGACTTGGTAAATGGAAGTTACAAATTATTTAATTTCCCATGGAGTTATTTCTATGGAAGAAGTAGTGATACTTGACCATTTGGATACTTCTCCAAGAGTTTCGCATATTAATTGGAGTTGAAACTTTCAATGAAAAAGTCTAAAGTTACGTAACGGTGGTTCATATATTCACTTATAAACTCCTTTTCGTGGAGAAGGCAAGAGAATTCATAATTTGTGAAGAACATCCACAATACAAGTAAGAGATACCCACTTTTAAAGTGTAAGAAAGAGAGCAAAAAAAGTGAGGGAGATTATTACTTCTTGTAATCCATCCTTTGTGTGTAAGGTCATTTGAGAGAGATCCCCTAGTTTTTAGTAGAAATGCCATTTTTATAATCCTACTATATTATAGTAGAAGTTTTACTAGACAAAAGGTCCCATGGTTTTTACCTTCGTCTTGAAGGCTTTTTCACGTAAAAAATATTGGTGTCCTCATTTACTTTATTTTTCATAATTTATTTTAGCCCACTTTAAAGTTCACAAAGAGGAAAACGTTATTCTTATAATTAATACATTTTTCCAGTAGTACATATTTCAAAGATGATGGTTGATCATTCATGTGGGTTAAATATGCCAACAAATTCAATGATGATCTATAATCACCCACAATGGTTGTGTGGGTTGAGGATGACGATACACCCATGTGAATCAGTGTTGGTGATGTAAGAAAATCTACATATTCTATAGATAATGGAAAATCTCAATACCTCAAAATATTTATATCGGCCATAAATGATGGAAGACCCTCATACTCCACAAATGTTAGAAGACCATGGTTGTTCAGAAGCTTTTTCATATTCTTGTTGTTGTGTAACTTCTTTCGATTCTTGTTGGACAATTTTTGTACCTCATCATAATCCTCTAGCAAGAGTTTTTTTAAGACTTCTCAAAGTTATACATAATTACTACACAATAAACTGTAAAAAAAATAGTATAATATAACAAACTTGACAAAAATCACTAATACCTGTCATTACAAGATAATCCTACACAATTCTTAATAAACCTAATAAACTAAAAAAAATGTCTATATAACAGCTAATTAACCACTATCTCAGCTAACACCTTCAAATTTATATAATCTCATAAACCAATCCACTATTTATATTAATTAAAATAATAACTAAGCATTTATAAAGTTAAAATACATTAACATTAATTTCTACTCAAAGTTATATACAATAAACTATTAAAATAGTATAATATAACAAACTAAAAATCGTAAATAACCCAACACAAGTCTTAATAAATACACTTAATTAACTACACACTGAAAAAAAAAACTACCAAAGCCCTCACCTCCCATCTGTAGTTTCTGCTGAAGCTCTTATAGGGATGGCAATGGGGCGGGGCGGGAATAGGGACCCCATCCCCATCCTCGAACCCGATAAGGAAAATAATCCCCGAACCCGACCCGATCCCCGATATTTTTTTATCAGGGTTTTTCCACCATTATCCCCGCGGGGATCAAATCCCCATACCTGACCTGATCCCTGATCTATTTTTCATCCCCGATTTATTCCGTGTTCTTAAAATCCGACCCGATTCCCGAAACCTGACTTTATACCAGATCCTCGATCTCATCCCCAATCCTCAAACTATTTTTTTATATTATATTTTTAATTTATATTCTATAAAAAATTTTACATATTATATATATATATATATATATATATATATAAATTTCGGGGGGCAGGTTCGGGGATGGGGACCCCAAACCTGCCCCGCCCCATCCCCGAAAAAATTCCCATTAAGAATCCCTGAATCTAAACCCGAACGGGGAATCCTCGACGGGGCCCCGAACCCGCGGGGAAAATTGTCATCCCTAAGATCTTACCCCCATTGGCGGTTTTTGCTGAATCTCTCACCCCACCATTAGTCATTTCTACTAAAACCCTCACCCCCTCTGATGCTTTCTGTCGAACCCATCACCCACTGACAGTCCACCCAAATGTTTTGCAAAAGCCCTTACCCCCTCCACTAGCATAAATTCCCAAAACTCCCCACCCTCCACAAACCCAACCTAATAAAATAAACATTTTTCATGAAAACTATTTTTGAAAATAATCAAATCTAGAAAGATACGGGCAAATAACAGTAGATTCGCGTAGAGATCCATCAAGACATATAGATCCACTACCCTACCGATATAAAATGTCAAACTAAAATTGCCGAACATCCCCACCCCCACTGATAGAAATTGCCAAAGGTAGCAAATAATAGCAAAGAAAAATATTTCAAGTAACTCATACCTTGTGATCCTATTTGAAATAGAAGCTGAGTAAGGCAAGAATAAGGAATTCTAAAGTTTAGTAAGAAAAGAATATGAAAGTTGTGTTTCTTTTAGCTCGGCAACTAAGGGGTATTTTTTTTGTATTTTGTTACCAAATTTTTTCTGCGAGGTAAATATATATTTTACAAATAATACCTATATGTGAGAAATGATAGGGGCATGGTGATCATTTCATTTTTTTTCAATGTATAAAAAATAGTTAATTTGGGATTTTTTTTAGGAAAAATATAAAATAAATTCTAAAAATTAAAAAAAATTATGGGAAAGTGAGGAATAATTTTAGAAATCCAAACATATAAATATATTAGGTGTTAGAGTTGGTTTGAAGCTTGATAAATGGAAAACAAGCAAATAGGACAAAATTAAATAATCTGCTAAGTGAGTTTGTTTACAAATGTATAAAATGAATAACAAAGTGTTCAAATTACCTGGTATGGGTGGAAAATAATTTTTGAAATCTAAATATATAAAAATATTGTTTGATCCATAACTAATTAAAAATGGCTAAAGCAGCTAAAATCGCCTAATCGCATAACTAAAAATTTTCATGGTTTTATAATTCAAAAGAAAAAGGGTGAATGAATATATATATATATATATATATAGAATATACATCCAAGCTTAGAATATTTTAGAAGTGCGAAAAATAATTTAGGGAAGTTGTAGCGAGTAAAAAATAGCTTAGAACAAAAAATCATGTAAATTGCAATTTTTTGCAAAAGATCAAACAATTAACAAAAAGTTCAAAAAGATGTGGAAAGCATTGAAATGAAATAATGTGCTTGGGTATAATGTTAGAAAATATTTGTTAATTCAAAACCAGTATGAAAGATCAAAAATACTAAAATAAGATAATCACATAAAAATTTAATTATTTTACAATTGGATAATAGAATTGTAGAAAGCTCGAATATAATACAAATGGACTAGAAATAAATATTAAAAATTTTAGAAATGGATTATGAGCCTAATTATATAATAATTGGGGATAAAAGAAATGGGATGTTACAATGATGTGTTGGTGAAAGCGGTAGTTAGATGCATGAGTAGTGCACACTAGTGATAGGGAGCAATGTGAGGTGTGTTGGTGGAGACTAGTGGTGGAACATGAGGGGTGGATGAAGGTTAGGCTGGGTAGTGTGAGGTATAGTTGAGTGATGCAGGTCTTGCATGACGAATAAACGCGAAAGATGGGAGAATAGTGATAAAAGGACCTTTATGCAAGGGAAGGAAGGGGTTTTAATAAATGATCAAAAGTGAGAGGGGGAAAGGATGTAGGGGGTATGTCGCATAGGAATGGAGATGGGTGAGGGAGGTTGGGGTGAGCTAGAGTTAGAGTTATAAGTTCAACATAAGAAAAAGAGAAACATAGGCATGGCATTGGCATGACGTGCATTTGAATGAGGGGTGATAATGGTTGAGTGAGAGTTTAGGATTAGTTAGGTAATTTAATTTGATTAACTAAGTCAAGAAAAATTTGGTTGGGGTAAGGGCTCATGTAAGAGAGAAATGAGGATGAGGTGAAAGAAAAGGAAAATTAGGGAAAAAATAAAGCTTTGAGGGTTTACGTAAATTTCTAAGTAAGATTACATACTAGGGAGGCTAATTGTAAGAAAATTGGGGTTGAAAAAAAATTAGGGAATTACAATAATAACTATAGATTTTCGTATTTGTCCGCTTGCCAATCAATTGCTTCATTTGGAGCATGCTTGCTTAGATTTGTTATTGTAACTAGTCAACATCCCCTTAAAAATCAACTCTAAAACTAACAATCACTGTAGGAATAAGAGTAAATAGCTATGATCTAAATCGTTTGTAGTAAGTGAAAGTTTGTCAGTAATACGTATGATCAATGATGTTTCGTCGGTCTTTAATTGATGTTACAGGTGGGTCGATAATAAGTTTATTACTAATTATTTAATTATAATTGATGATAAGGTGTAACACCGACAATTTATTCGTCGGAGTTAATCTTATTACCAAGGATTAAAAATAATACGAAAAAAATAATTTAAATGGGCATCAATATTAATGATAAATTTTAAATTTGAAAAATAGTTTGAATTCAAAAAACTTTATTACCGACGATTACTGCTTATTACCGATGATTTTTATGCCTTAATATCAATGATAATTAATTTCTTATTTGAAAAATATTTTTTATTAAAAAACTTATTACCGGATATTTATCATAAATAATTCACTTTTAAAAATATTAAATAAAATAAAAAATAGGGTTTTGAAGTTATTTCCTAAATAACATTTAAATAGGAATGTTGTTATAAAAGCGTAATTTACAAAACAAACATATTTTTATTAAATTTGACTTGTTATAATACATTACATGATAAAAAAAAATTCAAAAACCCAAAAATAACTTTGAAAAGGAGTTGTATGTTTTGCTCTTTTCGTAGCATTTTTTTCTGCCAAAGACTTCATGAATAGATTAGTAATTTATTCAAGTTCTTTATATTTAATATTACCTTTACATCCTTTTAATTTCATAGATCGATACATCTTTTCCATACATCTTGCTCGAAAAAAGAAGGCATACAATTATTGTCTTCCTTCCAATTCTTTTCAGGATCGCAAATGCGATCTTTGTATCGATCATCCATCATTAGATCAAGGCCTAATTCAATCCTAGGTCATGAAGGATTTTCCATCCATGGAGCTAAATCAAAATAATTTTACATATATACAAAATCATAAGTTATAAATTATATAATTTTTATTTCATTGTTTAATTAACAAAGATAATAAATAAACTTTACCTCAATTTTAGGAAGGATCTTCGCCTTATCCTTTGGAGGAACATGTAGACACCATTTATAACACGATGGTATCTTTATCCCAATATTATTTCCAACACATCCGATAAACCATTTACCATATGGAACTATAACATTTAAACTGTTTGCCTAAAAATTGAAGTCCACCTCAAACCTTTCCTACCTCTTCTTTCAAACCCCTCCAACATCATTCAGTCACTATTTCTTTATCTGGCCCACCTCCTAGGACTTGAAACATGCATATACAAATTTTATCATTGAAATAATAAAATTATTAAAGTAATAGTGATGAAATAAACGCAATATAATACAATTTATACCTTCTGAGTTCCAAACAAGGAGCATAATCTACGAGGAAGCGATGAATCATGTCTATCACCATCGCCACCATGACCTCGGGCAACAACATTAGCCATATAGAAACTATAGAAACTATCAAATATATTGATATATATATATATAATAAACATTATGATGATACAAATAAATGAGCAAAGTGCAAAGCAAATTCAACATAAAAATGGGTCTTTAATGCATCGCTAAGGGCAAGTTATATGTAGTCACAATTACCGGCCACATGCTATAATTGCTACCCATGCCAAATGGATTAAACCCATAAAATGATAACCCCAAACTAAAATTCCGAGGATTAGCTTCAAAATTTTAATACTTCAAATCAAAATATTTTTATATATTTCCATCAACAGGATGTCCTATAACCCCTGGCTCCCTAGAACTCCCAGTCAAATGCTATCTCATGTTTTTAGTGGTGTGTCAACAAACATATAACCTCTTCAATCTCGGTGTCAAAGAAAAGTACCACAACACTTTATGAGTTATTTTTCTCCCTTCATACCTTCATCAACCCATCGAGAGGTCCCACATACTGGATAAATATTTCTTTCATCATTTTTCTTCCAAAAAATTGCACAATCAAACCTGCACACATGAATCAATTCATACCCTAAACCTAACTTAATCATCATATTCTTACCATTGTAATGTGATATGGGCAACTTAATTTCCTCCAAAAGAGCTTCTTTCAATAACTTTAATAGTCCATCAAATGATTTATTACTCTAATTGTTCAACACCTTATGATGCATCAACTTTACTAAAAAGTTTAGAGAATAGAAATTCTTGCACCCGAGATTGAACTCCGTCTTCATCTCTTCAAATAATTATTCATAACATTAATACTTATAATTCCCAAATCACCACCTAAATTCCTATTATCATCTCTATTAATAAAATTGTCACCACCTAAGGGTTCATTATCGTCTATGTCATATGCATGAGACTCATGAGTACCACCTAACAAATCACCCAAAATATATGTCATCTCATCTCCTCTCTCCTCCCCCAACTGACATTGACTCTATTTCACCATGGTACACCCATTTCACATAAGCTGGCATAAACCTAAAGCAAAGCGTAGTATGTGACTTTCAATCACACCAGGAAGGTGCAAACTATAATTGTTACAATTATTACAAGAACAACAATTAGACCCATCCGAATTTAGACTATTTTCTATTTCAATAAAAGCTTGAAGCCTATTCCAAAACTCATCAGACCTACAATTCTATAACATCGTCCAACTCTTATCGATGGCCATCTTATTTATTAATTTTTTTTAAAGTAAATAATTTTCATGTACCTTATCAATAATTAAATTTATCACCTATAAAAATGGCACAAAATCACAATAAATCCTAATAAGAAGACCCTTATTTTAATTTAATATTGACTTTATTTCATTCTCTCATTTTTACAAGGGTTAAACTATTTAAAATTAAACAGTATCAAATATATGAGTTTTTTTATATCATATCATAAATTACTCTATAAGGTTAAAGATTAAGTTTTTACCTAAAATATTTAATTAATATAGATTAATCATTAAATACATTCTTGCATTGCCAAATTCATTAATATTAATTTTTTTACCTTCAATTTTTTAATAACTAGGTTCAAGTATACCTATTAATTATTTTCTATAGTCAAGACCTTACACTTAAATGTTTTTTATGTCTAATGACCGCAAATATATTAGTTGTACAATTTCAAAAGAGTCAATCTATATAAAATTCATTAATGTTAAAAAAGTCAAAATAATTTTTTTTATCTTCATTAATTACTCTATAAGGTCATGAACGTTTCTTTATTTTTATATTTGTTTGAAGTATTTGCATGACCATTAATTGCTATTATTATGCAAAAGCATATGAAAATTAAGTTTTCGAACTATTTATCTCTTACCTTATTTTTAATAACAAATATTAATTAAATCTCACGAGCTCACCAAAAAAATAAAAATTACATATCATCAATTTTAAAGTCTACTAACATGCTACTTCTAAATATATATACATATACTAAGATACTGCCATATATATTAATTATTGAACATCAACTAAAACATTTATTTACATACTAATATTTTTTCTGATCTAAAATGCATAGTAACAACTATATATAATATATAATCTAAATATAATAATCTAATACCTCAAATATACAAAACTAAACTACAATAATCTAATAATATAATTATACAAAGTCTAATTAAATTATGTAATTAACCAATCAAACTCTAACTATAGTAATCTAATTCAAAAATTATTTCAATTTAAATAATATACAAATATTACCATAAAACAAGCAAATACTTAATAATTATACCACATTAATACTATAGAGGTGCTTGGTAGTGCTCATCAGAAAATCTGTAGTGGCCGGCCATGACACAGATGACTCAGCAGTGGCTCGGAGTGGTGCGGTGGTGGTCCTCCATTTACACCTAAAAAAATCAAAATTAGATAACCTTAAACCAAATAATACATAAAAAATAGAAATTATAACCATAAAAACCTTTAAAAATGAAGCAAATAGAGGAAAAGGATGAAAGATAATAGGAAACAATGGCAAGAAGTTTGCTGATAAGAGAGTGAGGGAATCGAAGTCAAAAGAGAAAGACAACAAATGAGGAACTAGGGCTTGTGTTCTAGAATAGAACATACCCTTAATACTGGTAACTTTAATTGTTGGTATTAAGGCCATGATTATCGATATTAAGGACGAATAAATTAGATGATGTTGATTCCCTTGCACAAAAAAAATTAAACACTTATTATCGAGGACTTATCGTCGGTATTAAACAAGTATTTTCGAGAATAAGAAATTCATTATTACATTGTTCTTTGGTGGCATATTTCCCTCCTATTTCTTTCAACTAAATATTATCACGTAGTACCAACGATATATCATTGGTATTAAGTTCAATATCCCCGGTAATAAGATTTTTATTAATATTATGCTTCTTTCAGCAAAAAATTTCCCTCCATGGTATTTTGATGAAATATATTACTTGTTATCGATTATTAGTTTCATCGATATTAAGAAATAACTCATCGGTATTTATTTCCCTGAGATTTTAATAAAATATTTTGAGAGTAAATTTTGGCGCCACTTAACACTAACGATAGGCATCATCGCTATTAAGTATATTTCTACCTTTTTTTCCAGACAAATTGTCATCTAATCTAATAGCAATGAATAATCATTGGTAATAAGGCCTAACACCAACGATCATTTATTGTCAATATTAAGATCATCGGTGTTAAGCCTTTTTCTCATAGTGAATTACCACTAATAAGTGGTGATTCCATCAAATTATGACTAGCATGATAGTGGAGGTAAATATCTTATTTAATTGGATGCAACAATGCGACACACAATTATGCATCTTTCTTCTCACTCTCATTTATTCTACTCGAATTATATAAGATTGTAGAAACGTATATCATAGAAAAAAATATCGCAAGGGAGGAAGGAGTTAAAGAGTTAAAAAGGAAAAAAAAATGTTTGAGTTAGGGAAGGACAACAGTGTGAGAAAGTGAGAAACAATGACTATTTGTGCATCCAAAGGCTAAGAAATACAGGGAAAAATAGCTTGGATTTACTGCCTTGTAATATCTAGCTTATTGTTCCCTTTCTTGTCTTGTTTTGGGGTGTATCCTCATGCCTTAGCATGATTTGTAATTTTCTATTCCTTCCCCAATGAGGATGAATAACAAGTCTCAACTAACTTTCTCCAAAAAAAAATACAGGGAAAAAGAGATTGGGATAGGAATGATTAAGCATGGGGACATTCAAATGGTGGTGTTTCACATCCCTATGACATTTTAAGGACAAAAATATGATAAAAAAAACATTGACACAATGCCAAAACGTTGGAAAAAAGTTTACCTCCAAAATAATATTGTTTTGGGGCTTTTATTGAAAAAAAACTATATTTTTTCTACCCTCTCTTCTTCCTAATCTTTTGATATCAACAATACCACTAGCCCCACGCAAATGCTTCCCTTATCCTTTGATTTAGATCCATTTTGTCCTCTCTCATTTTAGTGCATCGGTGACGACAAATTCCACCCTTTGTTGTTTGGTGGTTTGTATTGAGGGTCATCAATTTTGTATAATTTAAACCTTATTACTTACTAGGCTATATTTTTTCTTGTTGAAGCTATGTTGCTACAATTCTCCATTAAATCTCTGCTTTTTGGGTGCTAAAATCTTTACTCCAGTAAAATCCTAAAGATCAGCAAAGCTTAGTGTTGAAGGTCATCAGTTCGAGGGGTGCAACAAGCCAATAACAATTTTTTCCATTTTCAATAATTTTATTTTAATGAGCAATTATTTATTTTAGAATTTAAAAAATATATGTTTAGATAGTGTGTTTTTTCTCAGGTGTTGTGGTGTTAGTGTTCTTTAGATTGTTGTCATATTGTTGTAGTGTTCCTGGTTGTGATTGTTTATTATGTGCTACTAGTCATGACTTCTATTATTCATGTTGTGGTGTTGTTGGTTGTGATCTTTTGGTATTTTCATCACTTATATTGTGTTGTGATTGTCGATTGTTTTATGGCTTATAGTGGTAGTATGGGTTCTACATGTGCTAGTGTATTTTCTAAGGACAGATAATCCTCTTTGGAATTACGTTACTAGAGGAGAAAAAACTAGTGGAGGTGGGACTATTTTGAGGAATTTTAATTTTTGTAATCAAATAAAGTAAGGAAGTTATATTAGAGTGAGAGATCATTTGTTGAATATCATTAGTAAAGGCATTACCACCTATAAGAAAGTGAAGATGGATGATAAGATTGAGATGGAAATCTTAGAAAAAGAAGCTTTGAAAAGACTTAGAGACATGCTATAAAAGGATATGCCTTTATCTTGTTCAAGTGGTTTTAATTCAAGAATGCAAGTCTTTTTTGAATAAGAGAAGAGTGCATGAGATTAATCCTATAGAGAAAGCTTTAAACAATCTCAATTATATGAATTGATTGTTAGAATGTTTTTCACAAGTGATGTTCCACTTAATTGGCAATAAACCTTTTTAATGGAATATTTTGCTTTTTCTACTATAGCCATAGTCAACCTATTTATGGTCCCCCCTATTATAATCATTTAAGAACAATGTTAACTTTTGAGGAGAAAAATCAAACATAAAGGGATCATTAGAACCAATCAAGAAGACATGGAAGGAAAAAGGATTTTAGTATTGTGTATGAAGGTTGGAGCAACACACCAAAAAGACCGTTGATAAGTTTTATTACAATTTGTGATGTGGGTCCAATGTTTTGAAAGGCTATTGATGCTTTGAGTGAGATCAAAGGCAAGCACTTTATTTCTAGTCTATTGAAAGAAGTTATTGATGAGATTGACTATTAGAATATTGTACAAGTTATCACTAAGAATGCCTCAAATTGTAAAGCAATTAATGAGATCAATGAACAAATATATCCTCATATTTAATGGTCTACATATGTTGTTCATACTCTTAACCTTTCTTTTAAAATATTTGTAACGCAAGAAATGCAGAGAACTATGTTGATACATATGAGGATTGCCATTGGATAATAGAAATTCATGGATATATTATTCAAATCAAGAATTTTATAATAATTCATTCCATGATATTAGAAATATTCAATAGGTTTTCTCCTCTAAAGTTTCTTGTAGTTTTTTATGCTAATTTTGCTCATGTTGTTGTTACATTGAAGAGAATGAAGCTTATACAATATATTATTCAAGCTATGGAGATCAGTGAAGAATTTTTGTTCGATAAAACTGATAGTGTTAGAAAAGCAAGGTTTGTGAAGGAAAAATTCCATGATGATTTACTATGGAAAAAGGTTGATTATATTCTTAAGTTCACATAAACTATGTACCATATGATTAAGAAGTGTGATGTTGGAAAACTGACCGTTCTCCTTATTTATGAAATTTGGGATATAATGATTGATAAAGCGAGAAATGTTATTTATAAACATAAATTAAGGAGGGTAGAGAAGTATCTTATTTATTTCAAGTGGTATATGTCATACTCACTGCGCATTAGACCAAAAGTAGTATACCTCTTCATTATTCGACATACTCATTAAACCCAAGGTAACTATACTCTCTAATTTAATAATTTTATTATTTATTAAAGGTTTTTTTTGTCTCTTTAATTTGAAAAGTAATAATAGTATCTATAATTTTGTTGATTTTTTCCTTTTAATAAAGGTATTATAGTGACGCTTGGTTAGATTCTAAGTCACCTAGGGTTGCTTTATATAGAGATTAAGAGATTTGCATAAAAAGGAACAAGTGTTTTAGAAGACTTTTTCCTATCCGTACAGATCGCTCAAAAGTTAATTTGAAGTTTGAAAATTTTTCACTTAAAAATGATCCAATTTGAGAATTTATTCTCTTTATGATAGAGACACTCTTGATCCAAATGCTTGGTGGGGAGCTCATGGCTCAAGTGCACCATTGTTTCAAGATATTGCTCTCAAATTAATTTATGAAGAATCTTCTTCTTCATGTAGTGAATGAAATTCGAGTACATATAGTTTTATTCATTTTATGAAGTGGAATAGAGTTCTTCATAAGCTTACCAATACTTGGTGTTTATTCATAACAATCATTGTCTCCTAGTAAGAAGACCTCTAAAATACAAACAACAAAAATTAATGATGTAGGACATCTATGGTAATATTCTCTCGTTTACTACTCCTATATTACACCATAAACCAAGACAACTGCCAAACTACATAATCAATTTCCTTTTTTCTTTTGCATAGATGATGACTTTCTTTCTTTTTAAGATTTTAGATTACTTGATATTGCTTCCCCCTTTTTTATGAACCAGAGTTAGTAGTAGCGATTTTTGTTTAAACAAGGCTTGGCAAGGATGAAGTGGAAATAGTTGATGCCATTAACAAAGTAGAATGAACATTACACCTAGTTTGTTTGAGTTTATAGTTGTTAGTAATTTAGTACAAGCTTGAAACATGTATTTTGTTTACATAAACTTTGAATGACTCTTTATGATTTGGAGTGGTGTATAATGATATTTTTGAGAAAGTACTTTAATATTAATTTATTTACATAAAGTTATAATTACTTCATAGTATAATTTGTAATAATAAGATAAAAAAATAGAAGGTTTGAAAAGTTATAAAAATCAAGATGTCAGATCATATAAAATTAATGAATAATGAGGCTAAACATACACACATTGGTGAACATGCAAAATGTATGTTATGAGTATACACATTTAAATAGTAAATGAGCATGCAACGAGATATATTTTCATGGATATGAGCCTTCTAGGTGACGAGCATGAATTCTTTCAATTGATGAATTTTTAGACTCTTAAGCTTATGAATGTACTTTGTCATATATAATATGTAAGAGTAATTTATATAATAAATTTTTTCTTGTCCCAGAAGTATAGGACTATGGATGTTTATTTATAAAGGGAGGGGGGAATAAGAAACATTTTGTTATAATTTTTTTAACTTTGGAAATAGGCCAAACTAAAGATAAATAAATTTCTAATGCATTTCGGTATAAAATAGTTTATGTTTCGCCGTGTTTTTTTTTTCGTTTTTTGTAGTTCCTGTGCAGCTAAGTACTAAATAACTCTCTCTCTCTCTCTCTCTCTCTCTCTCTCTCTCTCTCTCTCTCTTTTGGTTTCCCTATGCATATAAAGATTGCAAGCAAAAAAATGGGTTGTTTGATTAGGCTAAAGTCCTTCGCGTGGTACTGTTAAATTTGTCCACTTCACGCCATATATCATTTCTCCATATTAATAATTATTACATTTTTATTTTATTTTTTATATTCCTTCCATTCTCACAAAGTAGATTCGATAGATTTTCACATGTTTTAGTTCGGCTAGGTTAAGCTTTAGGTTATCGGTGGTAGCTTCTGATTATGATATGCATGGTTTGATTCTCTGTGCCTGCATGGTTTTGATTGCTTAGTACTCTTTCAAATATGATTAGGATTATTATAATGTTGTTTTTTTTGGTTGCTTTAGATTTTCAAATAGCTTCTGATTATATTATGCTATGTTTATTAATAGCATTCCTGCAATCCAACTCTCGACATCGCACTATTTTGTTAGTTCCATTTAACTCTCCTGAAAATGGCGCTTCCACTTCATAGTAGTGAAGAAGTATACCTTAATGTAGATCACACAGAGGGATCGCGTTCAGCCAAACAGTAATCGTGGATAGACTACTCCATGGAATCTGACAATGGCACAATCATGATGTAACAGAAGCAGTTACGTAGGGTCCCACATATGCTCTTGTAAAACGAACGACCATGCATGAGAACTTCAGGCCAACGGTGGTCTCCATCGGTCCTTGCCACCATGGCAGAGCTGATTTCAAGCAAGCAGAGGGGCTCAAGCCATCAATTGCAAAAGAATTCTTCAGTGACAAGGATAATTCAATTGGTGCCGTTTTCAGCACGTTTGAGGAAGAGATCATCCGAAGGAAGGTAAGGGAATTTTATGAAACGATCGACTAACATGGAAGTAGGAGACGATGAATTTGTCCAGATTGTTGGTTCTCTTAAAACCAGTAACAAAATTGAAACTCAAACAAACACAAAGAATATTTGTGATGCTTGAAAATTACTTCTGGTTTTTCTCTTTATATAGGCAAATACAAAATCATAACTGCACCACTAACATTAAAACCCACGTTTTCTAAACAATAAAACTGCTCAAAATAAATGCTACCTTAATTTTAGTAACTGCTGAACTTAAATCCTAATTGCCTAACAATATGCATAAAGTGCAAGTCATACATAGAAAATTCCTGGAGACAACTAGATTAACTCATCAATCTCCTCCTTAAATTTGTTGTCCTCCATTGACGATCCGCACACCAATTTTCTCTCTCATCTCCAAGAACTTCAATCTTGCAAGTGACTTTGTCAGAATATCAGCACGCTGATCTTTTGTGCAAACATGCTGAATTTCAATCATTCCTGATTCAACACAATCTCTAATGTAGTGGAATCGGGTATCAATGTGTTTGCTCCTCTCATGGTAAACTGAATTCTTGCTCAATGCAATTGCGGACTGATTATCAATCTTCAGAAACACTTTCTTGACCTCGGGTTTTAACAACTCTGCCAACAATCGTCCCAGCCATACTCCTTGACATGCTGCTGCACAGGCAGCGATATACTCTGCTTCATAGGAAGATAACGCAACCACTTTTTGTTTTTGTGAACACCAACTAATAGGATTTGACCCAAGGAAAAATATTAAACCTGAGGTGCTTTTCCTATCATTAGTATCACCAGCTAGATCACTATCAGAGTAGCCGATTAGTTTCAAACTTCCTTCCTTCTTTTCATAAACACAACCGAGGTTTAAAGTTCCTTTCACGTACCGTAGTATATGCTTTACCGCGGCCATGTGCTCCGTTGTGGGCTTCTCCATGTATCTACTCACCATGCCGATGGAGAATGCCAAATCTGGGCGCGTGTGTAGTAGATATCTTAAGCTGCCAACAATACTTCGGTACAGAGTTGTGTCTACAGGTGGACTTGTGCTTTCCTTGCTCAGTTTCAGACGAGGTTCCATCGGGATTTGCGAAGGGTTGCAATCTTTCATGCCGCATTTATCTAAAACCTTCCTTGCATATGCAGACTGGTTGAGTGTAATCCTTTGAGAATTCTGACAGACTTCAATTCCCAGATAGTAACTTAGTAACCCAAGGTCACTCATGCTAAACAATTTTTCCATCTGTGATTTGAACTTGTCTATGTCTTGAATACACTCTCCAGTGATGATTAAATCATCCACGTAGACTCCAACAATCAAATTCCCTTTACCTTGATTTCTCATGTACACGGCATGCTCTAAAGAACACCTCTCAAAACCGAGTGTCCTCATTGACTTGTCCAGTTTTGAGTTCCAGGCTCTAGGTGCTTGTCGCAAACCGTACAATGCCTTGTGCAGTTTCAATACCTTGTGCTCTTCTCCTTTCATTTCAAATCCCGGTGGTTGAATAATATACACTTCTTCTTCCAAATCACCGTTGAGGAAGGCTGACTTTACATCCATATGATGCACCTCCCATCCTTCGTGTGCCGCAATAGAAATCAGCAAACGTATCGTCTCTAGCCGAGCAACAGGGGCAAAAACTTCATCAAAGTCTATGCCTTGTCGCTGAACGTACCCCTTTGCCACTAGTCTCGCCTTGTGCTTCACGATTCTGCCTTGAGTGTCCTTTTTTAGTTTGTAAACCCACTTTAGACCTATAGATTTGTGGTTGTTGGGTAATGGAACGAGCTTCCAAGTTTCATTCCTTCGAATGGAAGTAATTTCCTCCTCCATTGCTTTTCTCCACATCGGGTCTGCCTTAGCTTCTTCGAGAGTCGATGGCTCCTCCTCTCCTAGCAAGCACAGTCCCGAATACTCCAGTTCTGTTGGGAAGGTTTTATCGTAAATGCTTTGGATGTCACGCTTACCTCGTGGTCCTTCTGATGAACCCTCATCAGATGTTGTGGGCTGCATTGCTTCTGTTGAGGCCAAATCATCAAAGGCATCAAAAGTTTCATCTGGAGTGTGTGGTGTCAATGAATCGAGGTCTGAAACAGTTGTTCTGGATCTCATGTTCATCACTGGTGAGGCATGCTGGTATTGGTTACCAGTTTGTTCCTGTGTCGGTTGTGGGACATCCATACCAGAATTACTTATACCAATACCAGAATCGCTGACCGCTACTTTATCTTCTTGATTTGTCGTATCAGATGCGCCTGCTATTATAAAATAGTGTGCTGGAAGAGTGTTCCCTGCTGATCCTGTATCTGTTACTGGAGAGTTGCTCCACTCCCACTTCTTCTCCTCCTCGAACACTGCATCTCGTGTCACCACAACTCGTCTTGTCGCTGGGTTGAACATTCGATAGCCTTTCGTATTCATATCATAACCAATGAATACCATTTTCTCGCTACGATCAGCCAACTTTGGAATGTGCGGTGTAACTACTTTTACATGTGCAAGGCATCCGAAAATACGGAAATGATCGACACTTGGCTTGCGGTCATAGTATGCTTCATAGGGAGTTTTGCCGACGACGCTCTTTGTTGGTGCTCTATTTAAGATATATACAGCAGTTGATATCGCTTCTCCCCAAAAACCTCCTGGGACTCCCATGCTTTTCAACAAGCTCCTTGCCATGCTGACCACCGTATGATTTCTTCGTTCAACAACTCCGTTCTGCTGAGGAGAATAAGGCGCCAAAAGATAACGCTTAATTCCCAACAGCTCAGAGTAAGTCTTAAACTCATTTGAGGTGAATTCGCCGCCACGATCCGTGCGCAAAGCTTTCAGCTTACTATTTTTCTCCATTTCGGCTGCAGCTTTGACCTTCTTAAATGCCTCAAATGCTTCGTCTTTGTCTCGGATCAGCACCTGCCACATAAATCTTGTACAATCATCAACCAACAACAAGAAATAGCGCTTCCCTCCGTGAGTAGCAGGGGTAATCGGGCCGCATAAATCTCCATGCCATAGGTCAAGAGGTGATTCTGCTCGGAAGTTCGCCACTGCCGGAAAAGGATTTCGGTGTTGCTTTCCAATCAAACAACCATCACAGATGCGGTCCTCATGCTCGATTTTGGGCAAGCCGTGCACCATCTGTTTCTGACTTAGAGACTTCAAGGCATGAAAATTCACATGCCCGTATCTTGCATGCCATCGCCACGCTTCTTCTTTGCTCCTTACCAGAAAGCATTCGGGTAGAGCTGGTGCTATGTTAAACACATATAACCGGTTGCTTGACCTGTTCACTTTTGCTAGTAGCCTTTGTAATCTGTCCAAAATAGTCATAACACCTCCTTCAATCACAACCTTGCATCCGTTCTCATCTAACTGGCCAAGGCTTATTATGTTGCTCTTCAACATCGGGATGTAGTAGACATTAGTAAGTATTCGATGTTCACCTGTGAAGCCTTCAAACAAAACCGAACCTCTTCCTTGGATCTTTACAGCCGAGCCATCCCCAAATTTGACTGACCCTATTATGGTCGTGTCAATCTCAGCAAATTTTTCGATACAACCGGTCATGTGGTTACTTGCGCCGGTATCTAAATACCAAGCCTTCTCTCGGGTGCCTTTAATCTTTGGCACCACCTTGTCTTCATGTAGTAACACATGCTCGTTCTGTATTGAGTGGCTGATAACACAAGTTTTAGCCATCAGTAGTGCAGGTTCATCATCAGTTTGTGTTGTAACAAGATTGGCCCTCTCTCTTCGGTTTGGCTTGGGGCAATCTTTTGCGAAGTGTCCATATTCATTACAATTGAAACACTTAACCTTGGATTTGTCGAAGTTTCATGGCTTTCGGTCTTCGTTAGTGTGTTCACCATTTCCTCGACCTCCACCATATCCACGCCCACGACCACGTCCTCTCCCGTGACGTCCTCTTCTTTTGTTGTTGCTGAAACCTTCATCTCTCTTTGCCTTTTGGATTCTTGCCTCCCACTCGGCCTGGGTTAGGAGTAACTGTTCTCCACTGCTCTTTGAGTGCGGTCGTCCTTTAAGTCCTTCCTCGAAGGTTCTGAGACGGCCGATCGCCTCTGAAAACGACATGTTCTCAATATCGCCAAACTGCTCGATCGTTCCGACAATTTGGAGAAATCTATCTGGAACTGCACTGAACAGTTTTTCAACAACTTCGCTGTCATCAAGCTTCGTGCCCAGCGAGCGGATCTCACCCACCAGAGTGGTAAGCTTCATGGAGAACTCGTTTATTGTTTCTAAATCCTCCATGTGTAACTTGTTCAGTTGTCGTTTCAGCACCTGTACGCGTGCCTTCTTGACGCGATCTTCACCAACTCGCATCTCCCTGAGTGCGTCCCAAGCCTCCTTTGCCGTCTGCTTCTCCGCGATTGCCATCATCACATCATCTGGCACTGCTTGAGAAATGGCCACCATGGCGCCTTGATCTTTGTCATCGTCTGTGTCTCCACCTTCGATCACTGACCATACTCCTAGCGAACGCAAGATTATCTTCATCTTCACAGCCCATATGTCGTAGTTCGTTTCGCTTAACGTTGGATATTGGATCGGGATTGAGGCTCCTCTTGCCGTCGGTTTGATGACTGCAAGCATCTTAGATGCATCTCCTTCGTCACCGGCCATTGCTTTGACAATCAAGCTCTGATACCAAATGTTGGTTCTCTTAAAACCAGTAACAAAATTGAAACTCAAACAAACACAAAGAATATTTGTGATGCTTGAAAATTACTTCTGGTTTTTCTCTTTATATAGGCAAATACAAAATCATAACTGCACCACTAACATTAAAACCCACGTTTTCTAAACAATAAAACTGCTCAAAATAAATGCTACCTTAATTTTAGTAACTGCTGAACTTAAATCCTAATTGCCTAACAATATGCATAACGTGCAAGTCATACATAGAAAATTCCTGGAGACAACTAGATTAACTCATCACAGATGATGTTCCTAGATCGATGTTTCCTTCTCCATTTCCTTACGTGCCATGGTTCGAAGAAGCCGGTACATTCGCAAATTGCACCCTATCACACTTATGCAACATAACTTTCTATTAATGGAGAACCAGATCCCATTTATAGTCCCTCAAATCATTATGTCGCAGGTCTTCGATCAAGAAAGCCGGAAGGGAATGCTGCGGGAGATTCACAAACTCATTATGCATAACACTGGCGCCTTAAAGCGCCTGGGAAAGGCTCCCCTAATCGAGAAATCTTCTGACCTTGGTTCTAACAACTCCTCTGCAGAGCCACCACTCCACCTCCTTGAGATCCTACGCCGAGATTGTTGGCAGGAAGGTGAATAAACCGGAAAGGAACGAGGACGACGAAGAGATTGGGTTCTCATTTCGAGGTGTAAAGGAGCTAATGGATGTCGGAATCACATTCCAGCGAAAACATACAAGCTCGCTAAGGGGTGTCAGGTTCAAGTCTCACTCCATCTATGAACTCTTCCTTCATTTCATATTGATGATTCGACGGGACTAAAACTACTTAATATAATAGCTTATGAGCTGTGTCCAGAAGGATCTCTAGATCCTGAAGTTATATCTTATATTTGTTTCTTCAATCTGTTGGTCGATAAAGCTGAAGATGTTAAGTAGCTACGAGCTGCAGGAATAATACATAACTTTAATGCTAGTGACGAAGTAGTGAAGCTTTTTAGCGATATGGCTACGAATCTGGTGCCAAACCGTCATACATATGCAGGAGTTGAGGAACAAGTGCAAAGGCATTGTAATAATAAAGGAAAGATCTGGTTGGCTCAAGTAGCAAGCACACATTTTAGATCCCCTTGGACCGTAGTTGCTTTGTTTTGGGCCATTGCAATGGTCATTACTGAAGTTCTGCAGACTAGTTTCAATTTTACCTAGACTCGTGTCCAAAAGGTCCTCCCAATCTTTAAGATTTTTTGGATTGTTGCAAGTACTCCACACTATCTTTTTTCTTCGGTTAAATCTAGAGGTGGCAATCGGGTCGGGTCATTTCAGACCATTTGACTTTTGCAGGTTGGGTGCGGGTTGGGTCGGGTCATTTCGGGCCATTCAATTTGTCTGGTCGGTTGCGGGTCGGGTCGGGTCAGTTCTAGGTCGGGTCATTTTAGGTTCAGGTCATTTCGGGTCAATTTGTGGGGTCGGGTCATTTCGATACCGGGTCATTTCGGGTCAATTTGCCGAGTCGGGTCAGTTTCGGGTCGGTTCATTTCAGTTCCGAGTGATTTCGAGTTAATTTGTCGGGTCGGGTTTGGGTCAAGAAAAGTCAGATTTGGATCATTTCGGGTTAACTTCACTGGTAGGGTCGGGTTGGTTTCAGTTTATTTTCTATTTCACATGAGTAGGTGGCTTCGGCCCGTTCAGGTCATTTCATGTAATATGAAGGGTTAGTCCCACTGTGTCCGAGTTGTTTTGAGTTAAGGTGATGGATGGGGTCATTTCATACAATTTGATGGGTTGGATTCGATTAGTTACGGGTTAACTTAATGGGTCGGGTCGAGTTTTGACGGGTTGACTCATATTCGAGTCCAAGTAATTATTATTTCATAAATCATAAATATTAGAGACAGATAATCATAAGATTAATATTACAGAAAAAATAATTAAAAATATTAAATGCGCTTTATTTTCACAAATAAATAGTAAAGATATTTATAAATTTTAATAATAAAAAATATTGCTCTTTGAATCAAAAAAAGATATTTGTCATTGATTATAATTTATTTGATAACTTAAAATATTTAATTACTTAAAAAAAGATAATTTTATAAAACAAAGATGATCAAAACAAGACTATACAATGTATAATTATATATCATTTATTACATTGTAAATATTAAAGACAATCATAAGCTTACTAGTAAAGATAAATGAAATAAGAATATTATATGTGTTTTATTTTTACAAAGGTAAATAATAAAGATATTTATAAGTTTTAACAATATTATATTTGATTGCTTAAAGAATTTATAAATTTTACAAGTAAAAATATTAGAGGTTTATCATATATTATATTTAATCGATTACTTAAAATATTTGATTACTTAAAAAAAAGATAATTTTATAAAATAAAGGTAAGCATAACAAGAATATACAATGTATACTTGTCATTTAATACATTGTAAATATTAGATACAATCATAAGATTACTAGTAAAGATAAATAAACTAAGAATATTATATGTGTTTTATTTTTACAAAGGTAAATAATAAAGATATTTATAAATTTTAACAGTATTATATTTGATTGCTTAAAGAATTTATAAATTTTACAAGTAAAAATATTAGTGGTTTATCATATATTATATTTAATTAGTTACTTAAAATATTTGATTACTTAAAAAAAGATAATTTTATAAAATAAAGGTGAACGTAACAAGAATATACAATGTATAATTATCATTTATTACATTGTAAATATTAGATACAATCATAAGATTACTAGTAAAGATAAATGAACTAAGAATATTATATGTGTTTTATTTTTACAAAGGTAAATAATAAAGATATTTATAAGTTTTAATAGTATTATATTTGATTGCTTTAAACATTTATAAATTTTACAAGTAAAAATATTAGATGTTTATCATATATTATATTTAATTGATTACTTAAAATATTTGATTGGTTAAAAAAAGATAATTTTATAAAATAAAGGTGTGCATAACAAAAATATGCAATGTATAATTATCATTTATTACATTGTAAATATTAGATATAATCATAAGATTACTAGTAAAGATAAATGAAATAAGAATATTATATGTGTTTTATTTATACAAAGGTAAATAATAAAGATATGTAAAGGTTTTAAAAGTATTATATTTGATTATTTTAAATATTTATAAATTTTATAAGTAAAAATATTAGATGTTTATCATATATTATATTTATTTGATTGCTTAAAATATTTGATTACTTAAAAAAGATAATTTTATAAAATAAAGGTGAGCATAATAAGAATATACAATGTATAATTATCACTTATTAAATTGTAAATATTAGATACAATCATAAGATTACTAGTAAAGATAAATAAAATAAGAATATTATATGTGTTTTATTTATACAAAGATACATATTTTATAAAATAAAGGTGAGTATAATAAGGCTATACAATATATAATTATCATTTATTACAAAGGTAAATATATTACATTGTATATACTATACCTATCGAGCTCGACCCAATGACTATGAGCTGCCATTGTTTGGTCCACCGTCGCTAGCTTCTCTCCAGCCGGAACCTGTGCTGCCTCCCTCATTTCTTCGTCATCGCCTGACACCACAACCGTCCGTTGATTGCACTGCCGCGCCCGCACCACGCTAGCACAGCCGGCCCCCTTCCGCTGTCCTCCCTATTTGCTAAATTGAACACTGCCAGGAGCAACCAGCTACATCCGGCGCAACCGACCGCCGTCGAGTGTTCCTTCACCACCGGTGTCACTCTAGCATCCCTTATCCCGGCCAATTTCATAATAATTCATTTGGTAAATTTATCTTAAACCCTAACTCTCATTTTCATTATTTTTTTATGAATTAGCTAATGATAATCCAAATTGGTTATTAAATGATGTATGTATATGTTGTATGACTGATATGGAGTAGTTAATTGCTATATGTATGGTTGAATTGTGAAAATTAGATTTTTGTCCTAGTTATGTTCGAATTTATTGGATTCGTCCGATTAAGCTATTTTCGATAAATTGTTTATGCAGTATACTGTGAAGATAAAATTGTATGAAATATATCAGAATTGGATTGTTAGTTCAAAAATCTTGCAGAATTAAATTGGATTGTATAATTGAGTTATTTTATTAAATTGATTATACAATATGTTATAGAATATGTCTAATTTCCATTGTAAGCTGTCAATTTAAATATTTGAATAAGATTTGACCGGATTTGCAGTTCGGACTCAAAAACCATAATTATGTTAAATTAGGTAATTCCTTAATAGTTTTTAATCAATTGAGTATACAATATTTTGTACAATATGTCTAATTTTAATTGTGAGCCGTCAATTTAAATATTTCAATAAGAATTTACCAGATTTGTTGTTCCAGATTAAAAACCGTAATTATGTTAGATATTTATAAGTTTGATTTTTTTTTGTTATAAGCTTATAATCTATGTACTCTGTGTAAATTAATATATTATTTGTTGTTTTAAAAATATGCATCAAAGTTGGATGTTGTAGATTTTTTTTTATTCAAATTGACATTGTACAAAATTATTTAATACCAGACAATAATTTATTTATGCATACAAGTACAGCTACACAAGGCTAAAAGGATATGAAGGACGAACAAATTAGGACACCTCAAAAAGAGGAAATATATACCTATGATTTCACATCTACCAAAGGTATTATTATTTTTATATGATATTAGTAATTATCATTGCTTGTGGGTTGACAATAAGCACCTTGCATTTTTTTTTTTTATAGTTATTACTTGTTGGTCTACACATTATTAAAAATTACAGATTGACATAAATTATTTTTATGTTTTAAAATTATAGCCGTTGATCTTAAAGAGGAAGAATATGAATCAGATAATCAAGTTCCAGCTACAGCTTCAAATCTAGCTATAAATAAAGCTCCAATAAACATACATGATGATGCTGAATTACCGGTTGCAAAAGTTCTCGGCAAACGGAAGAGATACTATAAGGCTTGGGACAAATTTGATCTATTTAAGATGAAGAGGGAAGACAAAAAACTCTATTTAAGTACTGTAAAAAGGTAAAGTATAGGATTGAAGCTATATATGGTACTTCTAATGCCTTAAGACACCTACAAGTATGTGAAGCATACAAAAAATTGACTCCACCAGATACCTTCACATCTAAAACTAGTGAGATTTAATTTGATCCAAAATTTTATTGTGAGATGTTGGCTGAGGTAATTTTGAGGCATGGGTATTCATTTTCGTATGTTGAACATTTGGGAGTTAGGAAACTTCATCAATATCTTAATCACCAAGTAAAACCCGTGTCTAGAAACACTATTAAGAAAGTTTGCCTAGAAAAGCATGTTGATTTAAAAATTAAACTCAAACACAATACTGGGGCTATTTCTAGTAAGGTATGTTTGACTTGTGATATACGGACAGCTTGCACATCTCGTGGGTATCTAACTCTAACAGCTCATTATGTGGCAATGATTGAAAGTTGAATTCTAAAGTGTTGAGTTTTTGCCATTGTCCTCCTCCCCACACTGGTCTTGAAATCTACAACTTGTTGTATTTATTACTTAAAGAGTGGAGTATTGAGAAGAAGGTATTCACTATAACAATGGATAATGCATCTAATATGGACAACATGATTAGTCACTTGAAACCCACTTTACTTCAAAATTTTGTATGTGATGGGAAATACTTCCACATCAGATGTTCGGCTTATATCCTTAATTTGATAGTGAGGGAAGGGTTGAAAAATATTAAAGGGTGTGTGCTCAAAATTAGAGAGAATGTGAAGTATATAGATGCTTCAAAAGGAAGGATAATTCAGTTTTATAAATGTGCTGCAAAATTGAATATATCAATTTATGGGAAGTTGTGGCTAAATGTTGCTACACGATGGAATTATACATATCTTATGTTTCATAGAGCATTATATTATCACCATTTTTTGAATTTCTTTTGTACTATTGAAGCTAGTTACAAGTTTAAAATTTTGTCGAATGAATGGAGTAAAGTGGAAAAGATTTGTGAGTTTTTGGAACGTTTCTATGAAATTACCTGTTTATTTTATGGATATGAATATCCTACTGTCAACTTGTATTTTCTTAATGTTTGGAGGATTCAACTGAAATTGGAGAAGGCAATGGGGTGTGATGATAATGATATCAGCAGAATGAGACTACAAATGATGCAAAAATTTGAAAAGTATTGGTCGCACTACAGTACCATTCTTACTTTTGCTGTAATTTTGGATCCACGTTGTAAGTTTGACTTTGTAAAGTTTGCCTTAGTCAAACTATATGGTAATGAGAAGGGTACAAAGTTTGCTAATGATATATATGTCGAATTTGTCGAGCTATACAAACACTATGAATATCATTGTCATAATGCTCCAAATTCATTTGATGAAGGGGCATCTTTTAATAGAGAAGTGAACAGAGGAAATGATGAAATGGAGGTAAATTGAGCTATATCTCACTAAATATTTTTTATGTCTTTATTACACGTTTATTTTTGTTATTACTAATTTTTTTTTACATCAAGTCTAATTATTGTTTTTTCCTTTGTTTAAAATTTAGGATTTTGATGCTTCTACTTCTGTTGGAGCTAAAGGTAAAAGCTGTAAAAGTAAATTTGAAATGTATATCGAAAGTCAGCGGTTGGATCGTAAAATTTTACTTTATGTGCTCTAATTTTGGAAAAATAATTCTAAGACTTCTCAAATTATTTTTTCTATGGCTAAAGATATCCTTGCCATTCCTATTACTACCATTGCATCTGAGTCAACCTTTAGCATGGGTGGTAGAATTTTAAATAAGTGGAGGAGTTCGTTGTTGTGAAAAAATGTTGATGCTTTGGTAACTACTCATAATTGGTTATACGAATATGATGGTAATAACATTAGTTGTTGTGAATTTATATTTTTTTATTTGATAATTTTTTTTTTATCAATGAATTTTGAAGATAATAATGTAATTTTTTTTTTGTATTTACAGAAATAGAAGAAGAAGAAGAAGAAGAAGAAGAAGAAGAAGAAGAAGAAGAAGAAGAAGAAGAAGAAGAAGAAGAAGAAGAAGAAGAAGAAGAATAAGAAGAAGAAGAAGAAGAAGAAGGAACTTTTGTGGAGCCATCAAAGTCAACGAGTAACAATAATGAAATGGATTAAGGAGCTTCAAAAATAGCAGTAAAAGTTTTAGACGCTTTTACTTGTAAACATGGGTAATTGTTATCTTTTGTAGGCAATGAATTTAATTTTTATTCAATCATGTCATTTGTTCCTTATGTTGTAGATTTACCATACTTGGATAATCTTTATAATTTGTGTCGAAATTGTTGTTATAGTTTGTAGGTGGTGTGTATGTTTATGCCTTGATTGTCATTTTGATGTTTGTTTTCTCTATATATATATATATATATATATATATATATATATTTTCTATACAGCCTATAGGTTGCAACTTGTAACTTTATAACTTATGCATGAATTATGGATGTTACCGGAGATTTTTCTACATCTTTTAATTTTGTTAAGTTATTGTTGGGTATAGTTATTGCTTGTTGGATTTTGTAGGTGATAACTGATAAAGGATACTATTATGCTCTTCTACTAAGAGTTTCTTCAAATAGGTGGATTAGTAGATGTAATGGAAGACTTTTTAAAAATTATTTTACAGGCTTACAACTGGGTGTTTGCATTTTTTATTTTATTTATTTATTTATTAATAATATATCTTATTAGGATATCATTAATAAATAAAAATTTCTAGGGTAAAATTATAAAAAATAAGTACAATTTATAAAATACTATATTTTTATAAGCTTTAAATGAATAATAAAAAATATATAATTTATTATTATTATTATAATATATTTTGATGTTTGATCGGGTTAATGTCGGGTCAGATCAGGTGAATGTCGGGTCGAATCAAAGTTGAATCGGGTCAGCTCCGGGTCATGTCGAAGCGGGTCGGATTAATATCCGATCGGGTTGCTATCGAGTCGGGTTGGATTAATGTCGGGTCAGGTCTAGGCCTGGTCGACTTTTACGAACTCTAGTTACATCCCTAAGAAATGAATCATAATAATAATGCATATTGTATCATATATATATGTCTGACTGTGTGTGTTTTGGCAAAATAAATTCTTACTCAGGCATTCTTATTTCATCAGCAGGTACATAATAGCTTCATGGAGCAAATTCTATGCCGAAAGACAAAATCTGAAGCCATACTTTTAATCTATCTCTAGGCAATCTGAATCGGGTAATTTCACTAATGAAACTGACACTGATGTCAGGTTATAGGTGAGGTGACAGACGTTAATTAAGAGTACTGGAATCTTCTTTGTTTAGAAAGAACATAGAAGTACAGAATCCTTAACCCTATCAAATTTTCAAGGGTACAATAAATATTCTATTCTATATAGTCCAAACAGGGTATTTATAAACTTTAGGACGCTAAACATGGACAACTATCTTACACAAGGTGTCTATAATCTCTGCCGTAAAAAATGGCTGGAACTAGCAGGTGTTTAACATTAGAAACATACATACCTACCTACACGAAACAATCGATTCCATCCTTACCTCTTTCGTCTGATGGAAGACATAATAATCAGCTGGTTACCTACGTTTCCTCAATATAAAAGATTGAGAAATTCTATGGCATCTCAGAAATGCACTAATTGTTCATTTAATTAATACCAGAAACGAACTATTCGCCCGGCTCTGTCTCAGACTCTAGATAAGAAACTGTACCGACCCAACAGTCACATAATTTTCCGGAGAGCCGCTGTTTGTCGTAGATGACGGTTAATTTTCAGGAATGCTCCTAGCCTTCCAGCTACATCTCAGGGAAAATTTCTATTTTTTATAATCATCGAAGCACTAGTCCAATACGTCCAGGAAGCTAAATAGTAAGAGACAAATGGGTGGGCGGGCGGGCAGACGTCCTTCATTTAAGAAGAGCATAACCAAACAATCTCCGGAAATTCAATTCAGTAATAATGAGTTGTTGGACGGTCTTTTGTAAATAACAGAGGTATCATATGATGCATCAACACGAGGAGCCAAGGCCAGCTTCTGAAATTCCGTAATACACATAGCACGATGGAATTAATCAAATAGATTAACTATCGCTTCTGATCTAAGTAAGGTCACTGTGAAAGAGAAGCCGCCTTTCTGAAAACCTGTGTTTCAGAATTTGGGTGTTACATAGACGTAACTTTGTAGTCAAATTTAAGTGCAGTATACGAAAATAACGAAGTAAAAAAACTTCTCAAACGGTTTTCATTGTGCCGTGAAAGTATCGATGCCTTAAAGCCAAATATCGGCCAAACCTCTTTTGACGCCGTTCGCCTATAAGATTAACACAATAATCTTCTTTTCACACTCAAAATCAAAGATTTTAAAAAATGTAGATCTTTATCCAGAAATTTTTGTAGAAGAGCAACCGAAGAGAAAAACCTTATTCTCCTTCCTAGCTCAGTTTTTTCCTTTTAATTTTATACAATAAAAAGAGGTAATTGTTGCCTATTAATCCACACAACTAGGTCGTGAATATGGAAGACATTCCAAAAGAATGAGTAAAACATAAGAGAAAGGGTTTTTGAATGGAAAAGAAAAATTAAAAGATTTCTTTAACAAAAGATAACGTCGAACTCGATCTAATATGGTCAGTCCTGACCCAAATTGCAATGGTGACGGCGGCAGCAAGCGTGCATGTGCGTGGGCTGATCCAACACTAAATCTAACTATAAAACCATCCATACTACTCAAATCTAACATATTATTGAGAAGTGGAGAATATAAACACTTCAAAAACCATATTTTCCACCAATGTGGGATAGTATATAAAGATAGAAAAAGCAGTACTTTCTATTGCTCCTTACAATCCCCCACCAATGTAAACATAATCATAAAAACCCATAAAAGATCTGGGTAAAGAAGGCTTGACACTTAAGTATTAATATTACGAGGATTCAATTGATACATAGTGATGTGAAGTAATAATCGTGAGTAAACGAATCTTGAACTTTTTAGACTTCGATTGAGACCCCCGTAACATATGTCTTACCTTAAAATCTACAAATTCCGCAATAATAAATCAAACACTTTTAATAGTCATACCCGTACCTTAGGTACTCACAAGTGCTCTAGAAAGACAGCCTAAGTCTTTCATAAAAGGCATCCCACCTTCACACTCTTTTAGGTGAATTCATTAAACGTGTCTCACAAGCACCACTAAACTTAGCTATGGATTCAGTAAAAGCATAAGTGTGCTCAACTTCTTATATGTCAAGTGGTGAGTTCATCAAGTCCGTCTCACTAGGACCACCCAAGATTAGGGCTATGAACTCATTAAAAGTCTAATATCAACCTGTCCACAAAGCATTACCATACACTATAGGGATGAGAATATAGTGCAATAGAGTAATCATATGGCTTTGTTTGACCACGAATGGTATCCACCATTCTTTCCTCAATTCAAAGTCTTAATCCTCATTCATATCGATGATTCGAGGATAACTCTTTTCATTAGACCCTTTATAAGAGGGTTTGCTAGATTTCTCTTTGATTTGACAAATTCCAAAGAGATCACACCTTCCTCAATAGTTGTCTCACGGAACTATGTCTAACATGGATGTCTCTCCACTTACCATTTTCCATACTATTCTTGGCAACACAAATAGTTTCTTGTGAATTACAATGTAAGGAAACAGTCACATTTGTTTTCATCCACAAAGGCATATCTGCCACTAGGTTCCTCAACCAATTTGCCTCTTGACTAGCAAGTTCAAGGGCAATGAATGTTGACTTCATAGTAGAGCAAGCTATACAATTTTGCCTGAGAAACTTCCATGAAATAGATCATCCACATAAGGTAAATACATAATCACTAGTGGAATTAACCTCATAATTATCAAAAAACCATTTTACATATGTAAATCCCTCTAACACAACATGAAATTTACTAAAATGCAAACACCAACCCTTATTACCCTTAAGGTATCTAAGTAAACAATGAAGTGCAGTCAAATCATCACTACTTGGATTGTGAGTGTACCTACTTGGTCTACTCACTGCATAAGATATATCAGGTCTAATATAGTTTATGAGGAACATCACACTTCCTATGATTTTAGCATATTTAATTTGAGATACACTAGAGCCTTGGTTCTTTTTTCAAATTTATGCTAGGGTTATAGAGAGTTCTCACAAGCATATCATCAAAACAATCAAAATTTTTAAAAATTTTCTCAATGTAATGTGACTCACATAAGGAAAAGCCGTTCTTAGTTTTTCTCATTTTAACACCAGGAATTACATCAACTTCTACTAAATCCTTCATATCAAAATGACTAGAAGAAAAGGATTTGTTCTCATTGACCACTGTCATATTGGTGTCATGAATTAACATGTCATCAACATATATATAGACAAAGAATCGCACACTCTTGTCCAAACATCTTAGAGTAAACACATGAATTATATGCATTCACCACATCACCATCACTCATTAACATTTGGTCATTTTTTTATGCCATTATTCAGTAGCTTGTTTAACGCCATATAATGACTTTATCAATCACCGCACTTTGTTCTTCTGGCCCTCAACCACACAGTCCTTGGGCTTCTCTACATAAATTTCTTCTTTAAAGTCTCTATTTAAAAATGTAGTTTTAACACCCACTTGATGGACTATGATTCCATGGATAACTGAAATGCCCCAAAACCTAATTTTAAGAATTTTAGTTAAATAAGGATTTATTAGAAAAATGAATTAAATAAATTATTTTTATTAAAATAAAATAGAATTAATTCGTGATAATCAAGAGGAAAATAATAAATATTTTATTAGAAACATTTGGGTATTTTGCTAATTAAAATGGAATTTAGAAAAAATCTTTCAAAAATCCTAAATTAGCCTAAAAAGATAATTTAATATTATTTTATTAAAATATTATTATATTTAAATATCCCAAATATTCAAATTAATTTAATTAACCTAACCCACCTAATTTTCCTTTTCCTTTTTCTTCTTCGGCGCAACCCAGCCTTAGACGCTGTGTTTTGTCTCGCCTTCTTTAATTGTCATCGCCCGAACGGTCCTTCCTTTCTTGTCTTTCTTTTCTTTTCCTCCTGGACTACTCGGTCTACGCACACTACCCCTTCCTTTTTCTTCTTCCTTCCTTCCTTCCCCCGTCAACCTGCAACTCCCCCAACCTCTCAAGAATGTCACCCCCGACTATGCCCATTTTAACCAGCTATTTCCTCTCCTCACTCCTTCCCCTGACTCGCCAGCCCCTCTGACCCAACCCAATCCCCTCTCTTCTCGCACAATTCCTTCTCTTTCTACGCAACTATCCTGCCATGGTTTTGAATTTTTGCCAGCCAATCGTCGCCGCTGGTGAGCCCTAACTGACCTGCCCCGATTCTCCCGTCTCCTCTCTAACCTTAGCCCTCCTTTAGTTATATAAATACCCCCATAACCAGCTTTGGTCAAACCTTTTTCCCGAAGCCCTAAAATTTTACTCTCGTGGGCCCCGGTGTAATCCTCCAAAATTTTAAAAGCTTATAATTTAATAAATAACTTTTATTTGGGATAAATTAGCTTTTAAATTTATTTAATCTAACTATTTTATGGATTTTTAAGAATATAAAATTGGATATAAATATTTAATAAATTAAAATATATATTTTGTTATTTTATCATACTCTTTTTATTTAAATATTTTTCCAAACCATTATTTTTTAAAACTATCCTTTTTAAACTCATATATTTAATTATATTAAATTAAATTATTAAATAAATTTATTACCCAAAAATATTACATTTTATTTTTTTATAAATTAAATTATTTTATTTTTTCCTCATTTTCCCTTTCCTTTTTTCTTTTTCCTTTTTCTTTCCCCTTTTTCTCCTTTCTTTCTTTTCTCTTTTTCTTTCTTTAGGCCGCCACACCTAGGCATGCCTTCCTTTCCCTGTGCGTTGGGCCGCTAACCCATATCTCCCTTTCTCCCCTTCCTTCCCTTTTCTTTCCCAGCGTGCCCTGCCTTCCTCGCCCCTAGGCCGCCGACCCATTTCTTTCCTTCCTTTCCTTCTTCTCCTGCTCACATCGTCCGACCCAGACCTCCCTTTCTTTTCTTCCTTCTCTCTCATGCGTCACCCCACCCAGCCTCCCTACCTTCCTTTCTTCATTCCTTTCTCCCCTAACCAGGTCAGCCCACACCCCTCTTCCCTTCGCCCGGCCTGCCAGCACCCCCTTCTTTCTTTCTTCTTCTTCCTTTTCCCCGATGTTGGCCCGACCACCTCCACCATGTTCTGCCGCGCTACCTACAACCCTCCTCCCCCTACTGATATCCCTATCTCTCTCTCTCTCTCTCCATTTTTCCTACCCCATCTCGACCCTACCACCTCTCTTTCTCCTCCCCCATGCCCTGCCATTCCTCTCATTTCCCTTCCCTCTCCCTACAACTCTCATGCTGGTACCCCCTGTCGCTGCCCTACTAATCCCCCTATCCCCTCTTTTCTCTCCCTCTTCTTTTTCTTCTTCCCTTCTTGCCTCATCCTGCCATTTTTGAGCCTCCCATGCCCTTCCCTGACCTTTTTTCTCTCCTTTCTTCTCCTTCCATCAGCCTCCTTGTTTTTGCACTGTTGTCGCATTTTACCGCTTCCATCGCCGCATTCCACCGCTTCCATCTCCGCATTCCGCCACTTCCATCGCCACACCAGCCACCTGCACCACCCTCTACCTCACCCTTGAGCCATCACACCTCCTCTTGAACCACCATGTAGGCCCCTTTTTCCTCCTCTCTTCTTTTTCTTCCTTCTCGGAAGCCACCCTGCACCTCCTCCTTCTGCCGCCATTCTGCTACCTCTGCCGCTACCTAAGCCACCAAAACAATCCCTACAACCTCCTCTACCACCCCCACACCCCCTTTGGCCAAAACAATGACCTGTAGGCCTTCATTTTCCTCCTCCCTTTTCCTTCCTTCTTAGCCCCCTCCATCTCGGTAGCCACCTTCGCAGCCTCACTACCGTCGCTGTTGTCGCCCTTGGCCATAGTCAACTTATCTCCGACCACCACCTACACCCCCTCTCCACCTCTACACCCTTCCTTTACCTTAAATCCTCCCCCATATGCCCTCTTTCCTAGTCCAAAAACCCTAACCCAGAATTGATTCCCTCTTCTTCTCCTTATGCCATTTTTGACCCATCCTCCTCTTAATTTGCATGCAGCTCATGCTACATAAGTAGCATGAGCTGTTGCATGCTTGGATATGTTTTGTTTAATAAATTTTAAGGTATAATAATATTTTAAGTTAAGTATTTGATTAATTAAGTGTTATAAAGTCTTATGATTGGTTTTTTTATTTCTAATATAATAAATATTGATATTATTTTTAGGTATTGGTTTTGCTAATCAAATATTGAATATTTAATAGGAATACCGGTAAGGTTCATTTTTGTGGGAATTAAGGTAATCATTAAACCCCACTTAAACGCATGAATTAACGTATGCTAGCACATTAGGGTTTTAATATGTTATTTTGCATGATATATTTTGTTTAATATAATATATGTAATTACTTACATTGATTGATAAAAAGGGGAAGCATGCTAGTTTATGTGCTATGTATGGAAATATTGCTTAAGGTAAGAGTTTGGTTATTAATAAAAATGTTAAGTAGTTATCCATGTTTTATTATGCTATTGTGACCAGTAATGCATGGTTAATATTGTTTTGAGCCCTAGGGGTATTTTAGTAATATGTCTTGTGCAAGAATGTGGCCTAATATGTGTGGGTGCTAATGAGTATTATATTAAATATAATAGTTGTGGAGTTGGATAATGAGAATAGGGTATTAATATTAATATTTCATGTAGTGATAATAATGTAATATAAGTGGTATAATAAGGGGAAAATGGTAATTTGAAAGTGAAAAGGATAAAATGGTAATTTTGGACTTAAAAGGGTGAAATGGTAATTTTGGAGCTAAAGGGGTAAAATGGTAATTTTGTAAGTAAAAGGCAAAATGGTAATTCTGTATGTGAAGGGTAAAATGGTAATTTAATAATTAAAGGGCAAAATGGTAATTTCATAATTAAAGGAAAAAATGATAATTTGTAAGTGAAAATGGTAGAATGGTAATTTTGTATGTACAGAGTAAAATGGTAATTTTGGAAGTGAAGGGTAAAATGGTAATTTTGTAAGTAAATGACAAAATGATAATTTTATAAGTAAAGGGTCAAATGGTAATTTTGGATGTAAAGGGTAATTTGGTAATTTTGATAATGGAGAAGGGTAATTTGATAATTTTGATAATGGAGAAGGGTAGTTTGGTAATTATAATAATAGAGAAGGATAATTTGGTAATTTAACCAATTAAAGGGTAAAATGGTAATTATGATAATGGAGAAGGGTAATTTGCTAATTATGATATTAGAGAAGGGTAATTTGGTAATTTAAACAACTAAATGGTAGCTTGGTAATTATGATAATAGAGAAGGGTAATTTGGTAATTAGAATAATGGAGAAGGGCATTTTGGTAATTATGATAATGAAGAAGGGTAATTTGGTAATTTGACCAACTAAAGGGCAATTTGGTAATTATAACAAAGAAAAAGGGCAAATTGGTAATCTAACCAACTAAATAAAAAATATGTTAAGTGTAACAATTATGAAGGATAGTCGGTGACCTAATAAGTATGGGAGATAACTTGGTAACCTAAATCGAGCAAGGGGTAATTTAATAATTATGCAACAAGGAGGGTAATATGGTAATTTATCAAGTAAGAAAGGGATGACTTAGTAATTATATAAGTAAGGGGTAAATGAGTAATTTGTATCTAACATGTCGCTGTGATAATGGAACTTCGTAATATGACTCAAGTAACACTGAATAGCAAGATAAGAGTTTTTGACAATTAGTAAGTATCACGAGAACGAATCCTAAATCATAATTGGATGAGATTATGATGGCCTTAATGATTCTTCTGTGTTACCTTGGATAACCATTTGAATAAGATTATGATGGCCTTAACGATATCCGAATGATTGAAAGTGAATAAGTATCTGATTGTTGTGCTTTTCATGATCACCTTAATTAAGACACTAAAACTTAAAGTGAAAGACCTCGAGATTGGGAGTGGTGGCTCTTTAGGGGTCGCTACCCTAAAGACGTAGTTTAGCCCACAGTTATTCTAATATTTGCCGGTGTGTCTTTGTGCCCTAGCTAGACCCTATATCTTACTCTATCTAGCTCTACGAACCTATTTAGGGGTATGCATACTTATGGATTAGGTGTCCTTGTCATTAGGGTACTGAATTAGCTTTATGCACCAGTACGACTAGGGTACCTTTGCGTCCCTGAATTGATAGTTGAAGGGTACTGAGTAACTTTCATGCACTAGTGCGACTAGTGTACCTTTGTGTCCTAGGATCTTGGTCTCCCTATCGAGGTAAATAAATGGAATTGTTGTGTCGATTAAAAAAGAAAAACACTAATCATGAAAGTGAAAGATTAATGATCCAGGCCCAGTTGAATTATATTATGAGTACCGATCCACTGAGTATAATAGTAGCCTAGGAGGTTTTGCCTTGGATGATGTTTATGAAACTAATCCACCGAATATAATAGTGGCCCACGTGCATGTTGCCCTGGATGATGTATATTTATATTCCGATCCACCAGCTATAATAGTGGGGGTCTCGAGCTCAATAAATGTGATTTGGTTGTGAATAAATTATGGAAAAATACTAATCACTTATAGTGGAACACCATATGAGTCGGGGCTAGATCGGTCCACTGACGAATAATAGTGGCCAGGAGCATTCCGCCTTGTATGTATTCCGGTCCACCGGTTATAATAGTGGGGTTCCTGCACTCACATGGATATTTATAATCCGAGATGATTGATAATGATGGGCTAATGGCTTAAGGCCCAAAAGTATCGATTGTTTATTATGACCTATTAATATCTGATTAATTTGTTAAGTATGTGAATGTATGAATGTGAACATTAAGTATTTACCTTTCATTATATATGTACGTAGTGTTGTATCATGTGTTGCATTGCGGGCCTGTTGTTAAGTGTATTTTAAAGGGTTTCTTAGTACCGTAGTACTAAAGGGTTCTATTCATGGGGCCCTTACCTATTCAATGGGCAGTGTCCCTTACAAGTCGTTTTCAGGTGCTATTCAAGTGAGCCATCGAGAAAGAGCACAAGGAACTATCCAGAAAGTCCTAGGGTTGTACTCTTTCTCTTTTAAATTCTTGGTTTAAATGTAATCATTGTTTTGTAGCCACCATTGGTGGATTTTATTCTTATAAATGGTTTACTACGCTACTCTGATTTAATTATGGTTTGAGTTTCTCGTAAGTTGTATTTTTTATCTTTTAACCTTAGCACTTAGTACTGGAGCGATAGAAGTAAAGGTCTAGTACTAAGTGTGGCGGTAATATCCCCAAAATTCATAATTTTGTTATTTCCCTTCCGCTAATTAATTTAATAAAATAAAATTTTTCTATAGTGAATTTTAGGGGTGCTACAGCCGCCACTTCAGACGTTATTTCCGCCGCCGTCAGCTAACACCACCACCCACTCTACCCACCTAAGTACTCCTTGCACTTCCCTCTAACTAACTACACCACCCATCTTCCTCGATTTGCGCTGCACGAGCCACCCTGGCTTTGCAAAATAGCCCCCTCGACTAGCCCTTTCTTCCACATCCGCTGCCCTTCGCACCACCCTTAATTAACCACCACTTCCACCACTACCACTACCCCTTACACCTCCCAAAAACACCTACAGACCCTCATCTACCTTCCCCTACTCTTCTTTTCCTCTTTCTCCCTCTCCTTCTCTCTTTTTCTCTTTCCTCCACTCTCGGCCACCAGCACCGCCGCTATGCGCTACCACCTCTGGCTACACCGCCACTCTCATACTACTCCTCTCCATCTAGGCAACCATAAACAACTCAGCTCCTACCTTCATTCTTCCTCTCCTTTTCCCAACACTCAATGTAACACCCCAAAATTCACTACTTTTTTTTAGTGGAAGAATTTAAATTAAAACCCGTGAATTCTGAGTATGTTACCGCCACACTTAGTACCGAATCGGTTCTCTCCAACTGTTTCAGTACCAAGTGCTAAGGCTAAAGAAAAGATTAACGATAAATTATAAGTCAAGACAAACTAAACTTGGTAGTAAAACAAAATCAGAGTACACATCAAGAATCATAATTAATAATAAGATAAAAATCAGAGTGCGAAACCAAAATTCCTCGAAGGGAATAATCTTACAATTTATAAAAGGTTAAATCGAAACACTTAACACAAGATAATAAATTAAAAAGAATAAATGCGAATCAGAAGAAATATCATAACGAAATGAAATCACATGAAGAAAACTATGGCCATGACACTCTCGAACCTTGAGCCAAAAACACGCTCAACACTCAGCCCCGAATGATGTCTCGCCCACCTGCATAAAGTCAGAAGGGCACACTACTCGTGGGAATGAGCAGCACCCATGAAAAGGGTGATCAGTACACTACGTAGTGAGTAAGGTAACCGAGCACTAAGGCCAACACATAAGCACATAATCCATGCAGAATAATAATAGGGCATAATCACCAACACAATAACATAAGGGCAAGTGAATGATCAGATGAGAAGGCTAAGATCCAATATAGTTTAGATTAATTACTTCATTAATCCTTTATCAAAATATTTTCACACCATGCTCTTTATCAAGTCCATACGAGTACGGGATCCCCACTATTTTTGCCCGTGGATCGGTCTCCAAGGCACTCTGGCTCCTGGCCATTATTATAGCCGGTGGATCGGTCACTAGGATAACATACCCTACCACTATTATGCCGGTGGATCGGTCAGGCCCCTTCTCGCACGGTGTTCCGCTGTAAGTAATTAGTATCTTCCCACTTATTAACAACATATATAGTTTGGTTCGTTGAGCTCGGGATCCCCCACTATTTTAGCCGGTGGATTGGTCACTAGGGTAACATACCCTACCACTATTAAGCCGGTGGATCGGTCTCCAGGCTACCGCAGTACCTGGCCACTATTATGCCGGTGGATCGGTCTGGGCCTGGCTCAGCATCTTCCACTTTACGTGATTAATGTCTTAAGTATATTATTCAGACAATTTTAACCCTAGACATGCATGAACCACTCCTTTAACACATATCCTCCAAGTCCACTCCACATCTCAATCTAGGGTTTTATCCCGAAACCCTAATTTAGACCTCAGTGGCCCATCTTACTCCACTTCACACAACCCAAATCATTTTTAACACCCCATATACCTCAACTCATAAATACCATCTTCATAATTACACTTTAATTACCAAGTACACATGATACAACAAAAACCCTAAGCAACCACACCAACCTTAATCAACCACAACAACCCATAGTTAATCACTCCAAATCCTATTTGACCATAACAACCATAATTAGCCATTCCAAACCTTAGTTAATCACAACAACCCACAATTATCCACTCCAACCCTAGTTAATCACAACAATTCATAGTTAATCACTCTAACCCTAATTCAGTCTCCTCCATACTCTTATAATGTCCTACATACTATTTTTCATCCCAAGTGTTCAAACACCCAAACAACACTTACATTAGCTTCCTTACATCCTAAATCAACTTTCCACACGTAAATTCCATACCCATGCAAACATTAACCTCCCCATACAAACCTTCGAACTTTTTCATGCAAACCCTAAAATCCCACGTGAAACCCTAAATTCAACCATGCAACCCTAGATCCTTCCATATAATTAAAACCCTAGATTCCTCCATACAGAACCTTAAATTCAATCCATACACAACCAAAGATTCATCCTTACCAAACCCTAAATTAGATTCTCCCATACAACACCATAAATTAGATTATCCCATATAAAACCATAAATTAGTTTCTCCCAAGCAAAACATAAATTATATTCTCCCACACAAACCATAAAATATATTCTCTCACCTGAAACCCTAAATTTCTCATTTTATTCTTCCACTCATGAATCATTTAAATAATTAGGTCAACTCATCTCCCTTGGTCAACCTCTGTCCCCATCCTCCTTTTTCGTCCTTTCTCCCACACAAACCACATTAACACCCTCACATGCATGCCTTACAGGATCACAAACCATTCATCACATATACATAATACACATGCCATATAACAATACCAGAACATACTTGAACTCCACGTCATACCATATACGAAATAATTACAATAATAAACATATGATACATAGCATGCAAAGCACATAATGCATATAAGCATACCAAAGGCCTTAGCACCCCTTACCTGAAACGACACCGGTCTTAGAGCACGCTCCTACGCCTCCTTAGGGCTTTGACCAAATAATAACATACTAATAAAATAACATTAACAAAATTATAACTTTGCTAAAGACATAGAAATAATAGAAATATTATAAAATTTGATAATATAGGGTTAAATACTTTACCCTAATAATAATAATGATACTAAAAGTAATATCAATGAGAATATAAATAAGAATAATAATAATAAAAAGGACATTATTCAAAAACAAAGTAAAATAAATGCTTTGGCCCCCTTTACCAAAATAATACTAATAATAATACTAGTAAGATAAATAATAAAATTTAGTAATAATAATAATAATGAAATAGTAAAAATAAAAACAATAATAATAATAATAATAATAATAATAATAATAATAATAACAACACCAAAACTAATAGTAAAGTATTTGTAATATTAATAATGTAATAATAATAATAGAAATTCAAAATAGTAAAAATAAAAATAATTATAATTATAATAATAATAACACATTAATATTAATAATAGTAATAATGGAAATAATAAGAATAATAAAATCAAAAATAAAATACAATAGAGCTTCAACCCTCAACAGAAATAATAATCAAAACATTAATACTAATAATAATAATAATACATATTAAAAATAATAATAATAACAATAGTATTTATATGCAAATAATTGAAATAAAATAATTTAAGGGTTATAAAAATAGGGAAAAGGGTTGAGAGGGTCTAGGGTTCAACCTTAGGCTAGTGGGGATAGGCGGCACCACCGGTGGTGCATGGAGGCGGCGGCGGTGGTCGGAAAAAGGGAAGAAAAGGGTAAAAGTTGGATGCTGGGAAAAAGATAGGGAGAATTAAGGTGGGAGTAGAGGTGTTTAGAGTTGCCCAAAAGGAGAGGGACAAAATGAGGGTGGTGGAGCAGCCATAGGTGGCGGCGCACAACGGCCGTGGCGGTGGCCGAATGGAGGAGAATAAGAGAAAGAGAGGAAGAGAGGGAGAAAGAAGAAAAGAAAGGTAGGGGAAGGTATAGGTTGGTCTGCAGAACAATTTGGGTGGTGAAGGAAGTGGTGGAAGTGGCGGAAGAGGTGGATAAGGGCGGCGCAAAGGGTGGCGGAGTTGGAAAACAGGTTGGTCGACGGGGCCACTTCGCATAGCCGGTGTGGCTTGTGCAGGAAGAATCGAGAGATATGGGACGTTTCGTTAGTTAGGGGGTGGTGCAAGGATGACACGAGTGGCCAAGAAGGGCGGCGAAGCTGGCCGGAGGTGGCGGACGAGAAGTCTAAATGGGTGGCGGCGAGAAGGGAAATATTTTGGGTAAGGAAATCAAAACTCGATACGTGGTAGTATAAGTGGGTATTTATAGATTTTATAAGGGAGATTAGGGTTCTGTGGGTCGGCTAAGGGGTAAGGAAAGTAAGGTTATGGTCACTGGAGGCAAGGTTGGCCGGTGGAGGTCAAAACGGGGCAAAGGATATGCGCAGGGAAAAAGGGGGAAAATCGAACGAGGAGGGGAGAGCTGGTTGGGTATGTGTAGTCACCGAATCAAAGGGAAGAGAAACGGAGGAGAACGGCTGGTCAAAACGGGCGAGATCGCCGGCGAAAAACCAGGACGATGGCAGTGGAGTATCAGGTCGGTGGTCGGCGTTGAGGAAGGTGCGGAGGAGGAAGAAGAAGAAAGACAGGCGGCTGGACCGGGCGGCAGGGAAAAAGAAAAGAAAAGGAAAGGCGGCGAACCGGGCCGGGCGCGAGGTGAGGTGGTTGAATTAAATGAAACGATGTGTTTTGGTGAAATGAAACATAAAACGTGGAGTTGGGTGAGGGACACAGGATTCGACCGCACGGGATGGGTCGTGCCATAGGAAAGGAAAGAAAAAGAGGAACTGGGCCGCGAGCTGGCCCAGTTGGGGGAGAAGAAGAAAAAGAAAAAGAAGAAAGAAAAAAAGAAAGAAAAAGGAAAACGGGAAACAAGAAAAATAATGGTTTGGGATAATTAAATTAATTATAATATTTGACATATTTAAAAATAATAATATGTAAATAAAATAATATTTAAATCCCTTTTTAGGCTAAATTAGGATTTTTAAAAGATTTTCCATAAATTCGATTTTAATTAGCAAAACAGCCTAATTTTTTTCAATTAAATTATTTATAAAATTAATATTAATTTGAAACCATTTTATCCTTCTTATTTTAAATAAAATAATTTATTTAATTAATTTCCAAATAAAATCCTTAATTATTTAAAATACCCAAATTCCTCCTAATTAAAATACTTATAAATTCCTTCTTGATTTGTCCTAATTAATTTCCTTTTTATTTTAATAAAAATAATTTATTAAATTAAATTTTCTAATAAAAACTTATTTAAATATAATTTTTTAAAATTAAAAATTTTTGGGGCATTTCACTCAACTTTTCCTCTTTTCTTCTCTTTTTCCAGCCACTGCCGCCACCGCCATCCACCACCACCGGTGTCGCCTGTCACCACCAATCCAAGATGGAACCCTAAACCCTATAAACCCTTTTGCTAACTTGATACAAGCTTTATTTATTTTATTTTGTTATATTTACATTATTTTGAATATACTACTACTACTACTACTACTACTACTACTACTACTAATGTTACTATTATTATTGTTATTGAGGGTCGAAGCCCTATTATATTTATTTCAATTTTATTATTATTATTATTATTATTATTATTATTGTTATTATTATTATTATTTTATTATTAATAATAATAGTATTATTATTAGTATTAGTTTGGTAAAGGGTCCAAGCCCTTATTTCACCATTTCTTTCAAATGATACTATTATTATTATTATTATTATTATTATTATTATTATTATTATTATTATTATTATTATTATTATTATTATTATTATTAGTATTAGTATCATTACTACTACTACTACTTTAGTATCATTATTATTATTAGGGTAAAATCTTCAAATATTATATTATTATCTTTTACAATATTACTTTTACCTTTAGAAAAATTAGTAATTAGCTAGTGTTATTACTATTATATTATTATTTTATCCAAAACCCTAATCTTAGCATAAATAAGGAATTAATGGTATTGTTTGTAGGAGGGAACCTAATCTTTAGTTTTCTCTCTTATAGGTGAGACCAATCAAAGCCCTAAGGAGTCGTAGGAGCGTGCTCTAAGATCGCTGTCGTATTATGTAAGGGTGTAACTAAGGCTTTATGTGTGTTTATGTGCCTTATATGCTTGGATGTCTTGTATAATGTCATGCTGTGTATTATGTGCTATTAGTTGACTATTTTATGTATGGAGCAACTTTGAGTTAAGGTATGCTTACGTGCTTTCTTATTGTATATGTTGATATGTATATGTGGTGAAATGTTATGGAATGTGATGTAATGTGTTATGACCCTTTAAGACATGCATGTGAGGATGTTTAATGTGCTTGGTGGGGTGGAAAGGATGAAAAAGGAAAATAGGGAAGTAAGTTGACCAAAGAGAAATAAGTTGACCAAGGGGTGTGAGTTGACCTGAATATTTTAATGGTCCATGAGTGGATGGGAAAAAATGGGGATTTTAAATAAATAAAAGAGTGGGAGAATTTATGGTTGTGTATGGGAGAGTCTATGGCTTTGCATGGGAGAATCTATGGTTGTGCATGGGAGAGTCTATGGCTTTATATGGGAGAGTCTAGGGTTTCGTATAAGAGAATCTATAGTTTTACATGGGAAAATCTAGTCTATAGTGTTGCATGGGAGAATCAAACCTATGGTTTTGTATAGAAGAATCTAGGGTTTTCATGGACGAATCTAGGGTTTTCTATGGATGGATCTAGGGTTTGTATGAGAGAGAATCTAAGTATGTATGGAAGAATCTAGGGTTTGCACAGGTGGATCTAGGGTTTCACATGGGAGTTTTAGGGTTTGCATGAAAAAGTTCGAAGGGTTGTATGGGATGTATAAAATTTGCATGGGGGTGAACTTTACATATGGAAAGTTGACTTAAGATGTAAGGAAGTTAATGGAAGAGTTATTTGGGTGTTTGAGTGCTTTGGGTGAAAAATAGTACGTAGAATACTATAATGATACATAGGAGGATGAGCTAGGGTTTAGGGGGAAAACCCTAATTTGAGAAGGTGGTAAAAAAAGGAGAAATAAATGAGGGTGATTGGGATACGAGAGGAGGATGAAAATGATCACATAAGGATGAGAATGATTGGCATGAGAAAATAAGAAGTGGAATGTGTGAAATGGAAGGGTGACATGTGGACACGAGGAAGCTAGGGTTTGTTGTGGCCAGTTACGGTTTGGTGTGGTTACCCAAGGTTTTGTGACCACACACGTACTTAAGGAGTAAAGCATAATGATGAGGATTGAATCTAAAGGTTGTGATGTCTGGAGTGTTAAGATGATTTGGGTTGTGTGAGGTGGAGTAGGATGGGCCACATAGGCTTAATTTAGGGTTTCTGGAGAAAACCCTAGAGTAAGGTTATGATTGGACTTGTAGGTGTATGGTAGTGGGCCTTGACCCACATAAATACGAGTTGGACTTCTAGTATGAGTTAGGTTATGGAGGAAAGGATATAAGGTCGAGTTAGGAGGTGTATGAGTCTTAAGATGTGAGATGGGTTCTTTCTGGAGGATAAGCGTAGAGGAAGTTAGTCATGCATATCTAGGATTAAAATTTTGAATAAGATACATAAGACATTAATCATGTAAAGTGAATGATTATTAAGACGGGCCCAAAACGATCCACTGGTATAATAGTGGTCAGGTGCCGAAGTGCCCTGGAGACCGATCCATCGGCATATAATAGTGGTTAGGGCATGCTACCCTATGCATGGCCGATCCACTTGTTATAATAATGGGGGATCCTGAGCTCATTAAACCAAAACTTGAGTTGCTAAGACACATAAAAGACACTAAGTACTTACAGTAAAATACCATGCACGTAGGGCCCAGACCAATCCACCAACGTATAATAGTGGTTAGGGTATGTTACCCTATAAGTGACCTATCAACCGGCTATAATAGTGGCTAGGTGTCGGGGTGTCCTAGAGACTAATCCACCGGCTAAAATAGTAGAGTTCCCTTACTCGCATGGACTTAATAAAAAACATGGTGTGAAATGAGTATCGATAAGAGATTAATTAATTAATTAATCCAGACTATAAATGGGCATTTATGTATTTACCCAAATGATCGTACAATACTATGTTGTCATGTTAGACTTTATGTTGTTTTTATTATTCCGCTAAGTTTTACATGCTTCTATGTATTGGCCTTAGTGCACAATTACCTTACTCAGTACGTAGCGTACTAGTCACCCTTTTTATGGGTGCTTCTCATTTCCATGAGTAGGAGGCCTAACTGACATGGTGTAGGTAGGTGATGTTTACTTTGATACCTTCGATATCCATGAGGCATCAGGCAGGGCTGAGTGTTGAGTCGGACCTGAGTCGTGGACTGGGAGTGATGTGGCCAGATTCTCTCTCCATGTTATTTTATTTTCTTCTATTACTTTATTTCTATATTGGATTTTCTACAAGTAAACTTTACCATTTGTACATTTATCTTCTCTTAAGAAACTCCTACTTTGTACTCTGGATTATGACTCGTTCTCATGTACCCTGATTTCTATTTTATAGTTGTTTTATGCTTAATTGAAGTCTTAATTTGATTTTATTTATATTGATTGTTAAACTCCTTTTAGCCTTAGCACTTCGTATTGGAACGGCCAGAGTGAACTGATTTGGTACTAAGTGTGGCGGTAATGTCCCTGAAATTTATAGGTTTTAATTTAATTGCTTTTGGTTTTTAAAAAAATAGTGAATTTTAGGGTGTTACAATAACATCAAACAAAAAAAAGAACGTATAATGGTAATCTTAGTCATAGGAGAACAAGTACCAAAAAATTCAATATTTCTTTTATTTATAGCCTACGACTAACAATCTAGCTTTAAACTTATCAATGGTTTATCGGTTATTAATTTATTTCCAAAAACTCATTTGCATCTAATTGGTTTACGTCCTCTAGGTAAATCCATTAAGTCCCATGTGTGATTTGCATTAATAGAATCCAATTCATTGTTAATTGTCTCCTTCTAGAAACAAGCATCAATGGATGTTACAGCTTCCTTATACGTTTTAGGATCATCCTTAATTAAGTAAGTAGACACAAAGTCCGAATTAATCTTATCAAGGTCATCATTTTCAACTAGGAAAGCAGTAACAAAATTAGGCCCAAATCTAGTTTCTATCCTTCATATTTTACTTATCTTATTTTCACACAAATTATCATTCATATCATGAGCTAAAGAAGGTACAGGCAAAGGAACAGATGAAGTACTAGAAGAAATAGCATTATCACATACATTCTTTCTTATAGGGAACACTCTCTCAAAAAATTATGCATTTCTACATTCATAAATTGAGTTATCACTTAAACACAACAATCTATATGTAGTATTACTCTAAGCATAACCAATAAATACACAATCAAAAGTTTTTGTTCTCGCATTAGTCCTTCAAAAAAGGTAAGCTAACCTTATCTAAATACCTCCACACTTTTAAAATTTTAAATTTAGGTTCAAAATCTTTTCGTAATTTATAGGGTGTTTTATCTAGATTCTTATGAGGGACTCTCTTCAAAACATAATAGGAAGACAATACAGCTTCTCCCAACATTTTATCAGACATACCTGAACTTAACAACATAGGATTTATCATTTCATTTAATGTTCTATTTTTTCTTTTGGTTCTTGACTTCTGCTTTATATTTTAAGAACATACATTCGATATCATCTTTAGACCTGAGGAGGTAAACCTTAGCATATCTAGAGTAATCATCAATAAATGTCACAAATACCATTTACTTCCTCTATTCATGGTATTCTTAAAAATCTGCTAAGTCTATATGAATTAATTCAAGAAATTATATTGATCTTGTTATGACTAATTTAAAAACTTTCTTAGCAAATTTAGCTTCTACACACACATAACACTTCTTATAATCATTAGTGTCTATCACATTAATCAGTTTCATATGTTTTAGTTTATCAATGGAAGCCACATTCACACACCCTAGCCTATCATGGAAAAAAGTGAGAGACTCAGTAATATAAGCATAAGTAGATGCATTTTCATTAATTGAAATAGTGTTAAAAAAAGAGACCATTAGCTAAGTAATCCTAACTCAAAAAGATCCCATTCTTGGTTAATATGACCTTATCAACCCCAAAAGCTAATTTTAGTCCAGCCTTATTAAGCAATTTACTTGAAATAAGGTTCCTATGTAGAGAGGGAACATACAGAACATCACTCAAAGATAAATATTTTCTAGAAGTAAGTTATATAAGAACCTTTCATTTTTTCCAAAACTCTAGTAGTGGCAAAGTTGTCCATGAAAACATGCTCTCCATCAGCGATATCTTCAAACAGGTGGAATAGCTCTCTATTGCCATATAGATGCTTGGAAGTGCCAGTGTCAAAAATCCAATCTATCTAGTTGTCATCCAGATTTTCTTCCACCACCATGATAACTATGACCTTCTCAATCTTGTCAAAATTTACTTGTCCAGCAACCTTTTGAGTGTAGTTCTAATTTTGCTGACCTTGCCTCATGTAACACTGATTCTAGTTTTGGTTAAGTGTGAGAAATGGAGGGAGACTAGGTGAGTGTTTGGCAGAAGGAAAGATGGTATAACAAAGGGGCTAGGCTATAAGTAGAATTAGGATAATTTTATTTTTATTTTAGGTTTAGTTTTTCTAGGTAAGGATGCCTGGTTAGAAAAATAAATTTGAAAAAAATTAATTTATTAAAGGTGGGGTTTGAGAATACAAAAATGGTAAAAATAATTAGGATAATTATATAAGAATTTACTTCGCTTACTGATGAAGAGTTAATAAGAAAATAATTAAGCAAGGTTTTAGTGTTAGGATTCAAATAAAATGATAAACACTCCAAAAACAAGGGTTATAAAATTTTAAGGTATCACACTCTTGATCCAATGCCTTGGTTGGGAGTTCTTGGCTCAAGTGCACCATTGCTTCAAAATATTTCTCTCAAAGTACTTGGCTAAGTATCTTCTTCTTCATGTAGTGAATATAATTGAAGTACATATGGTTTATTCATTCTATGAAGAAGAATAAATTTCCTTCTAAGTGTGCCGAATACTTGGTGTTTGTTCATAACAATCACCGTCTCCTAGCAAGAATATTTTCAAAATAAAAATAACAAAAATCAACGATGTGGGACATATATGGTAATATTCCCATATTTACTACTCCCATATTACACCATAAACCATGGCGACTACCAAACTACATAATCATTTTCCTTTTCCCTTTTGTGTAGGTAGTAACTTTGATTCTTTTTAAGATGTTGGATTGCTTGATATTTCTTCCCCTTTTTATATGAACCCAAGTTAGAAGTAGTGATTTTTCTAAAACAAGGCTTGACAAAGATGAAGTGGAAGTAGTTGATGTCATTAACAAAGGAGAATGAACATTGCATCTAGTTCATTTGAGTTTATAGTTGTCAGTAATTTAGTATGATCTTGAGACTTATATTTTGGTTATGTAAACTTTGAATGACTCTTTATGATTATATGTGTGAGTGTGTGTGTGTGTGTGTGTGTGTGTGTATGTATGTATTGTCATTTCCATGTGTGTGTGTGTGTGTGTCTGTATGTATGTATGTATTGTCATTTCCTACCATCCTCATTTCATAATTTTTCAAGTAATGATGTTTCCAAATTTCTTCCTATCCTTATCCCTATACATTAGTGGATAGCAGTGAGGAGTAATAGATCTTAGATCCAACCCACACCCACCAAATTTGTCCCGCAAATATTTTATATGAATATATTCACAATTGCAGGACCTTTGAACTTGGATTGATCTTCAACAAATTTAAATTAGAAGTAAAGAAGGAATTGAAGTTGGTAATTTATTGATAGGTTCAAATGGTGGTGTTTTGATATACTCCAAGATCAAAATCACTTCTAAAGACAAATCAGTAATTTATCTAGAGAATTATTCCTAAAGTTTACTCCTTATTTAAGGTAAATATGGGAAAAAAGAAAGCTATATTCTACTCTTAATCCTTTTTTCTTCTAATTCTCTATTTCATTATTCATTCTCCTATATCAAACATACAAGGTGTACACACACACTTACTCACACACACAGACACATGCTCACACACATGACAATGAGGCCGAGCTTAAATCTCCTTAACTAAGCCTAAATTAACTAGACAAACTATATAAGAGTTAAACCAACACATATCCATATGGTATATAATGAGTTACAATTACAATGACAAGATATTTCAAAGTTTACACAAAATATCAAAACTGAATAAAACTAATCATGATAATACATGAAATAACTAACAATCAAGCTTCATATCTTATAGCTTTGTCTCCCATGCAACTTTGTAGCCCTTATATTTTCATCGTCTTGTACATTAGATATCAATGGTCAAGTTATATTCTTGCAAACATATGTAATGCCTGTAAGAATCACTTAACAAAAAAAATATTAGTATTATTATGAAGGTATCCAAGATTTCCCAAGACAATTGGTATTACCTCTAAATATACTAACTCTTAACCTTCAAATTGAGAAGACTGAGATGGAGATACTCCTACATCCTTCTCCCCTTTTAAAGAATAATTTATCCTCAAATTGGCATCACTATAATAAGGAGACAAATCACTAATGTTGAAAGTCTTAGAAACTCCTCCATAGGATTCTAGTAATTATAATTCATAAGCTTTATTTCTAAATTTTGTTCAAATTTTGAAATGTCCATATTCTCTTGCCATTTGTGTATTCTTTCTTAAGTTTGAAAATCTTTCTTTTCTTAAATATAACCATACCAAGTCTCCCATTGAAAATATTTGTATAGTTTTATTTTTGTTAGCTTCATTTTGGTATTTAACATTAGATTTCTCAATAATATTCTTTATTTTTTCATGAAGTTTTTTAAAGATTTCAACTAATTCTTTAGCATCATAAATTTTAATATCACCTTTTGTTAATGACAATATATCAATAGGTAAATAAGGATTAACTCCATAAACAAGATCAAATAGACTCGAGTGAGTTATACTAGAAGGACTCTTATTATATGTAAATTCAGTATGTGAGAGTTTTATATCCCAATCTTTTGTACGTTTATTAACTAACCCCCTTTAGTGAAGTTCCCAAAATTTTAGTATTCTGTTTGTTTTGGCCATTCGTTTGTGGATTATGAGATATACTAAACAACAACTTAGTGCCTAACTTACACCAAAATTTATTCCAAAAGTAGCTTAAAAATTTTACATCTTTATCTCACAATACACTTTTATAAATACCATATAACCTCACTATCTCCTTAAAATATAATTATTCACCATGAGTTGCATCATCTATTTTATTATAAAGAATAAAATATGCCATTTTAGAAAATCTATCAGACTACCACCATAATAGAATCCTTTACCATTTGCATCCTTGGTAAACCTTAGATAAAGATCATACTAACACTATCCTATAGTTGACTAGGTACTAGTAAAAGAGTATACAGACCTTTATGGAAGAAAATCTTACTCTTTTGACAAGTCACACATCTCCTAATAATAGATTGCACTAATTTCATCATTTGGGCCAGCAAAAATTCTCTTGTAATATTTTTATGCTTTTATGAACACCAAAATGAACAACTATCCCCCTCTCATGTACTTATTTAACAAGTAAATCATTTACACTAGAATGAGGCATACACAACTTATTAAGTTTGAAAGGAAATTTATCTTATAACACATAATTACCACAACTATTATTTTTCTTACATTAATTATAAACTTAAAAAAATATTCATCTTTCACATATAATTCTTTCAACATTTCAATTCCTAATAATTTAGCATCCAATATTACAAATGTCATAGATCTTCTAGATAATGCATCTACTACAACATTTTCTCTATCATCTAAATGTTTGATAGAACTAACCCATTTTGCATATTAATTTTTATTTTCCCCAAGTAAATATTTTAGACTCTTACAATCTGAATGTAATACAAATGACTTAGGTCTCAAATAATGACTCCATTTTTCCAAGCTTCTTATGATGGCATAGAATTCTTTATCCTAAGTTGAATAATTCATTTTGATGTAATGTAATTTTTCAGTAAAAAATGCAATGGATCTTTTTTCTTGTGAGATCACACCTCTTATTCCCACCTCACTAGCTTCACGTGTAACTTCAAACAATTTATTAAATTTAGGTAAAGATAATAGCAGTGCATTACATAGCTTGTCCTTTAAAATCTCAAAAACTTTAGTATCTTTAGGAACAAGTAGTTCATGTGCATAGTATGAACTCATGCTTTCTCTCACATATCCTTTTCCTATGAGATCTTTTATTTATTTCTCTAATTCCTTAACTTCTTTCAAATTATATCTATAAGTAGGTTGATTAAGTAGATTCATATCAGGCATTAAGTCTATATCATGTTTTATCCCTCTTTTAGGTGGTAAGATTAGTGGTAATTCATGTTTTAGAATTAGTTTTATTATTCTCCCTTTATAAGGATTCCTTGATAATCACCATATAACAACTACCTTTTTCCTTAATACATTCGATCATAGCCTTCTTATGAAAAAATAAACTCTTTTTATTTTCAACTATATTATCATTATCACACTTAGAAGGCTTAAGTTTATGCTTATTCTTATCCTTTTCAACAAGATATTTATTAGTAATAACATTATGAATAGCACACTAATCATGTTTCCATGGTATACCAAATAAGATTCTGCATACATCCATAGCAAAACATCATATAGCACATCATCGTGATAATTAACAATTCTAAATGAGATTAGGGTTTTTTTGTTACCTTGAATATTTTTTCCTTATTAAGCCATTAAATAGAATAAGGCTTCAGATTTTGTGTTGTCTCTAACCCCAATTCCTTCACCATCCTCTCATTAGCCACATTGTACAAGATCCGCTATTAATGATAATCCAACAAACTGTATCTCCCACTCTTCCTTTGGTCTTGAATATATTCTCTCATTGACTTAGTTGCTCATTAGCTTGCACTTGAATTATTCTTTGTAGAACATAAAAAGCATTTACTTCATCCTTTAATTCATTTAAAATTTATTCATATGACTCAAATTCAAGATATTCATCACAAGCCTCCATAGTTTCAATCTCTTATATAGATAATAATCTTTGGTTATGACAATCTCTAGCAAATTTTCTAAATCCCTGACACATAAACATTATTTTTTAAAGACTTCATTGACTTTGGTCTTTCCCTTTTCCTCTTAGTTAATCCCTTATTTCTTCTCAACATTCATAGAGCTTAAGGTACCCGTTCCATACTTAGTAACTTGAGTAGTACTTTATAGAAGAATTACCTTGATTGGAATGAGGTTTAGTGGATTTGATTTGCTTTTCAAATCTTGAAGAGAGATTAATCATATCATCTAGAGAATCATATATGCAAGTTTCAACTTTATCTCAAGTAATCATATTAAGACCATCTAAAAATCTAGCACATGTTTGTTCCATCCTCTTTTAGATGTCACATATACATGCCAACCTCTCAAATTCTCTAACATATTCTTTAACACCTAAAAGTCCTTGTCTAAAATTAGTCAACATAATGTGATTATATAGTTCATATTCTTTATGTAACACCCCAAAATTCACTAAATTTTTTTTTTCTTAAAAGCGGAAGCAATTAAATTAGAAGCACTGAAAACCTGTGAATTCTGGAAATGTTACCGCCACACTTAGTACCAGACCGGTTCTCTCCGACCGTTCCAGTACCAAGTGCTAAGGCTAAGAAAAGAAATAATCAATACAATTCAATTTCCAAATAAGCATTAAATGGTTGTAAAACAAAATCAGAGTACGCATCAAGAAATGTAATTCATTTCCAAAAGAGAATTAAACTTACAACCGATAAAAGATTAACAAAAAGAATTAGAGTCATATAAAGACTATGATATGGCCACAACTCTCTTGAATCTCGAGCCAAACATGCTCAACACTCAGCCCCAACTGATATCTCGCCCACCTGCACAAATCAGAAGGCATACTACTCGTGGGAATGAGCAGCACCCATGAAAAGGGTGATCAGTACGCTACGTACTGAGTAAGGTAACCGAGCACTAAGGCCAACACGTAAGCACATAATCCATGCAGAATAATAATAGGCATAATCCAATATAACAATATAAAGGTATATGAACAATTCAGGTAAAAGTACAAAGGCCCAATCATAATCCAGATTAATTGTTTAATTAATCTCTTATCAGAATCCGATTCACACCATGCCTTTTATCAATCCATGCGAGCAGAGGAACACCCCACTATTATAACCGGTGGGCCGGTCACACATAGAGCATCACGCCCTAACCACTATTATTACCGGTGGATCGGTCACAATAGAGCATCATGCCCTAACCACTATTATTACCGGTGGATCGGTCACACATAGGGTAGCAACCCTAACCACTATTCCTAACCGGTGGATCGGTTTGGTTCCTCCTCGCATGGTGTTCCACTATAAGTAATTAATATCTTTTAAGTGTCTTTAACAAACTCGGGTTCGTTTTTATTGAGCTCGAGTCCCCCACTATTATTCGCCGGTGGACCGGACACTTGCGGGACAAAGTCCACACCACTATTATTTGCCGGTGGACCGGTCTCACATAGGGTAATAACCCTAACCACTATTCCTAACCGGTGGATCGGTTGGACCCGGCTCAATAATCTTTCACTTTAAGTGATTAATATCTTAAATATTTTATTCAAAGATTTCACCCTGGTCATGCATGAATCAACACACATCACAAATCACAATTACTCTTTAATCACCAAATATACTTGATACGACAAAAACCCTAACCAGTTGCACCAAACCCTAATTATCCACATGAACCCTAGCTCGGTTTCCTACGTACCCATATAATGCTCCACGCACTATTTTCCCTTCAAATGTTCAATCACCCAAACAACACTTACATTAATTCCTCAAATCCCAAATCTGCGTTCTATACGTAAACTTCACTCTCATACAAAATTTACACATCCCGTGCAATTATTAACTTCCATGCAAACCCTAATACCACCATACAACCATTAACCATTATGCAAAACCCAAAATCTCATCATACAAAACCCGAAATTCAGTCCACATAACCCAAAGATCCATTCATACCAAACCCTAGATTCAAACCATATAAAACCCAAAGATTTTTTTCCACATAATACAATTGATTAGATTCTCTCCTTTCATAACCACAAATTAGATTCTACCATCCAAGACCATAAGTTAGATTCTTCCCCATAAAATCATAAATTAGAATCTCCCAAGCAAAACCATAGATTGGATTCTCCCAAACAAATCATAAATTATATTCTCCCAATCAAATCATAAATTAAATTCTTCCATACAAACCATATATTAATTTCTCTCACATAAAATCATACCAAACCATAAATTAAACTTCCCCATATAAAACCATAAATTGGATTTTACCAGACAAATCATAAATTAGATTCTCCCAATTAAACAATAATCCGATTCTCCCATATAACATCATAGATTACATTCTTCCAAATAAAACCATGCAATAGATTATTCCTCATAAATTCATAAAATTAGGTCAACTCACTTCCCTTAGTCAACTTCTTTCCCCATCCTCCTTTTTCATCCTTTCTCCCACATAAAATCATATCAACAGCCTCACATGCATGTCTTACAGGGTCATACACAAATAATACACATGTCATACGAAAGCATACTTCAACTCCATGTCATATCATATACGGCATAATTAATAATCATAAACATAGAATGCATAGAATACGAGGCACACAATGCACATTAGCACATAAAAGGCCTTAGCACCCCTTACCTGAAACGACACCGGTCTTGGAGCACATTCCTACGCCTCCTTAGGGCTTTGACCAAGTAATAACATATTAATAAAATAACTTTAACAAAATTCTAACTTTGCTAAAAATAATAGAGATATTATAAACCTTGATAATATAGGGTTAAAGATTTTACCCTAATGATAATAATGATACTAAATATAATAATATCAAAATTAATAAAGTTACTATCAATAATATTGTTTTATTACCACTCTCCACCCTGCAAGTAAAATTCAGAATAAAATTTCTCATCAAATAATAATAAAACATATTAAGAATAATAATAATGGTAATTATATGCAAATAATTGAAATAAATTAAATCAAGGCATATACTAATATGGAAAATGGTTGAGAGAGTCTAGGGTTCAACCTTAAGCTGGTGGGGATGGGTGGCACCGGCGGTGGTGCACGGCGGCAGCGACGGTGGCCGGAAAAACAGAAGAAAAGAGGGAAAGATGGATGTTGGGAAAAAGATAGGGAGAATTGAGGTGATATAAGAGGTGTTTATTGTTGCCCAGGAGGAGAGGGACAAAATGATGGTGTTGGTGCAGCCAAAGGTGGCGGCGCACGGCGGCGGAAGGCGGTTTAATGCTTTCTGGGTAAAATTTCAGGCGAGACAAGAAGCCAACTTGGCACGGCTATGTAAGCCAGTACAAGAAGAATCGAGGAATTTGAGAAACGTAGTTAGCTAGAGGAAAATGCAGGGAAGAAAATGAAAGGTTTCGGTGGCGCTGAAATTGGCTAACGGAGGCGGAAGAGGCGTCTAAAGTCTCGATGATGGCAGCCCTCGCCGAGGGTTTCGGGGAAGAAAAATCTTCCACAACTCCTACAATCCAGCTATTTATAGATGTTGGAATGGATAATGAGGAGCTGGAGGTCGACATGGAAGTTTTAAATGCAAGAATTTGGGTGGCCGGTGGCGTTAAATGGTCGGTTGACGTTTGGGTTGGTTCGAAGATTCGCGGGGCTGGGGAGAGGAAACGGGCGAGATTTAACGTCCAATAATTATATGAAGTTATTTATGGAGTTAATAGGAAGGCAATGAGACAAGAAAAGACCGGTATAATTCATCGTATCTGAAGAGGCCATTGATGGGGTCGAGGTTCGTTGCAGCGTCGGGGAAGACGGAGGGAGAAGGAAGAAGAAAGAAGATGGGCCGGTCGGCCGAGAAAGAAAAGAAAAGGGGAGAACCGGGCCGGTTCGCGCGCGGTCGAGGGTGCATTAAATGGCACGACGAGCTTCGGCTGAAACGGAGCCAAAACGCGGCGCAGAACGGGGCGGAAAAAGGGCGACGGGCGCGAGGGGTGATAGATAAATGAAACGGTGAGTTTCGGTGGAAAAAGAAACAAAACGCGGCGTTGAGTCGGCAGAAGAAACAGCCGCGCGGGCTGGGCCGAAGAAGGGAGAAGAAAAGAAAAGAAGAACTGGGCCGCGCCAGGCCCAGTCGGGGAAAAGAAGAGGAAAAAGAAAAAGAAAGAAAAAGGTAAGGAAAAAGGAAGAAAGAAAAAGAAAAAGGGAAAAAGGAAAGGGGAAAAATAATTAGTTTAGGGTCAATTAAATTAATATGAATATTTAGGATATTTAAAAATAATAATATTTAAATAAAATAATATTTAAATCCCTTTTTAGGCTAAATTAGGATTTTTAATAGATTTTCCATAACTTCTATTTTAATTAGCAAAAACCCTAATTTTCTTCCAATTAAATTATTTATAAAATTAATATTAATTTGAAACTATTTTCTCCTCATTATTTTAAATAAAATAATTTATTTAGTTAATTTCTAAAATACAAATCCTTAATTAGCTAAAATACCCAATTTCTCTTAATTAACACACTTATAAATTTATCCTTGATTTTTCCTAATTAATTTCCTTTTACTTTAATCAAAATAATTTATTTAATTAATCTTTATGATAAAATCTCATTTAAATATAATATTTTAGATTAGAATTTTTCGGGGCATTTCATTACTACCCCCTTAAAAACAGACTTCGCCCCCGAAGTCTCCGGGAGCGCTTAAGGTTAGGGAGGAAATGCTCTATGTTGTTAGAAACCAAAATAACATTACTATCTATATAAACTACCCCCTTAGGGATAAACTTACCAAATAAAATTTAAATTAACGGAAATAAGGACACCATACAAAAAAAATACTTGTAAAAACTACCCCCTTAAGAATAAACTTAATTAAAATTCTACCCTTCTCTTCTCACTGTGGCCGGAATGAAAATATTTTAAAATAAATGAATTCTTTTTCGTTTAAAAACGATTTCAATTCAAGGAGAACTTTTTAATCCCAATTTATTTTGAAAATGATACTACTCTTAGTATCAAATTAAAAAGATTAAAATCAAAAGATACCGAAACACGCTTCAAAACTAATAACAAAGAAACTCGTAAGCCAAATATAATTTCAAGAAGAAGCGTAATTAAAAAGATCAACCTCACTGGTACCAAATGGTGGTACCAACTTAAAAATATTAAAAACAAAAGAGCACAGTCAAAACCAGATTCAATACCAACTTGTGATATCAACTTAAAAATTTTTAAAATCGAAAGAGCGTGTTCGAAGAATCAACCACTCCGATACCGCTTTGTGGTATCAGCTAAACATTTAAAATAGAAAATGGTTTTTTAAAACCAACTCTGAGCGTAAATGTTTTTAAAAACAAGGAACACTTGGTTAAATTAAAAATTTTCGAACAAGAGCGTGGTTATCGGAACCAGTTTTGATACCACCTTGTGGTATCAGCTTAAAGAAAAATTTAAAAATAAGGAGCTTGGTTGAAATCAACTTCGATACCATCTTGTGGTATCAACTTAAAAGTTTAAAAGTAGAAGAGCATGGTCGAAACCTGCTTTGATACCACTTGTGGTATCAGCTTAAAACATTTTAAAAAAACAAAAGAGCGTGTCCGAAAGGAACAACCGCTCTGATACCACTTTGTAACACCCCAAAATTCACTAAATTTTTTTTTTCTTAAAAGCGGAAGCAATTAAATTAGAAGCACTGAAAACCTGTGAATTCTGGAAATGTTACCGCCACACTTAGTACCAGACCGGTTCTCTCCGACCGTTCCAGTACCAAGTGCTAAGGCTAAGAAAAGAAATAATCAATACAATTCAATTTCCAAATAAGCATTAAATGGTTGTAAAACAAAATCAGAGTACGCATCAAGAAATGTAATTCATTTCCAAAAGAGAATTAAACTTACAACCGATAAAAGATTAACAAAAAGAATTAGAGTCATATAAAGACTATGATATGGCCACAACTCTCTTGAATCTCGAGCCAAACATGCTCAACACTCAGCCCCAACTGATATCTCGCCCACCTGCACAAATCAGAAGGCATACTACTCGTGGGAATGAGCAGCACCCATGAAAAGGGTGATCAGTACGCTACGTACTGAGTAAGGTAACCGAGCACTAAGGCCAACACGTAAGCACATAATCCATGCAGAATAATAATAGGCATAATCCAATATAACAATATAAAGGTATATGAACAATTCAGGTAAAAGTACAAAGGCCCAATCATAATCCAGATTAATTGTTTAATTAATCTCTTATCAGAATCCGATTCACACCATGCCTTTTATCAATCCATGCGAGCAGAGGAACACCCCACTATTATAACCGGTGGGCCGGTCACACATAGAGCATCACGCCCTAACCACTATTATTACCGGTGGATCGGTCACAATAGAGCATCATGCCCTAACCACTATTATTACCGGTGGATCGGTCACACATAGGGTAGCAACCCTAACCACTATTCCTAACCGGTGGATCGGTTTGGTTCCTCCTCGCATGGTGTTCCACTATAAGTAATTAATATCTTTTAAGTGTCTTTAACAAACTCGGGTTCGTTTTTATTGAGCTCGAGTCCCCCACTATTATTCGCCGGTGGACCGGACACTTGCGGGACAAAGTCCACACCACTATTATTTGCCGGTGGACCGGTCTCACATAGGGTAATAACCCTAACCACTATTCCTAACCGGTGGATCGGTTGGACCCGGCTCAATAATCTTTCACTTTAAGTGATTAATATCTTAAATATTTTATTCAAAGATTTCACCCTGGTCATGCATGAATCAACACACATCACAAATCACAATTACTCTTTAATCACCAAATATACTTGATACGACAAAAACCCTAACCAGTTGCACCAAACCCTAATTATCCACATGAACCCTAGCTCGGTTTCCTACGTACCCATATAATGCTCCACGCACTATTTTCCCTTCAAATGTTCAATCACCCAAACAACACTTACATTAATTCCTCAAATCCCAAATCTGCGTTCTATACGTAAACTTCACTCTCATACAAAATTTACACATCCCGTGCAATTATTAACTTCCATGCAAACCCTAATACCACCATACAACCATTAACCATTATGCAAAACCCAAAATCTCATCATACAAAACCCGAAATTCAGTCCACATAACCCAAAGATCCATTCATACCAAACCCTAGATTCAAACCATATAAAACCCAAAGATTTTTTTCCACATAATACAATTGATTAGATTCTCTCCTTTCATAACCACAAATTAGATTCTACCATCCAAGACCATAAGTTAGATTCTTCCCCATAAAATCATAAATTAGAATCTCCCAAGCAAAACCATAGATTGGATTCTCCCAAACAAATCATAAATTATATTCTCCCAATCAAATCATAAATTAAATTCTTCCATACAAACCATATATTAATTTCTCTCACATAAAATCATACCAAACCATAAATTAAACTTCCCCATATAAAACCATAAATTGGATTTTACCAGACAAATCATAAATTAGATTCTCCCAATTAAACAATAATCCGATTCTCCCATATAACATCATAGATTACATTCTTCCAAATAAAACCATGCAATAGATTATTCCTCATAAATTCATAAAATTAGGTCAACTCACTTCCCTTAGTCAACTTCTTTCCCCATCCTCCTTTTTCATCCTTTCTCCCACATAAAATCATATCAACATCCTCACATGCATGTCTTACAGGGTCATACACAAATAATACACATGTCATACGAAAGCATACTTCAACTCCATGTCATATCATATACGGCATAATTAATAATCATAAACATAGAATGCATAGAATACGAGGCACACAATGCACATTAGCACATAAAAGGCCTTAGCACCCCTTACCTGAAACGACACCGGTCTTGGAGCACATTCCTACGCCTCCTTAGGGCTTTGACCAAGTAATAACATATTAATAAAATAACTTTAACAAAATTCTAACTTTGCTAAAAATAATAGAGATATTATAAACCTTGATAATATAGGGTTAAAGATTTTACCCTAATGATAATAATGATACTAAATATAATAATATCAAAATTAATAAAGTTACTATCAATAATATTATTTTATTACCACTCTCCACCCTGCAAGTAAAATTCAGAATAAAATTTCTCATCAAATAATAATAAAACATATTAAGAATAATAATAATGGTAATTATATGCAAATAATTGAAATAAATTAAATCAAGGCATATACTAATATGGAAAATGGTTGAGAGGGTCTAGGGTTCAACCTTAAGCTGGTGGGGATGGGTGGCACCGGCGGTGGTGCACGGCGGCAGCGACGGTGGCCGGAAAAACAGAAGAAAAGAGGGAAAGATGGATGTTGGGAAAAAGATAGGGAGAATTGAGGTGATATAAGAGGTGTTTATTGTTGCCCAGGAGGAGAGGGACAAAATGATGGTGTTGGTGCAGCCAAAGGTGGCGGCGCACGGCGGCGGAAGGCGGTTTAATGCTTTCTGGGTAAAATTTCAGGCGAGACAAGAAGCCAACTTGGCACGGCTATGTAAGCCAGTACAAGAAGAATCGAGGAATTTGAGAAACGTAGTTAGCTAGAGGAAAATGCAGGGAAGAAAATGAAAGGTTTCGGTGGCGCTGAAATTGGCTAACGGAGGCGGAAGAGGCGTCTAAAGTCTCGATGATGGCAGCCCTCGCCGAGGGTTTCGGGGAAGAAAAATCTTCCACAACTCCTACAATCCAGCTATTTATAGATGTTGGAATGGATAATGAGGAGCTGGAGGTCGACATGGAAGTTTTAAATGCAAGAATTTGGGTGGCCGGTGGCGTTAAATGGTCGGTTGACGTTTGGGTTGGTTCGAAGATTCGCGGGGCTGGGGAGAGGAAACGGGCGAGATTTAACGTCCAATAATTATATGAAGTTATTTATGGAGTTAATAGGAAGGCAATGAGACAAGAAAAGACCGGTATAATTCATCGTATCTGAAGAGGCCATTGATGGGGTCGAGGTTCGTTGCAGCGTCGGGGAAGACGGAGGGAGAAGGAAGAAGAAAGAAGATGGGCCGGTCGGCCGAGAAAGAAAAGAAAAGGGGAGAACCGGGCCGGTTCGCGCGCGGTCGAGGGTGCGTTAAATGGCACGACGAGCTTCGGCTGAAACGGAGCCAAAACGCGGCGCGGAACGGGGCGGAAAAAGGGCGACGGGCGCGAGGGGTGATAGATAAATGAAACGGTGAGTTTCGGTGGAAAAAGAAACAAAACGCGGCGTTGAGTCGGCAGAAGAAACAGCCGCGCGGGCTGGGCCGAAGAAGGGAGAAGAAAAGAAAAGAAGAACTGGGCCGCGCCAGGCCCAGTCGGGGAAAAGAAGAGGAAAAAGAAAAAGAAAGAAAAAGGTAAGGAAAAAGGAAGAAAGAAAAAGAAAAAGGGAAAAAGGAAAGGGGAAAAATAATTAGTTTAGGGTCAATTAAATTAATATGAATATTTAGGATATTTAAAAATAATAATATTTAAATAAAATAATATTTAAATCCCTTTTTAGGCTAAATTAGGATTTTTAATAGATTTTCCATAACTTCTATTTTAATTAGCAAAAACCCTAATTTTCTTCCAATTAAATTATTTATAAAATTAATATTAATTTGAAACTATTTTCTCCTCATTATTTTAAATAAAATAATTTATTTAGTTAATTTCTAAAATACAAATCCTTAATTAGCTAAAATACCCAATTTCTCTTAATTAACACACTTATAAATTTATCCTTGATTTTTCCTAATTAATTTCCTTTTACTTTAATCAAAATAATTTATTTAATTAATCTTTATGATAAAATCTCATTTAAATATAATATTTTAGATTAGAATTTTTCGGGGCATTTCACTTTAGGTATAAATTTTCATCTCAAATGTTTCTTAAGCTTATCCTATGATTTAATTTTAGACTTACCTTCTTTTTCCTTAATTCTCTTAAAGTTATCATACCATATCCTAGCAAACTTCTTAAACTTAAGAATAGCTAATTTATATTTTTTCTCATCATGATAATTCTTGAATTTAAAAATAGCCTCTAGCTCATGTAACCATTCAAGAAATAATTCAACATTAAGTTTACCATAAAAAATCAAGAAGATCAAGTTTGATACCTTTATCTTCTTTATTATGATACCTTGATTGATGATCATTGTTCCTTCTACCACTTCCAATACTTTTTGACTCTTCTTCATACTCTAATAGTGAGTTCAAATGTCTTCACCTTGATGGATTGATAATATTTTCATCGCTTTCCATTCGGTCTCCAAAGAACTTCTTTTGTTCTTGCAAATTTTGTACCGAATCTTGCTCAACAAAGCAAGACTCCATCTGCAATTGAGTTTACATTGTAGGAAGTTATTGAATTTCTGCATTAGTTGCTACCAAATTTATTGAGATATTTTGGATTGCCTCAAAAATGTCTTGAAACTTTTTTCTCCCTACATATGAATCAACTATGCTAACACACTTAACAAAAGGTTAGTATTTCTCTAGGGTTCGATTGTAACCTGAGTCTCTTAAGACTTTTCCTTTGGTTTCCAAGTTGGTTCTTGTAGAAACTTTTGATTACATTGAATAAAAAAACACAACCAACAATTAATATTATCACACACACACAATCAAATCAAAACACCGTACCCATTTCTTGTCAAATTCTTGAAATAGAATTCAACTATATTCAACTTATAATGCTCGACAAATCATAATTATATTTATGCATGTATCCTACATTCTAATATGTAATATACTTAATGATCATTTTAAACGCTAAAATAAATGCATAAGGTACAAATATTCCAAAAATATCTTATCCAAATGATGGACTAAACTTCACTTATTTTAACATATACACTAGCACACATTCGACTAACTAGTAATGCTATGCATACCAGCTAGGGTTTTATCTTTCATTCGAATCTTATGCAATTAAACACTCATGTAAAATTTGAATGACACATAATAAGTTATTAATCATGTACATAACATGAAGAAACAAATAAATTCTACATAAGTATCACATATACATATTTTTTTCTCTAAACTATTCGACACACACAATACATATCATCATCTTCAACTTGATTCGTTAAATGTCAACATTCAAGGTTTACTTCAAGATCAATATAAATCCTATTTTAATCATGGATTTGAACATTCAATATTAATACTATGCATGAAAGAATTCAATAAATTCAATCAATATTTAAAGAATAAAATCAAGAAGTATCTAGACCCTCTTTTTCTTATTGAAGGAATTGTGTTTACTCAACTCGTCTTCTTCTTCACTTGTGTTGATCCAAAATTTTTCTTTGATATCAAAATTTGTTGTGTAAGATATTAGATGAATATCTTCAAAATTGTAGGACCTTTGAATTTGGATTGATCTTTAACAAAGTCAACTTAGAAGTGAATAAGGACTTAAAGTTGGTGATTGCTAGATAGTTTTGAATGGTGGTGTTTTGATCTACTTCAAGATCAAAATCAATTCTGAAGAGAAATCTCTAATTTATCTAGAGAATTAATCCCAAATTACACTCCTCAATTGAGAGAAAGATAGGAAGAAAGAAATCTAGATTCTACTCTTGCTCCTTTGTTTGTCTAATGCTTGATTTCAATATTCATTCTCCTCAATCAAACGTAAAAGGCACACACACATGATAATGAGGCTTAATGAAGCCCAAATCAACTAACCTAAATATATAAGAGTTAAACCAACACATGTCCATATGGTATACATAATGAGTTACAATTACAATGATAAGATATTACAAATTTTACATAAAATATCAAAGATACATAAAACCTAATCATGATAATACATGAAATAATCAATAATCAAGATTCATGCCTTGTAGCTTTGTCTCCTATGTAACTTTATAGTCCCTGCATTATCATTATCTTGTACATTAGATATCATTAGTAAAGTCCTCTTCTTGCAAACATATGTAATACCTATAAGAATTACTTAATGAAACATTATTAGAATTATTATGAAGGTGTTTATGATTTCCCAAGATAATTGGCAATACCTCCAAATATGCTAATTCTTAACCTTCAACTTAGGAATAATGAGATGGAGATGCTCTTGCATCAAGTTAAGGTTAATAATTTTTAAACCCAATTGATCGCATATGATTTAGGTCTATATATGTCTAAATGAATCTATGTTTAGTAATTCTAGACCAAACCCACTAGACTAGTTTAGTATATATGTATATGTTTATACATACATATATACATGCATACTAACTTTATGTGTATCATCCTTTTTGTGATCATATTTGAGCTCTTTATTTATTTATTTTTTAATTTTATTTCTATATATTTACCTTAGAAATAATCTATACAATATTTTATTTCAAAATTATTAAAATACCATGTACAAAGGGAAAGTTACTAATTTAAAAAGATTATCTTTTCACTTGGAGGATTTTTTATTATAATAAAAATTACATAGTATGTTATATAAAGCATGAAGGTATTAGTATTTACATAAATCATTCATTCCCCCCCCCCCAAATAACAAACTCATTTAAGATATATTTACTTGCTAGATGTGATGGGTCTAAATTTGGGTATAAACTTTTAAGATTCGATAGATCTATATTAGGTTTATATAAAGTTGGATTTGGCCAGACCTAGCCGAAACCCAACCCATTATCATCCATATAGTGGGAGAACATTCAATGAGGACAACTTTAAACAGTTGAACAAATCTTATTTGCAAGTAAACAAAAACAAATAAGTGATCTATGTTAAACTCGAAATGACTCCTGAATTTTTTCTTTGTTTATATTATATAATTATTGTAGTAAATTTTTTTGGTGAACACATTATAAGATCATGTGCTAAATATACACTTTAAGTTGGTCGAACATATGCGTTAAGATATTAAAAAGAATATGCTGAACCTATACCAAGTTTTTAATGAATCTATATCAAATATTTCAATAGATGTGTCCCTGGTTAGTAAGTCTGTAATGAATGTTGAATTAATTTATACTGACTATATATAGTTACCAACATGGAACACATATGTGATGAACATATACTCAAATAATTTCTTAACATGAAACAACATGTAATGAATATGTACTTTCAACGTATATTAGGGTACCATTTGATAGTTTTGAAAAATAAGATGCCACATCATATAAAATTAATGAATAATGAAGTTGCCCAAACACTTAGGGTTGTAGATGAGTTGAAACTAGCCGAACACCCCTAGAATCGAGCTCGATTCATTTAAATAAACAAATGAACAGAATAGAGTTGATCTCACGAGTCAAAGCCATAAAATAAATCGAACCTTACTTTTGTGAGTTTGAGCTCAACTCATTTAATAAACGAGTCCATGGAATCAACTCATTTAATTAAATGACCAAACTTTTAACTAGTCAACCTGAGCCAAATACCGAACTAGCTCAACTCATTTAAATCCGTACAAACACATAAAATGAAAAAAATATGTTATGAGTATGTACATTTAAATAGTAAATGAGGAGGCAACAAGTTATATTTCATGGATATGAGCCTTCTGTGTGATGAATATGAATCTTTTGAATTTTAGACTTTTATTCTGATGAATGTTGTTTGTCAAATACATAATGTGTATGTAGGGTTGTAAATGAGCTAAGCTAATTCGATATTTGACTCGTCTTGACTCATTAAAAACTCGGTTCAACTCATTCGTTTAGTTAAATGAGCCAAGCTAGAGCTTCACTTTTGGATTCGTTCATTAAACTAGCTAAGCCCAAGCTCAAAAAAATGAAGCTCAATTCATTTTATAGCTTTAACTCGTGAGCTCGACTCAACTCATTAAAAGCTTAGCTTGACTTTTTCATTTAGTTAAATGAGACGAGCTATAGCTCTATTTTAGAACGATCCAAGCCTAAGCTCAAAAAAGTGAGGTTGGGTTCATTTTACGATTCTAGCTTGTGAGTTTGGCTCGACTCTTTCGTTTAGTTAAAACGAGTCGAGATCAAACACAGGGCTATTCGGCTCGGCTCAACTTAGCTCATGTATAGATCTATGTAAGAGTAATTTAAACAATGATTATTTTCTATTACCCTAGAAATATAGGAACATGGATGTATATTATTAGACTTGCAGGGAAATTTAGAAACAATTTTACATCATTTTGTAAGTAGCCCAAACTAAAGATACATACATTTTGGTATAAAATATCTTATATAAGACAGAGAGAGGACAAGAATTGGATAGCTTATATAAAGTCGCCATGTTTTTTAATTGTTTTGTAGTTCCTGTTCAGCTACGTACTAAATTACTCTCTTTTTGCTTCCCATGCATATCAAGACTGCATGCAAAATCTGGGTTGTTTGATTGGCCAAACATTCTTTGCGTGGTTCTGTTACATCTGTACGCTTTACGCTATCATTTCCCCTTGACTCCCTCCTTCTCACAAAGTAGATTCGATTGATTTCCACATGTTTTAGTTCGGCCGGAGATTTCGTTAAGCTTTTGATTATCAATGGTAGTTTAATTCTTATTAGTACAATTATCTTAGCAAAAGTAGCTTAAAGTGGCGTTGGGTTGCAATTATAATATGCATGGTTTGATGCTCTGTGCCTGGTTTTGATTGCGTAGTACTCTTTCAAATATGATAAGGAGGATCCTAGATTAATGTATATAAATAGCATTCTTGCAATCCAACTCTCGCCATCGCACTATTTTGTTGGTTCAAAAATTAACTCTCCTGGAAATGGCGCTCCCACGTCATAATCGTGAAGAAGTATACGTTAATGTAGATCACACAGAGAGATCGCGTTCAGCCAAACAGCAATCGTGGTTAGACTCCTTCATTCAATCTGGCGATGGCACAACCATGATACAGCAGAAGCGGTTACATAGGGTCCCAAATATGCTTTTGAAAACGAACGACCATCAGAACTTCAGGCCAACGGTGGTCTCTGTCGGTCCTTACCACCATGGCAATGTTGATTTCAAGCAAGCTGAGGGGCTCAAGCCAGCAATTGCAAAAGAATTCCTCAGTGACAAGGACAAGTCAATTGATGCGGTTTTCAGCACGTTTGAGGAAGAGATCAATCGAAGAAAGGTAAGGGAATATTATGAAACGACTAACATGGACCTAGAGGACGATGAATTTGTCCAGATGATGTTCCTTGATGGATGTTTCCTTCTCCATTTCCTTACGTGCCATGGCTCGAAGAAGCCGGTGCATCCGCAAATTGCACCTTATCACACTTACATGCAACAGGACTTGCTACTAATGGAGAATCAACTCCCTTTTATAGTCCTTGAAATCATTATGTCGCAGGTCTTCGATCAAGAACGCCAGAAGGGAATGCTGCAGGAGATTCACAAATTCATTATGCAAAACACTGGCGCCTTAGAGCGCCTGGGAAAGCCTCCCCTAATCGAGAAATCTTCTGACCTGGGTTCTAACAACTCCTCTGCAGAGCCACCTCTCCACCTCCTTGAGATCCTACGAGCCGAGATTGTCGGCAGGAAGGTGGATAAACCGGAAAGGAGCGAGGGCCGCGAAGAGATTGGGTACTCATTGCGTGGTGTAAAGGAGCTAATGGATGTCGGAATCACATTCCAGCCAAGCCATACAAGCTCGCTGAGGGATGTCAGGTTCGAATCTCACTCCATCCATGGAGAACTCTTCCTTCCTCCATTTCATATTGATGATTCGACGGGACGAAAACTACTTAATATAATAGCTTATGAGATGTGTCCAGAAGGAACTCTAGATCCTGAAGTTATATCATACATTTGCTTCTTCGATCTGTTGGTTGATAAAGCTGAAGATGTTAAGGAGTTACGAGCAGCAGGAATAATTCATAACTTCATTGCCAATGACGAAGAAGTAGTGAAGCTTTTTAGCAATATGGCTACGAATCTGGTGCCAAACCTTGATACATATGCAAGAGTTCAGAAACAAGTGCAAAGGCATTGCAATAATAAGGGAAAGATCTGGATGGCTCAAGTAGCAAGCACACATTTTAGATCTCCTTGGACCGTAGTTGCTTTGTTTTGGGCCACTGCATCCCTCATTACTGATGTTCTGCAGGCTGGTATCGGTTTTACATAGGCTCGTGTCCAGAAGGTCCGACAGAATCTTTTAAGATTTTTTGGATTGTTGCAAGTACTCCACAGCTCTGTGTGTATGTTCGCGTTTTTTTTTTTTTTTTTTTTTTTTTTGTAAAATAAATCCTCATCCAGAGGCACTCTTATTTCATTAGTATGTGCATGATAGCTTCATGTGGAGCAAATTTTATGCTGAAAGAAAGCCTGAAGCCACAGCTTTAATCTATCTCAACGGACTCTATACCGGGCAATTCACTGTTGTCAGGTTATGTTTTCCGACGATATTAAGTTAGGTGTTAGGAAATATAAAACATACTACAAAAAGGGAGGGAAAAAAAGGTAGGTAGGTAGGAAGAAATAACGTTCAGTAAGAGTATTGGAATCTTCTTTGCTTAGAAATAACGTAGAAGTACATACCTTATCAAACTTTCAAGGGTAAAGTAAATGTCCTATTCTATATAGAACAAACAGGGTATTTATAAACTTTAGGACGCTAAACATGGACAACTATCCTACACAATGGCCGGTGGTAGCAGGTGTTTATCATTACATACCTACCTACTTACAAAACAATTAACTCTTCTACTAGTTAGTTGTATCATCTCTCATCGTTGCCTCTATCGTCTGATGGAAGACATAATAATCTGCTGGTTACCTGTTTTTCTGACCGAGGCTCCAAAGAGATATAAATCATTTTTTAACTACTTCTCTATCTAGAGAGGCACCATTTGTTCATTCAATTAATACCAGAAATGAACAATCCCCCTCTGGCTCTGTCTCAGACTCTGGACCAGAAATTGTACCGAACCATCAAAGATAAAGTAAGTTCTTAGGCCATAATGCTCTTGGGCCACCATTATAACGGGTAGAACAAAGATTGACATAAATAAATCATCTAAAGACAAAACACACCTGAGCTACTTACTGGCATCTAATCCTTAAATATTTATAACTCTTATAGGCCGATGGAACATACAGGTATAGAGTAAATTAGAATCATGATAGTTCCACAAAAGTAGGATAAAAATAATGGCATCATATTGTACCTTCCGGGGCTATTATTTGGTGGAAAATATATTAAGTTTAATCCTAACTCGTATGATCTTACACTTTAGTATTAATGTTTCATCAAATAAGCATTATTTGAACACTTAATTAAAGAGTTTTGCCTAGTAAGGTATTTCCATTCATCACTTATGTGAATTCATTCCAAGAATTATATTCTTATCATGAAATTTGGATCACACTAAGGTTAATTAAAAAAACAAAAAACTGCACATAAAATAACAAATGAAGAATAACCATTGGACTTAAACTTAAGATAGCATAAATAAATTATATAAGCCACTTAATTCAAGGGTTTTGCCTATTAAGGCTCTTAAGGTTATCCTAAAGCCAAACATGCCCTAAGAAGGTTATGTTGAGGATAAAAAAAGACCAAAGTGTCCTTGTTAACTTTAAATCTTTATTTAAGTCATTTAACTACCAATTTGAACACTTTAATTTACCAATTTCAACGCATCACCTAAACACCTCATATTAAATATGATTAAACCAAAAAGGAATTTAAACTCAAAATAAAGCACATAAAATAATAACTTTACTCTTCAAATTTTCTATGCTCATTTTATGTCATGTTAACATAAAACCTAAGATTATACTAATCAAAATTATCTCAATTAATTTACTTAATGCATGTGACTCATTTTATTATTATAACACACATTGGAAATTCCAAATTTTAGAATTAAATTTTAAGGGCCAAAAGTACCTTGATTCATATAAAATTACCTTAAAACTTCTAAAATTTATAATTAATTTCATACAACTCCAATAACTCCCAAATTTACACCAATGCCCCTATACCTTAATATATGCATAACTACATGCTCAAATGAAAATAAAGCCTACAAAACTCACATACACTAATAAAGGCCAAAGGCACACCATAGACTAACTTAGCCATCCCCCCCACCAAATCTTATGATAGTCAAAAATGCATGCTAGCATATTATAACATACATATAAACATGATTTGTGAAAATTAAAAACAACATAACCCACATGAAGTCATTGGACCAAAAATACATAAGAGAGACCTAGGAATTTTCTACCTAACATGAAATAGCACTAGTTCATACTCGCATAAAATCATACAACATTAATTCATGCTAAACCCATACTCGTTATTTAATGATTATTTTTAACATAATACATTCATGCATTTATGGTATTAATATAACACCGAAAAAAAAAACATATAAATCCCATATCTAGAGGTTCATCATATTACCTAGCTAAAAGGTAGACTTCGAGCAAAACAAATACTCCTAGGCTTGATCACCTTCAAACAAGTTTAGATATTAAGTTAAAGAAAAGCTCAAATACATATATGAATAAAATGAAGAGAAGTAAAAATAAGTTTGAAGATTTATGGTTGAGCATCGTAAAATAAAAAGGAGTCTAAAACCTTGGTTATTTAATTTTTTTCCCAGGAAGAAGAAGCTTCCAACTCCTCCATCACCAAACTTTAACATTAAAACACTTAAGCAGAAAATGTTTAAGGGTTAAGCTAAGGTAAATTAGGAGGTTAAGGAACCAGACCAGAGGAGGGAAATGAAGCCAAAGTGCTTCGACCAGTAGGTAGACAACAACAACACGCACACCACTATTTGGCACAAAACTTCAGCGAAAAAGAGGGGCAAACAACCAAGATCGACCAAGCATGGAAGGCTAAGGTGTGGGTGATGAAATGGAAAGAATAAGGAGAGGGAAATCTGCGGCGAAGAGACACGAACAACAGCACATAGCTCGTTACATCAATAGCTCACAACACAGGTGCAGTAGGCAGGAATCGAGTAGCACCTGCAGTTCGTGGCTCCAAAACGGGCACAGATGCTAGGAAACGAAAGAGGGCGATGGATGGTAAGAGGAGAAAAATATGTGAGGAACAAATCCATGGAAAAACAAGAGGAAAACACATGAAGATTGAAGACTGTGCTGCCACAGAGGCTGGAAAGTGGAAAAAAGATAAGCAAAACCACTGCTGGTGGAGGTCGAAAATGAGGAGGGGGGTGAAAAAAGTAAATGCCAAGGAGTTGTCGAGGAATTTGAAGGCACATGAAAGGAAAGTATTGGAGAGCAACTAATACGAAGAAAAGAGAAGACAAAAAAACAAAAACAAAAAACTAGAGTGTAGGGTATGGAAATCAGAGGAAAACCAAGAGAAATAAGGGAGTAGGGGGAGAGGAGAAGACATGGAGTTTGTGTGAAGTGGAAGAAAACGAATGATGGCATGAAGGGGTTGCTGGGTCCGATAAAATCAGCCAAGGGAAGGAAAAATTGTGGTCGAAGGGACCGGAGGAAAAATTGATGGAAGCCCCGAACAACAAGGTAAAAAAAGGATAAAAAGAAAAAGGCACTGTGTGATTTTATGTGAATTTTGAAAGAATGGAAAAGGAGTAGATGCCTCGGCCACGCATGAGGGTCTAGTTCTAGAATTAAAACTGGCGTGAAGTCGGGGCAAAAGGGAATGAGGTTAACTTGTATTTTACTTGAGTGTGAAAGTGACCGTGACAAGGTTGGTCCTTAAATTTTATATAGAAATTAGGTCATACTCAGGATTGAGTTTTGATAACCAAACTGAAAATTTGACTCTGGTTGGCATGGAAAGCGTGGATCATGTGAAAATGGTTTGTTATTTAGAAAATAAATTTTTTTGGAGAATTTTTTTTTTATTCATCCCATTATCGTTCTTTAACCTTTCGTACATACATATTTTTTCATTCTCCCAACTCTAACCCTGATATATTTTATCGTTTATCTAGCTCCAACAACGACACATTTTGCTGTTCCTCCAACCCCCCACGTGCACGTTCTGTCATTCTCAACCCCCCTCCACGGACACATTCAATAGCTCCCCAATCTGCCACTAGCACCACTTCATTCGTCTCTTTTCTTATCCAATTATATTTAACGTGTCTAAGTAGAGACATACTTTCATGACAATTATTTTATATGCGACGAATATTTAAGTTGTGTAGCAAATAAATACAAAGTATGGGTAACACATATTTTGTATGGACAATAAACACAAGATATGAGTGTATATAATCGTAATTTATGGACAGTATATAAATATGGATAGAATGATAATATTTTATCATAAACAAATACACCGCTCTATTATTTTTGTAGTCTGAAGTTCTATTTAAACTTCTTTTATTCTTAGTCTTAGTAATATAAATATAAACAAATAGGTTTTGATATAAATTTTCAAAAACAACTTTACTTCTTAGTCATGGTACAAAGCTTCTAATTTAATTTTTTAAATAAAAAAGCTTACAATAAATACTGAACTCGGAAATCCTTCAAGCTATGATGAGTTTGGAACCCCAACAAACTACGGCAAGTTCGGAACACCGGAAAACTATGATGATAGATTTAAAATCCCAAAAAACTACGATGATGGGTTTAGAATCCCGACAATCTATGCATATATAAAGAAAATATAAATGGATTCCCCAAACATTAATTACAACTTGAACAAAGAGGTTAAATAAAAAAATTTCACTATTAAAAAGTATGTCGATAAATTTTGTTAGATAAAATTAATACATCTCCTTATCATAGTATTATTATCAACTCTTTTCATAAGATATGGGACATAAGTATACGTATTTTAGGACCCAAAATTATCAAAGATTTTTTTTATGATGAATCAAATATTCTCTTATTGTTAAGAACTTGTAGAATGGGTTAAAACAATATGTAGAAGTCATAGGATGATTTTGATCATTAAAGGTTCGCAAAAGAATATAGTATAGGACCAAGTAGATTTTCTATAAGAGGTGCAAAAACATTAGACCTATGGATAGCAAAGGTGCATGTAACACAAGTTCTAATAAGATTGATTGTCACTTTTTGATTGTTGAAGCTGAAAACAACAATGGAGGATGGCAAGTGGTAGTTAGTAATAAAAACACACAATCATGAATTGGAAAATGATGAACAAGAACATGCTATTATAGGTAAATTGATATCAAATGAAGTCAAATATGTTGACATACTTATCATAGCTAATGTGAAATCACGATAAATCATACCGCTTCTTTATAAATAATTTGAACAACTTTTAAGTATGATACGACATATTCATTATATTTGATAAAATATTAGGTCCAAAGAAATAGATGGTTAGACATTGTTACAACATGTTATAAGTAAATTGGTTGACATTCATTATTTTCAATGGCATTGAAGTAAGTCAGAATCAAATGTAATAAGCGAGTATTTTTATTTTTATTTGTGCACATCCCGTATCTGTTAATATTTTATGTGCATTTTCTTTTGTTGTACAAATAGATTATACGTATAAAATGAATATATATGAGATGCCTTTACTTGAATTTGTTGGACTAACACCAATGAATTTTAACAATTTATGTGTGTACATGTCATCTGAAAAAGAAGAGAATTATTTATAGGTACTCAAGAGATTTAAGACATTAATAGATCCATTTATGCATCCAGCCACCGTTATAATAGATCAAAAAGTTGCTCTCATTTCAGCTATAGAACATATTTTTTTCCACTTCAAAATATTTATTATGTAGGTTTTATATGAATAAAAATGTGGAGGAAAGGTGTGTGAAAGTCTCTAGTCACTTATCATTCACAAGTGGTCTTATATCATGATAGAAAAATGAGATAGATGCCATGGATTAAGATACATATGAGGAATGACTCTCTTCGTTGGAGGAAGAATACAAAAATATGTCTAGCTTAATTTCATATCTAAAGATGAATTGGCTACAACCATATAAACACAAAATCGTTTATGCATTCTTCAGTTATGCATTTCATATCCATCATATTACAATGAACGGGTATAATTTATAGTTTATCTCCTAGTATAGTTTCATTTACTTCATTCAACTGATAAAGTAATATACTAATTTTTTTCAACAGGGTTGAAGGTACTCATGGATCATTGAAGAAGTTTTTAAAGACATCACGAGACAGCTTCAACACCTTATTAAAACAAATGCGTGCGTTTTTTGAATTGCAATATGACGAGATCAAAGCATCGCTAGGGAGGTCTTAATCTAATATACCTCATTTTGCTACATTACCCTTTTACGACAATTTGAGTGGTCATGTCACTTTATATGCAATGGAGTTTATCAACAAAAAGTGTCAAAGAAGTAATAATGTAGGTATCGATGATGATTTATGTGGGTGTTATATGCAGCGCACACACAAAATACCATGTATGCACGAGATTAATACATACATTCATAACTATATGTCAATCTCTCTTTCAGTTATTCATCCATTCTGGAAGAAACTCGACATTATAATACCCCAATTTTAAAACCTTAATTCTAAATTAACAATTGCATAATTAGTTATAATTATTATTTTAGGAGGTTCAATAGTAAAAGTGTTATTATTATTCGTATTATTATAACGGCTTAAGTATAAATTTAATTAGGTTGAAATTTTGATAGAAATTGGATTATTTAATTTAATCCTAGTTTATACCCGTAAATATTATCCTAAATTATTTTACTAATAATCTTTTGAACCATAACCCACAAATAATTTTATAAAATTTATTTTTGATTATTTTACTCTTTCCGACCATTTTTAAACCTATCCTAATCTGGATTATTTTTTTCGGATTATTTTTCTACCCACTACCCTAATCCATCCAAACTAAACCTAAAAATAAAATAAAATTTACCTACTTTATCCTACCATTTTTTACCCCATTGCTTGCCCCAATCACTCTCCTTATCTCCTTACCTCACGCAACATGTGCTCTGCATTTTTATATACATATACATGCTACATACACTCATGATACTCCCATCCCAACCCTCATAGCCATTCCCCCTCTATTGCTTTTTGACACTATTCCCCCAACCAAATAGCCTCCTACATTATTCATACACACGCATACACCCTTAACAAACATTCTCGAGCCAAACCCGGCCTTATCTCTCCTTTCCCTACCCCGTTTGTTTCCCGTGCACACAACATGTTCCTCTCTCTGTGTTTTGTTTGACCTTCCCCAGCCCCCAGTTCCCTCTCTTCTCTTGGCCTTAGCTCCACCTCAGCTTGCGCAACCCATCGCCCAACTCCCCAAACTTCGACCACCAACCACACCACCTTGACCCAACCTCCCTTCATCTTCTTCTAGCTCCTACCACTCCCCATCGCAGCCCCCTATAGCCCCTATTTTTCTCCCTCCAACTAAGCCTTGCATCACCTCCACTTCTAGCGCAACCAACCGATCCAACACCATCACTCACTGCCATCTTCTTCCCCTGCCTCTACCAGCAGCCATCACCATCGAACCACTACCCTCTTCCCCTTCTCTCTTCTCTCGGCCTCATTTGGTCTCAAACACAATCACCCCTCCCCGATCCAAACAACCCTCATCCCCCTCTCTGCCCCGGTCGGTTTGCCCAGCCATGACTATACCTCTCCTGCCCTTCCTCTTTGCACTCCCCTTCAAACCATCACGACCGAGCCATCCTCCACTATCGCCAACACAACAACCGCCTACCACCATCAACTACCAAGCCAACCGCCACCAATCTCCACCACAACCCTCTACATGCTTCCATCCCACAACACCAACCTCCACCCCGACAGCCCCAGCCTGCACTATGCCACCCCATCACCACCATCGTAGCCGACCAGCACCACCCGACCACAACTTCACCACCCCGCACGCATAGCACCTCACCATCGTCCCGTTCCTTCTCCCTATGCACTCCAACCGAGCCATCCCTATCGGCCAAGCTCCCCATTGCCCTCTTTTCCCTACGTGTATGGCTCACGCTGTGCATGTAGCGTGAGTTGTGTTTTGTATATAAAATAATTTTGGTATCCACTTTAAATGTAAGGGTATTTTGGTAAATTTTAAAAAATAAATATTTTATTATTATAATTATTATATTAATTGATAGATATTAATTCAATAATTACGGTATTAATTTTAGATACAAAAGGTTGATTAGTGGGATTTGATAACTTTAGTAGGATACCAAAATTTTTATTTTTCTGAAATTCAAGTAATCATTATACTCTAATAAAATGATAAATATTGCGTGATAGCATATTAAGGTTTTTATGTGTGAAATGTGTTAAGCATGATTTGTTATGATAGAATTATGTATTATTAATTGTTATCACGAAAATAAAAAAAAATGAGCATGTTATCTGATATAAAATATATCGAGTACGAATGTATAATCAAAATGATTATTATGTCAAGAAAATATTTTGTATAATAGGTATGTATAAAAAAATAAGTTGAGCATGCTTAAACATAATTCTAGAATAATTAATACGGATAAGTGCCCTAGGGGTAATTTGGTCATTTTGAGTGTATTATAATTTTTATCCCCAAAAACATGTTTAATGTGTATTAGTTGTTGTTGAGTATGTGAGCGTGTATTTTGGATGGATTAAAGGTGCGAAAAAGGATTTTATGTGCAAAATTAAGGACAAAATGGTCATTTGGCATATTTGATAATTTAAATCAGGTAATAATTAATTTATTTATGGTTTTTTAGCCTTTTTATGGAAAAAAAATAAATAAAATAGAATTAGTATTTAAATAGATGATAATTTGAAAATTTTGGTCTCAAGGGTATTTTGGTCTTTTTTGGCTTAAAGGGTCTAGATGTGAATAATTGAGCCTAGGATGACCTTAGTATATTTTAATGTTGACCTTGATTAGTTGTCTCGGATGATTGGAAATAAGCAAAAACGGTTATGTATGGAAATTAGATTTATCTATATTATATGCGCTTTCATGGTCACTTTAATAAAATACAAATACTTAAGGTGAAAGACCTTGAGATCTGAAATTGTGGCTAATTAGGGTTTGCTACCCTATGGACGTGGTTTAGCCCATGGTTGATATTATAGATTTTTGTTGGTGTGCCCTAATGCCCCAGTCAAGCCCTACATCTTACTCTACTAATTTATGCAGACAAATAGGGGGTATGCATACTTATGCAATAGGTGTCCTTATCAGTAGGGTAATGTGTTACCTTCATGTACCAGTGCGATAAAGGTACCTTTGCTTCCTTAGGTTGATAGTCGGTAGGATACTGTATTGCCCTAGTGCACCGGTATGACTAGAGTACCTTTGTGTCTCCGGGTTGATTAATCTCCCCTCAAGAAAGTAAATAAAAATGAAAATGATATGATTTGATTGAAATAATGATTATCAGATTATTGGATCGTTTGGTAGTAACCTTTGTATCTACCTATGGTTTTTGTAGCTGCCTTTGTGCCTACGGTTTTCTATGGTTTCGATAGTAGAATTTGTGCCTACCTGTAGCTTGTGGTTTTAGTAGCAGCCTTTGTACCTACCTATGGTTTCGGTAGCAGCCTTTGTGCCTACCTACAATTTCCTATGGTTTCAGTAGTAGCCTTTGTGCCTACTTGTAGTTTTGATAGCAACCTTCGTACCTACCTGTGTTGGTATTAGGTATGTGAGCATACCTATGATGTCATGGATTTTATTATGCTATACCTATAAGCATACATATGATGTTATGGATCTTATTATGTTATACCTGTAAGTATACCTGTGATGTTATGGATTTTGTTATACTGTACTTGTAAGTATACATGGGATGATATGGATCTTAGTATATTATACCCATGAACATACCTGTGATGTATATAATTGATTGGGATTTATGCAGAGACATGAATTATGCTGTGAAGGTTAAAATTGTGGTGTAGATTTGGGTTTTAATTATTGATTTAGAGAATATCTCTGGGATGTTCTTTAGCAAGTTCGGTTGTTTCAGATGAATAATATGAGTAGTACGTGACCTTGATGGAATTTGATCATCTAAATGATTATTGTATCTCAATCATTGTATGTATATGTATAAGTCTTATGCCATGTTAGTTGTATTCCTTACAAGTGTTCCATGTTGTTTTATCATATTATTTTGGTATAAAGGATTGCTTAGTACCGTAGTACTGAAGGGTTCGTTCTCGTGGGCCCCTGCCTATTCAATGGGCAATGGACTTTGCAGGTTAGCCTCCGAGTTCAGTCAAATGTTGGTAGTTCGGATTTGAGAGTGTAGGACTATCCGGTGTCTCTATTGCTATCTTATTTCCGGTTGTATTTGGACCTTTATGTCCTCCTATAATTCCTCTCTTGAATTTTGTAAACTACTGATGTTGTTTTTAATTAGTATGATATTTATTTAACTTTCTCTCTATTCTGATTTCTGTAATCATGTTATTAATTTAAACAGAGTAATGATTTCAGCCTCAGCACTTGGTATGAGAATGGTAGAGGAAACTGGACTTGTACCAAGTGTAGTGGTAACACCCTTCGTTTTATTGTTTTAGCTTCCACGCTTAACTCTACAAACAAAAATTTTCAACATTAAATTTTGGGGTGTTACAGACATAGATGGACCCATTAATCCACCGACACCCCAAGAACCAACAAATGTTATACCTCATTTACTCCATACTTCCATGGAAGCTGTTATGAACTAGCTACTAGTGACATAAAGTTAGTTGGCAAAAGAGATATTTAATATTATTGTTTCCTCTCTAGGATCCACTAGTAAGACAACATAGAGATCACCCAAAGAACTCCATTAGAAGGTAATTATCTAGTTAGAAGTACACAGAACAACAATCTTCAAGTAGTTCAGGATCAACACAAGTTTGGGGCAGGTCGTCTCAAAGTTAAGGTCGGGGCCAAGGTCGAGCTCAAGGACAACAATTAATATTTATGTCATCAGGCCAATTATAATTTCCATATATGATTCAAATGAATCAACATATAGTTCCTTATATTAGTACCTTATATAATGTGTTAGAAGATAGAAATTGTGGTTTCAGAGCATTTACATATATTATACTAGAAGATAAGGAACATAGGGTTAAGATCCATACTAACTTATATCACAAGATATTAGCTAGATGATAATTATACGAGTATGTATTTCTATATGACATCGTTGATCAAGTTCTAAATACTATTGGTCACTAGGAAGGGCTAACTCTAATGGCACACTAGATGAATATATCATATATTAGTCATGTTATTGTACCCCATTACTATGCATTATTTGCATACTACTCGTTGAATGTGTGCAATTTATTCCTGCCTCTAATGGAAAAATATGGAATTCAAGGTCCTGAAAATTAAGTGACTATATAGTTTTTGTAAGACATGAGTCACTATATATCGGTATGTGAGTATTTTATATTTTTTATATATAAATATTACATCAGTGACAGCTCTTATATTATATATATATATATATATATATATATATCTTAGAAAATTTTTCACTCTTATCCTTACATAAAAATTGGAACATATACCATGATATTAGCATTTCAACATGGACCACATCTCTTCTTTAAGATTCCTATGATGATGCTCTTTGGTACATGATGACACGTAAGAACCACATCATCTATCTTCGAACTTAACTTTTTATCTAGAATTGTTGAACTTTTCCTAGTTTATTTGTATATGAAATTTGAGACATGTGCATGCCGAATCTTTGTTGATTATATGATTATTTTCCTGTTACCCTAGCATAATAACATAAGTATCTAAACTATGTTAGTTGGATTTGTTTGTATGTTGTTGAGCATAAGTATCTTAGTGCTTGATGTGGGTTGGATGATATTTTTTGAATCAAGAAATAAAATAAAAACTATAATATATAATTGTAACATACATATTTTAATCAAAGCACACAACCATAGAGTAATAAACTAACCTCTATGCTAACGCCCATGCTCAACTACAGTAACTCCTAAATCATTCATAAGATTTTCAATGCATGTAACTAGCTATTGGTAATTTGAAGATGGATCACCCCTCTAATAGAATTGACAAAAGGCTTCACATGCTTCATTAAGGAGTCTTTCATCTGAAATTTTATGGTCATTATTTGGATTTTCAGCCAAATATTACTTACTTGTTGCCATTACATACCTATGAGTTCTAGCAAAATACCAATCCATATATTCAGAAGCAACATCCAATGGGTATTGAGCTGGTGATCACTTAAACATGTGGTCCGAGTAGGTGTTCACACAACAAGAATCATTTGCTGAACATGTGTGCATAATGAACATTATTTTTTTTTTGGGAAGGACATTTGTACCTATTCTCAATCAGTTTGATAGGCTCCTTAGGAATCACAAGTTGTCATAAACTCAAAGCGTATTATGTGAATTTTAATTACACCGGGAGGGTACAAAATATAATTGTTACAACTCTTACAAGGACAACAAACAGACCTATATGAATTTAGACGATTTTTTCCATTTCAATAAAAGCTTGAATCCCATTCCAAAACTCATCAGACCTACAATTCTGTAACCTCATCCAACTCTTATCGATGATCATCTTATCTATTATGTTTTTTTTCAAGTAAATAACTTTCACTTACCTTATTAATAATTAAATTTAGTACTTATAAAAATGGCACAAAATCATAATAAATCTTAATATGAAGACTTTATTTTAATTTATTATTAACTTTATTTCATTTCTTTTAATTTCACAAGGGTTCAACTATGTAAAATTAAACAGTATCAAATATATGAGTTTTTTTTATATCATATCATTGATTACTTTATAAAGTTAGAGCTTATTTTTTACTTCAAATATTTAATTATTATAGATTAATTATTAAATACATTCGTGCATTGTCAAATTCATTAATATTATATTTTTTACCTTTAACTTTTTAATAACTAGGTTCAAGCATACCTATTAATTATTTTCTATGGTCAAGTCCTTACACATAAATTCTTTTTATATCCAATAACCATAAATATATTATTTGTATAATTTCACAAGAGTCTAACTATATAAAATTCATTAATATTAAAAAAGTTAAAATAATTTTGTTTATCTTCATTAATTACTCTCTAAGGTCATAAACGTTTCTTTATTTTCATATTTGTTTAAGCATTGACATGACCATTAATTATTATTATTATTATTATTATTATTATTATTATTATTATTATTATTATTATTATTATACAATAACAAATGAAATTTAATTTTTCTAACTATTTATCTCTTATCTTATTATTATTATTATTTATCTTATTTCTAATAACAAATATTAATTGAATCTAATAAACTCACCAAAAAAGTAAAATTAAATATCACCAATTTTAAAGTATATTAACATGATACTTATAAAAGCATATACACATATTAAGATACTACTATATATATTAAATATCGGCCATTAACTAAAGTCTAATCTAATATGCATAGTAACAACTATATACAATATATAATCTAATTATACATATAATCTAACTATAATAATATAATACCTCAATTATACAAAACCAAACTACAATAATATAATAATCTTATTATACAAAATCTAATTAAATTATGTAATTAACTAATCAAACCCTAACTATACTAATCTAATTCAAAAGTTATTGCAATTTAAATAGTATAAAGTATTACCATATACAAATAAACTAGGAAAAGTTCAACAATTCTACTAAACTAATAATTGGATGCAACAATGCGACACACAATTCTGCATCTTGTCTTCTCGCTCTCATTTGTTCTACTTGAACTATATAAGATTGTACAAATTTCTATCATAGAACAAAAATATCGCAAAAGAAGAAGGATCTAGAGAGGTAAAATGGAAAAATGTTTTAGATGGGGAAGGATAACGATGTGAGAAAGTGATAAACAATGACTATTTGTGCATCCAAAGGCTGAGAAAGATAATTAAATACAGAGAAAAATAGAGTGGGATAGGAATGGTGAAGCATAGGGAAATTCAAATGGAGGTATTTCACATCCCCGTGACATTTCAAGGACAAAAATGTTATTGAAAACATTGACACAATGCCAAAACATTGGAAAAAAGTTTACCTCAAAAATAATATTGTTTTAGGGCTTTTATTAAAAGAAAAAATATTTTTTCTACCCTATCTTCTTCCCCAATCTTTTGATATCCACAATACCACTAGCCCTAGACAAGCCCTTCCCCCATCCTTTGATTTAGATCCATTTTTTCCTCTCTCGTTTTACTGCATCAGTGATGCCAAATTCCACCCTTCACTATTTGGTGGTTTGTACTGAGGGTCATCAATTTTATCTGATTTAAACTTTGTTGCTTGCTAGGCTATATTTGTTCCTGTTGAAGCTATGTTGCTACACTTCTCCATTAAATCTCTGTTGCCACTTTTAGGTGTTAAAAGCTTTACTCCAGTCTAGTGCTAAAGATCAATGAGTCTTAGTGTTGAAGGTTAATAGTTCGAAGGGTGCAACAAGTTGATAAGACTTTTTTCCATTTTTAATAATTTTGTTTTAATGAGTAATTATTTATTTTAGAAGTTAAAAATTATATGTTTACATAGTGTGCTTTTATTGGGTGTTGTGGTGTTAGTGTTCTTTAGATTGTTGTTGTATTGTTATAGTGTTCCTAGTTGTGATTGTTTATAATGCGCTACTAGTCGTGACTTCTGTTATTCGTGTTGTGGTGTTGTTGGTTGTGATCTTTTGGTGCTTGTTTAACTTATATTGTGTTGTGATTGGTGATTTTTTTAATGGCTTATAGTGGTATTATGGGTTTTACAAGTGCTAGTGTATCTTCTAAGGACAAATAATCCTCTTTGGAATTATGTTACCAGAGGAGAAAAAACTAGTTGAGGGGGAGCTATCTTGAGGACTTGTAATTTTTGTAATCAAATAAATTAAGGAATCTATACTAGAGTGAGAGCTCATTTGTTGAATATTATTAGTAAATGTATTGCCACCTATAAGAAAGTGAAGATAGAGGATAAGATTGAGATGGAAAACTTAGTAAAAGAAGCTTTGAAAAGATCTGAGGACATGCTACCGAAGGATGTGTCTTTACCTCGTTCAAGTGGTTTTAATTCGAGAATGTAAGTCTTTTTTTAATAAGAGAAGAGTGAATTAGATTCATCCTATATAGAAAGCTTTCAACAATCTCAATTATATGCATTGATTGATAGAATGTTTTTCACTAGTGATGTTCCATTTAATTGGCAAGGAATCTTTTATGTGGAAGCTTTTGCTTTTTCTACTATAGCCATAGTCTACCTATTTATGGTCCCTCCTATTATAATAATTTGAGAAAAATGTTAACTTTTGAGGAGAAAATTCAAACATAGAGGGATCATTAGAACCAATAAAGAATACATGAAGGGAAAAAGGATTTCAGTATTACGTCTGAAGGTTAGAGCAACACACAAAAAAGACTGTTGATAAGTTTTATTACAATTTGTGGTGCGGGTTCAATGTTTTGAAAGGCCATTCATGCTCCATGTGAAATGAAAGGCAGACAATTTATTTCTAGTCTATTGAAAGAAGTTATTCATGAGATGGACTATTAGAATATTGTACAAGTTATTATTAATAATGCCTCAAATTGTAAAGCAGTTAGCGAGATCATTGAACGAATATATCCTCATATTTAGTGGTCTCCATATTTTGTTCAAACTCTTAAACTTTATTTTAGAAATATTTGTGATGCAAGAAATATGGAGAACAATGTTGATACACATTAGGAGTGTCATTGGATAACATAAATTCATGGAGATGTTATTCAAATCAAGAATTTTATATTGATAGATTCCATGAGATTAGCAACCTTCAATAGGTTTTCTGTTCTAAAGTTTCTTGTAGTTGTTGATACTTAGTTTGCTCAAATAGTTTTTACATCGAAGAGAATAAAGTTTTTAAGTTATATTCTTCAAGCTATGGAGATCAGTGAAGAATTGTTGTCCAATAAAGCTAATAATGTTAGAATAGTAAGGTTTGTGAAGGAAAAACCCCATAATGATTTACGATGGGAAAAGGTTGATTATATTCTTAAGTTCACATAACTATGTACCTTATGATTAAGGAGTGTGATGTTGGAAAAGCGGCCCTTTGCCTTGTTTATGAAATTTCTTCATAAGCTTACCGAAGCCTTGATGTTTATTCATGACAATCATTGTCTCCTAACAATAAGACTTCCAAAATACAAACAACAAAAATCAATAATATGGGACGTCAATGCTAATATTCCCTCGTTTACTACTCCCATATTACACCATAAACTATGACAACCGCCAAACTACATAATCAATTTTCTTTTTTATTTTGTATAGGTGATGACTTTGGTTCTTTTGAAGATTTTGGGTTACTTGATATTGCTTCCCCCTTTTTATGAACTAGAGTTAGTGGTAGTAATTTTTGCTTAAATAAGGTTTGACGAGGATGAAGTGGAAGTAGTTGATGCCATCTAGTTTATTTGAGTTTAAATAAGGCTTAAAGGAGAATGAACATTACATCTAGTTTGTTTGAGTTTATAGTTGTTAGTAATTTAGTATGAGTTTGAGACTTGTATTTTCTTTATGTAAACTTTAAATGACTCTTTATGATTTGAAGTAGTGTATAATGATATTTTTGAGAAGTATTTTAATATTAATTTATTTACATATAGTTACTTCATAGTAATTTGTGATAATAAGAAAAAAAAATAGAAGAAGGTTTGAAATGTTATAAAAATCAAGATGTCGGATCATATAAAATTAATGAATGATGAGGCTAAGCAAACACACATTGATGAACATGCAAAGGGTATGTTATGAGTAAATACATTTACATAGTAAATGAGCATACAGCAAGATATATTTCATGGATATGAGCCTTCTAGGTGATGAATATGAATCTTTTCAATTGATGAATTTGTAGACTCTTAAGCTTATGAATGTATTTTGTCATATATAATATGTAAGAGTAATTTATATAATAATTTTTGCCTTGCCCCAAAAGTATAGGAATATGGATGTTTATTTATAAAGGGAGGGGGAATAAGAAACATTTTGTTATAACTTTTTTTTTAACTTTGTAAATAGCCCAAACTAAAGATAAATACATTTTGGCATATAATAGTTTATGTAAGATAGACCGAGGACAAGAATTGTGTAGCTTATATTAGTCGCCGTGTTTTTTCAGGTTTTGTAGTTCCTGTTCAGCTAATTACTAAATAATTCTTCGCGTGGTGCTGTTAAATCTGTACACTTTCACACCATCATTTCCCCATATTACTGATTATTACATTTTTATTTTATTTTTTATATTCCTTCCATTCTCACAAAGTAGATTCGATTGATTTTCACGTGTTCTAGTTCGGCTAGGTTAAGCTTTAGATTTTCAGTGGTAGCTTCTGATTATAATATGCTATGTTTATAAATAGCATTCTTGCAATCCAACTCTCGCCATCGCACTATTTTGTTGGTTCAAAAATTAACTCTCCTGAAAATGGCGCTCCCACGTCATGGTAGTGAAGAAGTATACATTAATGTAGATCACAGAGAGAGATCGCGTTCAGCCAAACAGCAATCGTGGTTAGACTCCTTCATTCAATCTGGCGATGGCACAACCATGATACAGCAGAAGCGGTTACATAGGGTCCCAAATATGCTCTTGAAAACGAACGACCATCAGAACTTCAGGCCAACGGTGGTCTCCATCGGTCCTTACCACCATGGCAATGTTGATTTCAAGCAAGCAGAGGGGCTCAAGCCAGCAATCGCAAAAGAATTCCTCAGTGGCAAGTCAATTGCTGCGGTTTTCAGCACGTTTGAGGAAGAGATCTTCCGAAGAAAGGTGAGGGAATATTATGAAATGACTAACATGGACGTAGGGGACGATGAATTTGTCCAGATAATGTTCCTAGATGGATGTTTCCTTCTCCATTTCCTTACGTGCCATGGCTTGAAGAAGCCGGTGCATCCGCAAATTGCACCTTATCACACATATATGCAACAGGACTTGCTACTAATGGAGAATCAAATTCCTTTTATAGTCCTTGAAATCATTATGTCGCAGGTCTTCGATGAAGAACGCCAGAAGGGAATGGTGCAGGAGATTCACACATTCATTAAGGATAGCACTGGCGCCTTAGAGCCCCTGGGAACGGGTTATCTAATCGAGAAATCTTCTGATCTCGGTTCTAACAACTCCTCTGCAGAGCACCACTCCACCTCCTTGAGATCCTACGAGCCGAGATTGTCGGCAGGGAGGTTAATAAACCGGAATGGAACGAGGACGGCGAAGTGACTGGGTACGCATTACGTGGTGTCAGGGAGCTAATGGATGTCGGAATCACATTCCATAAAAGCGGCACAAGCTCGCTAAGGGACGTCAGGTTCAAATCTCACTCCATCGGTGGACAACTCTTCCTTCCTCCATTTTATATTGATGATTTAACGGGACGAAAACTACTTAATATAATAGCTTATGAGCTGTGTCCAGGAGGACGTCTAGATCCTGAAGTTATATCTTATATTTGTTTCTTCGATCTGTTGGTCGATAAAGCTGAAGATGTTAAGGAGCTACGAGCTGCAGGAATAATTCATAACTTCATTGCTAGTGACGAAGAAGTAGTGAAGCTTTTTAGCGATATGGCTACGAATCTGGTGCCAAACCTTGATACATATGCAGGAGTTCAGAAACATGTGCAGAGGCATTGTAATAAGCCAGGAAAGATCTGGTTGGCTCAATTAGCAAGCACACATTTTAGATCTCCTTGGACCGTACTTGCTTTGTTTTGGGTCATTGCATCGCTCACAATTGATGTTCTACAGACTAGTTTCAATTTTACCTAGACTCGTGTCCCTAAGGTCATCCCAATCTTTAAGATTTTTTGGATTGTTTCAAGTACTCCACACAATCTTTTTTCTTCAGTTGCATCCTTCGGAAATGAATCATAATAATGAGGAATATTGTATCATCAGTTTGTGTGTGTGTGTGTGTCTATATATATATATATATATATATATATATATATCAGTCTGACTGTGTGTGTTTTGGAAAAATAAATTCACGGATGTTTTCATCAGTTTGTGCATAATAGCTTCATGGATCAAATTCTGTGATGTAAGACAGTCTGAAGCCATACTTTTAATCTATCACTGATGAAACTGACACTGATGTCAGGTTACAAGCGATAAACATTCATTAAGAGTACTGGAATCTTCTTTGCTTAGAAAGAACATTGAAGTACTGAATCTTTATTCCTATCAAAATTTCAAGGGTACAGTAAATGTTCTATTCTATATAGTACAAACAAACAGGGTATTTATAAACTTTTGGACACTAAACATGGAACAACTATCCTACATAAAGTATCTATAATCTATGCCGTCAGGGCTTTAGCTTTGTCATTCTCCCTGTCTTCCGTTAAAAATGGCTGGAACTAGCAGGTGTTTAATATTACAAACGTACATACCTACCTACTTACGAAACAATTGACTCTTCGACTAGCTACTTGTATCGTCTCTCATCCTTGCTTCTTTCGTCTGATAGAAGACATAATAATCAGCTGGTTACCTGCGTTTCTGGTCGAGGCTCCAAGGAGATGTAAATGATTTTTTGACTACTTTCTATCTAAGGAGGTTTCTCAATATAGAAGATGATCGAGAAATTCCATGGCATCTCAGAAATGCACAAACTGTTCATTCAATTAATACCAGAAACGAACTATTCCCCCGGCTCTGCCAGAATCTGGACAAGAAATTGTATCGAGCCAACAAACACAGATAATTTTCAGGAGAACCGCTCACTGTCGCAGACGATGGTTAATTTTCAGGAATGCTCCTAGCGAGCCAGCTACCCCCCAGGGGAAAATTCTATATTTTATGATCATCGAAGCACTAGTCCAGTACGTCCAGAAAGCTAAATAGTAAGAGACAAATGGGTGGGCGGGCGGTGGGCGGACGGACGGGCCAACGAACGTCCTTCGTTTAAGAAGAGCAGACCCAAACACTCTCCGGAAATTCAATTCAGTAATAATGCGTTCTTTTTGAATATCAGAGGTATCATTTGATGCATCAACACGAGAAACCAAGGCCAGCTTCTGAAATTTCGTAATACACAAAACACGATGGAATCAATCAAATAGATAACCATCGCTTCTGATCTAAGTAAGGTCACTATGAAAGAGAAGACGCCTTTCTGAAAACATGTGTTTCAGAGTTTGGATGCTAAATAGAGGTAACTTTACTCCACATTGTCAGTACAAATAAAAGCTTCTTGTGTCAGAAAGGAAGCGAAAACTTATTCAGGATCTTCACAAGCTACCTCATCCTAGTCAGTAAAAATACCGGAAATTCAATTCTGTAATAATGTGTTGTTGAATGGTTTTTGTGCGTAGCAGAGGTACCATATAATGCATCAACAGCGTGAGGAATCAAGGCCGGCTTTTTAAATTCCGTAACACACAAAACACGTTGGAATCAATAAACAGATAACCAACGCTTTGGGTGTTAAAGAGACGTAACTTTACCCCACATTGGCAGTACAAAATAAAAGCTTCTTGTGTCACAAGGCAAGCAAAAACTAATTCGGGATCGTCACAAGCTACCTCATCCTAGTTAATATAAATACCAACACGAGAACCCTTATACAATACTATTTCCGACAATATCTCACCCGTTCCAACGAAAGGAAAATAATAATAAATTTCTCGTGCTCAGTTTTATAACGTTTGGACAATGACGACAATCGGTGAGGCGTCATCATGGAGCAGGAATCCGGAAGTAAGCATTGAAATGGAGGGTGAAGAAACTCGAAGTCTGAGTTTCTAATATTTGCGAATGAAGTGAACAGAGAGAGAAAAAAAGCAAGAAAGTAGAATCAGAAGATTCTTGAATTATGAGTTCGCACTTTCAATGTATAATGCCTGAGTTTATATATACTGTAAAGACAGCAAGCCCTAAAATATCAGGCCCAAAAACAGAGGCTGCTAACAAACATGTAATAACGACAAAATAACAAAATATGGGTGGGTATATATCCCAACACCCCTCCCTCAAGATGGACTTGGTGAAGTGAGACAAGGCCAGTCTTGAGCAGGCATCAAATTGACCAGACCAATACTAAAAACAAGAGACTTGTGTTGATCAGCTCCTAGAGGTTTAGTCATAATGTCTGCTAACTGCATAGCAGAAGTAACATGTTGAGTTCTCAGAAAACCAGAAAGAACATTCTCACGAACATAATGCACATCTAACTTCTGATGCTTTGTGCGAAGATGTTTAGTCTTTTCATGAAAGCAGAGATTCTCTGCAATGTGCTGAGCAGACACATTGTCACAATACAATGTGATAGGTAAAGGAACATGAATATCAAGTTCTGTTAACAACCCTTCCAACCAAACAAGCTCACTAGTAGTATAGCTCATGCTCCTATATTCAGCTTCAGTACTACTCTTTGAAACAACCTTTTGTTTCTTGGTTTTCCAAGAAATTAAGGAATTACCAAGAAAAACACAAAAACCATTAAGGGAACGCCCTAAATCAGCACAGGCTCCCCAATCAGCATCACTGTATCCCTTTAAGACCAAATCTGAAGTAGAAGGATAGAAAAGACCAAGATTGAGAGTGCCTTTAAGATAACGCAAAACATGAACCACTGCTGAAAAATGAGGTTCTCTAGGAGCATTAAGAAACTGACTGAGTTGTTGCACTGAATAAGAAATGTCAGGACGTGTAAGATTTAAATAAAGCAGCTTGCCAATGAGCTTCCTGTAAGACTCAGGATCAGTCAATAAAGCCCCATCATCACTACTCAGCTTGAAACCCTTAGGAAAAGGAAAGGAAGCAGGCTTGCAATTTTCCATGTTGGCATCTCTCAACATATCTAAGATGTATTTTCTCTGGTTAAGAAGAATACCAGAAGCAGAACGAGAAAGTTCAATCCCTAGAAAATATTTAAGAGCACCAAGGTCTTTGATAGTAAAAGCAGCATGTAAATCAGTCTTCAAAGTATTAATGAGAACAGGATCATTGCCAGTGAGTAAAAGATCATCAACATAAGCAACTACAACAAGAAAGGACTGATCCTGTTTTCTAATGAAAAGAGAGTAATCTTGCTTAGATTGAAGAAAACCCCAATTAATCAGGAATTTGCTAAGCTCCTTATTCCAGCAACGAGAAGCTTGTTTAAGGCCATAAATGGACCTTTTTAACTTGCAGACAACACCTGGTTGAGGAACAGAATATCCAAGAGGAGGAGACATATAAACCTCCTCATCAATAAACCCAGGCAAGAACGCATTGTTAATATCAAGCTGTTGAATATCCCACTGCTTAACAGAAGCCAAAGCAATAACAACTCTGACAGTAGTAAGCTTAGCAACAGGACTAAAAGTGTGTTTGTAGTCCTTGCCAGAAATTTGCTTGTCTCCACGTGCTACAAGTCTTGCCTTACAACGTTCAACATCTCCATTAGGCTTAAATTTGGTCTTATAGACCCATTTACAGCCAATAGCCTTTTTACCCGGAGGTAAAGAGGTTAATTCCCAGGTATCATTTTGCTCAAGAGCATGAAGTTCTTTCTCCATAGCTTCAACCCATTCAGGGTGATATTTGGCTTGATTATAAGAGGAAGGTTCATAGGCTGTGAGAACATTAGAAAGACTATGAAGTTGAGAAGAAGAGAGATGAGATAAAAGAGGTTCAGTATACACATTAAAAGACATAGAACTGTCAGAGGAATTGTGAATAGTTGTAGGTAAAGGATGAGTAAGAACGAAATCATCAAACTTTTTAGGTAAGTGTTTAGGTCGAGTAGAAACACGAGGATTAGAAGGAAGAGAGGAAAAATTATCTGGTGAAGAAAGATTAGAAGTAGGAAAATTAGGAATAGAAGATTGAGAAGATGTAACTGGTGATGAAACAGAATTAGGAGAAAAAGTAAAAGGAATAGGAGGAGAAATATCAGAATGATCAAAAGCAGGATTGACCAAAGGAAGAGAAGAAGAAGATGTTGAATCAGAAGAAGGAATATCTTTGAAAGGAAAAGATTGTTCAACAAAGTGAACATCTCTACTTAAGAAAATTTTATGAGATTGAAGATCATATAATTTGTATCCTTTCTGAGCAAAAGGATAACCCAAGAAAATACATCTAGCAGCTCTAGGAGCAAATTTATCAGAAGTATGTATCATAGGATAACACAAACACCCAATAACTCTCAGATGATCATAAGAAGGAGCTTTGTGAAAAAGCATTTCATAAGGAGACTTCCAATGTAAAACAGAACTAGGAAGAATATTAATAAGATAAGTAGCAACAAGCACACAGTCACCCCAAAATTTCTAAGGAAGAGCAGCATGAAATCTGATTGTTCTGGCAGTTTCAAGAAGATGACGATGTTTACGTTCTACTCTACCATTCTGTTGAGGATTACCAGGCACAGTTTTCTGATGTACAATGCCTTTTTCAGAAAACAAAGCTGTACAAGATTGCTGAATAAATTCTGTACCATTGTCAGATCTAATCATTTTGATCTTGACATGAAATTGAGTATGAACATACTCAATGAAAGCTGACAAAATAGAGAACACCTGAGTTTTGTGATGTAACAAATGAGTCCAAGTCACCCTTGTGTGATCATCCAGAATAGTGAGAAAATAAACTGCTCCAGATAAAGAAGGTCTTTTATAAGGGCCCCAAAGATCAACATGCACCAAATCAAAAGAACTAGAAGCCACAGAATCAGAAGCTGGAAATGGCATTTTATGATGTTTGCCAAGAACACATGCTTCACAACTAAAATTACAATTATTAGTAGTAATGCCTGACAAAGATTTTACTAAGTGAGTTAATTTTCCAGAAGAAACATGACCTAAACGAGCATGAATTACATCAATGCTAAGAGGCTGAGATTGAGTTATTGTATTATAGGAAGAAGGGAAAACAATATTATTTGAAGAACAAGATGCATCTAATGGAAGTAAAAGTTGTGTAAATTTGTAGAGGCCATGTTGCTTTGCACCAATAGCCAGAACTTGCTTAGTGAGTAGGTCCTGAAAGAAACAAGAATAAGAACCAAAAAAAGCAATGAGATTGTTATGAGTTAATAACTTGCCCACTGAGAGCAAATTATGATTAAAATCAGGAGTATAGAATACATTCTGCAAAAGAATAGAAGGAGTGAGTTGAACAGAACCAAAATATTTAACAAACTTAGTAGAACCATCAGGCAAAGCTACTTTAATTGGAATTTTAAGTTGTTTAATAGAAGCAAATAAAGCCAAATGACAAGCCATATGGTCAGTGGCACCTGTATCAATAATCCAAGTATCTCTGGTAAAGAAACGAGGATTAAAAGAATCAGCATTGGCAGCATGAATAATACCTGCAAAATTTAGAGAAGATTGCAGAGGATTATCATCAACCATAAGAGATTGCTGCTGAGCTGAAGAAATAGGTTGATGTAGAACAGAAGGAGTGTGCTGCATCATTTTGATCACTTCCTTATACAAAGCAGAAGCCATAGCAGGATCCACAGAAGAAACAGAATCACCAGGAACTCCAGAAACAGAAGGTGCACTTCCAAGAATACCACTACCAGGAATTTGTTGAACATTATTAGCCATCTTAAGCATACCTTTGCCTTTGTTACCAGGCCACCACTCTGGATAGCCAACCAACTTAAAACATTGATCAATACTATGGCCTTTCCTTTTACAATGCTCACAAAACAGATCACTCTTGAGCTTCTTAGTATCCTTCCTGACAGTTTGATAAGAAGGTTTAGGAAACACCTTAGCAACCTGAAATGCACTCATCTCAGTGTGTGTATTACCAACACCTCCATTGAGTTTATGTTGCTGTTCAACCTGCTGCAGCGTATAATATGCTTTGTGCACAGAAGGTAGAGGATCAAGGCTAAGTAAATTAGTCTTGACTTGATCAAAGTCTTTGTTAAGACCTGATAATAGCTGCATCAACTTGTTACGTTGATCATTCTCAAAATTTTTTTTAATGAAACCACAAGAACAGTTTCGAAAAGCACCACAATCACAATCTGGACAGCCTTCCAGAACTTGCAATTGATCCCATACTCCTTTGAGTTTACCATAATATTCAGCAATAGAAGCCGTATGTTGTTGTATAGAAGTCAAATTTCTATGTAACTCAAAAATTCTAGGTGCAGATGACTGTCCAAATCTCTCAACAATTTCTTTCCAGAGTTGAAAAGAAGTATTTACGAACATGAAACTTTCATCAAGACTTTTATCCATGGAATTCAAAATCCAGGACATGACCATATAGTCATTCCTAATCCATTTCTGATAATCTTGATGATCAGAAGATGGAATAGACAAACTTCCGTCAACAAACTGAAGTTTGTTTCGTGCAATTAACGCCATTCGCACAGTTCTGGACCAATTAATGAAATTAGGACCAGTAAGAATATGATTTCCAAGCTGCATACCTGGATGATCACTGTTGGACAGATAATATGGATCATTGAAATTGACCGCAGGATGTTGTTGAGTCACAGATTCCTCAAAAGCAGCCATTAAAGATCAAAGATGATCAGACGAAGAGAAAAGCAGAATAAACGTAGTTTAATTCCTACGCTCTGATACCATGAAGAAACTCGAAGTCTGAGTTTCTAATATTTGCGAATGAAGTGAACAGAGAGAGAAAAAAGCAAGAAAGTAGAATCAGAAGATTCTTGAATTATGAGTTCGCACTTTCAATGTATAATGCCTGAGTTTATATATACTGTAAAGACAGCAAGCCCTAAAATATCAGGCCCAAAAACAGAGGCTGCTAACAAATATGTAATAACGACAAAATAACAAAATATGGGTGGGTATATATCCCAACAGAGGGAAGTAACTTGAGGTGGATTCAGTCCATAATCAATGCAGGTGACGAAACAGGGGGGTCCAGGCGAACAAGAGGATTCACAGAGTTCTCCAGTTGCTGAAGCATGATGAAGACAGCGAAAAGCACTTCAGACCCATGATGGTTGCAATCGGGCCTTATCACCATCATGATGAGAAGCTCCAGGAAGTGCAGGAACTGAAGCCACTAACAGCAAAGAATTTCCTGAAGGAATTGGACATCCATCGTGTGTTTACAGAGTTCAGTTACGAAATGAAGATACAGAAAATCCTGGGATATTACGATAGCACGTATGTGGAAGGCATGGATATTGATCAGTTTGTGCAGATGATTTTCCTAGATGGGTGTTTCGTTCTTCATTATATTGACTGCAGTGTGAAGGAGGCGTTTGGTCACCAAAATCTTGCAAGTTACAAAGATTTCGTGCCGCAGGACTTGCTGTTGATGGAAAACCAACTCCCCTTTCTAGTCCTCGACTTTCTGATAAAACGATTCAGCTGCCAAGAACAGCGGGAAAAACTTAGTAACATTGATTTCTTCATACGTTTATGCATGAGTGACCCGCTGCGCCTACCACAAAGACAAACAATTAATACTTCTTGCGAACTGCTTGGAAATCAGAGTCAGATGCCACCCCATCATCTCCTTCACCTTCTAAGAGAGCGACGCTTTTGTTCCGAGACAAATAAGGCCTCCGCCGACCACCCCCCTGGGGACAACTCCGTCGTTCATTCCTACACATACAGAGGAGTTAAGGAGCTCATGGAGTTGGGAATTCATTTTCAGTGTCGCACCAGAAATTATCTAGGAGATATCACATTCCAATCTCATTTGTTCCATGGAAGGCTCCTTCTTCATCCAATCATAATCGATGACTCAACAAAGCGGATTTTTCTCAATTTAATAGCCTATGAAATGAGCCCAGATGGTCCTAGAAACCACATAGTCACTTCTTACATTTACTTCCTGGATATGCTGATAGATAAAGCTGAGGATGCTAAAGAGTTGCGATTGGGTGGTATCCTAAAAAACTACCTGTCCAGTGACAAGGATGTGGCAGAGCTTTTCAACAGCATTACCAAGAACATGGTACCCAATCTCCATACTTACGGACATGTTATGAATCAAATACAAAATCACTGCGATGATAAGGGAAAAATATGGATGGCTCAGGTCATCAATCAACATTTCAGCAGTCCTTGGACTGTAGTTGGTTTCATTGCGGCAGTTTTCACAATCCTTCTCACTATCGGACAGACCTTCTTCACAATCTTCCCCCGTGAAAAACCTACTTCTGGCTCTTTAGAGACTAAACAACCTCGTATGTCAAGAAAGCAATCTAACTGAAGATATGATTGCTCTTTGATTATCTTCACCTGCCAGAAGATTTAGCTAAAGCTTGTGTTTGCATCTCCCTGTGTGTGCGTGTGCATTGATTCAATAAGAGTGTGTGGCATGGTTTTATTTTGGGTTCTGCTCTAATCTTTTGGGTGTTCCCTCACTATATACATTTGTAATAATTGTAAGCCATTTGGTTTCAAACTTACTATATGTACTCTGTCCCTTATATACCTATTTGCTACTTGTTTGTTTGACAACCAACTATTCTCTTGTGCTATTCGGGCCCTAATGAGTTTAAGAGGTTTTCATATCTAGGCATACTAAGCAGATATCCAACGCGTTTTTCTCGACAATGATGCATTGCAGGCCAAAGTCCGGTGCAGTTTCAGCATGAGAAGTTGGATTGGGACGATGGGTATAAGAACTGCTGTCAGGAATTGAGGTTGGAGATAGATAATCAAAAGGCGGAAATGTGAATGATGAACTCATATCATAAGGTTTAATTGAGGATAGGATGGTGGTGAAGCTAGTACTGATAGCGTCCATTAATGTTGGATCTATGTCTGCGCGCTTAAATGTCTTTAAGTTCTGTAGGTGGTTATTGATAATGATAATTTTTGGATCCATCATGTATGGCAACACAGTTTTCCTTGAATCTAAAATTAGGAGGAGAGAGAGAGATATTGGTAATTATGCAATATCCCCAAAATACCAATTGGTTGGGAAGTGTCACGCCCCGCTATCTACATAGAAACTCATGTAGATAGCAAAGCTAACAAAACAATGTCCTTCGGATGATAAAAATAATTCTTATAAATTAATATAGAAATATAATAGGAATAATAAGCCACGGGTTCAAAACCCAACTAATACATAACATAACGACTATGTTGCTAAGCTAAACGCACTCAACTAAAAAAACTCTTTTATCATACTAAGCTTCCATAATGATACCTAATCTATGCTTCATGCTTCAAATCAGAAATGTTGTAAAGGAGTGAGTAAAACCATAGCTCGACAAATAACTAATACACCAGCCAAAACAATGATCAAACACTTCAAAATGAAAACAAATAAGTAAGAAACCTTAACAATTATAAACATAATGTATTGCCAAATATGATAAATTGAAAAATCATTTTGCCATTTTTGGAGTTACTTATCAAAAGTAGTTATCTTTGATTATTGCTTACTTAAGAATTTTTTTAGCCAAAAAGGTTTTTAAAATAAGTAATTATCATGGATAACTACTTTGGATAAGTAGTTTCAAACAATCTACAATCAATAAAGCGGACACCCATAAGAATATATGTATAAATATAACAAAATATTTAGTAGAGCCACACAGAGGAGTCAAACCATAATTCAAAGTAGTAATAGATATAAGTCGGACATTATACAGTGTAATTGTGGCTGTAGGCCACCATGCGGCTAGAACCCCCTATCATTTGTTAAGGGCTATAAGATGCTTAAGTAGTACACTACAAATAGTATTGATTAGTAATACCACAATACTAAGTGGGGTAGAAAGGTTTCCACCCCCTAAGGCCATAATCACAAAATAAAACAGATATTACAAAATACAATATAACATTTCATAAAATGTAAATATTCACTTGGATAATTAACAAACGCAATGCATAATCCCAAATTTAGTTCAAATACAATATAATAAGATAATGAAAATTGATACATGTAACATATATATCTTATAAAAAAATATATATTTATAAAACAACAACAACATCTTTACAAGATACTAGGCACAATATAATAGAAGGGTTGATAGGTAAGTTACTTACCTAAATACACAATCTAATGGAATTAGTTTGTTATTCTAACAACCCTACAGCAAAAATTAATTTAATATGTAGACCAATCATAATACCCATTAGGTGATCATGAGTATGCCCAAACCAAATACTCAAATAGCATTTTTTTTTGTTCATCAAATATAAAAATAGTGATTTTAGTTAAAGAATAACTAAAATAAACCTTTGTTTGGGATGGTGCTAGAATGTTTAGAAACACGCATGACGATCAAGCATATTTTATTAAAACCAAATTAATGTACCATTTTGTGCCAACTTTGTTCAATACGTTAGACTATTGGAGTACGCGGAAATCAACTCTACTTGCCCAATAATCAAACATGTTTCTTTATATACTTACCTCCTACACAACCCTACCTTTCTCACTTCCATCTTCAATCTTCTTCGGTGGAAACATCTTTGTCTCCGCTTCTTTTCATTTCTCTTCAATTCCTCATCTCTCTTCTTTAATTTTTATGTTATTTGTTGCAATTAAATTTGTGTTTGGCCTCCATTGTTTCATATATTGTACCAATTTTGGTTATTTTTCAATTTACATCTCAAGCATTAGGTATGTTTATATTTTTATCTTATTTTCTTAATAATTGTAATTTGTTTGACATTTTTTTAGTTTTTATATAAGTATGCTATAATATATAGATTTTGATAGATTATAATATGTGATTATATTTTTATATGTGTTATACTATATAGACTCTTTTTTGTTGACATGTCATAATATATAATGGCAGTAATATAAACTAAAACACATAATAAAAAACATAATATATAATTTAACTAAATGAAGCTATATGTAGCAATATATTCATAAATTATCAAATTTTGGACAACAAACTAGACAAAATTATAAAATGTTATTTCAAAAAATAATTAGATAAATTGTTCTAAATGTTAAAGCATTACCTTAAATTATTAGATGGTATTGTAAGGGTAAAATGTAATGCATAAATCCAATCAGATGGGGTGTGGAAGAGGAAATATTTGAGATAGTTGAAGTTGGAATTTGAGCAATAGTTGAATATGAAGGTGTTGAGTTAGGATGAAAAGAGTGAGAGAAAGAAAATTAAGTTGGGTATGAGCATGAAGGAAATTAGCAACTTTTTACGCTACACTAAACATGCCTAATGAATAGGTGTGTATATACCTAATGTTTTGAGGGGAAAATACTCTAATTTTTATAAAACACGCCTAATAATTAGGAATTTTTACTCAATTTTGTGTTTTGAGGCAAGCTGGCATTTTCAAATAAGTTGGTCAGCATTTTTATAAAACACGCCTCATCATGAGGTATATTTTAGTGACATTAAACAATATTACTAACATGGGCTATTTTAGTTATTGTTTAACTAAAATTGATATTTTTGTATTTGATGAACAAAAAAAAGGCTATTTTAGAATTTGGTTTTATATACCCACTATTTACTTAGTCCTTAAGAATAACTAATATGATCATTACCAAAATGTCAATACTTTATTATCTTAATTAGTCTTTATACACTTGTACAAACAACATAACGAGGACTTAGGTAGGTCTATTATTATAATTAATGGTCATAATTTAAACCAAGACTTAAGAACCAACTAATATTTATATGATGCAAGAAGAACCCATGATCCAAGGATTTTCTAAGGTCAACTAGGCATATAGGTTACTATAGCTGAGAGGTTGGCTCTTAGTGGCTACCTTTATTATATTCATACCTTACTAACTTTAGAGAGAAAACAATAACTGATTCCAATCCATGCTACATACTAATACCCGTTAATTAAATTACTAATATTTCCACTCACCTTATCAAAGAACTAAGTATAAATCTAGGGTTTGAAATAAAGAAAAAGGAAAGGTAGCGACATGGCAGTGAGGTGGATAGGTAGAAGATCTGATTAATACAATGGATTTAGGCATGTTGATGTTATCTTCTAGGTAACTAGGTTATAAAGTAATAGAGAAAGTGAGAAGAAAATTCAACTTACTATTGAGTGAAGCTTAGGAATATGTATATAATGACTAAAAATCAATAGAATAGAGAGAAAACCTCTAATAAAGTTAATAGTTAGTTGATTAGAATATTTTACATGTTTACTATAGGTAATTATATTGTGCTAAAAATCGTAAGTCTTATCTCATAATTTCCCCATGCAAGCTCATGGATGGACATGAATCTGACCAAAAAAAAAAGTCCCAACAACTTTAGTGAAAATGTCATCCTTTTAGTTGATGGTAAAGGTGTGTCAAACAACAAAATCTCCAGCTTCAGCACACTCACAAACAAAGTGATAACTAATGTGAATGTGCTTGGATATGTGATGAAGCATAGGAGTGGTAGTGAGTTATGTAGCACTAAGATTATCATAGAAAAGGATAGGAGGAATGGTTACTAGAGTAGATAGTTCATAAGGAAGTTGTTGCAACCACAGTAGCTTGGTAGATGTAAGAGCAAGGGCCTGATACTCAGATTTTGTGTTGGAGCAAGCAATGACATTTTGCTTATGTGAGGATCAGGTGATAATAATATCCCCATAGAAGATGGAAAACTTATGTTGAGATTAGCAATCATTTAGATATAAGATCCAAACAAAATGAAAATAAACACATAGCCAATTATGAGTGTTGGATTAGAGGAGAATATTGAGATGAATCATCCCCTGAGCTATCGGAGCATATGTTCCATAACTTGTGAATGAATATCAACGGGTTGATGTATACGATTGATAGCATAAGAAACTTGTGGTTGTGTGACAAAGGCATACTAAATTACACCAACCACATTACAATAAAGATGAGGATCAAAAGAGATAAACGAGGGTGAGTCTTTGCAAGAGATGCAATTGCATTACAGTTCAATATGTTAGTGCAGGCTAGGAAATCCTAAATGTATTTGGTGTGAGAGTGATGAAGATGATGACAGCTATAACTAACTTTAATTCCAAGGAGGTAGTAGAGGGATCTAATATCTTTGAGGGAGAATGTGTGATGAAGGGATTGAATGAACTACCAAATAAAGTTGGCATCACTCTTTGTGATTATGAGATCATCAACATAGATGAGCACATAACATACAGACGAGTCAATACTTTTAACGAACTAAGAGGAATCAATTTGACAATAGCAAAAACCATGAGAATGAAGAAAGACTTTGAGCTTATTGAACTATACCCGAGAGGCTTACTTGAGGACATACAATTCCTTATGTAAGCGGCACACATGATATGGTTTGGAGCAATCAACAAAGCCTTGAGGTTGCTTTATATATACCACCTTATTTAATTTCCATTTAAGAAATCATTATTAATATCAACTTAGCATATGCACCAATTGTGAACAATGGCAAAAGAGAGGACAACCTAAATGGTGATAGGTTTGATTACAAGACTTAATGTATCAAAATTATAACACCCCAAAATTCACTACATTTTTTTTAAAAGTAGAAGAATTTAAAATTGGAAACCTGTGAATTATGGGGATGTTACCGCCACACTTAGTACCAAACCAGTTCTCTCTGACCGTTTCAATACCAAGTGCTACGGCTAAGAAAAGATTGACATTAAACACAAACCAAGAGTTCATAAAAGAACTAGAAAGATCATAACATCAAAAATCAGAGTACACATAAAAGTTTACAATCTAATGGTGTACAATCAATCATAAGATAGGAATCAGAGTGCGTAATCAAAGATCCTAAAAAGGAAGTAATTTTACAAATGGTAAAAGATAAATCCAGGAACTCAAAACATAATTAGAAAATCAAATAAGAAAAATACAATACAAAAGAAATAATATAAAGATATAGAATGACATAAGAAGAGAATCCGGCCACGTCACTCCCCATCATCAAGCCAAGGACATACTCAACACTCAGCTCTGCCTGATGTCTCGCCCACCTACACAAAGTCAAAAGGGCCTTCTACTCGTGGGAATGAGTAGCACCCATGAAAGGGGTGATCAACACGCTACGTACTGAGTAAGGTAACCATGCACTAAAGCCGACACACAAATCACATATAGCATGCAGAAAAATAGAAAGAACATAAAGACCAATATGATAACATAAATGCATACGATCATCCAGAAAAATATACAAAGGTCCATTTATAGTCCAGATTAATTACTTAATTAATCTCTTACCGGGAATCATTTCACACCATGCTTTTTATCAAATCCATACGAGTATGGAAACCCCACTATTATAGCCAGTGGACCGGAAACACACAAAGCACAATGCACCTGACCACTATTATTTGCCAATGGAACGGTCTCACACAGGGCATAAAGCTCCTGACCATTATTATTCGTCAGTAGATCGGTCTGGCCCCGACTGTCATGGTGTTTCACTGTAAGTACTTAGTGTCTTTCCCATGTCTTAGCTCAAGTATGTTCGGTTTTGTTGAGCACGGAATCTCCCACTTTTATAATCGGTGGACCGAAAATGAACAGGTACAAAGCCTGACCACTATTATTCGTCGGTGGACCAGTCACATATAAGACATCATGCCCTAACCACTATTATTCACCGGTGGACCAGTCTAGGCCCGGCTCAACAATCTTCCACTTTAAATAATTAATGTATTACGATGTCTTATTCAGAAACTTCACCCTAGACATGCATGAATCACTCCATTTACACTTATCTTCCAACTAACCCATATTATATCATGAGAACCCTGCACCTCCTAACTTGCCTAACAACCTTTCCTCTATACTCAAACTCACATTAGAACTCCAACACTGAAATATGTGGATCAAGGTCCACTACTACACACCTCAAAGTCCACTTATTTCGTTACTCTAGGTTTTCCCTAGAAACCCTAATTTAGGCTTAAGTGGCTCATCCTACTCCACCTCAGACAACCCAAACCATTTTAACACTCCACACATCACAACCCATAGATTCCACCCTCATCATCACACTTTAATCACCAAGTACATGTGCTACAATGAAAAACCCTAATTGTCCACACCAAACCCTAGCTCGGTCTCCTATGTACCCTTATATTATTCCACGTACTGTTTTTCATCCAAAGTGTTCAAACACCCAAACAACACTTACATTACCTTCTTTACACCCCAAATCAACTTTCCATACATAAATTTCACTCCCATGCAGACTTTACACCTCTGATGCAACCTTTCAAAATTTTCATGCGAAACCCTAAAACTCCCACATGAAACCCTAGATTCAATCATGCAAACCCTAGATCCATCCATGTAAAACCCTAGATCCATCCATACAAAACCCTAGATTCCTCCATGCAAACCCTAGATTCCTCTATGCAAAATCCTAGATCCATCCATACAAAACCCTAGATTCGTCCATGCAAAACCCTATATTCAATCCATACACGACCCTAGAGTAGATTCTCCCATTCAACACCATAGAATTTGCCATGCAAAACCCTAAGTCTATCCTTATAAAACCCTAGTTTAGATTCTCCCATTCCTTTATTTTACTTTCACCCTTGTTCTTCTTCCATTGATGAATCATTAATATATTTAGGTCAACTCACATCCCATGGTCAACTCATTTTCCTTTGGTCAACTTACTCCCCTTTGGTTAACTTATTTCCCTTTTTCCTTTTTCAACTTTTTTCCCACACAATACCACTTTTATACATCCTCACATGCATATCTAAAGGGTCACAAATCATAACATCACATATCACAATATTTCATCACATATACATAGTACACATGCCATATAATAACACATGAACATACTTCAATTCCATGCCATATGAGACACGAAATAATTATAATGATAAACATAAGATGCATAACATACAAAGCATATAATGCACATTAACACACATAAGGCCTTAGTTACATCCTTACCTAAAACACCACCGGTCTTGGAGCACGCTTCTACGCCTCCTTAGGGCTTTGACTGGTCTCACCTATATGAGGGAAAAGTTAAAAGAATTAGATTCCCTCTTACTAAAGATACTATTATAATTTAAAAGAGTTAGAGAATAATCTTAATGATATAATTTCGTGGTTGATCTCTTTTATAGGTGAAACGAACCCGACTAACCGGATCATACTCGATCCGTTAAACGGGGGTCGGGAACATACTCGTTTCCCCTGAACCGAAGTAATCTCCGAGCCAGACATTGATACTTCAACGGATTTGCGCATAAGTTAACAAGAAAACCCAAGAAATATTCATTCAATAACCTTTATCCCTTACAAGCACACTTCGTCCGATATATATATATAATGGGAAACGGACCTCGACAAAAAGGAGAGGGGGCAAGGGTAAGAAAACGGTTGACCTAGGACCTCAAATTGGGTGTCAGGGACAAGATCCGGGGCAGGCGAAAAGGTGGTGTGCGGCGATGGCGACCACCAACGGTCGACGATAAGGCGGGATGGAGAAGGGTCGAGCCTCCAAGAGAGCAAAAAGGAAAAAGGTGGTCGGGGCTCCCCGAGGAAGAAATGGGGTTTAAATAGGTAGGGTGCAAGGAGCCACCGCCGGCTGGGCCAAAATTTGGGCCTGGGCTCAAGTTTTGGTTTAGTTTGAACTTGGCTCCGAGAGGAGGTCAAAAATACTCCTATTTCCATTAGATTCAGGATGTGATTATAACGAAATAATACCGATCTTGAATCCGATGTTAATAGGGATTCCAGAACTAAATTACCCATATTCATTTAGGCTCGGGGGTGGCCATTGATACCCAACTCCGCCTAACCCGAGACTATCAATGGGATTTCAAAAAATTAGGGTGAAATCATCATCGGCCACTAAACACACGCACCCTACAAAAATATTACTGTCCCAACCACAATTACAACGTGTTACAAAAAAACAAGCTTAATTAATTACAAAAAGAGCATGGTTCAAAAGTGCTTCCTCCCACGCTTGTTGCCGCCATTCCCTAATCAGACTTCGAATCCCCGTTTACCCTAAAGATGGAGTACATGGAATTATATAAGTGAGGAGACAACATGATACGACTACCAAAAAGTGTAAGAGGAGGAGTAGTTGATGAAGTGTAGTCCATATCATCCCCCCCTTCTTTAGAGGGTTTCGTCTCTGAAACCTGCACGATGCGATCAAAGGGAGACAGGTCAGAAACATTGAAATTTGAGCTAATAGCACCATATTTGTGAGGAAGGTCTATTTTATAGGTATTGTCATTGATTCTTTCCAGGACAGTAAACGGTCCATATCCCCTTGCATCTAGCTTACCCTTATGATGATTAGGGAAGTGATTCTTACGTAAGTGTATCCAAACTAAGTCCCCAGGCTGGAAGACAACCTTTTTCCTATGGTGATTAATGCGGGACGCTACCGCCTCATTCCTTTTTTTAATCTGTTTGGATACAGATTCATGTATTTCTTTAATCATTTTGGCATGTTTTTCAGCTCCCGAGGACACGTATTGAGATGGAGAATAGGAGAAAGGTCAAGGGGAGTTAGAGGGTTGACCCCGTAAACAACTTCAAAAGGAGACTTGCTAGTGGTCGAGTGGGAAGTCCGATTGTAAGTGAACTCAAGATGTGGTAACGCAGACTCCCACTGTCGCGATTTATTGTCAAGAAAGGCTCGAAGCATGTTGCCAAGGGTACGGTTAACAACCTCCGTTTGGTCGTCGGTTTGAGGATGGCAAGAGGTCAAGAAGAGTAGTTTGGTGCCTAGCTTTCCCCAAAGGACACGCCAAAAGTGGGACACAAATTTGACATCTCGATCTAAAACAATGGTCTTAGGAACCCCATTCAATTTGACAACATTTGAGAAGAAATAGTCAGCAACTTAGGAGGCGTCATTCGTTTTGTTACACGGAACGAAGTGGGCCATTTTTAAAAACCAATCAACGACGACCATAAACGAGTCTTTGTTCTTATTAGATCGGGGAAGGCCAAGAATGAAATCCATCGACACATCTGTCCAAGGCTGGCTAGGGATGGGGAGGGGTGTGTAAAGCCCATATGGGTGTGTTGTTGATTTGGCTCTTTTGCACGTCACACAATTGGAGCAAAAGCGTTGCACATCCCTTTTCATGTGTGGCCAGTAAAAGTGCTCCTTTATAATGTCTAGAGTTTTGGCATACCCGAAATGACCCATTAAGCCGCCTCCATGGGATTCAGACATGAGGAGTTCCCGAAAGGAACATCGGGGAACACATAAGCGGTTTTCTCGAAAGAGGTAGCCATCATGGATGTAATATTTATCAAAGTCAGCAGTTTGGCACTTAAAAAATAAGTTTCTAAATTCCTCGTCATCGGAGTCGAGAAGTTTTAAGTGGGAGAATCCTAAGAGACTAGCATTCATAGTGGCCAGAAGGGTGTGCCTTCGACTTAAAGCGTCAGCTACCTTATTATCTCCCCCCTTCTTATATTTGACAATATAGGGGAAAGACTCAATAAACTCACTCCATTTGGCCTAGCGATGATTCAGTTTGTTTTGCGTTTTTAGGTAACCTAAGGCTTGATGGTCAGTGTGAATAATGAACTCTTTTGGCCACAAGTAATGTTGCCAAGTCTCTAAAGATCTGACAAGGGCGTACAACTCCTTTTCGTAGGTGGAGTAGTTGAGATAAGCTTCTTTCAATTTCTCACTAAAATAGGCAATTGGCCATTTCTCCTGGGATAGGACAGCACCGATGCCTACTCCTGATGCATCACAATCAACCTCGAAAACCTTTTCAAAATCGGGTAGAGCTAGAAGTGGAGCTGCGATAAGTTTTTCTTTTAATTGATCAAACGCCAGTTGTTGGGCTATGCCCCACCTAAACTCTACAGCCTTTTTGACAAGATCGTTGAGAGGGGCAGTGATGGTACTAAAGTGGGGAACAAACCTCCGATAGAACCCGCATAACCCGTGAAAGCTTCTGATCTGTGATGCATTTTGTGGTGTGGGCCAATCTCTAATGGCACTAACCTTTTCCTCATCTACCCTAACACCGTCCTTACTAACCATGAAGCCCAAAAATACAACCTCCTCGAGGAAAAAATGGCTCTTGGAGGGATTAGCAAACAAACGCTCCTCCCTAAGCACACATAACACGCTCCTCAAGTGTGATATATGATCATGACAACTCTTGCTATATATGAGGATGTCATCGAAATAAATAACAACAAATTTACCGATGAAGTTGCGCAACATGTGGTTCATTAATCGCATAAAGGTGTTGGGAGCGTTGGATAGCCCAAACGGCATAACAAGCCATTCATACAATCCAAAGTTAGTTTTGAAGGCTATTTTCCACTCGTCACCGGGCTTCATTCGGATTTGGTGGTAACCACTTTTGAGGTCAATCTTAGAAAAAAATGGTACTCCCGTTTAATTGGTCAAGCATTTCATCTAGGCGAGGGATGGGATAACGGTATTTGATGGTGATTTTGTTTATCGTACGTGAATCCACGCACATGCGCCAACTTCCGTCCTTCTTAGGGACCAGTAAAATAGGTACCGCACAAGGGCTCATGTTTTCCCTAACATGACCTTTTTCAAGTAATTCAGTGACCTATTTTTTTAATTCTTTAACCTCCTCCGGGTTGGCCCTATAGGAGGGGCGGTTAGGGATGCTAACACCCGGGATAAAATCAATTTGATGTTCAATGCCTCTAAGAGGTGGGAGGCCCTTTGGAACTTCTTCCGGAAATAAATCTGAGAATTTGGAGAGAAGGTTTTGGATTCCAAGGGGGAGAGAACAAAAAGGGTCAGTGGAAGACTCGAGACAATGTTTGTAGATTAATATGTAGACAGGCATGCTTAGAGAGAGGGCCTGGCCAACATCCCTCTTTTGAGCAAAAAGGTTAGTCTGTGGTCTGTTATCCGACCCGAGGTGGTTATCAACACTAGTGGTGGAAGGCGTTTTTCTATGATCAAACTCGTCCTTCAACTTGAGTTGATCTTCCTTAACTTGAGAAGGTGAAAGAGGTGCTAGGTTGTACTTCCTATCGTCCTTATGGACAGTGTATCGATTTTTGAATCCATCGTGTATGACCTTTCTGTCGAATTGCCATGGACGTCCTAAGAGAGCATGGCTAGCATGCATATGCACAACATCACACAGGACCTTGTCCTCATATCTCCCAATTTGGATACTTAAGAGGACTTGTTTGTTAACCTTAACCTCCCCAAGCTCACTTAGCCACTGTAGTTTATAAGGACAAGGGTGTTTAATGATTGGAAGGCCTAATTTGTGGACCAACTCGGTACTAGCGACATTAACGCAACTCCCACTATCGATGATTAGGCTACCTTTAGTCCCATTGATATAGCAACGGGTGTGGAATAAGTTCTCTCGCTGATCGTAGGAGGGATCGACCCTAACATTGGAGGCAAGGGACCTACGAATGACTAGAGACTCAGAAAGGGGTAGCTCCATGTCCTCATCACTTTCATTCCCAAGTTCCCCAAGCGTATTCTCTCTTTCTTCCTCAGAATTAGAGACTAGTTCCCCGTCCCTCATCATCATGACCCTTCGGTTAGGGCATTGTGAGGCAATATGCCCATGGCCCAAGCATTTGAAGCACTGGACGTTTCTGGATGAGCTTGGTCTACTTGGGTTGGTTATGGTCTTTCCTTTCTCACTTGGTAAAGGGAGGGAAGAATTTGGAGATTTATTGTCAATTCTTGGATTTGGGGGAGACTTCCAATTAGATGGTTCACTATTCCTAGTGAAGGATCTAGGTTGAGCTTGAGTTCGATGTTTAGCCCTAGGATTCTTTATTTGTTTCTCAAGTTTTTCAGCCAAGTTCAGAAGTTCATCCATCTCTACATAGGGATAGAGTTCTACAAGGTCGGCAATCTCAGGATTTAAACCTCTAAGAAACCTTGCCATTGTGGCTTCTCGATCCTCATCAATGTTTAATTTGGCTAGACACATTTCCATTTCCTTAAAGTATTCATCTACCGTTTTCGTTCCTTGTCTAAGGAATTATAGGCATTGATGTAAATCCCGATGGTAGTGGGAAGGAATAAAACGTCGGCGCATTAGGGATTTAAACTCGGGCCAAGAGGAAATAGGAGGCTCACCATAACGTTCTCTTTCCCTATTAAGCCTACCCCACCAAGAGCTAGCGTAGTCTGTGAACTCAACAATGGCTAACTTGATTTTTTTATCGTTAGGATAATCATGGCAATAAAAAAACTAACTCAATTTTTCTTTCCCAATCAAGATAAGCATCAGGGTCATTCTTTCCATTGAATTGTGGGATTTTTAATTTGATACTTCCTAGGCCCCGATCATGCCCATAATAATTTTTCCTATAGGTGCGATTAGGGTGGGGAGAGTGTTCATAACCTATCGACTTAAGATCGTTTTCTATTTGCTGATTATTATTTCCAGGTTAGTTGATGGTCCTTTTGGTGTTCTGATTATTAGCCATTTTAGCCCTAAGTCCACGCACCGTGGCATCCATGGTATTAAGTCGTTCAAGCATTGTCCTAACCATTTCAGCAATAGATTCACCTTCAGCCATTACACCCTATAGACTAGGTGGAGGCCCAAAAGAAAAGATTATTCGTTTTTTTTTTCAAAGCAGGCAGCAAGGAAATCGTTAAGTCATGCTATCAACGAGAATGAACAGGAGTAATGCACAGAAGGCAACCAGGCAGATACGCAGGCAGGAGGGAAGGAAATCAGCAAACACCCAAGCAAGATATGAACGAAATGGGGAAGGGATTAGGGTTTACAGACCAGGAACAAAATTTACAAGGCTTTCCTAATTAAATACAACCATACTAAAATGAAAGACAGAGAAAAAAAAAGAAATATATTACAGCGAGGCCTCCTCCAAACGCGCCCTGGCTCGGGCATTGAGTCAACTCGCTGGGTCAAACAAGTCCCAAGCCGAGTTAGCACGACCCAGTGAGTTCCGGGTGGGTTGAACCGATTCTGAAGCAAGTCCGGCCAAGTTAGCTCCGATTCACACACACCAGGGTAGATCAACACAGAACGAGCCACGAAGTTCATTTTCGAAAGCAACAATTTCAACACAAAAAAAAAACAAAACGGGACAAGACGAGCAAGTAACATTCATGACAAAGAAAACAACCGAGGAATAAATCCAAACGGCGCACATAGATCATAGCAGTGAGGACACATCATCGGACGGGTTTTGAATCTGTTCTCAGAGCTAAACCAAGTCAACATAAATTATCAACTTAGAGATACGAGTTATGAAATGAGTTTACCCGAGAAGTTGACCAAGAGCGGGGGGGAAGTAACCGAGACTGGTTGTGGCTTCGCGCGGTGGTAGCGCTGTAGCGTCGCCTAAAGCCGCCGTTGGGCCACCAACCCGTAGTCGTTCTGGCTTCGATCAAGGCACGCCAGTTTCCCTACCATAGAGAAACTCAAGGGTAAGTGTAGATCGAAGAACAAAAGAGAAAAAAAATTATCGAAAGAAGTTCAGAACGAAGTAAACCGTTTGAGAACGCCAATCGAGCAACTTAAGCTCTGATACCAAATGAAACGAACCCTAATAACCGGATCGTACTTGATCCATTAAACCAGGGTCGGGAACGTACTCGTTTCCCCTGAACCAAAGTAATCTCCAAGCCAGACGTTGATACTTCAACGGATTTGCGCATGATTTAACAAGAAAACCCAAGAAATTTTCATTCAACAACCTTTATCCCTTACAAGCACACCCCGTCTGATATATATAACGGAAAACCGACCTCGAAAAAAAGGAGAGGGGGCAAGGGTAAGAAAACGGTTGACCTACGGCCTCATATTGGGTGTCAGGGACAAGATTCGGGGCAAGCGAAAAGGTGGTGTGCGGCGATGGCGACCACCAACGGTCGACGATAAGGCGGGATGGAGAAGGGTCGAGCCACCAAGAGAGAAAAAAGGAAAAAGGTGGTCAGGGCTCCCTGAGGAAGAAATAGGGTTTAAATAGGTAGGGTACAAGGGTGCAAGGAGCCACCGCCGGCTGGGCTAGAACTTGGGCCTGGGCTCAAGTTTTGGTTTAGTCCGAACTTGGCTCCGAGAGGAGGTCAAAAATACTCCTATTTCCATTAGATTTAGGATGTGATTATAACGGAATAATACCTATTCTGAATCCGATGTTAATAGGGATTCCAAAACTAAATTACCCATATTCATTTAGGCTCGGGGGTGGCCATTGATACCCAACTCCGCCTAACCCGAGACTATCAATGGAATTTCAAAAATTAGGGTGAAATCATCATCGGCCACTAAACACATGCACCCTACAAAAATATTACTGTCCCAACCACGATTACAACGTGTTACAAAAAAACAAGCTTAATTAATTACAAAAAAAAGAATGGTTCAAAAGTGATTCCTCCCACGCTTGTTGCCGCCATTCCCTAATCTGACTTCGAATCCCAGTTTACCCTAAAGATGGAAAACATGGAATTATATAAGTGAGGAGACAACATGATACAACTACCAAAATGTTTAAGGAGAGGAGTAGTTGATGAAGTGTAGTCCGTATCAATAGGTAGTAAGATGTTGCATTTACTTATTATTTACATACCTCCACTATTTGTATATGGCACCTGATGCGGATTTTTGGGGTCATGTGTTGTGGTTATATGAGGAGTTGGTTTGTTTGTTCGTGAGTGGGTCATACTTTGATCTATTCCATTTCAAATCATATCACTCATTATTGTGCATACCTTATATTAAGTCATGGTCGGGGGTTTTACCTAGTTATTTGCATTTTTTCTCCACTATACTAATGCAATACACTAGATACTTGTTAATGGTAAGGTGTTTGTTAGGGATAAATAGAGAGATGATAGTGATAGATAACGAGTGGAAGTTTCATCATAGCTTACCACCAAGTATCCTCCTTGTTTACCCTAGATTATCTATTAATGGACTCTACATTGATGATGTGAGGGAGCACATGACATATTGAGACAAGTGAACTCTAAGAGTGACGAGTTCTATTCAACCTAGGAAAGACTACCAATGAATTTCATTAGATGGTTAGAAGTATTCTTAGTTAAGTGTTTGGATTATAGCAACCTTTTGATGTACATATTGTTGATATTGCCTTAGATTTCTTCTTAGTTTTTGGGTATTATTTTAAACGTATAGTATGTATTTAATTTTGAATTTATAACCCTTAGGTAAATATATGATATGTATATACACATGAACTCTTTCTAAGCAAGAACAGTTTGTAAATTGGTATAGTTGTATTCGCATGTTGGAATAGTTTGTACATATATCAATAGAATAACATGATATATTATAGAAATATGAATTCATTCTAACCATAGGTAATTTAAGAATTGGTAAGGGATATGGAAATGTGCTGGAATTATTTATATATATAGCAACAAAATACTATGATACATTATACAATTATGAAATATTTCTAAACATAAGCAATCTGTGAATTAGTTTGTAGAAGTGAATTGATTTATAATCATTACTTTTTAAGGGATACATTTGGATTGAAAGACTACGGATTAGAAATGGGTGTCCATAAATCATTTGTCAAGAGAATATGATAAAGGAGTTGAATTTTTCCTCAAGTTTGTAGTAGAACATGATTGGGACTCTAATAAAATAGTTTATCCTTATTTAAAATGTGCTTATATTCAATGTATCAATGCTATAGATTTGAGAAATCATTTTTTTTTATGGAATTGATACAAGTTACACTCGTTAGATATGGCATGGTGAGACAGAGTCTGGATATGATAATGAGGAAGATAAGAGAGAAATTAGTGGATCATTTTATAATAATGAGAGAGATTCATTGGTCAAGATGACTCAAAAGGTTGAGGAAAGTATTAGCAATTGTCCAAAAATGTCCGATTAGTTATTGAGTGACTTGAAAATACACGTGTACAATGATTATAAGAAGTTTACTAGATTATTTTCTACTTTAATATTGTATGACTTAAAAGCATGTAAACGATGGAGAGATAAGAGTTTCATGAAATTATTGACACTTGCAAAAGTTATGCTTCCTGATGATAATGTTTTACCCAATTGTACCTATGAAGCGAAGATGATCCTTTCATCTATGGGTATACGTTATAAGAAGATTCATGCATGTCCTAATGATTGTATATTATTTTGCAATGAATATGCATTGTTATATAATTATCCTAATCATGAATGCAAAGCATGCGATGCAAGAATAACAAGGCTTCATCTAAGGTATTATGGTATTTTCCTATAATACCATGATTCATGTGGATGTTTAATGATGTCCAAGATGCGAAGAACATAAAATGGCATGCTAATGAGAATATAGATGACTAGATTCTAAGACATCTATTTGACTCTCTACACTAGAGGAATATTAATTGCTTGTTTCTTGAATTTGGCCAAGTACTAAGAAATTCGTGTCTTACATTTTCTATGAATGGTATGAATCTACATAATCAAGGTACATAAAATATATGGCCGGTGATTTTGGTTATATACAATCTACCATCGTGGATCTGCATAAAACACAAGTATATTATATTATCTTTACTCATTTTGAGGCCAAACCAACCTAGGAATAATATTAATGTGTACTTTGAAATCTTGATTGATGATTTAAATTTCTTATGGGACATAGGTGTTAAAGTGTTTGAAGCATATGGTGAGGAAAACTTCACTTTGAGAATAATGTTATTATGTACTTTAAGGGATTTTCTGGCATATGGCAAGTTGTCGAATTATAGTATTAAAGATCATTATGCATGCCCAATATATGAGGAGAATATTTCATTTTTTTCAACTTATGCATGGTCGGAAGGCTGTTTTTCTCAAGCATTGTAGATTTTTACCAAACCATCATCATATTTGTAGGTAAAGGAATGCTTTCAATGGATTTTCGGAAGAAGGGCATGCACCAATCAGGTTGACGAGTAGGTAAGTGTATATGAAGATGAAACATTTAAAGGTGTAGTTTGGGAAGAAGAATAAAGATAAGCCCCCATCAATTGGGTGGAAGAAGATGTCTATATTCTTCAACCTTCTATATTAGAAATCTCTATAAATGAGGCATACCCTCGATGTGATGCATATTTATAAAAATATATGTGATCTCCTTGTCAGTAAATTACTTAATGTTCCATGAAAGATTATAGATAGCATTAATTCTCAATTGGATATGAAGGAAATTGGCGTTAGGCATAGACAAGTGCCACGAGACAACGCAAAAAGAACATACTTACCACCACCTTGTCATACTTTCTCTAAAAAGGAAAAAATTGTATTTTGTGAATTTTTTAATAGCGTTAAGGTTATGGAAGGGTATTTTTAAATTTTAAAAGGCTAGTGTCGATGAAAGATTTGAAACTAATTAACATCAAGTCTCATGATTGTCATACTTTGATACAACAATTGATGCCAATAGCCATATTTAAAATTTTGCTAAAGTATGTTTAAATTGTTATCACTAGACTTTTGTTGGTTCTTCAACGCACTCTACTCTAAAGTCATACACCCTAATAATTTGGATTCCTTGCAAAGAGGGATAGTGATGACTTTGTGCCATCTTGAAGTGTACTTTAAGCCTTCATTCTTTGACATTATAGTGCATTTAATCGTTCTCTTGGTTTATGAGGTAAATATGTTAGGACCTATTCATAGGCACTGGATGTACCCCTTTGAATGGTTTATAAAGCTGATAAAAGGTTACATGAAGAATCAATATCAACCAAAATGATGAGCTGTTGAGAGTTACCTATCAAAAGAGGCAATTGAATATTTTCCAAATTATTTATTCAATGTTGAAGCTTTTGATAATCCTAAATCTCAACATGTAAAGAAAATCGAAGGACGTGATAGTAGGGGAAAACAATATGGGCATGCAGACCCTGCCATGTTCTATAAAGCACATATATATATATTAGATAACAATGATGATGCTCACCCATATGTTGAAGAACATATGTATTCTATGAGGATTGAAAAACTATCAAAGACTGAGAAATGGATAATTGATAAATATAATCTTTCCTTCATACATTAGCTAAGAGATCTCATCATTCCACTCATCAGACATTCCCTAACATCAATTTCTAAAACCCTACATTGGTTGTCTAAAATTTTCCAATATGAAATTTTTCTCATATACTAGTTATACAATCAATGGATACACTTTATACAAAAAACAATGAGATGAGAGGAGTATAATGCAGAAAAGTGGAGTGACTTTAATGGCCAAGACGATGCATGTTTCTAGTGCAAAGGAAAATAATCCAACATATGCAAATATAAATTATTATGGTGACTTTGAATGGATTTGGGAGCTAGATTACACTATGTTTAAAGTACATGTTTTTGGGTGTAGATGGATTGATAATAGCCCTGGGGTTATATATGGGAATGGCTTCCATTAGTAGGACTTAATAGGATAAGGCATAAACAATCTTGGAATCACAAGTAATACAAGTTTTCTTTGCCACCAATCCTACAAATAAAAAATGGTATATGGTTTTAGCAACAAAGAAAAGAATTGCCAATAAATGTGACAATGAAAATGATGACCATTGGAAGAAAGAATGTGCTAAAGCTGTACAAGCAACACAATCATTGAACGATGATAACAATGACATTGGTGAGGAGGAAATCTATGTAAAGGAGTATCATCATGAAGTAATGTATGTATCAAATTATGAAACCAATCCAAAAGGAGGGAAGAAAAAAAAATAAGGAAAAGAAGATGATGAGGGTAATAGCATTCTAACATGTTTGTAGAGTGTGCTTGTTATTTTAACTTATTATATTGTATACATTCATGAAACATCATATTATTGTATTTTTCATATCATTACTGTATATAGTATGTTTGTTTGACACTTTTGTTTGTATTTATTTATTCATAACCTTATTCATACTAATGTATATATTCAAATTTCGCATAGATATAATGAAGAAACTAGACATGGCAAAGTTGATCCAACCTGACTGATCCAACTCAAATAACCCAACTTGAAACCTAATAGTGACCCAAAAAATGAACCTCGTTCACAACCCGAAAGACCAAACCAACCTGATTCAATTCAGACTTGACATAAATTTAGCTAACCTGATAATTACCAAGGTCCAAATTGATCCAAACTGAAGTGACCCAAATCAATAATAACCCAAGCACATACCCCGAACCCGAACCGACCAAAACTCTAACCCGAACCCAAACCCTCCTAAACCAAAATTGGTTATTCTTATTCATATATGATATTTTAACTCCATATACTTATCAATTTTTGAAACAATGTAAATGAATGCAAACATTTTTAGGCATAAATTTAGATTTTTTCTTCACTTTGTTTGATAACTTCCTACAACTTAAACTTGACACTCTAGACCATAATAATAAAAACTTAATGACGGATCAATAAACTTATAAAATATAAAACTTATGAGCATAAACTTTCAATTCAATTTTAGAACCATTATATATTATAGTAATATATATATAATCTACATTAGAAAAAGTATAATCGGATGAGTCCTACAATCCAAGTAATGAATATCCATGATAGAAGGTGGCCAGATTCACGTATGTAACCTTCATAATCTATTATATTACCTTCATGCATGAATAACATTCCATTATTGTCCCTTAGAACAAAATTAGCACAAAATATATTATAAAAACAACCATACAAGTGAAAGACCATAAAGTATCGATCTTAAATAGGTTTAATGCTTGAACTCATATAATACTTCAAACATGATGGAATATCTTGTTCAGTTGTGCCACGTGAGGTGACAAGCCAACTTGCATTCCTATAGAATGAAATTAAAAAAAAAATGAATGTAGGAGAACTAATTCCCAAATCAAGTTCTTTACAAATAATTTTCTAAACATTATAAATGCAAATGATGATGGATAAGAAAAAAATAAAATAAATAGTGATACCAAAAGAAGAAGAAGAAGAGTGATACGGCATTGTATTAATGATTCATGAGGACCCAACAATCAAATTTAGCATTTCATCATACGCTTATTGCATGATACAAAATACACAATAATATCAAATATTCTAATAATTACTAACGAATAAATACAATAGAAGTCCAAACAAGTGTAAATAAGAAAACTAGAGCATTGATAACACACCTATAATGAATACTTGATCCTCTGTTCAATGGATGAAGGTGAAAACCTCTCTTTGATTGAAGCCCTAGCCTTGAGGTAAGTAACCAAAAAACATTAACTAGAATACCAAGAGAAAAGATGTCATACACGATAGTTAAAATACTAAGAGAAAGACATGTCCTAACCATCACCATATATGTTGTTACACAAACATCAGACCAACAAGTCACACACCTTAATATGAGGTTTATATAACAATCAGGAAAAGAAAAGATATTATCACTCCATTGTTAACTCCAAATTAAACCTGAACCCCTTTATTTGTTAAGGGAAGATCTAGTTGAGATAATAACAAGACAACATCAAACAATACAACTAGTAAAAGATCAAAGAAGCCACATCATTAATTCAGAGACTCATTTTTATAAAACCTGCAACACAAAAAACCTTCTCACAACAACATATAAAGAAGTAAACTTTCACCTATTAAAGTTAATACCACTACTAAAAGCAACCTATGAAACTTAAAACATTAAAACTCTTGCAACCTGTTCAAAAATATCAGTGTATTCCACCTTATTGTGAAAGAGCATGTAGTTAAATACACTCCATTTGGATAAAAGCTACATACTTAACTATCAATTATATAAAAAAGTAAAATATTACCTATAAACGTTATCAAGGGCATCTAGTAGGGGGTTAGCTCCATCCCATCCCACCTCACAATAACACATTAGAAATTTACTATAATATAGAAACAAAAAAGTTAATAAAATCCTTAAAAGCATTACCTTTAAAACCATACAACCAACTACAAGTAGTTATCAACGCTTCAACATTTTCAACCAAGTACGAGCTTCTCTACTTATTTAAAACCGTACTTCCAATGCTAAAAGTTAATTCTGATACAACATTTGTGAGGGGAACACTTAAAATATCCCTAGCTCCATGTGAAATCTCTCCATATTGAGACTCATTGTCTCTCCAAAAGTCAATAATGTTCAGCTTGATTTTTTGGTCTATTATAGGATCATCTAGATATTTATCCAACTTTGTATTTTCATTATAAGTGTATGCAGTCTCATTTTCATCAAAACCATAAAAATTACAAAAACAAATGGATATATATATATATATATATATATATATATATATAATAAAAAAGAAACAATGATAAAAAAAATGATATATAATAGTCAATTAAATATAAATATAATAACAAATCAAATTCAAAGGAAAGGCATAAAAGATTAAGGGATGGTGAGAAATGTAAACTTACAGCAGAGAAATTAAATTTATGCTTTCGAGTAAAACCAATGGTGGTAGTGTCTAATGTTGATGATGTTCCACAAAAGCTATTGTAAGTACCTCCTTCATCTTAACTAAAGGATAATCCACTAGGAGTATCCCTAACTTAAACCGCACATCACTAACCTTTAAAGAAGCCCTTGTTCCATCCTTAAATAATTTTTAATAGCAATACTTTATAAAATCCAACTTACAATAAGGATCATGAATCATAGCAAAAGTAAATAATGTACAATATTCATTCCCATCTAAGTTGGCCCAATACTTATCAAATTTAATCATCATTTCTGCGGTCATTTTCCTTAACACTTCATCATCACCCTTTACCAACTCATTTAAAAGCATTTTAATCTTCCATGCATTCTCAAAATATAAATTTTTTGTGGGATACTGACTGCTAGAAAATAATTCAATAATATCATAAGTGGTTCCAAGTCTTCACAAATTTTTTCAAGCATGTCCCACTCTTGAGGTCCTAGGAAATGCTTGCATAAAGGATCAAAAACCACCATCTCCTTAAATCCATTACGATAAATAATAGCTCTATCAATCATCAAATAAGTTGAGTTCCACCTTGTGAGAATATCAAGCCATAATGCTTTAGTATCTGATATCTGAGCTAATTTCACACAATTTTGAATTGTAGTCTTCCTCGATTCTGACCACTTGATGTATTTTATGCTATCTAATCTTAATAATAATATCCTCTATCACCTTATGCCCATACTTAACAATGAGATTCAAAAGATGAGCAATACACCAAACATGTAAGTAAATTCCATCATGCAACCAAATTTCGATTGTTTATTGTATTTCTCAATTGATCTTGCATTCTATCATTGCTAGAAGCATTGTCCAATGTGATAGAAAAAATCTTATCCTCAATACCCCAATCTTGAAGCAAACTTATGTAAGATTTTTCCTGTATGTGGTGTTTCTATATGATGAAAATTTAGTACTCCACTATTCAACTTCCAATTAGTATCCACAAAATGAGCAGTCAAACACATATACCCCTCGGTTTAATAAGAAGTCCACATGTCAGAAGTTGGACAAATACGAGTAGGGATGCTACGAAGATAGTTCTTAAGCTCAATTTTCAAGTTTGAATATAATTTCAATACATATGATTTTGCAGTAATTCTACAAATGGTTCTAACTTAATTACTTGAGTATGTATGAATTTCTCTATTACATTTGTGTCCAACCCAAGAGAATGCATACCCATGTTTGATGATAGCCCTTTCTAATAGATCTTCATAAATCCTTTGGTTATAAAAATTAGATTCTACTTTCACTATTTATTGATATGATGGACATTTATTAAAATGTCTTTTTAGATTTTTTGTTCTATAATGTGAACTAGTAATAAAAGAAGCCACCTTATAATGGTTGCAAAGTGATCTCTCTTTTCTATCCTCGGTCTCAGTTCCTTTAAGCCTCATAAATTATTTCCAAACTAAGCTCCTTTTCTTATCTGCTTTTTACAATTCAGGATTTGGAAGATTGCTAGCATCATAATTTCCCACTTCTCTAACTATAATAAATTAAAACAAATAAATATAATTATATACAATAATTAAAACATCAATGACTTAAAATAGAGAGTGAGATAAAGCTTTAACAAAAATTATAAAGGCTAGTATATGAGTGCTAAATAGACAGAATATTTCCATTTAATAGGCTAACATGTAATCTGTATACTAAACATATATACACAATAATCTATTTGCATGCTAAACAAACAGATATTAGCTTAAACATGTATGACCAAGCCCAACATAAGGTAATCGGTTGGAAACAACCAGCATCCGAGTAGTTAACGTACAACCGAAATTTACATGTGGATTTGGCCTAAAGAATACACTAGATTATAGGCCAACATGTATGTATTATGGCTGAATATTTAGCATAATGACAAGAGGATCTAATCAACATAACATTCTCCTCTAGGGGCTGGCAGAAGATTAAACTATATATATGCCACACTTGACAAAAAAGTACTTAACCACAAACAACCTTTAATTAAATTATGCTACATTTTTTTCCTCTGAAGCATGCTTAGTTTAGATTTTTTCTTATTGGAATTACTAGCATCCTCCTATAAAAAACCCTACACAATGACATAAGCAAGCAATTAACAAGTTCTCGACAACTTAATTACATGAATCACGGCTATCGTACCAAGTTCAATGCATCAACAATAAATAAAAACAATAGAGAATGAATAATAAAAATAAAAAATAAAAATTTCAACATTTGGTCAGAGAGGAAAGAACCGACTCTTTAGGCCAAATAAAATTAATTATTGATCATATTTAGAATCATTACATCATGAGCTAGGATTCAAAATGACCATTAATACTACATCAACATCCGTTCTTTTTATAAAAAAATAAAAATAAATAAAAACTTGTCAGCAATCGACTGCCTCTGATGAGCAAAGTCAAGGTGGAATGGTAGATAGATAAAACTTTGGCAATCATAGGATCAGTTGTGCAATACATAGTCTTTATGGTAATGTTGTCAGTTTACTGGAGAACCATTATTATCTGGTATTAAAAGAAATGTTAGATAAGGCAGTGCACTAGTTTTTTTTTTTGATGAAAATCAGTGCACAAGATTATTTACTCATGGTGTGAATTTCTGAAGTAACTAGAAAAAGGTGAAATCAAGATTCGGGTACCATTACAATGACATACAGATCTAAGGATTGAATGAAGTCTAATTTTGCACATGCAGGAGATAAAGGAAGTTATTGCAACTGTAATCCTATAGAAAGCTTTGATTTAGGAGGAATAATAAATGTGAATAGGCATTTTGACTAATTTCTGCAACAAAGAGCTACCAAAGAATGAAGAACTATATATCTGAGTAACCTCACCTCCGGCCACTACAGTAATGGTGATTGAAAACAAAATAGAGGAGAGGAGGAGATGGAATAGAATGAAATGGAAAAAGTCAAAACAATGGAGGAGCTGGAAGCTGGGAGCTGGGAGCTGAAAGTCTGGAACGAGATGCAGCACAACAGTAGTGAGTCGAGGAAGGGAGGTATGTACTAAGTACTAACTAGTGGAAGTGGTGATTGCTCATGGTTGATAGGTTGAGCACATGAGCTACTAAGCTAAGCCTACTACAAAGAAGCAGAAAGTTGAGCACTTGAGCTACTAAGCTAAGCCTACTACAAGGAAGCCGAAAGTAGAAACTTTATGCCCATTTGGTTTGAATCACACGATTCACACCAAAATCAAACGAGGCAGTGATGCAGTGTGAGTGTGTGACTACTGTAGAGACTACAGTGTGAGGCTGTGACTTGTGAGCCTTAACCGACTAACCCAATAGTAGACTAGTATAGTAGTAAGTAGTAAGTAGTAGTAGTAGTAGTAGTAGTAGTAGTAGTAGTGTAGTACCAGCTATACCCTACGTGCGAGATATTGTATATATTTGATAAGTGATATATTAGATTTGGTGGCAAAATAAGAAATAGATTTTTGGGGGGATAAGATTTAGGTGAAATATTAGGGGAAAAAGTTACTAGAAAATTATAAATATTTTAACTAATATCATAGTTTATATAAAATTAAGAGACTTAAAAAAATAAGAAGTATGTGAAATATTTAAGAGGGGGCAAAGTGGTAAAAAAAATATTTAGTATTTAATGTATAAAAAATAAAATGAGTCAAAAATAAGACTTTTAAATAAAATTTAATCATTGTAAGATTTTGATTTTATTTTCTCATAGTATTTAAATTTAATAATAATAATAATATATAATGTTATTATTAATTATAATTATCATTTAATTTAAATATACAAGTTATTTGTATTTTTAACCCTAATTAAAGTTTGAGGCTAAATTATATATATAATTTATTCACAGCATATTTAACATTTATATCTTTATAATACTAATTTCCTTTGATAATATTTGTTAGTTGGTATGTTAGTAATATTTTGTGATAGTATATATATATTTGTACTCATTTTAAAATTTTACATTAATTATAACTTTAGCATTTATAATATGCTTTTTTACTCCTTAATTCATAATACCAATAGACTAGTCGTCCATCTCATATGTAAATTATATCAGTTTTTAATTTATTTTGACTAAAGCAATATTTATTCATTTTATTTTAAATATCTACTCTCATTTTAGTGAAATTTCAATTCATAAATATTGAACTCATTATTTTGTACTCAATTAATTAAATATATTATTTTTGCTAAAACTTGTTTCTTTGTAAAATTGGTAGATCATTGAGAATAATTCATTGGATGCTCACCTTATCTTCTGCATGTATGCTCTTAACTTCTTCTTTTTTATTGGATGATTAATGATGTTGAAGCTTAAAAATCAAGATTGATTGAAACTTGAAAGATAATCTATCAATTTATTTATGGAATTACAGTATAATAAGTTAATTACTAATATAAAAGGGCAACTCAGTTATAATTTTATAAATTTACTTAAGATTGTGCATCTTAGACATTAAGTTTTGTTTTGTAATTAAACTAATGACAGGTGAGATATTTATAATAATTGCAACCAAATAAAATTGAGTTAACTCATTAAATAAATTATATTTCTATATGTATTTTCATGTTGATTTCTTTTATATATGAATATTTAATATTTTCATATTGTAGATTGAATTTTCCTAATATAATAATATCTTAGAATATCATAGAATCTATGACAATACATTACTAGAAATTCCAATCCATCCCATTTAATACCACATCAAACATCTCAGTTGCAAAACTTATAAATATGAAGAGCAAATCCATTTGTGGTTATAAACTAATTAATCCAATTTGATAAATTTAGTTGTAGTTTAACAAGGAATAAATAACTTTAAAACTATATAGAACTCACATTAAATATTAACAACGATGGTCAATACAAGTAAAAATTGAAAAGATAAAAAATATATGGGCTTTTAGGTCTTAATCAATTCAACTCATCTCTCATCACAAAATCAAGGATAAAGAATATGTTTAAGGAAATACCAAATGGAAGAAGATTATGTGTGATGAGTTGGAGATGAGTCAAATATACAGGAATGGAAGGATTCATGCGTAATCTATAATAGAAGGTATTTTTGACTTCTTCCAAATGTTTTAGATTAGAAAATGAGTTCAGAATTATTGAAATGCAACACATGTGAGATATATCATGAAATTGTTAGGTCATGGCTCTTAGCAAAAGAATACAAATTTATTATGACCTATTTTACAACCTATGAAACTATTGGATATTTTAAAGCTTTATTAAATTTACAACCAACTAGAAATAATATTAGCGGGGCATGATATTAAGTTAAAAGATCTAAAGAGAGCCAAGGATGAGTCATCATCATCAAGTTTGCAATGACAACAAATCTAGCACCTCACAATCCTTACTAAGGATATCATATTAAGAAAAATAGGTTGGTTGAGAAAGGTGTGAGATGTGTTGTGATACCCCAAAGACCCTAATTTAGAAAATTATGATAAAATAGGGATTTATTTGTGAGATTAATTAAATATAATATTTTAATAAAATAATGGTAGTAATGAAGACAAAAAAAGGAGGGAAATAACAAAGAATTTGATTAGGGAATATTAGGGTAATTTGCTAATTAAAATAGAATTTAGGAAGATTTACCTAAAATTTTCTAAATTAATATAAAAATGAATTTCATTATTATTTTACTAATCTTTATTATTTTCAAATATTTAAAAATACCAAAATATCTCAAACACCCTAACTACCTTATATTTCCTTTTCTTTTATTTTTCCTTTATCCTTTTTCCTTCCTTTTTCATTTTTCTTCTTTCTTTTTATCCTTTCTCCTTTTCTTTTTCTCCTCTTCTTCCCCCGATTGGGCCTCGCCCGTGCAGCCCAACTTCCCCCTCCTCTCTTCTTTTCCCCACACAGCCTAGCCTGCCTCTATTCTTTTTCTTTCTCCCCATCGCCTGCCCAATCTTCTTCTTTTCTTTCTTTTCTTTCCCCCCAACTAGCCAACCCAACCCATTCCTCTTCGTCCTCCCTTCTCCCTCCCTTGCGTTGTAGGTCGGGCCTGTAAATCTGCCACTAGCATACCTACCCTGCCACCATACCGCCCCGACCAGCTCCCCCCTCTTCCTCGTTCCTTTCCTTTCCAATTCAATTCAAATCTCCCTTACCTCCCTCCCTTGTGTGCTCTCCTTCCCTTCCTTTTTTCTTCACCTGCTGCCTACAACCTACAACTTTACAGGCTCGTACTAGCCTACCACCACCAGTCGGCTAGCTTCTGCCACATCTGCTCCCTTATCCTATTCCCCCTTTGTCTTCTTCTCTCTCCCTTGTCCTATACATACCACATACCAACCCCCATTTGCCCCTCCTTTGCTCTGCCCAGAAAACCTAGCCATTTTTTCGTCACCACTTCAGACACTACCCTAGCCTCCGTCGTGCAACACCAGCTTCTGAAACACCACCCAATCCCTTCCCTATATCACCCTCCACAAGATCAAGCCACTCGTCGCCCCTGAATCTTCCTACACAAACCACTCCGATTGTGTAAAATTAGTAACTTAAGCTGCCCTTTTCACCTCCACCACCCCTTCCTCCACAATCACACCTCCTCTACCACCCACTTGACCCAACAGACCCTTCTCTACCTTTCTCTACCTTTCCCTCTCCTTTTCTCCCTCTCCTTCCTCTACCACACTTGGCCACTACAACCACCACCACCTACGTTACCGCCACCACTACAACCCTCTCAACCCAAAGAGTGTACCACCCCAAAACCACCATCTCTCTGTCTCTCTCTCTCTCTCTCTCTTTCTCTCTCTCTCTCTCTTGTCTAGCCTTAAAAGACCCACCTTCCCCAAAACCACCACTTCTACCACCGCCGCCGCTATCACTTAGGTTGTTCCCTAACCCTTCCTACCCCTTAAGTATAAATTATTTGGTATAATTATTATTCTAAATTTACTATTATACTTATTATTATTATTATTATTATTATTATATTTATTATGATTTTTATTACTGATATTGTTAATAATAGTATGGTTAACCACTTTAAGGACAATACCCTTATTATTACTACTAAAGCTATTATTATTATTATCACTAATAATAATTCATACTAAAGGTAAAGTAGGGAATGATGAAAATAATAATAATAAGAGGGAACTTAACCCTAGTGTTTCCCCCCTTATATGTGTGCCAAGTCCGACCCCTAAGGAGGGGTAGGAGCGTGCTCCAAGCTCAGTGTCATTTTAGGTAAGGATGTGGTTAAGGCCTAACATGTATATTATGTGTATTACATGTTATGTTACATGTTATGTGTGATAGATATATGTGTGTACCTTATGTGGCTATAAACTATGTGCTTGTAGCGAAACTTGCTAAGCGTGGAGCTAATGTAAGTTGTATGTGTTCTCTTTATGGTGTGTGTAATATGGTAATATGTCTTGTACTTTGTGGTGCTTATGTAATATAGCCCTTTATGATATGCATGCTAGGAGGCTATAAATGATATGATGTGGTTGTAAGAAGATAAAGGGGGTAAAGGAAGTGAGTTGACTAGAGGAAAGTAAGAATGGCCTAAGTATCTCAAGACCTAAGGGTGGACATCTAAAGGGACAATATGAACAAATTAAGAGGATAGGATAAATCTTGCATGGAGAGTATAAATCTTGTATGGGGTGGATAGTCTTTGCATGGGGATTATCTTTAAGTGGGAAAAGTTGACTTGAGGGTTTAGTAAGGTGAGGAAAGAGTTATTGGGGTGATTGGAGTCCATATGTGAAAAATAGTACGTGGGTTGGTATAATGGTGTATAGGAAAATTGGCTAGGGTTTGGGAGGAAAACCCTTAGTAGGAGAAATTGTGGAAGGGAGAAATAATATGAAGTATTAGAGTATGGGGTGAGAGTGGAAGGACATCACATGGAGGGTGAATGTGTGTCATGTGGAAGAGGGAATGGTAAGTGAGAGTGATGGAGAGACAACATATGAGAAAAGAGAGGTGTTAGGGTTTGGGGTGGCCAACCAGGGTTTCAAGGCCACACGTGTAAAATGGGAAGTAAAGTGGGATGTTTGGGAGTTGATCGAGTGAGGTAAAGAGTCAGAGGCAAGGAAAACATAGGTTGTGTGAGATAGAGAGAGGTTGGGCCATAAAGGCCAGATTAGGGTTTTCAAGGGAAAATCCTAAAGGGAAATGGTGAGTTAACCCAGATATATGGGAAAAGTGGGCCTTGACCTATAAACATAGGAGTTGGATTTTATGGTAAGTAAGGAAAAGGGGGGAAAGATATCTAAATATGCTAGGAGGTGTAGAAGTCCTAAGATATAGGACGGGCCTTTCAGGAGAATAGGAGTGGATAGGTTATGTGAGCAAGAAGTCCAAGGGGGCATGTATGTCTAGGGTGGAAATATTTATCGAATAAGACACGAATAAGATACTGAGCTTTTAAAGAGAAAGATTATTGAGTTGAGCCTATACTGGTCCACCAGTAAATAATAGTGGTCAAGTGCCTTGTGCCTTAGAGATTGTTCTACCACCGAATAATAGTGGCCAAGTGTGTTCTTCCCTGGGTGTTTTATGATCTACCGGCTATAATAGTGGGAGATCCCAAGCTCAACAAACCAAACCTAATGATGATAAACCATGAAAAAGATGATATTTACTTATAGTGAAACATCATAAGAGTAGGGTCAGACCGATCCACCGGTGAATAATAGTGTCCAAGTGTGTTTTGCCCTGAGTGTTTTCCGGTCCATCGACTATAATAGTGGGGTTCCCGTACTCGTATGGACTCAAAATGAGAATGTTGTGAATAGGAATAATGACCAAAGATCTAATAAATTGGTTAAACCGACTCGAATCACTACGTGTACTACCTATCTTTTATATATGGCTTTTCTACATGGTTACCTGCTTGTATTATCTATCTTTCATGTACGAACTTAGCTATATTGTTACCTTGCTCGATACATAACGTACTGATCACCCATTTCATTGGTGTTATTCATTCTCACTATTAGAGGTCCCTTCTGAATTAGTGTAGGTAGGATATGTTGTGTTCAATGCCTATGACACATTTGAGGCATCGGGCGGGGATGAGTGTTGTTCTATGGGACTTAGCATGGGACCAAGAGTGAGTGTAGTCCAGGCTCTTCTTTTCCTAGCTTTTATCCTATCTTCCTTTTTGTATTATTTTCTCCCCTTAGGGGCTTTGACTATATAACTGTTTCCATTCTGTAATGACTTTTTAATCACGCACTATGATTTTCCCTTTATGAATCTTTCAGATTTCTACAATTCTATATCTTAAGTGATTTTAATATCTTACAAAATTATTTTATAGCCTTGTGGTGATCAGCTAGGCTTGTGTTGATCATGGTAATAGAACCCCCTATGCTTGTGTATGTTTTTAATTAAACAAAATTTTTTAACTGTGCTTTTTTTTGGGGTGTTATATGTGTGAACAAGTAACTTAGACTTTAGTGCATGAGACTAATGATTTCCCAATTAGTTAAGTGTTTCATTTGGATGATGATAACCCATAGTGAAGTTATATACTATGAAAAGGTAGTGAATTTGATTGATTCTATTTCATAATCTAACACTTAGATGACGAGCTGTCAAAAATGATGTGTATACTAATATGGGTTATTTGGATGAATTAAAATAGGAGGACATCAAAGAACTCTATGCTGATTCGGTGACCAAAGAATATTATTGAGGATACCATGCACTTGCTATTAGAATATTATGCCATAATATCTAGAAATGAAATAATTAACAAAAGAAGGGCATGGTTGGCCATATAAAAAGAAATAGATGATATGCATGTTGATGTAAATTAAACATGAACAATGCAGGGAAAGTAATATAGGAAATCATGAAAATTATAATTGTGATTTGAGGTGTAAAAGGCGACGTACTGTCACTTATTAGCTGTGTTGTGACCATAATAAATATCTAACGAAATATTTATAATATAGATAATTGTTTTAATACATTAGACATACAATACAGAATTTAATGTGCTATAACGGAGTATTATTTTTTTAAGTTAGGCATTAAGATAAATTCATTGGAAGTGGTGTAGGGTCTATAATCATAAAACAAATTTAATATTTTAGTTTTCATAAAGTTATTGATGATTGTGATTTTTATTTATCAAATATTTATTTATTATGTATTGAAAATTATCATCAAAAATGAAAAATGGTGATAATATGATACTGAGAAATTCAAAAACCATAGCAAAAGAAGATAAAACCAAACTAATAGTAATAGGATAAGGTTGTACTATTATGGCAAGGAAAAAACCCTCTTATTTTAATTCATGATGTCTGTCTGTTCAAAGATTTTATTAATGTTCTAAAAATGCTCAAAGTTAATTTTGTAAAAATTAAAAATAATCTGATTTAATTTTATTTCATACAAGTTCCAATTTTCATGATCCAACTTGTCCTCAATCATACTGTTATAAATAATACCCAATTTGAGCCATTTGATTTGACCTAAAATATATAGGCCCAAATTTGAAATAACTGATAGATCTTACACTAACTTGATCCACATCACACCCCACCTATATAGTAACCAGAACCCAAACTCAAATCGAACTTGAATTCTATAAACCTGAGTCAAACCCAAAATAGACCCAAACTTGAGAAACCTGATGAACTTAGTATCGACCCGACCAAAATCACACCCAACTCGTCACTTAACCCGAATCGAACCCAACCCAATGCAACACAACTCAAAACACACCCAAACCGAATTAGACCTAAACCCAACTCAATTGTATAGTAACCTAAAGTTGACCCGACCCATATTAGCTCAACCCAAATGACATGTTTGCCACCTCTAGAAGAAACCCATTTAAAAAGAAGGGAAGAGAGGATCTATTATGATGAGAATCATCATAGACATGAGAAATAGAGGAGAACAAGTAGAGTTGAGATGGAATGCTTATAATCTACCTATTGACAAGTATGCATCGATGTTTCTCACATAGGTTTCACTTGTAAATGTGTTCTTATCTCTTACAACAACTAGAAGCAAGATCTAAAATGTCACAAACATATTGAGCAAGAAGTCATGATAAATGATATGTTTTGTTTGTTACTTTTTTGATGCCACATGTTATTCATTTTAATACATTAATATTGATATACATATTTATATATTATTTTTTGAGAGTGTTCATCAACCTAGAGATAAGGAAGAAGTGGATTCTTAAACATTGGAGTGAAAGTCTAAGAACATTTGTACTTAGCAAATAAAAATATGTATAGAAAGAGGTATGGTGCTTTGCACACGAAACCCCCTAAGTATTATGGTTTTGTTGATCAAGATAGTTAGAACCATCTTATTACATATCATCTATCAGAGGAGTGTAAGGTATTTTTTTGCATAGTAGTTAAGATTTTTGATTAAGAATATTTCATTGATATTTAAATAATCATGAGTACATATTTTGACTTATAATATAGGAGAAAAGTACTAATAATAAATAAATTGATACAAAGAATATTTACTTCCATATTATGGCTTGAAAAGGCTATGCAGACCTTGAAGAAGAGTTGGTATTATATTTTGAATAATGTGTTTAAATATTAATGTAGAGAGTGTTATACTCATATTTCTAATTTAAGTGCATATTTTAGAATTATAACTCATAATCCTAGACAAGAATCCATATGCCTCATCTATTAATATTAGTACATTATGGAAGAAGGCTAAAGAAAAAAAAATATAGATATCTTAATGAAGATGTACAAGATGCTACCAAAAGATTTGTAAATTTGAAACTATCCCTAACCGTATTTAGTTTTCTTAGAAAAAAATATTATATTATGTTTAATCCTATATTCTAAATTACATACATTATAGTATGAACTTGATACATCAAATTATGTTGAGGGTGTAGATCAATATAGCATCGTGTCACGAGTAATGGGAATTAAAGAACGCCTAAGAAGACATATAGGTATTGGATTAGGAGTTATGAGAACAAGCCTGTGTGATCAATCACATGGACTCCAAAACACTAATGACCAAGTGGCTTTTCTAACCCAAAAGTTAAACATGGAATTTGAATGGATAGCCACAATGGAGAAAGATTTGGACTCTATCAAATCTCTAGGGTATTGGTCATCTTATTTAGATGCAAGTGATCCACTTCACATACCCAATATAAATAGCATTAATGATGGTTGTGAAGCCAATACATGTTTTTATTTTCTTCCTTAGGTAAACATATCAAATTACAAATTGATGTACATATAATGTATCAAGTGTCAACTCAATAATTAAAAATATGTAATATTTTACTTCAAGGTTTGTATAAATGTAAATTATTAGATAATAACCCCTCAATTCTTTTGGCGAAAGGAAGGATACGCATCAATCGTGGTATAAAATGCTGACAGACTATAGGTCTATCTTAGCCCCAACTACAAGGCTCGTATTTAATGACATTCTAATTATTGGATATGCACATTTGCCTTGTTATAAAGAAAGCGTTGAGACACCCATTGTTGGAAGTTCATAGAAGCTTTGTGCCTTAGACCACAGAATAGATACATAACATATTACACACATTTTTTACAACTTCTTAACATATGTGTGTGTCTATATATATATATATATATATATTATTTAATACTATAAATTACATAATCAAAAAATAATAATGCTCCTAAGATAAAGAGAAAGATAATTATTAGTGGAATGAACAAAATAAAAGAGGATGTCGAGAAAGGAAAGAGAGTTAGATAAGAAATATTGGTTGCTCACAAAATATTCTTCAGAGGATAAACAATAACTACAGGAACCCTATTGACCACCACCTACACTCATATATATATATATATGAGGACATAAAATCATACAAATCAACAAAAAGTGTTAAAATATATGATAAGAAATAATATGTACTTAACATATATGACAACACTCATTGTTGACAATCATCATACTTATAAATTTTTTTGATAACCTCTATCGATACCTTGTAAATGAACATTGGATTTTATACCTTGTCCTTCCTAATAAAAATAAAGTATATGTGTTTTAATCCCTCTAAAATTATTCTATTCCTCTCTTTTTTTGTCGCTTTCTCTAACGGGAAAGATTTAATTAACATGTTAATATACTTCTTATTTGATTATCTTATTAATTCATACATTCTGCATTAATTTTTTGAGGTATAAAAATTTAGAATATTGTGTATCAACTTTATTTATTAGGGCGCTATGGACAATGTATATGAGGAGAGGTGGAAATGATGTGCCAGACCCAAGGAATCTTGAGTATGAGCCTATAATGGTACGTAAAAAGATAAGAATTTTATATTTTATTTCAATTCCAATTAATATCTAATAAAACAACTAGCTAACTAAATTCATTTTACAATATTTACAACAAAAATGGTAATGATTGTGGATACTATGTTTGTATATCAATAGATCTCACACTCAAGAACAAATCTATAAACATAGATCCAAGCCATGTATGTTTATTTTTCTATATTTTTTCATTAATTAATATATGGCATATTAATTAATAATTGAATGATTGAAATGTATTAATTTATAATTTTTCATTAGTGGATATGCACGAGGCCAAAAATACATAGATGGTGATATTGATAAAGTTAGAGATGAATGGGCTAATTTTGTGTGCCCACACATAGTATTAGGGATCTACGTACATGTATGTTCTCATTTGTATCTATAATACCCCATCCTAAAATCCTTTAAAATATGTTTAAAATTATATTAATATAAAATAAATTAGTTTTGGTTTTGAAAATGCCTTGAAATTCTAGTAAGGATGTGAATTTCAGACATAAAAATCAACTAGTTTACCTAACTGATCGATTGGTACTCTTAAAAATTGACAATTTCATTCTCGATGAACTAGTTGAATACATTACTTAAATCGATAAATTAGTTATTATATGATTTTATATCCTTTCTTACTATGATTCGAATGTCTTTTCAATGAGTATGAAAACTTCTAATTAGAATATATTTGTGCTAATGAGAAAATTTTGATGGTTTAGGATTATCTTTACATTATTTAGATCACTCTAGGATTTTTATTTAGCTAATTTTTTTCAAATATTACTTTTTGAGGCATACATCACCTTCTATCTTCTCCCTCACTTTCCTCTCTCTCTCTCTCTCTTCTAGTATCTTGGTTGTGTGTTTAACTTTGTGCACCCCTTCCCTAACTAACCAACCTTCTTCCATGCCCCTCTGTGAATTCATTCAACCTCCATTATACCATCATATCTTCTATTGCCCCTTGGTTGCCCACACTCAACCATACTAGTCTTATCTCTCTCCCTCTTGTGGATTTTAACCATCCCTAATTCATTTTCACTTCTTACCTGCTATCCTTACTTCCTTCTTCCTTTTCCCTTGGTGAAGTTTACTAAGTGTTGAGTATTATCTATTTTTCTTCCTTTTTCCTCTCTGTTGAGAAAATAGAGGGTTGATCTTGTTTCCTTTCCTCCTTAGTCGAGTTATTGTCTCTCTTTTCTTATTCTAATATTGACTTTAGTTCTCCCTTTATTCTCTTAAGCAATGAAAGATTAAGGTTTGAGAAAGGTTTAAGATTCTAGCTTCATTTTCCTTGAAATTCTATTTTGAGAAAAGATTAAATTCTCTTAGGAATCAAGGTTCTACTATAGCCATCGAGTTAGGAGTTTTGTGCTAGAAAAATTGCTTGAAGATAATGCATACTTAACTATAATATGAATGAGATTTTTGTTTAAAATTGTGGTTCCTATTATTGGTGTATTTCTATGCTGAGCATGGGCTAATTATATTCTATAATTCGAGCATGTGGTAGGGGTTTCTTCTTGCAATTAAGCATTATTTGATTTCTTTGATCTTATGCATGAATTTGCAATTTAAGAATGATAATGCCAACATATCCATGTATCCATGTGATTATACATATGCAACATATCTCTTTAAATATATTATGACATAGTAGCATGCTAGGATTAATATGGTAAACTTTGGTAAATTTTGATGTGTGTATTGTGGTATGGATGTTGTTTTACACAGACCACTTGATCGGTTCATGGTATCAATCGACTGGTGGTGTAAATAATTGCTCAATTTAGGAATTTTGATCAATTGGTTATGAGATCAGTCAATTGATTCGATGAATTAGTCAACCGGTTTCTATAAGCAGACGATCAATTTGCCAAACCCATCAAGTGGTGACCCTATGACTGGAGTGTTCTAGTATTTACTTAAACCCATTGAATGGTTTATTTGAACTCGTTTCCTATGAACGGTCGATTGGTGTGACTAACTAGTAAACTGGTCTGCTGGTGCTATATTTGTTCATGTCTAGTATGACCAGACCAATCGACTAGTCTTAGGGACCGATCAACTGGTCTGGATGTATTATATCATGTTTGTTGTTAATTATTGTTATTCTTTTAGGAATTTTCTATTAATACCTCCATGTAATAACAATACGCTAATTATGATTACAACCATGTTTACCCTAGAATTAATAAGAATCAAAATGATGATATTGGGGGCCTTGTATTGGTTAAGTTTGATATCATCTCTAAACATCCAATTTATTGATTTTATACCCTATGAAGTGTTTGGTGTTATCACTTGAAAATACCCAATTTGGATAATAATGTAATTTATTTGTGTTTGGTGTCATCACTTAGAAATACCTAATTTAGATAATAATGGAATTAATTTTTGAATTGTGATATCACTTGGAAATAAATAATTAATGAAATAAGATTTTATTTTAGCCTCTTTCATCGACTCTCGAGGTAGCTGACTGGGAATTAGTGGGCAGGTGGACCTGTGGTTTATATTTTCACTCAGTACCTATTTCTTTCTCTAATATGTTGTGATCTATAGGGGTATGTACGTATCTTTGAGATATAGGATTATGTTGTGGTAAGCTAGCATGGTATCGGTGTAACACCCCCAAATTTTGCTACTGAAAAATTGTCATTTTAAGCAGAAGTGTATAATTAAATATGTGGGTGTTACTGCCATAATTGACATAAGTCTGGTTTACCCTCCCCCCCCCCATCCTTACGTCAATCACAAGGCAAAATGATTGAAAATTTTAAAACATGAATAGAAAGAGATGAGACAACTTTTATACATCAATTAAGTGTTTTGGAGATTAACTCCAATTACAATATCAAAATATAACCAAACAAAATCCGATGAAACTAAGAGTCCAAAAAGGTATCCAAGTAAAACTATTAACCGGATAACATGTATCCGAGTAAAACTATTAACCGGATAACATGACTCTATGCCCAAACCTAATATAAATGAGTCACTCCTCCACATATATAGCATCAAAAGCTACAAAATCATCGACCTAGTCCTCATCGACCTGCACATAAACATCTGGGTCGTCTACTCGTTGGATTGAGTAGCACTCATGAGACGGATGATCAGTACGCTACAACTGAGAAAATTAACGGTACAACCAAGTAGGATTACACATAATACAAGAATTTTCATAAGCAAATCATACATGCACGAATAGAAGAAAGCTAGATATCTACTAATTCCAAGTCTTTTATTAGATATGCCATATTCTAATCATTTATTTACGTTGAGTTCAACGACCCCACTATTCTTAAACCGGTGGAACGGTCTAAAATACCTCTTAGGGACAAGACATCCGAACCACTATTATTATCCGATGGAACGGAGCCAACACCTCTTAGAGTAAAAATACTCCTGAGCCACTATTTATTAAACCTGTAGAATGGTCTGAAGCACCTCTTGGGGACAACACACCCGAGCCACTATTATTATCCGGTGGAACGAACTCAACACCTTAGTCCTGACTCACATATTCTTTCACTTTAAATGATTAGTATATTCCCATTTATACTTTAACTCTTAATTTTATTTTCATTCACATTGAGTATGGGGCCCCACTATTCTTAATCTGGTGGAACGGACTAGAGAACCTCTCGAGGACAATAAACTCGAGCCACTATTAGTATCTAGTGGAACGGAGCCACATAAACACCTTGGCCCGACTTAAGTGATCTTTCACTTTACATGATTAATATCTTGTTTAGAGTTGATTGTATATTATCATGTCAAACTCAAGACATACAATTAAATACATAAGTATAACCATGTAACTATCCTTAAAAGATAATAATACCCTTAGAGTAATTAAGATAATCGCATTCTCCCAAAGCTTTATAAAACCCAAAGCATATACATTGCTACTTTTTATCTGAAGTATATATTCTTAGTCTCCCATAGATATTTTTGTAACCAATATATACCCAAATGTGTACTTACATAATTTTATTACTCCCAAGAACATCATTTCATAGAATTTCCATAATTAAATTATTTAATATAACATATTCAACACAAAAGTATACATCAACAATATAAGAAAAATACATGGAGCACATAAGACCCTAGCTATGACATGTATCCTTACTGACAAGGACACCGGGCTCTATGCACGTAAATCCTATACCTCCTCTGAGATCACGGAAAAAATCACCTATGAAACAAGATAAAATATGATTAGGATTGGAGATTAAAAATTAAGAGGGAGATTATGGTAGGGAAGGGTAAAAATGAAATTTACCAAAGTCGAATGGGAACTTGAATTTTACGGAAGTGTAGAAATATGTGTGGTGGAACTATGGTTAAATTTTGGTGGTGTTTGGAGAAGATTTAGGGTGAAAATAGGGTTGCACGACTAAGATGGGAAATTTCATTGGCAGGCGGTGCGAAAGTTGCACGACAGTCCAGCACCAGAGCACAATAGGTCGAGAGAAAAGAAAATGCACAACCAGGCGGTGCAAAAGTTGCACGGTCATGCAGAATCAAGCCAAGAGTAAACATGTTGCACGGTCAGACGGTGCAAGGGGTGCACGGCTATGCAGTAGAGTATATGAGTGTTTATACGGCCGTGTAGTAGGTCATGCATAGGTCGTGCACTCTGAAACTCTACAACGATCGAGTGGAAAGAGAAGGGAAAAGAGGCTGAGGTTGGTGGCAATGCCGACGATGGTGAGGGGGAAGGATGGAGCAATCTTGGTTGTTGGTCCACTAGCCAAAGGGCTACTAGTGGTGGCTTGGGTGGTGCTCAGTGTTGGTTTTTGTGGTGCAGATGCTGAAAATAGGGAAGAAGAAGGAGAAAGGTGAAGGAATAAGAGGAGAATGTTGGGGAGCTGATGGATGGTAATAAAATGGAGGGTTGAATGGGTATTTATACTAATAGGTGGCGCGCTAAGGAGGAGAAAAGTGCAAAGAAGTGACGACGACAATGATGATGAATTTTTGCTGGGAAGAAGAAGAAGAAAGAAAAAGACTGGGGGAAGATGGTGATGATTGATATGGATGGGAGTCATGTAGAGGCACGAGGGGGTGATGATGGAGAAGGAGACATGAAAGGGATGAGAAGGCTGGGAGAAGAAGAAAGGAGAAGAAAGAAGAGGAAGGGTGGCAGGAGCTTCTCATTCTAATCTTTTGGCGCAGAGAAGAAGAGTAAAGAAAAGAAAAGAAAAAGGAAGAGAAGAGAAGAAAGGGAGAAAAAGAAAAGGAGAAAGAAAAATAAAAGAGATAAAGGTTACGGAATTTGGATTAGATTAAGAATTTTAGGATTAGCCAAATAATTTAGATTAGCAGAAAATTTAGCGGGTTTTGGTTTCGATTTATGAATATTCGGTTTATCTAAATCAAGGTTTCAGTTTTTGATTTTCGGTTTTGGTTAAAGTTTTGGGATCAAGAAATTTGGTTAAGGCTAATAATAAGATTTCTTAATATTAGAATCAAATTAGGGCTAAATATATGGGATTAGATTAAGTTAATTTTTTGGGTATTACAATCAGTGTCTAGTTCGGGTGAGGTATCCCAGTACAAGCCCCTAGCATTTTATATTGTCCATTACTTAAGCAGATGTTGTATCCCAATTTTTAGCCTCGTAGGGGAGGCATTCAGGGTGTGGTAGGTGAGGTATTCTAATATATTCCCCCTTGATGTACTTCAACTACTTGTGGTAGGTGTGGTATCCCAAGTTATGTTAGCCCTTGGGGCAGGTGCATTCGATGTGTGATGGGTGTGGAATCCATGGATAAATGCTCTTTTGATGTATCCTGAACCCTTGTGGTGGGTGTGGTATCTAATTATGGTTGTATGCTGCTATGACTTTTGTTCATGGTGGAGAACTAGGTGTGTTTAAACAAATTATCTTAATAACTAGGAATTATGTGATCACTAAAGAAAGATTCATAATATGTATTCTATTATATGGTTATGATGCATTTGTTGTATTATTATTCTTCCATAATCTCAATGTAAGCATCCTTTATTGTATTACTACCATGAGCCTGAGGGTTAATTTATAATGGTATGCTTATCACCATGATACTCTATAACTCCAATGTTTTGCATGAGCCTTACCATGTTTTATATAGTCTTTTTTACCGGTACTTCACCGTACTAATACTACACTTGTGAGATCAATGCGATGATCCAACTTTTGGTCTAGAGAGTAGAGGATGATTTTCAAGGATATATTTTTTGGCTAAAGTAGGTTGAGGATGATAACATGGGTCAATAGTTGTCCATTGCTTAAGATTTAAGCGAATTGACTAAATGTGTTTTACCCACTACATTGGAAAGTTTTTGTTCTTTCGGTCATTTAAACTCTTTGCTTTGATTCCTATATTTAGCTTTTATAAACTTTCATACTTCTTCCTATCTATATTGTTGTTCTTATCTTTGTTCTCATTATTTTTGTTGTAATATCATTATGAGTATGCATCTTTTCATTCATTGTTTCATTTTTCCTTGCATCAGGCATGGGTTAGGTGATGATCATAACTCTCTCATGGTTAATTTGGTGGTAACCCATTTGTGTTTTTTCAAATGATTATGCATTGTCATCAAAAAAAAATTTTCTAGTTCAAAAATCAAGGGTGCTATAGTATCTTATATGTATTATGTTTTTCTATGCAACTAGAGATGTGCATGCTTATGTGCATGCAAGTGCTCATTAGCTGTTGATACATAGTTAGGTTTTATAATCTATGAACTTTGACATTGGAGCGTAAAGCTATCAATGTGGGGTACAACTACTAATTCCTATATTCTTGGGATGAATTAGTGTTTTTTTACACATTATAAATTTGATAAATATTCAAGCATACAACTATCTATGTGGGTTAGAATAAAACTACATAATTTAAAAAAAAACAATTATGATTTAATGATGATTATTTTCTAAACTATTATGAAAACCCTAATCTTAAATATATTCCAGCCATTTTTAATAAAAGTTATAAGAAGAAGCAAAATGTTGTCCAAGTGTTAATTAAATACTCATTAAAGTACTAATTATGGTTTAATTAATATGTAATCGCATATTTAATGTTAGCATGCATGTTTTAATAACACTTTTATCCAACAATCGTTATTAAAGCATGCATTTAAATATAATTATTAATTATTTAGGGTTTTTATAACACCCCCAAAAAATCACAATTAAAAATTTTTCGTTTAATTAAAACAAATACAGGCACAAGGATGCTACCGCCGTAATCAGTACAAGCCCAACCTTTAGTCAGTCTCATACCAATCACAAGGCTAAGGAAAATTTTCACAAGAGCATTAGGTGAACTTAAAACAAAGATTATTAGAAAATCTAAATGTTCATAGCAAGAGAATTAGAGTGCATGATAGAAGTTATTATAACCTGAATAAAGTACATAGTTAAAGTCCCTAGGGAGATAAAGATATAATACAATAAAACAAAAACATAAGTAAATAGAGATAAAAAGAGAGTCTAGTCTACCTCGCTCTCGGATAAAATACAATAAAACAAAAACATAAGTAAATAGAGATAAAAAGAGAGTCTAGTCTACCTCGCTCTCGATTCCCCATACCAATTCTAATATGGTCAACTCGCGACCCCGTCTGGTACCTCATAAGTATCATATGCATAAAAAATGGCGTCTCCTACTTGCACAAACTCAGTAGGGCCCTCTGCTTGTGGGAATGAACAGCACCCATGAAATGGGTGGCCAGTACACTGCATACTGAGCAAGGTAACCATGCAGCTAAGGCCATACACAAAAAGGCATATAACACAAGTAAGATCATACAGATAAATCATATAAGCAATGCAGATAATATAGGCCATGTTACAATCCGGTTAAACTTAATCATTAGATCTCTGGTAAATATTCCCATTTTATAATATTCTTATTATCAATCCATACGAGTATGGGAACCCTACTATTATAGCTAGTGGACTGGAAAAACACTCAGGGCATAATACACCTAGCCACTATTATTCGTCGATGGACCGGTCTAGCCCTAACTCTCATGGTATTTCACTATAAGTAGATAGTATCTTTTCATGGTTTATCATTATTAGGTTTGGTTTGTTGAGCTCGGGATCCCCCACTATTATAGCCGATGGACTAGAAACATACAGGGCAGAACGCTCCTGACCACTATTATTTGCTCGTGGATCGGTCTCTAGGGCATCCCAGCACCTGACCACTATTATTCACCGGTAGACTGGTCTAGGTTCCACTCAACAATCTTTCTCTTTAAATGGTTAGTATCTTATTTGATAAATATTACCACCCTAGACATGCACGTCCTTTAGACTACCCGCTCACACAACCCATCTACTCCTATCCTATCCCATATCTTGGGACTTCTATGCCTCCTAGTACGTCCAGACATCATTTCCCTCTTCTCCTCACTTACCACAAATACCTAACACCTAAATGCGTGGGTCAAGGCTCACTTCGCCATACATCTAAGTTAACTCACTATCGCCCTCTAGGGTTTTTCCCGAAAAATCCTAATTTGGCTTATTTGGCCCAACCTTCGTCTATCTTACACAACTCATGCTCCTTTGTCCCCAACTCATCACCTCATTTAGATTTGACCCCAAGCATTCCACTTTACTTCCCGTTTGCACATGTGACCACAAAATCCTAGTTGGTCACCCCAAACCATGACACTTCTCTTTTCTCATATAATATTCCCCCATCGCTCTCATTTACCATCCCCTCTTCCACATGACACACGCACATCCTCCATGTGACGTCCTTCCACTTTTACCCCATATTCCACTTCTCTCGATTATTTCTCCCTTCCACAATTCCTTCACTTAGGGTTATCCTCCCAAACCTTAGCCAAGCTCCCCATACACCCTTATACCAACCTACGTACTATTTTTCACCCATGGACTCTAATTACCCCAACAACTCTTCCCTTACCTTGCTTAAACCCCAAGTTAAATTTTCCTGCGTAAGAATCATCCCCATGAAAAAACTAACCATTCCATGCAAACCCTAGACTCCCCATACAAGATTCACTTCACTCTCTTATTTTGTCTATATTATTCTTTTATTTGTCCTCTCATAAGTCATAAGATCCATAAGTCATTCTTACTTCCCTCTTAGTCAACTCATTTCACTTTTTTCCTTTTCATCCTTTCACCCCCACACCATATTATTAGAGCATCCTAGCATGCATGTCCTAAAGGGCCACATCACATAAGCACCATAAGCACAACATACATATTATTTTACACATGCTATAAGAACACATAAACGTACCTTAGCTTCGTGTTGTGCTACAAGTAAGTGGTCATAATCACATAAGGTACACAAACATATCATAACACATGGCATACAAAGCACATAACACACATAATAGGCCTTAACTACATGCTTACCTAAAAAGACACTGAGCTTGGAGCACACTCCTACACCTTCTTAGGATATGAACTTGGTTCACCTATAAGATGGAAATACTAGGGTTAACTTTCCTCTTACCAAATTTATTATTATTTCCTACTTACCTTTATCATAACCTAGTATTAGGGTTATTAGTCATAATAGTATATTTATTAGTAAAAATAAGGGTATTATTCTTAATGTAGCTAATCATGCTATTATTAGTCAAAAAAGGGTTAGGTAGTTATATTGGTCCATGTTAAGGTATTATTAACAATATTAACAGTACTAAAGGTAATAACTTTAATATTAACAACAACAACAACAACTATAACAACAACAAAAAATAATAATAATAATAAAATACTAATAATTCAAAGAATAATAATAATAATAATAATAATAATAATGATGATGATGATAATAATAATATTATTATTAAAATAGTAACAATAACGATAATAATAATAATAATAATAATAATAATAATAATAATGATAATAATAATAATAATAGTGATAATAATAATAATAATAATAATAATAATAATAATACTAGTAATAATAGTGCTAGTAATGCCAATGTTAATAATAATAGTGATGATGATGATGATGATAACACTAATAAAATAAAATAACAATTACATTAATTATGTTTAAGGGTTAGGAAGGTTAGGGCACAACCTAATGGAGGTGGCAACTAGACGACACCGGCGGTGGTGGTGGTGTAGGAAGTGGGGGTTGGAGAGGTGGCTTTTTAGGCTAGAAGAGGGAGAGTGAGATGGTGGTTGTGGTGGTGGCATAGCAAGGGTGGTAGCACAGGTGGTGGTTGTTGTAGTGGCCGAGGGTGGTGGAAGAGGAGGAAGGGTGAAGGAGAGGGAGGTAGGGAGAAAGTAAGGTATGAAGAGGTAGGGGAGGCTCTGCTGAGTGGATTAGGTAGCAGGAGAGGCGGTGGTTGCGGCGGAGAAGGTGGAGCACGGCGGCAAAAGGGGCGGCGATGGGTGTAAAGTGGTAGGTCGAGCAGCTAATTTTAGACAATTGGAGTGGCTCGTGCATAGGGAACTAGGGGTGATAAGTGGTATGGTTCATTGAAGGGTAATGCAGGGAAGGTGTTGGGTAATATTTCAGGCGGCGGCAGTGGAGCAAGGAGGGCTAATTATGGACAGGGGAAAGAGGGTCGAATGGGGATTGGTTGGGGTATTTATAAGCCATTGGAGGGAGGATAAGACAAAGGGGGAAGAGGACAAGGGGTTCGGTGTGGCAAAGCTCATCGACCAGCAGTAGCAGGCCAATACAAGCCTCCAATTTTGGGTAAGTTTGGTTGGGGAGGAGAAAAAGGAAAGGGAAGGAGGCACGCATGAGGGCAGGTACAGGTAGGTTGGGGCTAGAATTGGTAAGGAAACAGACGGGGAAGAGAAGGGAGGTGGCAGGTCGGCGGTACAGTGGCTGGGTAGGTTGGGGTGCAGAGTTGCAGGTCAACCTACAGTGCGTGGGAGGAGAGGCAGGAAGAAGAAAAGACAGACGAGCGGGCTGGACTGGGGAAAAAAGAGAAAAAAAAAAGCAGGGGCGAAATTAGATAGGCGAGGTGGAGAGAAAAAAAAAGGCCGGCTAGGCCAAGCGGCGGAGACAAGAAAGGGAGGAGAATTGGGCAACGAGGGGGCGCAGGCCTAAACCAGAGAAGAAGGGGGAAAAAGAAAAGGAGAAAGGAGAAAAAGAGGAAAGAAAAGGAAAAAAAAAGAAAAAAGGAAAATTAGGTTGGTTGGGGTGTTTAGAATATTTTAGTATTTTAAAATATTTTAAAATAATAAAAATTAGTAAAATAATAATTAAATTTCCTTTTTATACTAATTTAGGATATATTGGGTAATTTTTCCTAAATTATATTTTAATTAGCAAAATACCCTAATCTCCCCTAATTAAATTCTTTATTATTTTTCTCTTGATTTTTCCTTAAATACTCCCCTTATTTTAATAAAATAATTTATTTAATTAATTTTCCTAATAAATTTTCTATTTTAGTATAATTTCCTAAATTAGAGTTTTGGGTATTTTAGTTTTAAATAATACTTTATCAAAAATTATTTTGGGTTTTATTAGGGTCTATGGCCACTAAATCATTTGTTTTAAAAATGGTTATAAGAAGAAAAAAAGTTGACAAAGGGTTAATTAAATACTCATTAAAAAGTTAATTAGGATTTACCTACTACATAACATTAACATGCATGTTTTAATAGCAGTTTCATCCGACAACCATTATTAAATCATGCATTTAATTCTAATTATTAATTGTTTATAGTTTTAATTAATGTTTTAGTAAAAATTAGTTAGATTTTTTTAAGGTTTATGGTTATTAAACCGATTGTTTAAATAACGATTATAAGAAAAAAAATCAGTGACAAATATTAAAATACTAATTAGAGTTTAATTACTCCATAATTATGTATTTATTGTTAACATACATTTTGGAATAATGATTTTTGGGGAAAACCATTATTAAAATATGTATTTAATTCTAACTATAAATTATTTAGGATTTTAATTAATGATTTATCAAAAAGTACTTGGGTTTTTTAGGGTTTGTGATTATTAAACCATTTATTTTAATAAAGGTTTTTAGGTCAACCATTATTAAAACATGAATTTTCACTTAAACTTGACAGACTTTTAAATTTTTTTATAATGGTTTTTAAAATAGTTAACAAAGCTTTAATAAAGTATGATTCAATAATGGTTTTTAACCGTTATTAAAATCCTTTTGAAACTGTTATCAAAAACCGTTTATGGGTTGGATATTATAAATAATCTTCTTCTAATCCAATTCTCACCATCACATTATTTTCCTTATTCAATTATACATTCGCATAGGTCGCATAGAGAGATCATGTTCGTTCTGGCAAGCAACAAGTAAAGATAGACTTTCATTCAATCCGACAATGGCACAAATTAAAAGCACTTGCATAGGGTCCTAAATCAGCTTCAAGAATGGTCCGAACTCTAATATTTGTAGGAAAATTGAACTTCCATCTACTAGAAAAGGCATACACAACAACTCCTGAAGAGATTTTCCCATGGTTTGAGCTTACACTACCACCCACATTAATTTTAAGTACCCCGTAGGGTGGGAGAGTCCAACCAAGAGCCATATTTTACTTCCTATGTGTTTGAATACAGATCGAGGAGAGGGTATCCCAAGCTTCGTGTTCCCCTCCAGAAAAATCCATAATCCACTTGTTGCCACAGTAAGGCCAAACCTGCTCCTTCATATTATCTCCAACACCATGCAGAAAGAATCAAAGCCTAAGTGATAGCCTCATGGCTGTGTGATCTATTCTTTTAGAGAATATTCCAAATCCAATCATGTAAGGATGCATTGAAGGACTCCCTATCTTTAGGTGGCACCAGATTATACCAAATCTCCCTACTAACTAGGCAGCCTCTGAGTGTATGTAAAATGTCCTCGTGCATGTCTTCACATATGCTGCATGACCCTACTTCACTCAAAGTGCTTTTTACCTTATTAGCATTTGTAAGAAGACACTGATCATTGTACCCTACTGATCTTGGCACTCCCTACTAAATATGCCATCAGTCATTAGAAAAAAATGTGTGCATTATATAGCATTTAGTTTCCACAAAAGATACCATCTTAGAGATTATGGAGTATGTTTGTCCTCCACTATCTAACCTTTAGTTTCCACAAAAGATCTATGAGAGCAAGTTGATAGTTAACATCATCTTTTAGAGTAAATGAAGCACCATTTGGTAAACTTGTAATTTTTTATATTATTTGTATATTATTACCTCGGGCTATTTGTTATGTTTATTATTTTTTATAAACTTATTATATATGTAATCTACTATATATTATTACTTCATGAGTAGACTCTATCATATTTTATTATATTTTTAAATTACTTATATTTTGACAATAATGTCCTTATTAGTTTTATCCATCCACCTTACCCCTATCCCTCTTGTCTTTTCCCATTTTCTGCACAACCATTAATTTAACCATTAATAATAATTGATTAATGTGTAATATATTAATTTTAATAATAAAAAATTATTTTAAAACTAATGTTAATCATAAATATAAATAATAATGTTAAGTATAATTACTAAAAAATAATTAATATAATAAATATTAGTCATAACAATAAAATATGTTTTAAAAATATTAATAGTCTAAATTATAATTAAATAATTAATAATAATAATAAAATATATGATAAAAATATTATTAGTTAAAAAAACTGATTATAAGTAATAAAAACATTATTTAACATAAATATAAATTAATAAACTATATAAATAATATAAATTACGATACATAATTAATTATAATTAAGAAACATAAATTTTGACTAAAAAATTAATTATTAAAAATAATATTAATCATAATTATAAATGAATATTTATGGAAAATAATTTAAAATATTAATTTTAATTAAAGAATAAGTAAATAATGATAAATTTATTATTTATCAATATCAATTATTATTATCATTATTTAATATAAATATTATTTCTTATTAACTATTAAAAACAACGTTAATTAATATTTAACAATAATTATTATTAATTTATTATGATTAATTATTATTTACTATCCATGTTAATTGACATTTTTTATTATCATTATTATCAATTGAAATTATTAAATATATTAATTTTCAATAATATAATTATAAATATTATTATTAATCATTAATTATTTATATATTATTATCAACAATAATTTATAATTTACTTCGTTTTAAAAAAATGTAAAATTTTTAATTATAATTAATAAAAAAATTATAATTATAATTATAAAGTATTTACTATTATAAATATTATTAATAATAATTTTTAAAAAATTAATAAATAATTAATATATTAATTATCATTAAATAATAAATAATATAGTTATTAGATATTATTTAGTAATAATGAAAAATAATATTTTTAAAAATATATTAATCAAATTATAATTAATAAAAAAAATAATTGATTATAATTTCAAATATTCAATACAAATAATATTGGTAATATTCATAATTAATTAATATTGATTATTCAAAATATACTTTAATTATTAATTTGAATTTTCATTTACAAGACTAACTATAAAAATTAATATTATTAAAGTAACTAAAAAAATGAACTATCAGTTATTATTTTGCTCTATTCATTTTATATTATTGTTAGTTATTGTTATTAATTATTAATTTTAATTATCATATTAATTATTATTATGATAAGTTTTATGTTAATAGCAATTAATAATTATTATGAAATTAATAAATCTTAATATTTATCATTTATTATTAAATATTATTATTATTATTATTATTAATGTGTATTATGAGTTATTTATATATTATTTTGAATAATGATAATAATTTTTATAATATTAATTATTATTAATGATATTAAATATTGATGTTAATATAAAATATTTAGAATTATGAGTATTAATATTAATTATTATCATTAATAATAATAATACTAAGAATGTTATTTATTTTTTATTAATATTATTTATTACTATGATTACTTATTATTAGTAATTAATGTATCTTATTAAAATTAAATATATATAATAATAAAATGTATTTTAAAAATATATCGTATTCAAATAAAAATGTCCAAAATTGTAAATATGCGTCAATTAATTTTATGTTGGAGAAATTACCAAATTTTATTATTCCTTCAAACTCTTTCATATATATAAATAAGATATGTCTATCAAATATACATAGTATTACTTCATATACTATCATATTTATAATAACAATACGAAACGGGAGCTTAGTATTTTTATGTTATTTTTCTAAACTTAAAAGATATCCTATACATACTTCATGAAACAGGTCCAATATTTGCAATCTTAATACCGACGATAACAGGGCAAAACAAACCACTCTTTCTTATCATGGTACACAATCGTTGTCACAATATCGCCACAAAAAAGTATTTTTGGGTTTTTCATTCCTTATTTTTTTTATCATGTAATATTGTGTAATATATTAATTTTTCTCTTATATATAGGCTAATCTAGAGACAAACATATTGTTACCTTCCATAGAGACCTACAGAAAAATACATTTCAAGAATAACAAATGGGTCACTCCCTAAACTAAAGAGAATTTTATATGTTAGTTATATGTAATTAATTATAATATTTATTATTAACATTTTCATAATATGTCTATGTTTTACTTATATGTGTTGAACATGTTACGAAGACAATAGGATACCTTGTTCCCAATGGCTTCTTATAGCATTAATGATCCTACACCACCTAAAATTGATTAAGAGTTTGCACTCAAGGACATCTTAGGTAGTCGTCTAGGACACAAAAAAGGTGTAGGACGAAGGCTTGCATGAGAAGGCTCAAGTCGCGTTACTTCTCGTACGAGTTAGACGCATGCTAATTTTGTTCAAGAACAACAATGAAAATCTCAAATAGAAAAAAATTAAAAATAAATGAGCGAGATTATAGCTTGCCAACAAGCAGTATTTAAGCGTCAAGAGGAAGAGTTAAGACAAATGAGAGATTTTATAACTGCATGGGCTCAAGGTCATTCACCTCCGTCATCTAATCAAGATGAAGATGATGATGATGATGAAAAATTTAGATTTTATACTACTATTTATACGTCAAATGTAATAATAATATATTTGTTTTGTAAATTATGCTTATATAATAATATTTATCTTAAAAATCAATTATTTCGTAAATATTATTAACAAGTTAAATATTTTTAGATTTTTCATTTTCTTTAATATTTTCAAAAGTGAAATATTTATGATAAATTGTTTGTAATGAGTATTTTAATAGTGAATATAGCTCTAATAAATAATATATTATCATCAGTATTAAGGAAGACAAATCATCAACATTAAGCAAACATCGTCGGTAATAAAGTTTTTAAAATTAAAAAAAAATTCAAATTTAAATTTGATATCATCGATGTTAAAGGGTATATTTTTTTTTTTGTTGTACTTAATCGTCGGTGTTATCTCAAACTCCGACGAATAAATTGTCTGTACTATACCTTAATACTGATAATAATTTTATCGGCGATAATAAGCTTATTACTGACCTACTTGTACTAATAATTTAATACCAGCAAACCTATTCTTAACACTAACAATCTAAATCGTTGTCATTGAACCTTATTCCTATAGTGACATCGCATGGATGGGATATTAGTATAATTTATGGCATGATTTCTCATTTAAACACAAAAAGAACATATAACCATGCACAGACATATAACTTTTATCATGCGAAAGCCTAATCACATATAGCATAGATTTACGTGGATTAAATACTTAATATGCCATATCATAAATATAAATGATATATACCTCTACCTATTGATCATGATAATTTTGCTAGAGAATCAAAGCTTCAAATCGAAAAATATAAATCATAAATGGACGATGTTCTGCCTTTTTTCCCTCTCACTAACGGTGTGTGCTTTCATTTATAAGAGATAGGTATAAGGACCATTTCCTTGATATCCTCTCACTCTCTAAATTGATTAACTAATGGAGGATATTACAGTCCAATCATCCCTTAAAATTTCCTTACGTGCACCTCCCTTGACTTTTATAGAAGAAAGAGTTTTTGTTTTAATTTTTTAAAAGGAAAGAAAAATGAATCTCAAAAATTGCAAGACAATTTTCTTTTTGTGCCTCATATATGTGCAAGAGGAGGTTAAATAACTAACTTCATTTTTTTTTTGAAATTCGAAGTAGTTAAGTAAAACATTTATTAAGAATTAAATATTTAACATTGGAAAAATAATAATTAAGGTATAAACTTTTATAATTTTATTCTAACTGACACATAAAGTTACAAAATTTTCTATTTGAGGTATAAATATATATAAATTACTCAATTAAGGAACAATGATTGAATTTTATCATTTATGGCTAAACTTTATTAAACTATACTTTTAAATTAATATATTTATAATTTACAAAATACTTAATACATAAAATAATAACAACAATTACACAAAATGGAAAATATATTAACATATCAATGATAGGTCGCCTTTCTGAAAACATATGTTTCATAATTTGGGTGTTAAAAAGACGTAAATTTACCCCACACTAACATTGTAAGTACAAATAAAAGATGTGTGTCAGAAGGCAAGAAAAAACTAATTTTGGATCGTCACAATGTACCTCATCCTAATTCATAAAAATACCAACACCAGAACCCATGTACAATATTATTTCCAATAATGTCTCACCCATTCCAACAAAAAGAAAATAATAATAAATTTCTCGTGCAAAGATAAGAGGTTCTAATTGTATTTAATTGCCCGACATCCTAGCGTTTGCGACAATGACAAGATTTGATGAGGCATCATCATGGGGTAGGAATTGTAAAGGATATGAATACTTAGTTATTCTTATGTTGTTTTTTAGCTATTCTAATGTTGATTCTTATGACCAACTTATACTTATCATATGCTAAAGAATATAGTCAGCAGTAGTTCCTATCATTACTCAACCTGTATCTATATATTGTAAATTACCTTATGAAGTAATAACAAGATTCCAACTTCATTATTCTATATGGTATCAAGAGCTTGGTTTTGATCCTCTTTTTTTTTTTGCCACTGCTACCTTCACCTCCCGTCTAATTAATGGTTACCAATCATACTATTCCCAATGATGTTGATCCCTGATCTCCATTAATTACTGCTTCTCTTCCTAACATGATCAAACTCAACTCCACAAATTATCTCTCTTGGAAACTTCAAGTTGAGGCTACCTTAGTTGGTTATGGCCTCTTTAAATTTCTTAATGTCTCTCACCCATCCCCACCATCCACCGTTCCCACGGCTTCATCACCTCAACCTAACCCTGCATATCTTACTTGGATGTGTCAAGACCGTCTCCTATATGGCACCCTCATTATTACCTTAGATCAAAATGTTGTTCTAATTGTATCCCTCACCACCACTTCAAAAGACCTATGGGATACACTAGTACGTACCTTTGCTAGTGCATCTTGAGGCCACATAAAGCAGCTTAAAGCACAGTTCAAGAGCATCACTAAAGGATCCCAATCCATCATTGATTTCATGAACTCTATCAAGGCTTGCACCAATCAATTGGCTCTCTTATGTCATCCGCTGAAATAAGAAGATATTACAAACAAAGTTCTTGAAAGTCTAGACTCCAATTACCAAGGAATAATTGAAGCTGTCAATGCCAGAGATGATCCCATCTCCTTCCCTGATCATATATAATTATTAATCCAACATGAGCTTGTTATCAAATCACAACCAATCCTAAGCTCCATGCCTGCTCTTATCTATGCCACAACCACTTGCCCGCATTACTACCAACCCACTTACAATCGCCCTGCTTCATCCTCAAAACCAAACCACTCTTCAAAATCTTTAAACCAAAATACCAATCACCTATCTGTCACTGGACCCAAACCTTTTTTAGGCAGATGCCAATGGAGTCATACCAAAGGTCACTCCCTCTAAAGGTTCCCCATATTTTAGGAAAAACATCCTTCCATACGCCTACCAACACCCTTCTCCTTCTCTTCCAAACCACAGGTGCATATCGCTCAAGCTGCTCCTCCCATGGCTACAACCCAATGGCTGCTTGACTCAGGGAACGCTCATCATGTTGTATAAGACCTTATAAATTTATCTCTTCATCAAATCTTTACTTTCTTCTTTCAATATCAATGTAGCCAGTGACTTTTCATTTAATTGCAATGCATGTTAATGTAACAAGAGTCATGAACTTCACTTCAACTAAATTAGTTTAGTTTCTCATTCTCCGCTTGAAATAATTTACATTGACTTATGGACATCCCCACTATCTTCCCTTGATGGCTTTAAGTACTATATCATTTGTGTTGATCACTTCACCAAATATATCTAGTTCTATCCTCTCCACAACAAATCTGATACTAAGGTTGCTTTCATTTGGTTTAAAGCACTAGTTGAAAAGTATTTTGAGACACAACTCAAAACTGTTTATTCTGATAAGGGAGGGGAATACATAGCTTTTAAAGACTTTCTCACTAAAAATGGTGTTTCTCATGTAACCACACCTCCTCATACCCCGAAACACACTGGTTATGCCAAATGATGGCATCAACACATTGTAGACACTAGTCTCTCCCTTCTTTCACATACTAAACTTCCTCTACAATTTTGGTCACTTGCTTTCTCCAATGCCACTTATCTAATCAATTGAATGCCAAGCCCCACTCTCTCAATTAAGTCACCATACCACTATTTTAACCACCAAATTATCATAAGCTTCAGAGATTTGGTTACCTTTGTTATCCTTGGTTAAGATTGTAACACCCCAATATTTACCACTGAAAATTTTTTTAAACAGAAACAATTAAATTAAAACTTGTGAATTTTGGAAATTTTACCGTTGTGATTAGTACAAGCCTCGCCCACAGCCGTTCCCACACTAATCACAAGGCTAAAAGAAATTTAATATTCATCATACATCAAACTCAAGGTAAGGCTCAAATAAAACATTAAAACATTAAAACATTATAAGATAGAAATCAGAGTGCGTGAAAATGAGTTATAATTCAGAGTACATAGTCAAAGTTCCTTGAAAGGATTAAGGTTTATAAACAGTAAAAATTAAGTCTAGGAAACCCCAAAACAAAAATAGAAAGTCATAAAGGAAAATCCGGCCATGCCACTCTCGATCTTCATGCTAAGTCCATACTCAGTACTCATCCCCGCCTGATGCCTTGTGAACATCGAAGGCATCGAAATAGATGTCACTAACCTACACAAAGACAAAGGGGACTTTTACTTGTAGGAATGAGCAGCACCCATAAAAAGGGTGGTTAGTATGCTACGTACTGAGTAAGGTAACCATGTACTAAGACCAATACACAAAGCCATATAATCCAAGCATGATAACATAACAGCATATAATCATTACAGAAGAGTAAAGGCCAAGTTATAGTCCAAATAAATTAATTATTTAATCTCTAATCAATGCTCATTTCACACCATGCTTATTATCATTTCATGCAAGTACGGAAACTCCACTATTATAGTTGGTGTACCAAAAACATACAGGGCATAAAGCTCCTGACCACTATTATTGCCGGTGGATCAGTCTCTAGGGCGAGATACTCTTGGCCAACATTATTTCTCGATGGACCGGTCTGGCCCCGACTCTCATGGTGTTTCACTATAAGTACTTAATATCTTCTCGTATCTTATCACAATTATGTTTGGTTTGTTGAGTATGGAATCCCCTACTATTATAACCGGTGGACCGAAAACATACAGGCATAATGCTTCTAACCACTATTATTCGTCGGTGGACCCGTCTCTAGGGCACCCCGGCTTCTGGCCATTATTATTCGCCAGTGGACTGGTTTGGGCCCTACTCAACAGTATTCCTCTTTAAATGATTAGTATCTTACTGTGTGTTATTCAACAAGTCTTCACCCTAGACATGCATGACTAACTCCATCTATGCTTATCCTCCCAAAAGGGTCTATCCCATATCTTGAGATTCTGCCCCTTCTAATACACCCCATCATCATTTCCTTCTTTCCCTAACTTACCCTAGAGGTCCAACTCCTAAGCGTGTGGGTCAAAGCCCACTACTTTACACCTCCAGGCCCACTCACTACCTTAACCTAGGGTTTTCTCCAAAAATCCTAATTTGGGCCTATGTGGCCCATCCTTCTCAACATCACACAACCTGAACCATTTTAACACCCGACACATCATAACCCTTAGATTCGACCCTCATCATCTCACTTTAATCCTAGCTGGCCACGCCAAACCCTAGTATCCTCATTTCCACATGTTACCTCTCCATTTCTCACCTTCCACTCTTATTTCTCCATGCTACCCATACTCATCCCTCACATGATAATCTTATATCCTCATCTCATACCCTACTCCCCATCATTTTTTTTCTTTTTACCACCTTCTCATATTAGGGTTTCCTCCCAAACCCTAGCTTGGTTTGCTATGCGCCCTTATACTGTCCTAGGTACTATTTTTCACTCAAAGCCTCCATTCACCCAAACAAGTCTCCCATTACCTTCCTTACGCCCCAAATCAACTTTCCATACGTAAAATTTACCCCCATGCAGACTTTATACATCTCATGCAAATCCTCGAAGTTTCATGAAAAACCCTAAAATTCCCATGCAAAACCCTAGATTCTCTCGTGAAAACCCCTAGATTCTTCCATACAAAATCCTAGATTCCGTGTGAAACCCTAGATTCTTCCATGCAAAACCCTAAATTCTCCCATGCAAAGTTCATTTACTTTATTTTGCTTTAAGTTCCCTTTTATTCTTCCACTCATAGATCATGAAACATTTAGGTCAAACCCACATTCCTTGGTCAACTTATTTTCCTTTGGTCAACTTACTTCCTCATTTTTCTTTTTCATCCTTTCACTCCATATCATCCCATTACATATCCTAGCATGGATGTCCTAAAGGGCCACATCACATCACATCATAATCATAGCATATACATATTATACACATGCTATTAAATAATACATGAGCATACCTTAACTCCAAGTTATGCTACACATAAAATAGTTGTAATGATAAGCATAAGATACATAACATATCATGATACATGGCCTACAAGGCATATAAGGCACATAGCACATATAAGGCCTTAGCTACACCTTTACCTAATACGACAACAGTCTTGGAGCACGCTCCTACGCCTCCTTAGGGTTTTGACTAGTCTTACTTATAAGAGGAAAAAACTAAGGATTAGTTTTTCTCCTACCAAAAATACTATTATTTCCTATTTTATTATAGGATTAGGGTTACTATTATTAAAGAAAACTTTATAAGTCGAAATAGGATTTTTAATAATATTTATAGCCATATTTATATTATTAAATCTAATAGCTTTATTTCCCCTACTAATAGTACTAACACTAGTTATAGCAAAAATAGTGATATTAATAATAAAAATAATACTATTTCTCATAGTAGTAGAAACCATACTATTTTTAAGGCTAAAACTAATAATAAGGTTAGGGATAAAATAATAATATAATAGTAGTAACACTAACAAAATACTAATATTGCTAAGGATAATAGTAATAATAGTAATATTTAAAATGATGATAATATAAGGGTTTGAATATTTCTACCATAATAATAATAGTGAAACTAATAACAATAATCGAAATAAAGACAACATAGGGCTTCGGCCCTTAATAGTAATAATGATACAATAATAATAATAATAATAATAATAATAATACAATTAAAATAAATAAAGCTTGCATGATTAAGGTTTAAGGGTTGAAAGGGTTTAGGGTACCACCTAGGGTTGGTGGTGACTGGCAGCACCGGCGGTGGTGCACGGCAGCGGTGGCGGTCGCAGGAAAAAGGGGAGAAAAGAGAGATAGTTGAGTGTTAGGGATAGGATAGGGAGAGTGAGGGTGAAATTTGGGGTGGTGGTGGATGCCCAGGTTGAGAGGGTTAGAATGAGGGTGGTGGTGCGGCTAAAGGTGGCGGCGTAGGCAGCGGTGCTGTAGTGGCCGAGAGTGGTGGAGAGAGAGGGAGGGAGGAAGGGGAAAAGGAGGGTAGGGGAGGTAGAGGAAGATATGCAGGAAATTTTGGAAGGTGTAGGAGGCGGTGGTTGCAGCGGGAGTGGTGGAAAATGGTGATGTGAAGGGCGGCGGAGGTGGAAGTGTGGCCGCTTGGGAAGGAAACTTTGCATGGCTGGGCTGGCTCGTGCAAGGCAAATCAAGGGCAGAGGGTGGCATAGTTTGGTAGAGGGTGATGCAGGGAGTGGTTTTGTGGGCGGTTCGAGCAGCGGCGTTGAGCGAAGGCGGAGGCAAGGGCGTCTGATCGGGCAGTGGCGCAAAGGAGTGATTTTTCTGGGTTGGAATCAAAAGCTTGATCAAGGCAAGCCAGCACATACCTATTCGTGGCAGGGTGTGATTGGCCAGGGAGAAGGAAATGGCGCACGAGAAGGGAAGGAGGTTGGTTGAGTCGAAATGGCAGGCGAGTCAACAGGGAAGAGAGAAGAGAGATCAGCCAGTCAGTGGTGTGATCAGCAACAAGAATATCAGGGGAGTTGTAGGTTGAGATAGGGAAGGAAGAATAAGGTAGGGGACCGAGTGGTCCAGGATAAAGAAAAGAAAGAAAAGAAGGGGGAAAATGGCCAGGCGGCTGGGGAAGAAATGTGCAGTGCACGAGCCTGGGCCACGCCAAAGGAGAAGAAAGGGGGAAGGGAAATGGGACGTTGGGCTGGCCCGGGTCGAGGGAGGAGGAAGAAAAAAAAAGAAAAGAAGAAGAAGAAAAAAGGAAGAAAAAGGAAAAAGGGAAAAAGAAAAACAGGTGGGTTGGGATATTTAGAATATTTTGGTATTTTGGGATATTTAAAAATAATAATATTTTAATAAAATAATGTTTAATTTTCTTTTTAGGCTAATTTGAGATTTTTGAAAGATTTTTCCTAAATTCCATTTTAATTAGCAAAACACCTAAATTTTTCCTAATTAAAATTTTATTATTTTCTTCTTGATTTACCTTAATTAATTCCCTTTTATTTTAATAAAATAATTTACTTAATTAATTTTCCTAATAAATTATTAATTAGATATAATTCTTAAATTAGGATTTTTGGGGTATTTCAAAGACCTTATTCCTCTTCTCAAAGTATCCTCCTAATCAAAAAATATATATTTTTGATCGTGTAAGGTTTGTTGAAAATCAATTTCCCTATCATATGTTATCATCCACGTCTCTTATTGACTCATATCCCAATCCAGACCATTGGTGCCCCGTCATGCTACCCATATTACAGTCTCCTACATCAGGCTCTACTGAAAATGACACGCCTCATAGTGAACATCTCCTTATGCCTCTTTCACAATCCTTGTCATCTATGCTTAATTCCTCCCCAATATGTCCTAGTATCCCACTATCCTCATCACCCTCCCCGCCAAGTACAAACTAACCTTCAACCTCAGCCATTTTGTCACACCCTGAACCATCACCACTAATTCCCTTGCCACCACCGCCCACCTACACCATTACCACACAATCCAAAAATAATATCTTCAAGCCTAATCCTAAATATTCCAATCTAACCACCACTCAAAAATGAGCAACTAAACCTACTTCTATTGCTAAAGCCTTCAAAGATCCCTAATGGCATCAAGCTATGCCAACTGAAGTGCAAGCCCTCTAAAAGTTGGGCATATGAGACTTAGTTTCTCCTCCTTTAGGTCACAATATAGTGTGATGCAAGTGGATATTCAGAATTAAATACAACCCTAATGGTACTATCATGCTCGCCTTGTTGCCAAAGGGTTTCAACAATGGACTGGAATTGATTTTACTAACACCTTCAGTCTCGTTGTTAAACCAATGACCATTCGAACACTTCTAAGTTTAGCCACGACATACAAATAGTCTCTTAGACAACTTGATATTAACAATGCATTTTTACATGGTACTCTCACTGAGCACGTATTTATGCAGTAGCCACCAAGGTTTGAAGATGCTTCCTTTTCAAGACATGTTTGCAAATTACACAAAGCTATTTATGATCTTAAACAAGCATTGAGAGCTTGCTACTCACGTGCTCTTTCACTTTAAGTGATTAGCATCTTATTTAAGTTTGACTCTCAAGCATAGAACACAATCAAACAAGTATGCATGTAATATAGGTCCAAATCCTTAAGTCCTATCAAAATCTAATTACACTTCCTTTAGTGTTCATTCTCCCATGTTGGTTGTTCCACTCACATTGCATTATGACATCTCCCAAAATTCCATCATTAGTATCACACCCTAAAAATCACAACCTAATTCCCATGAATTTGATTTAGTAATCTTATTCTGATGTTTATATATCACACACTGAAGTATCCAAGTCTAAATCCTAGAACATTATTATGACACTTCATATGAAATATTCATCATTTCTAATTTCCAATAGTTATTCTCTAATCCATGAACATGGGATAATAATAATAATAATAACATCTAAAGATGACTTGTCCCAAATTTACTATTAAATATTTATGAACCCCAAATATCAATAATATCCCCATAAATTACTCAAGTTATTATTGTTATAATTTAACTCTCCAAACATATAAATTATCAAACTTCCTTAATATCCCATAATGACCAAGTTACCCTTTTAGCACAATTAGCACCTTTATTTTATAAAAACTTATACCTTCCATACAAATTAATTTTCCAAGTCCCCATTTATTAGCATACCTCATGGGAAACCTTAAGGCTATTTTCCATAACTCATTCAGCCCATTTCTTATATCATAAGTCATAATTTCATAGTCATGGCATTCTCATCATTCAACCCATATATCATACCTTAAGTTATAATGTAACACCCCCAAATTTACCACTGAAAAATTTTGTTAAATTAAAAGAAGTTTAGCGGAAGCAACCAAATGAAATTGTAAATCCGGGGGTATTACCGCCACACTTTGTACCAGATCGATCCATAACTACCGACCCGATACTAAGTGCTAAGGCTAGAAAGAATAAAACCAGAACAAATCATTCCTAAAACACAAGTTTTGCGGAATCAGAGTGCGAAGGTCAAAAGTTACATTCCGAAATACAATTTAAAAGGTCCATATATCAGAATACTTAAAATAACGGAATAGCAAAGTACGATAAAACCCTCGGAAAATTAAATACAACACTTGTAACCTCCAAGGTCAAATACGATTAAACCACACAATTTTCGAAGGGCAAATATCCGGACCGCTTACTCACTCAGATCAAGCCTTCCACCCCGATTTAGTAACTGATCAACCTGCATCAAAGGTCTGCTCCCCACCATCGGTGGATCATTGCAGGACCGAGTCAATCAAGGTAGTATCAGTACGGGTCCAGTACTGAGTAAGGGCGCAGGTGCGCTAAGGCCAAGCATACAATCATACCACATAGCACACATAGCACAGTCATGTAGACAACATGCGATAACCCGCAAGATAAGGTCTGAACACTTTTATGGTAACTTATTCTTTATCCTTGTTAATAATATGTCCATTTCACACATACTCTTTAATAACCCATGTGAGCGCGGGAGCCCCACTATTATAGCCGGTGGACCGGAAGATATACGCACAGGGCAGAACGCCTCTGATCCACTATTATAGCCGGTGGACCGGAAATAAAACGCACAGGGCAAAACGCCTCTGATCCACTATTATAGCCGGTGGACCAGATCAGGGCCCCGACTCACATGGTGTTTCGCTTTAAGTACTTAGTATCTTTCCCATGGATTAACTTATTCGTTTGGTTTGTTGAGTACGAGATCCCCCACTATTATAGCCGGTGGACCGGAAGATATACGCACAGGGCAGAACGCCTCTGATCCACTATTATAGCCGGTGGACCGGATCACGGGCTCGGCTCAACATCTTTCGCTTTAAGTAATTAATGTCTTATCCGTGTCTTATTGAATCACATCACACCCTTGACATGCATGCGGTTAATACCCTACTACTTTCCCCTCCAAAGGGACCGTCCCGTATTTTGAGACCCGTACCTCTTCTCACACCCGACATCCATCCCTCGTGGACTTAAGCATAGTGGCATATAGTAAGGCACAATCTCCAAGAATACAGGCTATCCCAACACATACGATATCGACTCCGTATGTCCTCATCCCTCTAGGGTTAATCCTCGGAGACCCTAGTCGGACTTATGTGGTCCAACTCTTTCTTACTTACCCAAACGTTACTTTATCCTCTATCTCGCACCTCATTTTTATTAGGAAACTCCCCAAATGTATTACTTTATCTCCCAGGTTCACGTGTGACCGGCAAAACCCTAGATGGCCACCCAAAACCCCTAGCACTTTACTTCCTCAACAAGTAACCTCCCTCTTTCACCCCAAAATCTCCCCTCTCCTTTAGAAAACCCATACTCATCCTTTATATAAGTGAATTCTCACTCTTAACCCCATACTCCATCCTCCCTTGATCATTTTATTTTACCCTTGTACCCCTCAAATTGCTCATTTCCTCCCAAATTGGAACCCTTAGGCACTCTTACACCGACCCACGTAAAATTTTGCACCCAAGTCCCCAATGGGTCCATAACTTTGACATTATTTTATTCACTTCCTAAATCAACTTTCCTTACGTAAGATTCATTCCCATGCATCATTTAAACGCTCCATGCAGACTCTCCAACCCCCACTTACACCCGAAACCCTAATAAGGCCGCTCATGCACCAACTCACGTACTATTCTTCATAACCAGTTTCCAATCACTCCAAGACTCTCCCAAGCTCTTAATTACATCCCAAATCAACCTTTTCACACGTAAGGATCATGCCTATGCAAGGTCTAATTCCCCCATGCAAACTTCCCAAATGTCCACTTTCCCGTTGTTCTCTTATTATCATTTCATGCTACCAAAACCCTAGCATGCATGTCCTAGAGGGCCATATCAAGTCACATTATCAACATCAACGATAAACATGGAACATGGCATACACGTATAATATCAGGCACACACAACATACCTCATGATCCATGCTGCGCTACATCAAAACAATTTATTCATAACACATGCATGATACGCATCAACATGGCATACTCAACATTCACCCACACGTTATATCACACATTACACAAGGCCATAGCTTCGTCCTTACCTAACGCGACTCCGGCCTTGGAGCACGCTCCTATACCTCCTCCGGATGTTGACTTGGCTCGCCTATAAGAGGGAAAACTAGGGTTACTTTCCTCCGACCAAAACACTATTCTATTTTACCTTGCCCCTATTCTTTAACTTACCATTAGGGCTAAGAATAGTAATATTACTTTTATGAGTGAAGTATGGTCAATATTCTTAAAGTAGTTAATCATACTACTACTAATAAACGTAGCTACAATAATTTTAAAGTAATTTTAATAATATTTATTATTAATGGTAGTAGTAGTTCAATGTTACTAATAGTAATGATAGTAGTAATAATAATAGTAATAATAATAATAATAATAATAATAATAATGATAGTAATAGTAATAATAATAATAATAATAATAATAATAATAATAATAAGAACAACCATGATAATAATGATAATAGTAATACTAGCAATAATAATAACGATCAGGATATTAAAATAAAAATACTAAAATTATAGGCCACTAATATTAGTAATACCAATAGTTATAAAAGTTTCAAGGTTAGGCTAAATAATAATAATACTAATAGTAATAATAATAATAATAATAATAATAATAACAATAATAAAAATAATAATAATAGTAATAATAATAATAGTAGTAATAATAGTAATAATAGTAATAATAATAGTACTAATAATAATGATAATGATAATAGTAATAATAATAACAATAATAATAATAATAGTAATAATAAGAATAATAGTAAGAATAATATTAATAATGCTACTAAAAACAATTAGCATTTGTATAATAAAGGTTTAGGGGTTGGGGAGTTTAGAGAACTACCTAGGGGTGCTGGTGGCACAGGTGGCGGCGCACGGCGCATGGTGGCGGCGGCGGCTGCGTAGGAGGAGAAGGAAGGTAGGGAGGTGGTGGAGGGGAAAGGAAGGGAAAGGAGGGATTGGCAGGGGAAATAGAATGTCTAGGGAGGTTGGGGAAGTTCCCTTGGTGGTGTTGGGAGGCAGAGGGGGCGCTGGGAGTGGCGGCACGGCGGTGGGCGGCGGTGCGAAGGGTGGCGGGGTTTGAGGTTGGCTGGGTCGGGAAGGGCACTTCGCCCGCTTGGGGCGGTAAGTGCAGGGTAAACCGAGAGCTGAGGGAGGCTTGGTAGGTGGAGGGTGCTGCAGGGAAGAATTTAAGGGGTGGAGTGAGCGGTGGCGATGGGCGTCGGCGACGGGGCGGTGGTCTGAAGAGGGGGCGGCGCAAGGGAGAATTCTGGGCATGGTTTTCGAAAGAGCCCGATGCTGGGGCTCGTGGGGTATTTATAGGCTCGAATTGGGGGGGAAATCGAGAGAGGAGACAAAGGAGGACAGGTTAGGCGGCGTTTGGGCACGCCGGCCGGCAGGGGGGTCGGCACAGGTCTGCCATGGCAGACCCCTGCGCTGGTCGGGAAAAAGGGAGGAAAAGGCGCGGGTGGCCTAGGGGGTATGGGGGGTGTAGGTCGGTCGAGAGAGGGTGGTCGGCAGGGCAGAAAAGGGAAGGCGGCGTGCAGGCGGCCGAAGCAGGGGGCGGCGTGTTGCAGGTCGCGCGCGCGAGGAGGAAGAAGAAGGTGGCCGGACCGGCGGTCCGGGAGAAAAGAAAAGAAGGGGGAAAAGACCGGCCGGTTCGGAAACAGTCAAAAGGTCCTACCAAAACGCGGCGTTTTGGGTTATTTATGGACAAAACGCGGCGTCGAGTATAGCTGGAGGCAACGGTTATTTTCACTTATCGGGGCGCAGCGTTTCGACGAAGTGAAGGGCTAAACGTTGTGTTTCACTGTGCGAAGGAGAGCCGAACGGCGCTGGGCCGCGGGAAGGAGGAAGGAGGTAGAGGATTGGCCGCGAAAAGGGGCAGCCCAAACGGGGAGAAGGGGAGGAAAAAGAAAAAGAAAAGAAGAAAGAAAAAGAAAGAAGAAAAGGAAAAAGAAGAAGGGAAAAAGGAAAATAATAATATGGGATATTTAAATTATTTAAAATATTTGATGTATACAAAATAATATTTAAATTCCTTTTTAGGCTAAATTAGAATTTTTAAGAGATTTTTCATAAATTCCTTTTTAATTAGCAAACACCTTAATTTTTCTCCAATTAAATTACTTATAAAATTATTAAAAATTTTGAAACTATTTTCTCCTTCTTATTTTAAATAAAATAATTTATTTAATTAATTAATATTTTTTTTAAATAAAATGCTTAATTAGCTAAAATACCCAAATTCCTCTTAATTAAAATACTTATAAATCTCTTCTTGATTTTCCTTAATTAAATACCCTTTTATTTTAATAAAAGTAATTTATTTAAATAATTTTCTAATAAAACCTCTTTTAAATATAATTTATAAAATTATGAATTTTCGGGGTATTTCATATAATTTTTCACAAATATGGCATTCTCATCATTCAACCCACATTTCATACCATGAACATATTTCCACAAGTGTGATATATCATCATTCAACCATAGATATATTTCCACAAGTATGATATTAAAATCACTTAACCCATATTTAATGCTATAAGATGCATTCTCACAAATAAAATGTTATTGTTATAATCATAACAAAATGTTATCTCTTACAACTCTTATATTATTTCATCATAGCATGCATAATATCACAAATTATCAATATCAACATATATTACATATTATAGCAGAAATAACATGAGAAACACATTTATTCAAACAAGCAATTATCATCAAGAGTCCTAAGCATCGAATATTATTCTTACTAACTAGGATACTGGACTCTAAGCGCGCAAAATTCTAGACTTTCTCCTCCGAAACTACTGGAAAACTACTTACAAAAAATAGTAAAATTATGGTTAGGCTTGAAGAGTTAAATCGAAGGGAAAAATCAAGGTAAAGAGGGTATAATTAGGTATAACCATAGTCAAATGAGAGCTTAAAATGTGTGGATGTGTAGAGGAATGTGTGTTGAAGCAATGCTAGAAGTTTGGTGGTGTTTGGTTGAGGTTTGGAGGTGAAAATAGGGATGCACGACCAAAGGAATGGGGTTTCATAGTTGTGTGGCACGCGGTGCAGCTTATAATTGAGAGAAAAGAAAATGCACGACTAGGTGATACGAAATTGCACAAATGTGCAAAATTGGGCCAAGAAGAAAATTTTTGCACGGTCAGATCGTACAGGGATTGTACAGCTGTACGGCAGGAAATTTTAAGTGTTGCTAGGCCGTGCAGCAGGCGGTGCATGGGTCGTGCACTCAGCAATGCTATAACGGATGAGAGAAAGAAGGAGGGAAAAGAGGTGGCGGTTGGCGGCGATGGCTGGCGACGGTGAGGGGGAAGGTTGGGGTGTCCTTGTTGGTTAGTCCACATACCAAAGGGTGGTGAGTGGTGGCCAAGGTGGTACACGGTGGAGGAAGATGGTGGTACGAATGCTAAAATAGGGAAAGGAAGGGAAAGAAGAAGAAGAAAGGGATAAGAAGGGAAGGAGAAGGGTGAGGGAGCTTTGGTAATGGCTCTTTAGCATAAAATATTTGCAGAGTGAGGTAAAACCAAATAGAAGTAGGGAGAGTGTGAGGTTTATGTGTGTGTGTGTGTGTGTGTGTGTGTGTGTGTGTGCACGTGTGTGCATGGTGTTTCGAGGAGAAGAAAAGAAATAGGGAGGATGATGGCGTGCGACAAAGATGATGATGATTGTGCAGCTGCAGGGTAAGGGTGATGGTTGTAGGGGATGGTTAGGGTTGGGAAATAGATGCAAGGTGAAGGTGGTGATGGTTGATGGGGGTGTTGCATGAGAAGAAGAAAAATGGCAGGGGAAGGATGGTGCGATGGCTGAACTCGGTAAGGATAAGGGTGTAGAAGGAGAAGAAAAAGACAAAAATGGGAGGTGAGGTGAGGTTGATAGATGATGAAAGTCTACAGGGGACAAGATAGGAGATGGTGCAAGTGGTGGTGCAACTTACACAAATTATGAAGTGCAAATGGTGTTGGCGGGAGAAGAAGAAGAAGGAAAGAAAAGGAAAGGGAAAAAGGAAAAGAGAAAGGTTGAGGGGATTAATTTAGGATGATTTTAGATTAGTTAAGGGTAATTAGGATTAGTAGAAATTTTAGCGGATTTGATTTTAGTTTATGAATTACGGTTTATCAAAATTAAGGTTTTTGAAATTGGTTAATGTTTTGATATTATGGATAGGTTAAGGATAATATAGTATTTATTAGGATTAGAATCAAATTAGGTGTTAACGATGGGGGATTAGCTTAAGCAAATTTTCGAAGTATTACAGATAGTCTATGTTGATGATATTGTATTAAAAAGACCTGATACTAGAGCACTGGACTGTTTTGTTCAGCAGCTTGCTCAATAATTTGCACTCAAAGACCTTGGTTCTCTTTCTTACTTCTTGGTTGTTGAGGTCATTCCCACCATGCAAGGACTCTTTCTAAGCCAAAAAAAAGAAGTATATCACCGACTTACTTGAACGTACCAATATGTTGGGTGCCAAGCCAGTTCTATCTCCAATTGTTATAAGCTCCACTCTCACGCTTTACTCTGGTACCTTGATTGATAATTTATCAAACGACCATGAAGATGTTGGAGGCCTCTAATATCTCACACTCACAAGGCCTAATGTTGCCTTCGCAATAAACAAATTATCTCAATTCCTGCATAAACCTCGCACCACTCACTGGGTAGCCTTGAAGAGGCTCCTTCAGTATATTACTGGGACTTTAGACAAAGGGATTACTATCTATAAGGATTATCCACTTAATATTCATGCCTTCACTAATGCAGATTAAGCAGAAAACAAAGATGATTTTACCTCAACGATGGGTCAAATTTTCTTCTTAGGTCGCACACCTATCACATGGAGTTCTAGAAAGCAAAGGTTTTTGGCTCCATCATCAACCAAAGTAGAATACAAGGCGACTGCATCTACTACGGGCGAGCTTTTCTGGCTAAGAAATTTGTTACATGAAATGGGTGTCACTCTTCCTCATGTTCTTGTCATCTATTGTGACAATTTGGGAGCAACTTATCTTAGTACCAATCTAGTTTTTCACTCCCAAATGAAGCATTTAGCACTTGTCTTTCACTTCATACGTGAGCAAGTTCGAAATGGTGCAATGCACGTAACTCATGTACCCACTAGTGATCAACTCGTTGATGCTCTTACAAAGCCCATAAACTGTAAATGATTTGCTATGTTAATGTCCAAGATTGGTCCCTCATCATTGTCGTCCATCTTGCAAGGGCATGTAAAGTATATGAATACTTAGCTATTCTCATGTTGGTTGTTAGCTATTCTAATGCTGATTCTTGTAACTAACTTATACTTATCATATGTTGTAGAATATAGTCAATGGTAGTTCCTATCATTACTCAACCTATATCTATATATTGTAAATTAGCTTATCTAGTAACATTAAGATCCCAACTTCATTATTCAATAGGAATAGGGTAGTGAGAATTGACATGGAGGAAAGTAAAATGGGGTGAATTTAGTCCATAATCGATGTAGCAGACGTAACAGGGGGTCCAGGACGACAAGCGTATTCATAGAGTTGCCTGGTTGATGAAAGGTGATAAAGATTGAAAATTACTTTAGCCCCCATGGTTTTAGTAGTCAGGCCTTATCACCATCATACGACAAGCTCCAGGAAGTGTAAGAACTAAAGCCACTAATAGCAAAGCAATTTCTGAAGGGATTGGACATCCATCGTGTGTTTACATAGTTCATGAATGAAATGAAGACAGATACAATCCAGGAGTATTATGATAGGAAGCATATGAAGGGAAAAGATATTGATTAGTTTGTGCAGATGATTTTCCTAGATGGGTGTTTCGTTCCTTATCATATGGACCGTCACGAGAAGCAAGATTTTGTTCAGAAGAAGATTGTATATTACAAAGATTTCGTGCTACAAAACTTGCTATTGATGGAAAACCAACTCCCCTTTCAAGTCCTAGACTTTCTAATAGAACGATTTGGCGGCCAAGAACAGCTGAAAAAACTTGATAGGATTGATGTGTTCATTCGTTCAAGTACTGGAACCATAAATTCCCCTCCAAAGAGATGTATTGCTAATTCCTATGACCTTCTAGAATATCTAACTCAAAGGCCCCCATCATCATCTTCTTGATGTTCTAACACCTTGGTTTCAAGATAGATATGGCCTCCGCTAAAGACACCTCTAGTGTCGACTCTATCGATGGGTGATACACATAGAGAGGAGTTAAGGAGGTCATAGAGGTGGGGAAGTTTTTTCTGCCTAGTAGCAGAAGTTATCTAGAAGATATCAAATTCCAATCTTGGGTTGCCTATGGAAAGCTCTTTCTTCCTCTAATCACAATCAATGACTCAACAAAGTGGAAGTTTCTCGATTTAATATCCTATGAAATAAGCCCAGGTGGTCCAAGAAACCCCAAAGTCACATCTTACATCTGCATCCTAGATATGATGATAGATAAAGCTAAAGATGTTAAGGAGTTGAGATTAGATGGTATCCTAAACAACTACCTCTCTAGTAACAAGGATGTGGCAAAGATTTTCAACATCATTACTAATAAATTGGTACCTAACCTCCTTATTGATAGAGATGTTTAGAATCAAAAACAAAAGCACTACAATGACAAAGCAAAAACATGGACGGCTCGGGTCCTCCATCAATATTTTAGAAGTCTTTGGACTATTGTTGGTTTTATCAGGGCAGTTTTTAGAATCCTTGTCATTGTCGGATAGACTTCACAATCTTCCCCTGTGAAAAACTTAACTGTATCTCTTCAGGGACTAAAGAAGCTCGTAGATCACGAAAGAAATCTAATTGAAGATACGATTGCTGTTTGACTATCTTCACCTACTAGAAGATATAGCTAAAGTTTGTGTTTGCATCTGTGTGTGTGTGTGCATTGATTCAATAAGATTGGCTGCCATGGTTTTCTTTTGGTTTATGCCCCTAATTTTGTGCGTGTTCCCTCACTACATACATTTGTAATAATCATAAGCCATTTGGTTGTAACTTACGATATGTCCTTTGTGCCTTACCTATCGACTTATGACTAGTTTATTCAACAACTAACTATTCTCTTCTACTATTTGGGCTCAAATGAGTTAAGAGGTCTTCATATCCAGGCATTCTAAGCAGATATCCAATGCATTTTTTTCAACAATGATGCATGGCAAGCCAATTATGTCTAATGCAGCTTCCGCATGAGAAGATGGACTAGGACAATGGGTATTTGAACTGATGTCATGAACGGAGGTCCGTCATAGGTAATCAAATGGTGGAAATGTAAATGATGAACTCATAAGGTTTGCTTGAGGAGAGGAGGGCGGTGTAGGTAGTACTAGTAAGATCCATTAATTTTTTCTTTCCAAAGGGAGGGTGAAGAACCCATTATAAAATGTGTGTAGTCCTAACTAATTGTCAGTAACCGCACCAAGGTATATCAAAAAGGAGAAGATCCTTATTAACATTTGGTGGAACATCATAGGAATGGAGACCAAACTCTAAATCTTGTCCCATGTGTACTAGAGCATCACCACAAGGTTGGTTTCTCTATAGCTAGGTTGTAAAGAGCAAGAGGGGAACTCTAACATCTTCAGTTGACAAGTTTCGATGATGGAAGAGGCACAAATAACCTCTGGGCAAAGACGCTCAAGATGTCAAAGGACCCAAAGGGCCACTAGTGAATCCTCTAGCTTCAACTCTAGTATTACCTTCACACCAAAGTTTGCAAATAACCTCCTCTACATGAGAACTACTAACACAAATCTCAACCAGAAGAAATAGAGTAGGAGTATGCTGACTCAATAAGCTAAAGAAATTTTGTCTAGATGAGTTACTAGTTAAGCCTCTAACATTCCATTAAAGGAAACTTATTGGTATAAGGTTCATAATGGAAAGACGAGAAGTTTGTGAAGAAGTTAAATGTCCATGTCAACCGGAGCTACAAGGGTACCCTATCCATTTCCACTGGTAGTGTCCATTAATATTAGATATATATTTATACGGTTAAATGCCTTTAAGGTCTTTAAGTGGTTATTGATTATGATCATAATTGGATCCATCATGTATGGCAACACAAATTTCCTTGAATATAAAATTAGGCATGAGAGAGAGAGAGAGAAAAAAAAAGAGAATACTGGTAATTATGTAATACCCCCAAACAACCACTTAGTTGGGAAGTGTCACATGCCACTATCTACATAGAAACTCATGTAGATAGCAAGGCTAATAGAATAATGCCTTTTAGACAATAATAATAATTCTTATAAACTATGATGGAAATATAATAGGAATAATGATCTGAGGGTTCAAATAAGACATAACAACTACGTTGCTAAGTTAAGCACAATCAACTATCTTTTATCATACTCAGCTTCCATAATGATGCTTGATCCCAACCTTCAATCTAAGCATTGTGTTTTAAATTTGAGATGTTGTAAAGGAGAGAGTAAAATCACAACTCATCAAATAATTGACCCACCGGCCAAAATAGAGATCAAGCATTTAATAAAATATATCTCTAATCTAAAATTTTTAAAAACATACTCTTTATAATGAAATCAAATAAATATGAAACCTTAGCACTTATAATCATAATGTATCATCAAATATGATAACTCAAAAAAGTCATGTTAGCATTATATTAGTAATGCATAATCATAATTCAACAGTGAAACCATAATTAAAATTAGATATAGATATCGGTCAAATAATATGCATCATAACTGTGGATGCAACCTGTGTGGGATACCTGCTTAGGTGGACGTGCTTGAAATTCTATTTTCTGACCTCGTCAAGTCCGTACCAAATTTTCCATAGCTCAGCTTAAAAAATAGACCCAACTCCAACAATTACAGAAAAAACCGAACTGCCATCTACCACTTTCACTACGCGCAACATCTCCCTACCGATTAGGCAATCTCTGAGTTTATCTAAGATATCCTCATGCACATCCACACATACGTTGGATGGCGCTTCTTCACCCAAATTCCTTCGACCTTTTTTCCATTTGTAAGAAGACACTCTTGCGCCATCAACCATAGAAGGAAAAAAAAAATGAATGCTTTGTCTGACCTTTAGTTTCCACAAAAGATCCCAATTCGGAGATCGTGGAGTATGTTTGTCCGGCGTTGTCTAAACTTTAGTATCTACAAAAGATCTGTGAGAGCAAGTTAATAGTTAACATTTTCTTTCAGAGTAAATTAAGCATCACTTGGTAAACTTGCATATTTTATATTATTTGCATATTATTACTTAGGGCCGTTTGTTTTGCCTTTTATTTATATAATCTCATTATTTATATTATATACTATATATTATTAGTTCATAAGTAGATCCCACCATCTTTTATTAATTATTCTATATTTTTATCCTTATACCCTTATTAATTTTATCCAACCACCATACCCCTATCACTCTTATATTTTTCCAATTTCTATTTGTATCGGCCAACAATTAATCATAATTACTAATAATTAATCAATGCCTAATATATAAATATTAATGATAAATATTTTTTTGTAAAAGAATATTAATCATAATTATAAATAATAATGTTGATTATAATTACTAAGATATAATTAATAAAATTAATATTAGTTATACCTATAAATCATATTTTAAAAATGTTAATAGTCTAAATTATAATTAAATAATTGATAAAAATAATTATAATGAAATGCATGATAAAAATAATATTACTTATAACTACTAAGTATAATTAATACCGATATTATTTGTCTTAAATAAAATTAAATTATGTATGTGAATAATATAAATTTTATTATGTAATTAACAATCAGTAATTATTAAAAATAAAATAAATCATAATTATAAATAAATATTTATTACAAATTATTTTACTTATAATTTTAAATAAATCATTACTAAAGAATGTTAATTTTATTATTTATCGATATAAATTATTATTATTATTATTATTATTATTATTATTATTATTATTATTATTATTATTATTAAATATTGTAAAGTAATGTTCAGTAATTATTATTTATGATCCATGTAAAGTAATTATTACTTATTATTATCAATTAGCATTGTTAATTATATTAATTTTCAATAATATAATTATAGTTATTATTAATAATCATTAATTATTTATATATTATAATCAACAAAAATTAGTTATTAATTATTTTAAAAAAAATATTAATAGTTTTAATTATAAATATAAATAATTAACAAATAAAGAAAAATATTAAGTATAACTAAATAATCAATAATATTATTATTAAATATTAACTAATAATAATGAAAAATAAATCATTATTAAGAATACTATTAATCATAATTATAATTAATGAATGAATAAAAAAATATTAGCTATAGCTTCAAAAAATCAATATAAATAATATTAGTAATAATAATAATAATAATAATAATTATTATTATTATTATTATTATTATTATTATTATTATTCAATATTAATATTAATTATTATTGATTATTCAAAATATAATTTAATTATTATTTACAATATTAATTATTAATAGTATCATTATTAACAATCCTAATAATAAATTCATTATCAATTATTATTTGGTACTTTAATTATATATTATTTTTAATTAATGTTATTAGTTATTAATTTAATTTTCATAGTACTTATGAATAATAATTAACAAATTTTATTATAAATTTTTCATATTAATAGTAATTAATAATAGGAAAAATAATAATTTAGTATATTTTTATTACAGGAAAACTATTATCATTATTATTAAACATAATATATTTTTAAATATTAATATTATTATTTAGTATTCTTTATTATTATTATTATTAATGGTAATTATTAATTACTTATATATTATTTTGAATAATGATAATGATCTACATAATATTAGTTATTATTAAAAATATTAATTATTATTAATCATTAATATTAATTATTATAATTAATATTAATAATATTGATTATTTATTAATATTTTTAATTATTACAATTATTATTAATTAATATATCTTATTAAAACTAAATATATAAACAAATAAAAATATATCATATTAAAATAAAAAAATTATAAATATACATCAACTTATTTCATATCAAAAAATTTACCAAACGTTAGTATTACTTCAACATCTTTTATGCTTAAATAAAATATGTCTACAAACATACATATTATGACTTCAGATATATTATTATTTTAGATACTATTATATCAAAAACTGACATTACCAAATTTGATGTTATTTTTCTAGTTGACATTCAAGTAGGAAGTACATATTTTAGATCTCATTGGACAATAATTGCTTTATTTAGGGCCATTGCAGCCCTCGTGACTAAAGTTCGACAGACATGTTTTAATTTTTCCTAGATTCGCGTCCATAAGGTCCTCCCAGCATCATCAAACATCAATTTAAAACAAAATGATGATAATAAATAAATAAATAAAATCGGATTGTGACAAGTATTTCAGATTCCAAACTGTCCTTTTTCTTCTGCTGCATCCCTCGGAAATGAATAATAATAACAATAAAGAATATTGTATCATATACATGTATGTATATATTCATGTGTTTTGGCAAAATAAATCCTTATGCAGAGGCACTCTTATTTCATCAACATGGATCAAATGCTATAAAACCCCACTTTTAATCTATCTCCACGCAGTCCAAATAGGTGAAATAAAAAAACAGACATTAATGTCATGCTATACTTTCTGGATACCTAAGTTTAGAAATATGGAATATCAAGTACAAAACATGTTCCTCTTTCACCCTTATTTGAGCAAAAGTAAAAATGAATGATGGGTGTGAGGACATAACATTATGAATACTGGATTCTTCTTTGGTCAGAAATAACATATTAGTACAGAAAAACGAATAGTGTTGGGGGGGGGGGTAAAATTTCCTGTTCTACTTACAAACAAGGTATCAAACTTTTGGACACTAAGGATGGGGCAACTATGGTAGACAAGGTATCCAATCATGCGAGGACTTTAGTTCTGTCATTCTCCTTGACTCTTGTACCAGTTCTATCATCTCTCATTCTCTTATCTCTTTCGCTTGAAGGAAGACATCAGCTGGTTTCCTGAAGAGTCTTGCAAACTATTGTTCGCTCTATACTACTCTATCTAGAAAGGCTCCTCAAAAATTAGTATTCCCACGGCCTGGTCTTAAGACTCTGGATAAACCGTACCGAGCCAATAAGGCCAGATAATGTTAAATAAGAGACAAATGGGCCGGCGGAAATTCCTACTTTAAGAAGGAAAAGCAAAACCCAAAACTCTCGGGAACAATTCAATAATAAATTAGTTTGGTTGGATTTTGTGTATATCAGAATTCAGAACCATTAAAAATAGTGTAGATCCAGGTTCATCATCATATGATGTATCACACCATGAGGAACTCTGCACGTCCATTATCACAAAACAATTTGATAGATAACAAAACTATCAAACAGTATTGGATAGACACGGGTATTATTGCACATAACAATTTGAGCTGATTTCCTAACGATTTGCGTATAACAGCTTGTCCAGGGCTCAACAAAACTACAACAATTGGAGTTGATTACCTAAGACTCAACGGGTATTGCATACACACGGAACACACAAAACAAGATGGAACCAATAGATAGATAACAAAAAGGCTATACGCTTCTGATCTAAGTAAGGTCGCATAGAATGAAACTATCAAGGATAAGCCGTCTTCTGAAAACATGTGGTTCGCTTTTGAGTGCGAAAGATACACAAATTTACCAGGCATAAGTACAATCAGAGGCTTCTATTCCCATAAAGCAAACACTAATTTGGACCTTTACAAGCTACCTCATCCTAGTATAAATACCAAATAGAGGTAGCAAATGGCTCATATAGATCGAATTTGGGTCGATTCAATTTAGATTTAATTAAAATCATATTGATATGCAAATGCAATCAGATCGGATTCGAATGTCTTTTGAGTTTGAGTTCAATTCAGATAATGTTAACTTAAGCCAGACCAGTATTAAATTGGATCACTTCAGAAGAACATTGGGTCAGATCCGGATCTAGCTAATCAGACTTCTTCGGGTTCAAGTTTAATCAGGGTCACATCGGATTTAAGCAAAGTTAATTTAATTTAAAATTTGTATTAATATTGATTGTTATCAATTTTATATAATTAATAAATTAAGTTTGATAATTTATTATTATTATTATTATTATTATTATCATAGTAATTGTTATCATAATGTGTAATGATATAATAAATTATTATCATAAAATATATAATAATAATAAGAAGAAGAAGAATAATAAATGATTATCATTATTAGTATTATAACTATTATAGTTATTATTATAAATCGATTATAAATATTATTAAATACATAAATATAATCATTGCTATAATAATTATAATCATCATGTTAATTATAATAATAATATTATAGCAATTGTTATTATTATTGTTATTATTATCTTTAGAAATATAATTATCATTATTATTAGTAGAAGTACAAATATAAATTTTACTATTGTTATTATAATAATATATATTATAATTATTATATTACAATTATAATTTGTATGTTTATAATAATAATAATAATAATAATAGAAATTTCTATAATCTCATGTGATTGATGAGAATATGATAGAACCATAGTATTAAAAATCAAACCAAGCTTGACAGTCCGATTGGTGAATCGAAGAATCGGTCAAATTCCATATATCGATACTCAGGATCTCGTAACCAATCAAAACCAATAGGCTGAACTGGTCAAAAATCGGTTGGAAGTTGGTCAAATTTATGTGTACTTTAATTTTTTATATATTTCATATTTTTTGACTTAATGGGTACCACTAGTCTGACAAGTATAAACCACTAATCAAACCACTAACCAGTAAACTAATTATGATACAGGTTTGATTATCGATCCAATTTTTAAAACTATGGATAGGACATAGTCTTACTAGTTTTGTTTTAATTATTGTTAGATGCATTGCATATTTTTGTTTACATGAAATTTTGTTAATAAGATAGTTTGTTTGTGTTTATGTATCAATTTATATGAGATAAAATGTTAGCTTTGTGGATCAAATTTTACTTTAGTTTCGATTAAGTTTGAAATTATATCCGCATACAAGTCAGGTTTGAATGGGGTCATTTTGGATTGTCCAAGTTCGAGTTTGGTCACTATCAAATTTCTATCTGGATATGAGTCAGATTATTTTTTAATTAGATTATTTTAATTTGAATCATTTCAGATACAGATCACTATCAGATTAACTAAATTCGGACTAAGTTCAAGTTGATTGGACTTGTTTTGAGTTTTCAGATTGAGATCGAATTTAATTTTTTAGATTCATATTGAATTTCAGGTGAATCAAGTTAGTTTTGTCAGATTTAAAACCAACATCATAACTTATATAATACTATATCCTAATGGTATCTCACGTGTTCCATCGAAAAGAAAATAAAAAACTGTAAAGATAAAGTTTTGATCGTACTTTAATCGCTCAGTTTTACAAAATTTGCTACAATGACAAGATTTGGCAAGGCGCTTCTATTATGGAATAGGAATCAGGCAGTGAGCATTGAAATGGAGGGAAATAACTCGGGAGTGGATTCAGTCCATAGTCCATGCAGTAGACGGAACAGGTGGGGACCAGGGGGTCCAGGACTTCAGGAAGTGAAGGAACTGAAGCCAGAAATAACAAAGCATTTCTTTAAGGGATTGGGCATCCGTCATGTGTTTAAAGAGTTCACTGCCAAAATGAAGACAGGAATATGTGGAGGGCAAGAATATTGATCAGTCTGTGCAAATGTTTTTCCCAGATGGGTGTTTTAATCTTCATTGTATGGAGTTTGTACACAAGAAGATTGCAGTTTACAGTGATTTCGGGCTGCAGGACGTGTTGATGAAAAACCAATTCCCCTTCACAATCCTCGACTTTCTGATAGAAAGATTCGGCGGCCATGAACGGCTGAAAAAGCTAGGTAACATTTCTGATTCCTGCGACCTTCTAAGAAATCAAAGGTTCCCTTAACATGCCCTTGAGCATCTAAGAGTGCAACACCTAGGTTTCAAGACGGAACCAGATCGCACCACCGCCACAGCCTTTATTGATGGAGAGGGGCGGTACACATCTAGAGGAGTTAAGGAGCTCATGGAAGTAGGAATTTTCATTCGCCTGGTGGCAGAAGTTATCTGGAAAACATCGAATCTCAATATTTTGCTACCTATGGAAAGATCTCTCTTCCTCTGATCACAATCGATGACTCAACAAAACGAAAGCTTCTCAACTTAATACCCTACTAAATGAGCCCAGGTGGTCCTAGCCACCCCAAAGTTACTTATTACATTTGCTTCCTAGATATGCTAATAGATCGAGTTGAGGATGCTAAGGAGTTGAGATTGGCTGGTATCCTAAACAACTACCTCTCTGGTGAAAAGGACATGGCAGAGCTTTTCAATAGCATAGCCAAGAACTTGGTAGCCAATCTTGATACCTAAGGGGGAAAAAAAAAACTACAAAAGTACTACAGTGATAGAATGAAAACATGGATGGCTCAGGTGCTCAATCAGCACTTCAGCAATCCTTGGACTGTTGTTGGTTTCATTGGAGCGGTTTTCAAAATCCTTGTCACTGTCGGACAGACTTACTTCACTATCTTCCCCCGTGGAAAACCTGAATCTGGCTCTTCAGGGACTAAACAACCTCATAGATCACAAACACGATCAAACTGGAAACATGATTGCTCTCTGATTATATTCACATGCCAGAAGATTGAACTAAAGTTTGTGTTTGCTTCTCTGTGTGTGCATTGATTCAGTAAGAATGTGTGACATGGTTATCTTTTGGTTTGTCACTTTAATGTAATGCGTGTTCCAACACTAAATTCATAATAAACATATGCCCTTAGGTTATGAACTTACTATATGTCCTCTGTTTCTTACATATCTACTGGCCACTAGCTTGTTTTACTACTAAATATTCTATTCTCCTATTCTGGCCCTAATGAGTTAAGAGATTCGCATATCCAGGCATACTAAGCAGATACCAACGCATTTTTTCAATCAATGATGTAGTCCAAGTAAGTCAGGTGTAGCTTCAGCATGAGAAATTATCTAAGAATTCAGGATCAACGTAAAACATGCTTTAAGCCCGGATGAACAATCAAATCACCACAGCTCCTCTATCTTCCATGGTCACGGTTAGCACCCAATGCATTGATCCTAAGCTATATACACACCCACAGGCCAGTTCCACAGTTGAGCAACTAGAAGCAAACATACTTGCTAGAGATAATTTAGGAAAATTTAACCAAGCTAGCAGAGGAGATATAGCTCTTGCTCGGAAACCAGATATCATTAGTACTGAAAACCATGCATAATAGCGGTATATATGGAAGGAAGTTGTATACAACCAGCAAATTGCATACTAACTAGTCCATAAAAGTATACACTACTACCAAGGTTAAATGATCTTCATAGCAAGAACATATCATCACGTTCTGTATAAGAATGAACAGACACACTATTCTTTATCCTGTATCACGTTTCCGATCATATTTACTAAAGGAAGGGTACCTTTTGCCATTATCTCTAGTCTGGAAGTGTTAGAGGCATGACCAAAAAGAGACAGCCCAAAAAACATAAGCTCTGGAAGGAATAGCCGAGATGATAAGAAGCCATGCCAATAGTGAGGCTCTAGGTCAAAAAATGCACTGAAAAACCTTTTTGTACCCTCTAAGTCAAGTTTAAGTAAGACATCCATGCCAAAGCAGAAGAATTCCCTCTGCCTCCTTCTCTCTATTGGCCATAATCTTTTCCACACTTCTGCAGACAATTCATTCCCTGAGAGACATGTTTCTGAACCAAGGTACTGAACAATAGACTTTGCAATAATCGGAGCTGCCGCTAATGTCCTTGCCACCATATAACCAGTTGAAGGGTGGACCATTCCAGCTGTACCACCAATTCCAACAACCCTTTGAGGGATTACAGGAAGGGGTCCCCCCATCGGAATGACACATCGCTCATCCTCTTCAATTCTTGTTACTTTTATTCCAAGATGCTTCAGACGAGCTACCATCCTTTCCTGAATATCGTCCATAGAAACTCCAGGCCGTGCTACCAAAGAGGTTTCCTCCAAAAATATTCGATTAGAAGAGAAAGGCATTGCATATAGAAAGGTAGGGACGTTACTATTTCTCTTCTTCACCTCCGGGTCATGCAGATGTGAATCCCTCCAATCCATGAAAACCATCTTATCTAAGTCAAATGGGTGACCTTCAACTTCAGCTAAAATACCATAAGCGACTTGGTATCCTGGGTTGTATGGCTTGTCATACTGCACAAGACATCTAGAGAATCCTGTTGCATCGAGAACTACAGAAGCTTGAATGGTCACACCGTCATTGCAAATCAACAAAGACTTAAACTCCTCATGAATGGCTTTAATAACCTTGGCCTGATGAAATTTTACCCCATTTGTAATACATTTTTGCATCATTTTCGACTTCAACTGCTTCCTATTTACCCTTCCGTAAGGTCTGTCAAGGTCCTTTTTCACCTCGTCATCAATGTACACAACAGCCCCAGACCAAGTAGTATCAAGGCAATCAAGTAAATCCATGGCTTCAAACTCATCAACCCAGACGCCATAATTATTAGGCCAGATCAATTTCGGATTTGGATCGATGCAGCAAACAGAGAGGCCAGCTTCGGAGACTTGCTGAGCAACAGCAAGTCCAGCCGGACCACCTCCCACAATGGCAAGATCTAAAGCGAAGCTCTTTGACGAGTCGTACATGGGAAGCTCGAATTCAAGATTCTCCTTCTTAGTCTCTGAGACAAGTTCCAACAGGGCACCACTGCTGGCCCTGACACAACCATTTTTTCCATTTTTGACCTTGGGAGAAACCCTAAAAATATGTTCTTGGCCCTTTGATATGCTAAAAGGAGTAAATTTGTCACCGAACCCACGAACAGGAGCGCAAAATTCAAGCTTATTGTGAATCCTAAGCAAAGTATCCATAATATATGACTTGGGTCTCACCAATACAACAAAAATTCCGACTGGGTAATTACCGATTCCTGAAAGTAAACATAGACAATCTTTGAATTCACAGTTCTGTCAGAAATCGAATCCGGTTCTCTTGAAATTTTACAAACATGGGTTCAGAAATTATAGAGTAAAGTGGGGTTCACATAATCTATGAAACATAACAAGGAAAACATAGGAAGCGATAAGCGAGGTGGTGGCTCACCAGTCACCGGTATGTAGGGGATGCCCCCGAGAAGCACACACAACAAGCCGAGCCACACGACGGATGTTGCTGATGGCAGAGACGGTTGTGGCCCGTGTGTGACTAGCCTCCTCAGCGGAATTGAAGAGGGTGGACTACGGATATGTATATTATTTTATTATGACAGGGATATGAATATATACATAAATACTACTACTAAATTTATACTACGAAAATACTAGCAAATACAAGTTCACGACGTTGGAGTTTGGGAGTAGTCACTAGTCACATAATCTACTACTAAATCTTCAGTTTTCTTAAGAAAAGAGTAGAACCGGTAAAAGTTGATCACATCCGTCTAATCTGATTCGATTTATATAAAATTTAATTTAATAAAATTTAAAAAGTTAAGCAATCCGATTCGACATAAAACTAACCTGATGTTGATCCAACCCGGACATTGACTCGATAAAAATGAACTCGACCCAATTTTAACACATGACCTATCATTGACCCGATCCGACCCGACATTCATCCAATTCGATCCAATATTAATCTGACCAGATATCAAAATCTATAATAATAATAATAATAATAAATTACACATATTTTATTATTTATTTAAAGCTTTTAAAAATATAGTATTTTATAAATTGTACTTATTTTTCATACTTTTACCCTAGACATTCTTATTTATTAATGATATCCTAATAAATTTGTCTACACAAAAATACAACATTAAGAAGTCATAATAGTAATTTAATAAACAAGTGACCATTAAGAACATATTTTTAAGTATATGCTTATATGAAATCTAAATTATGTTAATGAGTTGGAGAAATTTTGGTGGTAAAAGTATATATTAGATAATTTTTTAATATCTTTTATATTTTTTGCTTAACTACTTTTATAAGTTTATAACTTGTCAACATGTATGTGTCCTATAATATCAAATGAATTTATATACATAATTATTGATTTAATATATTATATGTTATTACTTATGGTGTAAAATAACATTTTTTTTCTAATTCCATCATCCATACCATGTATAACAAGTTAACAACTAATAAGTATCAATATGTTATTCAAATCATTTTGATCAATACTCTATGTTTTTATATAAAATAAAATAAAATATTTAATGTATTAGCAAACTCATTTAACCTGACAAATGACAATATCTTCTAAAATTTTCCAACATCTTCCTTAACAAATAATACACAAATAATATATAATCAATTTAATAAAATAATTTAATTATACAATCCAATTTAAATCCGTATGAGTTTTTATTTGACCTAAAAATCCAATTCTGATATATTTCATACAACTTTCCCAAATAACCAATACTAACATGAAATTAAGTACATTTCAAAGTATATTGCATCATCAATTTATCCAAAATAGCTTAATCGAATGAATCCAATAAATCCGATTATCTCAAATATTTACAATGTAATAAATAATAATTATACATTGTATAGTCTTGTTATACTCACCTTTATTTTATAAAATAATATTTTTTTTGAAGTAATTAAATATTTTAAGTAATCAAATAAATATAATATATGATAAACATCTAATATTTTTACTTGTAAAATTTATAAATATTTTAAGTAATCAAATATAATATTGTTAAAACTTATAAATATCCTTATTATTTAACTTTGTAAAAATAAAACACATATAATACTCTTAATTATTTTATCTGCAATAATAATCTTATGGTTGTCTCTAATATTTACAATGTAATAAATGATAATTATACATTATATAGGCATGCCTATGCTCACCTTTATTTTATAAATAACCTTTTTTTAAGTAATCAAATAAATATAATATATGATAAATATCTAATATTTTCACTTGTAAAACTTATAAATATTTTAAGTAATAAAATATTATATTGTTAAAACTTATAAATATGATTATTATTTAACTTTCTAAAAATAAAAATACATATAATAATTTTATTTCATTTATCTTTACTAGTAATCTTATGATTGTCTCTAATATTTATAATGTAATAAATGATAATTATATATTGTATAATCATGCCTATGCTTACCTTTATTCTATAAAATTATCTTTTTTTAAGTAATCAAATAAATATAATATATACGATAAACATCTAATATTTTTACTTGTAAAATTTATAAATATTTTAAGCAATCAAATATAATATTGTTAAAACTTATAAATATCTTTATTATTTACCTTTGTAAAAATAAAACACATATAATATTCTTATTTTATTTATCTTTACTAGTAATCTTATAATTGTCTCTAATATTTACAATGTATTAAATGATAATTATACATTGCATAGTCAAGTCTATACTCACCTTTATTTTATAAAATTATCTTTTTTTTAAGCAATCAAATAAATATAATATATATGATAAACATCTAATATTTTTACTTGTAAAATTTATAAATATTTTAAGCAATCAAATATTATATTGTTAAAACTTATAAATATCTTTATTATTTACCTTTGTAAAAATAAAACACATATAATATTCTTATTTCATTTATCTTTACTAGTAATCTTATGATTGTCTCTAATATTTACAATGTAATAAATGATAATTATACATTGCATAGTCAAGTCTATACTCACCTTTATTTTATAAAATTATCTTTTTTTTAAGCAATCAAATAAATATAATATATATGATAAAAATCTAATATTTTTACTTGTAAAATTTATAAATATTTTAAGCAATCAAATATTATATTGTTAAAAATTATAAGTATCTTTATTATTTACCTATGTAAAAATAAAACACATATAATATTCTTATTTCATTTATCTTTATTATTAATCTTATGATTGTCTCTAATATTTACAATGTAATAAATGATAATTATACATTGCATAGTCATGTATATGCTCACCATTATTTTATAAAATAATATTTTTTAAGTAATCAAATAAATATAATATATGATAAATATCTAATATTTTTACTTGTAAAATTTATAAATATTTTAAGTAATCAAATATAATATTGTTAAAACTTATAAATATCTTTATTATTTACTTTTGTAAAAATAAAACACATAATATTCTTATTTCATTTATCTTTACTAGTAATTTTATGATTGTCTTTAATATTTACAATGTAATAAATAATAATTATACATTGTATAAGCATGCTTATGTTTACCTTTATTTTATAAAATTATCTTTTTTAAGTAATCAAATATTTTAAGTAATCAAATAAATATAATATATGATAAATATCTAATATTTTTACTTATAAAATTGATAAATATTTTAAGTAATAAAATATAATATTGTTAAAACTTATAAATATCTTTATTATTTACCTTTGTAAAAATAAAACACATATAATATTCTTATTTCATTTATCCATACTACTAATCTTATGATTGTCTCTAATATTTACAATGTAATAAATGATAATTATACATTGTATAGTATTGTTATAATCCCCTTTATTTTATAAAATTATATTTTTTAAGTAATTAAATATTTTAAGTAATCAAATAAATCAGAATAAATGATAAATATATTTGTTAGATTCAATCATGCAATATTTTTCATTATTAAAATTTATAAATATCTGCAATAGTAATCTTATGATTGTCTTTAATATTTACAATATAATAAATGATAATTATCTAAACTCGAATTTGACCCAACCCATCAAAACTCGATCCGACCCGACCCATCAAGTTAACCCGTAGCTACTCAAATCCAATCCGTCAAATTGCATAAAATGACCTGATCTATCAAGTTAACGCAAAACAACTCGGATACAATAGGATCAACCCGTCATATTGCACGAAATGACCCGAATGGGTTGAAGCCACGTAGTTATGTGAACTAAAAAATGATCCGAAACTAACACAACCCTACAAGTCAAATTAACCCGAAATGATCAGAATCTGAGTTTGTTTAACCCAAATTCAACCCGACCCGATAAATTAACCCAAAATAACCCGACCCAAAACCGACTCACCCAAACAAAGCAATGATCTAAAATAATCCAAACTAGAAATTATCCTATCCGACCTACAACTGACCCACAAAAGTCAAATGATTCAAAATGACCAAAACTGCTATGATCCGATCCGAACCTGACCCGCCCAACCCAATTGCCGCCCTGAGGATAATATCACTCCGCCTTCCATTAGCACATGTGATGTGAGTCATGTGACAAGTAACGCGACCCGGCCCATATGCACGCACCTCCCCTCGCCGTCATCCGTCGTCCACAAAATACAAATTGCAGTTCGGCCAGAGTCCCTTATCCTGTGCGTGCGTTTAATGGGGTTGGTGGGTGATTAATGGACAAAAATAAGGCCAACGCCTACAACGTTTACCAGTTTACCTACCAATCTGTCGATGATCGAGCTTTGCTTTTTTGCTTCTTTTATTTTACTCTTATGTGCAAAATCGAGTTCTTCCTTGTTTCTCCGAATCCCTGATTGCTTTATGGGATGTCGTAATTTAAGTGATTTGATAGATTCCCGCACGCATGTAAGGTAAAGTCTGGTGACATATTACGATGAATGAATTGAATAAAAACTAGGCTGTGTATAACGTAAAATTTAGAATAATAAGAATTGTTCTTAAAATTTACCTTGTAAAATTACTGAAATTTTATTTATCTTTTTTCTTTCAATATTAAATCGCAAATGTTGTCTAAAATCTGTCACAAACACACATTATAATATGTTGTTTATATCTATTTTGATAAAAATATTTATATCTTTATATCTTTATTTTATGATGACAATATATAAATAAGTTGGACACTCCTTATCAATCCATGCGAGTGCGGGAACCCCACTATCATAGCCGATGGATAGGAATACATACAGGGCAGAACACTATTGACCATTATTATTGTCGGTGGACCGGTCTCTAGGACAGAACGCTCCTGGCCATTATTATTTGCTGGTGGATCTTTGTAGCCCCGACTCACATGGTGTTTCACTGTAATTACATAGTGTCTTTCTCATGTCTTATTATCATTACGTATGGTTTGTTGAGCATGGAATCCCCCACTGTTATAGCCGGTGGACCGAAAACATGTAGGACAAAACTTTTCTGGCCACTATTATTTGCCAGTGGACTAGTCTGGACCCGGCTGAAAAATCTTCCTCTTTAAATGGTTAGTGTCTTATTCGATAAATATTTCACCCTTGACATGCATGTCACCAACCTTCTACTCTTATCCTCCCAAGAGGGCCCGTCCCATATCATGAGACTTCTGCCCCTTCTATCACACCCCGACATCCATTCCTCCTTCCATTTACTCATAACGAAAATCCAACTCCTAAGGGTTTGGATTAAGGCTCATCACCTTATGACATCCAAATTAATCCGCTCACTATCATCCTCTAGGGTTTTCCCTTGAAACCCTAATTGGGCTTATGCGGCCCAACCTTCCTCTGACTTACACAACCATTATTTCTTTTATCGCCCAACACATCATCTTATTTAGATTCAACCCTAATCATATCACTTTACTCACCGATTACACATGTGATCAAGAACCTTAGTTGGCAACTCCAAACCCTAGCACCTTTCTTCCCTCATAAGTCACCTCTCCATTTTCACCTAACATCTCTTATTCCCTATGGAACCCATACTCATCCTTCATATAATAATTTTCCACTCTTATCCTATACTCCACTCTTCCTCAATTATTTTTACTTTCACATTCCCCCTCAGGTTAGGGTTTCCTCCCAAACCCTAGCCAGGTCTCCTATACATCCTCATACCAACCTACATACTATTTTTCACCGAAAGTCTCCAATCAATCCACAACTCTCCCTTTACCTTACCTACACCCTAAGAAAACTTTTTTCACATAAAGATCATCCCCATGCAAACTCCATCCATCCCATGAAAACCCTAGAAATTTCCCATGCAAGATTCACATCACTCATTCATTTTGATCATAACCTCCTTTTATTTTCCCCTTCATGGGTCATGAGATAATTAGGTCAATCTCATGTCCCCTTAGTCAACTCACTTCCCGTCTTTCCCTTTTTATCCTTTCATCTCATATCATATTATTAAAATTCCTAGCATGCATGTCCTAGAGGGTCACAACATATATAATCATTATACATATGCCATAAGGAATTCACATAAGCATATCTCAACTCCAACCTGTGCTACAAGTAATTAGTCATTATAATCATAAAGTACACATCATGGCATAACACATGGCACACAAGGCACATAACACACACATAGTTGGTCTTAGGCACATCCTTACCTAATACGACACTGGTCTTAGAGCAAGTTCCTACGCCTCCTTAAGGTTTTGACTTTATTTACCTATAAGAGGGAAACATTATGGGTTAACTTCCTTCTTACCAAAATTACCATTATTTCTACCTTACCCTTATCATAACCTACTATTAGGGCTACTAATTATAATAGTACTTTTATAAGTAAAAGTAGGATTATTATTCTTAAGGTGGCTAAGCATGCTACTACTAATCAAAATAGGTCTTAGTAGATATATCGGTTCATGTTAAAGTAATTATAGCGATATTTATATTATTAAGGATAATAACTTCAATATTACTAATAATGATAGCAGTTGTTGTAGTAGTGATAATACTAATAACAACCCAAATCTTAGTAATAATAATAGTAATATTAGTAATACAAAAGTAGTGACCATAATGATACTAATAATAATAATAATAATGCTAGTAGTGATAGTAATGTTAGTGATATATGTAATATTAACAATAATGACAAAGTAGTAGTAGTAGTAGTAATAGTAGTAGTAGTAGTAGTAGTAGTAGTAGTAGTAGTAGTAATAACAAGAAGAAGAAGAAGAAGAAGAAGAAGAACAACAACAACAACAATAATAATAATAATAGTAATAGTAATAGTAATAGCAATAATAATAGTAATAATAGTAACAATAACAATAATAATGTTAAGAATAACACTAATAATAATAATCGAAATGGTAATAGTAATATAAGGATTCAAATATTTACAATAATAATAAAAGTGATAGTGTGCCAAATTCAACATTAATAATAATAATAATAGTGATAATAATAGTACTAATGGTAATAACGATAATTATAATAATACTAGAGCTGTTGACCATTAATAATAATAATAGTTAGAATATTCTGTGGTTCGGTGAAATAATAAAAATGATAAGGGTAATAATAATGATACATAATAATAATAATAATAATAATAATAATAATAACAATAATATTATTATTAATATTAATAATAATACTATTAATTCTACTAAAAATAACTAACACTTGTATAAAAAGGGTTTAGGGGTTGGGGAGGTTAGAGTACTACCTAAGGACGGTAGTGACACCAGCAGCAGCGATGGCAGTGGAGGGAGAAGAGAGACGGAGAGATGGTTGTCTAGGCTAGGAGAGGGAATAAGGGGGTGATTGAGGTGGTGGTGGGTACCTTAGGTGGAGAGAGTTGGAATAGAGGTGGTGGTGCAGCCAAAGGGGGCGGCGCATGGTGGCGGGTGTGGTGGTCGAAGGTGGTGGAGGGAAGAGAAGGGAGAAGGAGAGGGAGGCAAGGAAAAAGAGAGCTATGGGGAGGTAGAGAAAGCTCCCCTAGGTGTTCTAGAGGGTAGAGAGGGCGGTTGTTGTGGCGGAATCGGCAGTAGACGATTGTGCGAAGGGCAACAGTGGTCGAGGTGAGGCTAATCGGGAGGGGGGCTTTGCACGATCAGGGTGGCTCGTGCAGGGCGAATCGAGGGTGGTGGAGGGTGATGGATGGAGTGGTTTGATAGGTGTCTTAGGTAGTGGCGATGGGGTGGTCGTCTAATCGGGAGGTGGCGCAAAGGTTAATTTTTCTAGGCTGCAAATCAAAGGGTTAATTATGGATACCCTTGTGGTATTTATAGGCCAATTGGAGGGAAAAACGAAAGAAGGGGAAGATGACAAGAGGGGCAGGTGAGGCAAGACCACCGGCCAACGGTGGTAGGCCGACGCAGGTCTGCCATGGTAGGGAGTAGTTTGTGGTTGGGGTAAAGAAAGGAAAGGGGTGGGCGTGCATGAGGAGGGAGAAGGCTTGGTTGGGTTGAAAATGGGAAAGAAAATGACGGGGGAGAGAGGGAAAGGACGGTCGATGTGCGGTTGGTGGCTACTAGCGGGAATCAGGCTGCAGGTCGCGCAGGGGGAGAAGGAAGGAGAAAGGGCTGGACCGGGTGGTCCGAGGAGGAAAGAAAAGAAAAAGAAGAGGGTCGACCGAGCAGGTGACGAAGAGGAAGAGAGGAGTGCATGCGGGTCTAGGCCGCGCCAAAGGAGAAGAAGAGGAGGAAAGGGTTTGGGGTCGTGAGGTTTGGGCCAATTGGGGAAGAAGGGAAAAAAAAAGAAAGAAGGGAGAAAGGAGGGAAAAGAAAGAAAAAGGAAAAAGAAGGGAAAAGGGAAAGAAAAAGGAAAAGGAAAAATAAGTTAGTTTTAGAATATTTTGGTATTTTTAAATATTTAAAATAATAATATTTAGTAGAATAATAATGAAATTCCCTTTTTGGTTTAATTTAGGACATTTTGAATAATTTTTTATTAAATTTTATTTTAATTAGCAAAACACCCTAGTTTTTTCTAAATAAACTATTTATTATTTTCCTCTTGATTTTACCTTAATTTCTTCCTCTTATTTTAATTAATTAATTAATTTAATTAATTTCTTTAATAAATCATTATTTGACCATAATTTCTAAAATTAAGGTTTTGGGATATTTCAATTTTTGTGTAATAGCTTATATTACAAGTTGCATATATAGTATTTGTAACACCCCCAAATTTCACTCCTAAAAAAAATTTGAAAGAATAAAGCGGAAGCTAGGAGCGAATTTGGAAAATGTTACTGCCACATCTAACACAAGATACATGTCAACCATCTATCTCATGTTAGATGTAAGGCTAAAACCTGTCAAACAATTAAATCCGAATTTTAAAAGCATGACAGCGTTACGAGAAATTAAAATTCAATTACAAAACCCTTAGAAATTTAAATACAACACTTGTAACTTCCAAAGATGAATACAATTAAACAAAACAAATCCCGAAGGATAAATATCCGGACCGCCTACTCACTCAAGTCAAGCCTTCCACCCCAATTTAATAACCGATCAAAACCTGCATCAAAGGTCTGCTCCCCACCATCGGTGGATCATCACAGGACCCATTCAACCAGTGTAGTATCAGTACGGGTCCATCACTGAGTAAGTCTCACTACCCTATCTTATGGGAGAGACGTAAACTATCACGTCAAATACATATTAAATTATGATACAATACGTTGATATAATATCATACATACTCACAAACCATAGTAGGAATCTTGCCATACACCTATAGTAACATATGAAACATATATAACATCCCATTTAAACATATAAGCGTAGTATAAGCGAAATATAAAGTGACTCATGCGCCTCAAGTAGGAATAATCCATATTATTGGAAACTCAACGCGTGACATAGTCACGAAATCAGCATGTAGTAATACAAATAATAAAAGCTGACCATAGTCCAATTAAACTTATTTCCTTTGAGTCTTTATTAAAAGTAGTCATTTTACACCACAGTCTTTATTAATCCACGTGAGTGCGGGAACCCCACTATTATAGCCGGTGGACCAGAATACATCAACTCAGGGCAGAACGCTCCTGACCACTATTATTTGCTGGTGGACCGGTCTCCAAGGCAGAACGCTCCTGGCCACTATTATTTGCCGGTGGACCGGTCTGGCCTCGACTCATATGGTGTTTTACTGTAAGTGCTTGTGACTCATTCTTTATTCTCATCAATAATATATTCATTCCACACATATTCTTTAATAGTCCATGTGAGTGCGGGAGCCCCACTATTATAGTCGGTGGACCGGAAGTAAACACACAGGGCAGGACGCCTCTGACCACTATTATAGCCGGTGGACCGGAACGAAACACACAGGGCAGAACGCCTCTGACCACTATTCTGACCGGTGGACCGGACTGGCCCCGACTTACATGGTGTTTCACTGTAAGTATTTAGTATTTTTTCCCATGGATTAACTTATTTATTTGGGTCTGTCGAGTCGAGATCCCCCACTATTGTAACCGGTGGACCGGATGTACACACACAGGGCAGAACGCCTCTGACCACTATTATAGCCGGTGGACCAGAACGAAACGCACAGGGCAGAACGCCTCTGACAACTATTCTAACCGGTGGACCAGACTGGGCTCGGCTCAACATCTTTCGCTTTACGTGATTAATGTCTTATCCATGTCTTATTAAACCACACTTCACCCTTAACATGCATGCCAACAACGGATAATCATGCGTTACACAACATAACATGATATATAAAGCATACAAGTCACGTAACACATAGGGGCCTTAGCTACATCCTTACTAAACACTCATAAGTAGAGGTAAGTAGAGACTTACCTGGATCCGAAGCTAGCTAAGCGAGATAAGAGGGAGGGAGATTCCTAGCTCGTGGATCTACGAGAAAGCTTTCCTAGATCCGATAGAAATCGAAAACTAAATTAGAAACTATCCTATCAATCAATAATTTCAATTATTATAATTTAATCGATACAAAGAGACACAAACTATTTTTCTTGGAAAAACGTGTCCAAAACTTAGGACTTAAAAGCATAGCTTTATTAAGATTTAAAATTAAATATAAATCAAAAAAGATTAATACAAATACACTTAGGACATTTCAAATTAAATTTCGAAAGCCCAAGAAAGATAATCGATTATAGGTTCCTTTATCGAAAATAACTTATTCATTAGGTTTTACAACAAAATAAGTAACACAACCATCTACATAGAACCAAATCCAAACCGATTAGGTTAAAATATGATTTAAATGATTTAAAACCCAAAGATAGAAATCGATTAGATAAGATACACATAGCAAAATCAATTTTATAAAACAATCCCCGAAGATTAGGGTTTTAAAGCCCACGACACAAACTCAAGTAATTCAATTTAATTAATTCAAACTAAAGGTATTAGAAAGCAATTAATACCATTTCAACTATTTCTATACATTCAATTTTAGAAAAAACAACAATACAAGTAATCGATTTCATAATTTCACTTGAAATTTAGGGTTTTAGGCCCGAAAATACAATTCGTTAAAATTCTATAAATTTAATCAAATTGAATGTTTAGAAATGTAATTAAACACATTTTATAACATATCAAATAATCAATTGCTCAAAACCAATAAAAGAAATACGTAATTTAGCACAATTAGGGTTTTTGAGCCCGAAACGCAAATCCGATCAATCCTTGCCAAAACATATCAATTGACGGTTCGAAAATGTAATTAAACATATTCTAATGTAATTTATATAGTCAATTGAATAAAATAACCCGATTACCCAAATCAATTTAAACCCGCGGGAGTTTTGACCTAAAAATCCAATTCCGATCAATTACGCACATTTTTTCCAAATCGACACTTCCAATATAAAATTAAATACATTTTAAATGATATTATAAAATCAATTGAGCGGGACGGCTCAATTATACGACCCAATTTCATTATACCCAAAATCTGACCTAGGAATCAAATTCCGATAAAACCTGCATAAATTTCTCAAATTGACGGTTCCAAAATGAAATTGGATACATTTTAAAATATATTGTATAATCAATTTATTAAAAATAGCTAAAACGGGCGAATCCGAAAAATTCGGGCATAACCCGACCAAAAATCCAATTTTTCCGAAATCTCAACATAACAATACAATTAACCTATCCAAATCATTCTTACAGCACATATATACATAATCAAACAATCAATTTAGCTTTTTTTATAAGCTAATTCATACCCAATTAATCAAAATAAGGGTTAGGGTTTTTCGGAAATTATACCAAACAAAAACCGATAATTCGGGGCAAAGGAAGGCCGGGGAAGCTTCGTCGGGGGTGGCTCGCCGGTGGTCAGCGAGGCTTGCCGGAGCCGGACGGCGGCGACGCGACCTGCACGGGTGCTGCCGCTGTGCGCTACTGTCGTTGGTTGCTGCTACTGCTGCGGTTGCTGGTTGCTGCAGCCTTCAGTGGTCGGGCTAGCTATGTCGCTAGTAGCGGTCGTGGCCGACGAAGGAGAAGCAGGGAGGAGGAGCTGGGGAGATGGAGAGGGGTGAGGGAGGTCGGCTAGGGTTAGGGTTAGGGTTGCGAGACAGGGGGTCGGGGAAAGGGAAGAGAGAAAGAAAAATAAGGGAGGGGGCGCCGGTCGGGGTTGCGGGTTTTTTTTACAAATACACATAGAATAAAATACTAAAAATATAAAAATATTATTGGAAGATTTTATATAAAATTTATTTAACGAAAATTTATTTCGAACGGATCCGAAGGCTAAAAATTAATAAAAAGTTATATAAAGAATTTCGGAACATTTTCGGAAGAATTTACCATCGAACGTAAAAATTTATATTATTTACGGAAATACATTATAAGACCCTGAAATAATATTTAAAAACCTATAATAAAATATTTAAGTCAAATTCTAATAAATCAAGACTAATTTTAATAATTTCCGAAATCGGTTTTCCGCAAACTAAAAAAGCGTAGAACGGAAGAAAATTAATTTCAAAAAGAAATTCTTAAATAAGTTCCGAAAAATATTTTTAATTTAAACTTCCCGAAAATATTACATTCAATTAATTAAAACGTCGATAAAATATTACTTTCCGAAAATGATTAATTACGTTCAATTATGAATTCGAAATCGTCGATAAATCCATAAAACGAATCAAAATTAAAATAATTAATTGTTTACATCAAATTACGCTAATAAAATCATTAAACTTAATAAATCTGGATTTTAAAAATACGGGGTATTACAGTATTTTACTTACAGGACTGTTATGGATTTGGGAGCTAAACAACTAACTATTTTATACTACACAATGATAATTATATATAGGGTGGTTAATTTTATAACATGATAAATTGTTACTACAGGTGAATAGATTGTTACTACATGTAGATATTGTTGTAACAGGTATTATCAATAAATCTTGTATGTTTCAGTAAAGGTTTTACCAACAGATATATATATGTGTGTGTATGTTTATATATATATAAATGGTAAAATATATATAACCAACAATATATATGTTGGCAATAGTTTTAGTAGCAAATATAATATTGTGTTTGATACTTTTAGTCACATATATGATTGTGTGGTCAATTCCTTTTATTACATATATAATTTTGTGAATAATACTTTTAGTTATAGATATTATTTTGTAGATAATACTTTTAATTACATATATTGTTTTGTATATAATACTTAGAGTCACAAATACTATTTTATGACTAATACTTTTACTTACAGATATAAGTATGGACATAACTTTACTAACAGATTGATATCTATGGGTATTATCAATTATTACCAATAGATCATACATATCTATGGGTAAAACTTTTAAGCACAGTTTTTACTCACAGTTTTGTCACAAAAAAATGTTGGTAAAAGCTTTTGTCAATAGAAAAATAACTTTTACCAACATATAAGGCTTTGTTGACACAAATCAATTATTTTTTAGTGTCATCGCCAGAAAAATTTCTTGGTATAAATTTATAACAATGACATTTTATCAAAATGTTTTCTCTAAAAGTTTGTTTTGTTGTAGCGCAAATGAAGATAATTATTTGACAAATTATTTTATGAGTCTGATTCATGATGATCACTCTCATATAATATACTTCATATTTTTATAAGTAAGATTCACCATAGGTTGAACTCGTACAAAAATTTCTTATTATTGACACATGTTTAAGACATAACAAAAATTATATTGTGGGTATGTAAATATTCTATAATGATGCCATGAGAAGAGGCTAATGAAATGCATAAAAAAAAGAAAAAGAAAAAAGAACATAATCTATTGAAATATTTACTTATATCAAACAATAATAATGTGTTATTTTAAGTTGTTAATCATTCGATTCTAACTTCCATAAAATTCACTTGAATATATATATTGGATCTTGTACAAACCATTATTTAAAATACAAACGTAAGAACTCTTAATTATCGTTAGAAACGAAGACAATAAACATGTAAAGTTTAAGTTTCATCGGTAATCATAAACTATTTTTCTACTTTAATTCATATTATTAAATAGTTATTACGAAAGTTTGTAATCTTTAACTTTTTTTTAAATTTATCGTACTTCTCTTTTAATTATTTTCAAATAAAAAAAAAACTATATAGTAAATTAATTTATTTCATCGTATTAACCAAACGGAGCGTAGGCAAGTGGACAAAATGATCCAGACGACCCGGACCATGTCACTAAACCCTCTCCCAAATTTCCCACTCGGATTACGCCCTAATGGAGGCCGGCGGTAAGTTGAACCGAGGCTGACACCAAAGATCAGATCGTTGTATTGTACTAGATTCCTGGCGGCCAGAATTCTCATGGCGGGATCATCGATACCAAGATCAACGATGGACGATTTCTCAGTGTTAGTATTAGCTTCGGACTTAGGAGTCGATGCTCGACCCTTCTTAAACCCGGCAAATAGAGAAGATAGAGGAACCGAGGAATCGGAGAACTGGCACGATTGTCCATCTTACTTTGCCGATGAAGACTTTTCCGATCTCGAAGCCCTTCAGTTCTTTCGTCTCCAAGGTTCTGATAAACACGGCAACCGGATATTTCGAGTTGTCGGGAAGTATTTCCCTGGTAATTACCTTTGGTTAATCCCTAGCTCAGTGTCTTTTGCCAATTGATAGGTTATCTCTTCAAATTATCGTCTCGCGTATGATTGTGGATACTATATTGAAATTGAGAGAGTCAGTATAGTCATCTCAGCTCGTTAGTCTACTATGAGCCTATGAGTTTGAGTTACTGTACATGCCCATGAACTCCCAAATCTAAGAATTGAACTGATCCGGGAGTTATAATGGGGATTCATACTACTTCTCTACTTGAGCATCAACTTGAGACACCCTATATTTATGGAAAGTGTTATTTTTTCAACATTGATTATAAGCTTGGTCCCAACCCCCAGACTGGTAATCTATTTTGTTTTTTTGAGAATAAACTTTAGTTGTTAAGCCAAGTCTTGGAATGTAGATAAACAAAGTATATCATTTGCGTATACAACCCCCCCCCCCCCCCCCCGACATTTTCTAAATTATTGTAGAAGAACTCCTGATAATGCAGCTATCATATTTGAAAATTAACTTCCAGATTTAATGATATACTTGTATGTGCATTTCAGCACGAGTTATTAGTGCAGATAGGTTGAAGAAGTATGTTTACTACAAAATCTATCACGAGGTGCCAGAAGGGCCATTTGCAATTCTGTATATGCACACTACTGTGCAGAAGGAGGATAATTCTCCAGGCATGACCATCTTGAGGTGGATCTATGAAGATCTTCCACCTGAAGTTAAGGACAGGCTTCAGGTTGTTTACTTCTTGCATCCTGGTCTTCGTTCAAGGCTTGCGTTGGCAACGCTTGGGCGATTCCTTTTGAGCGGAAAGTAAGTGCCTTGTATATCTGGCTCTCCTGAAATCTTACAGTTTAATTATGACATGGCCTGGTATCTTATTGAACCTCCCCCCCCCTCCACCACCAAAGCAACTCAGAAAAAAGACGTGGCAGTTAGGGACTCGAGGTTTCCTTGCTGTGTGTTGTGGAGGAGGTGAGCTGCAAAAGCTTGTTTATCTTCGTTCCTGCATTGTGTATCATCCTAACATTGCATATACTTCTAATGGGATTATTCATCTTCATAACCGCCGGAAGGTGTTCCAGTTTAGTTCATGGACTCGGTTTTCTGTGATAGTAGTCTACGAGATTTTATTTCAGACTGCTTAAATTTTTTAAAACGTAGATTTTAGTGTATATTCGCTGCTGTAGTTTTATGGACGTTTCCATTGTGTTGGTCGGCTCCAAGACTCTCGAGTCTTGCAAGGGGCCATTACTGAATTGGAGATTTATCGCACACATTATGCTTTCTATGGTATTTGCTACCTCCTCTCTCTCTCTCTCTCTCTCTCTCTTCCCTTTTTCCCAATGAGATTTCTCTTCACCTTCCCCATCTTATTCTTCCCTGCTTTATGTTGATTTGTCAATGCCATCTTGAGTTTTCTCATACGAATGCTAATGTGGAATATCATTATGTATTTACTGAATTTATTGCCACAGGGCTATGGAAAGGCTTTTGACTAATGATGTGTGCTTCATGTGTGCTTCCTCCTTTTTATAGCTTGTATTGGAAAATCAAATACGTTAGCCGGCTGCAATACCTTTGGGAAGATATGAAGAAAGGTGAAACTGAGGTCCCTGAATTTGTGCTAAGTCATGATGATGTCCTTGAACACCGACCACTGACTGATTATGGCATTGAGCCGGACCCTCTGCACTTAAGTGAGGTCCCTCCCTCACCATATTCATTTGGGAGATACGAAGAGAGATGGAAATCAAGAGAGTATGATTCTTGAATATCCACATACGAAGGATGAAACAGAATCTCCTGAATCAGCGTATTACTACTAATTTTGCAATGTATTGCTCCAAGCTTGTATTTCAGTGACTACTGACTAGCATATGACATGTTACAAAGTTATTGATGTCCAATTATACTAAGGTGCAACTTGCAAGGCCGGGTGCACATCTCTTGTATGATACCAGTCGACTTGTATTTATTTTGCTAATTGATGTACATTCTAGGCGCGAGATTCCTCTCCTTTTTGTGGTTTTGCTAGAAATGATATCAGTGTTAAGCGAATAATGCTACCTATTCAAACTCTAAATCCAAACTAAAAATTAAATTTTACTAAAAATATGTATAATAGTGTATTAATTTTATCTTTCATTAATAATTAACTAATATAAACTAATAATAATACAAAATAAAATAAAATTAGGACACAAAAAAATGTAAATTATTTATTTATTTATTATAATAATAATAATAATAATAATAATAATGATTATAATAAAAATAATACTAATAATAAATTTATTGTACTTTTATGCCAATGCATTATCATTAGTTAATGTCAATTATTAATAAAAATTAAAATTAATGTATTAATATGTATAATTTTTTTTAAAAAGTAGGTTTTGGTTTGGATTTAAATTTTAAATATATAGCATTATTGGGGTTAAGCCCCACCGTAAAGAAATGCGTGTATGGATTTTGCGAGCGGTTTTAAGCGGCGCCTTTTGGCTCAGTCCATGGAACCTTCGAATAATCAAATTCCTATACCCATTATATGTGGATCGTGTAAGATATCATTAGCGAAGTATGGATGGGCCGATCAAACTTATGTGGCTCAGTTATAACTTAGAGCATCTACAATAATAAGCTCAAACTTGATGTTCCAATTGTACTATTCAATCATTTTCTCTCTCCTACTTTTATCAATTTACCTTAAATTTAATTTAATACTCTACAATTACAAACTTAAAATTTACAATACCTAATTACTTTTATCAATCGCATCATCAATCATTTATACTTTATAAAATTTAACTTTTAATTTATATCAATCTATATATAATAATTAATAGTTTTTCTACTACAATAATTTTCAAATTAATATTTTAAAATAATATTTGATTTCAATTAATCTTAAAATAACCTATTATAGTTTTTCTACTATAATAATAATAATTAAAAAAATATTGCAACAAAAATAAAAGTACAATATAATTAATAAAAATATTACAATGGAAATACGAATACAAAAATATTACGAAAATATAATAACAAAATTAAGGATTACTATAACATTGCGAAATAAAAAATGGAAATACAATTTAAATAACATTATGAAAATATTACAAAAAAAATACAAATACAGTAACATTACGGAAATAATAATTAATACAACGTACGTAGATATTAAAGCAGAGAGAATTAAGACGAGCAAAAACTATTTGTCGTATTCAAATTCTTATATTTGTTCTACCAAGTCAGTTTTAAGTTGGTGGGCCGAAGTACGATCGGTAACCTGAGTAACCAAGTTATTTTCTTAATTGTCATCATTTTTACACAAATGTAATGTGTACAATTTTCTTAATTGTTATCATTTCTTAATGGTAATTTAGGATGGTTCTTAATTGTCAAGAGTTTTAACAAATAGAGTCGCTTTAATATTAAAAAATTAATATATAAGGTACATACATTCATAGATAAGGATAAATATTACAATATCTAAAAATATTACAATAGAAGTATGAAAACATAAGGTATACATCTACCAAACATTACATTTAAATAGTAGAGCTAAGGATTCTCCATCATTCTTCTCATTGCTGCATCATACAAGCTCTGATGATCTGATTTATCTTTTTCAGTCATATTTGATGTCTCACGACAAATTATAGCCATGTCTAATTATTTTTCATTAAACCGCCTTCGTTCAACCCTATAACTCTACCTATCTTTTACCATTTTCTCTAATATCGCATTCCGTTGTCTAGTAATTTCCAGCAGCCCGTCGATGTTTGAACATTTGTCTTTTCTACTTTCTTTTGCCTTTCCCCTCACCTTCTGCTTTGCTGCCTTTGGCCCTGTAGGTCGCTCTAACAGAAATTCCATTTCTGAAGTATCAAGGGTAGATGAATCATTGTATGTACCTAAAGTTGAATCCTTTGTATGTTTTGATGCTAAAGCTTCCCCAATTGTATCCTCATTCATTACCATCCATTTTAGATTGTTCTTTACAAGTTTTCATACATGGTTCACTACTAAATAGGTTATTTATATTCTTTATGTGCATCTCTAATTACATCTATTTCGCTAACACCACTTTGATTACGTTGACAAATATGACTATAATAACCAATAAATCGATTAACATTTTTATTAACATAAGAAAATCGATTCATTACCGTATTTAGAGTTCTCTGTGATCCTATGCCATGATATTCTTCAAAGTATGCCAGATTCCCCCTCCCCCCGCCCAAAAAAATCCTAACATTTTTTTATTATTCCCCTAAACTGAATCCTCCGAAAAATGTATCCATCCACCGAAGAGAATTTATTCTTCTTTATCCATTCATTTACTATAAGCTCGACTTTCAAACTCGTTGAGAGATTTAACCCGAGCCTCATTTTCAAACTGATTTTGCGTGGAAAATCTTGGAAATTCAAAATCCTCAAGAGATGCGCCTAATGGAGAATTGAAATCATATTGTGGGGAATTTTGAATATTTGAAAAATTATGATCAAATGGAACGGTGGTGTTTGGAGGTTGAAATAATTGGAAATTAGCATAATTATGATAATATTGCATACTTGAAAAATTAAAATTACATGGGCATTGCAAATTTTGGACACTTGAGGAATTTATATTCAAATAATTTTATAAATTTTGGATATTTTGATTTGGAAGTTCTTTTGAATTTGAATCATTTGGATTATCTAAAAGATTAAAAAAAATTAGTAGGATTCATTTTGAAAAATAAATATAGGTAGAGAAATTAATAAAATAAATATGACGTAATAAATTAATAAAACAAATATAAGTATAGAAATTAATAGAATAAAAGTAAATATAGAAACTAGTAAAATAAATATACGTACAAAAATTAATAAAATTAATATAACTAGAAAAATTAACCAAATAAATATAACTTAAAAAATATTGAAGATAAATGAATAAAATGAATATAAGTAGAGAAATTAATAAAAAAAATTATAACTAGAGAAATGAAAAAAATAGTTATAAGTAGAGAAATTAATAATTAATAAAATTAATATGACAAGAGAAATTTATAAAATATAAATAACTAGATAAATGAATAAGATTAATTATACAGAGAAATGAATATGAGAAAGAGATGTAGAATAGATGATATAAAAATATGGGTAACAAATAATGTATTTGTAGCCAAAAAATTTTTTTTACCGCCATTATTAACGATCAATTTTTTTTTAATATATTTAAAAAAAATTTGGTTCTAACGGTAATATTTAGACTAAAAATATATAAAAAAATATCAAAAATAAGTTTTGTCAGTATGCGAGCAACAACAGATGTTGTCATTGCTAGGGCGTGTGTGAGTCACGCGCGCAAAAGTTGCTACAAGCATACCGACGGGGCTTTTTGGACAACGACTAATAGATTTTTTAGACTTTGGAATACCTCAAATTTTTTAAGTTACCTAATTTTTGATGTAATTTTTTCCTACATCTATAACCTCAAATTTTAGGTCCCCAAATTTGAGATTGGGATCTAATTTTTTTCGCCTTTCGTAGATGCTCTTATATGGATGGCAATAGGGAGAGCCGGAGATGGAGATTCCATTCCTGTTTTTTAATTTGATAAAAAAACAATTTTGAATTTGTTTCAATCGTCAATTTAATTTGAATCCATAACTTGATTTTTGTGGATTTTTTTTTCTTACTCAATATTTGATCTATATTTTGTTTTTAATTTATTTTTCGATCTTGAAATCTGACTCGGTTTCTGAAATTTGATCATGATTCTATTTATTTTTAATTTATGTTCTATATAAACAATTATATATATTATATGTATGTATTTATAAAAATTTTGGGGATCTCAAATCGTCCTTATCCCATCTCTAAAAAACTTATTGATAAAAATCTCCGAATTTGAATGAAGACTCGATAGAATTTTAAATCCACTAATAAAATTATCATCCCTACTTGGATATATTTTACTAATTGAAATATTCACAAAGTAATCATTTATTTTGGTTGATATAATTTATTGGTTTTTATAAATCGTGAATGTAGTGTTTGTTAATAATTTATAGAATGTTTTCAAACAAACAAACAAATAAATAACTACAAACCCAATAGCCTAGTATTAAAAATTGGATCGAACCGGCCGATCCGACCCGTGAAACGGCTAACCGGTCCGGTCTCCGGCTAAATTTTATGTACCAGTTCTCAGAATCTCGGAACCAGTGAAAATTGATCAAAAACCGGTCGGATCAGTGAAAACCGGTTAACCGGTCGCAAAACCGATCAAAAAATCGATTGAGAGCCGGTCAAATTCATGTATAGTTTAATTTTTTATATATTTTATATTTTTTTACTTAAAATGTACCACTGATCTAACCAGTCTAAACCACTTGTTCGACTACTAAACTAGTAAACTAGTTATAATACCGGTTCAATTTTTTAAATTATGCCTGGTTTAATGTACTTCCGGTCATTCAGAGTGTTATTTAATATTTACTAGCCATCCTATGATCCTTTTTCCCGATCATTTGTCTAGCCAGGTGCAACTAATTAAACACGTTGCTAAGATAGTAGGCCAACCATGTTGTATAATATTGGGAAAGGGATCATTAGCAAATCAATTTTGTAGGGGGAAAAAAAGATACTTGGTGGTCATGAACCAAAGCCCGTATAAGCCGGGATTACCCTCCACGAATGAATGCTGAAAACAACCATAGTCAACCTGCTTCCGCCAAACTCTCGTCGTCATGTCGCCAATTTTCCATCAATAAAAGAGAAGAAGGATCCTCTGGTACTTTTCTTTGTCGATCAATATATAGTTATAATGAGTTAAATACCAAATAAATTATATATATAAAAAAAAATCCGATCAGTTCTGCGTAGATATCACAATGGGGTTGATTAAAACAGGCTTGGTCTTCGGCTTGGGCATATGCGTTGGGATATACTTGGCTCGACGTTCCAGCATTCGGGGTGTCCAGAGACAGGGTACTAATAATAAGTACCTGATCTGGGACTGGGACTCCAGAAGGATGGACCAAAGGAGTCGTTGAGATGAGAAACATTCAAATTCCGAATAATAACGCTGTTTATGTCGATGGTGATGTAAAGATACCCTGGTCCTGTTGTTGATTCGTATTTTTTTACACTGGAATTATTTATCCATGAATCACTGTAATAAATTCTTCTCTGATACGCCAAATATTTTTTTTAAAGCCTTTTCCATCATTGTATTACCATCACATTTGGCAAGATGGATACGACTTTTCATACAAATATCAGACGACCCTATTATTTGTGTCAAATCTTTTTTTCATAGACGCGTCTTCTGGCGATAATCTTTGTGTGTCATCATCATCTCGTGCATATATACACGTATATGCCTAATGTCTTATTGACATCTACTTTTTCCGAAAAAAGAAAAAGAAAAAAGAGAAGAATAGTTATGTATAATTTATAAACTTCAATACTTTGGTTAACGAAAATGGTCCTGCCATTTTTTTTTTCTCTTCTTGTTGTCTATTTTACTTGTCTAGTTGAAAGATAGATTATAAGATTAGAATATATTCTCTTCATCTAATTTATATTGATATAATTTGTGTGAACTAAAAACATTGAAATACTATTATTATAGTTTAAGGTATTACCTTATTTACTATGATATATAGTCTGATTTTATTTGAAAATACCCACTATTAGAAAAACAAGAAACATCGTTAATATGAGAAATAATGACTCGAACAAAGATAATAATGCCAAAAGAATAAATATATTATTTCACCGTTGGTCCTCTGACAACATTAATTCTATCCCTAATGGTATGAATAATCAAAGTTTGCCATTCTCAAAATGTCTTGAAGCCTTAACCATGATTTAGATCGTCCATATTAATTGGCTATGCTATTGTATTTACCTCTCCTCCGATGTGAACTTCAAAAGGAAAATGTTCTTCGTGTCTTTATGAAAGTGTCTTAAAGTTCCATATGTGCTTTAGGCCATCCATATTAATGACCTATGTTATTATCTTCAACTCTACTTCTATGTGAATTTCAAAGGTAAAGGTTGTTGAAGTAGTAGCTGATTGTGTCTTTATCACGTACCATGAGATGGATTTTGTCCTCCTTCCAATAGTAAATAGGTGTCTGTGTTGCATCTCTTGCCCCAAGTAGGAGGCTTTTGAGAATATTTGTTTCTCCTTGGTGCTCGGTTGGCCTAATTTGTGTGAGCTTTGATGAGTATAGCTTTATTGGCTTATAAAACAATTTATTGACATCTTTTATTGGTTGCATGTATATTAGAAAGATTACAACAATGCGTCATTAGTGATGGATTAGTGTTGCCTTTCTTCACTTCTAACCGCATCTTTTATCGTAGCTTAAACAATTATGTCCTTAATAGTCTCTTGATGCACCATGTTAGCATATTTAGTACCAATAAGATGAATGGAAAAGATTAGAACAAGGGTGTAAACAAAGGTGGATGATCCTACATTAGAGGAGGTGAAAGCTAATAGAAAGTTGCTTAGAAAGTTACAAAATTGACAAGAGTACATATTTATTACATGTATAGTATGCAGATAGGATTGCAAAATGGAAAGATAAACTCTTAGGGCCTATTCTCCTCACCTTATGTTTGTTAATCTAATATAAAATGATATAAATTGTTATGATTTGAATTAAAACTTTAGTGAGCTATTATTATTATTATTATTTTAATAATTAATAATTTTTATTAGTATAACTAATATGGTTATCAATATTTCATTATTATAATTATGATCTTTAATTTTATATCTTTAATTCTGCTTATATGATATGATAAGTTATAAAAATAAGTTAAGAGAACATACCTTTAGATCTATAAAATATAATTTTTATACATTTACGAGAAAATTAGAATCTAAAAATAAAAAATAGAAGTATTTTTAAATGAAATATACTAACCATATGTAATTTTCTTACATCACAAATGACCAAACAAACAAAATGAATAGTGTTAAAAACATTATAGAAAAAAAGTTTCAAAAGTTTCATTAGTTTTAGTCGAGTGATTGACCTTCAATCAATGTATATCATCCAATATATATAAAGTTTTTACTTTGTTTAAAATAATTTTATTGTAAATATCTATTCAATTTTCATAATTTACCTTACATTTGATTAGAAAATTATCTATATTATAGATGTTTTATTTGCTCATTAATTATTACGCTTATTTAACACTATCCTAAGAAGTTTTGAGCAAAAGTTTAAACAATGTTTTCATTAAAGTAAAAAATATTTTTGTTTAAGTTATCTCTCACCGCTTAAAGTGGTTGCTCAAACACAATGTTGGTATAAGCTAAAGCAAATTCCTACCCAACAGACATACTAGAGACAACGTTATTATAATGCAAGAGATCATGCATCGTATGAGGAGAATGAAAGGTACCTCAGGCATTATGGCATTGAAGATTGATCTTGAAAAAGCCTACTATAGACTATTGTGGGAATTTATCTGTGACACTCTCAAAGATGCTAGTTTTCCTTCTAACTTGATTAAAATTATTATGAAATGCATCTCTTCTTCGACTATAAAGATCATTTGAAATGCGGAGCTAGGGGAAGCTTTTAAACCATCATGTGGGATCCGCCGGGGTAACCCTATCTCTCCCTATCTTTTCATCCTCTGTATGGAGAGATTGTCTCATCTTATTCAACATAGAGTGAATATGGGAGAGTGGAGATTGGTGTCAGTTTCTCGTGGGGTAACCAAAATCTCTCATATCTTCTTTGCTGACGATCTCTTTGCTTGGGTGTCTACCTCTTAGATTTGGGTTATCATAGAGTTGCGTGATTCTTTCTATCAAGCTTCAGGGCAATATTACTTTTTCACAGAATGTTTGGCGTTATGTGGCAAATGAGATCACTTGTATTGCTGCTATTCCCTATTCTCTGTCTCTAAGCGGATATCTTGGTGTTCAACTTTATGATGGCTGCATCACCAAGTCCCTTTTTTCGTATGTTGTTGAACAAGTAGAGAAGCACATGTTTTCTTGGAAACCTCACTATTTCTCACTAGTCGGGCGAGCCACTTTAATCAAATCCATCTCTATGGCATTACCTTTCTATACCGTACAAACTTATATGTTAGCTGGAGGTATTAATGCAATGTTAGATAGGATAAACCACTCCTTTTTTAGGGTTCCTCTTCCCATGAACATAAGATTCATTTGTTGTGTTGGAGCATTGTTTGCCTCCTTTATTACAATGGGTATGGATGAACCTATGCTTCTAAAGCTGGCATAGGACATCTTGTAAAACAAACAATATCTCTAGGTCCAGGAGTTGAAAGAAAGATACTTAAGTTCTACTTCTCTTCTTGATGAGCTAGACCTAGCTCATGCTCCCCATTATGGAGATAAATTTGGAATTCTATCTCATTGTTGCAAATAGGTGTGTGTTGGCTGCTCCGAAGTGAGGAAAATGTTTGCTTTTGGGTTAATTGGTGGGTTGGTGACCGCCCACTTAATAGGTGTACAAATGTCGATATCCCATCAGAATTGTAATACCCCAAAATTTTAAAATCCTAAAATTTATCCATCAACAAATTAATTTAACCTAATTTTTAAATATTATTTTATTTTATAATCCTAAAATAGATTATAGGTAAATTTTAATACCCTAAATTGTTAAAAAATCTAAAATTTAATATTTAACCCTTTTATCCAAAATAATTTTATACTAAATTATTAATTTAATTATTTTGCTGACCTTTGATTACAAAAATAGATACGATTATTTAATAAATTAATATAAACATATTTATAATTTTATTTTAATCTTTTTATTTAAATAAATTTCCAAACCCATAAGTTTACCAAAATTATTCTCTTGGATTAATACTTTAAATTTTGGATAAATTAATTTAATATTTTTTCTATAAGCCTAATTTCTAATCCTAACTCTAAAAATAATTTTTCTTTTTCCTTTCTCTCCTCCCCACCTGGGCCAGCCCACACCCTCTTCTTTATTTTCCTTCCTTCCTTCCCTTTCCCTTTCCTTTAGGCCAAACCACCTCCCCTCTCTTTTTTTTCCTTTCTCTTCATGCCGGTTGGCCTGCCCGTTTCCCCTTTCTTTCTCCCCACCCGACCTCCTTTCTTTTCCTTTATTCTTCCCTTGATCATCCCCGAGCCAAATACACCCCTGCACCTCGTACGCCTCTTAAACCTCCTTCATCTTGTGCTTGCAACTACCAATCTGCAACCCCCTCTCTACCCATCCTTTTCCTTTCAATTTCATGCCATGCGACCCCCTGTATCCCCTTCCTTGCATGCCTTCCCCTTCCCCTTTCATCCCCACAACTACCTTCCATTACCCCTGCCATATCGCATACATCCCTCCCCCTCCCCCTCCCCCTACACCCACCTAACCCTCATCGGCCATCCCTATCTTCTCCTCTTCTTTCTCTTCTCCTTCTCCTCTGCCTTATTTCTCTTCCTCAAGCTCCCTTCTCTCCTTCCTGATTCTCCCTTCCTTTCTCTCCCTCTTTCTCCTCTATTCTTCTTACACCGCCCCTCTCTCCCATCTCCACCGCCCAACCGACCACCACATCGGCCACTCCTACCCTCTACCTCCTCCCTACACCGCCTCAAGAACCACCACACACCACCTTATAGCCAACTTCCCTCCCTTTCCTCTCCTTCTCCTTCCGACCTCCCCCCTGCACCGCCACCCAACACCATCATTTATCTCCTTTTCCACTGCTGCCGAAGCCTCCCCTCAACTATCTGACACCACCACAACACCCTCTGCCTCACCCTACTTGAACCTCCCCTATAGCTCCCCTTCTTTTCTCCTTCCTTTCCTTTCTTCCTCTTCTCCCTCCCTTCTCTACACCCTCTTTCTGCGGCCACCACCATTGTCCGTATCACCTCTAAGCCACTACACTCCGACCTCTAGCCACCGTCTACACCCTATATCACCCCTGCACCCAATAACTAGCCTAAAACCCCTCCATCACCCCCTCAACCCTCTTACCTGAGCACCCTTTTCCATTTTCTCCCTTCCTCTCACCCCTTTTGTGTTATGCATGGCATGCTCAAGCTGCATGAGTAGTGTAAGCATGCTGCCTAATTTTAAGTAAAGTCTTAGCTAATTTTAAGGTACAATTTTTACTAACAGAGCTTAAGCATTCTAAGCTAGAATACCGATAAAGTTTTATTTTTATCGGAAATAAAGTAACCATTATACCCCATTAAAATGTATGGATTATCGTATGTTAGTACATTAGGGTTTTTGGTATGTAGTTTATGTGTATATGATGTGTTACTAACATTCTTATGATTATTAATATTATCTTGGTAAGTAGGAAGAAAAGCATACATCTTGTATGTGGAATGATGTGTGTGGAAGGTGGTTAAGAAAGTGGATGATGTTGATAATGGATGTTATATGCATATACATGCTATGCTAAGTAAATATGGGCACTTGTAGTAGAAATAATACCATTATGGGCCCTAGGGTCATTTTAGTAATTTATATGTTCAATGGGAGTGACCTAGATAAACATGCATGATAGGTGATAATTGACACTAAGAATAATAATAAGCATTTTGTGGTGTTAATAATGTATGTTGGGCATAACTATCAATATTTTATGTGCTAAGGGAATTTTAGTAATTTTGCATGTGAAATGGAGGTTAACTTAATAAATGGGCATGATAAGTAACAAATGGTTCTTAATAGGCTAATAAGGGTCTTGTGGTGTTAATAATCCATGTTGGGCAAAAATATTAATATTTTATGACCTAGGGGCATTTTAGTAATTTGACATGTGTAATGGGAGTTAACTTAATAACCATGCATGATAAGTGGTAATTGGTGTTAAGTGTGATAATAGGGGTTTATGGTGTTAATGACGCATATGGGGTATGATTATTAATAATAAATGACCTAGTGTCATTTTAGTAATTGTATAACTTAACCTCATAATCAACAGTGTAGTTATGGTATATTACTCTTTTATGGTATGTTGATAAATAAAAATGAATTATGTGATGGAAGTGAATGGTAAAGAGGTAGCCACAGCCTTAGGGGCATTTTGGTCATTTTAACATAAGGTACCTAAGTATGATTGTTGGAACCTAGGATGGCCTTAGTAGACTACTTAAGCTAACATTGACAATAATATTGATTGTGATTACTTTATAATAATGGAAAAAAATAAAAATGGTTAAGTATGTGATTAACGTGTTTCTCGTAGTTACCTTAATTAAGATACTAATACTTAAAGTAAAAGACCTTGAGATCGAGAATGGTGGCTCTTTAGGAGTTGCTAACCTAAAGACATGGTTTAGCCCACAGTTATTTTGGATTTTATTGGTGTACCTTAGTACCCCAGCTAAGCCTTACATCTTACTTTATTTATCTCTACGGGCCTACTTAGGGGGTATGTATACTTATGGATTAAGTTTCCTTATCAGTAGGGTACTATGTGTGTTCGTGCACCAATACGACCAGGGTACATTTGCATCCCTAGGTTGATAATAGGTACGATACTATGTTGCTCCTATGCACCAATATGACTTGTGTACATTTGTATCTTTGGGTTCGTGATCTCCCTTTTGAGTAAATAAAAAGGAATTGGTGTGATAAGTAAAAATAGAAAGACACTAATAGCTTATAGTGGAATACCACATTGGTCGGGACCGTGTAGATCATATGTAATGGTCTACCAGTTATAATAGTGGTCAGGTGTATTCTTCCCTGGGTATATCATATGAACCGGTCCACCAGTTATAATAGTGGTCAAGAGCATTCTATCATGGATTATATCATATATACCAATCCATTGGCTATAATAGTGGTCAGGAGCGTTCTGCCTTGGATTATCTCATGTGCACCGGTCCACCAGTTATAATAGTGAGGTTCCTAAACTTACATTTATATAACTTGAGAGATGATTAATATCTAATTAATGGCTTGAGTCCAAATAATAATGAAAGAACTATTACGATCTACTGATGTGACCTTAGTGCCTGCCTGGATGGGTTGGCGTATGGTGTTGTGTTGATGGGCCTAAGGGTCTACCTTTGAGTTGGGTGGATGTCGTATGATTGAGTATGTTGTTCGCCATCTAATTATACTACAAAGAGCATTGCTTGGATGTTCCCTTGGTAAGTTATGTTATTTCTAAGTGAATGAGCCTTTGTGACATATAATCCTGATGCATGTAGCCATTCTAATGATTATTGCATTTTAGTCTACATGTGTGCAATTTCCTATTTATGTGTTTGATATGTGGTAATTTATGTGTTAAATGCAGCCCCTACATAATAGTTCTATATAAAGGGTTACTCAATACCATAGTATTAAATGGTTCCTTTTGTGGTCCACTACTTATTCAATGGGTAGTGGTCTTTGTAGGTTAGGTCGCAAGCTCTATTGTGGATTTTACACTCGCGTTAGGAGCGTAGGACTGTCCAGGAAGATTTTGATGTTATCTTTAAAAATCCCATATTTCCTATTTCAATGATTTCATTATGTAACCACTACTAGTAGATTTTATTTCTTGTAATTTAACCATCACACTACTCTGTTTTATGAATCTGTTTTGGTTTTGTATATAGTGCGCTTTCAGCCTTAGTTCTTGGTACCGAAATAGTGGAGGAAAACTGGTCTAGTACTAAGTGTGGTAGTAGCATCTCCAAAATTTATCATTTTTGCTTCTACTTATAATTTTAAAAATGAAAATTTTTCAGTAGTAAATTTGGGAGTGCTACACAAATTGTATTAATTTTATTTATTTATTATTATTAATCTAAAATTTTTGCTCTAAAAATATAACCTAAACCCTATACCCAAAAAATTTATTTTTCCTTCTTTTCCTTTTTCTTCCTTTCTTTTTTTTTTCTCTCCTTTATTTTTCCTCCTTCTCCCTAGGTTGCATCGTCTCGGCCCAGGCCCTTTCTGTTCTTCCATCATTGCCCCCAACGTCTAGGCCTATTTTTTTCTTTCTCCTTCTCTCTTTTCTTTTCTTCTTTCCCCCTTTTCTCCTTTTCTTCTTCCTCCTACCTATCTCCTTCCTCGCATCATCTTCCCCTTCCATCTCTGCACGCCACCCTATCCCTCTCACCTTTCTTCTCTCGGCCATACAGTTCCATGCACACTGGCCTACACCATGCACCCCTACACCTTGCTACTTATGACCACCTTTTCCTTTTGCAGCCATGCGTATTGAGGCTATAGGCTACCCCTATTGTCTTCCCCTCTCTCTCAACCTCTCCCTATCTATAAATACCCTCTCAAGATCTCCTTCCTCTCATTTCCCACTGTACTCATCTCCTCTTGTAATCCCCCAAAAATTTCAAAAACCTATATTTTAATAAATAACTTTATTTGAAATAAAATTAGCTTATAAAATTATTTATTTTAATTATTTTATGGATTTTAGAGTATATAAATTTGGATAAGATTATTTAATAAATTAAAAATAAATATTTTGCTAATTATCATATTATTTTTATTTAAATAAATTGCCAAACTAATATTTTACCAACTTTATCCTTTTTAAACTAATATATTAGATTATAATGAATTAAATTATTAAATTAGATGATTTATCAAGAACATTACATTTTATGATATTATAAATAAATTTACCTTATTTTTTCCTATTTTCCATTTCTTTTCCCCCGTTTTCCTCTTCTTCTCTTCTTTTTCCCATTTTTTTTCCTCCCTTAGGCTGCCCGGCCTGACCAGCCCTCCCCTGTGCATTGGACCTCGGCGCACCTCCCTCTCTCACGCGGCCCGTCCCTGCCTTCTCCCGCTCGCCCGACCATCGCATCCCACGTTTCTTTTCCCCCTGACCGGCCGGTTCATCCTTATTTCCTTTCCCTTCGACCGACCGGCTTCTCCCTTCTTCTTCTTCCTTTTTCATAACCACTACGCCCGACCACCTACGCACGCCGACCGCCACCCTGCAGCTGCCACCACCTAACTCCCTGCTACTCCCCCTCTATTCCCCGTCATTTTCTTTCCTCATTTGAACCCAACCAACCCCTGCACCCCATCCTGCGTGCCCTGCTTCTTTCCCCCTTCTCCCCTTCCTTCTCCCTGCCACCCGACCAGCCATGCCACCTACGCCTCTCGCCAGCCAGCAACCTGTCGCCCTCTCTTCTCCCTCTTTTTTTTCTTCATCTCCCAAGCCCTTCATTTCCCCATTTTTTTTTCGAGCCTCATCTCTTCCTCTCGAGCCTCTTCTCTATTTTCTCCTTCTCCATCCTTCTTTCCCCAGTTTTTGATCACTACCGCCCGCCGCCGCTTGAACCACCAAGCCCAACCCTGCACCACCACGAGACCCCCCAAGCCCCTTCGAGCCCTGCACTTTCCCCCTTATCCACCTCTTCCTTTTCCTCCCCGGTTTTTCCCCTTACCACCGAGCCACCTGCAACCACCATTTTCGCCGCCATCCGGCCACCTCTGCCGCTACCTAACCCACTGTTCGACACCCTGCAACCCCCTCTACCACCGCCATGCCTTAGTGGGCCGAAAACAACCCTTGCACCTCTCCATTTTTCCCTCTCCTTTTCCTTCCTTCACAACCCCTTCCCCTCGACCCTTCTCGGCAGCCAACTTCGCCTCCTTGCCGCTGCCATCTCCGCCGCCGTGAAACCACCTTTAGCCTCCACCTACACCCCCTCTTCACTTCTGCACCATTCCCTTGCCTTGAAACCTCCCCCATCCACCTTCTTTTATAGCCTAAAGACCCTAACCCGAAAATAACAAATTTTTCTCCCTTCACCCTCTTTGAACCCTTTTCTCCCCATGGTTTTGCATGAGACTCACGCTGCTCATGCAGCATGAGCTCCCCCTTATTTTGAAACTCATTTGGTTAAATTTTGAGGTATATACATAATTAATTAAAGTGTATTATTATTAAATAAATTTTTTTATAAAGTTTTATCCTTTAATTTCTTACTTCTAACCTAATAATGATTAATATTATTTTTAGGTGTTGAGTTGCTAATAAATCCTAAATCTTTAACCGGGGTACCGGTAAGATTTGATATTTTGCGGGATTAAGGTAACCGTTAATCCTCCCTTAAATACATGGAAAAAAATATGCTAGCACATTAGGAATTTAGTATGATTTTATGCGTGTTTTGTATGCCTAGCATGATACATATAAATGGTTGTTTATATTGATTGAAAGAAAAAGGAAAAGCATGATAACCTTTGTGCCATGTGTAGGTATGATAATTAAGGAAGAGGTTGATTATTGATGAAAATATTAAATGCTTGTTTATGATGTATTATGTTGCTAATGCATGAGTAATATTATTGTCTAAGGGTATTTTAGTAATTATGCTTATGAAGTATGTGATCTAATGTATGTAGTTGCTAATGAGTATTATGTTGAATAATGACATGTTGGTGGACTAAGATGATAAGAATGAAGTACTAATATCATTATTTTATTTAGTGTTAGTAAATTCATAAAAATGGTGAATAGAGGGGTTGAATGGAAATTTTATAAGTGAAAAGGGTATTTCCGTAATTTTATAAGTAAAAGGGTATTTTGGTAATTTAAAAATAAAGGGGTTAAATGATAACTTATAAGTAAGGGATAAAATTGTAAGTTGTGGGAAAGAAGGGTATTATGGTAATTTTTGAGATAAAAGAATAATATGGTAATTTTATGATTAAATGGCCAAATGATAATTTTACAAGTAAAGGGGTATTATGATAATTTTTGGAGAAAAGGGTAAAGCGGTAATTTTGGAGTCAAAGGGCAATATAATAATTCTATAAGTAAGTGCTAAGAATGGTAATTTTGGAAGTAGGGGTAAAATAGTAATTTTGGATGAATGAGGGCATTATGGTAATTTTCAAGTAAAAGGGCAATATGGTAATGTTGAAAGTAAAGGGGGCAAAATAGTAATTTCATAAGTAAATGGTAACATGGCAATGGTATAAGTGAGTGGCGAAATGGTAATTTATAAGTAAGGGGTAATATGGTAATTTTGGGAAAGAATGGCAAAATGGTAATTTTATAATGAAGAATAAAAATAGTAATTTTGGATGTAAAAGGGTAAAATATTAAATTATAAAGTAAAAGGGGTGTTATGGAAATGTTATAAGAAGAAGGGGTACTGTGGTAATTTTGTAAATAAAAGGATATTATGATAAACTTGGGAGTAAGGGGTAACTTGGTAATTATGATAACGGCGAAAGATGATTTAGTGATTAAATTATGATTGTAGAAGGGTAATTGGATAAGTATGATACTAGAGAAGGGTAATTTGGTAAATTAACCAATTAAAGGGCATTATGATAATTTTAATAATGGAGAAGGGTAATATAGTGATTATAAATATGGAGAAGGGTAAATTAATAATTATGATTATGAAGAAGGGTAAATTAATGTTGGTAATTATGAAGAAGGGTAATTTGGGATTTATGATAATTAAAAAGGGTAAATGGCAACTAAAATAATTGAGAGGGGTAAAATGGTAATTATGATAAAGGAGAAGGGAAATTTGGTAATTTATCCAACTAAAGGAGCAATTTGGTGATTTAGCCAATTATGGGATAAAGTGATAATTATTTAACTAACTAAAGGGGCAAAATAGTAATCATGATAATGAAGGAGGGTAATTTAGTAATTTATCCAACTCGATGGCAATTTTGTAATTATAACAAAGGAGAAGGGCGATTTGGTAATATAACCAACCAAATGGGAAATATAATAAGTGTAGTAATTATGAGGGGTGAATGGTGATCTAAAAAGTGTAGGAGACAATTTGGTAATCTAAAGTGGACAAGGGGTAATTTGGTAATTATGCAACCTTAAGGATAATATGGTAATTTATCAAGGAATGGATACTTAGCAATTATATAAGTAAGGGGTTAAGGAGTAATTTGTACCTAACATATTGTTATGATTGTGGAACATTATGATATGATTCAAATAATGCTGATTAGCCGAGTAAGAGTATTTGATAATTAGTATGGCCTTAAGGGTTTCTCTGTGATATCCTAGATAATCATCTAAATAAGAAACGATTAATGATATCAGAACGATTGAAAGTGAATAAGTATTGGATTATCGTGCTTTTCGTGATCACCTTAATTAAGACACTATTACTTAAAGTGAAAGACCTCGAGATCGGGAATGGTGACTCCTTAGGGGTCGCTACCCTAAGGACGTGGTTTAGTCCACGATTATTCTGGTATTTGCTGGTGTGCCTTTGTGCCTCAGCCAGGCCCTATATCTTACTCTTTCTAGCTCTACGGGCCTAGTTAGGGGGTATGCATACTTATGGATTAGGTGTCCTTGTCGGTAGGGTACTGAGTTAGCTTTATGCACCAGTACGACCAGGGTACATTTGCGTCCTTGGGTTCGTGGTTGAAGGGTACTGAGTAGCTGATATGCACCGGTACGACCGGTGTACCTTTGTGTCCTGGGTTATTGATCTCCCGTTCGAGGCAAATAAATATGATTGATGTGCTGATTAAAGAAAGGAAAGATATTATTATTGAAAGTGGAATATTAATGAGCCGGGCCCAGATGATTATGATATTGAGTACCGGTCCACCGGTTATAATAGTGGCCAGGAGCGTTGTGCCCTGGATGATGAGTTATATGTATTCCGGTCCATCGGTAATAATAGTGGGGGTCCCGAGCTCAATAAAATCAGTTATGTATGTGAATAAGATTATGGAAAAATACTAATCACTTATAGTGGAATACCATGTGAGTCAGGCCTAGACCAGTCCACCGGCAAATAATAGTGGTCAGGTGCATTCTGCCCTGTGTGTTTATCTTTCGATCCACCGGCAATAATAGTGATCAGAGGCGTTCTTCCCTGAGTGTATACTTTCCGGTCCACCGGCTATAATAGTGGGGTTCTCGCACTCACATGGATATAAAATATGATACTGATTGAATGGTGACGAAATAATGGCTTAAGGCCCGAATGTATTGATCTTACACTATGACATGGCTTAAGGCCTAAAGTATCGATCGTGATTTATGAATTATTATGCATGTTATTGTTATGTGTGCACCTCTCATTATTTATGTATGTAGCTCGCATTATGTGCCGTATGCGGGCCTGTCTTTAAGTGTGGTATTAAAGGGTTACTCAGTACCGTAGTACTGAAGGGATTCCCTTTATGGGGCCCCTTCCTATTCAATGGGCAGTTCCCTTGCAGGTATTTTCAGGTGCTACTCAAGTGGGCTATGGGAAAGATATTAAGGAGTTATCCGGTATCGTTAGGGTTTTCTCTTTCTCTTTAAATTCCTAGTTTTAATGTTATATGTTACTGTAACCACCATTGGTGGATTTTATTCTTGTAAAGGATTTGATGCGCTACTCTGATTTATGTACGTTGAACTTCTTTCAATTGTATTTTATTTTTTCTTAGCCTTAGTACTTGGTATTGGAACGGTATGAGTGAACCGGTCTGGTACTAAGTGTGGCGGTAATACTCCCAAAGTTCATGTTTTATTTAATCTGCTTCCGCTAATTTCCTTTTTAATTAACGAAATTTTTCAGTAGTGAATTTTGGGGGTGTTACACCTCTATTTTTCCTTACCTCCCCCGCCCCTGCCAGCTCTAGCACCACCATCGTCGTCAACACGCGAACCCCCACCATCTCTCTTCGTCGCCTACGCCCTGCCCTCGCCTCTAGAGCCACCCTTCTCCCTTTATTCTTCCCATTCCCTTATCTCATGCCTAGAGCCGTAGCAAGCTACATTTCCATCGCCATCACCGCAGACCTTTCTCCTCCCTCCTTGCCACCACCACACCAGAGCCACCTTGCACAGGTGCCCAGTTTGTGTAACCACCCTAGTATCCCTCCTTTATCCTCCTTTCTTTTTTCTCCCTCTTAGTCGTACACCACCATTGGCTGCTAGCTCTACCACCACCAACTCCAACCAATTCCATTACCACCACCCCTCGACCCTAAACTGCCAACCATTTCCCATTCCTCCAAAATCAACCATCGTCAAGGTGTGAAACCTAAGGGGTAGGCTATTATTGCATATACAAGATGGGGAAGTTGGGCTGCAACCTTGGAGTATGATGTTAAGAATAACATTTATAAAATGTGTACCAAATTTAGTAGCCATGCAAAATAGAGGGAAGTGGTTATGACCAAAATGAGGAATTAGGGTTTTAGAGGGGGCTTAAATAGGAAGGGTATTATTATATGTGCAAAATAGGCAAGTTAGGCCACAATGTTTGAGTTAATGGTTAACCATAGCATCCTATGTGGGGGTATGGTATTTGAGGGCTAGATAAGAAGTAGAGAAGGGAATATATCAACCAAGATAAATTAAGGTTTTAGAGAAGTGACCCTAGAGGCTAGTTATTATCACATGTAGAAAATATGGGTAATAGGCCATGACTCCTGACCATAGGTTTTGTAATGGCATATTATGATTTTTTGGGTAGATTGGGGGCTAAAAAGAGAAACTAGGGTAGAGGATATGCCAGTGTTGTGAAATTAGGGTTTCTAAGGGGATCAGGGTTGTTTCGCGATAGTACTTGGGATGGTGCCTTGCATTCAGGGATGGCAACGAGGCGGGTCGGGGATAGGGACCCCTTCTCCATCCCCGAACCCGATAAGAAAAATAATCTCCAAACCCAACTCGATTGCCAATTTTTTTTATCGGAGATTCCCCTACCCAATCTCCACGGGGATCAAATCCCCATACCCGACTCAATCCCCGATCTATTTCCCATCCTCGATTTATTTTCCGACCTTGAAACCAAACCCAATCCTTGAAACCCGACTTTATACATGATCCCCAATCCCATCCCTAATCCTTAAGACTTTTTTATATTATACTTTTAATTTATATTCTATAAAAAAGTTATATATTACACGTATGTATGTATGTATGTATGTATGTATGTATGTATGTATGTGTATATATATATACATACATATATAAAATTATTCTGAGCGGGTTTGGGGATGGGAACCCCAAACCCATCCCTAAAAAAATCATTGTTAAGAATCCCCGAACCCGAAACCTAATCCCCTAATTCTCTTCCCGAACTGGAACCCGAACAGGGAATCCTCGACGAGGCCCCGAACCCACAGGAAAAATTGTCATCCCTACTTGCATGAGTAGGTATGCATGTTTGCGTGATGACCCTGAGGTATATAAAATAAGAAAAATATACTAATTACTTAAAGTGGAAGATCACTTGAGTTATACCCAGTTGTACCTATCGATCCACCGATGAGAAAAGTGGTCAGGAGCGTCTTTCCCTAAAAGTTGTACCTTGTTATCGTTCCACAGACAAGAATAGTGGGGTCCCAAACTTAAGTAAACCAAACAATTAGATGATAATAACCTATGGTAAGATACTAATTACTTACAACAGAATACCACGTGGGTCAGAACTGATTGTACCTTGATTACTGATCCACTAGTGAGAATAATGGCTAAGAGCATTCTACCCTGGGGTTATACTCTAATTATTGATCGACCAGAGAGAATAGTAGTCAGGAGCGTCTTAACTTGAAAGTTATACTTGCTTACCATTCCACTGGTTAAGAATAGTGGGGTCCCTGAGCCCAATGTGATTAAAATTATGAGATAATTATCCTTGTACTAATATCGTATGTTCATAATATATTAAATAAAGTTCTTATGATCAAATAATGCATGTGTCATATTTTATTGTGGTGTTATTGATTTTTGTGACATTCTTAACTGTATTGTTACCTTACTAAATACATAGCGTACTGATCACCCGTATTATGGGTATTGCTCATTCCTATAAGTAGAGACCCCTTATGAGTCTATGCATGTAAATGATGATTCACTAGATGACTTCCCCTACTACAAAACTGAGCATTAATGATACCACATAAATGATAGTTTGATCGTAACAATTGATAAAATGTTAAAATTTAGGGGTGGGAATCAATACAAGTTTTAATAACGATTCTGGATATTAACCGTTATTAAAAGTAAAGCAGCGCTTGTTTTGATACCGGTTTCAAATTAACTATTAACAAAACTAAAATGCTAATGGCTATGAAGTTTTAATAACAATAATTTTTAGAACCATTATTAAAACATATTATGCTAATGGTTATATCCAAAATTTTTATTAGAACTTTCACTTTAAACACCCCTCCCGTCCCTCTCACTCATTTACCATAGTTACAGAAACTTGAAATCTAACCTACTTTCTATGATTGTCTTCATTTTTCCTAAATTGATCTCTCTTACTCTTAATGCTCACTCATGTACATCTGTCATGCCTTCCTCTTGCTCATCGTTGGTCGTTTTCTGTCTCCTCTAGTCGTCATTATCTTTTTTCTATATTTCTTGCCCTGGTTCATGCGTCTTATATGCCCAACCTCTCACAACCCTTCAAACCCTTCACTACTCTGCCTAGCCTCCTGCCTATCGTCCACAAGCCTTCCCCATCGTTCATGGCTCCTGCAACCGCAACAGTTATTGTCGACCCTACATCCTAGATTCTAGCCTGAGAACCTTACTTGGTATAAATTTTTTTCTTTTTATTTCATTATATATATATATATATATATATACATGTTAACTATTTAGTAGGTATAACGTGTATTATTGTCAGTATGATATATGTTTTTTGTTGTTTTATTGTTATGTCGTTATGGGTTTTGGTTTGCCTCTCTATATGTTTATGCATGCATGACAATATTGATTCATTTAATAATAATGAAAAATACTAGTTTTGCTAGTGTTAGATATGCATATTTTATAATTTAAAAAGTTAGACAATAATATTGGTAACATGACTTAATAGATGTTCTCTTTTATAGGTAAGAGACTAGTGAGATGATATATTTGCCTATTAGGTACTTTCCTCCAACATATTTGTGCAAGATACCCGATTCAGATTTCTAGAGTCATATCTCATGATTATACAAGGAGCGTCATCAGTTGTTCATGAGTAGGTTGTACCATGATCTATTTCATTTCAGATCATATAATTTGCTATTGAAATTGCCTCGGATTGAGCTATGGCCAAGGGTATTAGCTATTTATTTTGATCTATTTTTCGACCATATCAATGCACCACACCCCTGATTTGTTGAGGGTTTGTGAGGGATTATGATCAGATTACTAAAGAGCTAGTGGTCATCGATGATGAGCGAAAGTATTTTATAGCTTGCCCCCAAGTATCCACCCTAATTACCCTAGAATATATATTAATGAACTTTCCATTGACGATGTTAATGAGATAATGATTGTAACATCCTTAAAATTTACTACTAAAAATTTTTGTTTTATTAAAAGAATTAGCGGAAGAAAAATAACATAACTGTAAATTTTAGGGATATTACCGCCGCACTTAGTACCAGACCGGTTTACTCCTACCGTTCCAATACCAAGTGTTAAGGCTTAAAGGATAAAATACAATTCACTAGGAATTCAAACCATATTAAAAATCAGAGTGGTGTAAATAACATTTCACAAGAATGGAATCCACCAATGGTGGTTACAAGAAAAAATATTATATTTAAACTAGGAATTTAAAAGAGAAACAAGGAAAACTTAAAGGCTCGAATAATTTCTTACGCTCTTTCTCATTACTCACTTGAATAATACCTAAAAAAGGACCTGCAAGGAACACTGCCTATTGAATAGGCAAGGGCTCCACGAATGGAACCCTTCAATACTATGGTATTGAGTAACCCTTTAAAACACACTAAAAAGCATGCCCATAATGCAACACATGATACAACACTATATACATATATAATGAGATATGCATACACAACATTCATGTACTTAACAAGTCCATCAAATATTAATAGGTCATAATGTGAAATCAATACTTTTGGGCCTTAAAACATTAGTCTATCATTATTCAATCATCTTGAATTATATATCCATGTGAGTGGAACCCACTATTATAGCCGATGAACCAGAATATATATAGGGCAGAATGCTCCTAACCACTATTATTGCTAGTAGATTAGTCTCTATGGCAGAACGCTCCTGACCACTATTATTCACCGGTGGACCAGTCTGACCCCGACTCACATGGCGTTCCACTTTTATTTATATTTTTCATGATTTATTCACATCCAAATTGAATTTATTAAGCTCGGGACCCCCACTATTATAATCGGTGGACCGGATTACATATATACATCATATAGGGCAACACGCTCCTAGGCCACTATTATATCTGGTGGATCGGTACTCATAAACATCATCCGGGGCAAAACGTTCCTGGGCCACTATTATAACCAGTGGACCAGTACTCATAATATAATCCATCTAAGCCTGGTTCATTTGTCTTTCACTTTCATGATTAGTGTTTTTCCTTTTTAATCAGGACAACAATTCCATTTATTTGTCTCGATAGGGAGATCAAGATCCCGGGACACAAAGGTACACCGGTCACACTCGTACATATAAGCTACACAGTACCCTTCAACTATCAACACAGGGACGCAAAGGTACCCTGGTTGTACTAGTGCATATAGCTACTCAATACCCTACCGACAAGGACACCTAATCCATAAGTATGCATACCCCCTGACTAGGTTCGTAGAGCTAGATAGAGTAAGATGTAGGCCCTGGTTGGGGCATAAAGGTATACCAGAAAATACCAGAATAATCATGGACTAAACCACATCTTTAGGGTAGCGATCCTTAAAGAGCCACCATTCCCGAATTCGAAGTCTTTCACTTTAAGTATTAGTTTTGTAATTAACATGATCACAAAAAGCACAACAATCAGATTCTTATTCATTTTCAATCGTTTTAATATCATTAGGTATTCCTAATTCACACGGTTATCCAAGATAACATAGGGGAATCATTAAGGTCATCATAATCTCATCCAATTTCGATTTAGGATTCGTTCTTGTGATACTTACTAATTGTCAAATACCATTCTCTTACTATTCAATGTTACTTGAGTATTATTGCGAACTCTGTTATCACAACGACATATTTGATACGGTTTACTGATTTATTCCTTACTTGTATAATTGTTAAGTCATCCCTTCCTTACTTGCTAATTTACCATACTATCCTTCATGTTGCATAATTATTAAATTACCCCTTGCTTGGTTTAGGTTACCAAGTCATTCCCCATACTTATTAGGTTACCAGTCACCCTTCATAATTGTTACGCTTATCATATTTCCATTTGGTTGGTTAGATTACCAATTTGCATATAACATCCCAAAAATTCACTTCTGAAAAATTTCGTTAATTAAAAGGGAATTAGCACAAGAAAACTAATAAACAGTGAACTTTGGGGATATTACCGCCACACTTAGTACCAGACCGGTTCATTCCTACCGTTCCAATACCAAGTGCTAAGGTTAAAAAGGTAAAATACAATTTTACAAGAAACTTAAACATATATAAATCAGAGAAGCGCAGTAAATAATTTACGAGAGTAAAATCCAACAACGATGGTTACAAAATAAAAAATACATTGAAGTTAAAAGAGACAAACTTAAAACCCTAGAATTTACCGGATAGTACCTTACGCTCTTTCCTGAGAGCCCACTTGAATAGCACCGAACATGACCTGTAAGGGGCACTGCCCATTGAATAGGCAGGGGCCCCATGAAGGGAACCCTTCAGTACTATGGTACTGAGTAACCCTTTAAAAACGCACTTAAAAGTAGGCATGCAATGTAACACATGAAATAATATTGCATTCGTACATAACCATAGGTGTAAGCATGATATTCGGATCCATTTATTCACACATCCAACAATTCAATCAGATATTAATAGCGTATATGTAACATTCACTTTCGTACATTCGCATACTTAACAAGTCAACCAATATTAATAGGCCATAATGAGTAATCAATACTTTTAGGGCCTTAAGGCCATTAGTCCATCATTAATCAATCATCTCAGATTTTAAAAGTCCATGTGAGTGCAGGAACCCCACTATTATAGCCGGTGGACCAGAAATATATACAGGGCAGAACACTCCTGACCACTATTATTCGTCGGTGGATCGGTCTCCAGGGCAGAACGCTCCTGGCCACTATTATTCGCCGGTGGATCGGTCTCCAGGGCAGAATGCTCCTGGCCACTATTATTCGTCGGTGGATCGGTCTCTAGGGCAGAACGCTCCTGACCACTATTATTCGTCGGTGGATCGGTCTGACCCCGACTCACAAGGTGTTTCACTATAAGTGATTAGTATCTTCCCCATGTCTTATCAATTTTTCGTTTGGTTTGCTGAGCACGGAATCCCCCACTATTATAGCCGGTGGACTGGAAATACATACAGGGCAAAACGTTCCTGGCCACTATCATTCACTGGTGGATCGGTCTCCAGGGCACCCCGGCTTCTGGCCACTATTATTCGCCGGTGGACCGATCTGGACCCGGCTCAGCATCTTCCTCTTTAAGTGATTAGTGTCTTAAACATATCTTATTCGAAAGTATTTCACCCTTGACATGCATGGCTAACTATATCCATACTTATCCTTCCAGGAGGACCCGTCCCATATCTTGAGACTTCTGCAACTCCTAACTCGATTTTCTCCAAAACCCTAACTCAGGCCTATGTGGCTCATCCTTCTCTGTCGTACACATCTCGATTATTTCAACACCCTACACGTCCCGACCCTTAGATCCAACCCTCACTTTCTACCCCACTCATTCTCGTTTATTTTTATTATTTTCTTTTTCTTTTCCACCTTCTCATATTAGGGTTTTCTCCCAACCCTAGATTAGTCTCCTACGCACCCTTATACTGTCTCATGTACTATTTTTCGCCCGAAGCCCCCAAACACCCAAACGACACTTCTGTTACCTTCCTCACTTCCCAAGGAAACTTTCCATACGTAAAGTTTGCCCCTATGCGGACTCTAACCATCCCATGCAAACTCTAGTTCCTTCCATACCTACATTAGCCAACTTACTTTCCCTTGGTTATCTTTCTCTCTCATTACTCTTTTTCATGCCTCCATCTCCAATTACCACATTAATTATCCTAGCATGCATGTCCCTAAGGGCCACATCACATCACATCATAAAATACAACATATCCATATCAGCACATACCAAAAGGGGCACATGAACACACCTTGGTTCCAAGCCATGCCACACGTGAAACGGTTAAGATAACGGCTTATAGAACACGACATATAATTATATAGGGCACCCAAGGCATGCAGGACACATAACACACATTCGGCTTTAGCTACACCCTTACTCAGTTTAGGTTACCGAGCTATCTTTCACATATATTAGGCCACTAAATGCCCTTTATAATTGTTACACTTAATATATTTCCCATTTAGTTGGTTAGATTATCAATTTATCCATTTCCTTTATTATAATTATTAACAAATCACCCATTAGTTGGTTAAATTACTAAATTACCCCTCGTAAATATCCTAATTACCCACTTACCCCTTTAGTTGGTTAAATTACCAAATTGCCCTTCACATTTATCATATTTACCACTTTACCCTTCTCCATTATTAAATTATCATTTTACCTTTCTCTTTTATTAAATTATCATTTTACCCTTCTCAATTATTATAATTACCAAGTTACTCCTTTCCAATTTCCACTTTTATCCCTTTTATTTATAAAATTACCATTTTTCCCTTTTGTTATAAAATTACCATTTTGCCCTTTTGTTATAAATTACCAATTTGCCCCTTTATTACAAAATTACCAAATTACCCTTTTATTACAAAATTACAAAATTGTCTTTATTACAAAATTACCAAATTGCCCTTTTATTACAAAATTACCAAATCGCCCTTTTATCACAAAATTACCAATTTGCCCTTTTATTACAAAATTACAACTTTACCCTTTTATTATAAAATTACCATTTTGCCATCTTCTTACAAAATTGCCAATTTACCATTTAATCACATAATTACTATTTTACCTTTTATTCACAAAATTACCATTTTGCCCTTTTATTACAAAATTACCAGTTTATCCTTTTACTTACAAATTTACCATCTTTCCCCTTATTACTCCACTTATATTAAATTATTATTATTACTACATAAAATATTAACTTTAATACCTCATTCACAACTCTTATAATTATTAGCAACCATATATATATATATATATATATATATATATATATATATATATATATATATATATATATTAGGCCATATTCTTATACAAGATACATTACCAAAATACCCCTAAGGCCCACAAAACATTAATCATGCTTAAGATCACAATAGCATAATACAACAAGGATAATACTTAACATTTCCATTAATAACCGACTCCTACATTAAACAATATCTCCAAACATAGCACATAATCTATCATACTTCTTTTTCATCAATCAACACAAGAAACTATATATAATATATTAAACAACATATATCAAGCCTAATACACATTAAAAATGCCTAATGTGCTAACATGCGTTAATCCATGTGTTTAAGTGGGATTTAACGATTACCTCGATTTTCGCCAAAAATAAACCTTACCGGTATCCCGGTTAAAGGTCCAAACTTTGATTATCAAAACCAATACCTTAAAAATCATCAAACAACTAAATCAAGAAATGTTGAGACTCACACTGCTCATGCAGCATGAGTTGCATGCAAAGAATTGGGGAGGAGGGGCTCGAAGGTGGTGAAAAGAGGGAAGAATGGGCATTTTCGGGTTAGAGGTTTAGGGCTAAGAAAAAGACATGATGGGGAAGGATTTGGGGCAAGGGAATGGTGCATAAGTGTAGAGGGAGTGTAGGTGGTGGTCGGGGATGGGTTGAAGGTGGCTAAGGGTGGCGGCGAGGCTGCGAAGGTGGCGGCCGAGGAAGGAGGTCGAGATGGAGGCTGGTGAGGAAGGAAAATGGGGAGGGAAAATGAAGGCTTTTGGGGGACAGTTTCGACCAAAGGAGGATGGGGGTGGTAGAGTGGGTTTCCGGGAGTAATGTGGTGGTTGAGTTGGCGGTAGAAAAGGTGGGATGGCAGTGGATTACAGCGGTGCAGGGTGGCTGCCGAGAAGGGAGGGAGAGAAGAGAAAAAGAGGGGAGGAGGAAGAATGGGGGTTGCGGGGTGGCTTGATGGGGGCTGTGATCGGTCGGGGTGAGGTAGAGGGTGGTAGGAGGTGGTGCAGGTGGTGGTTGAGGCGGCAGAAGCGGCGGAGCGGCGACGACGAAACAAAAATAGGGGAGAGAAGGGAGGAGAAGAAGGGGAGAAAAGGAGGGTCGGGGGCATGTGAGGCTTCGAGAAAAATGGCCAAATGGGATAGGAAGGGAAGAAGAAAAAGAAGAAGAAGGAGAGAGAGGAGGGGATAGGTAGGCTCGAGGGTGGCAGTAGGCGGTAGGGGGATGGGAGTTGCAGGGAGAGGGAGAAGGGATGGTGACGGCAGGGAGAGGGAGAGGGAGACAGGGATGGTGGGACTGGTATGGTAAGAAAACGACGAGAAGGAGAGGGAGTTGTAGGTTGGGCGGCGAAAATGGTGGAGGATGGCCGGGATTATTGCCGGTGATGGAGGAAGAAGACAGAAGAAAGAAAGAAGAAGAAGAAAGAAGAGTTGGGGGCTGAGGTACTGGGCGCGAGCAGACTGGCCAAAGGAAAGAAGGGGCGGGCTAGCCCGGTCGGGGAAGAAAGGAAAGAAAGAAGGGCGGCCGAGCAACACAGGAAAGGCAGGGGAAGGAGGAAGAATAGGCCAGCGGCCCAGCATAGGAGGGGAAAAAGGCAGGCCGAAGTAAGTCGGCAGCCCAAAGAAGAAAAAGAAAAAGAAAGAAAAGAGAAAAAGGAGAAAAGAAGAAGGAAAAAGAAAGGGAATATGGAATAAATAATTTAATTGATAAAATAATAAAATAGAATAATTTTGGTTAATAAATTGATTTAATATTATAATTTAAGATAATTAAAATATAAGGGTTAAAAAGGATAGTTTTTTTTGCAAAATAAGGGTTTAAATTTTTATTTAAATAATAAGAGTATAATAAAATAACAAAATATTTATTTTAATTTATTAAATATTGATAATAAATTTTATAAGCTCAAAAATCCATAAAATAATTAAAATAAATAGATTTAAAAGCTAATTTATCCCAAATAAAATTTATTTATTAAAATATAAGCTTTTAAAAATTCAGGGGATTACATTGCCCTTCTCCTTTGTCATAATTACCAAATTTCCCTTTTGTTGGTCAAATTACCAAATTATCCTTCTCCATTATCATAATTACTAAAATGCCTTTCTCCATTATCATAATTACCAAATTACCCTTTAGTTGGTTAAATTACCAAATTGCCTTCCTCCATTATCATAATTATCAATTTGCCATTTAGTTGGTTAAATTACCAAATTTACCCTTTAGTTGGTTAAATTACCAAATTACCCTTCTCCATTATCATAATTATCAAATTATCCTTCTCCGTTATCATAATTACCAAACTACCCTTTAATTGGTTAAATTACCAAATTGGCCTCCTCCATTATCACAATTACCAAATTACCCTTCTATTATCATAATTACCGTTTTATCCTTCTCTATTATTATAATTATCAATTTACCCTTCTCCATTATTATAATTATCAAATTACCCTTCTCTATAATTATAATTACTAAATTGCCATTTTTCTTTATTAAATACCATTTCATCCTTCTTTTATACCAACTTACAAAATTACCATTTTTCTTTTTACTTCCAAAATCACCATGATACCTGTTTACCTACAAAATTACCATTTTGTCATTTACTTCTGAAATTACCATAATACCCTTTTACTTACAAAATTAACATTTTTCCCCTTTACTTCCAAAATTACCATTTTACCCTTAACTTCCAAAATTACCATAATACCTTTTTACTTATAAAATTACTATTTCGCCCTTTATCTCCAAAATTACCATAATACCCTTTTTATTTACTATTTTGCCCTTCTCCTCTAAAATTACCATAATATCCTATTACTTACAAAATTACCATTTTACCCCTTAGTTCTAAAATTACCATAATACCCTTCTACTTGCAAATTACCACTTTACCCCTTTACTTCCAAAGTTACCATTTTACCCCCTTATTACACCATTTTTATTATATTATCAACACTACATGACATAGTAATATTAATACTCCATTCTCATTATCCAACTCCACCAACTATTATATTTCAACATAACACTCATTAGCACCCACACATATTAGGCCACAATCTTACACAAGACATATTACTATAATACCCCTATGGATTACAATAATATTATTCATGCATCAATGGTCACCATAATATAATATAACATGAATGAGTACTTAACATTTTTATTAATAACCCAACTCTTTCCTTAAGCAATATTTCCACACATGGCACATAACTAGTATGCTCTCCTTTTTATCAATTAATACAAACAAATATATATATATATATACAATACAAACAAATATATATATATATTGTAATCGGGTCATTTTATTCAATTGACTATATAATTTACATTAGAATAAATTTAATTATATTTTTGAACCGTCAATTCATATATTTTAGCAAGAATTGATCGAATTTGTATTCCGCGCTCAAAAATCCTAATTATGCTAACTTGGGTATTTCTTTTATTATTTTTGGGTAATTGATTATACTATATGTTATAAAATATGTCTAATTGCATTTCTAAACATTTAATTTAAATAAATTAATATAATTCAACTGAATTGTATTTTTGGGCCTAAAACCCTAGATTTCAAGTGAAATTATGAAATTGATCATTTGTATACTTGTTTTTCTAAAATTAAATTTATAGAAATATTTGAAATGATCCTAATTACATTCTAATACCTTTAATTGGAATTAATTGATTTGAATTACCTGAGTTTGTGTCGTGGGCTTTAAAACCCTAATTTTAAAAACAGATCGTCTTTATTTGGCTAATCGGAAGATTATTTTGTTGAAATTGATTATCTAGATTTATTTAAAATCAGTTTAATCATACTATTAAGCTATCAATTTGTGATAATAAAAGTTAATTAGTTGGTTCGTAGCTCGAGCATTAAAAACTCTTATTTGCCAGATATGGTTTTATAAAATTTATTATGCTATGTGTCTTTTATCTAATCAAATTCTGTCTTTGGGTTTTAAATCATGTGAATTATGTTTTAATCTAATCGGTTTGGATATGGTTCTATGCAAATGGTTGGTTTACCTATTTAGTTGTAAAACCTAATAAATAAGTCATTTTCGATAAATTAACTTATAATCGATTCTTCCTTCTCGGGCCTTCCAAATTAATTTGAAATGTCCTAAGTGATATGTGTGTTAATCCGATTTGATTTATATTTAATCTTAAATCTTAATAGAGCTATGCTCTTGAGTCCTAAGTTTTGGACACGTTTTTCAAGAAAGATCGTATGTGTCCGTTTGCGTTAATTTAATTAGAATATGTGAATTATTAATTGATAAGATAGTTTCTAACTTAGTTCTTATTTCTATCGGCGATCTAGGAAAACTTTCTCGTGGATTGTCAAGCTTTGGATAACTCTCTCTCTTTCTCAATTTGCTTAGCTAGCCTCAGATTTAGGTAAGTCACTACTTGCCTTTACTTATGATGGAATCTGGATGTATTTCTATTCTGAGTGGAAGGTGATGCCTATGCTTATTGATCATTTAATCCTGTCTAGTGTATGCTATGTTTAGTGTGGTAATTGTACGTATGTATGAAATTATAGCCTCAATGCAAATGCGTGTTAGTATGATGTTTAAATATGGTATGTATTTGAGTATGTGAAGGGTTGAGTATGGATTGAAATTATATGATACCCTATGTTGTATCTTTATGTCATAGAATTATTCATGTGGGCCTAATTTATGAATGGTTAAATTGTTAAATAAGATACAAATAATTTAAAGTGAAAAATCACGTAAGTTGGGCCGAGGTGTAGGGTTCGTTCCACCGGACGATAATAGTGGCTCAGGTGTCCTGTCTCTGAGAGGTGATTCAAGCCGTTCCACCGGTTAAGAATAGTGATTCAGGAGCATTCTTCCCTGAGAGGTGTAGGATCCATTCCACCGGATGATAATAGTGGTTCAGGTGTCCTGTCCCTGAGAGGTGCTTTAGTCCATTCCATCGGATTAAGAATAGTGGGGCCCTATACTCAATGTGAATAAGAATATGATATGAATTAAGTAATGAATAAGACACTAATTATTTAAAGTGAAAGATTACGTGAGTTAGGACCAAGTGTAGGGTCCATTCCACCTGACGATAATAGTGGCTCAGGTGTGTTGTTCCTGAGAGGTGATTCAAGCCGTTCCACCGGTTAAGAATAGTGGATCAGGATCCTTTTGCCCCGAGAGGTGTAGGGTCCATTCCACCGGACGATAATAGTGGCTCAGGTGTGCTGTCCCCGAGAGGTGCTTCGGACCGTTCTACCGGTTTAAGAATAGTGGGGTCCCTGAACTCATCGTAAATAAATTAAATCGGATGTAATAATGATTATTATTGGATTGTTGGATTGGTGTTACTTAGCATGCGATCGTGATTTCTTGTATGCTAGTATCTTATGTACCGTCATGTCTAGTAATGTACTCATAAGTATGAATCTGTGACCCTATGTTCAATTGTATGTAATACATGTATAATTGAGCATGAGAATTGTAAGTTAGAGTCTTTTATATCTTATGTGTTTCATGTTTCCTTCTATGAGTTGGGTAATCTTGATTTACTCAGTACCGAACCCGTACTGATGCTACCTTGATTGAATGGGTGTTGTGATGATCCACTGATGGTGGGGAGCAGACCTCTTGTGCAGGTTTAAGATCGGATATTGTATTTGGGTGGAAGGCTTGGCTTGAGAGAGTAGGCAAATCCGAAATTTAATCCATCGGAAATTGTCTTGTTTGATTATATTTATTTTTGGAAGTTTCAAGTGTTGTATTTAAAATTTGAGGGGTGTTGTAATTGACTTTTAATTCCTCATACTCTGATAAGCTTTTAAAATTCAGGTTTATTTCACAGGTTCTGTTGATTCATTCAGCAATAATTTTATTTAGTGAACTTATTCACTTGCCATCTACCTGTGGATATCTCCTTGTGGGAGTTTATCCTCACGGCAAAAATGTTGTTTGAAATTTTGTTTGACAATTTTTAGCATTGCATCTAACATGAGATAGATGGTGGACATTTATCTTGTGTTAGATGTGATGGTAACATTTTCTAAATTCTATTTTATCTTCCGCTTTATTCTTTTATTCTTTCAAAAAAAATTCAAGTGTAAATTTTGGGGGTATTATAGTGGCGTCGAGGGGCACGCTTAGTCAGGGTAGGAGGTAGAAGAAGAAAGAAAGGAAGGGGGAGGGAGCAGGCCGGGCAGAGGGGCAAGGTAGGCGTGGGTGTGGGCTGGCCCAGTCAAGGGAAAAGGAGAAAAGAAAAGAAGAGGTTGAGCTAGGGTGGTCGCGCGGGAGAGGAAGGAAGGAAAGGGAAGTTGGGCCGGTTGTAGTGTGGGAGAAGAAGGAGAGGAGAGGAAGGGAAGTATGGGTTGTGGCCTAGGCGCGAGGAGGAAGGGGACAGACCGGCCTGGTGGCTCGAAGAGAAGGAAAAAGGAAAAAGAAAGAAAGGAGGAAAAGGAGAAAAAGGAGAAAAAAAAGGAAAAAGGAAAAAGGAAAAAAAAGAAAAGGAAAAATAGATAAAATAATTTATGGAAAAATAAGATGTAATATTTTTGGGAAGTAAATTTAATTTAATATATTAGTTTAAAAAGGATAATTTTAGTAAAATATTGGTTTGAAAAATTATTTAAATAAAAAAAGTATGATAAAATAACAAAATATTTATTTTAATTTATTAAATATTCTTATCCAAATTTTATATAATAAAAATCCATAAAATATTTAAATTAAATAATTTTAAAAGCTAATTTATCCTAAATAAAAGTTATTTATTTAATCATAGGATTTTAAAATTTATAGGGATTACAATGACATATCGAGATGAGTGTAAATTGAGAGTAACGGGTTCTAGTTGGCCTTGACAAGGCTACTGGCGGATTTCATAGGATGGTTAGGGAGTGTTGTTAGTTAGTTGTTTGGGTTGTAGCAACCTTTTTATGCAAATATTGTTGCTATTGCCTTATGTTTTTTCTTAGTTTTTTGTGTATTGTTTTAAACGCGTAGTATGTATTTACTTTTAAATTTAAAACTCTTGTATAAATATTTAATATGTGTATACATACGAACTCTTTCTAAACAAGAAAAATTCTTGTATTGGTATATTTTTTTTGTCCTTATTTATATATTTAACTTCAAAATAACATGATATACATTATACAAATATGAATTCTTTCTATGCATTAGCAATATGTGAATTAGTTTGTAGAAGTGAATTGATTTGTAATAATATTTTTCGTGGGATACATATAGATTGGAAAACTATAGATCAGAAATGGATGTCTACAAATCATTTGTCTAGAGAATATGACGAAGAAGTTGAATTTTTCATCAAGTTTACAGTGGAACATGCTCGGGACACTAGTAGAATAGTCTCTTCTTATTTTAATTGTGCTTATATTTAACATGTTAATGCTAATGATTTGAAAAAACATTTGTTTGTCTATGGAATTGATACAAGTTATACTCATTGGATATGACATGGTGAGACGGAGTCTAAATATAATAATGAGGAAGGCAAGAAGGATAGTAGTGAATCATTTGACAACAATGAGGGTGAATCGAAAGTGGAGATGACTCGGAAGGTTGAGGAAAGTGTTAGAGATTGTCCAAAAATGTTCGACCAGTTATTGAGTGACTCGAAAAAAACCTTTGTACGATGATTGTAAGAAGTTTACTAGATTATCAGCTACTGTAAGTTGCTCAACTTAAAGACATGTAACAAATGGAGTGATAAGAGTTTCATAGAATTTTTATCACTTGTGAAATAAATTCATCTCGATGATAACGTTCTATACAATCGTACCTATGAAGCGAAGAAGATCCTTTCATCTATGGGTATGAGTTATGAGAAGATACATGTATGCCCTAATGATTGTATATTATTTCGCAAAGAATATGCATATTTAGATTATTATCCTAATGAAGAATGCAGAGCATCACAACACAAGAAGAATAAGGTACCAACAAAAGTGTTATGGTATTTCCCTATAACACCAAGATTCAGGCGGATATCTAATGATGTCCAAGATGTGAAGAACTTTAGATTTCATGCTAATGAGAAGATGGATGATGGGTTTCTAAGACATCCATCTAACTCTCCACAATGGATGATGATTGATGGTTTGTGTCTTGAATTTGGCGAAGAACCAAGAAACTAGCATTTTGCTTTCTCTACGAATAGTATAAATCCATAAAATCAAGGCACAGACAGTATTTGGCCAGTGGTTTTGGTTATATAAAATCTACTACTGTGGAACTACATGAAATGCGAGTACATGATGCGGTCTTTACTCATTTTGGGGCCAAACCAACCGAAAAATGATATTAATATTTATTTGGAGCCTTTGATTGATGAATTAAAGTTATTATGGGACAAAAGTATTAAATTGTTTGATGCTTATGGTGAGGAAAGTTTCACTTTGAGAGCAATTTTATTCTATACTATAAGTAACTTTCTAGCATATGGTAACCTATCAGGTTATAGTGTGAAAATTTGTTATGCATACCTGATATGCGAGGATAATACTTCATTTGTTCAGCTAACACATAAGTGGGATACTATTTGTCTCGGGCACCTATTTTCCAGTGTAGATGTGTTGATAAAATTTATGGGGTTAGATATGAAGATGGGTTCACATGTAACACCCCCAAATTTCACTCCTGAAAAAATTTTTTTTTGAAATATTAAAGCGGAAGCTAGGAGCGAATTTGGAAAATGTTACCGCCACATCTAACACAAGATAAATGTCAACCATCTATCTCATGTTAGATGCAAGGCTAAAACCTATCAAACAATTAAATCTGAATTTCAAATCCCATCAAACAATTAAATCCGAATAGTAAACACTTATCAGAATACGAAAAATTTAAAGTCAATTACAAAACCCTTAGAAATCTGAAAACAATACTTGCAACTTCCAAAGGTGAATACAATTAAACAAAATAAATCCCGAAGGATAAATATCCGGACCGCCTACTCGCTCAGGTCAAGCCTTCCACCCCAAAACAGTATCAACCTGCACAAGAGGTCTGCTCCCCACCATTGGTGGATCATCACAGGACCCATTCAACCAGTGTAGTATCAGTACGGGTCCAATACTGAGTAAGTCTCGCTAACCTACCTTATAGAAGAGATATCATCAAGTGCATATTAAATTATAGTACAATACGTTAATACAATATCATACATACTCACAACCCACAGCATGAATCTTGCCATACACTCATATTAACATATAAAACATACGCAACATCCCATTTAACATATAAGCGTGGAATAACCGAACAATAAGTGACTCATTATGCACATAAGCAGCATGTGGTATTACATATAGTAGAAGCTGGTCATAGTCTAATTAGACTTATTCTTTATTGTCATTAATAGTATATTCATTCCACACATATTCTTTAATAATCCATGTAAGTACGGGAGCCCCACTATTATAGCCGGTGGACCGGAAAGTAACGCACAGGGCAAAACGCCTCTGATCCACTATTATAGCCGGTGGACCGGATCACAGCCCCGACTTACATGGTGTTTCGCTGTAAGTACTTAGTATTTTCCCTGTGGATTACTTCATTCAGATTCATTCAAAGCATTCTTCATTAATCCATGTGAGCGCGGGAGCCCCACTATTATAGCCGGTGGACCGGAAGATATCGCACAGGGCAAAACGCCTCTGATCCACTATTATAGCCGGTGGACCGGAAAATAAACGCACAGGGCAAGACGCCTCTGATCCACTATTATAGCCGGTGGACCGGAAAATAAACGCACAGGGCAAGACGCCTCTGATCCACTATTATAGCCGGTGGACCGAATCGCAGCCCCGACTCACATGGTGTTTCACTGTAAGTATTTAGTATTTTCCCATGGATTAACTTATACGTTTGGTTTGTCGAGCACGAGATCCCCCACTATTATAGCCGGTGGACCGGAAGATATCGCACAGGGCAAAACGCCTCTGATCCACTATTATAGCCGGTGGACCGGAAATAAACGCACAGGGCAAAACGCCTCTGCTCCACTATTATAGCCGGTGGACCGGATCACAGGCTCGGCTCGACATCTTTCGCTTTACGTGATTAATGTCTTATCGGTGTCTTATTAAGTTCACATCACGCCCTTGACATGCATAAATCATTCACTTCATACTTACACATCACAAACAATGAAATTCCACATTCATAACTACACTTAATCAATAATACACATGATAACACCAAACAACTCTAAGCAGCCATAACGAACCCAAATTGACCACACCAAACCGTGCCTTAACCCTATTTTACCATAACAACCATACTTAGCCATCCCAAACCTTAATTACCCTCAGCAATTCACAATTAGCTACTCCAACCCTACTTAAGCACAACGACCCAGAGTTAATCACTCCAAACCCTAATTCTGTCTCCTCCAAACCCTTATAATACTCCACGCACTATTCCCCGTCCAAAATAGTTAAACACCCAAATAATACTTGCATTACCTTCCTTACACCCCAAATCAGCCTTTCATAGGTAAATTTTGCTCCCACGCAGACGTTACGCATCCCATGCAACCTCTCGAACTTTTCACACAAACCCTAAATCCCATACAATCATTAATTTCCATGCAAAACTCTAACCCCACCATACAAACCCTAATACCACCATACAAGCATTATTACCACCACACAACCCATAACACCACCATACAAACCCTAATACCACCATAAGCCATTAATACCACCATACAATCATCAATACCACCATACACATCCTAATACCACCATGTAAACCCTAATACCACCATACCAACCATAATACCACTATGCAAACCCTAATTTCCCCCATGCAACCTTAATTTATTCCCACTCTTTTGTTTATTTAATTCCACCTTCTCCTCATCGTCTCACAAATGGTGAACTCCTTAGGTCATCCACACCTATGTTAGCCGACGTACTTCCCTTTGGTTATTTTAACCGCCATACAATCATCAATACCACCATACACATCCTAATACCACCATGTAAACCCTAATACCACCATACCAACCATAATACCACTATGCAAACCCTAATTTCCCCCATGCAACCTTAATTTATTCCCACTCTTTTGTTTATTTAATTCCACCTTCTCCTCATCGTCTCACAAATGGTGAACTCCTTAGGTCATCCACACCTATGTTAGCCGACGTACTTCCCTTTGGTTATTTTAACCGCTTATTTTTCTTTTTCAAGTCCCCACTTCACCACACTTCCTCACATAACCCAGCATGCATGTCGTAGGGTCACATCACATCACATCATTCTTGTTCCACAACATATTAGTACACAAAGACGAGGACACGGGGACGTACCTCGGTTCCATGCTGCGCTACACAAATACACAGATAATACACAGGATTATAGCATACAACCGCACAAAGCATAAAAGGCAGGTAAATCATGCGATGCACCCAAGTGGCCTTAGTTACGTCCTTACGAAATACCCATAAGTAGAGGTAAGTAGAGAACTTACCTGGATCCGAAGCTAGCTAAGCGAAATGAGAGGGAGAGGGATCCCTAGTTCGTGGGTCCACGAGAAAGCTTTCCTAGACCCGATAGAAATCGAAAACTAAATTAGAAACTATTCTATCAATTAATAATTCACATACCCTAATTAAATAAACCCAAACTACACAAATGATCCTTCTTAGAAAACGTGTATAAAACTTAGAACTTAAAAGTATAGCTTTATTAAGATTTAAGGTTAAAACTGAATAAAAACGGATTAATACAAATATCCCTTGGGACATTTCAACTTAATTTGGAAAGCCCGAAAAGAATCATCGATCATAAGTTAATTTACCGAAATTAACTTATTTATTAGGTTTTATAACTAAATAGGTAACCCAACCGTTTACATAGAACCAAATCCAAACCGATTAGGTTAAAACAGAATTTAAATGATTTAAAACCCAAAGATAGAATTCGATTAGATAAATACACGTAGCAAAAATCAATTTTATAAAATCATCCCCGAAAATTAGGGTTTCAAAGCCCATAACACAAACTCAAGTAATTCCATTTAGTTAATTTAAATTAAAGGTATTAGAATACAATTAGGCTCATTTCAACTACTTTTATAAATTTAATTTTAGCAAAACAACTATACAAATAACCAATCTCATACTCCCACTTAAAATCTAGGGTTTTAGACCCGAAAATGCAATTCGGTAAAATTCTATAAATTTAATCAAATTGAATGTTTAGAAATGCAATTAAATACCTTTTATAACATATCAAATAATCAATTGATCAAAACCGATAACATAATGTCCAATTTAGCACAATTAGGGTTTTTTGGCCCGGAATGCAAATCCGATTAATTCTTGCCAAAACATATCAATTGACGGTTCGGAAATGTAATTAAACATATTCTAATGTAATTTATATAGTCAATTGAATAAAATAACCCGATTACCCAAACCAATTTAAACCCGCGGGAGTTTTGACCTAAAAATCCAATTCCGGTCAATTACGCACAATTTTTACAAATCAACACTTCCAATATAAAATTAAATACATTTTAAACGATATTATAAAATCAATTGAGCGGAACGGCTCAATTATACAACCCAATTTCATTACACCCAAAATTTGACCTAGGAATCAAATTCCGATAAAACCTGCATAATTTTCTCAAATTGACGGTTCCAAAATGAAATTGGATACATTTTAAAACATATTATATAATTAATTTGTCCAAAACCGCGAAAACGAATGAATCCGAAAAATTTGGGCATAACCCGGCTAAAAATCCAATTTTTCCAAAATTCCAACACAACCACACAATTAACCTATCCAAATCAATCTTACAGCACATATATACACAAACAAACAATCAATTTAGCTTTTTATAAGCTAATTCATACCCAATTAACCAAAACAAGGGTTAGGGTTTTCGGAAATTTATACCAAACGAAACTCAACAAATCAGCGCACGGGAAGGCCGGAGAAGCTTCGTCGGGGCCTGGGGGTGGCTCGCCGGTCGTCACCCGAGCTCGCCGTGGCCGGACGGCGGCACGGCCGGTGCTGCTGCTGTACGCTGCTGTCGCTGGTGCTGATGCTGCGTTGGCTGCTGTCGCGCGGCTTTAGCAGCTGCTGCTGCGGTGGTTAGTGGCGGTCAGAGCTCGGCCGGAGCGGGGAGGAGCAAGGAGGGGCAGGCCGGTCGCCGGAGAAAAAGGACGGGAGAAGGAGGCGGCTAGGGTTGGGGCTGCGGGACAGGGCAGGGCGCAGGAGAGGGGTCGGGGTGGGGAAGAGAGAAAGAAAAAGAAGAGGGGGGGGTCGGTCGGGCCGGTTGGTGCGGGTTTTTTTTTTTTTTTTTACAAAAGCAAGTATCATTATTATTAAAAGCTTAAAAATTAATATTGGAAGATTTTATCTAAAATTTATTAAATCAAAAATTTATTTCGAACGGATCCGAAGGCTTAAAATTAGTAAAAAGGCTATATAAAGAATTTCGAAAACATTTTCGGAAAGATTTAACAACGAACGTAAAAATTTATATTATTTACGGAAATACATTAGAAGACCCCAAAATAATATTTAAAAACATATAATTAAATATTTAAGTCAAATTCTAATAAATCGAGATTAATTTAGATAATTTCCAAAACCCGTTTGTCACAACCCAAAAAGCATAAAATGAAAGGGAATGAATTCCAGAAAGAAATTCATAAATAAACTCCGAAAATCTTTTTAATTTAAAACTTTCCGAAAATATTAGCGATTACCGAAAACGAATAAATTTAAAGTCGGAAATATTTTCTACGGATAAAATTATTAAAATAAATTTAACTATTTAAATAGAAATTCTATAATTCAAATAACATATTTCGTTAACGAAATATAACTTCAAAACAAAGTCGTAATCACATGACGAAGTTATAATTGAAAACAAATTAAAAATATAAAAAACCAAAATATGAGAAAGAACGGGAATATATATTTTTAACCGAAGATCGAAATCATAAGAACATAATAAAATCATTGTCGTGAACGAATTTGTCTAGAATGGTTCGCAATGACAATGATTAATTACATTCAATTATGAATTCGAAATCATCGATAAATCCGTAAAACGAATCGAAATTAAAATAATTAATTGTTTACATCAAATTACGCTAATAAAATCATTAAACTTAATAAATCTGGATTTTAAAAATACGGGGTATTACATCACATTAGTATATCCCAATAGAGTAAGGCATTAACAGGACTCATTCATCTTGGTATCTTAAGCAACATAAGTTTTCTTTGTCATCAATCCTGCCAATCCAAGATGGTTTGTGATTTTAGGCATGAAAAAAAAAATGTGAATGAGTGTGACAATAAAAATAATGCCAATTGGGATAAAGAGTGTGTTAAAGTAGTGTAAGAAACTCAATCATTGATATATGATTTTAATGACATTGCCGAGGAGGAAATCCAGGTAAGGGATAATCATCATGAAGTATATGAAATCAATCAAGAAGGAGGGAAAAAATATGAAGGAAAAGAAAACAATAAGGGTAATAATATTGTAACATGAGTTTTTGATATCATTACTACATCTAATTATTGTTTTTTTTATATCATTACTACATATGAAATGTTTGCTTGACACTTTATTTTGTATATTTTTTCACATGATATAATATTCTAATTTATATATTCACATTCCACAGAGATATGGTGAAGCACACTGTTGATTGGAACTATAGTGATAAAGAAGGAAAGAGAGGACCTACTATGATGAGAATCATCACAAAAATGAGAAATAGAGGAGAACAGGTTCCAATGATTTGGAATACGTATATTCTTCCCATTGGCAAGTATGCTGACATGTTTCTGACATACATTTCACTCATCACATGTAATCGTGTTTTGATCTCCTACAAAAATTGGAAGCGGGTTCCAAAAGATCACAAGGAATATATTTGGTAAGAAGTTATGGTAAATGATATGTTTTGTTTGTCATATTTTAATCTGTTACATGTTATTAATTTCAATATAATGACATTAACATAAATATTTATGTCTTGCTTTACAGAGAGTCTTCATCGTCCTAGACGAGAGGAAGAAGTGAAATCTTAGACATTATGGTGAACGTCTAAGAATATTTAAGAAATATTTACTAAATAAAAAAATGTACAACAAGAGGGATGGTGCTTTACACAACCCCCCCCCCCAGCGTTATGGGTTTATTGATTAAAAAAGTTGGGACTAGTTCATTGCATATTGTCGTTTAGAGGAGTTTAATGTATTTATTGACTAACAATTATACTTTTTGATTAAGAATACACAATTTATATTTAAATAACTGATCGTATATATATGCCTTGTAATATAGGAGAAAAGTTCCAAGAATAAAAAAATTCAAAGGAAAATATTTACTGCCATAATTTAGCTCAAAAAAACTATGCAGGCCTATAAGAAGAGTTGGTATGACAATTTGATTAATGTGTTCACATTATAATGTTTAGAGTAATATAATTCTATTGCTAATATAATTACGTATTCTTTTGGAATTACAAGTCCTAGCCCAAGAAAAATATCCATGTACCTCATCCATTAATATTGGTATGTTATGGAAGAAAGCTAGAATAACAAAAGAATGGTATATTAATGAAGATGTACAGAACACTTCCAAAAGAATTGTAAGTTTGAAGTTATGCCCAACCATAGTTATTTTTCTTAGATCAAATTGATCATGATATTATGTTTATTTATATATTATAAGATGAACATAAAACATCAAATGTGGTAGAGGGTTTAGATCAATATTGCATCGTGTCTCGAGTGATAGGAATTGAAGAACGCCTAAGAAGATATAGGGGTATTGGGTTAGGGGTTATGATCACAAGCGTTTGTGATTGATCCTATGGACCCTGAAACACCCATGACCAAGTGGTTCTCCTAACACATAAATTAAATCAGGCATTTAAACGGATGGACATAATGGAGAAAGATTTTCCATCCATAAAATCTCAAGGGTTTAAACCATGCAATTATGATGCACATAATCTGCTTCACATACCCAATGTAAATAGAGTTAGAGATAGTGGTGAAGCTAATACACATTTTTTTTCTTTTTCCAATGTAAGCATATGAAACTAATAATTGATATATATACGATGTATCAAGTGTGAACTCAATAATTAACAATACTGATATACTTATCTTGAAGGGTTTGCATAAATGTGACTTGGTAGATAATGACCCCTCAATTCTTTTGGCAAAAATAAGGGTACGCATCTCCCATGGTACCAAAACGTTGATGGTTCATAGGTCTATCTTGGCTGCAAATTGTAGGTTTGTATGTATTAACATATCAATAATTGGAGATACATCCTTGCCTTGTTACAAAGAAGGCGATAAGGCAACAATCATGTTGGAATCTCATAGAAGCTTCATGCCTTGGCCCGCAGATAGGATTTATTTTACAACTGAAAAGGTAATTCCATTCTCCATCTATGTTAACACAAACACATTACATATTATTTATACCTTATTAATATACATGTGTGTGTGTGTGTGTGTGTGTGTGTGTGTGTGAAAATTACATTGTGTTTATTACTATAAATTAAGGGATTGGAAGATAAGAAGGCTCCTAAATCAAAAGGAAAGAAAAATACTAGTGGAAGTAGCAAAACAAAAGAGAGCACCTAGAAAGGAAAGAGAACCAAATTAGAAAAATCAGTAGCCCCACAGAAGATCCCATCTTCAGAGGATAACCAATATATATAAGAACCCCGTTAACCACCGCTTGCTTTGGTAATGTTGTATTTCTACACCCAAAACTACCTTGGCAGCGATCTAATTATAATTTATTATCCCGCTGAGTATGTTGGGAGGGACAATGTCATGTACATGGTACCAATGGAGGTTATTAGCACAATTTATAAGTCTAAATGCATATCAACAACTAGCGTGGTCATATATGTTAAGTAAGTATTATTTCATACCATATATTTTAACACTTTGTGTTGATTTGTATAAGTTTATGAATTATCAGTTGTTAATAAATATAAATTATTGTCATCCATAGATTGGTGGCTACCTAGGTTGTGCAGAGGGGATGTTGTTCTCTATCGTATTTGTATGTCCATACTACGTATCTGATCGTACTACAGTTGGCAAGGTTAGGCACATAAACTATGTAGCAGATTGCATCTTGAGTGAGGGGTACAACAACAAGCTTTACCTCATCCCTCACCTTGCTATTTATAATTGAGTTTTGTATGTCATCTATCTTAATTAAAAAAATATGTTTTTATTCCCTACGAAATTATCTAGGTCCTTTTTTGTCATTCGTTCCGAAGGAAAACATTTAATTGACATGTTAGTATATTTTTAATCACATTAATTTAACAATGCATATATCCTCTTATATAATTTTTAGGTATATAAAGTTATAATGTTGTGTATGATCTTTATTTATTATATAGGGCACTATAAACGACGTATATGAGGAAGGGCGGAAATGGTGCTCCAGACCCAAATAATCTTGAGTATGAGTCTGTAATGGTAAGTAAGAAGATCGAAATTTTGTATTTTATTTTAATTTCAATTAATACCTAATACAAAAAGAAGCTAACTAAATTTATTTTATAGTATCTGCAATAGCAAAATAATAATAATTGTGGATACTATGTTTGTAGATTAATGGTTTACATACCCAAGAAAAAATATGTGAACATAGATTCAATCCATGTATGTTTCTTTTTTCATATTTTTTTAATTATATAGTTAATCTATGACACACTTATTATTAATATATATAACTAAATGGTTAAATTGTATCAATTTCCAGTTTTTCAACGATGAGTGTGCACTAGGACAGAAATATGCTGATGAGGAAATTGATGAAGTTAGAAAAGAATGGGTTATGTTCATGCGCTTACATACTAGACATTAGATATCTATGTGCATGCATTTTAGGTTTGTATTTGCTATATCTTATGCTCTTCTACATAAATATATGTAAGACTGAGATGCACCTGCATATATATATATGCAAGACTTTGTATATTATAGTACATAGCTACCAACTTTGAGTTTAGGAATTGTAGATCCTAGAACTTTGAGTTTGGAATGTGTAGAGCTACTAAACTTGTAGTATGTCTATGAGTTTCTAGAGTTATTGGTAGTGTTTTACTAATTATAGATTTGGTATACATTCGAGCATACATTTGTGTATGTGGGCTAGAACTATTATTTTAGTAATGATTTTAGTGAAAACCGTTATTAAAATAACATTTAACAATAGTTATAATAAATAAATATTGACAAAACATCATGTTTTTATAACGGTTTTAGGTGATAAAAATTATTAAAACATGTGCAATTTGCCAAATTTTAGCATAAATTTTTATTTTTTATGATGGTTTTATAACTGTTAACAAAACAACTTGTTTTAATAATGGTTTTATTTGATAACCATTATTAAAGCATATGTAGTTTGCCAAATTTTGGCACAAATTTTAATTTTTTAATGACGGTTTTATAAATGTTATTAAAGGTTTAATAGCAATCGATTTAATAACGGTTGGGAACCATTATTAAATCTATTAAAAAACCATTATTAAAAACACTTTCTGGGGTGGTGTTCAGTGCATACGATGCTATAATCAGGGCGAAATGATACTATTATGACCGGGATTGGGATTAAAGAGTTGTGTTATCTAGTTGTTGTTTTTAACTTATTTTTCTTATTAATTTTCAACTAAATGTTTATTTATGTATTTCAATGTTACTTTTAAAATGAACACCTAACTCTTATTTATGATATAGATTGTACTTGTGCTACATTTATCATGGTTTGTGTTCTGTTTTACTTTTGCCTTGTAGTTGGTAAAATGATGGCCTGTGGCTAGACTTATACCAATTATGGCGGTAACATCCCTCTTATGTTTGAATGCTTCTTCAGCTTAAATAAAAAACTTCAGTAGTAAATTTTATGTGTGTTACATGAAATGTTCCATATGCTCGTTGTGGATTATAGGATGTCTACTGGGGAGTGGGATTGGAGCAAGTTTTCTCATCTCCTACCAGCTCAATTTCTAGCCTAGCTCACATTCAGTTGGTTAAGAAAGGATTCAAATGAGTTGGACATTCATACTTGGGGTTGGTCAAATGATGGCACTTTCTCGGTGTCCTCGGCATACTAGATGATGCAGGGTGGAAATGAGAAAGCCTTCACTTCTTCTTTTTGGCAAAATGTTTGGAAGCTAAAAGTTAGACAAAGAGTTAGGGCCTTCATTTATTTGGCTGCCCATGATTGTCTATCTACTAAAGCCAACTGAGTCAAGAGAGGTCTTAATCACTATCTTAGCTGTGGCTTATGTGGGAAATATGAGAGTCTTCTCCACGTTCTTAGATATAACCTGTAATATCCCAAAATCATAATTTCCGAAATTATGGCCAAATAAGGAATTATTAGGAAAATTAATTATATAAACTCATTTATTAAGATGTAGAGAGTTAATTAAGGTATTAAATGCCCCGAAAATTTCTAATTTTATAAACTACATTTAAAGGATATTTATTATAAGAATTATTTAAATAAATTATTTTTAATAAAATAAAAGGATATTTAACTAGGGAAATTCAAGAAGAGATTTATAAGTATTTTAATTAGGAGGAATTTGGGTATTTAAACTAATTAAGGATTTTATTTGGAAATTAATTAAATAAATTATTTTATTTAAAATAAGAAGGAGAAAATAGTTTCAAACTAATATTAATTTTATAAATAATCTAATTAGAGAAAATTAGGATGTTTTGTTAATTAAAATAGAATTTATGAAAATCTTTTAAAAATCATTATTTAGCCTAAAAAGGGATTTAAATATTATCTTATTTAAATATTATTATTTTTAAATATCCCAAATATTTTGATTAACATAAATATCAAAACTGATTATTTTTCCCCCTTTTCCTTTTCCTTTCTTTCTTTCTTTTTCTTTCTTTTTCTTTCTTTTTCTTTTTCCTCTCCTTCCCGTTTGGGCCTGCCCCTCTCGCAGCCCAATTTTTCCCGCCCTCCTTCCTTCGGTGCGGCCCAGCCCAGCCCAGCCCGCGCCGCGCACATTTCTTCTGCCATCCCCCTCTACGTCACGTTTTGACTCTTTAAACACTGAAACCCGTCGTTTCATTAAACCTCCTCCTCCGTCGCGCCCAGACCGGCCCGGTCTTCCCTCTTTTCTTTTCTCTTCTTTCCTCCACGAACCGCCTGGTCTGGCCCTTTCTTCTTCTTCCTCCCTTCTCCTCCGTCGACGCAGCCTGCAACTCCCAGCCCGAAAATGGCGGCACCGGCTACGACAACTCTGACCGGCCGAGTCACCTCTCTTTTTCTTCCCCTCGGCTCGCAAATTAGCTTGGAATAATCAATTATCCTTAACTCTCGCTCATTCTCTCTCTCTGGCTTCACGAACCTTCGACCCAACCCAAGCAGTCGTCGGCCGATTTTTTACGCCGGCCACCCAAACCCTATCACCCAAACCCATCCTGCCGACCTCCAAAACCCTAATAACCCATCTAAACTCTATAAATAGCCTAATGGTGGATGTTTTCGAGACTTCTTCTTCTCGAAAACCCTAAGAGAGATCTGCCTGCCACCGCCCCATCAGACGCCATTATCTCCTTCCCCAGCCAACTTCAACACCTCCTCTTGCTACCAATCTCTTCCCTGCAATACCCCCTAATTAACTAAACTAACCACAACCTTCGATTCATCTCTTACAAGCCTCCATAATTGCACAAAGTTGGTTAGTTGCTTCGACATAAAATTTCACCCCGAGACGTTGAACCACCTTCCACCACCACATGCGCCGCTTCTAACACCTTCCAAACCAACCATTAACTCCTACTAATTATCCTCTACAGCCCCATATAATTATTTTAATTTTCTTCCTCTCCATCACCCATTTTCCTAATTTTTGGCCCCCTTAGACCCATTTTCCGGCCACCTCCGGGAACCATCGCCGGTGCCACCTTCATCCTCCAACTCAAGGTGAAACCCTAGACCTTTTAAACACTTAATTTTGATTTATTGATAATTATTATGCTTTTATCCTAATTTTTAATGTTAATTCGATTATAATTATTATTATTATAATTATCATTATTATTTTTATCAACTGTAATCTAATGGTTAAATCTTCTTTACAGGTTTGGGAGTATTCTTGAGTTAGAAAAACTATTATTCTTGAATTTTAGTTATTTAATAGAATTAGTACATGTTTACTATTATTATTAATAATATAATTAATATTATTATTATTAGTGTAATTAATTATTTAATAGTGTAATTATTTCAGGAGGCGTAGAAACTTAAATTTTTAATTAAGCCTCGCAGCTTTTTCCTTTTATTACTATTATTAGCATTTTAACATTATTACTAATATATTATCGTTTTTAGCACTATTTCCTTTTATATTATAAGTATATATATATATTGTTATTACTACTACTAATACTACTAAATTTGTTATTATTATTATTATTACTACTACTAAATTTGATTATTTATTTTATTATTAGTATTATCTTGGAAAAGGGGCCGAAGCATTTATTTCACCTTATTTTTGAATAATGTCCTTTTTATTGGTATTATTATTGGTACTATTATTATTCTTATTTATATTCTCATTGATATTATTTTAGTATCATTATTATTATTAGGGTAAAGTATTTAACCCTATATTATCAACCTTTATAATATTTCTGTTATTTCTATATCTTTAGCAAAGTTAGAATTTTATTAATGTTATTTGTATTAGTAAGTTGTTATTTGGTCAAAACCCTAAGGAGGCGTAGGAGCGTGCTCCAAGACCGGTGTCGTTTTAGGTAAGGAGTGCTAAGGCCTTTTATGTGCTTATGTGTATTATGTGTTTCGCATGTTATGTATGTAGTGTTTATTATAATTAAATATTTTATATGTGGTATGACTTGGAGTTGAAGTATGTTGTGCATGGTATGTGTATTAATTATGTATGATGATATGTGTTGTGTATGTGAGGAAGTCGATGTGGTTTGTGTGAGAGGAAGGATGAAAAAGGAGGATGGGGAAAGAAGTTGACTAAGGGAAGTGAGTTGACCTAAATTTTATGGTTTTATAAGGAATAATCTAGTTTATGATGCTATTTGGGAGAATTTAATTTATGATATTATATGGGAGAATTTAATTTATGATTGATTGGGAGAATTAAATTATGGTTTGTTTGGGAGAATTTAGTTTATGATGTTATTTGGGAGAATGTAATTTATAATATTATATGGGAGAATTTAAGTTATGATTTGAGTGAGTAGGCAATCCGGAATTTGATCCATCGGGTTTTATCTTGTTTAAATGTATTTCTATTTGGAAGTTACAAGTGTTATTTGAAACTTCAAGGGTATTGTAATTAACTCTTAATTTCTCGTACTTTGATTTTGTGTATGATCTTCGAATCCTTTTATGAATTGTTAATTTGAATTCAACGTAAATCTTTTCTTTAGCCTTAGCACTTGGTACTGGAACAGTTTGAGAGAACCGATCCGGTACTAAGTGTGGCGGTAACATTCCCAGAATTCACAGGTTTTAACTATTTCTATTTTAATTGCTTCCGCTTTTAAAAAAAAAAGTAGTGAATTTTGGGGTGTTACAGGTATATTAAGAGGAAAATAATAAAGAATTTAATTGGAAGAAAATTTGGGTATTTCTCTAATTAGCATGGAGGTTAAGGAAATTTATCCAAAATAGCCTAACTAATTTAAAAATGGATTTAATTATTATAATTAAAATAATTATTATTAAAATTATATATATAAATTAATTATATAAATAAATAGATACCCAAATATCTCCAACCCAACCATTTTATCATTTCTCCATTTTTCCCATTTTCCTTTTTTTCCTTTTTCTCCTTTCTCTTCTTTTTCTTTCTTCCTCCTTTATTTTTTTCTTTCTTCTCCTTCCCCTGGTTTGGGCCAGCCGTCAGTCCAAATCTCCTTTCTCCCCCCCCCGTCTCGCGCGCCCGGCCTATGCATCCCAGGCCCCCGCCTCTCCTTCCTTCTTCTTGCCCGCGGCCCAGCGCCGTGCGACGCCGACCCCCGTGCTCCCATGCGCTGCGTTTTTGCCCTCAGTACCGTTGACACGCCGCGTCACGCTAAACGACCTTATGACCATTGCCAGCCTTCGACGCGACGCGACATTTTCCTCCCACAATCCTCAAAACGCCGCGTGTTGTCTTAAAACTTTATAACGCCGGCCGAACCGCCCCCTCTCTCCTTTCTTTCTTTTCCCTAGACCGACCGGTCCACCCCGCCCTGTCTTCTTCCCCGACCTGCACGCCGACCTGCAACTCGACTTGCAGCCCGAAACTCGCCGGCAGCCACCAGCTCACCGCCGACCGTCCTTCCCTGCCTCTCTTCCGTCGTTTTCTTTCTCTTTTCGACCCCGAACAAGTCCCTCTCTCCCTTTCCCGCGTGCCGTTCTCTTTCCCTTTCTTCTCCCCCTTCCCCGACCCAGCCTGCCATGGCAGAACCTGCACCACCTGCCACCGGCCGGCCACCTGCACACCTGCCTCGCACGCCTCCTTCTCCCCTTGTCGTCTTCCCCTTCCAATTGCCTATAAATACCCCCCATTGGCAGCCCCGATCAGTTCCCTTTCGTTTTTTTTTGCCCCGAAACCCTGCCTCTCCGCCGCCTCAAACAGACGGGCTTTTCGCCGTCACCGGAGACAACCGCCGCCACCTCTGGCCACCGTTACCATCCCTGCACCTCCCTCGACAAAACCAAGCCACCACCACCCTCCGCCTTGCCCTGCACGTGCCGCCTTCGTCGTGCAAAGTTCCTATCCCGAAAACCACCACTTCCAGCCCATCGCCGCCTTGCGCCACCTCCTGCCGCCTCCTCCGCCGCTACCAGCCACCCTTCCACCCTCCAAAATGCCCAGCAGACCTCCCTCTACCTTTCCCTGCCTTCAACTTTCCCTGCCTCCCTCTCCTCCTTCCTCCCTCATCTTCCACCTCTCTCCACCACCCTCGGCCGCCGCAGTCGCCGCCGCGCGCCGCCGCCCCTTGCCACGCCACCACCCTCACTCCACTCCCCTCCACCTGCTCTTTCTTTCCCCACCTCAAACTCCTCCTTTTCCCCTCCCATCTAACCGCCACCTCCATCTTTCCCCCTCTTCTCCTCCTCCACCGCCGCCGCCGTCGCCGCCGTCGCCGCCGTCGCCGCCACGCGCCGCCGCCGGACCACCGCCAACCCTAGGTGGTTCTCCACCCATCCAAACCCTAACCCCCTTTTTTTATATAGCTGCTACTATTTTCTACTAATATTAATACTAATATACTTATTATTATTATTATTATTATTATTATCATTATTATTATTACTTTTGTTATTGTTATTATTATTATTATTATTATTATTGTTATCATTATTACCATTATTATTGTCTTTATTATTAATGTTCTTATTTTCTTACTAATACTAACATCCCTCTTAAACCCTAACCTATATTATACTTAACTTTGGTCTTATTTTTATAATTATTAGTATTAACATTTTTATTATTATTATTTCTATTATCCTTACTATGGTTATTATTATTATTGCTTAACCTTACTTGGTTGTACTATTGTTATTATTATTATTATTATTATTATTATTATTATTATTATACTTAACACATTTATCACCATTGTTAATAATAATACTACCTTGTCTTACCCATGTTACTTAACTCAAGCTAGTAAATATCATTTGGTTGTTAACTAAGAAGAGTACTTGAACCTTATTACCATACCATTTAACATTAACCCTAACCTCATTACTATGACACTATTATTAATTATTACTACTATCACTACCTTATTGTTGTAATCAAAAGCATTTGAACCCTTTTATTATTCAAGAATATACAACTATTATCATTATCACCCTTAGGAATAGTTACTTGTAATATTGTGACCTTATAATAATATTATTTCGAATATGACACCATTAGTAGACTTAGCCTTAAAAATGCTAGGGTTTCTCTCACTATAAACATTAGTGTCACTAGTATTAGTTTTATTATTATTATTATCATCACTATTTTTCTATAGTTAGCATGAACGTTATTATTATAAGAATAGGGCTAACGGGTCTAATAATATAAGTGTAACAATAGGTATTAAAAATAAACATATTTTGACTACTTATATTTAGTATACTAATTCTAAAGTAAAAACCCTAGTTTTTGTATAAAACCCTTTTTAGTAATAAAAACCCTAACCTTAAACTAGAATGAGGATTGATAGTAATTATAAGGGAAACTAATACTTAGCATTTTCCCCTTTTATAGGTAACCCCGACAAAAGCCCTAAGGAGCTAGAGGAGCGTGCTCCAAGCCCGGCGTCGCCTTAGGTAAGGACGAAGCTAATGGCCTGGTGCTATGTGTGACATGGATGTGTTGAATGTTATGTATGTCATGCTATGCCATGTATTATATGATTTGTGTATAACTTGTCTTATGTGTAGCGCAGCTTGGAAATTGAGGTATGTTGTATGTGCTTCCGTGGCATGAGCATGACATTTATATGTATGATGTTTATGATGTATATGTTGTGGTCCACTAGGACATGCATGTTAGGATAAATGGTAATATGAGTTGGGAACCATCATGGGAGTCTTGAAGTTTGTATGATGGGAGTAGGGATTGTATGGTGGCATAATTGTTCGTATGGTGGTACTAATGATTTCATAGTAGTATTAATGGCTTATGGTGGTATTGTGATTTTATGGAGGCATTAATGTGGTATGGTGGTATTTGTGTTAATGTTGTATGGTGGTATTTGTGATTTATGGAGGTATTAATGTTGTATGGTGGTATTAGGGTTTGTATGGTGGTATTAGGGTTTGCATGGCGGTATTAGGGTTTGTATGGTGGCATAAATGTTCGCATGGTGGTACTAATGATTTCATAGTGGTATTAATGGCTTATGGCGGTATTCGGGTTCGTATGGTGGTATTGTGATTTTATGGAAGTATTAATGTTGTATGGTGGTATTTATGATTTTATGGAGGTATTAATGTTGTATGGTGTTATTTGTGATTTTATGGAGGTATTAATGTTGTATGGTGGTATTAGTGATCTTATGGAGGTATTAATGTTGTATGGTGGTACTAGGGTTTGTATGGTAGTATTTGTGATTTTATGGGGGCATTAATGTTGTATGGTGGTATTAGGGTTTGTAAGGTGGTATTAGTGATTTTATGGTGGTATTAATGTTCGTATGGTGGTATTTATGATCGTATAGTGGTATTAATGACTTATGGTGGCATTAGGGTTTACATGGTGGTGTTATGGGTGGTATGGTGGTATTTATGTTGGTATGACGGTATTAGGGTTTTGCATGGGAGTTAATGATCGTATGGAATCAGGGTTTGGAGTGATTAACTCTGGGGCGTTGTGATTAAGTAGAGATGGAGTAACCAATTGTGACTGTTGAGGATAATTAAGGTTTGGGATGGCTAAGTACGGTGGTTATGGTAAAATAGGGATGAGAGAGGTTAACCACGGGTTGGTGTGGACAATTAGGGTTGGTTATGACTGCTTAGAGTTGTTTGGCGTTATCATGTGTATTATCGATTAAAGGGTAGTTATGAATGCGGAATTTTATTGGTTGCGATGTGTAAAGCATAGAGAGAATTATTTATGCATATCCTTGGTGAAAACCTTTTGAATAAGATATGTTAAGACATTAACTACTTACAGAGAAAGATGTTGAGCCGGACCCAGACCGGTCCACCGGCAAATAATAGTGGCAGGGTATGTTACCCTCATGACCGGTCCACCGGCTATAATAGTGGCAGGGCATGGCCCTCGTGACCGTTCCACCGGCTATAATAGTGGGGGATTCCGTGCTCAACAAACTAACCAGAATGATGATAAGACCTGGGAAAGATACGAATATTTACAGTGGAACACCTTGTGAGTCGGGGCCAGACCGGTCCACCGGCAAATAATAGTGGCAGGGTATGTTACCCTCGTGACCGGTACACCGGCTATAATAGTGGCAGGGCATGGCCCTCGTGACCGCTCCACCGGCTATAATAGTGGGGTTCCCGCACTCACACGGACTATTAAAGAATATGTGTGGAATGAACGTATTATTATTAATGAGAAATAAGAATAAGTCACCGGAAAGTATTCGGGCCTTATCTTGCTGGTCATCACATGTTGTCTATATGATTGTGCTACGTACGTTATGTTGTATGATTGTATGCTTGGCCTTAGCGCACCAATGCCCTTACTCAGTATTGGACCCGTACTGATACTACCTTGATTGAATGGGTCCTGTGATGATCCACCAATGGTGGGGAGTAGACCTCCTATGCAGGTTTGATCGGTTACAAATTGTGGGGTGGAAGGCTTGGCTTGAGTGAGTAGGTGATCCGGATATTGGTCCCTTGGGATCTGTTTTATTTGGCTATATTTTGTACTACGCTTATTGTTTTGAAACCGTACTCGAAGTTGTATTCCTAAACGATATTTTAACTGTTGTTGACTCGTGGTTTTGTGAATGGTCTATGTTAACTATGGACCTATGTTTTGATGACTCTTACTTAATGATTGTTTAGTTTAGCCTTAGCACTTAGTATCGGAACGGTAGGAGTGAACCGGTCTGGTACTAAGTGTGGCGGTAATACCCCCAAGTTTATGGTTTTAATTCTTTCGCTTCCGCTAAAACTCTTGTCTTAAACGAAATTTTTCAGGAGTGAAATTTGGGGGTGTTACATAACCATTATAGCTACTCTTTCTGGTTAAGCATTTTACTAGTTGATGGTTTGATGGCTTTTTTTAGGGGTAACCTGTAGGAATGGTTGGGCATCACTATTTGTAGGCAGAGACTTGCTACGAATGGTGAGGCACCTTGGGTGGTTACCTTCGCTTTGGGTGTATGGAAGTTGTGGCACTCACACAACATGACACGTGAGGCTCTTTGAGGATAAGGAGATATAGATTATTGCGTTGGCTCGGTTTGTATCTTTAATGGCAAGAGTGGAATTTCAGACCTAGAATAGCTTAAGAGCTTTCCATGACTTGACTTCTTCCAAGCACTGGATGGATATTGGATGGAAAACACCTCAAGCAAGGATGATTAAGATGAACGTGGATGGTAGTGCTCTAAGAAATCCAGGCTAGCTAGCGGCAGGTGGTGTAGCCAGAGATCATTTGGGGCGTTGGCTCTTTGGCTTCACGGCAACTGTGGGTTTTGGAAGCATTATTATGGATGAACTTTGGACACTCTACTATAGCCTTCTTCAAGCTAGAGAGCGAGGTTATCATCATATGCATCTTTCAAGTGATTCCTAAGGTTTTTGTTAGAGTGTTGAATGATCGGGAGACTCCCTTTCACCCTCAACTAGTTTGATTGCTACCTGCAAAGATATCATGCGTGAGTTCCTATCTTGTAGGGTTGTTCATGAGCTGCGGGAAGCTAACTCGATTGCAAACGAACTTGTCCATATGGATCATTCTATATATATTGTTTAGATGTCTCTCTGTGTGACATTCAACATCGTTTCTTCTATGATTGTATTTGATACACTTTGCCCCATCTTTGTTATTTTCCTTTGTAGTTTTAATGAATTCATATTTTGACATATTTTATACCTTTTTAATCTTAGTTTTTGGTCTTTTTATTTGAATAATATATAAAAATAAATATAATTTTATGCTTAAGTGATAATAATATTATGAATTTTATTATTTAAACTAAAATGATATAAAATAAATAAATTTAAAGCATAAGATTATTTATTAATTTTTCTAATGCTATTTTATAGGTAAAATAAAATAAAAAGGTTTGGATCCTTTGGACCAAAGGCCCAAAGGATCAACTACAAAGGGATAAAGGCGAAAGAACAAATCAGGACAAATAAGGCTGAAGGCCTAGGGGCTGGAACAAAGAAAAAATGAAAGAAGCCAGGCCGAAAAGAAAGAAAAAAAGAGAGGGCTACAGGCATGGAATAAGAAGTAGATTGGGCAACACTTGACGAGAAAAAAAGAAAAAGAGAAAAAGAGCAATCAAGGATAGAGAGAGAAGCAGAAGTCAGCCGCAAAAGAAAGAAAGATAGAAAGAGGGATAGAGAAGTGCTGGAAAATGTATAAAAAGAACCATGAGAGGAGGCCAAGGAGAGAGAGAGAGAGATAGAGAGCCTGAAACAAACCCGACTAGCTCGATCATACTCGATCCGTCAAACGGGGGTTGGGAATGTACTTGTTCCCCCTGAACCGAAGTACTCTTTGAATCAGACGTTGATACTTCAACGGATTTGTGCATGTTGATAAATGCAGATTTTCATTTATCAATCTTCACCCTTTACAAGCAAATCCCCCATCGTATATATAATGGGGATCGAACACCAAAAAAAAAGGGAAGAGGGGACAAAGGTAAGAAATTAGGTGACCTAAGGCCTCAGATTGGGTGTTAGAAACAAGATCCGGGGTGGCAAAAAGCTGGAGGCGCAGTGATGGTCACCACCAACGGTCGACGACAAGGAGGAACGGGAATGGGTTGAGCCGCTAGGAGAGAAAAAAGGATAGAGAAGTGCTGGAAAATGTATAAAAAGAACCATGAGAGGAGGCCAAGGAGAGAGAGAGAGAGATAGAGAGCCTGAAACAAACCCGACTAGCTCGATCATACTCGATCCGTCAAACGGGGGTTGGGAATGTACTTGTTCCCCCTGAACCGAAGTACTCTTTGAATCAGACGTTGATACTTCAACGGATTTGTGCATGTTGATAAATGCAGATTTTCATTTATCAATCTTCACCCTTTACAAGCAAATCCCCCATCGTATATATAATGGGGATCGAACACCAAAAAAAAAGGGAAGAGGGGACAAAGGTAAGAAATCAGGTGACCTAAGGCCTCAGATTGGGTGTTAGAAACAAGATCCGGGGTGGCAAAAAGCTGGAGGCGCAGTGATGGTCACCACCAACGGTCGACGACAAGGAGGAACGGGAATGGGTCGAGCCGCTAGGAGAGAAAAAAGGCGAGAGGGCTCCCCGAGAAAGAGGGAAAAAGAGGTTTAAATAGGGGGGTCGTTAGGGCACAAGGAGTCTCCTACCGACTAGGCTAAAACTTGGGCCTAAGCTCAAGTTTTGGTTCAGTCCAAAACTTAGCTCTAAAAGAGGTCAAGAAATACTCCTATTTCCATCAGATTCAAGAGGCGGTTATAACGGGATAACACCTATCCTGAATCCAATGTTAATAGAGATTCTAAAACATGTTTCCCATACTCATTTAGGCTCGGGGGTGGCCATTGATAACCAACTCTGCCTAACCCGAGGCTATCAATGGGATTTCAAAAGTTAGGGTGAAATCATCATTGACCACTAAACACGCACACGCCACAAAAATACTAGTGTCCGATATATAATTACAATGTATTACAATTTCAAGTTTAATTTAAACGTGAGGAAAAAAATGCTTCTTCCCACGCTTGTTGCTCTCATTCCTTAATATGACTTCGAGTCCCAGTTTACCCTAAAGATAGAAAACATAGAACTATATAAGCAAGGAGACAATAATCTATGACCACCAAAAAGTGAGTGGAGAGGAGTATTTGATGACGTGAGGCCCGTATCAAAGCCGGTGACCAATGAGAGAGAAGGCAAAAGGAAAAAAAGTTTACTATAGATGAAGAATAGGAGTCAAGCCAGCCGGTATGCATAGGAAACAAGGTAGAAGAAAAGAAGGCCAGAAAAGAGTGAAGAAGGGCAATAGAATGCAGTTGCCAAAAGGAGAAAAGAAAAAAAATGCAGCAACAACACAAAAGAATGGAAGAAAAAATAGACAAGCACGGGAAACTATAGTCCCGTCAAAGAAGAAAAGTAGGACAGAAGTGGCGAGGCATGAAAAAAAGGGTTCGACAGAGGAAAGAAAAGAGAGAGAGAGACCAACCGGGGGAGAGAGAAAAAGCAACTAAAAAATTATTTCAGATAAAATAAATTAATTTTTTATCAGAATAAATTGTCGAGTTTTCATCCATAATTAATTTCGGTTATTTTTTTCCTTATTTCTGATATATATTTTTAATATATTTTTTATATAATTAATTTAATTATTATGACTGATTAATTATTTATTGTTAGAGAATATATTGAAACCCTAGATTATGGTTTGAGATATGATATTGTTTTTCTTTATTTTAAGAGATTGTTCTTTGACTCTATTTTAATTATTATTATTTATATATATGATTCTATCAAGTATGATTTGTATGATGCATGCTTTGTTCTAGTTTTCTTATAGTATATACGATAATATGTCTGCTAGGTGACTATATAAATATGTTAGCATCAATATGTATAAAGTGCAGTTAAGTTAGATAATAATTTACCCAATAGTTTTGTGATTTAACCGGATTAGTGGAATATTTAGATACACGCAGGTCATAAGAGAGAAATATAACTAACTATGCTTATCATATTAATATGAGTACTTAGATTGTCATCATTCCATTTGTACTTCATGCTTTAAATTTAGTTATATTATTAGTATTTAATATTGACGCTTTATAGTATTAATTATTTGAGGAAAGTAATATAATATATATAAACCTATTATTGGCTTACAACTTAGTCAATCTTCTTCTTATTATTAAAAGATGACTTAGAAATTATTATTATATTTTGACATAATTTAATAGTAGATGTTGATTTCCCTAGCATGTTTATCATATTTATAATTATCTATTATTTTTATCATTTTATTTTTTTATATATATTTTTTAAAATATTTATTAATGTGTTTTTATCATTATTTATTTATGTGTGATTTGGAATTTTTATTTATTAATTTATTTTTATTATTTGTGAGCTAGGTTATAGAGGTGAGTATTTTTAAATTTTAGTATCGAACAATACCTTTATTTATTAATATTATAATTAATTTTAAAATAATTTAAATTATACAGACTATAGCCTCACTAAATTTTATTTTTAAGACGCTTCCTTCCCGTTTAGGATAAAATAAAATAAAATATTCTTTATGCATAATTTTTTTTGTAGGTATCATTAGTGATTTTTCCTAACATTTTACGTTCATTTTGTATGTCAACAGCAGTCAAGTAAGCACTTAGCTCTCTGGCCGGGAGCCCAATCCGCTCGTTCATCTTATTCCACCATGCACTGAGCAGCCAATCTCCGCCGATCCTTCCACTCTTTGCTTTCCCACCACCGTCCGTCACCGTACCCCCATCGTCCCGGAACCCTAACTTTCGCCAACTCCACCACCAACCCCTTCTTAAACCCAAACCAAACCTCTAACTTCACTCGCCAACTCTCCTCTCAATCTCCCTCCCCATCTTCCTCCGATGCCGAACTTCGAAAGTTCATCGGATACTTCCTCCTCGTCGTCGGTTGCAGCGCCGCCACCTACTACGCCTTCCCGCTTCCTCCAACCAGCTCGATGAAAGCACAGATCTTCAGATACGCCCCACTACCCGAGGGCCTTGAAACTGTTACCAATTGGAGTGGGACGCACGAGGCTTCAACTCGACATTTGTTGAAACCCAGCAGCTTGAAACAGCTGGAGGAAAAAGTGAAGGAATGCCATGAGAAGAGGCAGAAGTTGAGACCTTTAGGGACGGGTTTATCTCCTAATGGAATTGGACTATCGAGAGCTGGGATGGTGCAATTGTCTCTCTTGGACAATGTTCTGGAGGTTAATAAATAGAAGAAGACTGTTAGGGTTCAAGCGGGTATTAGAGTTCAGGAGCTTGTCGACAAGATCAAGGAACACGGGCTTACTCTGCAGAATTTTTCATCCATTAGAGAACAGCAGATTGGTGGCATTGTTCAGGTTTTGATTCTTGATTGCTATCGTATCATTTTTGTCTGAACTTTTCAGTTTGTATGTTGCTACTGATATCTGTTGCTGTTGTTCGAGAGCTCAACTTTGTTTTTCGGAAGCAAAATTGAGGGTTGGTTGTTGTACCAGGACTATGACCACTTGTTTGTTTCTTGTCAAATTATTATCTCTGTCCAAGGTCCTCACAGTGTGTTATTAACCTTATTTTTATATTCAAATACGTTTAATCTAGTATTACTGCATAATCTCACACCCCCCCCCCCGGGTCCAACCGCAAAAAAGGCCTCCAAGCGGAAGCTGGATCCAAAATTGTTGCTTTACAAGTTCTACGTTGTTCCCAAGTATATTTTTGTCCTTGCTTTATCTTGAGGGAATTTCTTGTGTAGCCGTATTAACATTCTTTGCGGTTTATTTAGGTTGTGCTCATGGCACTGGCGCGAGTTTGCCTCCAATCGGTGAGCAGGTTATTAGCATGAAGCTTGTAACGCCTGCCGTAGGAACTATAGAGATTTCTAAGGAGAAAAACCCAGAGCTGTTTTATCTTGCTCGATGTGGCCTCGGGGGCCTTGGAGTGGTTGCTGAAGTCGCCCTTCAGTGTGTAGAGAGAGAACAGCTTGTGGAACATACATATATAAGTATTATGCAGGAGATCAAGGAAAACCACAAGTAATATCATTGACATTGTCGGTTGTTTTATGAATTAAGTTACGAACTTAGAAATCAAAGGATACATTTTAGGAAATGTGAAAACCTTCTATCACATGGACGTGGCTAATAATGCCATCTGCTTATTCCTGCAACATTGTGCTGTTTTGGATGCTGCCTTTTCCTGTCATCTTAGATGAGGTTCCCTGACAATGATGTTAGATAATTGGAGGACCAATGTTTTTCCCTTTGCTTATTCCTTTTATATTATTTTCTGTTTTTCCTTGGAAGTTGGATTTTCTGTTTGGCATAAAAAGGAACATGAAACAGTATAAGAAAGCCTATGCACTGTTTATTCTATTTTTGTTTGTGGCTATTTGTGTGCCCCATGTTCATAAGTTCTCCATCCCACGATGATTCTATTATGATATTTTTCTTATTCTATGCTAATGATCAGTATAGTGTTTATTTTCTCACTTTGCATTAGATTAGTGTGATTAAGCTTGTAGCTACAACTTTAGGTTTCCCAGAATTCATGAGTCCTTGTCCCTCCTGCAGGAAATTATTATCTGAAAATAAGCACATAAAGTAGCTGTTCATTCCATACGCATATGCTGTTGTGGTTGTCAGATGCAATCCTGTATCGAAGTGGAAAGGTCCACCAAAATTTAAGCCTAAGTACACCCAGGATGAAGCTCTACTGGATGTACGTGATCTTTATAAGGAATCACTTAAGAAGTATAGGTATGCTGTTTACTGTTCTGGTGCAAAATCATATTCCATTCTAATCCAGTTCTTGTGGGTTTGGTCTCTAGAATGACCAAGTCTATGATTTTCATTTACTTATCAGTCTATACATCTGTAACATGGTCATTTTTCATGCCAGCTGCTGAATTGCTTCTAAATTTTTTGCAGAGTGAATCCTGCAGATGATGAACCAGATGTAAAAGAGCTTTCTTTTACAGAGCTAAGAGATAAACTTATTGCACTAGATCCTCTTGACCAAGAACACATCATCAGGATAAACAAAGCCGAGGCTGAATTCTGGAGGAAGTCTGAGGGTTACCGACTCGGGTGGAGCGATGAAATCCTAGGGTTTGATTGTGGCGGTCAGCAGTGGGTTTCGGAGACATGTTTTCCTGCAGGAGTTTGGGGCAATCCAAACATGAAAGATCTTGAATATCTAGAGGATCTGAAGATTGATAGAAGAAAATGAGATACCTGCACCCGCTCCAATAGAGCAAAGATGGACAGCACAGAGTACGAGTGTCATGAGTCCAGCATCAAGCACTGGAGTGAATGATATATTCTCTTGGGTGAGTAATTGTCTTATTTATTTTGTTTTTGTTGTCCTTTTTAGTCATTATTTGATGCTTTATATCTATGTTGGAAGTGTAACTCTTTTAGTTACCAAGTAGCAATATTAGTAGCTGAATGCATCAACACGCCAAATATTCTGCAACCAACGAGACCCTTTTTTACCTTCTGTTTTTTTTTTCTGTATGAAAATAGTTAATTTGAGGATATCACTCTGCCTCTTAAAAAAAACTTTTAGTAGTCACTTTGAAGATCAATTCATTATAAATCCTATTTTTGATAGAAGAGATGTTGGTTATGTCAAAAGTTAATGCTGATCAGTTTTCAGAAGATCCTGATTTATCCTCGGCCGACTAGTGTGGGCATAATCTCTTTGTAAACATGAGACTGAATGTCTTGTAATCTTTTTATATCATGTTGGAGCTGATGTGTAGTCACATAGAGAGATATCTATCTATATGTCTGCTCGAATCTTGATGGTTTCTTTATATCTTGGATAAGAAAAGAAACTTAAATGAGAGAGGGAAAGAATGCGCAAAAACAGGGCACAACTATGAACAACAGTGAAGACAAACAGACGAGCAATGGTAACTTTTCAAGTTTTGGCCATGTATTGATGATTCAAATAGGCTATCAAGGTTTTCTCTTTAATACATCGATCATCTACTACATCCCATCCATCAATATGGTCTGACTATACGTAGCTTAGGTCAGGTCAGACTTTTGGCTAGAAAGAGCTAACTCAGCCAGCCCCCTTACTGTTACATAACAAACTTTGATGCAGCGGCTAACTAGTCAACCTCTAATGGCTATAACAACAACATATAACGAGAGTGTTGTCAGCACTAGCCTGACTCTCACAACTCTCCACCTTTTACTGCACCTCTTATCTGCAGAGTGCAGACTACGGATAAACTTTAGTAATTATTAGGACAATTTAACATATAATAACTCATTTAAATGCTTCTAATATAATATAAAATATAAGTTTATTGAATACTTATATTTAAATGATCAATAAATAATTAGAGCATAAATAAAAATTCACTCCATGAAGACTTTGGTGCATATTTTATGATTCATGGCACTTCGATACCACTACCATGATTGTAATTTTATTGCCTAATTGGGGACCATTTCATACAATAAAGGATCTTTTTAGTAGATGTATCCAATCCTCTTTTCCCTTTTCAACAAAACCAGAAGAATGAATCATGTATACTCTTTCCTTTAATTCACCGTAAAGGAAAACTGTCTTCACATCCATTTGTTCAAGCTCTAGATTGTTTACAGCTAATACGGTCAGGAAGGCTTTTATTGAGGTGCATGTTTACCACTGGCGAGAACACCTCAGTGTAATCAATTCCTTCCCTTCGTGAAAAACCTTTTGTAACCATCCTAGCTTCAAACTTCGATGGGTCTATTGAAGCATACTTTCTTTCAACTTATAAAACCACTTACAACCCATTGCCCTTAGGCGCTTAGGTTTTGGTATAATTTCCAGGTTTTGTTATCCATCAAGGAATATATCTCCTCTTGCATTGTTTCTGGCCAATCTTTACTTTTACTATACTGGCTGCTTATTATGCACTTGTAGTTCAAGGGTTCCTTTATTAGGCATGTAGTAGGTGAGTCAAAGGAAACTCATTCGGCATAGCTAAGTCTATGGGCTGGTTTTGTTTTATATGTCTTCTTTCTCTATCCATGGCTAAGTGATAACTAGCAAGGTCATTCGGATCCTGTTCTTGTTGACCTGGTTCATGGCATACTTCCATATCCTCTGATTCTGCATTATCATGCTCTATCTCAAGTCTTAATTTCTCCCATGCTTCAATGTCTCCCCATACATTTGTGCCTACATTATCTATATAGAACACTCCTTTGAACTTCACATCTCTGCTAAAGAATGTCTTAGCATTGCAAGAATCTAGATTCATCACTTTATGCCCTTTAATCCCATTTGGATTACTTACGGGAGATTTAGTTTAACATGGCTAAACATGATTGTATCAACAAAATTCTCATACCTATCCAAAGGTAATGAGCTTATTAATAAGGTAACCCTATCTTCATCCTCTATCTCGACATCCAGACTCTCAAGATCCAACGGGACTTTGTTGAAATCATTCAAATGGTCTCCAAGGGTAGTTTAATTTTTTTAAATATTTCACATTTTTTGACTTAAAATATATCAGTAGTCCGACCATTAAACCAATAGACCAATTATGATATCAGTTTAATTACCGGTCCGGTTTTTAAAACTATGGTTTTGACATATTTTATATATGTGTTAATGTCGATTATAGTTTTGAACTCATTTGTTTTCATTTAAATTTTGCAGATTAGTTGGAAAAAAAAAGACAATGTGGAGTGTCCTTAATGACATTAACCCGTCAAAGAGTACATGGGTAGTAAAACTTCGGTTAGTAAATTTACGAAAAGCCTTCTTATGGAAACAAACTTGAAGCTTTGAGCTTGGAATGTATATTTCATAACAGAAAAATAAGTTTTACTTATACATCAATAATTATTCACATCTTAATTATATATTTTGTATTTCTACATCATATTTGACTTGATATTTTAATCAGTTACAAGATCAAAGGATCCATGCAACAATCATAAAATCTCAGATAAATAAATATAAGACTAATGCATGAAGGTCAACTCTGTCAAGTGAAAAACTTTATTGTGGTAGACAACCATCTTAAATTGAAAACAACAAACTTCAAGTATGTAATGTATTTCAACAATTTCACACACTGTATTAGGCAATAAGAAATATAAGTATTTCCAATCTAATTATTCAAGTTTATTCCATTTCATGAGTCATCGACAGTGTCAACAACAACTCTCATCGGTAAAAACATAAATATAGAGACAACTACATTATTTATATGATTTTAACCAACTAACATGTTATTTTATTTTAGATATCATTGGAAGGGTCTTAGCTATACACTTAGTGAGAGAGAAGGAAGTATTTCGACATGTGATAACCTGCTTGGACTTTGTACTTGAAGATCAAATGTAAAAACATACAAAATATCATCCCATTTGTAGATATGCACCTTTACAATAATTATCTGACATCATTCAAAATGGGGAGATTACGCAACAAAACTAAGTGATTATTTTGAAATCACTAATCTTAATCTAGTTATAGTTGTTCTTTAATTTTGGAGAGTCAATATTTTAGAGGTATTATTGTCTCAATTTTATATATAGACAGTGAAATTATAAACTTATTATTACAACTATGACTAATTTATAATTTTTTATAGATCAATTGAAGGTATCAAACACATGGAACATGATCAAACTGATAATTGACTCAGACATGGAAGAGATAATAGACCTTGTCAATCACAAAGAAATTAACAAAAATCTATCTATTAATTTATCCGCAGTACAATCAATGACTGTTACTATTTCTGAAGCAAACCATAATAGAAGGGCTATCCTCAGGGAAAGAAATATTCAAAACAGTTGAAGGACTACAAGAAAATGAGGTATAATTTTTACCAAATTATATATAATTCTGTCGTCTACAATATATAACCTAAAATTTTACAGGTAGGAAAATTCTAGATCAATGTTAGAGGTACAAGGATAGAAACTGTTAGAGAATGCTTTTATGTGGCATACAAAACATGCATGAAGAAATTTGAACCTCTAGGACAAATGTTTCTTTCTAAGAAGTGCAACACATATGACTAGGGTTGTTCACAATTTAAATATCCAAAATTTCGGATATTTAATTGTCAGATATATAAAATTTTTGATATTTAAAAATAATATTTGATATTTAATTTGAAACTTTGGATATCCAAATTTTTAGATCGGATATCATATATAATCAATATTATCTGAATAAAATTTCAAATATAAAAAGAATCATCAAATCACAAATATATTTGATAATATCCTATCTATTGAGCAAATATTTAATCCGTTCAGCAAATATTCGATTTGCTCAACAAATATCTGATATTAAAACTAAAATTAAAGATGTTACATTACCATATTTAATTGGATTTTATTATATCAAAAATGGATTAATTAAAAAATATAATTTTAACTAAATTAAATTTTGGCCAAAATACTAAATCAAGTAAGTAAAAATTATACATACACACACATATCTAAATTTATTCATATATAATTATATATAAAATAATAAATTATTAAAAAGTGTATAAATATTTTTCTTTGGATTGGATATTATTTGTATGTATCAGAAAGGATATCTAGTTTGTTTGACTTTTTATTGACCGAATCGGATATTTGATTTGAAAAAAAAAATCGGATCAATTATTTACTTTTTTTGGATCAGATCACTTCGGATATCAGATCAGATAAGTAGATATCGGATTACATGAACAACCCTGTATGACACCAAAGAAAATCTAAGATATAAACTGCATATTAGAGTTGTTGATGGAATGAGAAACATTGCACTACTTGTAACACCCCCAAATTTCACTCCTGAAAAAAAAAATTTGAAAGAATAAAGCGGAAGCTAGGAGCGAATTTGGGATATGTTACCGCCACATCTAACACAAGATAAATGTCAACCATCTATCTCATGTTAGATGCAAGGCTAAAAACTTGTTACACAATTAAATCCGAACTTTAAAAGCATGACAACGTTACGAGAATTTGAAGTCGATTACAAAACCCTTGGAAATTTAAATACAACCCTCGTAACTTTTTAAAGACGAATACGATTAAACAAAACAAATTCCGAAGGGTAAATATCCGGACCACTTACCCACTCAAGTCAAGCCTTCCACCCCAATTTAATAACTAATCAAAACCTGCATCAAAGGTCTGCTCCCCACCGTCGGTGGATCATCACAGGACCCATTCAACCAGTGTAGTATCAGTACGGGTCCAATACTGAGTAAGTCCCACTACCCTAACTTATGGGAGAGACGTAACTAAAGCATCGAGTTCATATTATGATACAATACATTGATATAATATCATACGTACTCACAACCCACAACATGAATCTAGCCATACACCTATAGTAACATATGAGACATATGTAACATCCCATTTAAACTTATAAGCATGGTATATCCGAAATATAAAGTGGCTCATGCGTCTCAAGTAGGAATAATCCATATTATTGGAAACTCAATGCGTGACATACTCACGTAAGCAGCATGTAGTAATACAGATAATAAAAGCTGACCGTAGTCCAATCAAACTTATTTCCTTTGAGTCTTTATTAAAAGTAGTCATTTCACACCACAGTCTTTAGTAATCCACGTGAGTGCGGGAACCCCACTATTTTAGCCGGTGGACCGAAATATATAAACTCAGGACAGAACGCTCCTAACCACTATTATTTGCCGGTGGACCGGTCTCCAGGGCAGAACACTCCTGGCCACTATTATTTGCCGGTGGACCGGTCTGGCCCCGACTCACATGGTGTTTCACTGTAAGTAATTAGTATCTTTCCCATGTCTTATAAGTTTTACGTTTGGTTTGCTGAGCACGGAAACCCCCACTATTATAGCCGGTGGACTGGAAATCATACAGGGCAAAACGCTCCTGACCACTATTGTTCGCCGGTGGACCGGTCTGGGCCCGGCTCAGCATCTTCCTCTTTAAGTGATTAGTATCTTAACGTATCTTATTTGAAAGTGTTTTACCCTTGACATGCATGGCTGACTATATCCGCACTTATCCTCCCAGGAGGGCTCGTCCCATATCTTGGAACTCGTGCACCCCTTATCACACCTCGATATTCATTTCCCCTCTATACTTACACCTAATAAAAACCAACTCCTAGAGTATGAATTAAGGCACAACACCTCGTGACATCGGACTCCACCCGCCATTAGCCTCTAGGGTTTCCCTTGAAACCCTAATTGGACCTATGTGGTCCAACCTCCTCTTACTTCACTACCATTAATTCATCTATCCTCAACACCTCATCTCGTTCAGGTCCAATCCCCAAATCATATCGCTTTACCCATCGATTCTACCTGTGACCCTAAAACTCTAGTTGGCCACTTCAACTCTAGTACCTTTATTTTCCCACAAGTAACCTCTCCTTTTCACCCAATATTTCTTCTCCCTCAAAACTCCCATAATCATCCCTTATAACATAAACTCTCACTCTCAACTCGCACCTCACTCACCCTTAATCATTTTTCTTTCGCCTTTTTCAGATTACTAATTCTTCCCAAAACCCTGATCGGGTCCCTTATATGACCCTACGTACTATATTTCACCTCGAGTCTCCAGACTCCCAAACAGACCTTCCACTATCCTCCTCACGTCCCACGGTAACTTTTCATACGTAAGGTTCGCCCCCATGCGGACCTTAACCTTCCCATGCAAATCCTATCATTTCCACCATGCCAACTCTATCATTTCCATGCAAACCCTAGTTTCCCCCATGCAACCTTATTTTATTCCCACTCTTCTATTTATTTGATTCCACCTTTTCCTCATCATCTCACAAATTATGAATTCCTTAGGTCGTCCATACCTATGTTAACCGATGTACTTCCCTTTGGTTATCTTAATTGCTTATTTTTCTTTTTCAAGTCCCCACTTCACAACACTTCCTCACATAACCTAGCATGCATGTCGTAGGGGTCACATCACATCACATCATATTTGTATCATACCATATTAGAACACACAGACGAGAACATGAGAACGTACCTCGGTTCCATGCTGCGCTAAACACATACACAGATAACATGCAGATTATAGCATACAACCGCACAAAGCATACAAGACAGGTAAAACATGCAATACACACAGGTGGCCTTAGTTACGTCCTTACCTAAATCGGCGTCGGGCTTGGAGCACGCTCCTACACCTCCTAGGGTTTGACCAGGTTCACCTATAAGAGGGAAATACTTAGGGTTAATCTCCCTCTACCGGAATTATCAAAATTCCTATCTTACCCCTATCATGGCCTAATACTAAGGCTAATATTAATAGTAGGGGTTTATAAATAAAGGGTAGGGTTATTACTATTCTTACGATAGTTTAAACGGATTATCACTAATTAAAGTAGGTTTTAGCAAATCCAGAGTATTAAGGTGAGGGTTTCGATATTATTAATAATAATTACTAATAATACTAACAATAATAAGAATACTACTTATAATAATAATACTCATAATAAGAATAATAATGGCTATAATGATAATAATGATGGTAATAATAATTGAAATCGTAGTACCATTAGTGATAGTAATATTATCGATAATAATAAAATACTAACACAACCATAATCATTTTGATGATAATATCAATAATAACGATAGTAATAATAATAATAGTAGAAGTAGTAATAGCAATGAAAATAATAATAATAATAATAATAATAATAATAATAATAATAATAATGACAATACAATTAATAGTAAGAATACTAAAAATAATAATAATATAAATAATAGAAATAATAGAAATGATAACAATAGTTAGAAAGATAAACATAATGACACTACTATTAACCATAGTAATATTAATAGTAATGATAGCGATAATGATAGTAACAGTAGTAACGATAATAACAATAACAATAATAATAATAATATAATAGTTGTGGCAATACTAAGCATAACAAAAATACTAAGGTAGTAATATTAAATTATAGTGTTAAGGATAATAACGATGGTAATAATCGATAAATAATAAATGCATTAAATACAACAACCACAACAAAATAATAATAATAATAATAATAATAATAATAATAATAATAATAATAATAATAATAATAATAATAATAGAGGTACTAAGGATGTTAGTCATAGTTAAAGTAACACATGTGATAATGGTAATAATAATAATAATAATGATAATAGTAATTATAATAGTAATAAAAATAATAATAGTAATGAATGACAATAATAATTATAATAACAATAAGAATAACAAGAGTAATAATAATAATGATAATAATAATAATAGTAATCATAATAGTAACGATAATAGTAGTGCTAACAATAATAAGGATAATAATATTAATACTAGTAATATTAATAATAATAATAATAATAACTTAATAGGGTCTTGTATTGCTTAATACCATTAATTAGAATTTCTTAGGGGAAAAGTTAGGGCTTGTTAATAATAACAATAATAATAATAATGGTAGTATTAATAGTAATTATAGTGATAGTATTAATAATAATTAGGTTAATGATAATTATAATAACATTAACAATAATAGTTAATAATAATATTAAAATTTATTAACCACTTCTATTATTCCAGGTCTAGGGTTTTAGGGAGTTGGACCACCTGGCTGGGGAAGTGGCACCGACGGCGGCAGCGGCGGAGGAGGAAGAAGAATTTTGGGAAAGGTGGCTATGGAGGCTAAAGGAGGAGAAACTAGGGGAAAGTGGGAGTGTAGGGTGGTAGAGCAGGAAATCCTGGAAGGGGTCGATTTGGGGAGGGGTTTTCGCACGGCCAGGGCGGCACGTGCGGCGCGAGGCAGGGAAGCTAAGGTGGTTGGTTGTGTAGAGGGAGGTTCAGGGAGGATCGTGGTGGCAAGGGTAGGTGGTAGGGGCGGCTGACGGCGGAGAAAAGGCCGTCTGAAGGCAGGGCGGCGCGCGGCTTGCTCTGTCTGGGTTCCCAATTGTCGAACCCGATTAAGGCGGTGCTGAGGGCTATTTATAGGCCAATTTGAACGAAAAACGACAAGATCCAAGTGGGAGGTTAGGGGGTTAGGGTTAGGGTAGGTCGTCCGGCGTAGTTGGCCGACGTATAGTCTGAAAATTTTCATACCATAATTGCTTGGGAAATGGGGGATTTTCGTGCGGGAGAAGGGAGTGTCGTTTGGTCACATCCATGGGGAAGTCAACGGGGAGAAGAAGGGCGAAATGACCGGAGCTGGAGCTGGCGTTGCAGGCTTTTCTTCCTCCGGCAAGCTTTCATGTTGCAGGCGGTCACCGACTGAGGAAGAAGAAGAAGAAGAGGGGCTGGACCGGCGGTCCAGGGGAAAGGAAAAAGGGAAGGGGGAACCGGCCGGGTGGCGGCGGTTATTTCCCTTATTAATTAAACGCTACGTTTTGGGTGATATTTGAGAAAAACGCGGCGTCCGCGTCGGTCTGGCAACGGTTATATTTTCTCCTTATGGCGACGCGGCATTTCAGCGACTTTAGCGTCGAAACGCGGCGTTTTGCCTCACGGGCGGCTGGGCTCGCTGGGCCGCGGCGAGAAGAAGGAAAGGAAGGGGGCGTTGGGCCGATCGAGGCCCAACTTCGGCGGGGAGATTAGGAAAAAGGAAAAAGAAGGAAAAGAAAAAGGAAAAAGGAAAAATGAAGGCTTTATTTAGGGTTTTGGATATTGCATAAATTATTTAGAATATTTTTGGGCTATTTAGAATATTAATATTTATAAAATATTAAATAAATTCCCTTTTTGCTTAGTTTAGACTATTTTAGATAAATTTCCTTAACCTCCATACTAATTAGGAAAAATACCCAAATTTTCTTCCAATTAAATTATTTATAAAGTGTATGTTAATTGAAGCTATTTTGTCCTTCTTATTTTAAATAAAATAATTTACTTAATTAATTTCTAAAATAAAACCCTTAATTATCTTAAAATACCAAAAGTCCTCCTACTTAGAACACTTATAAATTCCTTCTTGATTTATCCTAATTAATTCCCCTTTTCTTTCCAGTAAAAGTAGTTTATCTTAAATAAATTTTCTAATAATTCCCTATTCAGCCATGATTTTCTAATTTAGGATTTTGGGGTATTTCACTACTGCTTTGGGATAGGGAGTGTATACAAGTTATAGGAAAAAACAGCACTACATATGAAGGAGAAAAATGAGGTATTATTTAAAATATTAATATTAAGCAACAGTTAATATTGTTTTATCATATGAACTTTAAGTTTACAATGCAAGCAAAAGTAGATGATCCGGGACTTCCTATTGAATTAGAAAAATTAGTCAACCTAGAATTCTTTTTCTTAGTCCAAGTAAGGGATCCTCAAATGGGAGCCTATTCAATCATTAAATTAACTACCAATAAAGGGTTAGTGTGCAAGTATAAAGGTCCATATTACTCTGATAACCAGGTCTACTTTACTTTTTTGAGTAACCATAAATTTAAAAAAATATAGTTTTTGCAGTCTTTATTTGTAATAGTAGGCTTCATCTTTTGTTATATATTCTAATTATAATTATCAGCTTAATTTTACAATGTCATGACTCAGATTTATTTTCCAAACTTAATCAAACAATAGATGAGCAGGTATGATTGAAACAATGCATATGGAAAGTATGTTCATATAAATTTGAAACAACCCTAATTATTAAGTTGTTAGCTGATATCACATCTTTTGTTTACATCTATGAAGGTCAAATCACAAACAAATGAGGTAACAATTCCAACCAACTTTAAGACAAATGATTCACAAAACACACTGTCAGAGCTGACAAAGAGAAGGCCTAATGGTGATCTTTCCTCATTAGTTACCCAAAAGAGAAAGCCTAGAGTGAATATGAAGAAGGAACGGGTTTGATGTAGAAGTGATTACAATTTTATTTATAAGTGTACTCTTTTACTAGATTCTTATTAAGTAGGTAGTTATTTTCATTTGTAACCTATTGAGAGAAAGACATAGGATTGATTGTCCAATCATTTGACTTAATAGTTTACTTTATCTGTAGTTTAACATAGAAAATTTTAAACCTCTCTATTTCTATGTAACGGATATTATCAATTAAATATTAGTACTATTACTGCTACTTATTTTTCATCATGAAGTCAATAATTTACATTAATTTTTAACTTGTTTATCACCCTTCCTAATTGCTACAGTCTAACATATATTATAACAAAGCAGACATATAATAGAACCAAAAAGTCATTGTATTTCCTGTGGAATACTTTCCAATATTGGTCATCACACACTTTGCTAATTATTTAATAGAGCGGATCACATACCAATATTTCTGATATTTAAATAACAACTAACAAAAGAAGAGGTGACATTCAATATTGCAGAGGCTCAGAATACTTTATTTATAAATGGTGATGTATAACTAATTATCTCCTTCCAGAATATGTGCCAACACTCACTGTTTTTAGGGTTAAAAAATGATTAGTTTATATTACATTAATAATCAGCTATACATCATCCATTATACATTTTTTGCCTCAAATATCATAATTGCTTCTTTATTATTTCTAAGTTCTTATAAAAAGATCCCCTACATCATTATCAAATAGACTATAAGAAAATTAATAATCAGTCACAATTTCTTTACTCATAATCAAGTATTGATCATGATATTGTATGGGGCTCAAAATATATGTAACAAACTTTACATCATCAACCTTTGGCTTTTTGCGAAAATTAAGATCATAGAAGATCTTAATAGTACAGAACAAGCACAAGTGTAAAATTATTAAATTTTGTTACAACTTAATGTTTTTCATCACTTCTAGTCCTTATAGTCATGTTTGATAGAAGATGGAGTTCTTTTCAATCAATAACTTAGAATAATTAGCTTAAACTTATAAAAGATAATAATTTTTTTAACCAAATTAGTTTATGGGTGGTCAAACTTTACATATACTATTTTCAAAAATTTAAATTGTAAAGCTTAGTTTTTAAAATTTTCCTCTTCAATTTCAATTCCAAATTATGCAGCATAACATAATCTCTAACACATCCATCTGACATTCAGCTTCTATGTAAGTCATAGTTGAAAATATATTAATAATAAAATTATATTAAGATCATGTTACTCTTTATTAAATTTAGTGTTTATCTAACATTTTTTTGTGCTTGGCCAGATAGAAAGAAGTTAGCATACTGGAGTTGAAGATGAAGAAATTAACATCTATAACCACAATTGGAGGAAAAAGATCAAGAGAAGACACAATAACTGGTATTGAACTGCAATTATGAATAGTCTATTTTAAATCAGTATGTTTAGATTCAAATTTTCACCATTTTTCCATAGTAGTATTATAATTATTAAGCATCATTTGCAACTAATGGTAGCCCTGTATTTTATAATATATGGGATGTTTATGAGATAAATTGTCTGGCATAGTTAAAAAACTAACAATAATCCTAAATTATTTTTAAAATAATTTTGAGCATATAATATCAATAGAGAAGAGTATAAATACCGCACTAAGTTTAGAACATGTAAATTTATACCTAGGGCATCGTCTATTAAGCTCGACATGTGTATATGCCTCCAACAATCACGTGAAAACTAAAAATTGTGTTGATTTATTATATTATTATTTATATGTTAAAGAAGAAAGATGAAATTGTTTAACAAAAAGGATATAAGTTTCATTAAAGTAGAAATGTTATTTTTTTCTTTTTCTATCATTTCTGTAATACTGCCTATAATTATTATTGGTTATCATATTTTCCTATTTTTAAATTTTAGTTTGTATTTAAACATCATTATTTTTACATTATATAATATAAAATTTAACAGATCGTGGGAAGACATAGGGTCTCAATTAGTTTTAATTGCTGCAAAAACATACTAATAATCAGTGATTATATTCATACTAAATAGATTTTTTAAATTTAGATATTACTAGAAAAAAAATTTAAGTACTGTTGATTACTGCAACTTATCTTAATATATAAGAACATGATGTTTAGGACCGATTAATAACCTATTAATTATACTTTAACTATAATTTTATTGAATATGTTTTAGGAACAATTTTTAATGTCAAGTTTTGGGGACCCTTTTCTTTAATCTCTTTGTATGTTCTAGGAAACGGGTAAAAAAATAAATCATAATCATGTGTGATATATACTATATAAATATTAATATTATATTATTTACTATATAAGCACTAAAATATTTGCTAATTTAAAAGTAATTTTAATTTCAATTTAATTTTGAATTTAGATTTTAATTTCATAAATCTATTTAAATAACTTATTTAGTTTTACTTATTGCAAAATTAGGAACCATAATTTAGCATAAATTTAACACTTATTAAAACCATTTTTATTATAATCAAAGTTATACATAGGATTAGTGGATATAATGGTTGGTATTGTGTTTAATTTTGAATTTAACGACCTAGATTTGGCGATAGTAACTATAAAGTAGTCAGGACAACCATTCTAACTTCAGCTGGCATCAACAGTCCCAATTTAAGCCGTGTAAAATCAACGGTCGATGTTTGCTCAATATTTGTTTGTTAGACTGGAGAGAGGGTAAGGGATGGACGGTGAATCTTAGCTTAAAGTATCAAATGGCCATGATTAGATGAAATTGTGTTTGTTTGGTCGATCAGTGGCAAATAATACAGATGGCCAAGCTAAGACCTTCCGAAATCTGTAGCAATCCTTATAATTGTGGTTACACATATGCTTAAGCCCTTATTAATGACATAATCATTTAACTTAACCACATTTCTGTTGAACTTATAAAGCTATGGGTCATCACTTATAACTATTATATTAATTTTACATTACTACTGATTAATTAATTATTTTCATTCAGTGTAGATTAGATTACCATTATATGAGAATACAAAATTTTTTCAACGCAAATATCAATCATTAGCATAGATTTTGTAAGACATGACACAAAAACAACATATAATATTATTATACCTCAAAAATTATTATTCGTTTCCACTTTACAAAATTAGAATCACATGTTGTAGAAATTTAGTAAGTTTAAATATGACTATCATATGTAGTATAAAACTTTTTAAGATTTACGAAATTATTAAATTAAAAAATCATAATAATTAGTGTTATATACTATAAAAATAGAATTGAGTTCTTATTATATACATAGTCAAATTCAATTTTTATTTCCAAAAGTAAAAATAAGTTATTTTATTATATGTATATTTACTGCAAAATCGATAACTAATAAATTATTGATTTATAAAGCTATAGTTTAACACTTATTACTGACATATTAGTTTGACATTATTACTTATTAATTAAGTAATTTCACTCGGTGTAGATTAGACTATCATTATATGAGAATACAAAATTTTTCCAACGCAAATAGAAATCGTTAGCATAGATTTTGTAAGACATCATACAAAAACAACATATAATGGTATTATACCTCAAAAATATTTTTCCTTTCCAGTTTACAAAACCAGAATCAATAGCCACGATTTTGTACTTACATCCAAAAAAGCCATTATTTTTTAGTATAATATGTTAGACATAATAAATCTTAATGAAACCAATTAAGTTTATAACATGTAAAATTATACCTTGGTGACCATAAATTAAGCTCGACATTTATATATACCACAAACAATCACATGAAAACTAAAAATCATATTAAATTAAATAAGTAAAATATTTATATTTCATAATAAAATAAAATTATTTTACAAAAGAATGAAAATGATTTGATTTGATTATCCAACCAGATAGTTATTCCATTTCTGGTGCACGTATGGAATTATAATTACTACCATTAAGTTTGAGGTCGTTTTAATTGAACAAATCATTTAAGCAAGCATTTCTTAACCACAAAAACTGAATAAATGTTATATCATAGTATAAAACCATAGATCTGCATATTTGATAAACTTACCACACAATACAAATTCTTTTGTGAGATTTTCTACAAGGATAATACAAGATATACTGGATAAAACCTTACCTATAAATGATAATGTTGCATATATCGGTGTATTTTCTGCGTAGAAAACTGTGTCTATGAACATTCACATGACATCGGACATAACGTCAAAAGTCGAATAGGAAATCTTTAAGGATTTCGCAAGCACGTAAAAAAATATTTAAACGATTAGTATAGAAAATTACTGAATCGAAATCTATAGAAAGTTAAAACAGAAGTATATGGCATCTCAAAATAAGAGGAGAAAAACGTAATAGATTATACCTATTTCATGAATGATAATCTTCAGAAAACTTCAATTTTGGAGAAGACTAAACTAATCTATCAGTTGCTGAAAGGAAATTGTTGTTTGAAAATGAAAATTTTCAACGAAATGGTATTGAATAAAAGGGACGAAACGAAGGAGAGGATGGCAGGTCAGAAATTTTCTCATGTATTGTGGAAGAATCGACATTTGAGAGAAATTTCTCTCCAATCTACTCGAGAAATTTAGAGCGGGAGAATGACGAAATAGGTATTTTGGAGATGTAGAAGTTATACTTAGGGTTATTTGAATGAACGACTGCGATTGTCTTTTATTTAGAATTGAACGGCCTAGGTTTGACGATAATGTGGTAAAGGGACAACGTCGTATATTTAAGCCGTATAAAATCAACGGCTCATATTTGGTTGATCCATTGTCGACAATAAGGATGGCTAGGATTGCTTTTAATTTGAAATCAACGTCCGAGATGGGGTGTTATTGTCGATAAAGTATAAAGGACAGTCGTCCTGTCTTCTTCTGTAATCAACGACTCCAATTAAACCCGTACAAAATTAGCAGCTATCTCAACATTTGTTCGTGAGAGTGCACAAATCGAAAGGAATGGACTGTCAATTTAAGCTCAATTCATCTAATGGTCACGATTTCACAAAATTGTGTTTGTTTAGTTGATCCGTGGCAGACAATACAGATGGTCGGGATCGGTTTTATTTTGAAATCAATAGTCTAGATTAGGCAATATTATCGATAAAGTATAAAGGACAATCGTCATTTCTTCTTCTGGAATCGACGGCTCCTATTAAAACTGTACAAAATCAGCGGCTCAGATTGTCTCGGTATTCGTTCGTCAGACTGCAGAATCTATAACGAATGGACGATCGATTTTAGCTCGATGCATCTAATGGCCACAATTTAAGGTAATTGTGTTGGTTTGGTTGATCTACGGCAAAAACAATAGATGGTTAAGATCTATCGTGGCCAATGACGAACGACCAAGATTTTTCACACGTTTTGACATAGATCGGAGGTAGACCAATGGTCCTGATTCGTAGATAGGAAGATCAACGGTTCATTTCGTGAGATATGTTTATCAAATTAGAGCGTCGCACTTAATGAAGTTAATCACAATTATATTAACATTAATAAATCTAAATATACCACAGTTAATTAAAAATTATTTATTTAACTTAAGTACATTTATTTTAAATTTCTTTTCATGTTGAGAAATTTAATAAAATAAAAAATTACTATGATGTGTGTTATAAAAAAAATTAAAAAATAATTTTAAATTATTAATTATTTTCCCTTATGATTGAAAATAAAAATATTTAAATGAAAATATTATTAATAATTTGTTATTATATTGATAGATCTTAACTACGTTTAATAAAAATACATAAATGAATACCCATATTAAATTTGAAAAGTTTTTTATTTTCATTAATTTTGTATTCAAGTAAATTATTTATTATAATGTTAAGGTATTTTAGTAAAATAAAATAAAATAATAAAAAGATAAAATATAATCATAAAATATTAGTCAAAATATTTAAATTCCTAAATAAAAATCTTATGTAACATATTATTAAAAAAATTATTATATTGAAAATATTATATGAAATATTTTCTTTTTAATTATACTGTAAATTTAAATTATATCATACAATCATTTATAAGACATGTCTTCTTAATTACATTTTCCGTTAATCTTTATTTATGTTGCAGGAATATCTTTTCATGTTGAGAAATTTAATAAAATCAAATATGACTATGATGTGTGTCATTAAAAACTGAATATTAATTTTTAAGTTAATATTTATTTTACGTTAATATTATAAAAAAATATTATGTAATAGATTATTAATAATTTGTTATTATATTAATCGATCTTAACTACATTTAATATTGAAAAATTTTAGTACATATTAATAATATATGAATTGAACTTAACTGTATTTAATATAAAAACTTTTATAAACCACTTCAATTTATAAAGTGTTAGGAACCTTTTCCTTAAATCTCTTTTTAATAAAAAAAAACAATCATCATCATGTGTGCTATGTACTATAAAAATATTAATAATTTGTTATTATATTGATAGTAGATACATTTTTTAATTTCTAAGAGTAGTTACATTTGTTCAAGTATTATTGCTTAGTGGAACATATGAAACCCTATTTAAACATATTGTTTAGCATTTATTAAACACTTACTAATTTTGCTTAACTATACTTATGTTGAATATCTTTTCATGTTTCAAAAAATGAATATAATATAATATAATATAAATATGATGTGTGGTATAAAATATGTGTTATTAAAAAATTGTATTCTTATTATAGTCCTACAAGAACAATATTTTAAAATTTTAGTATAAAAAAATATAATTGTTTGTTAATTTAGTGGGTTACAAAAAATATTGAGTACTCTTTCTTTTATTACCATAATATTATTTAAGTTTTAAACATTTCATGAGTATTTTACTATTTAATTATACTATCTCTTTGAAAACTTTATGTGAAATATTATCTTTTTAATTTTACCTTTAACTTAAATTATATCATACTATCACTTATAAGACATGTCGTCTTAAATACATTTTCCATTAATCTCTATTTATGTTGCAGAAATATCTTTCATGTTGAGAAATTTAACAAAATCAAATATGACTATAATACTTGGTATAAAAATTTGAATATTAAATTTTAATTTATTAATTATTTTACATTATTATTGAAAATAATAATATTATGTAACATATTATTAATAATTTGTTATTCTATTGATCGATTTTAACTACATTTAATAAATAATGTTTTAGCACATATGAATTGCACTTGATTATATTTAATATTATGTAAACTAGAATTGGGAACATGATGTGAAAGATTTTCTTTTCAAATTTCCCTTAAAATTAAATTATATCTTACCATCATACAGTCATAGTTTAATTTTTTTTCACTTAAGTATCTAAATGGTAAAAAATACGTAAATAAATACCCATATTAAATTTGAAAATCATTTTATTTTCATTAATTTTTTATTGAAGTAACTTATTATAATGTCAAGGTAAATTAGTAAAATATAATAAATTAATATAAATGTAAAATATACACATAAAGTTAATCAAAATGTTAAAAAAAATTAATAAAAAATTTATCGTACTTAACTATATTTAATATAAAAGCTTTTATGAACCAATTCAATAATATAGTGTTAGGAACCTTTTTCTTTAATCTCTTATTATTTTGAAGGATATAAGTAAAAAAAAATGATCATGATGTGTGATATATATTTAAAAATATTAATAATTTGTTATTATATTGATACTAAATACTAAATACATTACTTAATTTTGAATACTAGATAGGCTTTTTCAAGTATTGTTGCTTAGTGCGACATATGAAACCCTAGTTGAACATAAAGTTTAGCATATATTAATAACATCTTAATTTTACTTAACTATATTTATGTTGAATATCTTTTCATGTTGTAATAAATGAATAAAATATACTATAAATATGATGTGTGGTATTAAAAATTTGTTTCCATATTACATTCATACAACAACAATATTTAGAAAGCTTAGTACATTTTGTCAATAATAGAAAATATAATTTTTCGTTAGTTTAGTGGGTTACAAAAAAATATTGCATTCTCTTTCTTTTATTATCGTTTCATTTACCCATTGTTACATATATATACATACATATATATATATTACATTTATTCATCTATACAATAAATTTAAATACAACTATGGAGAAGAGAACATATGAAAAACACAGATAAAAATAGTGTATTTAATCCCTTTTCATATCAGAGATTGTTATCTACTCTTAGTGACATTACAAATGGTAATTTCTTTATCTCAGTTATTGAAACTATTTTTCACACATTGTTTACACTATTAAATTTGTTTAACTATTCTATTCAATGTTTAACATAACTTGTAACTCTGAAAGTTGTACTTATAAATTGGAGTTCACTAATGGTCGAATGAACTATCAATCAAGTTTGGAAAGTTCAATCACATATAACAATACGATATGTACATATTATGGATCAAATGAGAGTGATATTGAAAATTTATTAAAATTCAACAATGTTGGAGTATATTCTGAGAAACATTTTAATACCCCCGTCATAGGTGAACGATTGCAATTGAATGAAGGTTAACATTTTTATTTTGTAATAAGCATTGCTTAGTTACAATATTCACATTATTCATAATGTAGAAAGAAATATAAAACAATGATACATTATTTAATGGTTTATATTCTAATTGTTCATAAATAATGAATTAGAAGACAACAATGGAAGACCATCATCTGGTACGTACAGAGATATTTATTCAATTATTCTATCTTCAAATTATAATTATTCAAAATTGGTATACAAATGAAAATCATTAGTATTTGACATTACTTTTATTAAATGTGTAGATTATTTGGATACCGGAGATCTGATATATACATGCAAATTTTGTAATTCATTTTTTTGGTATGGAGAACGAATGAGCAAAAGTCAATCATCTCAAAATCCAAAATACTCTTTATGTTGTATGCAAGGAAAAGTTCAACTACCGGCAACAAGAAATCCTCCAAAATTGTTGCATGACCTATTATGTTTACGTAATGATAGAAGAAAACAATACCTCCAAAATATCCGATCTTACAACAATATATTTTATTTCACATCCATGGGAGGAAAAGTTAATAGGAGTTTGAACAATGGAAATTCTCCTCTGATATTTAGATTACATGGCCAAAATTATCATCTTATGGGAAGCTTATTGCCACCTGTAGGTTCAATGCCTAAATTTATTCAACTTTACATTTATGACACAGAGAATGAACTCCAAAGTAGAGTGAATTCTGTAAGGTGAGTTTTATAACAACCATTTCTCATTTCTCATTGAATATTGATTATTTATATTTGAAGTAAATTCTTCTAATAATATGTTACAACTATCTTTTATATAGGGGAAATGAAACCTTGCACAACCTCCATACATCTATTGTTTATGACTTGAAGAAGATGCTTGATGAGAATAATGTGTTGGTTAAATCATTTAGAATGGTTAGAGAAAAAATTGAAAAAGAGGGTTGTTCCGATGTAAAGTTGAAGTTGATTGGAAGAAGGACTGGTGATGGCAGAATGTATACTCTACCTACTGTTTCTGAAGTGGCTGGATTAATTGTTGGTGATTTTGATGCAACTTTAGGTGATAGAGATATTTTGGTTGAAACTAAAACCGGTTTGCTAAAATGCATTAACAAATTTCATGGTTCATATCATGGGCTACAATATCCTCTTCTATTTCCATATGGTGAAGATGATTATAGAGAAGACATTCCATTAACCTGTTATCAGGGAATCAAGCAGAGTGGCCGAATCAATATAAGCACAACAGAGTATTTTTGTTATCGTTTGCATAAAAGAGAGTTTAAGTTATCTATTATGTTGTCTTCTAAGAGACTTCTCCAACAATTTATTATTAACGCATATGCTATGGTTGAGAATTCTAGATTAACATACATTAAGTTATATCAGAAACAATTACATTGTGAATTATATGGTGGACTAGCATATGTAATATTAAAGGGTGAGACAGATCCATCCACACAAGGAAAACGAGTTATTTTACCATCATCATTCACCGATGGTGCTAGATATATGATCTAGAACTATCAAGATGCTAAGGCGATTTATAGATGGATTGGTTATCCTGACATTTTCATCACATTTACTTGCAATTCGAAATGGTCGAAAATAGTTCGTTATATTGAAAAAAGAGGTCTCAAGGCTGATGATCGTCCATACATTATTAATCGTGTTTTTAAATTGAAGTTGCAATTTCTTATGAAATATCTTTGCAAGAACAAGATATTGGGAACAGTTAAATCAATTTCACATTAAATTATGGTGTGCTTTGTTGACATAGTTCTATATGTTTTTCCAATTACAGTTATATATACAATTGAATTATAGAAGTGTGGCTTGCCACATGCACATATATTGTTACTTCTTGCATTGCCAGACAAGTATCCAATGGTTAAGAATATTAACAAGATCATTTCAGCAGAAATTCAAGATAGTAACATTGATCCGGCATATTACAAAGTAGTTCAAGAATATATGGTACATGGACCATTTGGTGCTATTAGAAGGAACTCCCCTTGCATGTTGGATGGTCGTTATACTAAGCATTTTCCCAAGAAATTTGTCGAATCAACAACTGTTGATGATGATGGGTATCCTATGTATAGGTGACGATATAATGGGATAACAATGGAGAAGAATGGGGTTCCTCTTGATAATAGATTTATTGTACCTCACAATTGTTATTTGTTGCTCAAGTATAGTGCTCATTTTAATGTCTAGTGGTGTAATCAATCGCGCTCTATCAAGTATTTATTTAAATATGTCGACAAAGGCCATGATCGTGTTACTGCCTCCTTCTATGAAAGTACAATAACAAATGAACTTGCCAAAAATGCAGCCGAAGTTAAGATGTATTATGATTATAGATATATATCATCATATGAGGCATCATGGAGGATATTCAAATATGATATTCAATTTAGAGATCCGCCGGTGGAAAGTTAGGCTTTCATCTTCTAAATGAATAAAGTGTTATTTTCTCTGACTCTGATCCAATTGATGATGTTGTGGGTTGTTTATCAGTTAAACAAAGCATGTTTATGGCTTGGATGAAGGCAAATGAACAATATTCATAAGAAAGGAAATTAACTTATGCAAAATTTCCAACAAAATTCATTTGGGATAAGTATAATAGAGAATGGAGACCAAGGCAAAAGAAGTTCTCCATTGGACACATTTTCTATGTTCCTCCTGGTATTAGTGAGTTGTACCATTTAAGATGTCTTCTTAATGTTGTTTGTGGACCTAAAAGTTATGATGAAATAAGATGCATTAATGGTGAACACCATTCATCGTATTGTGATGCTTGTTATGCCTTGGGTTTGTTAGATGATGATAAAGAATACATTGATGGTATTATTGAGGCAAGTCATTGGGCTTTTGCATCTTCTTTAAGAAAATTATTTACCACATTATTGGCATCAGAGTCACTTATAAGGCTAGAAGTTTTTTGGGATAATTGTTGGATTTATATGACTGATGACATTTTATACAAACAGCGTTTACGGTTGTATCACGAAGGTAACTTCATTTATTCATCAAAATCTTACTATCTATAATTTTGAATTATACGTTTATAGTATAATTCATACATCTTTATAGCAGTTTTTATTATTTTATAGAACTTCATTTGGAAGTTGATGACATCAAAAAGTATGGGTTGGTAGACATTGAAATTATGTTGCAAAATTATGGTAAAAACTTACGAAATTTTGAATCAAAGCCATTCCGATCCAAAGAGTTTTTTGAAACAGTAGGAAATACATCGATGCATGAGGAAATATGTTACGCTCGGTCAAAATTGAAAGAAGAACTCAGTAAACTTCTATCTCATATGACTTCGGAATAGCGACACGTGTGTGACACAGTAATGGAAGCAACCAAGTCTCATACAGGTGGATTGTTCTTTGTTTATGGACACGGAGGTACAGGAAAGACATTTATATCGATGACTTTATCAGCAGCTATAAGTTCAGAAGGAGATATTGTGTTAAATGTGGCATTACGTAGAATTGCTTCTCTTTTATTACCAGGCGGCAGGACAACTCATTCTTTGTTTATCAGCAACCAAGTCTCATACAGGTGGATTGTTCTTTGTTTATGGACACGGAGGTACAGGAAAGACATTTATATCGATGACTTTATCAGCAGCTATAAGTTCAGAAGGAGATATTGTGTTAAATGTGGCATTACGTAGAATTGCTTCTCTTTTATTACCAGGCGGCAGGACAACTCATTCTTTTTTTATCAGCAACCAAGTCTCATACAGGTGGATTGTTCTTTGTTTATGGACACGGAGGTACAGGAAAGACATTTATATCGATAACTTTATCAGCAGCTATAAGTTCAGAAGGAGATATTGTGTTAAATGTGGCATTACGTAGAATTGCTTCTCTTTTATTACCAGGCGGCAGGACAACTCATTCTTGCTTCAAAATACCTATAAATTCGAATGAAGATTCAACATGTAACATCAAATAAGGTAGTCCATTGGCTGAGTTGATTATAAGGTGTAAACTCATTATTTGGGATGAAGCACCAATGATGCACATGTATTACTTTAAAGCTTTAAATAAAATCATAAGTGATATTTTACGATTCACCAATGAGTTTAGCCTAGAGAAACCATTCGGAGGTAAAACATTTATTCTTGGTGGAGATTTTAGACAAATACTACTGGTTATTTATAAAAATAGTAGAAAATACATTATTCATGCAACTATGAACTTTTCATACTTATGGAGATTTTGTAAGGTGTTACGATTAACAAATAACATAAGGTTACAAAAACTAAGCTCGATTAATGAATGCTTTGAGTTGAAGCAATTTTCAGAATGGATTGTAAGCATAGGAGATGGAATAATTGGAGAGAGTGATGATGGTTATGCAACATTAGAAATTCCAGATGATCTTCTAATAAAACATTTTGAAGACCCAATTATAGCTTTTGTGGAAAGCATGTATTTAGAGTACAATGGAAATATCACTAATAATGCTTATTTTGAAGGAATATCTATACTAGCACTAACTCTTGATATTATTGAGTCCATCAATGAATATATGTTATCAATTAACTCTACTAAAGAGAAAACCTATTTCAGTTCTAATACAACATACAAATCAGATGCAAATAATGATTTATTGCAATATGTACATACTCTAGAATTTCTAAATAGAATTAAGTGCTCAGGTATACCAAGCCATATGTTGAATTTGAAGATAGGTACACTTGTTATGTTGTTGCAAAATATTGATCATTCACTTGGCCTATGCAAAGGTACTAGGATGATCATCACAAGGCTTGAATCTCATGTCTTGGAAGTAAGGATTTTAGGTAGAAATAAAGTTGGTCATCGAATATTATTACCAAGAATATCTTTAACGCCATTTGACTTGAGATTGCCTTTCAAGTTTAATCGAAGACAATTTTTCCTAATTGTATCATATGTCATAACAATCAACAAAAGTTAAGGTCAATCTCTTAGTAATGTTGGTTTGTTTTTAAAAAAAACTAATATTCTATCATGGTCAATTATATGCCGCGGTTTCTTGAGTGATAAATCGTAGAGGTTTAAAATTTTTGATATGCGACGATGATGTTCATCAAAGTAATACAACAACTAATGTTGTATTTAAGGAAGTGTTCGAAAAGAATTAATTATGTAATTTTATCAGTTATATACAAATATTTTATTTCAAATATTTTAAATTTATACTATATTTTCAAGTATTAGCTTATACTTTTATTTTGAAATCTAAGCATGTTGAATATACTCGGGTAGTTTGTCACTAAAAGAAAAAAAAAACAAAGAGAAGAAACAAAATGAAGGGAAGGGGAGGAGGGAGGGGGAATAAATAAGTGCTGGAAGCTGGGCGAGATAAACATGTATGTGCTGTCCGTGTTGTTTGTTTTAAAAGCAGCGCTCTAGACAGATGAAGCAGCAACATAAACAGAATACGCTGCATGGCACAACAAACAACGAACGATCGATCGGTCAGTAAGTTAGTCAGTCAGTCATTCATCATCATCATCATCAGAAGAAGAATATATAGTAATAAGAGTTAGAAGAATGGAAATATGAATGAATAGTAATTAACTCACCATCCTCCCATGGAAGCCACACTACCTCTCTTGCTAACACCGAACCATCGCTTTTTCTTTTGCTTCACCTGCTGCGTCTGAGATGGGCTGGCAGTTGGGTACCCTGCAGATTTGTTATCTGCCAAAGAGGAATCAAAAGGAAGTGGGGGCCCTATCCCTTATGTGTTCGATCATGGGTTTGTAAATAGAATAGATATAAAAAGGTTAGACAGATTACCTGGTGGAGGGACGTCGTCTTGGGTCTGACTCTGAGGGTTGGTCATGTTGTTGATCTTTGGGAGCCTATAAAAATGAAAAAATCGAAGAGCTTAGGATTTCACTTCGGTACTCTACTACTCTTGTGTTTGTTATTTGTTAATGGGGGGGGGGGGGGGAGGGGAGACGATGGGATAAGGAAATGGATGTGCGTTTCTTTCCCTTGTCCGTGGAGCGTATAATTTATAACTAGGAGAATCATGTTTTGAGACGTTAGGGTAGGTTACTTACTAATGCCGGTCTGTTTGGGCCCCTGAGGTCTATCGGGGTAAATTGATACCAACAACGTTAACGTAAATTGAAAGCGTGTTTCGGATATGACCTCAGATGAGAAACTGATTATGAGACGAGACCCTGGACCATCCACACTCATTTCATTCCATTCCATTCATGATGGACCTGTATGTTGTCGGTGGGATTTGAACTTTGAAGGAAGGAACATTGGCAGGTTTCCATGTTTTTGGTCACATGTTTCATTTCGGGCTGGGATAGGCATGTGGCCGTGTTGGGCGTTTGAGGATGGGATGGATATCCGGATTCTTCCTCCACTTTTTCTATAATTTTAATTTGTAAGAGGCGCACAAATTCAGACAACAAATACTATAAGACTATTACGACATGGAAGAAGAGGGGATTCAATTCAAGCGCAAACTTTATGGTGTCTACAGGCTACAGCCCACACAAATTATTCCTTTTATTTCGTACTAGAACTATAAGTAATTTGTTATCTAATCAATCAATTAGTGGCTAATATTGCAATTACTTTATTTTATTTTAAATAAAAATTAAAAAGCTTTTTTCATATAAAAAAAATAAATAATGAAAAAACTCTTAAACTGGATGGAAAGAATAGAGATGGCTACTATCTAACGAACGAGCAGTCACATGACTCACATCACAGCGCAGATAAGAGACAATAGCTAATTTCAAGCCTTGAAGTTTTATGGTAAGGAGCTGTATATTTCTTAATGAGAACCGTTGATCTTTCTTAATGAAAGCCGCCTTTCATTCTTCGGGGCCTACCGACTGGTTTGGGAAGGAAAAGTAGAACGCAGCTTGTACCGGAAGGCGGAAGGAAATGGAAAGTTATTGCGAAAGGACGTCGACACGAGGGATGCATATGGTTGCCTCTGCCGAGAACCTGATGCCACCTCCCTTTGCTTTCTTAATAGACCCATACAAATCAATCCTATTGGCTATTAGCCATCATCAATATTTATCGAACTGTAGTCTGTCGATGAGTTCATTATCTTTGATTCTATGACGAACCAAATGCTGGATCGTGGAATCTGTTATAGGCGACAAATTAAAATGCGGACAGTTGGAACAGAGAAATCTATAGGCCATTGGATTTGCCCCACTAATTATAGCCGTTCAAAATCATTGTTTATAAATTCATTTATTAGTTCAAAATTAATGCAGCCACTAAAGGGAATGATCGGATAATGCGGGTTGGATTTTAGTTGTGTCAATTTAGGTTGGATTAAAATTGGATCGTTATATAATTGTGTTCAGTTTAGGATTGGATGCTCTTCAAAATTAGATTCAATTTGGATAACAATAATTAGGGTTGAATTTATATTAAGTTTGATCATTTTATATAAGGAGAATATCAGGTTCGGGTATGAGTTTCTTTATATTAAGTTTGATCATTTTATTTAAAGAGAATATCAGGTTCGGGTCTAAGTTTCTTTAGAATCTAATTCGATTTAGATTGACAGTCTTAGGGTCAAATTGTGTTTTGATTGGGTGTATTCATGTTTAAATATTTTGGATCGTATTGGATTTGCGTCAAGTTAGTTACATTGATTATTATCAATTTAATATAATTAACAAATTTAATTTTGTGATTTATTATCATTGTTATGCTTATTATAGTAATTTTTATCACAATATATGTAATGATATAACAAATTGTTATAATAAATATGTAATAATGATAATAATAAATTATCATTATTAGTATAATTATTATACTTATTGTTATAAATACAATTGTAAATATTATTATATACATAAATATAATGATTGTTATTTCTATAATTAGTAATAATAATAGCTATTATTATTGTTATTATTATCATCTTTAGAAATATAATAATTATTATTATTAGAAGAAATACAAATATAAATTTTGCTATTGTTAATATATTAATATATATTATAATCATTAAATTTACAATTATAATTTTTATGCTTATAATAATAATTATTATTATTATAAATATAATAATAGAAATTATTATGATCTAATCTAATCAATGTTAAATATGATAATAAAATAAAGTAGGAAGAAAAGAGTCTTACTAATTTTATTTCATTTATTGTTATATAAAATTTTATTAATAAGAAAGGTTATTGGTGTTTATATATCAATTTATATGAAATAAAAGGTTGTCATTGTGGATTAAATTTAACTTTAGTTTGGGTCAATTTTGAAATTATGTTCAGGAATGGGTTGGGTACGAGTTAGGTCATTTTGAATTGCGTAAGTTTAGATCGGGTAATTATTGAATTTCAACCCAGGTAAGGATTGGATTCAGGTCGGGTCTTTTTTTTTTCTAGCTTGGTCATTTCGATTTAAGCTATTTTGGATATAGGTTACTATCGAGTTAGTAAAATTCAGGTTGGGTTGGGATTGATTCGGGGTTTTGGATTGAGATTAAATTTAATTTTTTAGGTCTAGATTGAGTTTTTGGTCAGGTTTTTCGGACATAATAAATCGGGTTGAATTAATTTTACTAGGTCTTGCATATATATCATTTTAGAATTTTATACACATTAAAAAATTATAATTTATCAAATATTTTCTTATTAAATACTAATTATTAAACAATACTCAAAATTTTATTTAAAAAAATTGATTAAGAGTAATTTGGGAAAGTGTGGTTTAAGTATTATATTAGAAATCTTAAGAGATAAATATTTTGGGATTAAAAAATTTATACTGAAACAATATATATTTTGAGCCAGAGAAAGTATATCTTAAGCCCCTAGTGAGTTATGAAGGAGAAGAGAAAGCAATGGGACGGGACTAGAATAGTAATTTTCTATAAATAACTTCAATAAGTAATCATTATAAGCTAAAATTAAGTGCCAGGTTTCAATCTAATGAGACTTGGGCACTTGATTCAAATATAATTTAGAAAAATGACTCTATAAGGTTAGGTAGGTGGAAAATTTTTCTTTCCATTTATATCTTTTATATCAATTATTTAAGAATAAAAAAATAATCTTAATAAAATATTTATTTTAAATTAAATTAAGATCTTTAAAATGATTACTTGTCTAAAAAAATATTTAATTTTAAATAAATTATATAAAATATATAAAATAGGAGAGTAAATTTTTTCACCCTTATTATTCCTATATCAAACAAACACTAAATAGTTATACACTTTTAATTGTTGCTGATTATTATTATTATTATAGTTATAGTTTAATAAAGCCAACTCATGCCCCTTGCTCTTTATGTATATAACTGCATTAATCATGACTTCTTAGCAAAAAATAATATTGACGAGGTATGGTCGCATTGTGGTTGACCTGTATGATCTGTGTTATGGGTATAACGATTATTTACTACAATATTAATGAATATACTCTCTCTCTCTCTCTCTCTCAGACATATGAATATAGACCCGCATGCATATATTAAGTGCACATAACTGTAACACCCCGAGTCGATACGACCACACGAGGGTTACCTTGAAGTGCTTTCGGATTGATCGGTTGGCCCCACAGATCAACACGAGTCCTTTCAGTACGCTTTGTCCTCACTCGCGCACTTTCTGAGAAACTTTCAGAACTTCCCAGAAGGTCACCCATCCTAAAATTGCTCCACGGCCAGCACGCTTAACTGTGGAGTTCTTAGGACGGAATCACCAAAAGGATGGTATACCATGTTGATATAAGTAGCCAAATCAATCCTTATAACACTCCGCTCAAATTTGGGGTATTACATTCACCCCCACTCAAAGAACGCAACGTCCTCGTTGCGCCTCAACCAATGATTGTCTCAATACAGCTCATCCCAAGAATCGTCCCGCTAGGTGGCTAACTGGCTCATCCAAGTTTAGCTCACGGTCGCTTTGATACCATTTGTAACACCCCGAGTCGATACGACCACACGGGGGCTACCTTGGAGTGCTTTCGGATTGATCGGCTGGCCCCACAGATCAACACAAGTCCTTTCAGTGCGCTTTGTCCTCACTCACGCACTTTGATACCAAAAATGATGTTTAATCAAAGTCGAGGGAAGGATTGGATCGGTTGCTGTTTTTTGGTGGTGTCAATGATGAGATTATGTAGCAGAAACAATGGGTTTAATGTTAACTAAACTCGAAAGATCTCAGGTTGAACACTAGGTGGGTTCGAATGGTTGAAGCTGGTTTAATATTTGAATGAATGAGATCAAGGGAAGAAGGAATTGTCCCAGTATTTCCTTGATGAAAGGAGAATCAATAGAGAGGATAAAAAACAGCCCTTGCTGTGTTAAATTTGTGCTAAAAAATTATGTATATTCCTTATCAATTCCATGCATGTACAAGGGTATACATAGGAGGAAGGAGCTGGCACAATCAAGGCTTAACCAACCTTATTACAATAAGTAGCCATATCAATCCTTATAGTACTCCGCTCAATTTGGGGTATTACAATAACTTTGGCCGCATATTTATGGACTAAGTTATTCAATAAATAAAACTATTATTTATTTATTTATTAAACACTTAAATGAGGTAAATTATGAGTATAAACATTACCTTCAAGATGAGTAGAAATAAAACTATCCCATTTTATTATACTTACAATCACAATTACCATAAAGAATAAGCATAGTACTTTACAATGAATAAATACAAATAAACATCAATTGAAGATGGAAATGAAAGTATCTATAACGTTCAAGATGCATCTTATAATTGTTCATGTGGATAATAAATCCAACATGATTCAAATAAAAGCAACTATTATAATATCACTAAAATTCACTACTAAAAAAATTCATTTTATTTAAGATTCGGCGGAAGTAAGTAAATCAAAACTTGTAAATTTTGGAGATATTACCGCTATGATTAGTACAAGTCTGGCCCCCGACTGGTCCCATACTAACCACAAGGCTAAAGAAGAATTAACAATCATCATAATTCAAACTCAAAGCTAGGCTTCATAAAAGCATTAAAACGTTCATACGACAGAAAATCAGAGTACGAAGAAAAAGGTTTACAATCGAGAGTGCATAAGTAAAATTCCTCGAAAGGAATAAAGATCATAATACAATAAAAAATCAAGTCTAAGTACACTAGTACAACGTAAAATAACATGAGAAGTAAATTTGGCCACGTTGTTTTCGATCCCAGACCAAGTCCATGCTCAAGACTCAGCCCCACCTAATGTCTCGTAAGCATTGAAGGCATCAAAAACAGCATTACCAACCTACACAAACTTATAAGGGCCTTCTACTTGTGGGAACGAGCAACACCTAAGAAACGGGTGGTTAGTACGCTACGTACTCAGTAAGGTAAATATGCAGCTAAAACCAAGCATACAAAAACATGTAACATAAGTATAATCACATAAACAACATACAATTATGACAGATGAATAAAGGCCAAGTTCTAGTCCAGATCAACCAATTCTTTAAACCTTTGATCAATCCTCATTTCACACCATACTTATTATCATTCCATGCAAGTGCAAGGGCTCCACTATTATAGCTGGTGGACCAAAAACATACAAGGCATAATGCTCCTAACTACTATTATTGCCGGTAGATTGGTCTCTAAGGCAAAGTGCTCCTAGCCACCATTATTTGCTGGTGAACCGGTCTAAGCCCGATTCTCATGATGTTTCACTGTAAGTACTTAGTGTTTTTCCCATGTCTTATCACAATTATGTTCGGTTTGTTGCGTATGGAATCCCCTACTATTATAGCTGATGGACCGGAAATATATAGGGCATAATGCTCCTGACCACTATTATTCATTGGTGGATCGATCTCTAGGGCACCCCGGCTCCTAACCACCATTATTCGCTGGTGGACAGGTCTGGGCCCAACTCAACAGTCTTTTTCTTTAAATGATTAGTGTCTTACTGTGTCTTATTCAACAAGTTTCACCCTAGAGATGTATGTCACACTCCATCTACACTTATCCTCCCAACAGGGTTTGTCCCATATCTTGAGACTTTGCCCCTCCTAACACATCTCAACATCCTTTCCTTATTCCACATACTCACATTGGAGGCCCAACTCCTAAGTATGTGGGTCAAGGCCCACTACCTTACACCACCAAGTCCACTCACTGTCTTACCTTAGGGTTTTCTCCAGAAACTTTAATTTGGGCTTATGTGGCCTATCCTTCTCTACCTCACACAACTAAGGCCATTTAACACCCCACACATCACCTCCCTTAGATCCAACCCCCATCATCTCACTCTACTCCCCAAATATACGTGTGACCACGAAACCCTAGGTGGCCACACCAAACCCTAGTTAGCCACACCAAACCCTAACATCCTTCTTTCCACATACCATCCCTCCATTTCTCACCTTCCACTCTTGGTTTCTCATAATATCCATACTCACCCCACACACGCCCTTCCTCCACTCTCATCTTATACTTCACTCACCCTTAATTATTTTTACTTTCACCACCATCTCAAATTAGGGTTTTCCTCCCAAACCCTAGCCAAGTCTCCTATGCATCCTTATACTAACCCATGTACTATTTTTCACCCAAAGCCTCTAATCATCCAAACAACTCTTCCATTACCTTACTTACACCCTAATGCAACTTTTCACACGTAAAGTTCATCTCTATGCAGACTCCATGCACCCCATGCAAACCCTCAAAGTTTTCATGCAAAACCCTAGAATTCCCATACAAACCCTGTATTCTCCCATGCAAACCTTAGATTCTCATCCAAAGTTCACCCACTCTTTTATTTTATTCGTAGTCCCCTCTTATTTTCCCTTTCATGGATCATGGGATATTTAGGTCAATCCCATGTCCCTTGGTCAACTTATTTCCCCATTTTCCTTTTTCATCCTTTCACCCCATATCAATACATTTAATATCCTAACATGCATGTCCTAAAGGGCCACATCACCTCACATCACATCATAATCACCACATATAGATATTATACACATGCCATAAGAAATAGATAACCATACCTCAACTCCAATCTGCGCTACACATAAAACCAGTTTAATGATAATCATAAGATACACAACATAACATGGTACATAAAATCAAGGCATACAAGACACATAACACACATAGGGCCTTAGCTACATCCTTACCTAAAACTTAACCCGTCTTGTAGCACGCTCCTACGCCTCCTTAGGGTTTTGAGTGGGTTCACCTATAAGAAGGAAAACTAAGGATTATTTTTTCTCCTACCAAAAATACTATTATTTCCTACTTTATTCTAATATTAGGGTTACTATTATTAAAAGAAACTTTAAGAGTAAAAATAGGGTTTTTAATTCCCAAGTTAGCTTACTAGGGTATTACTAGTCAAAATAGGTTTATGTTAATATTTATAGCCATATTTATATCATTAAAGCTAATAGCTTTATTACTTCTAATAATAGTAATAATACTAGTTGTAGTAAAAATAATGATAATACTAATAATAATAATACTAATACTTAGAGAAATAGAAACTCTAGTATTATCAAGGTTAAGGCTAATAATAGGGTTAGTAATAAAATAATAATATAATAATAGTACTATTAATAAAATAATAATATTGCTAAGGATAATACTAATAGTGGTAATATTTGAAGTGATGATACTTATATGGGTAAGGTTTTGAATTCTTTTACGAAAGTACTAATAGTAATATACTAATCCTAGCACTAATAATAATAATAATAATAACGATAACAATAATAATAATAATAACTATAGTATAATAATAATAATAATAATAATAATAATAATAATAATAATAATAATAATAATAATAATAAAAGTTCTAAGAATGATACTAATAATAATAATAATCGAATAGTAAATAATAATAATAGGGTTTGAATATTTATACTAGAAATAAAAGTGATAGTGTGCCAAAGCTAGCTTTATTAACCATATTAATAATAATAATGATATGATGATAATAAAAATAATGATAATTGAAATAATAATAGAAATAGGGTTTCAACCCCTTAATGATAATAAGATTAATATTTTGAGGCTATAAATAATAATAATAATAATAATGATCATAATAACGATAACATAATAATAATAATAATAATAATAATAATAATAATAATAATAATAATGATGATGATGATGATGATGATGATGATGATGATGATGATGATGATGATGATGATGATGATGATGATGATGATGATATAATACAAATAAAAAGAATAAGGTTTTCATAAATAGGACATAGGGTTTGAGAGGGGTCAAAGTACCACCTAGGGTTGGTGGTGACTGGCAGCACTGGTGGCGGCGTACGGCGGTTGGCGACGGTGGAGAAAGAGGGAGAAAAAGGAAAATTTTGAGTGTTTAAGGTAGGAGAGGGGGGGAATGAGAGTGGAAGTTGAGGTGGTGGTAGATGCCTAGGTGGAGAGAGTTGGAGTGGTGGTGGTGCCACAACCAAACGCGGCGGTGCTATGGTGGCCGAGAATGGTGGAGAGGGAGGAAGGGAGGAGGAGAGGGAGGAAGGGAAAAGAAGGGTAGGGGAAGGTCTACTGGTGGTTTTGGGTGGGTGGTGGTTACGGTAGGAGTGGTGGTGGACGGCGACGTAAAGGTGGCGGTGACCGGGTTAAGGTTGGTCGGGTAACCAACTTTGCATAGCTAAGGAGGCTTGTGTAGGAAGATTTAAGGGTGTTGAGGGGTGCAACTCGGTGGAGGGTGGTGCAGAGGGGTAGTTTGGGTAACGGTGCTGGACGGCGGCGAAGCAACGGGCGGCTAAACAAGTGGCGGTGACAAAATTTGGGGTTTCTGGGTTGAGAGAAAAAAAGAGTTGAAAGGGGGTTGGTAGAGGGGTATTTATAGGCTAAGAATGATGGGGAAGGAGAGAGGGGGAAGAGGGAGGGTCGGTGGCAGGCGTGCACATCGCCGGCCAGCAGCCTATGGCCAAAATAGGCCTACCATTGTTGTAGGTCTGGCATGCTCGGGAAGGGAAAAAGGAAGGTGGAAAGGGGCATGTGTGATAAGAGAGAGAGTTTGAAATTGGGTAGAGGAGAGAGAGGGAGTGTCAGGGAAGGGGATAGGGGTGGCAGGCTGGCGTACGACGGAGCAGAGCGCGCGTTCTTGCACTAGAAAGTGGGAAGGTCGGGCATCAGGGAGAGAGAGAGGGTCGGGAAAGAAGGTAAAGAAGACAGAGAGTGTGGTGGACTAGTTTAGGGAGAAAAGGAAGGAACCAGACCAGGGCTGGGTGAGGGAAAGAAAGGGAGAGGGGAGGCGTGGGCCTAGGCTGCACGGGAGGAAAGGTGGGGGAGAAGGCTTGGGCTGTAGGGGTTAGCTGGCCTAGGTCGGGGAAGGGAAAGGGAAGAAAGAAAAAGAGAAAGGAGAGGAAGGAAAGAAAAGAAAATAAAAGGAAAAAAGAAAAGGGGGAAAAAGGAAAAATAGAAAAATAGGTGAGTTGGGGTATCTAAAATATTTTGGTATTTTGGGATAAATAATAATATTTTAATAAAGTAATAATTAAATTTTCTTTTTAGGTTAATTTAAGATTTTTGAAAGATTTTTTCTAAATTTCATTTTAATTAGCAAAACACCCTAATTTTTTTCAATTAAATTATCTATAAAATTCCTCTTGATTTTTCCTTTAATAACTTTCGTAATAAATTTTTAATTTGCCATAATTCTCAAAATTAGAGTTTTGGGGTATTTCAACTATCATAGGCTCATAGCAAACACATTTAATTATGAGTACCATCATTATCAAAGGTTTAGCGGAGCAGCCAGTGGCAAAGCTAAACTCCTAGATCTATGGTGTCCTATATATGATGATGATGATGATAAATTTTATTTAACTGCCGTAATATTTAGCCTACATTCATTTATATATTATGGATCTTCAATAATTTTCTTTATGTATTATGTGTTTTAATTTTTATTTTACTTTTGTAATTTTTGTTAATATTAGATGATTAAGAGGTTGTTTGGAATTACTTATCAAAAGTAATTATGTATGATAATTACTTATATTAAAAAAAATTAGCCTAAAAAATTTATAAAATAAATAGTTATGATTGATAACTACTTTTCATAAGTAGCTCCAAACATATGCTAAAATAATACTTTTTTAATATTTATTTTTTAGTTGAACTGGGATAATATTACATTTATTTTAATTAGTAAAAAAATTTCTAATAATTTAAAAAATAAATAATATTAAAATATTAAAAAAACCTATATAACAATATTATAATTAATAATATTAAATCCTATTTTATTAAAATCCCACAAAAATATCATTCACTCTTCCATTTAATCACATAATTTCATAACTTATTTTTGATAAAATTATAAACAAAAAAGTTTAAGGCATGTAATCATATATTAACCAAAACTAAAGAAATTTATCAAATAATAAGAATAACTAATAACATAAGATCTTTACCAATTAATATATATAATGCTATGTTTGAGTATAATTTTACTAATAGATGCAATACAAATAAAACAATAATAGGGTACAAGAAACTCCAATTGGTTGTGTGGTATGTTAATAATGGGCAAAAGATTATAAAAAAAAAGAGTAAAAGAAACGCGTAGCTTAAAGCCTTGATTCTGTGACCTCATTGATCCCAAAGCCCCAACCCATGATATCCTCCATTAAACGAAATAAAGCTTTGTATTATATTGTAGATGAAAATTATTATTAACCCAAAATCCCATGGTGTTCCGTGACACTATAAAACACCCCTAACTCCGCCGCTGGGAGCAACCATCCAAATGTGGCATGGAAGAATCCACATATTCAACCCATATTGTTGTGCATGCCAATCGTCCATAGTCATTAAATAAGTAAAAATTAAATAGTTTATTACAAAGTATGCAAAATAATAAAAAATTTACAAAGAAGAATTGGCAAAGCTATTAAAATTATATAGTACCCTCGGAAAACCTTCATTTGTCATATTTATAAACTTAATAATGTAGTTGCATGTTATTATACTATATTTCACAAATTTATTCATCATGCTATTTATTACTATTTTTTATTGGCCTTCAATCAATTCTCGCTAACGTTTGCTTTATCTACGCATGAGTGTGCAATCCTGTAGAAATAGTATAATAAATTAAGTTTATTTTATACATCATTAACTTACAATATGTTATTACTATGGATGATGAAAATCGATAGCCTAACCTCTCTATCATGGTTTGCCCTAACTCTGTGCAGGCGATTAGATTGATTAATGACACTATTTCAATAATGCTATGCATCTAAATTTTAAATCCAAATTAAAAATCATTTTTAACTATATATATATATTGACTCAAAAAATAAAATAATATGAATTTATTCAAACCTGACCTAAATCCGAACTAAAAATAAAATTTTATGAATTTATCCAATTCTGGGGCCACTAATCTTAATATGAGTTGACCTAAGAGGATGAAATGACATGAGCTCAACTCTGAAATGATCCGAATAAAATATGATCCAATAATATGGCCCACATTTATATGAGGCGGAGATAATCTGATTATCGTGTGACCCAATCAAATAATGATTAGCTGCAGAGCTAGGACCAAAATTCTATGGTATTCTTGTTTCAAGTAATACTCTTAAATAATATCAGTACATTGCAAACAACCCTTACCAATTTCAACAAGTGCCAAGACATTTAAAATGTATTGATTATTCTTTTTTAATGCCTAAAATAAATCACTTGTAACTTTTATAACATTTATCATCAAAGTAATATGAAAACGAAGTCAAAAGTTTTCAATCCATATAATAAGAATATAGCATTTCTATTTTTATCAAATGTCGTGTCAACTTCTAAATCTTCAAGTACCTTGATCATTGGAGAAAATAATTTTTTAAGACTCAAAAATGTCCTTAAATGAAAACACCGACTATCACCAACCCTTGCAAGAATATATTCTTAGTTCAATCCCAGATTTTATCAAGCCTTCTTCTAATATATTTGCCATATAAGTAACTTGTTTATCTCGAAGAGAATCATAATGCTTATTGGAAGATCCAACAACATTCACAATATGTGCAACATAGTTAAGAAAATAAATAACCTTGTTATGACATTTTACCATAGCAATACGAGCCAATTGAAATTAATGAGAAAAATAATAAACATAACAAGCACAAGGATTTTCATTTTGAATAAATGTTTTCAAACCGTCAAATTCACCTTACACATTACTAGCTCCATCATATCCTTGTCGTTTTACTTTTAATAAACATAATACATACTAATTCAATATTGATTCAAGTATAGACTTAAGTGATAAAATAGTTATATCTTTTACATGCACAATCCCAACAAAGCCTTTCCATAAATTGACATCATGCAAAGTAATAGCCATTAGTTCTTGATTTGCTATGTCTCATGCTTCGTCCACTAATATACCAAATAAATCATCTTCAATTTCTTTAATAAAGTCATTAATTATTTCAAATGCAAATGCATAAATAATATCTTTTTAAATCTTAGGTGATATTGTCTAATTATTTTTTGGAGAATTTCCTAACACAGTTCTAGATAAGTCTTCATTGTTATGTCTTAAAGCTTTTAGAAGTAAAGAAAATTGCCTTGATTTAGAGAATCTTTTGACTCATAATGTCCTCTAAATTCTATTCCCTCCTTAAGAAGAAATCTAATACTTGAATAGATGCATCTAAAAGGATAAAATAACTTGATTTGACTTGTTCGGATTACTTTATGAAAGAAGCTTCAATGTTTAGCCTCTGTTTGATAATATCTTTACATTTTTTAGTATATTTAAAATGAGGATTATTAGAACTACCAATATGAACCTCAAACCTTTATTTATTTTTTATTTTTTATAGTTTATAAATCATTTTCGTACAAAATGATCATCACCAGCCTAAGATTCACTTTTAAATAAGTAACAAGACAGATAAAATGCAACATCTTTAGCTATACTATATTTCAAGCACTCATATTTATCAAGCTAAGATAAAACAAATTAATAATTTTTCCCATTGATAACCTTTACAGGAAAGATATAAATACAAGATTGATAAGACATTACCTTAGAAATGGGTTTTAATAATGGTTTTTTATGGTTTTAATAATGGTTTTGAGCTGCTATTAGATCCCCATCATTAAAGCTTTAATAATAGTTTAAAATTGTCATAAAAATCTAAAAAAAAACATAACTTTTCAATACGCATAGGAAACAAGGAAGAAGAAAAGAAGGCCAGAAAAAAGCGAAGAACGGCAACACAACTACCGAAAGGAGGGAAAAAAAACTCAGCAGCAACACAAAAGAATGGAAGAAAAAGGAGACATGCATGGGAAACTACAGTGCCATTAGAGAAGAAAAGCGAGATAGAAGTGCCGAGGTGTGAAAAACAGGGCGCAATAGAGGAAATAGAAGAGAGAGAGTGGTGCTAGCAGGAGGAGAGAGAAAAAGAGAAAAAGAGGCAGAAAATTTTATTTTAGATGAAATAAATCAATTATTCATTAGAATAAATTGTTGAACTTTCATCCATAATTAATTTCGGTTATTTCTTTTTCTAAGTCGGATATATATTTTTAATGTATATTTTTGTGTAATTAATTTGATTATTATGACCAACTAGTTATTTATTGCTAGATAATAGATTAAAACCTTAGATTATGGTTTGAGATATAATATTATTTTTCTTTATTTCATGAGATAGTTCTTTAATTTTATTTTGATATCTATCGTTTATATATATGATTCTATTAAGTATAATTTGTATGGTGAATGCCTTGTTCTAGTTTCCTCATGGTGACAGTATATAAAATTATATGTGTCTGCTAGGTGACTATGTAAATATGTTAGAATTAATATATATAAAGTGTCGCTATATTAGATAATAATTCACCTAATAGTTTGTGATTATAACCGGAATAGTTGCACGTTTAGATACATGTGGGTCATAGCCTCATAGGAGAGAAATACAACTAGATATGCTTATTGTACCAATATAATTACTTAAATTGACATCATTCTATTTGTACTTCATGCTTTAAATCTAGTTAAATATAGAAGTTACTTGTTGCTACTATAATATTATTATTTAATAGTAATATAATGTCTATAAACCTACTTTTAGCTTACAATTTGGTTAGTCTTTTTTTAATCATTAAAAGATAGAAATTATTATTATATATTAATATAATTTAGTGGTGGATTTCGATTTTCCTATCACGTTGGTCATATTTGCAGTTATATATTATTTTTATTATTTTATTGATAATTTTATATTCTTAAATTCTTATTATTGTGTTTTTATTATTATTTATTGTGATTTAGAATTTTAATTTATTAATTTATTTTTATTATTTTTGAGCTAGGATATAAAAGTGAACCTTCTTGATTTTCGATATAAAATAATACATTTATTCACTAATACTATAATTAATTTTAAAAAGGTACGCTAAATTTTTCTAGGATGTTTCCTTCCCGTTTTGAATAAAAAAATGCATAATGTTTTTTTAGCCTTATGCATAATTTTTTTTTTCTACATATCATTAGTGATTTTTCCTAATATTTTACATTCATTTTGTTTGTCAACAGCAGTCAAGTAAGCAGTAAGCTCTCTGGCCGGGAGCCCGATCCACTCATTCATCATATTCCGCCATGTACCGAGTAGCCAATCTCCGCCGATCCTTCCACTCTTTGCTTCCCCACCACCGTCCGTCACCGTACCCCCATCGTCCCGGAACCCTAACATCCACCAACTCCTTCTTAAACCCAAACCAAACATCTAACTTCATTCGCCAATTCTCCTCTCAATCGCCCTCCCCATCTTCCTCCGATGCCGAACTTCGAAAGTACATCGGATACTTCCTCCTCGTCGTCGGTTGCAGCGCCGCCACCTACTATTCCTTCCCGCTTCCCCCAACCAGCTCGATGAAAGCACAGATCTTCAGATATGCCCCACTACCCGATGGCCTTGAAACTGTTACCAATTGGAGTGGGACGCACGAGGCTTCAACTCGGCATTTGTCGAAACCCTGCAGCTTGAAAGAGCTGGAGGAAAAAGTGAAGGAATGCCATGAGAAGAGGCAGAAGTTGAGGCCTTTAGGGACGGGTTTATCTCCTAATGGAATTGGACTATCGAGAGCTGGGATGGTGCAATTGTCTCTCTTGGATAATGTTCTGGAGGTTAATAAAGAGAAGAAGACTGTTAGGGTTCAAGCGGGTATTAGAGTTCAGGAGCTTGTCGACAAGATCCAGGAACACGGGCTTACTCTGCAGAATTTTGCATCCATTAGAGAACAGCAGATTGGTGGCATTGTTCAGGTTTTGATTCTTGATTGCTTTCGTATCATTTTTGTCTGAACTTTTCAGTTTGCGTTTTGCTACTGATATCTGTTGCTGTTGTTCGAGAGCTCAACATTGTTGTTCGGAAGCAAAATTGAGGGTTGGTTCTTGTACCAGGACTATGACCGCTTGTTTGCTTCTTGTCAAATTATTATCCATCTGTCCAAGGTCCTCACAGTGTATTATTAACCTCATTTTTATATTCAAATAACCGTTTAATCTAGTACTACTACATAATCTCCCCCCCCCCTCCCAACCCGCAAAAAAGGCCTCCAATCGGAAGCTGGATCCAAAATTGTTGCTTCACAAGTTCTACGATGTTCCCAAGTATATTTTTGTCCTTGCTTTATCTTGAGGGAATTTCTTGTGTAACCGTATTAACATTCTTTGCGGTTTATTTAGGTTGGTGCTCATGGCACTGGCGCGAGTTTGCCTCCAATCGATGAGCAGGTTATTAGCATGAAGCTTGTAACGCCTGCCAAAGGAACTATAGAGCTTTCTAAGGAGAAAAATCCAGAGCTGTTTTATCTTGCTCGATGTGGCCTCGGGGGCCTTGGAGTGGTTGCTGAAGTCACCCTTCAGTGTGTTGAGAGAGAACAGCTTGTGGAACATACATATATAAGTAATATGCAGGAGATCAAGAAAAACCACAAGTAATATCATTGAGTTTGTCGGTTGTTTTATGAATTAAGTTAGGAACTTAGAAATCAAGGGATACATTTTAGGAAATGTGAAAACCTTCTCTCACATGGACGTGGCTAATATTGCCATCTGCTTATTCCTGCAACGTTGTGCTGTTTTGGATGCTGCCTTTCCCTGTCATCTTAGATGAGGTTCCCTGACAATGATGTTAAATAATTGAAGGACCAATGTTTTTCCCTTTGGTTGTTCCGTTTATATTATTTTCTGTTTTTCCTTGGAAGTTGGATTTTCTGTTTAGCATAAAGGAACATGAAGGAGTATGGGAAGGCCTATGCACTGTTTATTCTATTTTTGTTTGTGGCTATTTGTGTGCCACATGTTCATGAGATCTCCATCCCACAAAGATTCTATTATGATATTTTTCTTCTTCTATGCTAATGATCAGTATATTGTTTATTTCCTCACTTTGCATTAACTTAGTGTGATTAAGCTTGTAGCTTCAACTTTAGGTTTCCTAGAATTCATGAGTCCTTGTCCCTCTTGCAGGAAATTATTATCTGAAAATAAGCACATAAAGTACCTATACATTCCATACACAGATGCTGTTGTGGTTGTCAGATGCAATCCTATATCGAAGTGGAAAGGTCCACCAAAATTTAAGCCTAAGTACACCCAGGATGAAGCTCTACAGGATGTACGTGATCTTTATGAGGAATCACTTAAGAAGTATAGGTATGCTGTTTACTGTTCTGGTTCAAAATCATATTCCATTCTAATCCAGTTCTTGTGGGTTTGGTCTCTAGAATGACCGAGTCTATGATTTTCATTTACTTATCAGTCTATACATCTGTAACATGGTCATTTTTCATGCCAGCTGCTGAATTGCTTCTAAATTTTTGCAGAGTGAATCCTGCAGATAACGAACCAGATGTAAAAGAGCTTTCTTTTACAGAGCTAAGAGATAAACTTATTGCGCTAGACCCTCTTTACCAAGAACACATCATCAGGATAAACAAAGCTGAGGCTGAATTCTGGAGGAAGTCTGAGGGTTACAGAGTCGGGTGGAGCGATGAGATCCTAGGGTTTGATTGTGGCGGGCAGCAGTGGGTTTCGGAGACATGTTTTCCTGCAGGAGTTTGGGGCAATCCAAGCATGAAAGATCTTGAATATATAGAGGATCTGAAGCGATTGATAGAAGAAAATGAGATACCTGCACCCGCTCCAATAGAGCAAAGATGGACGGCACGGAGTACGAGTGTCATGAGTCCAGCATCAAGCACTGGAGTGAATGATATATTCTCTTGGGTGAGTAATTGTCTTATTTATTTTGTTTTTATTGTCCTTTTTAGTCATTATTTGATGCTTTATATCTATGTTCGAAGTGGAACTCTTTTAGTTACCAAGTAGCAATATTAATAGCTGAATGCATCAACATGCGAGATATTCTGCAACCAACAAGACCCTTTTTTACCTTCTGTTTTTTGTTCTGTATGAAAATAGTTAATTAGAGGATATCACTCTGCCTCTTAAAAAAAACTTTAAGTAGTCACTTTGAAGGTCATTTCATTATAAATCCTATTTTTGATAGAAGAGATGTTGGTTATGTCATAAGTTAATGCTGATCAGTTATCAGAAGATCCTGATTTATCGTCGGCCGACTTGTGTGGGTATAATCTCTTTGTAAACATGAGACTGAAGATCTTGTAATCTTTTTATATCATGTTGGAGCTGATGTGCAGTCACGTAGAGAGATATCTATCCATATGTGTTCTCGAGCCTTGATGGTTTCTTTATATATTAGATAAGAAAAGAAACTCAAATGAGAGAGGGAAAGAATGCACAAAAACAGGGCACAACTGTGGACAACAGTAAAGACAAACAGACGAGCATTGGTCACTTTTCAAGTTTTGGCCATGTATTGATGATTCAAATAGGCTATCAAGGGTTTCTCTTTAATACATCGATCATCTACTACATCCCATCTATCAATATGGTCTGACTATACATAGCTTAGGACAGGTCAGACTTTCGGCTAGAAGGAGCTAACTCAGTCAGCCCCCTAACTAACTGTTACATAACAAACGTTGATGCAGCGGCTAACTAGTCAACCTCTTATAGCTATAACAACATATAACAAGAGGGTGTTGTCAACACTAGCCCGACTCTCACAGTTCGCCACTTTTTACTGCACCTCTTGATAATTCAATATCTGCAGACTATGGATAAACTTTGGTAATTATTAGGACATTTTAACATATGATAATTCATTTAAATGCTTCTAATATAATATAAAATATAAGTTTATTGAATACTTATATTTAAATGATCAATAAATAATTAGAGCATAAATAAAAATAAAAATTCACTCCGTGCAACTGTGGCACATATTTTATCATTCTTGACACTCCAACACCGCTACCATGACTGTAATTTTATTGCCTAATTGGAGACCATTTCATACAATAAAGGATCTTTTTAGTAGATGTATCCATTCCTCTTTTCCCTTTCCAGCAAAACCAGGAGACTTGAGTCATGTATACGCTTTCCTTTAATTCACCATAAAGGAAAACTGTCTTCACATCCATTTGTTTAAGGTCAAGATTGTTTGCATCTAATACTGCCAGGAAGGCTTTTATTGAGGTGCATGTTTACCACTGGCGAGAACACGTCAGTGTAATCAATTCCTTCCCTTTGTGAAAAACCTTTTGCAACCATCCTAGCTTCAAGCCTTCTTGGGTATGTCGAAGCATACTTTCTTTCAACTTATAAACCCACTGACAACCCATTGCCTTCAGGTGCTGGGGTTTTGTTAGGTTTTGGTACAATTCCAGGTTTTGTTATCCATCAAGGAATTCATCTCTTCTTGCATTGTTTCTGGCCACTCTTTACTTTTACTATACTGGCTGCTTATTACGCACTTGTAGTTCAAGGGTTCCTTTATTAGGCATGCGGTAGGTGAGGCAAAGGAAACTGATTCAGCATAGCTAAATCTATGGGCTGGTTTGGTTTGATATGACTTGTTTCTCTATCCTTTCCTAAGTGATAACTAGCAAGGTCATTCTGATCCTGTTGCTGTTGACCTGGTTCATGGCATACTTCCATATCCTCTGATTCTGCATTATCATGCTCTATCTCAAGTCTTAATTTCTCCCATGCTTCAAGGTCTCCCTGTACATCTGTGCCTACGTTATCTATATAGAACACTCCTTTGAACTTCACATCTCTGCTAAGGAATGTCTTAGCACTGCAGGAATCTAGATTCATCACTTTATGCCCTTTAATCCCATTTGGATTACTTACTCGAGAATCAGTTTAACATGGCTGAACATGTTTGTATCAACAAAATTCTCATACCTATCCAAAGGTAATGATCTTAGTAATAAGGTGCCCTATCTTCATCCTCTATCTTGACATCCAGACTCTCAAGATCCAGCAGGACTTTGTTGAAATCATCCAAATGGTCTTCAAGGATCCTTCCTTGTTGCATTTTGAATGAATACAAACGCTGCTTGAGAATAACTCTTCTTGTCAATGACTTTGTCATATGAAGAGTTTCTAATTTCTCTCAATAACCCTTTTGCTGTTGTTTTCTTTGAGACCTCTCTAAGGAATTTATCTCCAAGACTCAAGATAATCGTACTATGAGCCTTAAATATTTCATTCTTTTCCTTCTTCTCTAGAGTATGTGACAGTTCATCTTCTCCCAGTAGCAATGCCTGTTGTAGGCAGCCCTTGCAGCACCAACTGTGCCTGCACCTTCAACCTTGCTCCACCAACCAAAATCACCTTTGCTAGCAAACTTCTTCTCTGTATCAAACTTGATAGAGCCCATCCTTCAATCCTAATTGTACTTTGATTCCAGTTTTTTGAATCTTTAGATGTTAGAGAAGAAACGTAACTCTTTTCTCCTTATCTTTGAGAGGAAAGAGAAGAAAAGAAACTCAACCGAAAATAGAAAGGAAAGAATGATCAAAAAGAGTGCACTGCTATGAGCAACAGGGAAGAAAACCAGAAGAGAGATGGTAGCTTGTCAAGTTTAGGCTCTGTGTATTGATCATTCAAACAAGCTATTGAGGGTTTATCTTTGATTCTATACAAGGATCATCTTCTACACCTCATCTATCAATATGTGGGGACTATATGTAGCCGAAGGCGGTAGGGCAGGTCAGACTTTCGATTAGAAGGAACTAAACCCACTCTGGCTCCAAACTAAGTGTTACATAGCAAACTTTAAATGGAACAGCTAACCAAGCAACCTCTAATGGCTATAATAACAATATAGAATTGCCGGGGGTGTTGTAGTCGACACTAGCCTAACTCCCATGATATATATATATTGACTAAAACGCTCTGTTTATGTTTTGTAGGTTGGAATTATCATGTATCTTCCTACAGATAAAGCTCGCCAGAGAAAGTCAATAACGGAGGAGTTCTTCCACTATAGATATTTGACTCAAAGTATGTTGTGGGACCGATACTCTGCGTATGAGCATTGGGCTAAGATTGAGGTACTTGCTGCTGCATCTTATATGTGTGTACGGACTCTAGCTTTTTAGCATTTATGTAGGGAATGAGGGCAGCTGGGCTGCTTTCAAAGTTCTTAAATTCATATGGTAATTTTTGTTAGAAACAGGTAAGGAGGAGGGGAGAGCAGGGGTGTCTGGACTTTCTCTAGGGACTGTATTTATATCTTTATTCTTTTTCAATGGGTTGGCCTGCTATATGTTGGTGCGCGGTTGACCAGCTACTTATCGCAAGTCTTGTGAAATGTGTAACGCCCTTCCAGGTCCCAAAAGACAAGGAGAAGCTTGAAGCCCTACAGGACAGGCTAGGGAGGCGGTTTCCGGTGGAAGCATACAACAGAGCAAGGAAGGAGTTGGATCCCAATAGGATACTCTCTAATGGAATGCTGGAGAAGCTGTTCCCATTATCAGAAAGGGCAGAAACTGTTTGAAGAGCGTGATCAAGCGGTTAGTTTTTTGATTGATTTATTTTGCATTCCTACCTAACCTTCGTAGGTAGGTATAAAGGCTTATATCGGATGAAATAAGAATTAGATATGAGAAGTTGGATTTTGTGTGTGTATGATAATCAAAACATCTCCTTTCCTAAATGAATGCGTAATTATGTTGGGAGTGCATAACACGGATGTGATCTGGGTCTAGTATTGCGAAGCTTCTGTTTAATAATGAAAATGGCTCTGGAGTTTTTTGGATAGTGTCATTCATCGGTTTCTTTGGTTTTGTTTTTGTCGTAGTGGTTGGATCTTGTTCATCTAGGGTTGGAAAGTAAAATAAATCAGCTTATTAGTAGTAGTAGTGTTAATTACGTCCGACCTCAAGGTTGTATTTGTAAAACATCCCGGAGGCAAGACGCACGACGTAGATAGTATTGGCGAATAGCGTGGGGTCAGTCAGTGGACCATTTAGTCGTGGCCGGTGGGTGTATAGGACCTGTTTTATCTGAATGTAATCTCATGTGTGTAAGGTTTATTATGTATTGGTAGGTAGAGGCCTGGAAAGTCGTCGTCAAATATCATTTTCTGCCATATTTGTCAATCAAGTGGTCAAGTTGATGCATGATTTTTGTTCCGACTTGCTTTGTGTGTGGGGGGGGGGGGGGCTGGGCTTATTATCCGGATAATGATTCGTCAATAGATTTGGGTTCAGCGTTGATGCCGACGCATTTATTTAATACTATTTTCTATTTAATGGGCGAGTTTTTTGATGTCATGGGTTAATCTATCTCTTTGGATTTTGGAACAAATGCTTGCCTGTTTGAATTTTACACGAAGGAATTAGCCGTGAAGTTTGAAATTTTTTTTAGTAAAATGTATGTATATTATTTTTTATTTTGTGTGTCCGCGTGTATCAACATAAGACAGCCATAGAAAATGATGAATCAACTGGTGACAGACGTATGCAATAACACGTAAACACTAATGGGGAGAAGAAGGGAAGAGAAGAAGAGTACACAAAAGGTGAAAATAAATATAAGTGATACAAATGGGAAAAACCTAAGGAAGCTGATGCATTGATAGGTCTATATGGTGCAAGGAATACATATACAAGCACCGCGCGTTAAATATAAGGGACCGTACGTATAGTTTATTTGTAACTAAAAGAAAAAAAAAACAAAAACAAAGAGAAGAAACAAACTGAAGGGAAGGGGAGGGGGAATAAATAAGTGATGGAATCTGGGCGAGATAAACACGTAGATGCTGTCCGTGTTGTTTGTTTTAAAAGCAGCACTCTTCACAGATGAAACAGCAACATAAACCGGCTAGGCTGCATGGCACAACAAACAACGAACGATCGATCGATCAGTGAGTCAGTCATCATCATCATCATCAGAAGAATATATAATAGTAATAAGAGTTAGAAGAATGGAGAAATATGAATGAATAGTAATTAACTAACTCACCATCCTTCTATGCAACCCCTTTCACCTCTCTTGCTAACACGGAACCATCTCTTTTTCTTTTGCTTCACCTGCTGCGTCTGAGATGGGTTGGCAGTTGGGTACCCTGCAGATTTGTTATCAGCCGAGGAGGAATTAAAGGAAGCGGGACCCTATCCCTTATGTGTTCTATCAAACCGCATCAAACCATAAACTACAAACAAATAAACCACCCTCCCGGTTGATCGGATACCTGGATTTGTATGTAGAATAGATATAAGAAGGTTAAGACAGATAATTACCTGGTGGAGGGACGTTGTCTTGGGTCTGACTCTGAGGGTTGGTCATGTTGTTGATCTTTGGGAGGCTATAAAAAATGAATAAATCGAAGAGCTTAGGTTTTCTCTTCGGGACTCTTCTACTCTTGTGGTTGTTATTTGTTAATGGGGGAGGGGGAGGGGGAGGGGGAAGGGGAGACGGAGACGATGGGATACTGAGAGGAAATGGATGTGCGTTTCTTTCCCTTGTCCTGGGGAACGTGTTATTTATAACTAGGAGAATCCTCTTTTGAGACGTTAGGGTAGGTTACTTAATAATGCCGGTCTATGTGGGCCCCTGAGGTGAGTACGGGTTAAATTAGTACCAACAACGTTAACGTGAATTGAAAGCGTGTTTCGGATATGATCTCAGATGAGAAACTGATATGAGATGAGACCCTGGACCATCCACTCTCATTTCATTCCATTCCCATTCCCATTCCCATTCATGATGGAACTGTATGGATATGTTGTCGGTGGGGTATGAACTTTGAAGGAAGGAATACTGAAACATGTTTCATATACGCCGCCCCCTCCCTCCCTCCCACGCACCCAAAAAAAATAAAAATAAAAAAATCTATCCCTTTCAAGTAAATAAAATCCTACTTGTGTTCTTCTTCTGCTAGATAGCTTAGAGTTTCCGGGTTTGGGTTTACGGCACGATTTGTACTCGAAGACGGTAATGCTCTACTCTAGAAGGGCTTGGATGGATCGATCATCCATTTGATTCATTTCGGGCTGGGATAGGGATATCCGGATTCTTCCTCCTCTTTTTCTATAATTTTATTTTGTAAGAGGCGGCGCACAAAGACGGACAACAAATACTAGAAGACTATTACGACAAGGAAAAAGAGGGGATTCAATTCAAGCGCAAACTTTATGGTGTCTGCAGCAAACGCAAATTATTCCTTTTATTTCGTACTAGAACTATAAGTAAATTGTTATCTAATTAATCAATCAATTAGTGGCTAATTGCGGTTACTTTATTTACGCGTGTCTGATATGATCTGATAGGCGATAGGTCTGCCGAACAGTTTTGGAAATCCAGAAATGGGAACACGATTGATTAAAATAAAGAAAAAGTCTTGCATAATGAATTATGCTGCTGCTAGCATTATCATATCGATGAACATAAAAGTCAAAAAGACCCAAGGGCGGGGCATATAATCTTTTCTTAAGGATCAGATTGTTCACTAGTGGACGAATATCTTTACCTTGCCCATTTAGGCCAGCCTTATTCTTCACCTACTTCTACATTATGAATCAAAACTCGTACTTTTCCTCCTTTTATTGATTCTTTACTTCTCCCGTAGAAAAAACTCCTCTCCTAAAACTAGAGGCGGCGAAAGATTGAAAGCTATTGTAACGGTAATTTTGGTTGAGTTTATGTCGAACTTTATTGAATTTTTTTTAGATTCAATTCGGATCTGCAGATTTTGGATTGGATCGGATAAATTTGAATCTACCAATTCTGCATCGTATTGAGTTTAAATTAAATTAAATTAATTTAAAATTTATATTAATATCGATTGTTATCAATTTAATATAATTAGTAAATTAAAATTTATAATTTATTATTTTTTTATACTTATCATAGTTATTTTATCATTATATATGCAATGTTTTAACAAATTATTACCATAAAATATATAATTATAATAAAAAAATTATTATTATTATTATTATTAGCATTATTATTATAGCTATTGTTATAAATACAATTAATAATAATATTAATATTATATAAGTACAATAATTGTTATAATAGTTATAATTATCAGTTAAATATAATAATAATTATTATTATTATTCAAATTTATATTTATATATTATTATTATTATTATTATTCATTTCCGTAAATTTCTATCGGCGAGCGTGTACTTATCATAAACAAGTGACGTAGTGTTACGACGTAAGGTAAATTCGTTGTTATAGCCAGCCAACCAATAATGTCACAATTACTCCCTCTAAATGTGCAAGATTTTTATTTTAAATATTTTCACACTTTTAAGTAATAATTTTTTTTAATCTTTTAGCTGTCATTTATTTATTTTTTTAAGTAGAGAGACTAAAGTAAAAAAAAAAATTACTACTTAAAAAGTTTACTATATATAAAATATAAATGTAAAAAAAAATAGCTATTATTATTTCTTTCTTAATTTTATTTTTTTGATAATAGAGTTAACGTCTAAACTGATAACCGTTGAATACGGAGGGTTATCGTCATACTTGCGAGCCTTCTCTCTGAGGTCTGACGAAAGTAGCCGCACCTTTTTCGGTTGAAAAAGTCTGCTTTCAAGCTTATACTGCTGCCTACTTACTAATCTACTTTTTTTTTTTTTTTTCTATTATTAATTTTGTGTTTCGAGAGTAGGGTTTTTTATTTTATTTATTTTGCTCTTCCATAGTAGTACTAAGTTTTCTTGTATGAGAGTAAGATGAGGTAATTGGGTCTACTCTATTTTTATTAGAAAAAATAATTTTATTTATTTAAGGTTTGGTGTGGGAAAAACCTTTGATTTACATGTATTTGAATGACTGATAGGGGTAAAGAAATAATATATATTTATATATATAATGCGTTTGCACATAAAAAAACTTTTTTTGGATAAAATAAAATAAATAAAAATTCAAAAAGTTTTTTTTTTATAAAAAAATAAATAAATAATGAAAAAACTTTTAAATTGGATGGAAAGAATAGAGATGGCTGCTGTCGAACGAACGAGCCGTCACATCACAGTGCAGATAAAAGACAATAGCTAATTTCAAGCCTTGAAATTTCGTGGTAAGGAGCTGTAGTATTTCTTAATGAGGCCCGTTGATCTTTCTTAATGAAAGCCGCCTTTCATTCTTCGGGGCCAACCGACTGGGAAGGAAAAGCGGAACGTAGCTTGTACCGGAAGGAACTGAAAAGTTATTGCTAAAGGACGTCGACACGCGGGATGCATGGGTTGCCTAGGCCGAGAATCTGATGCCACCATCCTTTGCTTTCATAATCGACCCATCCGTATCAATCCTATTGGCTATTAGCCATCATCAACATTTTATCAAACTGTCGATGAGTTCATTATCTTTGATTTTATGACGAGCCAAATGTTGGGTCGCGGAATCTGTTATTGGCGACAAATTAATGCGGACCGTTGGAATAGAGAAATCTATAGGCCATTGGATTTGCCCCGTTAATTATAGCCGTTCAAAATCATTTTTTATAAATTCATTAATTACTTCAAAATTAATGTAGCCACCGAAGGGATCATGGGATCAGATTTTGGTTGTGTCAATTTTAGTCGGATTAAAATCGGATTGTAATGCAGTTGCGTTTGGTTTAGGATTGGATGTTATTCATGATTGGATTTAATTTAGGTAACGATTATTTAGGTTGGGTTTATATTAGGTTTAATCATTTCATATTAGGAGAATATTGGGTTCGGGTCTGGGTCTCTTTAGAATCTGGTTCGATTTGGGTCGACAGTCTTAAGGTCAAATCATATTTTGGTTAAGTATATTAATATATATTATAATCATTAAATTTACAATTATAATTTTTATGATTATAATAATAATAATAATTATTATTATTATTATAATCATAGAAATTATTATGATCTAATCTAATCGATGATAAATACGATAATAAAATAAAGTAAGAAGAACAGAGTCTTACTAATTTTTTTTTTCATTTGTTGTTATATGAGTTGCATATTTTTTCTTGTATAAACTTTTCTTAATAAGATAAGTTATTGGCGTTTATATATCAATTTATATGAGATAAAAATGTTACCATTGCGGATTAAATTTAACTTTAGTTTGGATCAATTTTGAAATTATGTTTGGGAATGGGTTAGGTGTGAGTTAGGTCATTTCGAATTGAGTAAGTTTGGATTGGTTAATTATTGATTTTTTGCCCAGGTAAGGATCATATTCAGGTATGTTTTTTTTTTCCCTTCTAGCTAGGTCATTTTGATTTAAGCTATTTTAGATATAGGCTACTATCGAGTTAGCAAAATTTAAGTTGAGTTGGGATTGATTCGGGTTTTTAGATTGAGATCAGATTTAATTTTTCAGGTCTAGATTAGGTTTTTGGTCAGATTATTCGGACTTAATCTATCGAGTTGAATTAATTTTACCAGGTCTTGTAGCCGCCCATGATATAAGGCTCCCTCCAATATATATATATATATATATATCGTTTTAGAATTTTATATACATCAAAAAAATTATAATTTATCAAATATGTTCTTATCAAATACCGGTTATTAAACAATACTCAATAATTTTTTTTAAAAAACCTTTTTTGAATAAGATTAATTTGAGAAAATGTGGTTTAAGTATTGTATTATAAATCTTAAGCGACAAATATTTTTGGATTAAAAAAGTTATACTAAAACAATACATATTTTGAGCCAAAGAGAGTATATCTTAAGCGTCTAGAGAGTTATGAAGGAGAAGAGAAAGCAATAGGACGGGATTAGAATAGTGATTTTCTATAAAGAACTTAAATAAGTAACCATTATAAGTCAACATTAAGTGCCAAGTTTCGACCTAATGAGACTTGGACACTTGATTCAAATACAATTTAGACAAATGACTCTATTTATATAGGTGAAAAATTTTTCTTTCTATTTTATACCTTTTATATCAAGTATTTAAAAATAATAAAAATATTTTAAATAAAATATCTATTTTAGATTAAATCAAAAATTTTAAAATAAATATTTGTCCAAAAAAATATTTAATTTTAAATAATATATATAAAATATATAAAATATGAGGATAATATTTTTCACCCTTATTATTCGTATATCAAATGAATACTAAGTAGTTATACACATTGAATTATAGCTAATTGTTATTATTATTATTATTATAGTTACAGTTTAATAAAGCCAACTCATGCTCCATGCTCTTTATGTATACAACTGCATTAATCATGAGTTCTTAGCAAAAATAACATTGAGGACGTATAGTCGCATTGTGGTTGACCTGTATTTGATCTGTGTTATGGGTATAACGATTAATTACTAAAATATTAATTAATATATATACTCTCTCTCTCTCTCTCTCTCTCTCTCTCTTATGCATATGTATATGTGTGTGTGTGTGTGTATATATATATATATATATATATATATATATATATATATATATATATATATATATATATATATATATATATATATATATATATTAAGTGCATGTAACTTTGACTGCATATTTATGAACTAAGTTATTCAATAAATAAAAATATTATTTATTTATTTATTTATTAAACACTTAAATAAGGTAAATTATAAGTATAAACATTACCTTACAGATGAGTAGAAATAAAACTATCCCCTTTTATTATACTTACAATTACAATTACCATTAAAAAATCAGCAGAGTATTTTACAATGATTAAATACAAATGAATGTCAATTCAAGATGGAAACGAAAGTATCTATAACGTTCAAGATGCTTCTTATAATTATTCATGCGGATAATAAACCTAACACGATTCAAATGAAAACAACTATCGTAGCAAGACATCTAATTATGAGTTCCATCATATCAAAGGTTTAGTGGAGCAGCCATCAAAATGTGGCATGCCAGAATCCACATATTCAACCCATATTGTTGTGCACGCCAACCGTCCATAGTCATTAAATAAGTAAAAATTAAGTTTTTATTACAAAGTATCCAAAATAAAATAAAAAAATTAAGAAGAAGAATCAACAAAGTTATTGAAATTATATAGTACCTTTGGAAAACCTTCATTTGTCGTATTTATAAACTTAATCATGTAGTTGCATGTTATTATAATATATTTCACACAGTTATTCATCATGCTATTTATTATTATTTTTTATTGGCCTTCAATCAATTGTCGTTGACGTTTGCTTTATCTAAGCATGGTCTGCAATCCTGTAGAAATAGCATAAAAAATTAAGTTTATTTTATAAATCATTAACTTACAATATGTTACTGCTACGGATAATGAAAACCGATAGCCTAATGTAATACCCCGTATTTTTAAAATCTAGATTTATTAAGTTTAATAATTTTATTAGCGTAATTTAATATAAACAATTAATTATTTTAATTTTGATTCGTTTTATGGATTTATCGATGATTCGAGTTCATATTTGAATTTAATTAATCGTTGTCGTTGCGAATCATTCTAGATAAATTTGTTCACGACAATGATTTTATTATATTCTTATGAATTCGATTTTCGGTTAAAAATATGTTAGATTTGTTTTCAATTATAACTTTGTCATGTGATTATAGCGTTATTTTGAAGTTATATTTCGTTGACGAAATATATTATTTAAATTATAGAATTTCTGTTTAAATAGTTAAATTTATTTTAATGATTTTATCTGTAGAAAATATTTCCAACTTTAAATTTATTTGTTTTTGGAAATCGTTAATATTTTCTGGAAGTTTTAAATTAAAAAGGTTTTTAGGAAATTATTTATGAATTTTTTTTTTCCGAAATTAATTTTCTTCTATTTTACGCTTTTTGATTTACGAAAAAAACCGATTTCAAAAATTATTTAAATTGGTCTCGGTTTATTGGAATTTGACTTCAATATTTTATTATATACTTTTAAATAATTTTTACGTTATAAGTTAATTTGTTGGTTTACCTGTTTAGTTGTAAAACCTAATGAATAAGTTATTTTCGATAAATTAACTTATAATCGATTATTCTTTCTCAGTCTTTCCAAATTAATTGGAAATTTCCCAAGTGGTATTTGTATTAATTCGTTTGATTCATATTTAATCTTAAATCTTGATAGAACTATGCTTTTGAGTCCTAAGTTTTGGGCACGTTTTCCAAGAAAGATTTTCTGTGTCCGTTTGTGTTTATTTAATTAGAATATGTGAATTATTAATTGATAAGATAGTTTTAACTTAGTTTTCGATGTCTATCGGCGATCTAGGAAAGCTTTATTATGGATCCTCGAGCTAGTAATCTTCTCTCTCCCTCTTATCTCGCTTAGCTAGCTTCGGGTCCAGGTAAGTCTCTACTTACCTCCACTTATGGGTGTTTCGTAAGGATGTGGCTAAGGTCCCTATGTGTTATGTGACTTGCATGCTTTGGATGCTTTGTATATATATCATGTTCTATTGTGTATCACATGATTGTCCTTAACGTGTTTTATGCGTAGCGCAGCTTGGAGTTAAGGTATGTGGTATGTTTTTTTCTTATGACATGAATGTGATATCCGTATGTGGTGATTATGATGTGCTGTGACATGATGTAACCCTCTAGGACATGCATGCTAGGGTGATTATTAGTATGACATGGAGATGAAAGGACAAAAAGAAATAAATGGGAAGTGAGTTGCTAAAAGGGAGTATAAGGGACCCGATTAGGGTTTTGGTAGGAATTAGTAATCTGGAAAAGGCGAAAGTAAAAATGATTAAGGGTGAGTGAGGTGCGAGTTGAGAGTGAGAGTTTATGTTATAAGGAATGATTATGGGTGTTTTGGGAGAGAAGAGATATTAGGTTAAAAGGAGAGGTTACTTGTGGGAGAAGAAAGGTACTAGGGCTGAAGTGGCCAACTAGGGTTTTAGGGTCACAGGTGGAATCGATGGGTAGAGCGATATGATTTGGGATTGGATCTAAATGAGATGAGATGTGGGGCGATAAATGGAGTAATGGTAGTGGAGGTGAGAGAAAGTTGGGCCACATAGGTCCAATTAGGGTTTCCAAGGGGAAAACCCTAGAGGGGGGATAGCACGTGGAATGGATGTCATGAGGTTTTGGGCCTTAACCCACACCCATAGGAGTTGGTTTCCATTATGTGTAAGTGTAAAGGGGAATGGATATCGAGGCGTGATAAGGGGTGCAAGAGTCCCAAGATATGGGACGGGCCCTCCTGGGAGGATAAGTGTGGATATAGTTAGCCATGCATGTCAAGGGTATAATAATTATCAAATAAGACACGCATAAAGTACTAATCACTTAAAGAGGAAGATTGTTGAGTCGGGCCCAGACCGATCCACCGACATAATAGTGGCCAGGTGTCGGGGTGCCTTGGAGTCCGAGCCACCGGCGTATAATAGTGGATAAGTGCGTTCTGCCCTATAAGTGACCGATCCACCGGCTATAATAGTGGGGGATCCCGAGCTCAGCAAACCAAACATTAAGTTACAAATAAATCATGGGGAAGATACGTTCTAATTACAATGAAACACCATGAGAGTCAGGGCCAGACCGATCCACCGGTATAATAGCGGCTAGGAGCGTCTTGCCCTGGAGACCGACCCACCGGTATAAAATAGTGAATAGGTGTGTTCTGCCTTATGAGTGACCGATCCACCGGATACAATAGTGGGGTTCCCGCACTCTCATGGATTCATAACGATTATGATGTGAATCGACTATAATTACCAGAGATCTAAAGATTAAGTCTATCTGGACCTTAGCTAGCCTTTATCATCTGATTTGTTACATACTCTTATGCCATGTATACTATGTGGTGTGTTTTGGATGTTGGCCTTAGCACACCTGCTACCTTACTCAGTATCGGACCCGTACTGATACTACCTTGGTTGAATGGGTCCTGTGATGATCCATTGATGGTGGGGAGCAGACCTCTTGTGCAGGTTTAAGATTGGATACTGTTTTGGGGTGGAAGGCCTGACTTGAGTGAGTAGGCAATCTGGATATTGATCCGTCGGGTTTTATCTTGTTTAACTGTATTTCTCTTTGGAAGTTATAAGGGTTGTATTTAAATTTTCAAGGGCTTTGTAATTGACTTTTAATTTCTCGTACTCTGATAAGTTTTTAAAATTCAAATGTAATTGTTTGACAGGTTTTAGCCTTGCATCTAACATGAGATAGATGGTTGACATTTATCTTGTGTTAGATGTGGCGGTAACATTTCCCAAATTTTCTTCTAGCTTCTGCTTTATTCTTTCAATTTTTTTTTCAGGAGTGAAATTTGGGGGTGTTACACCTAACCTCTCTATCATGGTTTGTCCTAAGGGCCTATTTGGTATAAGAATAATAGGAGTGGATTTTTTTTATATTTTTTTATTAAGTATTTAATAATAAAAAAATATATTTTTAATAAAAAACTTATTTTATATTAAATTAAGATGTAAAATGGATATTCATTAGAATAAAAATATTTAATTTTTACTAAATTATATAATATAGATAAAATATGAGGGAGTTTTTCCACCCCTATCATCCCCTAACCAAATGAGCACTAACTCTTTGCAAGCAGTTAGATTGATTAATGGCACTATTTCAATGATGCTATGCATCTAAATTTTAAATCCACATTAGAAATATTTTTAAATATATATATATATATATATATATACCGACTCGAAAAATAAAATAATTTGCATTTATTCAAACCTAACCTAAATTTGAACTGAAAATAAAATTTTATGAATTTATCCAATTTTGGGGCCATCTAATCTCAACCTGAGCTGACTCGTGAGGATAAAATGACATGAGATCAACTCTGAAATGGTCTAAATAAAATATAATCCAACAATATAACCCAAATTTATATCAGATAGAGATAATCTAATTATCGTGTGACCCAATCAAACAATGATTAGTTGCAGCTAGAGCTAGGATTAGAATTCTATAGTATTCTTGTATAAAGTAATACTCTTAAGTAGTATCAATACATTACAAACAATGCTTAGCAATTTCAACAAGTGCTAAGGCATTTAAAATGTATCGATCATTTTCTTGTAATGCCTGAGATGAATCACTTGTAACTTTCTTAATATTTATCATCAAAGTAACATAAAAACAAAGTCAAAATTTTGCAATCCATATAATAAGAATGCAACATTTCTATTTTTATCAAATGTCCTATCAACTTCTAAGTCTTTAAGTACCTTGATCACAAGAGAAAAATAATTTTTTTAAGACTAAAAAAATATCCTTAAATAAAAACACCAACAAGTGTCACCAACCCTTATAAGAATATATTCTTGGTTCAATCCCCGACTAGATTTTATCATGTGTTCTTCAGATGCATTTGCTATATAAGTAGCTTGTTTATCTCGAAGAGAATTATGATGCTTATTGGAGGATCCAACAACATTCACAACACGTATAACATAGTTAAGAAAATAATTGACCTCATTATGAAATTTTACCACTAGAATAAGAGCTAATTGAAATTGGTGAGAAAAATAACAAACGTAACAGGTACAAGGATTTTCATTTTGAATCAATGTTTTCAAACCATCAAATTCACCTTATATATTACTAGATCCATCGTACCCTTGTCATTGTACTTTTAATATACATAATCCATACTAACTCAATTTTGATTCTAGTGCAGCATTAAGTGATAAAATAGTTGTTTCTTTGACATGCATAATCCCAACAAACCTTTCCATAACAAAACCCCTATCATCAACATAATGCAAAACAATAACCATTTGTTCTTTATTTGCTACGTCTCATGCTTCATCCACTAATATGCCAAAGAAATCATCTCTAATTTCATTAATAAGTCATTAATTATTTCAAATGAAAATGCATAACTACTATCTTTTTGAGTCTTAGGTGATATTATTTGATTCTTATTTGGAGGATTTCTTAACACAACTCTAGCTATAGCTTTATTGTTATGTCTCAAAGCTTTCAGGACGAAGAAAATTACCTTGATTTAGAGAATCTTCTAACTCATCATGACCTCTAAATTTCATTCTTTCCTTAAGAAGAAATCTAACAACTCTAATATATGCATCTAAATGGATAAGATAATTTGATTTAACTTGTTCGGATTGCTTTGTGAATGAGGCTTCAATGTTTTGCCTCTATTTGATAAGATCTTCACATTTTTTAGTACCTTTAAAATGAGGACTATTAGAACTACCAATATGAGCCTCAAACTTTTATTTATTTTTTATTATAGTGTATAAATCCTTTTCCTACAAAATGATCACCACCGACCTAAGATTCACTTTTAAACAAGTAACAAGATAGACAAAATGCAACATCCTTAGCTACACTATATTCCAAGCAATCATACTTATCAAACCAAGATGAAACAATCAATGATTTTTTTCCATCGATAGCCTTTATAGGAAAGCTATGAGTACAAGGTTGTTTATCTTAGAAAGTGGTTTTAATAATGATTTTTTATGCTTTTAATAATGGTTTTGAACCATGATTGAATCATCTGTATTAAAGCCTTAATAACGATTCAAAACCGTTATAAAAAATCTAAACAAATCATAAATTTTGGGTAAAACTAGAGTTTTAATAATAGTTTTTATATAAAAACTGTTGTTAAAACATAATCGATTTAGGGTTTTAATTATTAATTACACATTTATTAAACCCTAATTAAGATTAAATGAGTATTAAATGCAAATTTTAATAATGGTTTTAAATATAATAGTTATTAAAAATAATATACAGAATAATTCTTTAAGGTTTTAATAATGGTTCTTGCTAAACCGTTATTAAAACTTCACTATTTTTATTTATTTATAATTTGCGTAGTTTTGTTCCAGCCCACGTACAAATTTGTATGTTTAAATATTTACCAAGTCTGCAATGGAAAACAATTTCAATTCATATATGCATGCACGTCTTCCTTCCAAATGATAATATATATTTTCAATAAATCTATAATTGGTACGTCTCAGTATACCAGGAACACCTAGGAATCAAAATTAGTAGGTGTACCACAACTTGATAGCTTTACATTCAAAAGTCAAAATTTCATAGATCATAATCAAGATGACTAAAAAACATAGATGAATTATAAACTTGAACATGCACGTAGAATATAGATTACTAATACTAAATGTATGAGTGCATGAGCTTAGCTTATTGCTCTCTAAGTTCATCAATTTCATCATCTTTATATTTCTGGCCTCGTGCATATTCACCACTAAAAAACTACTAATTGATAAGTTTTGATCATTCAATTAGTACTTAAGTTAAGTACAAAATAAATATTTCATGATTCATTAATAAAAAAATATAGAAAAAGAAACATACATGGCTTGGATCTATGTTCATCAATCTCTTTTGGAGTATCAGATCCATTACTCTACAAACATAGTATCCACAATCATTGCCATTTTGCTATTGTGGACAATACCAAATGAATTAAGTTAGCTCTCTACCTATTAGATATTAATTGGAATTGAAACAAAATATAAAATATTTGTCTTCCTACATACCGTTACAAGCTCATATTTAAGACTCCTTGGGTTTGGAACACCATTTCCACCTCTCCTCTGATATACTGTCCGTAGTGCCCTAATAAATAGAGTTGATACACAATATTGTAACTATATATACCTAAAATAATTAGAGTAGAATATATGCATAAATAAGTTAATGAAGTAAGAAGTAAAAAGTATACTCCTACATGATGAGCTTCTACAAAAAGGCATGAAATATGTTCGATGGGAATCAAACACATAGGCTTTATTTCAATCAGGTTGGACGACGCACACAACCTAATGTTCACTTATGAGGTGAGGTATGAGATAAAGCTTCCTGTATCCCTCGCTTAAGATACAATCCTCTAGATAGTTTATGTACCTACCATCTCTTATTGTAGTATTGTTAGGTATGTAGTATGGACACGTAAACACAATAGATGACAAAATTTCCTCTACTACAACATGAGTAGCTACCAAACTATGGACGGAAATAACAATGCATATTTATTAATAATTGATAAATCATATAAGAGGTCATAAAAATTCCAAAGCAACAAAAATTACTAAAATATATCATATAAAATAATACTTACGTAACATATATATACACATTCGTAGTTGACATCCATTCCTATTTATAAATGCCACTTATATCAGCGGTAGATACCATATAAGTAGCATCGTCCCTCCCAACATATTCAAGATAACTATTAATTAAAATATAATTGCCACTGAGGTAGTTTTGAACATAGAAATACAATAAAACCAAAATTGGTGAAGGTTGGTTCTTCTCTGAAGATGGAATCTTTTGTGGGGCAATAGATTTATCTAATTTAACTCTCTTTCCTTTATTAGCGCATTCTTTTATGTTGCTCGTTCTGCTAGTACCTCTTCTTCCCTTACTCATAGGAGTATTCTTCTTTTTTTATTCCTAATTCATAATAATAAATGAAATATGACGAGTATATATATATATATATTAATAAAGTATAAATAATGTAAGTAACAAATAAGATATAATAATGATGGAGAATATGATTACCTCTTTAGTAATGAGATGTATCTAATCCGCGGGTCAAGGTACGAAGCTTCCATGAGCTTCCAGCACTGTGGCTGCCTCATTACCTTATTTATAACAAGGCAAGGGTGCATCTTCAAATATTGGAGTGTGAATACTTACGGGTCTTATATTTAGGGATAAGTTAGACCCATGGACTGTATGTGTTTTGATACTATGATTGATGCGTACCCTTCCTTTAGCCAAAAGAGTTGAAATGTCATTTGCTAACAAGTTATGTTTATACAAACCCTAAAATAAAATATTACATATTGTCAGTTGTTTATGATATCTAATACATTTAATAAAAATTCATAGTTTGAAATGCTTCCCCTAGGAAGAGAAGAAAGACATGCATCAACTTCGCAACTGTCTTTAATACTATTTACATTGGGTATGTGAAATCATGTTCAATTGAATTGGATGACTTATGCCCTTGAGATTTGATAAATGATAACTCTTAATACATTATTGCCATTCATTCAAATGTCACTTTTAATTTCTGGGTAAGGAAAGCCACTTGATCATTCATATTATGAGAACCACAAGATTGACAGCACACAGTTGTTCTCGAAACCCCTAATCCAAGATCCCCGTGTAGGGATGGTAATTTTTTCCGCTGGTTTGGGGCCCCGTCAAGGATGCCCCATTCGAGTTTGGGTTCGGGGATTCTTAACGGAAATTTTTTTGGAGACGGGGTAAGGAAGGGTTCAGGGATGGGGATGGGTTTGGGGTCCCCATCCCCAAACCCGTCCCAAAATTTATATATATATATTTTTATATAATTATATATATAATATATATAATTTTTTTATAGAATATAAATTAAAAATATAATATAAAAATAGTTTGTGGATCGGGGATGGGATTGGGGATCAGGTATAAAGTCAGGTTTCAGGGATCGGGTTAGGTTTTAAGAACGGGGAATAAATCAAGGATGAAAAATAGATTGGGGATCGGGTCGGGTATGGGGATTTGATCCTTGCGGGGATCGGGTCGGGTTTGGGGATTATTTTCCTTATCGGGTTCGGGGATAGGGATGGAGTCCCTGTCCCCAACTTGCCTCGTTGCCATCCCTATCCCTGTGTCTTCTTAGGTGTTCTTCAATTCCTGTAGCTTATGACACAATATTATATTGGTCTACACCCTTTATAGAATCTGATATTTCAAGTTCATCCTATAATGTATGCAATATATTTGAATTTAGAATATATGAATAAACATAATATAATAGTTTGCTCAAAGCAAACTAACTAGGGTTAGGGTTATCTTCAAATTTATAGTTTTTTTGGCAGCACCTTCTACATCTTCATTGAGATATCCATCTTTTATTACTCCAGCCTTCTTCCATAATGTACCAATATTGATGGATGAAGTACATGGATCCAAATCCTAGGCTAGGAGCTATAAGTCAAAAATAAATCCTACAATAAGAATATTATTATAACATTAGACTTGAAAATTTAAATAGATAAATCAAAATGTCATACCAACTCTTCTTCAAGACCTACATAGCCTTTGCGAGCTATACTATTCTAGTACTTATTCTGCTTAGCAATTTCTTTATTTTTAGCACTTTTCTCCTATGCTACAAGCTAAAATATTTACTCATGGTTATTTAAATATCAATGAAATATTCTTAATCAAAAATTTTAATGGTTATCTAACAAACACCTTAAAATCCTTCGAAAGACGATATGTAATAAATTAGTTCCAACTATCTTGATCAATGAAACTATAATGTTTAGGCGAGTTTGAGCGTAGAGTGTCATCCCTCTTTTTATATATTTTTCTATTTGTCGAGTATGCCCTAAATGTTCTTAGACACTCACCACAATGCCTAGGAAGTAATTTATTCCTTGTCTCTGGGACTTTGAACACTCTTTGCAAAATAATATATATATATATATATATATATATATATGTATGTATATCGATATTAATGTATTGAAACTAAGAACATTTGACAAACAAAAATGATTAAACAAAACAACATATTTAGTGTGACTTCTTACCATATATAATCCTTGTGACCTTTCAGAACCTGCTTCCAATTATTATATGAAATTGGAACACGATTATAAGCGATGAGTGAAATATATGTCAGAAATATGTTTGCATACTGGTCGATAGGAAGATTATAAGTATTCCATCCCAACTCTACTTATTCTCCTCTATTTCTCATGTTGGTGATGATTATCATAATATTTAGTCCTCTCTTCCCTTCTTCATCACTACTATCTCTATCAACTTTTTTATTTGTCATATCTCTATGAAATATCAATAAGTAAATTAATACAAAATCTGCTCCTAAATAAGTCAATCAATATATACAAATCTAGAAGGAAAAATAACAAACTTATATATCATATGTTAGAATGTTATATAATTACCCTTGTGAAATAAATTATGTTTTGACACAATACATATTTAATGAATATATACAAAGTATGCATTTGAAAAAACAAGCACACATATCATATGTTACAATATTATTACCCTCATTGCCTTCTTTTCCTTCTTTTTTCTTCCTTATTTTTGGATTGGTTTTAGGATTTGATATATATATTACTTTACAATGATCATCCCTTACATATATTTCCTCCTCATTAATGTTATTGTTATCATCATACAATGTTTGAGTTGCTTGCACAACTGAAACACACTTTTTATCCTAATTGGCATCTTTTTCATCATCATATTCATTAGCATTTGTTTTCTGTACCACATACTATCTTTTATCAGCAGGATCAGTGACAAAGAATACTTATATTCCTTGTGATGCCAAGATGAATGCGTCTTATTTATGCCTTTCCCTATTGAGATTTAATAATATGAATCCATATTCATATCTAACCTCATAGCTATTATCAACCCATCTGCAGCTGAAAATATGGACGTTAAATATAGCACAATCTAACTCCCATATCTATTCAATCACAACATATTAATTCATATTTGCATAGGTTAGATTCTTATTTTTCATACTAGCAACATGCATTGCCTCAGCCACTAAAGTCACACTAATGTTCTATATAATAATCTTCTCATCTTATTGTTTCATATAAAAAATGTAATCATTGATGGCATAACTAGTATATGAGAAATGTTCATAATGGGGGTTTTTGATATAACCAATGTAGGGTTTTAGAAATTAAAGTTGGGGAATGTCCTATGAGTGGAATGATACGACCTCTTAGCCAATCGATGAAGGGAAAATTATGTCTATCGATTATTCATTTCTCAATGTTTGATGGATTTTCAATCCTTAAAGAATACATATGTTCTTTAATATATGTGAAATGCCACAAAAATACTAATTTTAAGAATTATAGCTAATTAAGAATTTATTATGAAAATTAATTAATTAAATAAATTATTCTTATTAAATTAAAAAGGGAATTAATTAGGGCAAATAAAGAAGAAAATAATAAATATTTTAATTAGAAAATTTTTGGGTATTTGCTAATTAAATTGGAATTTAGGAAAAATCTTTCAAAAATCCTAAATTAGCCTAAAAAGGGAATTTAATATTATTTTATTTAAATATTATTGTTTTAAATATCCCAAATATCCAAATTTTTTAAATTAACCCAACCCAGCTATTATTATTTTTTCCCTTTTTTCTTTTTTCCTTTTTCCTTCTTCCTTTTTCTTTCTTTTCTTCTTCTTCTTTTCTTTTCTTTCTTACCCCGACTTAAGCTTGTTCTCGGACCAATTCTTTCTTTTTCTTTCTTTCTTTCTCTTTCGGCACAACCCAACACGCTGCGTTTTGTCTCCTTTTTTTTATTTATTACCGTCACCGGTCTAGTTCTTTTCTTTTCTATCTTTTCCCCTAGCCAGCCAATCAGTGCACACCGCCCCCTCCTCCTTCTTCTTTCTTCCTCCCTTCCCCGTCGACCTGCAACTCCCTAACCTCCCGAGAATTTCGCTGCCGGCTACGCCCCTTTTGACAGGCCGTTTCCTCTCCTCTCTCCTCCCCCTTACTTGCTAGTCAACTTGACCCAACCCACTCCCCTCTCTTCTCGCACGATCCCCCTCTTTTCCCCTGGTCAATCGCAAGCCACATTTTAAATTTCGCTAGCCAATCGTGGTCGTCGGTGAGCCCTAATCGACCTACCCCGATTCTCTCGTCTTCCCTCTGACCTTAGCCCTCCTTTAGCTCTATAAATACCTCCATAACTATCTTGGACTCGAGTTTTTCCCAAAACCCTAAAATTTTACTCTCGAGTGCCACCGCCCTTTTAGACACCCATTCTGTCATCGTCGGCTAATGCTGCCACCCACTCTTTCCACCTAAGCACTCCTTGCACCGCCCTCTAACTAACTACACCACCCTTCTCCCTTAATTTGCCCTGCACGAGCTACCCCGATCGTGCAAAGTCTCCTTCTCGATCAACTTTTCCTTCCACATTCGTCGCCCTTTGTACCAACCTTAGCCACCACTTCCGTCGTAACCACTGCCCCTTACACCTTCCAAAAACACTTGCAGACCTTCTGTAATACCCCCAAATTGAGCGGAGTGTTATAAGGATTGATTTGGCTACTTATATCAACATGGTATACCATCCTTTTGGTGATTCCTTCCTAAGAACTCCACAGTTAAGCGTACTAGTCGTGGAGCAATTTTAGGATGGGTGACCTCCTGGGAAGTTTCAGAATTTTTTGAAAATTTCTCGTGAAGTGCGTGAGTGAGGACAAAGCGTGTTGAAAGGACTCGTGTTGACCTGTGGGGCCAACCGATCAATCCAAAAGCACTCCAAGGTAGCCCCCACATAGTCGTATCAACTCGGGGTGTTACAAATGGTATTAAAGCAAAACCGCGACCGTGAGTTGAACTTGGATGAGCCAATCAGCCACCTAGCAGGACGATTCTTGGGATAAACTGTATTGAGACAGTTAATGGTTGAGGTGCAACGAGGACGTTGCATTCTTTGAGTGGGGGTGAATGTAATACCCCCAAATTGAGCGGAGTGTTATAATGATTGATTTGGCTACTTATATCAACATGGTATACCATCTTTTTGGTGATTCCTTCCTAAGAACTCCACAGTTAAGCATGCTAGCCGTGGAGCAATTTTAGGATGGGTGACCTCCTGGAAAGTTTTGAAAATTTTCTGAAAATTTCTCGGGAAATGTGTGAGTGAGGACAAAGCATGTTGAAAGGACTCGTGTTGATCTGTGGGGCCAACCGATCAATCCGAAAGCGCTCCAAGGTAGCCCCCGCATGGTCGTATCAACTTGGGGGTGTTACACCTTCCTCTACCTCCCCCAATCTTCTTTTTCTCTTCCTCCCTCTCCTCCTATTTTTCTCTTCTTCTTCCACTCTCGGCCACCACAACCACCGCCGTGCGCAGCCACCCTCATTCTACTCCTCTCCATCTAGGCAACCATAAACAGCTCAACCCTTACCCTCATTCTTCCTCTCCTTTTCCCAGCATTCAACTTTTCCTCTTTTCTTCTCTTTTTTCGGCCATCACCGCCTCCGCCGTGCACCATAGCCGGTGCCGCCTGTCACCATCAACCCAAGGTGGAACCCTAGACCCTCTCAACCCTTTTACCCTATTTATACAAGCTTTAATTATTTAATTTTATTATCTTTCCATTAATTCAAATATATTATTATTATTGTTATTATTATTGTTACTACTAATGTTTTTATTATTATTGCTATTAAGGGTCGAAGCCCTATTCTATTTTTATTTCGATGGTATTATTTTTATTAATGTTGCTATTATTATTATTATTATTATTATGTGATTACTATTATTATTATTATTAATGTTATTATTATTAATGTTATTATTATTATTATTATTATTATTATTATTATTATTATTATATATAGGGTCGAGACCCTATTGTGTCTACTTTGAATTTTTAGTATTAGTATTATTAATATCATGTCTGATTATTATTATTATTATTATCGTTAGTATTCATCATCATCATCATTATTATTATTATTATTATTATTATTATTATTATTATTATTATTATTTATTCAATGTAGGGTCGAAACCCTACTTCATTTTATTTTCAGTTATTATCATTACTATTATTTCCATTATGATTATTATTATTTTGCAATATTATTATGGTTTTTATCATTATTATTATTATTATTTTGGTGAAAAGCCGAAGCCCTTATTTCTCTTTCATTGCGAATTATGTCATTATTAATATTGTTGTTGTTGTTGTTGTTGTTGTTGTTATTACTAGTATTATTTCTAATATCATCATCATTATTATTAGAGTTAAATCTTCAAACCTTATATTATCAACTTTTACAATATTACTATTATTTCTTATATTTTTAGCAAAATTAGAAATTAGTAGTTATTATTATTATTATTATTATTATTATTATTATTATTATTATTATTATTATTATTATTATTATTATTTTATCTAAAACCTAATCTTAAATTAAATTAGGAAATAATAGTATTTTTAGTAGGAGGGAATATAATATTTAGCTTTTCCCCCATATAGGTGAGACTAGTCAAAACCCTAAGGAGGCGTAGGAGCGTGTTCCAAGATCAGCATCGTATTAGGTAAGGGTGTAGCTAAGGCCGTATGTATGTAATGTGTATTATATTCCTTGTATGTCATGTGCCATAGTATGTTATGTACCTTATGTGTATTGTTATAACTATTTTATGTATGGTGCGACTTAGAGTTGAGGTATGTTTATGTGTTATCTTATGATTTGAGTATCATATGTTTGTGCTGTGATTGTGATGTGATATGATGTAACCCTATAAGACATGCATGCTAGGTTATGTAATATGATGATATGGAGTGAAATGATGCGGAGTTGACCTAAATGTTGCATGACCATAAATGGAAGAATCTAAGGTTTTGTATGGAGGAATCTAAGGTTTTGTATGGTAGAACCTAGGGTTTTGTGTGGAGGAATCTAGGGTTTTGTATGAATGGATCTAGGGTTTGCATGGGAGAATCTAAGTACGCAGGGAAGAATCTAGGGTTTGCATGGGTGAATCTAAGGTTTCACATGGGAATTTTAGGGTTTTGCATGAAAAAGTTCGAAGGTTTGCATGGGATGTATAAAGTCTGCACGGGGGTGAATTTTACGTATGAAAAGTTAATTTTAGGTGTGAGGAAGGTAATGGAAGTGTTGTTTGGGTGTTTGAATGGCTTTAAATGAAAAAAACATATAGGATAGTATAAGGAAACATAGGAGACCGAGCTACGGTTTGGTGTGGCTACTTAGGGTTTCGTGGTTACACTTGTACTTGGTGAGTAAAGTGTGATGATGAGGGTGGAATCTATGGGTTATGATGTGTGGATTGTTAAAATGATTTGGGTTGTGTGAGGTGGAGTAGGATGGGCCACTTAAGCCTAAATTAGGGTTTCGGAATAAAATCCTAGAGTGAGACGGTGAGTGGACTGGGAAGTGTAAGGTAGTGGGTCTTGACCCACATACATGGGAGATGGGCTCTAGTGTGAGTTAGGGTAAGGAGGAAAGGATGTCGGCCCGAGTTAGGAGGTGCAGAAGTCTAACGAAGTGAGACGGGTCCTTTTGAAGGATAAGCGTAGAGGGAGTTAGTCATGCATGTCTAGGGTTAAAATTCTGAATAAGACACTTAAGACATTAATCATGTAAAGTGAAAGATTATTGAGTCGGGTCCAAGCCGATCCACCGGTTAGGAATAGTTGTAATACCCCAAAAATCCTAATTTAGAAATTATAGCAAAAAAATTATTTATTAGAAAAAAAATTAAGAAAAAAAATTACCTTATTAAATAAAGAGGAAATTAATTGAGGAAAATAAGGAGAAAATAATAAATAAGTTATTTAGAAAATTTTGGACATTTTACTAATTAAAATGGGAGTTAAGGACAATTTACCCAAAATAGTCTAATTAATTTAAAAATAAATTTAATTATTATACTTAAAATAATTATTATAAAAATTAAATATCTAAAATAAATATATAAATAAATAAAGACCAATACCCCAACCCAACCATTTTATCATTTTTCCCTTTTTCTCTTTTCTTTTTCTTTTTCTTCTTTCTTCCCCCTTTACTCATTTTCTTTTTCCCCATTTTTCTCCCCCGAATGGGCCAGCCCACCGGCCCAGATCCCTTCCTCCCCCCGTCTCGCGTGCCAAGCCCGTCAGCTCCTTCGTCGCCCGCTGCCCCCAGCTAGCCGAACCGCCCTCTTCTTTCTTTTCTTTCTCCCCCTGGACCGACCGGTCCAGTCGTCGTCTTCCTCCCTCCCAAACCCCGATCTGCAACTGCCAAACCCTACAGCCCTGCCGCCGACAGCAGCAGGCCGTCCGGCCTCCCCTCTCTGCCCTCTCCCCGTCGTTGTCTTTCTCTTTTCCCTTTTCCTCTCCCCTTCCCCGACCCAACCTGCCATGGCAGGACTTGCACCGCCTGCCACCGGCCGACCACCTGCACACCTCCCCCGCTCGTCTCTTTCTTCCCTTGTCGTCTTCCACCTCCCAATTGCCTATAAATACCCTCTTTCGGCAGCCATAATCAGCCCCTTCTTCGATTTTGCCCCGAAACCCTGCCTCTCCGCCGCCCCAAAAAGATGAGCCTTCCGCCGCCACCGGTGACCGCCACAGCCACCGCTTCCCACCGGGATCTTCCCTGCAACTCCCTCGACAAAACCAAGCCACCACCACCCTCCGCCTTGCCCTGCACGTGCTGCCCTAGCCGTGCAAAGTTCCCATCCCGAAACCACCACCTTCAGCCTTCGCCGCCCTTGCGCCGCCTTCCACCGCCAACCCAGCCGCCACTAGCGCCTCCACCACCCTCCAAAATACCCGGCAGACCCTCCCCTACCTTCCCACGACTTCACCTCCTCCTGCCTCCCTCTCCTTCTACCTCCCCCATCTTCTACCTCCCTCCACCACCCTCGGCCGCCGCGCCAACCACCGCTCGCCGCCACCCCTTGCCACGCCACCACCCTCACTCCACTCCCCTTCACCTGCTGTTCCTTTTCCCCACCTCAAACTTCTCCTTTTCCCCTCCCATCTAACCACCACCTCCATCTTTTCCTCTCTTCTCCTCCTCCACCGCCGCCGCCGCCGCTGCCACGCGCCGCCGCCGGACCACTACCGACCCTAGGTGGTTCTCCACTTATCCAACCCTAATACCCCTTTTATATAACTACTACTATTTTCTACCAATATTAATACTATTATTATTATTATTATTATTATTATTTCTTTCATTACTATTACTATTATTATTATTATCATTATTATCATTATTATGGTCTCCATCATTAATGTTCTTATTTTCTTACTACTACTAACATTCCTTTTAAACCCTAACTTGTATTATACTTAACTTTGGTCTTATTTTTATAATTATTAGTATTAACATTTTTATTATTATTATTTCTATTATCCTTACTATGGTTATTATTATTATTGCTAACCTTACTTGGTTGTATTATTATTATTATTATTATTACTATTATTATTATTAGTCTTATTATTATTACTATTACTATTATTATTATTATTATTATTATTGTTATTATACTTAACACATTTATCACTATTGTTAATAATAATACTACTTTTGTTCTTATCCATGTTACTTTACTCAAGCTAGTATGTATCATGTGGTTGTTAACTAAGTAGAGTACTTGAACCTTATTACCATACCATTTAACATTAACCCTAACCTCATTACTAGGACACTATTATTAGCTATTACTATTATTACTACTATCACTACCTTATTATTGTAACCAAAAACATTTGAACCCTTGTATTATTTAAGAATATACAACTATTATCATTATCACCCTTAGGAATAGTTACTTGTAATATTGTGACCTTATAATATTATTATTTCAAATATAACGCTATTAATAGACTTGGCCTTAAAACGTTAGGGTTTCTATCACTAGACATTAGTGTCACTATTTTATTAATACTAATACTATTTTCCTATAGCTAGCATAAACCCTATTACTACAAGATTAGAACTAATGGGTTTAATAAAATAAGTGTAACAATAAGTATCAAAAAATAAATATATTTTGACTACTAATATTTAGTATACTAATTCTAAGGTAAAAACCTTAGTTTTTGTATAATACCCTTTTTAGTAATAAAAACCCTAATCCTAAACTAGAATAAGGGTTGATGGTACTTGCAAGGGAAACTAATACATAGCATTTTCCCCTTTTATAGGTAACCCCGACCAAAGCCCTAAGGAGTTATAGGAGCGTGCTCCAAGCCCGGCGTCGCCTTAGGTAAGGACGTAACTAAGGCCTCTGGTGTGTCTACATGTATTATGTGTTTCGCATGCTATGTACCCTACGTTTATCATTATCAATTATGTTGCGTGTGCATGACATGGAGATGAAATATGTGTGGTATGTTTACATGGCATGTGTATTATGTATATGTGATGATATGTGTCGTGATCCTGTAAGACATGCATGTGAGGGAATTGATGTATTAGAAAGGAGGATGGGGAAGGAGATTGACCAAGGGAGGTGAGTTGATCTAATTATTTTAATGAATCATGAGTGAAAGAATAAAATGAGAATTCTAGGGTTCGTGTGGGAGAATCTGATTTATGATTTTTATGATTTTGCACGGGAGAGTTTAATTTATGATTGCATGGTGGTATTAATGGCTTATGGTGATATTAGGGTTTGCATGGTGGTATTAGGGTTTGTATGGTGGTATTAATGATTGCATGGTGGTATTAATGGCTTATGGTGGTATTAGGGTTTGCATGGTGGTGTTATGGTTTATGTGGTGGCATTAATGTTTGTATGGTGGTATTAATGATTGCATGGTGGTATTAATGGCTTATGGTGGTATTAGGGTTTGCATGGTGGTGTTGTGGTTTGTGTGGTGGTATTAATGTTTGTATGGTGGTACTAGGGTTTGCATGGTGGAGTTAGGGTTTTGCATGGGAGTTAATGATTGTATGGGATTTAGGGTTTGTGTGAAAAGTTCGAGAGGTTGCATGGGATGTGTAACGTTTGCGTGAGAGCAAAATTTACGTATGAAAGGTCGATTTGGGATGTAAGGGAGGTAATGCAAGCATTATTTGGGTGTTTAATTGTTTTGGACGGAGAATAGTACGTGGAGTAGTATAAGGGTATGGAGGAGACATAATTAGGGTTTTGGAGTGATTAACTCTGGGTCGTTGTGATTAAGTAGGGTTGGAGTAGCTAATTGCGATTTGTTGAGGATAATTAAAGTTTGGGATGGCTAAGTATGGTTGTTATGGTAAAATAGGGTTAAGAGTGGTTAACCATGGTTTGGTATGGACAATTAGGGTTGGTTATGGCTACTTAGAGTTGTTTGGTGTTATCATGTGTATTATTGATTAAAGTGTAGTTATGAATGTGGAATTTTATTGTTTGTGATGTGTAAAGCATAAAGAGAATGATTTATGCATATCAATGGTGAAGATCTTTTGAATAAGATATGTTAAGACACTAACCACTTATAGAGAAAGATGTTGAGCCGGACCCAGACAGGTCCACCGGCAAATAATAGTGGCAGGGTATGTTACCCTCGTGATCGGTCCACCGGCTATAATAGTGGCAGGGCATGGCCCTCATGACCGTTCCACCGTCTATAATAGTGGGGGATTCCGTGCTAAAAAACTAATCAGAATAATGGTAAGAGACATGGGAAAGATACAAATATTTACAGTGGAACACCTTGTGAGTCGGGGCCAGACCGGTCCACCGGCAAATAATAGTGGCAGGGTATGTTACCCTCATGACCGGTCCACTGGCTATAATAGTGGCAGGGCATGGCCCTCGTGACCGTTCCACCGGCTATAATAGTGGGGTTCCCGCACTCACATGGACTATTAAAGAATATGTGTGGAATGAACGTATTATTAATGAGAAATAAGAATAAGTCATAGAAAAGTATTCAGGCCTTATCTTGCTGGTTATCGCATGTTGTCTATATGATTGTGCTATGTATGCTATGTGGTATGATTGTATGCTTGGCCTTAGCGCACCTGCGCCCTTACTCAGTATTGGACCCGTACTGATACTACCTTGATTGAATGGGTCCTGTGAGGATCCACCGATGGTGGGGAGCAGACCTCCTATGCAGGTTTGATCGGTTACTAATTGTGGGGTGGATGGCTTGACTTGAGTGAGTAGGCGATCCGGATATTGGTCCCTTGGGATCTGTTTTATTTAGCGATATTTCGTACTACGCTTCTTTTTTTGAAACCGTACTCTTAAGTTGTATTCCTAAACGATATTCTAACTGTTGTTGACTCGTGTTTTCGTGAATGACCTATGTTAACTACGTACCTATGTTTTGATGATTCTTACTTAATGATTGTTTAGTTTAGCCTTAGCACTTAGTATCGGAACTGTAGGAGTGAACCGGTCTGGTACTAAGTGTGGCGGTAATACCCCCAAGTTTACGGTTTTAATTCTTCCGCTTTCGCTAAACCTCTGGATTTAAACGAAATTTTTCAGTAGTAAATTTGGGGGTGTTACAATAGTGGTTAGGGTGTCCCACCCTATAAGTGTCCGATCCACGAGTTATAAGAATGGTCAGGAGCTTTATGCCCTGTGTATTTTTGGCCCACTGGCTATAATAGTGGGGGATCCCGAGCTCAATAAACCAAACCTGAGTTTGCTACCACACATAAAAGACACTAAGAACTTACAGTGGAACACCATGTGAGTAGGAACCAAACTGATCCATTGGTAAGAAATAGTGGTTAGGTTATTCTACCTTATATGTGACCAGTCTACTGGCTATAATAGTGGTTAGGTGCATGTTGCCCTATATGTGACCGAGCCACCGGCTAAAATAGTGGGAGGTTCCTGTACCTGCATGGATTGATAAAAAGAGCATGGTGTGAAATGAATATCTATAAGAGATTAATTAAGTAATTAATTCGGACTATAAATGGACCTTTGTATATTTACCTGAATGATCGTATGCTACTATGTTATCATATTGGACTATATGTTGTTTTTATTATTCCGCTTGGTTTTATATGCTTCTATGTATTGGCCTTAGTTTATGGTTACCTTACTCAGTACATAGCGTACTAACTACCCTTTTTATGAGTGCTGCTCATTTCCACGAGCAAAAGTCTCTTCTGACTTTGTGCAGGTGAGCGATGCATATTTTGATGTCTTTGATATCCATGAGGCATCAGGCGGGGCTGAGTGTTGATCATGGGCTTGGTTCGATGATCAGAGTGACATGGTCGGATTCTCTCTTTATGTCATTCTGTTTCTTTAGTTATTTCTTTTTTGTATTAGATTTTCCAGAATTAAACATTATCATTTGTAGACGTTAATTTTGATTTCGTACTTTGAGATATGTAACTTTTTACGCGTACTCTAATTTCTATGCTATGACTCTTCTAGGTTTTCTTTTTATGAACTTTTGGTTTGAGTATTAAATTAAGTTTGATGATAATTCCTTTAGCCTTAGCACTTGGTACTGGAATGGTAGGAATGAACCGGTCTGGTACTAAGTGTGGTGGTAATATTCCCAAAATTCATAAGTTCTGATTTAATTTATTTGCTTTCGTTTAAAAAAATAGTAAATTTTGGGGTGTTACAATATGTCTGAACATCATCACTGTTATATAATACATATAAATGTGATTTATGAAACATGTCAGGGTTTACGTTCCCAAACCGTTTACCCCTAATATCATGTCTTTTAATTTTCCTTGTATGTTGAGACTTTGGAATACCAAGAGCTTCAGCATTTGATAAGTAATTTGTATAAAATTCAATTTCCTTTTCTATAAGTCAACTCTCAACAATGCATACTTTTGGTTGATATTGATTCTTCACATAACCTTTTATCAACTTTATAAATCACTCAAAGGGGTACATCTAGTGCTTATGAATATGTGATAACATTTTTATGTCATAAACTAAGTGAACGGATAGATCTACCATAATGGTAAAGAATGAGGGTGGAAAATACATTTCAAGTTGGCACAAAATATTCACAATCCTTCTTTGCAAGATATCTAAACTATCAGGACATACGACATTGGAGTAGACTGTGTTAAGAATCAACAAAGGCTTGTGATAGTAATTTGAACATGTTTTGACAAAATTCCATGTATTGCTATGGGAAACAAGTGCTTTATCAAAATATAAGAATCATGAGACTTTATGTTAATTATTTTCAACTCTTTCATCGACCCAAGCTTTTTGACATTTGAAGAATATCCTTCTAGAATCTTGACGCTATTAAATAATTCACAAAATGCAATTTTCTCTTTTCTAGATAGAGTATGACAAGCCGGTGGTAAATATGTTCTTCTATTGTCTTTTGATGTTAGTTCCTGTCTAATTCTCATTTCCTCCATATCCATTTGAGCATTGATGCCATCTTTAGTTTTTCGTGGAACATTAAGTAATGTACCAACAAGGCTATTACAAATATTTTTCTCGATATACATTACATCAAGGGAATGTCTCATGTATAAAGATTCCTAATAAGGAAGGTCAAAGATTATAGACATATTCTTCCACCCAACTGATGGAGGCTAAGCTTTATTATTTTTCCCAAACTTAACACTCAAATGTTTCATCTTCGAAAACAGTTGTGGACCTGTCAATTGGATTGGTGCTTTCCCTTCTTCCTAGAAGTCATTGAAATCTTTCTTTTAACTATGATTATGATGATTCTTTGATAAAAATATATAATGCCTAAGAAAAGCAATCTTTCAGCCATGTGTTAGCTAAACAAATGAAGTATTCTCCTTACATATCGGGCGTACGTAATGGCCTTTCACACTATAACCTAACAAGTTACCATACACCTAAAAATCATTTATAGTATAGAATAAAATTACTATCCAAGTGAATTTTTCTTCACGATATGCATCAAATACATCAATACCCAAGTCCCACAAGAACTTTAAATTATCAATCAAAGGTGCTAAATAAATATCAATATCATGTTATGGTTGGTTTGGCCTCGAAATGAGTAAAGATAGCATCATATACTTACATTTTGTGTATAGCCATAGAGGTAGATTGTGCAAACCAAAATCATCAGCCATATACTGTAGGTGCCTTAATTGTGCAGATTCATTCCATTTGTAGAAAGTGCAATACACATGTTTCTTGCTTCTTTACTAAATTTAGGGAATAAGCCATCAATTGTCATCATTTATGGAGAGTCAGATAGATGTCTAAGAAGCCTTTTATTTATCTTCTCATCAGCATGCCATCTCAAGATCCTGGCACGTTGGACATCATTAAAATTTTGTCTGAATCATGTTATTATAGGAAAATACCATAACACCTTAGCCGACAACTTGTTCTTATTGTATCATGGTGCTTTGCATTCAGGATTAGGATAACTATCCAAATGAAATAATATACAATCATTAGGGCATGCATGTACCTTCTTATAACTCATGCCTATAGATAAAAGGATATTATTTGCTTTATAGGTATGATTGAGTAGAATGTTATCATTATGAAGCATATCATTTATAAGTGTTAATAATTCCATGAAGCTCTTATCACTCCATCTGTTACATACTTTTAAGTTGTACAACCTTAGCGTAGCGGATAATCTAGCAAAAATCTTACAATTACTGTACAAAGGTTTCTCTGAGTCACTCACTAACTTCTCAAATATTTTTAAAAAATCGCGAACAATTTCCTCAACCTTTCGAGTTATCTCCTCTAATGAATATCCCTTGTAGTTCTCAAATGATAATCCACTACTTTCCCTTCTAAGTTTTTTATTATCATATTTAGACTCTATCTCACCATATCATATCCAATGAGTGTAATTTATATCAATTCCATACACAAATAAAATGATCTCTCAAATCATCAACATTGACACATTGAATATAAGCATAGCTCAAATAAGGACAGACTATTCTACTAAAGTTGTGAGCATGTTTAACTACAAACTTGATGAAAACCTCCATTCCTTAGTCATATTCTTTAGACAAATGATTTGCATACATCCATTTTCGATCCATAGTTTTTCAATCTAGATATATCCCACACAAAAGTAATTATTACAAATTAATTAAATTTTAAAAAATAATTCACAAGTCACTCATGCTTAGAAAGAATTAATGTATAATGTATGATGCTACTTGGTATGTATGTACACACACGCGCGCACGCGCGTGCACACACACGCACAAATCATTCCAACATGTTTCAAAAAATATATCAATAAACAAATCGCTCATATTTAGATAGAGTTCATACATAAACTGCTCATATACCAATACACAAACCGCTCATATTTTAAAAGTAAATACAGATAAATAAAGACAAATTACGAGGGATAAAACTCCAGGTTGCCTACTATCTCAAAGCCAAGCCTTCAACCCAGCAATAACATTCGATCTCAAGACTACACAAGAGGTTTGCTCCTCGCCATCAATGGATCGTCGCAAGACCCATTTGACCAAAGTTAGTATTAGTACGGGTCTAGTAGTGAGTAAATCACAACTACCTAACTCATAGAAGGAAACATGATACACATAATACATGGTAATTTTTGACTTACAATACTCATGCTCGATTATATATGTGATACATACACCATTATACTCATATAATAACTCATGCTCAATTGTACATGTGATATATATGATAAAACATGTGGTCCTGAAATCATGCTTGTTAATACATAACTAGACATGACATTACATATGGTACAAGTGTATAAGGAGTCATGAACTCATGATGAGTGACATAACTACCCTAGAATATAACATTCTACACATAAAGCCCACATGTAGTTTAAATAATAGATCATGTGATAATTGGGTACAAACATACTTCATATGGTATCACTATTGTAAGAAAGACAACCACAAGACATGCATAGGATAATGAATATATAAGGTCCATAAAATGGATGAGAATAATCAATTGTTATATTCCATTGTTGTAATCACATCCATTTGATTATTTTTATCTTAAAGATAGAGACTCAAAGAAATTGTAATAAGTAATCTAGTACTCAAACAGTACTAGCCTTAGATGACCCACATAAAAATGTAACCAAACGCTAATAAATAGAACACTTAATCACTTAAGTATGCATATCCACTATAGGGTCGAAATATATCGAGACACCTATAGATTAAAAGAGGGCCTCTCCCAATCTCGTATGACACCTAGGATCACAGAAGAGAAAAATGTTGGAATGGTACCAAGTAAATACCAAACCTAACTCAGATAGCTACCCGAGTGGTACAAGTTACGACTCAAGACATTTTACTTTAAGTAATTAATGTTTTATTTAAATATTTAACCAATCATAAATCAGATCTACAAAACAATACTCAAATCACTTCCATCAACATAATAAAATTTCATTATTTTATCCATTCTAAGTGGCATTAAAGTAGATCAATTTCAAGTGGCATTAAATCCGATCCAGTCCAAGTGACATTAAGGCCTATCGATTCTAGGTGGCATTAATAATTCCAAAGCATAAAATCCATCATAAGGTATCATACAATTTCAATCCATACTCAACCAAGAATACGGTTTTCTAAACTGATTACAATTTAGACACTTTAGAACATACTCTAAAATCACCAAATATTTCATAATGAGCTGAACATGTTAACAACATAATCATGATCAAAGACATACAATTTTCAAGAGGCATACTAACATGTGTTCGCATTGAAATTATATATTCATACATATATAAAATTACCACACAAGAGCATAATATATGCTTGAAATACTTAAATAATCATAAAGCATACTCATCACCTTCCACATTAAGAAGGCATACATTTCAGATTCTGCCATACCTAAATCCAAAGCTAGATAAGAAAATTAATAAAGAGAGAGATATTAAGAGCTTGGCAATCCACGATAATGGTTTTCTGAGATAGCTGATCGAAATTATAAGACTAATTGATTAACGATTCAAGTATTATAATTTAACCAACAAAGAGAGAAACATATGGCCTTTTTTGAAAAACATGTCCTAAAACTAAGACTCACGAGCTTAGCTCTATTAAGATTTAAAATTAAATATTAACCAAATTGGATTCAACATATATGACTTAGGGCATTTCAAGTTGATTTGGAAAGCCAGAGAAAGGATAATAGAATGTGAGTTAATTTTATTTAAAATTACTTACTGATTAGGTTTTATGACTAAAGAGAGAAACCAACCATTTTTAGAAAATCAATAGAATAAAAATACAATTCAAATGGTTTTAAATCAAAGCTAATAACCCGCTAAGTGAAAGAAACATAAGCAAATCATTTTCAAAAATTAGGTTTTCTAAGCCCGAGCTGCACTAGCTAATTAACTTTGATTACCTTAAGTTAATAGATTAAGAGTACAATTAAACCAATTCTAAATAAATCTAGATAATCAATTTCAACAAAATAATCTTACGAGCAACCAATTCAACATAATTGTTTCCTGAAATTAGGGTTTTAAAGCCTAAGACACAAACTCAGACAATTTCAATAAATAAATCCAAATTGAAGGTGTTAGAATGCAATTAGGGTCATATTAACTATTTCTATAAATTTAATTTTAGAAAAAAAAAACAATTATACAAATGAACAATTTCATGATTTCTATTGAAATCTAGGGGTTTAGGGCCCCAAAATGTAATTTGATAAAATTTTATAAATTTATTCAAATTGAATTGTTATAAATATAATTAAACATGTTTTATAACATATTATATAATCAATTGATCATAACCAATAAAAGAAATACCCAATTTAACATAATTAGGGTTTTTGAGTCCATGTGGTAATATAGTTAATTTTCTTTAAAGTATTTAAATTGACGGTTTGGAATTATAATTAAATATATTTTAATATAAATAATATAGTCCATTAAATAAAATAACTCGATTATAGACTACAATTTAGATCTACAAGAATTTTGAGCGGGAAATCTAATTTCGATCGATTTCACATATTTTTTTTTTCAAATTTATACTTCCAACATAAAATTAAATACATTTCAAAGCATGTTGTAAAATCAATTAAATGGAACAACTATATTATATAATTCAATTTTGTTACACAAAGATTTTGACCTAGAAATCCAAGTCTGATGGATTTGGCATAAAATTCTCAAATTGAAAACTCTAACATGAAATTAGATACATTTTATAGCATATTGTTTAATCAATTTATCAAAATAATCTTAATCAGACGAATCTAAAATATCTTGACATAATCGGGTTAAAATTCCGATTTTCACAAATCAACCACATACACTATAATTAACCACTCTAAATTAATCATATAACATATATATATACATGATTAAACATCCAATTTAGCTTATTATAAGCTAATTCATACAAAATTACTCAAAATAAAATCTAGGGTTTTTGAAAATTTATTCCAAATAAAGAGTTGCAATTCAATGTGAGTGAAGATTGAAGAAAACCCAACAAAGGTCGAGGGATGTTTACCGGTGTTTAGGCAATGCTAGAGGTGGCTAGACAGTGGCACGTTGCTACTGTCTTCTTATGCTACTCTTGTTGCTTGCTGGAGGAGGATGGTGGCGACAAGCGGATGGAGAAGGCCAGAGATAGTGGTGTGGTGGTGGTGTGACCGTAGCCGGCACGCAATTTAAACCCTCTTGTTGTCAATTGTAGCACTGGTAAATAAGGGTATCGTTCTAGGCCGGGGATTGAGATGACTCACCTCTAATTAACTAGCTTGGAAATAAAACTAAAACTAAAAATAAAAATCCTAAATAACACAGAATAAATAAATAAGAAAAATACTAATGGGGGTTTATCAAAATAATAAAATAATAAAAGAGTAAATAAAATAAAATAAACTAATAATAAAAATAATGAAAATAATGGGAAACCCGCAGATATGAGAAATATGTTAGGGAAATAAAAATCCACCACTAGATTAGGTCGTAATATAATATTTATTTCTAAGTCATCTTTTAATCGTGAGAAGGAGATCGACCAAGTTGCACACCAAACGCATGTCCATACACCTTATATTACTTCCCTTAATTAATTAATACGACCACGTGCCTATATTAACCCTATTAAATACTAGCAGTATAGCAGCAGCAAGCGGCTCCTATATTTAACTAGATTTAATGCATTAAGTGTAAGTGGAAGGCTGTCAATCTAAGTACCCAGACTAGTACAAAACGTATGTCTAGCTGTATTTCCTATCCTTGACCCACACGTATCGAAACGTTTTACCACTTCAGTTAGAATCACAAAACGATTAGGTGAATTGTTATCTAACCTAGCTGCAATTTATACACATAAATTCTAGTATATTTAGATGGCCACCTCGCAGGCAAATAATCCTACATACTGTCACTTATGAGGAACCAGAACAAGGCATGCACCAAATAAACTATACTTGACAGAACTATATATATAAACGATAGCAATTAATATAGAGTCAAGAAACAATCTCACGAAACAAAGAAAATAAAATTATAATTTAAATCCTAATCCAGGGTTTCAATTCATTCCCTACCAATAAATAATCAGTCACTCATAATTAAAGAATTAATTACACAGAAATATATATCTAAAATATAAATTAAAAATAAGAGAAAGAAATAACCGGAATTAATTTTGGATAAAAGATCAAGAATTTATTTAGATAAAAATTAATTTTATCTGAAATAAATTCTACCGGGTATTAAATTCTTCCTCTAATTTTTCTTCCTTCTCGGCCTTTATTTCCGTGTGTAAATTCTTTTTCTTTTTTTTTCTTTACTCTCGCTGACAGGGCTGACACACACCTCTCCTTCCGTGCGTCTTCCTCGAAGTCCGTGTGTCTCTGCCGCACACCTGCTTTTTGTCCTTCCGTGCGGCGTCCTTGGTTGCGCCGAGCCTCGGTTTCCTTTCTCTTCTCTGCGCTCTGTCTCTCCCGAGCCTATAAAGGCTCTCCGCTGTTAGCCCGAGCCGTGAAGGCTCTCCTCGGCTCTCCCGCTCTCTCTTCAATTAATGCCGCACAACCTTTCTTTTTATTGTCGTTCGTGCCGTCTCTCTGCCCACGCCACGTCAGCCCTTCTTTCGGCTGACTTTTCTTCTCCACCGTGCGTCCTCCTGTGCGCTGCGTTTGGTTTATTTTGCTACAGGCCTTTGGGCCTTCGGCCGTTGGTCCAAAGGTCTTATTTCTTTTTTTTTCTTTTATTTAAAAACAAAACCTGCAAAATAAAATTCAATAAATATTAATAAATAATATTTTATTTTAAATTTACTTAATTTATATCATTTTAGCTCAAATAATAAAATTTATGCAATTTTTACCACTTAAGCATAAAACAATAATTATCCCCTATATTAGTTAAATAAACTACCAAAAACTAAGATTATAAGGGTATAAAATGTGTCAAAATATGAACTCATCAGGTGGTTTGGCATAGCGCGGCAGGTGGCTAGAGTGGTGGTTCGATGGGTTGGAGAATGAATGAGAGAAGGTAGGAGGTTAGAAAGAGTTTTAGGGTTAGTTCTATAGAAGGAAATAGGAAGAGGAAGAAAGAAAACATGGAGAGAGAAGAAGAGTGGAGGCTGGGGACTAACAAGTGATTTTTTTTTAAAAAAAATACACACATATATAAGATAGTATAACATACCTGAAAAATATTTATAGATAACTTTTATTTGAAACTCATTTAAAAAAAACCCTTTCATAAGGATCTGAAGGTATAAAATAATATAAGAGCAATTTAAAGAATTCAAAAAAAAATACTAACGAGCTCAAATGTTTATATTATTTATGAAAATACAAAATAAGATCTCCAAAAATATTTAAAATCATATAAGAAAATATTTAAATACAATTCTAAGAGATTATGATTAATTTAAATAGTTTCTGAAAATGGTCATCCACAAACCAAAGAAAGTAAAATTGAAGAAAACTAATTTTGAATATAAAATCATAAATAAGTTACAAAAGCCTTTTTAACTTGAAACTTTTCAAATATTTTAACCACCTGGGAAAAACAAATAAATTCAAAGACAAAAATATTTTCTATTGATAAAAATCATTAAAATAATTTTACTATTTTAAAGAAACTTTTGTAATTTAAATAATTTATTTTATTAATGAAATATAACTCCAAAATAAAGTTGTAATCGTACGATGAAGTTATAATTAAAAATGAATCTAAAATATTAAAAGTCAAAATACAATAAAGAATGAAAATACATATTTTTAAATGAAAATGAAAATCATATGAATATAATAAAATTATGGTCGTGAATGAATCTATCTAGAATAATTATTAACGACAACGATTAATTAAATTCAAATATGAAGTCAACATCATTGATAAATCCATAAAACGAATCAAAATTAAAATAATTTAATTTTTTATTATCAAATTATGTTAATAAAATAATTAATCTTAATAAAATTGAAATTTAAAAATATGGGGTATTTCACTAATACACAAATCTAGCCCAAATCTAAGCTTATTATTCTTAGTTATTGGTCAGACAAATTTGCACACTTGTGGAAAAAATATTACAACTTTTTAGATGGTTAACATTTTTAAGATCCCAAAGTTGCATGGGAAATTAGGGTAAATTAGGCACCCTACACCCTAATTATAAAAACAACACCTCTATCTAAACCTCGACCTTATCATTACCCTTATCACAATTCTATGTTCCTCCCAAATGAAAATAGCACATCTATTTAAACATCACCATCAGGGTTACAAACCTAAGTTTCTTACAACTCCGAAAAGTGAAACTACTCAACCAATTAGATTATAGTTTATGTCACATCATACTATTTCTGACAAGGTATACTTTAAGGTTATCAATCCACCAATCCTGCAAGACTAGGGTTAACCTAGTGGGGTTACTACCCCCTTAAGAGCAAACTAATTACAAAACGATATTAACTACAACACATAAAATTCATAGTTAACACAAGTCAAGTATGTCAAATAACAAGGAACCATATTCAAAGACATAATTACAACAGCAAATCACAAGGCCACTTATACTACCCAATCACACTATCCTCACAAGCTAATCCGGATTTAAAATTCACTTGAAATAAGGTAAATACGTTTTAATTTAAAACATTTAGGATCGTGAGAACCAAATCTCTAACCGAAACCCGATTCTCAACAACCAAAAGCTCTGATACCAACTTGTAACACCCCCAAATTTCACTCCAGGAAATTTTTTTTTGAAAGAATAAAGTGGAAGCTAGGAGAGAATTTGGGAAATGTTACCGCCACATCTAACACAAGATAAATGTCAATCATCTATCTCATGTTAGATGCAAGGCTAAAACTTGTCAAACGATTACATCTGAATTTTAAAAATTTATCCGAGTACGAGAAAAATTAAAAGACAATTACAACACCATTAAATTTTATATACAATACTTGAAACTTCCAAAAATAAATACAGTTAGACCAGACAAAACCCGATAGATTAAATTCCGGATTGCCTACTCTCTCAAGTCAAGTCTTCCACACCAAAACAGTATCCGATCTTAAACCTGCACAAGAGGTCTGCTCCCCACCATTAGTGGATCATCACAAGACCCATTCAACCAAGGTAGTATCAGTACGGGTCCAATACTGAGTAAATCCCATTACCTTACCTTATGGAAGAGACGTAAACTATAACATCAAGTGCATATTAAATTATGATACAATACGTTGATACAATATTACGCATACTCAAACCCACATCACAAGTCCTACCATACACGTATAATAACATGCGAAACATATGTAATATCTTAAACCGATAAGAGATTCAGATAAACCAACCAGGCATTTATGGATAATGTTAAACCAACCAACCAGACATTTTTGGACAACGCCAAACCAAACCAACTGGGCATTTAGCCTCGCGGATATTACTTAGGGACATGTCCAGCCCCGAGCATTACTTAGGGACATGCTCAGCCCCGATCGAGTAGACTCATTCTTTAGATCTCTGGTAAATATAGTCGATTCACATCATAGTCTTTATCAATTCATGTGAGCGCGGGAACCCCACTATTATAGCCGGTGGAACGGTCATGAGGGTCATGCCCTGCCACTATTTTAGCCGGTGGACCGGTCATGAGGGTAACATACCCTGCCACTATTATTCGCCGGTGGACCGGTCTGGCCCCGACTCACATGATGTTTCACTGTAATTACTTTGTGTCTTTCCCATGTCTTATCATTATTACGTTTGGTTTGTTGAGTATGGAATCCCCCACTATTATAGCCGGTGGACCGGTCATGTAGGGCACCCCGGCCCTAGCCACTATTATAGCCGGTGGACCGATCATGTAGGGCACCCCGGCCCTAGCCACTATTATTCGCCGATGGACCGGTCTGGGTCCGGCTCAACATCTTCCTCTTTAAGTGATTAGTGTCTTAACATATCGTATTTGAAAGTATTTTACCCTTGACATGCACGACTGACTATATCCACACTTATCCTCCCAGGAGGGCCCGTCCCATATCTTGGGACACTTGCGCCCCTTATCACACCTCGATATCTATTCCCCTTTACACTTACACATAATGAAAACCAACTCTTAAGGGTGTGGGTTAAGGCCCAACACCTCGTGACATCTACTCCACATGTTATCTCCCTCTAGGGTTTTCCCTTGGAAACCCTAATTGGACCTATGTAGCCCAACTTTCTCTCACTTACACTACCATTACTCCATTTGTCGTCCCACACCTCATCTTATTTAGATCCAATCCCAAATCATGTCGCTTTACCCCTCGATTCCACATGTGACTGAAAAACCCTAGTTGGCCACTTCAACCCTAGCACCTTTCTTCTCCCACAAGTAATCTCTCTACTTTTCACCTAACATTACTTACTTCCTATGGCACCCATACTCATCCTTCGTATATTAAATTTCCACTCTTAACCCATCACTCTACTCTTCCTTAATTGTTCTTACTTCCACATTCTCCCCCATTTATCCTTTCACCACACATCATATTATTAATATCCTAACATGCATGTCCTAGAGGGTCATGTCATAAAATATCACAAACACAATAGAACAATCATTACACACATGTCGTAAGGAATACATATAAGCATACCTCGGCTCCAAGCTGCGCTACAAGTAATTAGTCATTTAAAACATAAGGTACACCACATGGCATAACACATGGTACACAAGGCACATAACACACACGCATAGTTGTTCTTAGTCACATTCTTATGAAATAGCCATAAGTGGAGGTAAGTAGAAACTTACCTGGATCCAAAGCTAGCTAAGCGAGATAAGAGGGAGAGATCACTAGCTCGTGGATCCACGAGAAAGCTTTCCTAGATCCGATAGAAATCGAAAACTAAATTAGACACTATTCTATCAATCAATAATTCACATATTCTAATTAAATAAACACAAACAGATACAAACGATCTTTCTTGGAAAACATCTCCAAAACTTAGGACTCAAAAACATAGCTCTATCAAGATTTAAGATTAAATATAAATCAAAATGGATTAATACAAATACCACTTGGGACATTGCAAATTAATTTGGAAAGCTCAAGAAAGAATAATCGATTATAAATTAATTTATCGAAAATGACTTATTCATTAGGTTTTATAACTAAATAGGTAAACCGACAATTTACATAGAACCAGATCCAAATCGATTAGATTAAAACATAATTTAAATGATTTAAAACCCAAAGAAAGAAATCGATTAGATAAAAGATGCATAACAAAAATCAATTTATAAAACACTCCCCGAAGATTAGGGTTTTAAAGCCCACGACACAAGCTCAGGTAATTCAAATCAATTAATTTCAATTAAAGGTATTAGAATACAATTAGGATCATTTCAACTACTTCTATAAATTTAATTTTTGAAAAACAACTATACACATGATCAATTTCATAATCTCACTTGAAATCTAGGGTTTTAGGCCCGAAAATACAATTCGGTTGAATTCTATTAATTTAATCAAATTGAATATTTAGAGATGCAATTAAACACATTTTATAACATATCAAATAATCAATTTATCAAAACCAATAAAAGAAATATCCAATTCAGCATAATTAAGGTTTTTGAGCCCGGAACGCAAATCCGATCAATTCTTGCTAAAATATATAAATTGACGGTTCGGAAATATAATTAAATATATTCTAATATAAATTATATAGTCAATTGAATAAAACGACTCGATTACACAATCCAATTTAGACCCGCAAGAGTTTTGACCTAAATATCCAATTCCGATTAATTACGCACAATTTTTCCAAATTAACGCTTGCGATATGAAATTAAATACATTTCAAACGATATTGTAAAATCAATTGAGCGAAACGACTCAATTATGCGACCCAATTTCGTTACACAAGAATTTTGACCTAGGAATCGAATTCCGATTGATTCCGCATGAATTTATCAAATTGACGGTTCCGACATAAAATTAGATACATTTTAAAACGTATTGTATAATCAATTTATCTAAAATCGCCAAATCGGACGGATCTGAAAAACAAATTGGGCATAACCCGGCCTAAAATTGAATTTCCCAAAATTTCAACACAAACCATACAATTAACATATCCAAATCAATCTTACAGCACATATATACATAATACAACAATCAATTTAGCTTTTCATAAGCTAAATCACATTCAATTAATCAAATCCATATTAGGGTTTTTCAGAAAATTATACCAAACGAAAATCAACGAATTGGGACAAGGGAAGGCCGGAGGAGCTTCGTCGGAGGCCGAGGGTTGCTCGCCGGTGGTCAGCGAGGCTCGCCGGTGACCGGGCGATGGCGGCACAGCCTGTGTTGCTGCTCGTCGCTGCTGCTGCTGCTCCCACGATGTTGCTGGTCCTGCGCGCTTCGGTGGGTTGCTGCGCTGCTTCGGTGGCTGCTGCAGTGGCGTCTTCGGTGGTTGTCGACTGGCGACCAACGAGGGAGGAGCAGGGAGGAGGAGGTCGGGGCTAGGGTTTCTGGGCGCAGAGAATAGGGAGTCAGGAGCAGAGAAGAGAAGATAAAGGAGAGTAGAGAGAAAAGGAAAGAAGTGGGGGGGTCAAGCACCGGTCGGGGTTGGGCTCTTTTTTTTATTATTTTTATTATTTTTATTTTATAAATACTCATATAAAATAAAATACTAAAAATTTAAAATTATTATTGGAATATTTTATCTAAAATTCATTAAACGAAAATTATTTCATAAGGTTCCGAAATGTTAAAATTAATAAAAGAACTATATAAAGAATTTCAGAAACATTTTCGGAAGAATTTACCAACGAACATAAAAATTTATATTATTTACGGAAATATATTATAAGACCTCGAAAAATTATTTAAAAGCATATAATAAAATATTTAAGTCAAATTCTAATAAACCGAGACTAATTTAAATAATTTTCGAAATCGGTTTTCCGCAAACCAAAAAGAGTTAAACGAAAGAAAATTAAATCCGGAAAGAAATTCATAAAGAATTTCCAAAAAACCTTTTTAATTTAAAACTTCCCAAAAATATTAACGATTTCTGAAAACGAATAAATTTAAAGTCGGAAATATTTTCTACGGATAAAATTATTAAAATAAATTTAACTATTTAAACAGAAATTCCATAATTTAAATAATATGTTTCGTTAACGAAATATAACTCCAAAATAAAGTCGTAATCCCACGACGAAATTAAAATCGAAAACGAATCTAAAATATTAAAAGTCAAAATACGAGAAAGAACGGGAATATATATTTTTAACCGAAAATCAAATTCATAAGAATATAATAAAATCATTGTCGTGAACGAATTTATCTAGAATGGTTCGCAACGACAACGATTAATTAAATTCAAATATGAATTCGAATCGTCGATAAATCCATAAAACAAATCGAAATTAAAATAATTAATTGTTTACATCAAATTACGTTAATAAAATTATTAAACTTAATAAATCTGGATTTTAAAAAATACGGGGTATTACAGAAACTAACGGGGGACTTAATTGCTAAGAAAAACTAGGGGGAATTAATTTAGTTTGTAATATTTGCTTCCATTAATGATATAGGACACGGGGGGATAGTTGGTGTAGCCAAACACTAGGATTTAAGAAGCAAGATAAAGTGCAAGGGGGATGAATAAGAGGAGGAGTGAATATGGGTTAAGGAGGGAAGGTGAGGCGACTAGCTGAAGAAGTAGTTAGGTGTAATGAACTTAATCATTAGGAGAATATTAATGATTACTTTGCACATAGCAAAGGTCAAGTTGAGGGAGAGAAGGATTATGCATTTCTTAGGGTTAGTTTAATGGATTATGATTATATATTAAGGGATATGGATAGTGGATATTAAATGTTAGAATATAAAGACAAGATTCAAGTGCAGAAAGTTAAGTTTCACCGATTGATTTCGTTTGGAAGATGTTAGTTTATCTAAAAAAAATATTTTTAATTTATTTTTAACCTTAGAATACAAAAATACAATAATCCTCAAAATTTCGTAAATTTTAAATAAACAAAAAGTTCATTATGAAGTGCAAATGCTATAAAAATTAGATGAAATTGACATTTTTGCTTAAATCATTTGTTTACCATTTTTGAAAGTGGTTAGGAGGCTAAAAAAAAATCTTAGATATTCAAATATGACAAATCTAAAATGATCTAGGAGAATTTAGATGACCAAAAGTGGCTTGAAAACTTTTATAAAATAAAGTTGTAAGTAAAGATACGAATAACATTATAAAATGCAATTGGAGTTTTAATTTCATTTAAATGATGTCATAAATATTTAAATAACATAATTTTCTCATTTTTATATTATAAAATATATTTTTTTAAAATAGGGTATTACACATAAGCATAATAGTGGTGAGGCATAAAAATTAATTATAGTGTAGCATAATAAGCTACTTTTTTTAAGAAAAAAACACAACTAATATTGATGAAATTTAACAACTACAGTGAACATATGAATATAATTATGATAAAATATGGAGGTAACTATAATGACTCATAAATATAGCATTGATGAAACGTAACATAATAAAGACAAACTATGAAAACAATTATGGTGAAGAATGATAAGTTAGTTATTTCAAGAAAATCACAACTAATATTGGTAAAATATAGCAATAATTGTGGTAAAATTTGAATATGGTTACAGTGAAATATAAAGGTAATAATGATGGAATTGAAAATCAACAATTATAAAATATAGTATTAAAAAAAGATAATGTCACCAATCACACTGATATGTAGTAGATATTATCTTGTTCAACTAATTTTTCTCTTTGAAGGAAAAATATATTTTATGCATTTATATGGGCAAATGTCAATGTCTAAAATGGGAGGGGTAGGCTGGAAAAATATGTAGTGATGTATAACATATTTTTATATATATTTTAATATTAATTTATTTAAAAATATTTTATGATAAATTGTGATAAAATGCAAAGATAAATTCTACATTCTTTTAAATATGTCATATGAAATATTATACTAAAATAACATGTTTGATGTAAAATATTAATATTTTTTTTATCATTTAATTCAGTTAGTCGACAAACTTAAAAAATATGCTAGAAGTCCTATGGTGGAGGAGCATATATTTAAAAGAGGAGAATAATCATGCGATATGGTTTTTAAAAAGTTATAGAAAAAGTGATTATATGTGTGTGTATATATATTTATATATTGTGTTTAGTTTGAATGTCGGATGAAATAAAAGAGTAAAATAAAATAAGATGATGATATAATGAGTTATTTAATTTTTTTTATAAAAATATGATGAGGGCTCATAAGAGGATTTGTATATTCTTTTCTTTTCATATAATATTTTTGAAAATAAAATAAATCTTAGCTCCCCCCCCCCCCAAAAAAGAAATTTTTTAATATGATAATCAATAATTTGATTTTCTTCAAAAAGGAGGAAGAATTTTTGGATATCCTTTTAAAATTTTAATTGAAATATATAAAAGTCAAGCACATATTATATATGAAACAAAATCTAGAAATTGACAATCAAATTGAAGCCTGAAACCTTGGGAGAAGTATATTTCCATCGGCGGAAAAGAGAAACAAACACAAAAATAATCCATCTCCACACTTACCCAAACCATGCGTGGAATTAAAAGAACAAAATTCCCCTGTAAAAAAAATGAAGAATACGGAAAAAACATAATCGGAGCCACGTGCTAGCAGCTGGGTGCCGATGGAAGCTGACAGTGCATACATAGATCAAGACTGAGCGACAAGGCATATGTCGGCGATGTTCGAGTCTCCGTTCGTTCCCTATCTCAGATTTATCCCTTAGTTGTCACTGCATCGGAATTTCATTCCCTGGCAAGCTTTTCTTGGCAGTAGATGACCGACGAAAACCCTGCTGTAAGAATTGAGGCGTCGTTCTCCTAACACTGCTAAAAGTCATTGATTCCTCAGATTTCTTCATTAATTGTCACTTCATTTTAATTCCTAACACTACTATCAGTAGATTCTTACTCAAGATACACAAAAAGGAAAGGGGGATAAGTTTACGTGAGACTTCTTCCGGTTCTCTCAGTCAGATTCGAAGCTGTTTGGCGTCATTCCGAGATGGGGTTATTTGGAGGAATGTCGGCAAAGCTGAAATTGGATTCAAATTTGGGAAAGATAATAATGGTTGCTCTCGTTGTCATGGCGGCGTCTTTTTATGTTGGTAGTCTCTTCAGTAACAACGCTCCAATTGTTGATGTTTCTCAGTCTTCTTCTGCAGCTTCATCCACCGAAGCCGTCAGTCCATCTCTAGGCAATGTCTTTATCTTTTAATTTTTTGTTTACGTTGCCATTATGATTTAGTTCTTCATTGATTATTTTTTGCATATAATTGTTCAATTGCAAATGTATATTAGTTAACGGAACTGATCTACGTTGGTGAGTGGGTTTCCAACTGCCACATGGCTTGAATTTCAATGTCTTCGAGAGGGGTGAAGGGTGGGGAAAAGAAAGGATCTTTCTCAGCAGTATATTTGATCAGATCTTGTGTGTGAAAGTCCAAACACCCTAGGAAAAGTGCAGTCATTATATATGAGGCCACCCATCCTGTTGTACTCTAGTGTTTTCTAATTCACGTTGCTATTGCTGTCGTTGCCCCCTTTTTTTTTCCTAATACTGTTGATGTGCACTTGCAGCAGATTCCTCAAAGTTCACGAACAAAGTAGCACTCACTTACAGAAGAGTGCCACCCTCTGTCCCAGATACAGGGATGGACGTATGTCCATTAGAATTCAACGAATACATCCCTTGTCATGATCCTTCCTACATAAAAGAGTTGCTTCCTAAACTAAATGTCACCGTAAGGGAAGAACTCGAGAGGCATTGTCCTCCACCTGAGAGGTCCTTGTTCTGCCTAGTGCCTCCGCCTAAAGACTATAAAATGCCAATAAGGTGGCCAATTAGTCGGGATTATGTCTGGAGGAGCAATGTGAATCATACACATCTTGCTGATGTGAAAGGTGGGCAGAATTGGGTGCATGGCAAGGGTCAACTATGGTGGTTCCCTGGTGGTGGTACTCATTTCAAGCATGGTGCTCCTGAGTATATTCAAAGGTAGCTTCTTTGCTAGTAATTATTCTTGATTATGTATTGGGAATCTGAATGCTTGCTGCCACTGGTCTTTTATTATAGTATGAGCTCCATGGTCAAACATAGTGAAGAATGTCGTGTACTTATTTGATGTAGGGTTGCAGAGGTGAATTGACACTCCGCGCATGAAAATGAAATATTTCATATGTTTTGTCTTTAATTGGACTTGTTATCTTTATCGGTGTTCTTTGGTGGATCATTTGGATTCTTAATCCATAAACACAACTGTCTGTGCAGATTAGGAAATATGACCACTAATAAGACTGGTGATCTACGCTCTGCTGGGGTTGTTCAGGTCCTAGATGTTGGCTGTGGAGTTGCCAGCTTCTCGGCATACCTACTTCCATGGGATATACAGTCCATGTCAATTGCACCAAAGGATGGCCATGAAAATCAGATTCAGTTTGCTTTAGAGCGAGGAATTGGAGCAATGATTTCTGCTATGGCCACGAAACAACTGCCATATCCCTCAAGGTCTTTTGAAATGGTTCACTGTTCTAGATGTCGAGTTGATTTTCATGAAAATGGTTAGTTGTTGCTGACTTGGCTTCTAAATCAGTGTAGCAGTCAATGATGATGCCTGCATGAGAATTATTTCTTTTTTCTTTTGCATTGAAATGATGTTTTGATAAGAATTGTTGAATGGAGCTGATGGATTTTCTTTATTGACAATGGCTATGCAACAATGTTGGTGTAAACCAATGAGAGTTGTTTTTTAACTAAAGATATCCTCTTATCGTATGAGCTCTTATGGGGGAAGGGAGAGTGGTAGAAGCACGTATGGCTGGTGACAAGCGAAATCAAGCCGAATATTCCTTGGCTTGAGCTCGGCTTGATAAGTTTTGTGAGTTGACTTGACTCATTTATCATGATTCAATTTGTGACTCAGCTTGTTTGAAAGTTAAACAAACCAAATCAACTCGTTTAATTATTTGGCTTGTTTAAAAGTTTATTTAACTATTTAGCTCGTTTATCGAGTAAATTATATACATACTCAGCCTATAAACAAATGAGTCGAACTTATAAACAAGCCAAACCTAGCTTGAGTCAAATTCGAGCCGGCTTGCGAATAAACGAGTCAAACCTCCTTTGGCTCAACCCTGACTCATTTAATAAACGAGTTTAAAAATAAGGCCCGGGTTTGATTTGTTTTGCTAAACAAACGAGCTGAGCTGAGTCAGCTTCCTAGCCGACTTGGTTTGTCGATAGTCCTAGAAGCACCTTTGGGTGAATTAAAGTGATTTGACATATCAGATTTGGTGTATTATTTTTATGATGTTGATACCGCTGCATAGATGTTGTATTTACTTATTTATTAACTTGCTTAGCCTGGACTTCTACCAGCTGCTTCCATTTGTTCTCTATCCTTTTCCTGACAAGTATTATTTACTGAATCTTGTTTTTTCTTGTGCTATACGCAGATGGCATCCTAATCAAGGAGGTGGATCGTGTGTTGAGGCCTAATGGATACTTTGTCTATTCAGCGCCGCCTGCTTATAGAAAGGATAAAGAGTATCCCATGATATGGGGTAAACTGATGAACATAACAACTGCTATGTGCTGGAAATTAATAGCTCGTCAGGTTCAGACGGCAATATGGATTAAACCCCGGGATAAGTCATGTATCCAAAGCAATGCCGATCAGGGCCTGATAAATATATGTGATAATGTGGATGATTCTGAGCCTTCTTGGAATACGCCACTGAAGAATTGCATAAGATTAATTAATAGACCTGACCAACAACTGCCTCCTAGACCTGACCGCCTTTATGTATATTCTGAGTCTCTTTCCAGAGTAGGTATGTCCCTGCTGATCCTTATGACAGTGCATTTTCCTAATTTACCTTGCTGTTTTATTTTAGGTATATATATAAAATGAAGTTAATAATAGGGTCCCCCCCCCCCAACAAAAAAAAATGATTGAAAAGAATCATGGCTAGTTAACTCAGTAATTGTAGTAGAGGAGTTGATATTGGCTTTATTAAGCTTTGTCACCAGTAAGTACCCAAGGCATACTAGCTTAGCTTGTGTTTAATATTCATACATATATTACCATCTTGAAATCTCAGTATTATCTTTTCTTCCCTACCAACTTCAATTTGAGGAGGAGCAGAGTCATAGGAACTACTTTTAAATGGTATAACGTGTCAGATTTTGTTAACACGGTTTCTGTTTGTACGACTTACATAGGTATTAATCAAGAGCAATTTGATTCTGACACACTATTTTGGCAAGATCAGATTCAACATTACTGGAGATTAATGAACGTTAACAAAACAGAGATACGAAATGTCATGGATATGAATGCTTTCAGTGGTGGGTTTGCCGTAGCCTTGAATTCATTTCCTGTATGGATTATGAATGTAGTTCCTGCCACCATGGATAATACCTTGCCAGCTATTTATGACCGAGGTCTGATTGGTGTTTTTCATGACTGGTGAGCTGAGGACGCTATGCTTGATTATTGGAAATAAAAAGCCTGGAATAAGCAGCTAGTTTCTAAATTGACGGATGGTTTCAATGGTTTGGTTTTCTCTGCAGGTGCGAACCTTTCTCAACGTATCCCCGCTCGTACGATCTTTTGCATGCTAATTACCTCTTCTCTCATTATAAAGACCGGGGCATCAGCTGCTTATTGCAGGATATTATGCTAGAGATGGACCGTATGTTGAGACCTCGGGTTAGTGTTTTAGTGACTTTTTGTGCACAATTTCAAAATTTTTCAGTTTTGTGGTGGTGTTATAAATGAAGTATATCAGCTAGACTACTAGGCAGGTAGGGAAGCTACGTTAGTGTATACTCGCGATAAAGTATGCGCCCAATTCCTGAATTCACATAGCAAAGCCACTTAAGGCATATAAAATAAATAAAATGATCTGGTGAAGTTGCTGTTGCGATGTGTTTTTACTTTTTATTCATATTTTTGTGGTTTAGTGTCCACAGAAGCTGATCAGAGTTCTGAAAACTTGCATGTTGCATCATGTACTGAAATTTCTGTAGTTGCATTATTAACACTATCTAGTTACAGGGCTTTGTAATAATAAGAGATGAGGAATCTATTATATCAAGAATCAAGGATTACGCCCCGAAATTTCTGTGGGAGGCGAGCACATACCAGTCACAAAACAAACAAAAGAAGATGGAGAGCGTGCTCATTTGTAGAAAGAAGTTTTGGGCGATTGTCTAAGATTTGCGGCAGAGCCAACATATGAATCGTACAGGCTTTGTGCTCCAGATCCTCTAGAGCTGATTTTGGTCGAAGGAGTCGCTCGCTACGTTCGACCGACTTCGAAGGATACGAAGCAGGGGAAGAACAGGGCAAAATGACATTTTTTTTTATTGAAGTCTGCTGTTAATGTATAGGCCGAGGTTTAGGACCCTTTTTCGTTTTGTTTTTGGTCATATATATGTATTAAATTATTAGAGCATTTACAACCATATCCTCAAATTTGAGGTCCCAATTGTACTATCCAATTATTTTCTCTTTTTTCTTTTCTACTTTTATCATTTTACCTCAAATTTAATTCAATATTCTACAATCACCAACCTCAAATTTACAATACTCAATTACTTTTATCAATCACATCACCAATTATTTATACTTTATATTATTTAACTTTTAATTTATATCAATCTATATATACTAATTAATATACTTTTTACTACAACAATTTTTAAATTAATATTTGATTTCAATTAATTTTAAAATAACCTATTATAGTTTTTCTATTACAATAATAATAATTAAAAAATATTACAATAGAAATACAAATATAACATAATTAATAAAAATATTACAATGGAAATACAAATACAACAATATTAAGAAAATATAAAAATAGAATTAAGGATTACAATAACATTACAAAATAAAAAACAGAAATACAATTTAAATAACATTATGAAAATATTACAACAAAAATAGAAATACAATAATATTACGAAAATAACAATTAATACAACGTATGTGAATATTAGAACATCGAGAATCAAGATGAGCATAAACTATTTGTCGTTTTCAAATTGTCATATTTCTTCTACCAAGTCAGTTTTAAGTTGGTGAGCGGAAGTACGATCGGTAACCTGAGTAACTCTTTGAAGGTATGAATCCATGTTCGTTATCGGACCATGATTAATCGTAGGAGGTGGCCAATTATTATCATTGTAGTCAAAAAAATCGGGAGGAAAATCACCTAAATATGTATCTCTTTTATCCTCAACAATCATATTATGTAATATGATGCACGCATACATTATCTGCTTCATTGTCGCCATGTCCCAAACGCGTGATGGGACGCGAACAATTGCAAAATGTCCTTGTAGCACTCCAAATGCACGCTCAACATCTTTTCTAACAGATTCCTGACGCTATGTAAATAACTTTCTTTTTGATCCTTGAGGAAGTGGTATGGTTTTGACGAATATTAGCCAGTCTGAATATATACCATCTGCTAGATAATATCCAAGATGATATTATGTGCCGTTGACCATATAATGAGCTTCTGGTGCCCTTCCTTTATAAATATCATTGAATACCGATGAGCGAGCGAGAACATTAAGATCATTATTTGATCCGAAATATCCAAAAAATGCATGCCATATCCAAAGATCTTCAGATGCTATGGCTTCTAGCATGATTATTGGGACACCATGGTCACCGCTACAAAACTGACCTTTCCATGCAATAGGATAATTTTTCCACTCCCAATGCATGCAATCAATACTTCCCATCATATCTGGAAAGCCACATCTTTTACCCATTTCAAGTAAGCGTTGAACATCCTCAGCATTAGGTCTTCTTAAATATTGGGAAGTAAATAATTCATTCACAACCCGAACAAAATACCTTAGGCATTCAAGAGTTGTTGATTCTCCAATGCGCACATATTCGTCTACGCAATCGGCTGGCATTCCGTATGCTAACATTCGTATTGCTGCAATACATTTTTGTAATGGAGAAAGTCAATTTTTACCAATTGCATCAGGCCTCATTTGAAAATATGGACAATAATTAGTAACAGCTTCGACAACCTTAAGAAATAAGGATCTTCTCAGTCTAAATCTACGATGAAACTGAATTGAGTTGTATGTTGAATTGGCGGAGAAATAATCATTATATAATCTTTGATGGCCTTCTTCACGATCTCGATCAATGTAGACTCGTTGTTTTCTTCTATTTCGGTTGAGCCTCTCAATTTCAACAATAGCATCTTCGATAGTTGTATCCATTGCCTCAGCAAGTAATATATTATCAAAGCTGTTAGAGTCATTAGAAGATGTATTAGATGATATTGTTGGAATTTTATTTGAAGGAGGTGGGAAAGAGGTAAGTTGTGAATGTATATATAAGAGAGCTCTATATTTATAGATATATGTAAGAGAATCAAATGATACATTATCACATGGGTTTCGGTGGTACGATGAGGTGACAATACAATGACGTAAAAATATAGTGATTGATATGACTATAAGGGAATTAAACGGTACATTATCACATGGGCTTCGGTGGTACGATGAGGTGACAATACAATGACGTAAAAATATAGTGACTGCTATGACTATAAGGGAATCAAACGGTATATTATCACATGGGCTTCGGTGGTACGGTGAGGTGATAATACAATGACATGAAAATATAGTGACTGATATGACTATAAGGGAATCCAATGGTACATTGTCATATAGGCTTCGGTGGTACGGTGAGGTGACAATACAATGATGTAAAATTACAGTGACTGATATGCAACAATTAGGGAATCCAATGGTACATTATCGCAACGATAATTTTTTCCTTATAAATTTAGAACTTCAACATATTCATTCATTCACAATTAATTTGTATGAAACAAAAAATTGATCAATGTCTTCATCTTCAGTTTCTTCAAATGTCATTTTGTCTAATATGCAACAATTCGTGCTTTGTCATTGTTCCGATGGAGTTGCTAAGCTAAGAGTTTTGCGTAGTGAAAGTAACCTTAGTCGTTTTATATGGGCTCCGCTGACACCTCGAATATCGCCTCTAAACCACATGGTTCAGCCCAACTTACTCAATGTTAGCAAAGATATCTTACAATTGATTGACGGTTTGAAGGACGATATATTAAAACTCAAACAAGAAGTGAAGGAATTGAAGAAAATCTCTACGTGAGGATTTCGTTTAGGTATTATTGTAATTTTATTTATTGTCATCATTTTTTACAAAAATGTAATGTGTGCGAATTTTCTTAATTTTTATCATTTCTTCGTTATCATTTAAGATATATATAAGGTACTGCTATTCAATATATATATATAAGGATAAATATTACAATATATTAAAATATTACAATAGAAGTACAAAAATATAAGGTACGAAAATATTACATGAAAGTAGTAGAGTTAAGGATTCTCCATCATTCTTCTCATTGCTACATCATACAAGATCTGATGATCTGCTTTTTCTTTCTCATTCATATTTGATGTGTCACGACAAATTATAGCCATATCGAACTCTTTTTCCTTTAATTGCCTTCGTTCAGCCCTATAAATCTGCCTATCTTTTGCCATTTTTTCTAATATCGCATTCCGTTTTTTAGTAATTTCCAGCAACCCGTCGATATTTGATCCTTCGTCTTTCGTTTGCCTTTCCCCTTGCTTTCCGCTTTGCTGCTTTCTACCCCATAGGTCGCTCCAACGGAAATTCCATCTCTGAAGTATCGGGGTAGATGAATCATTGTATGCACCTGAAGTTGAAACCTTTGTACGCTTTGATGTAGAAGCTTGCCCAATTGTACCCTCATTCATTACCATCCATTTTGGATGGTTTTTTACAAGTTTCCATACATGTTCACCACTAAACGGGCTATTGTACCTCGTTCTATATTCTTTGTGCACATATCTAATTATATCTATTTCACTAACACCACTTTGATTACGTCGACAAATATAACTATAATAAACAATAAATCGATTAACATTTTTATTAATGTTAGAAAATCGATTCATTACCGTCTTTAAAGTTCTATGTGGTCCTCCGCCGCAATATTCTTCAAAGTATGCCAGAATTTTTTTTCCAAAAATCCTTACATTTTTGCCCGTTCCCCTAAACCGAATCCTCACTAAAATGTGTCCATCCACTGAATAAAATTTCTTCTTCTTTATCCGTCCATTTCCTATATGCTCGACTTGCAAACTCATTGGGAGATTCAACCCATGTCTCTTTTTTGAACTGATTTTGCGTGGAAAACTTTGGAAATTCAGAATCATCAAGAGATGCGGTTGTGGAGAATTTTGAATATATGGAAAATTACAATCAAATGGAATAGTGGTGTTTGGAGGTTGAAATAATTGAAAATTGGCATCATTTTGATAATATTGCATACTTGGAAATTTTAAATTTCGTGGATATTGCAAATTTTGGACATTTGAGGAATTTATAATCGGATAATCTTGTGAATTTTGGATATTTTGGTTTGGAAGTTCTTTTGAGTTTGAATCATTTGGATTATCCAAAAGATTTAAAAAATTAAATCTAGTAGGATCCATTTTTAAAAATTAAATATAAGTGGATAAATTAATAAAATAAATATAACGTAAGAAATTAATAAAAATATATAAATATAGAAATTATTAGAATAAAATTAAATAGAGAAACTAATAAAATAAATATATGTACTTAAATTAATAAAATCAATATAACTAGAAAAATTAACCAAATAAATATAACTTCAGAAATATTAAAGATAAATGAATAAATTAAATATAAGTAGAGAAATTAATAACAAAAATATAACTAGAGAAATTAAAAAAATAGCTAGAAGATGAAAAATTAATAATTAACAAAAGAAATATGACAAGCAAAATTTATAAAATATTAATAACTAGAGAAATGAATAAGATTAATTATGTAGAGAAATGAATATGAGAAAGAGAGATAGGATAGATGATATGAAAATATGGGAAAAAATAATGTATTTATAGATAAAAAAATTTTTTTACTGTTATTATTAACGGTCATATTTTTTTTAATATATTAATTTTTTTTTGTTATGACGGTAATATTTAGGCTAAAAATGTACTAAAAAGTATAAAAAATAAGTTATGTTGGTACATAAATAGTAGTAGCAGCAACTTATAATTGGCGCGTGAATCACACAGGCGCGCGTCAGACGGCCGCGTGACTCACCGTCGCCCGGCATTAATATATCAGGACCTGTTATGCACGCTACCCCATTACTTTTTAACAAAACTTACTGTTATCATCTGATATCGGAAAGCCTCAAAATTTTGAGGCAACCTAAAATTTGCGTCAGACTTTTTTTTTTCCAACGGGACACTTAAACTTCGGGACCTCAAATTTGAGTTTAGGAGGTCCTTGCTGCAGGTGCTCTTATAACAAGTTGTATATTCTTCTTGTGCCAAGCACTATTGCATGGTAATGGGGATACGAAAATAGGGACAGAAGAAAACTTGAAAACGTCAATTTATGTAAAATTAGGAATTGGGGGTAAATGATAAATAAATATAACCAAAATTGTCACTAATTATGAGAAATTAGTAGGGTGACAAAATAAAAAGAAATGTATGAATGAAGATTGTAGTCTTATGGAATATATAATGCTATAATCAAATACATCAACAAAGAAGTATTTCACAATTTACAAATGATAATTAGAGGTCGTTTAGTTAAAAGCATACACAATCTCATATTAATTACCAATAAAATTTAATAATTATTAAGATTGATTACTAATAATTAATAATTTTCAATTGTTAATGTTACTTATTAATCATTATAAATTATGAATATTGATTATTAATAATAATGATTAATTATAATAATAATTATTACTACTACTTATTCATTATTAATTACTATTACTTATTATTTACGAATATTAATAAATATATGTATGATATAATCTTGAGTTTAGATGAAATATATGATATAAGTCTAGGTTCGTGAAAAGCCACGAGATAATTTTAAGCTTAAGAGTTATGTATCAAATAATCCTTCCATAAATTTGTATCAAATTGTCATAATTAAAAATTCTACTTATAAAATGATGATTTTACCATTATCTTTAACGAGCATCATTTCCTCCATTTTTTCTCTCCTTATCTAAACTAATATACTTATTATAAGCCCAATTTTTAAAAAAGACCATCCCTTATCTCTCGATATTTTCTCTCCTCCCCACCATACAATATGATTATTCTTCTTATGATAAAAAAAAAAACATTAAAAAATGTCCTAGAAAAACAATTAACAAGATCTTCATTTATTCTTACTTTCCTCAGAGTTATGAACCCCACCAATCACTACTAACCACCTTCTCTTACTTCATGTTTTATTCCATTTTGGTGAGCTTTCCGACCAATAATGTGAAGGAAAACAATCATCAAAAATCACCAATTGCAGCATAATAGTGATGAACGCAACATCACAATGGTAGATTGAGGTCTAATGACCAATCATCCTTTCAAACCACTACACTAATCCAAGTTATCGTCACAACTTTAGCTTTCTTGTTTTTAAAATTTGAATTTTTTGGATGTTATTTTCTTTGGATATGCTTATTTTTACGACCAAGGGATTTTGATAGTGGCAAAGGGCATGATTATTTAGATAATTGGGTTAATAAAAAGGAGGGGAGATGAGCAAACATCTTTAATACCCAGATATTTGAGTGCAATGGAAATGGATTTGAAAGAGAAAGAAGAGGATGTTATGATTTAGCACTTGAAACTAGTGTTGTGGTTTTAGAGAATTGGATGAAGATGGATGTTGTTGCTGGTGTTGGGAACTAAAGGCCTATGCTCAATTGTAGTTTAGAACTGCAGTTGCCATTAGTGATAGGGATGATAATAAAAATAATAATTTTGCAAGTGGTAATAATAATGGGTAACTATAGATGAGTTTAGAGACAAAGTCTAAGGCTTCCAATTTATTTGGAGCAGCAAGGCAAAGGGATGAGGTTTTGGCAGAGAAAGGCAAAGATTGGAAGGATATTGATGAAAAATTAGAAGCCATGAAGGTGAAAGAGTTAATTTATAACACCCCCATATTACTACTTAAAATTTTCATTTTGCAAACACAGTTAATTATAAAAATAATGGGTGTTATTGCCGGACTTAACGTAAGTCCATTTCCCTCATCTTTCTTAAAATAAGTCATATTTAAAATAAATCAACAGAAATAAGAGATAATAACATAAGCAAAAGTTATGGATAAATAGTCTCTGTACAACAATGAAAATCAAAACACAACAAGAGACATAAGAGTCTAAAAATAAAAATAAAATGATTACAACTGAAAACTAGCACCTAAAGGTACAATATCGGTTTTTTCTAACTCTTCTACCTGTAAGCCCATTCCAAGAATAAGACATCTTTCCAAAAGTTCCACTTATCTTTGGTACTATTATGCGTCTTGAACCACTACATGCCCTTTGTATAGCCATTTATATATGTTGGATGAGTACGACTTCTATATACTTAGCAAACTACAATACTTCTCAAATGATAATGCTCACATTGCACATAATCACATTAAAATCCAAAAACATGCTCAAAGAATAAATCACATCCCATAACAATATCTAATAATAATGGGTAATTAAGTACAACATCAAAGTCTCATGCTAAGCAACCAACCATACTTAAATAATTCACATAATATAAAAATACACAATAGTTATATCAAAATCCATGACCATAACTGACTAATCAAATCAATTCCAATACCAAGGCAGAGTATTAAGGCATCTTTCAAATCAACCCATCAAACTAAGTAACACACAAACGAAACTACCAAACCACAACCATAACAATCCTATTTAAACTCTTACACAATTGTTACTTCCATTTTTAATTACTCGAGGGAGAATATAATAATAACTTGGAGACATAAAACCACACCAGTCATACTAGCGCATAAGGCGTCATGGTATCTTCATAACCATCCAACCTAAAGGTATAACAACACTCTTGGTTATACTGGTGCAAAAGGTGACGCAATACCTTCTACACCATGGATACCTAATCCTTAAGTATCGATATCCTCTATAAGACTTATAGGTCACCTATAGAATATACCAAGGCCTTGTTGGGGCACAACGACAAACCGACGATAACTAATACTAGAGAGAAACCATTCCCAAATTGATGGTATTCCACTTTAAATATTCATATTTTATGAGGTGATCACATATATCACGTATTGCACAATAATTTTCATTTCCATACTTAACTATTTTTCCTTTATTTTTAATGATCCAAGTCATCCCTAAGGTAAATGGTCTAAGTCCAAGTCAAAGTCATCACTAAGGTCAACCTATCAATAATAGTATAAGGTTATCTTATGTCCAATTATTCATGTCAAACGTATTATGTTAAAAATGACCAAAATATCCTCTATAGGGAAAAAATTCACCAAACGTGAATGCCCAAGACCTGATCTAACAAGTGATCTAAAAATTCCAAGATTTAATTGAGAAAATAATTAGAACACAATCATAATTGGGGAAATAATGATAATATTTATTGCATACAACACTAGTGATTATAAGGAGAATCAAACAATCCTCATAATTTCACTCACTCTACAAATCTCTTAAAGCACAAGAGAATACAAGAGGAGAGTGTTTAGACAGGTTTCACAACATACCACTAGGGTTTCCTATATATCTATTTATAAAAGTACGTAACTAATATAAGTGACCAGTAGATAACAGGAAAAAAAACATGGTCCGTGTTCATAAATACGGGGGCCTATGTTTTTTTTTTCAGAACTCTCGACATTTACCAAAATAATACATGATCAAGTATACCAAGAAAATACGGGTTGTTTTCACAAACACGACCCCCTCATATTTTCTCCCTTGATCTCCTTTTGGCTCCAAACTTCTCTAAACACATGTATGCATCAATCCATGATATTCTACACACACAAATACAAGTCATGTTCTCACAATGTCTACCTTCACATAGTATTTGTAACAACAAGCAACATGATCACAAAAGATCATTATAAACCTTAGGGTCCAAAGAACCCCTCATGGAAAATGAACATGAGCAAGAAATATTTCTGTTATCACACATACTAGATTAATATTAGAAGCAAATTTTTGTATTATCCCAGCCTCACAAGCTAACACTCCAAGCCAAATAGCATTATCATCTCCAATCATAGCCAACCATATAACCTTAGAGCCTCTAAGGTCAAACACTAATGTACCTTTTAAGCATTAGGACCACAACTAAGATCAAAGTAACATGTAAAAAAAATAGTTAACAATACATACTCCATACAAACTAATACTATACAAACCAAGTACCTTAGAATCCGCACCATACCTAACCAAGGTATCTTCAAGTGACTCACCACACATATGCTCACAACATGAGTAATATAAAGGTTGGTACTAATCACATCTTACATTAAGCATCTCACAGCTAAAGAGTATGAACTAATGACTAAGCAAGCCACCACAATTACTTTGGATTTGGGCACATCTAAAGTATTAAAATTTTTCTCTTCAAACTTGTTTTTTGCTGCAATAAGCATAACATAAACATACAACAAAAGATTAATTAGTGAAGCATCACATACCAATGTCTAAATCCACCAAAGAGACCACATCTCCTCTTTAACAATAGGAAAATACCACAAGGTAGAATTAGCACCTAAAATAACCTTTGAGTTTGACACTGGCTCCAACATACCAACACTACTACCTATAGTATACAATGTATAACTAGCTCCACCTAAAGTAATGCCCACTTACTCCACCTACTACCGACATTCCTCCCCACTCGAAGAATTTGTAACATCAAGTCCAATACAATCTCCACCTCATCTGAAGCAACTAGTAGGATCCCCTGCTCCACCTTCTTGTCAAGAAGGAACTCAGATTATGTGCAAAGAACTATCAATGTTGCCCCCAACTTCATCCTTAATAATCATGCCAATAAGTTCATAAAGTGCTCCACTCACCTGGCCAACAATTATCACCATAAATTCTGTAGCTACCTTCAACATGCCATTCTCAATGACACCCCTATAACATTTTCTATCTAAGGAACACAACAAAATCAAGCTCTTGCTCATGTCAGAACATGTCAAACACTAGATAGTGTCCGACTACACCATCATGCATCCTCACCCTCACAATCCTAATTATAACAAATCTGCATAGAACACCATTTCCCATGATAACAACTTCATCTCGAACAATATCGTAAGTTTAGAACCAGCTTTTATTGGGATAAATATGGCATGAACACCTAGAATCCATAATCCACCTATTAGCCAATTTGACCTATCCATTTGTGGTAGATACGCCATTAGCATTATCTATAGGTTTCCTATTAGGAAATTTTTTATAATATGGCCTTTCATGTAACAACTATGGTAGACCACAGTCTTGAACCTTTCCTTCCTCGATTAGGATTTCTTTTTGTCACTAGACCCCTTTACTATAAGTGTAATACCCCTAAAATTTACTACTAAAAAAATTCATTTAATGAAAAGGTTTAGCAAAAGCGAATAACAAAATATAAATTATGGGGATATTACCGTCACACTTAGTACCAGACTAGTTCACTTCTACTGCTCCAGTACCAAGTGTTAAGGCTGCAAGGGATTGACATCAAACACTAGTCGATAATTAAAACGAGCATTCATAAAATAAATAAACTGTTAACCATATAGAAAATCAGAGTGTGGTAACCAAAAGAGATACAACCTAAAAGTAAGGTTTTAAAGTTCCAAATGACAAAAAATATCATACAACAGAATAAAACTAAATATAACAATACAGGAAAGATAAAACGGGAGATAGACTCCGGCTATGCCACTCTCAACCCCCAGGCTATATTCAGTCTTAACTCTCAGTCCCGCCCAATGCCTCGTATGTGTCATAGGCATCGAAAATAGAATCACCGATCTGCAACAAGTCAGAAGAGCCTTCTACTTGTAGGAATAAGCATCACCCATGAAACTGGTGATCAGTATGCTATGTACTGAGTAAGGTAATCGTGCATTAAGGCCAACACATAAGAGCACATAATACAATCACAACAATATGATAGCATACAATATCTCAGGTAAATAAAGGCCATTAACGGTCCGGATAAATTGATTATTTAATATCTGAATAGTACTCATTTCACACCATACTTTTTATCTCTCCATGCGAGTACGGGAACCCTACTATTATAGCCGGTGGATCGGTCACTTACAGGGCAAAACACACTTGACCACTATTATATGCCGGTGGATTGGTCTCCAAGGCAAACGCTCCTGGCCACTATTATGCTAGTGGATTGGTCTGGCCCCGACTCTCATAGTGTTCCACTGTAAGTACTCAATATCTTTTATGTGTCTTATCAAATTTAAGGTTTGGTTTATTAAGCTCGGGATCCCCCACTATTATAGCCGGTGGATCGGTCACTTATAGGGCAAAACGCACCTAACCACTATTATATGTTGGTGGATCGGTCTTCAGGGTACCCCGGCACCTAACCACTATTATGTAGGTGGATTAGTCTGGGCCAAGCTAAATAATCTTCCACTTTACATGATTAGTGTTTTACCGTATCTTATTCGACAAATTTCGCCCTAGACATGCATGGCTAACTCCAGCTACACTTATCCTCCTAAGAGGGCCCGTCCTATATCTTGAGACTTCTGCACCTCCTAACTCGCCCTGACATCCTTCCCGTAATCCACTTACTCACACCAGGAGCCCAACTCCTAAGTATGTAGGTCGAGGCCCACACTTTATACCCCAAAGTCAACTCACCGCCTTACCCTAGGGTTTTCTCTAGAAACCCTAATTTAGGCCTGTGTGGCCCATCCTTTCTACCTTTCTACCTCACACAACCCAAACTATATTAATACCCCACACGTCACGACCCTTAGATTCAACTCTCCCTTTATACCTCACTCATCCTCATTTATTTTTATTATTTTCTTTTTCTTTTTCCACCTTATCAAATTAGGGTTTCCTCCCAAACCCTAGCTCCATCTCCTATTCACCCTTATACTATCCCACGTACTATTTTTCACCTGAAGCCTCCAGTCACCCAAACAGCACTTCTATTACCTCCCTCATGCCCTAAGGCAACTTTCCATACGTAAAGTTTGCCCCTATGTGAACTCTAACCATCCCATACAAAACCCTCGATACTTTTCATGCAAAACCCTAAAACTCCAATGCAGACCCTAGTTCCTCCCATGCAAGATGCAACCCCTAGATTCTCCCACTCTTTCATTTCATTTAAGTCCCCCCTTTATTCACCACTCATGGATCATGGATTATTTAGGTCATTCTTACCTACGTTAGCCAACTTACTTCCCCTTGGTTATCTTTCTTTCCTATTTTTCTTTTTCATGCCCCCATGCCATATCACCACATTAAATATCCTAGTATGTGTGTCCTAAAGGGCCACATCACATCACGTCACAACTTGCAGCATATCTATATTAGCACATACCAGAAGAAAGCACATGAACATATCTCCATTCCAAGCTGCGCTACACATAAAATAGCTAAGATAATAGCACAAGGTACACAATATATAATTATATGGGACATCCAAAGCAAGTAAGACACATAGCACACATGAGGCCTTAGCTACACCCTTACCTAAAATGTCGCAGGGCTTGGAGCACGCTCTTACGCCTCCTTAGGGTTTTGAATTGATTCACCTATAAGAGGGAAATACTATAGGTTAATCTCCCTCTTACCAAAATCTTACGCCTATTATGGCCTACTATTAGGGCTAATAATGATAATAGTAGCTTTATAATTAAAAGTAGGGTTATTATTCTCAAAATAATTAATCATGCCACTACTAACCAAAATAAGTCTTAGTGATATTCATAGTATTAAAAGTAATAGTTTCAATATTACTAATAATATTATTATTGTTAGTTTTAGTAATAATACTAATATCGGCCCAAACTCGAGTAATAATAATAATAGCAATGTAAACAATATAAAAGTAATGACCATAATGATACTTATATTCATAATGCTAGTAGTAGTAATAATAATAATGATACTAATAATAAGAATAATAATAGTAACAATAGTAATAATAGTTTCAATCTTGAGAATAATGATAATAAGGTTCTAGAAATTATAATAGTAGTAGCCTTAGTGATAATATGGTTAAGTGTAATATAATAATAATAATAATAATAATAATAATAATAATAATAATAATAATAATAAAGTTGTAACCTTTTAAATAATAATACCATTAGTTAGAAATATTTCTGAAATAAGAGTGATAACATAATAATAATAATAATAATAATAATAAGAGTAATACTAAAAATTATTAACACTTAGGGTTGGGGAAATTAGAATACCACCTAGGCTTGGGGGCGAAGCCGCCGATGGCTGTAGAAGAGGAAGAGAGGCGGAGAGATGGGGGTATAGGCTAGAGAAGAGGGAATGAGGGGGTGTTTGAGATGGTGGAAGGTGTCTCAAGTGGATAGGGGTGCAGCCGGAAGTGGCGGTGCACGGCGGCCGAGGCGGTGGCCTAAGGTGGTGGAAGGTGGAGGAGGGAGAAGGAGAGGGAGGCAGGGAAAGATGGAGGTATAGGGAGGTAGAGTAAGGTTCTCTGGTTGTTTTAGGGGGTGGAGGAGGTGTTGGTTGCGGTGGAACAGGTGACGAAGGGCGACGCGAAGGGCGGCGGAAGGTCGAAGTGGTTGTTTGGGAAGGTGACTTTGTATGGTCGGGGTGGCTCGTGTAGGGCAAGGAAAGGGAGTAGGGAGGCTCAATTTTGTAGAGGGTGGTGCAAGGAAGGTTTTGGTGGCCTGTGTGGGTAGTGGTGATGGACGACGGTGGACAAACGTTGATTTATTTGGGCGGTGGTGAGAGGTCGGGTTTTCTAGGCTGCAAAATTGAAACCTAATTATGGTTGCCTTCAGGGGTATATATAGGTAGATTGGAAGGGAAAACGATAGAGGGGAGCGGAAAAATAGGGGGCAAAGAGCATGGGTGCACCGACCGGCGAGGGTAGGTTAGTGCAAGTCTACCTTCGTAGGCCATTTTTGACGGGGATGAGGGGATGACACACATAGGAGAGGGAATGGTTGGCTAGGTTGAAATGATAGGGAAGACGGCAAGGAAAAGAGGGGAAGAATGGCTGGTCAACCGGCGTGGTCGGCGGCGGAAATTTCGGCACCGATCGGGGAAGTTATCGTCAGTGCGAGGAAGAAGAAGAAGAAGAAGAATAATAATAATAATAATAATAATAATAATAATAATAATAATAATAATAATAATAATAATAATAATAATAATAATAATAATAATAATAATAATAATAAGAAGAAGAAGAAGAAGAAGGGGTTGGACCGACAGTCCAGGAGAAAAGAAGAAAGAAAGGAAAAATAATCCGAACTAGCCGGGAAAAAAGAAGAAGGTAGAAGCGGGCCTGGGCCGCGCAGGAGAAAGAGGAAAACGGGGCCGAAGGCAGGCTGGCCCAGGTCAGGGGAAAGGAGAAAAAGAAAGGAAGAATGAAGAGAAGAAAAAGGAAAGCAAAGGAAGAAGAGAAGGAAAAAAGAAAAAGGAAAAAGGAAAAAGAAAGGAAGAAGGTGGGTTGGGGTTAATTAACATAATTTGGGTATTTTAGGATATTTAAAAATATTAATATTAAAATAATAATTAAATTCTCTTTTTAGGTTAATTTAGGGATTTTGAAATATTTTTCCTAAATTCCATTTTAATTAGAAAATACTCAAAATTTTCCTAATTAAATAATTTATTAATTTCTTCTAGATTTTTCTTAATTAATTCCCTCTTATTTGAATAAAAATAATTTATCTAATTAATTTTCCTAATAAATCCTTATTTTGCCATAATTTTTTAAATTAAGGTTTTGGGGTATTTCAATAAGTCCCTCACCATATAAGTCACATAGACATCTTCTAGTAAATTGATTTTCAATCAATTTACACTATAGCAAGGCATTCTTGACATCTACAAGAACTAATTTATCATTTTCATACAATACAATCTAAAAAAAATGCTTATAAGCAACACACAAAGAACGTAACAATATAATAGTCAGATCCTCATCATCCAATTTAACATTGATATTATCCAAATCTATAACTATAGAGTTAGATTCATTAAGATGAGATTTTAAAGATTGACACTCACCTAATTTCAAATCATGTGGCTATTCAACAATTGGTGATTTGCCATAAATCTCATCATATATAAGTATTCTAGCTTTAACCATAAGGCAGAAATAGTTGTCTCTTTGGCCATTTCTTGTAAAACATCATTTGACAAACATAATTGTATGGTGGATTGAGCCTTTAATTAATATCATAAACTCCTCATCAGACATCATTCTGGCTTCTCTGCTTTCTGGGATAATACCTTTTCCAATCCATTCTGAATAAAGATTACCTTTATCTTTAATTTCCGTAATCCAATATTGATAGAACTATCAAATTTCTCAATTTCAAAACTTCTAAATGCCATCCCAATTCAAAATCACCATACACCCAAGATTTAATACCAATTATAGGGAAAGCATTTACCAAATGTGAATGCCTAGGACCTGATCTAACAAGTGATCGGAAAATTCCAAGATCTAATGGAGAGAATAATGAGAAAACAATCATAATTAAAGAAGCAATAATAATCTTTATTGCATATGACACTAGTGATTATAAGGAGAATTAAACAATTCTCAAAATATCACTTAGTCAATAATCCTCTCATCAACACAAGAGAATACAGTATGAGAAGGCTTAGATGAGTTCAATGGTGTAAAATTTATTACTATGGTTTCATACACATTTATTCATAGAAGTACATAACTGACCCAAGAGAATGATAGAAAACAAGGAAAAAAAACATGGTTTGTGTTTATAAACATGGGACCCCCATATTTTTTTTTCAAACTCTCGAATTTTACCAAAATAATGCAAGATCAAGTATGCCAAGAAACCACGAGTCTTGTTCACAAACATGATACCCCCATGTTTTCTTCTTTGATCTCCTTTTGGTTGTAAACTTCTCCAAATATCTGTATGCATCAATCCATTCTAGAACACAAAGAAAAAATACAAGTCATGATCTCACACCCTCAAAACCCTAATTTCACCATTTTTATCAAAATTTGTACCAAACATTATTATTATGAGAATTTTTTTATGAAAATTATACAAGATAATACTTTACAATAATTTAGCATATAGGTAATTTTAAGACTTAGCGATTGACTTTATTTTCCATTGTACATGCATTTAGCAACATATGTTTACAAACTCTAATAAGGTATTTCTAACATGTCATATATTTCACACAACATATACATACCTATTTATAGCATGATACAACATTTAAGGTGGTAATTATCATCACGATGCACATAAGAAAGTATTTCTAACCCTAGAACATGTAAATAGCAATTATTGTGTTTTACTCTAATCATGCATCCGTACTTTTATGCTATTTATGTCAACCTATGATACACATGAAATAAAAATCATAGGAATGCTTAACATGGCATAATTATAAGTTCTTGGTAAGGTTAAAATTCTAGCAAAACCTTAGGCATGCATACATTATCATTTATCACTTTATACATTTATTTTATAGCATTTAAATAATATAAAACCCTTGCATGATTCTAGATCTAAATAACATATCACACTACTTTATAAATTCTACCATCTTATGAATGATTGGATTTACCTAAAATTAAAGCTACATAGAAGCACAAAATGCGCCTTTTCTATGATATCTCAAGGATTACCTAAGTAAAAAATACCCAAAAATTAATTAAACCAAATTGGGAAAAGGTTAGAGAATAATAAGGACAATAATGAATAAATGGTACAAATCCACGTAGCAAGGGGAAGCAGCGTGTAAATATCGCATAAGAAGAAGGGAGGCAATGCCATAAATTCATGCATGGTAGGGGAAGCTACATCATTTGTTGCCATAGTAAAAGAGGGGGTAGCAGTGGTGTTTCACGAAACTAAAGAGGAGAGGAATGGTGGTGGGATGAAACACATGGTTATATATAAGGAGAAGACTGAAGGTACAACCATGCGTGTAGTGTATGCACAAGTCGTTATTAAGGAACATGCACAATGCGGAGTGTGCGGTGTTGCACAAGGCTGTGTGTGATACCATGCATTGGTCATGCGAGGGTGCATGGGTGTGTGGTTCAACCAAAATCAAAATAGATTTCAATAGAATAAAGGAAAAGGAATGGTTTAAAGTGGTGATGATTGGGCGATGACAAGGGGGATTGATGGGGAAGTGGTGCTCACAGTTTATGGAGGAAAAATGGTGGTGCTTGTGGTTTACAAAGAAAAAATGGCAAGGTGATGCGGTGATGGATGATGATGATGTGTGTTGCTGGTTTGATGAGAAGAAGAAGAAGGGGAGAAGATGGCCGATTAGTTGGTCTAAATTAGTAACACGAAAACAAGAGGAGGGGGAGGCTTAAATAGATGATGGTGTGTGATAGAACAAGTAGACAAGTAGGAGAGGAACATGGGGAAAAGGCAACATATAGGGTAAATATGGTATGAGGGAGACTTATACACTAGGGGAATATGGGTAGTAGATGACAAAAATTAGAGTAGGGTAGGGTTGCTATTTAGGAAAAGATGAACTAGAGAAAAATATTTGGTTAGTATAATTAGGGTTCCTCAGTAAAATGGACATGGGTCATGGTTTAATTATGGTTAAAACTAATAACCCAAATTGTATCCAAATTTTAACCTAATTAAATTTGTATAAAACATCCTAAAATAATTATTATAACTAATTACACATAATATTAGTTTATAATTATAATTTCTACAAATGGGTTATTACATAAGATTTATTGAAAAAGGTGAAGATGGTGCTAGTTCTAGGAGGAGAGTTTTTGGGTTAGGGATAAATAATTCTATAAATTTTTGAGCAAATAGGAGCTATAGGAAGTAGAAATATGATGGTGCTAATGTAATACCCCAAATTTTTAGCTAAACCTATTCTTGAGTAATTAATATCGTAACCTAATCCTAACCTTGAAAAATTTTTTTTTTTCAATCTTATCCTAACTCTCTAACCATAAATTTTATCCTAACTCATTTTTTATTTTATATTTTGGATTATTAATACATATCCTAATATAAATTATTTTAACCTAATCCTAATTCTAAACCCAAATCTAAATTATGTCCCTTTTTCCTTTTCTTTTCCCTTCCCTACTTGCCCGAATTCTTTTATCTTCTGCTTGTATAAAACTATAATTTTCCCCCAACCAAAATCCCTTATCATGCTCCATAATCCATGGCTTGCATACACTACCCTCACGACCACCCATCAACTCCCTCTTTTTCTCTATTGAATTTTTTTCGATCACCTCTTCTCCTCATGCATTCATATATGTGTATATATGGCACATTTAATGCATAAAATTCACCTCCTTCTCCCTCTATTTGAAGTCAAAAAATTTGCACCGCCATTCAGCCTTCCTTTCTCATTCTTTACCTCTACTTGCTATCGCCAAAACATCCACAAAAAACCTCCATCGCTAGCCCTTGTCATTCCTCACCACCATCACCGGCAAGCTTTGTCATTGCATCACCCCATGCTCTAGAAAAACTTGCTGCATCCCATCCCCTAGTCGTATCAAATCTTGCTTCAAAACACCCCTAGCTACAGTCAAACTTTTTGCACCACAACCCCTACCACCGACAAAACCAACCAATCTCTACTCCCTTCTTCTACCTTCCCTTCCATTCCCAACCCCCTTGATTTAGCATCCCTTTAATTTTCACCTACCATAGCAATGGCAGGTTGTGTCGTTGCTAGCTCTCCTTGCTCGGCAACCCCAATCATTTCCCTCTTTTGTTGCGTAAATTTTTTCTAACCACACCTTTGGGTATTATTTTGGTTGTTCTACGATCCTTTCACTCTTTATTTCCTTTAAACCTTTCTTAATTATGTCATTTAAATTTTAATGATGTTTTATAATTATTATTAGGTGATTTATCAAAAGTTCTGAAAGAGGTAGGATAGGATAAGCATGCTTAGAGAACAAAGGCTTTTTCATAAGGATACTAGTCAATGTTTAGGGTTTTATGTTAAATAATTTTATGAATATTTTTATTATCATGTTATGTTTATTTTACTATTAAATGCATGGTTTTGATTATATTATATATTAATATAAAATATATGATAGGAAGAAAGTAAGAATAATGAAAGAAGTGTTGATATGAGATTTCTACATTAAGTCGTACTTTGTGGATGAATAAAAACTAGAAGAGTAATATGGGCCTAATAAAGGTTGATATGTGGAAAAATAATTATATTTAATATGTATGTTGGTAAATGGAGTATTTGGAAATAATAATATTGAAGGTATAAGATTTTCATAAAATAAGGGTTATCGACTATCATTAAGGGTATTTTAGTTAGTATGGGTTATTATGATAATTTTGGTATTTTAAAATGTTATGTGGATTAAAATTATTCTAATAAGATGATTTGGGTGATTGGAGTGATTATGAATATCATAATTTACTTAAAATGAGAAAATGATCTAATTTAGGAATAGTAACCGTAAAATAGTAATGTTATTATCACATGCGTAAAATATTAGAGTTAGGTTAAGAATTTTGAATATGTTGTTAACAAGGGTATTTTAGGGATTTATTTTCAATTTAGTAATTATATGACTCTTATGGAAAAAGTTATGACTTACCTGTAATATTAGGATTTTAGGAGTCTTGTAAATAGTAATTTTTGAGATAGGCTATTATTATATGTGCAAGACATGAGAGTTACACCTTGAATTTTGGGTATATTAATAAAACTAATATTTGAGGAATATATACTAAATTTAGTGGGTAAATGACTAATACGGGGGATGGCATGTCTAAATTGTAAATTTAGGGTTTCTAGGGGAAGATAAACAACTTAACCTTTAAGAATGGTCATGTTATCAGTATGTGGATGTTTCACTTGCCTTAATTATGTTTTCTACTTGTCTGAGAAATTATGAATATGATATTAATCATTTAAAGTGAAAGATCCTATAAGTTAAGATCGGTTGTATATGTTCGTTCAACCGGATGAGAATATTTGTCGGGCGCATTCTACCCGGGAGTTGTATATTGATGACCATTCTACTGGTTGAGAATAGAATTTGGAGAATTTTTCTTGGGGTTGTATATTAGCACCGTTCCCCCGGTAAGAATAGTGGCCAGGAGTATTTTTCCTTGGGGTAGATTAATCGTTTTATTGGTTGAGAATAGTGGGGTCCATTAACTCAATCTAAAATAAATTCTGGCAATGACCATAATTATTGATAAGATACTAAACAATTATAGTGAAAGACTACATGAGTTAGGACCGATTGTACCTGTCTGTTCCACCGGACGAGAATCGTAGCCAAGAGGGTTTTGCTTCAGGGTTGTATATTGATAACCGTTCCACTGGTAGAGAATAGTGAGGGTCCCTGAACTCAATGTAAATAAAATAATGGATCATATTATATTCTAATGGTACGAATCCGAAATTAGTAATTACCTTGTATTGATTATTATATGTTACATTTATGTTACTTTCCGCTCTAATGCATGTAATTCTTTGTTTTCCTTATTTCAACTGTATTATTACCTTACTCAACATACAGCGTGCTGATTATCCTTTTTATGGGTGATGCTTATTTCCACGAGCAGATAACCTAGATGTTTATGTGCAGGTCAATGAGGACCCAGTTGATGAATTTGCAGCTTTTAACACTTTGTATGGGGTAGAGTGACTTTGTGTATTAGAAAATTAGGTGTAGAGTCATGTTATCCGGATGCTAGTTTTAACCGGATACCTTTAGGACTCTTAGATCTATGGTGTTTCTTTTATTGTATTTTATTATTATACGTCGGATTAAGCCTCCAAACTCACATTTATATTTATAAACCTTCTCTTATTTCTATTTACTTTGTTATACTCTTAATGAGTTTTTAGCATTGTGATTGATACGAGGATGGTACGATAAACCAAACTCACATCAATTATGGTGGTAACATCTGATGATTTTAATTTTACTTTCACCGTAAAATAAAATTTTTCAGTAGAAAATTTTAAAATTTTAGGGTGTTACAGCTAAGGTGTTAAAAAGAGTATATGGAAAGGCTGAGGGGGAGTGCATAGTGTTGTGAAAGGGGAGGTAGGAGAAACAATGTCAAGCAAGAAAGTGTTGAATGTGGGGCGACGTTCTTTTAGAAGAGATATGCATTTGGATTTTTTTTAGTTGGGGGTATTTTAGATATTTCATATTCAAAAGAATAGAAGAAAGATTTAAATTTGGGTAGGATATAGTTTTAAGGTAATTTAAGTATTCACTACAAGGAAAACTATCTTTTGTGACGACATTTGCCAGCGTGATAAGAAAAAATATCATTGTCAATAATTTTTTTTGATGATATGACATAGCAAAATAGGCATCATAAAAGCTACATTGCAAGAAAGGGGAAGTCATTGCAAAAAAAAAAAGGTTTTCTAAAATAAATATATGTGTGACTATAAAGTTGTTTGAAATACCATAATTTAAAACATCAATTAGTTAAATATTTAATTTTTAAAAAATTTAAATATGTTTGCAATGAAATGTTGTTAGAAATGATAGTTATTTTGGACTAGATATTTAAAAAAATTGAGTTGTTTTTTTAAATTAATTTTCTTATTTTTTTTTCAAATTTAAATTATTTGTGATGGTATTTTATAAAATACATACATACATACATACATACATATATATATATATATATATATATATATATATATATATATATATATATAATTTGGTGACATGATATTTAAAATTCAATAACACCTATTTTTCCACTAATACAATTATTGAAAACTATAATGATATTGAAACAAGTAAATTAAACAATAATTGTCACATTTGTTTTAGCAAAGAGTAGTCACAAGAAAAAGAAGGATGATGTAAAAAATATTCAGACATCCAAGCCATCAAAATAGACAAAAATAACTATACACGATGATGATGTACCAATTGCATGTGATAGTGGATTGCAACTGTTAATTGAAGAAGAAGAAGAAGAACCCCACAATTTGCATCCAATGTCCCTCCTGTGAACTGGATGATGACCTAAGATATCCTCATAAATTGTTTGTGGACCTATGGAACCCTTACCGTCACCCACCTCTTATACCTTTAGTTGTATATTTGCTTGAACCTATTATTCTATATATCCATTTTTCTTTACTTAAAGTTTTACTATCTTATTTTAATATAAGAAAAGGTAAATTTGTGATGAAAATATTAGAGATGACACTTTATCGTTGTTGAAAGAAATTTTGAAGACAGAAAAATGATAGGGAAAAAACTTCATTAATTCATTTATGGAAAATTTTCCTCCCAAAATTTTCCCAAACTACTACATTTTATAGAAGATAAAATTAGCAATAACAAAATGTCATTGTTAATAATGGTTATCGTGAAGAATATTTTTATAAAATTTTTAGTGAGAACTTTGAAGCATTTTTTTTCTTAGTCAATACTGCATTATTAACAACAACATGTCATCAATAATCTATTACATGACTTGCAATAAAAATATCCCTAGTATTAGCGATGACATTCTGAGTATTAACAACTACAAATATTGTGGCTAATGTTCTTGTAAATTCCTAGGTCACCCATCATTTCTTTAGACAATCTTTTTCACTTTTATTCTCCTTTCAGTTTCTAGCATTGTTGATTTCAATCTAAGGGAAATATTTGTGTTTTTATTTATTTATCGTATTTTTCTTCCATAACCACCACATCTCCCACCTTATACCTCCACCTCTAATGTGTATTGTCTCACACCACCCCTCTTTCTTACCTTAGCTTAGTAATTTTTACTATTTATTTTAGTTTACTTTCTTTTAATTATTATTTTAATAATTTTCTTTGCTTAATTTTTGGTAATTTTGTATTACATCGCCCCCGCCTCTTGTTGCATTTGCCGCCGCTTATATATATATATATATATATATGATATTATTAAGTATTATATAAATGTAAGTGGAAATAATTGCATGTTAATTTGTGTTTTATGATTAAATAATTTATTAATAAAAAGGTTTAACAATTGTGGTAATAAATGTATATGCATATTAGTAATTATGATTAAATGCATATGTTGTGATTAACTAATTAATTATTAAAATAGTATATTAATTAAAATATAAAATTATTAGATAATAAAGTATTGTTAGCCTTGGATAAAATATTATTAATCAATATGTAGAATAATAACATAACAATACTTTTAGCCAAGAATTTACTCATAACCTTAGATAAAATATTATTATATAAATAGAATAATAATATAATAATATATTTAAATAATAAAATATTAATATCCTTAAATAGTTTATTAGTAAATATATGGAATACTTTGATGATATACTATTTTTTGGTGTAATTTTTGTATTGATTATTATCATTAAACTAGACATATGTAACATAATTTAACACCAATATTGGTTTACTATATTGTCATATACTAATTTGATATCATTGACCTTTTGTATTTCTAGTTTAACTTCTTTTCCTACAAGATGTAGTTATGGATAACGTCCAATATCTATACCATATGTCCGGTTGCATATAGAAGATAGGTGCAACCTGCAAGCATCATAAAAAATTAAAATATCTCTCACTAGAATTAATAGAAAAATAAAAAAATTATACCATAACGTTTCAATTTTTTTTCCTAAAATTAATACCCATATTGATATACTTCTAATTTAAAAATAAAATTTTATCATATATTTAAATATATTTTACTACTATTAAAATAATATTTTACCATCGTTGAATTGATTTTTCACTATTTAGTTCATCTTTTACCACTATCCTACTTAAAAATAAAGTTTTACCACTTATATACCATTATTTCTCCACCAATGTGCTAATTTTTTAACATTAATGTACGGGCTTTCCAACTGCAAATTGATCTTTCACGAATAATATATTGATATTCTCCAAGAATATATTAATCTTTCATCACTACTAAACTTATTTTTTACTAGCAAGTTGATATTTTGTTAATATTCTACTTAAAAATGATCTTTCACCACTAATATACTAATTTTTCACCATTGATGTAATGATTTTATACCACTAATGTACTCATTTTTCACTAGCTACATATCGATATATATTTCATCATACATATAAGTATCTCGTCACTATTAAGTTAATCTTTCACTATCACTAGACTAACTTTTCACCAGTGAGTTTATTTGTCACATTATTCAACTTAAAAATTATCTTTCACCACTAATATACTAATTTTTCACTAACGAATTGATCTTTTATCATTAATGTATTGATTTTTCACCACTAATTTACTAAAATTTCACCACAACTACATGTGTGTGTGTGGGGGGGGGGGTGTGCACACATATTTCCTCATATATTTAAGAATCTTTCATATACTAATTTTTCACTAACGAATTGATCTTTTATCATTAATGTATTGATTTTTCACCACTAATTTACTAAAATTTCACCACAACTACATGTGTGTGTGGGGGGGGGTGTGCACACATATTTCCTCATATATTTAAGAATCTTTCATCACTATTAAGCTAATCTTTCATCATTACTAACATGATTTTTTAACAACAATTTGATCTTTCACTACTAATATATTGATTTTTCATTACTAATGTGATGATTTTTCACCGATGAGTTGATATTTTCCTATTTTTTCTACTTAAAATTAATCTTTTATCACTTATATACCAATTTTTTAACCACTAATATACTAATCTTTCACCAATCATGTGCTAATTTTTCACCAACGAGTTGATATTTTCCTTTTCTTTTTCCACTTAAAACTAAATTTTCACAACTAATGTATTAGTCTTTCATAATAGAGATGATTTTTCACCATTATTCTACTTAAAACTAATATTTCACCCCAAGTGTACTAATTTTTTACCTTTTTTTTTATCAAAAGTATATTAATATGGATATCTATTTATGAAGAAAAATTTTAGAAAATATTATGATATACTTTTTTTATAAACTAACGTTAAAATAAATAAATTAAAATAAAATTATATAAAAAAGGTACTATATCAATAGGTTGCATGGTTCTAGACCATGCAACATGTTGCATTGTATAAATTTCTGCTGACATTGAGGTTACATATCATGGTGGAGAACTAGAGATGGAGTAGGTGATCCTCTTACTGGATCTCCTAAATTACTTTTCGGATCGAGTATGATGAGAAAATATATACAAAAAACTTGTTGACCATTTGAATATACAAATAACTATTTAACAATTCTAACATTGACTTTAAAATTTATTCTTGTAGCATCACCAATGCGAAAAAGGAAACATAGAGGTAAAGAGAATGAACTTGATTGCCTGTGGTTGACGAATAGGGAAAAAGCATTGCAAATAAATTTTGCTAACAAAGATGAAACAAATAATCCTATGGGAGACTATGGGTCAAAATTTTCTCATTATGGCGGAAATTCAATTAGAGAGTTCATTCCATCGTTGTATAAATCATAGGCTCATATTCTCAATACTTTATGTTCTAAGATTCTTTTACGGCCTACGGTATTTATACATTATCATTTTAAAAATTACTTATATGATATAAATTAATTTTGTTAGCAATATTTTGATCTTGATTATTAGAGGCATAGCCTTATAAGGGATCAAATTTATATTGGTCTTAGAAGGTTGTTCTACGATTAATACAAGAAAAAAAAAGAAGATGATGATGATGAAGTGACTTAAGAAGTGTGTAGAATTGCTAAAATTAAGTTTGGAAACACATAATTTTTCACTGAATTTTAGGTGCTCAAGTCTACTAGTGGGTGGTGGTATGTGAAAAGTATTAGGCACTAAAGCACTCACCACTTCTTCCAAATGAAAATCCCTAGCATTTTATCATCCTCTTTTTCCATGAACTTTATATAAGACAAAGGTAAAAATATAAATATGTTATCATAAATGTTGAAAATTATGAATCATGTATTGACTTCATTTTATACATGTAGGCAAGGCCTAGGAAAAAAAATAAGAAGAGTAGATCTAATATGACAGATCCTAGCCTCCACGAGTTTGGATCTATTTTAACTTAAAGATTTATAAATGTACATGAATGTAAGATCAACCAAAATTTGAACTTATATGGCCACCAAAGGACTAATGGAGACAATATTATCATTGCTAAAGGTTTAAATGACAACAACTATTTTTTCTTCCCAATTTTATTTTCTAGATACGACATATTGTGGACGATGCTAGTGATGACAAGTCATCCTTAAATAGTAATGGGATGACTATGTGGTTAATTGTGACAACAAATGTCTCCAACATGAAATTATATATATATAAACAAAATATTTTCCTTTACTTAAATTTTTATTATCTCATTTCTATACTTACTATTATATAATACATTATTCAATGGGATATATCTACTTCTATTTTTATTCTTATTCTTACTCTAATATACTAAATATGGTAATTAGTATATTATCTTATAATAAACTGTTATATATATTTTTTATTATCACATTATCATACTTACTTTGCATGTATTATCTTATTAATATCTACTTTGTGTTTATATACTTAATCTATATTTAATCAAATACATAAGAGATAATATTTTAATCCTATAACATTAATATCTATTATACATATATACTAGTATACACTAAAAATTAAATGATATAATGACATTAATCTAAAGAAAATGAAAAAAAGAATTATTACCTAATGTTGGTTTGAGAAGAAGCTTGATGGTGTAGTTGAAAGAGAGAGAAGAGAGAAATATGGAAGGAGAAGTGATGTGAAACAAAGGAGAAGCAGCTTGGGATGCTTTTCTATTAGAGAATTTTGAACAACATCATATCATCCGAAATACTTATTATGGTTTAAGGAAAAAAAAAGAAAAAGAAAAAAGTGGTTTGCAAGTTATTGTTTTGGATAATATATGCGGTAATTTGGAGGACATGTGGTTTGATTATATATATATATATAGTTTTTTTTTTGCATTGACTCATGTTTTTTTTTGTTGGAAAAGAATTTTTTTGCTTAGTTTAACATCCCACTTTTTATTATTGAAAATTTTTCATTTTAAAACATTACAAAAGTGGAAAAAAAAAACTAAACACATAAGGAAAATGGAGTGTTACCACCACACTTAACAATGATAGATATATGTCACCTATTCCATTTATATATAAGGCTAAGGAAAACTAATTAATCCAAATAAAATAATAGAGTGCATAAGAAACATGATATATAAATATTAAAAAAAATGTTTACAAAACAAGAATTCGATGGGTCCCAAAAATATTTAAATACATGAGAGAAGGTAAACTAAAACTACAAAGATACAATAGGCACAAAATGAAAATAGGAAAACACCCCAAACCATGGTCCAATAAGGACATAATAACAGTCTCTAGATATCTACACTCGTAAGCTCCTAAGCCCAAAACAAGGTAGGTCTGCGACTAGTTATTGTAAAAAAAACTTTCACATGGCCTTCTTCTCGTTGGATTGAATAAATGACTGAACAAGATGATACATCATTACACTATATATTGAGTGAGCCAAATTACCTCTTCAATAAGACCCACAAGCATACAATGCCACAAGTAACAATAGAGGTCTTACTAAACACAGTAGCATATTTACACATCCCACTTTGATGTGCATGTAATATCATGGTCATATAATACATTAGGATTTTATGCCATGTAAGGAATTAGACAATTTGTGGCTCATCATGTGTAGCAATACAACATTGATATTATGGATAGAAACATATAACAAGTTATTACACATTATACTTGTAACACTTCCAAATTTAGTACTGAAAAATTTTATTTTAAGTGGAAGCGTATAATCAAATAGTTGGGTGTTATCACTATAATTGACATAAGTCTGGCATACTCCACCATCCTTACATCAATTACAAGGCAAAATGATTAGAAAATTTAAAACATGATAGAAAGAGACGAGATAACTTTTAATAACATCAAATAAACATATGGAGACAAAATCTGATTACAATATCAAAATATAACAAAAAGGGATCCCCTGGAACTAAAAGTCTAAAAAGGTATTAGGGTAAAACTATCATCCGGATAATATGACTCTACTATTATCCCTGATACGAATAAATCACTCCTCCACATATATCTCATCTAAGGCTGCGAAATCATCAACCTAGTCCTCATCGACCTACACTTAAACATCTAGGTCATCTACTTATTGGATTGAGTAGAACCCATAAAATGGATGATCAATAGGCTATGTACTGAGTAAGGTAATGGTACAGTCAAGTAGGGTTACAAGAATTATCATAAGAAAATCATACATGCTCAAATCAAAGAATGCTAAATAAATACCGATTTCATGTCCTTTATTAGATAATCATATTCCAATCTTTTATTTATGTTAAGTTTAGGGACCGCATTATTCTTAAACAAGTGAAATGGTTTGAAACACCTCTCGGAGACAACACACTTGAGCCACTATTATTATCTGATGGAATGAAGCCAACACCTCTCAGAGTAAAATACTCCTAAACTACTATTATTAAACCGGTGGAACAGTCTGAAAAACCTCTCGGGGACAACACACCCGAGCCACTATTATTATTTGGTGTAATGGACTCAACACCTCGGTCCTGACTCACGTAGTCTTTCACTTTAAATGATTAGTATCTTTCCATTTATACTTTTAATCTTAATTGTATTTTCATTCACCTTGAGTATGGGGCCCACTATTCTTAATATAGTGGAATGGATTGATACACCTCTCAGGGACAACACACCCGATCCACTATTATTATTTGGTAGAACAGAGCCACATAACCACCTCGCCCTAAACCACGTGATTTTTCACTTTAAATGATTAACACCTTATTTAGAGTTGATTGTATATTATCATCCCGAACTTATATAAATGCAAGACATATAATTAAACACATAAGCATGACTACGTAATTATCCTCAAATAACCATAATGCCCTTAGGGTAGGCAAGATAATCATATTCTCCCAAAGCCTTATAAACCCAAAGCATATACGTTTCTAATCAATATTCGAAGTACATATCCTTAGTTTCCCCTAGACATCTTGTATCCAACATTATAGACAAATACGAACTTACATAATTTAATTACTCTCAAGAATACCATTCATAGCATTTTAATAATTAAATTATTTAATATAACATACTCAGCACAAAAGTATATATAAAAATACAAGTAACACATAAATCCCTAGCTATGACATGTATCCTTACCAATAAGGACACTGGCCTCTATTCACATAAATCCTATGCCTCCTCCAAGATCATCAGAAGTTCACCTATGAAAAGAAGATAAAATACGATTAGGATCAAAGTTTAAAAATTAAGATGGAATTTAAGATAGAGAAGGGTAAAAATGAAAATTTTCAAAGTCAAATGGAAGCTTGAATTATATGGAAGTGTAGAAGAATGTGTGATGGAGATATGGTTAAATTTTCGTGGTGTTTGGACAAGATTTGGGGTGAAAATAGGGGTACATAGCCAAAAAGAAAGTTGCACAGCCAGGTGATGCAAGAGTTGCATGGTTGTGTAGCAACATTGCACAACAGGTCGAGGGAAGAAAAGATGCATGGCCAGGCGGTGCAAAAATTGCACGGCTGTGCCACACTGGGTTGAGAGAAAAAAAGACACACAACTAGATGGTGCAGGAGTTACATGGTTATGCAGTAAGTAATTTGAGCATTGTACAACCATACAACAAGCGGTGCACAGGCCGTGTACTTTGCAATACTACAACTAATAAGGGGATGAAGAAGGGAAAAGAGGTGGAAATCGGCGGCGATGGCTAGCAACGTGAGGAGGAAGGTTGGGGAGACTTTGGCGGTCGGTCCTTAGGCCAAATGGCTGCAGGTGGTGGCCGAGGTGGTGCTTGGTGGTGGATTGGGTGGTGTGAATGCTGAAAACAAAGAAAGGGGGTGAAGAAGAAGGAGGAAGGATAATGAAGAAGAGAAGAAGGTCGGGGAGGTGAGGGATGAAAATAAAATGGAGGGATGGAGGGGTATACATACTAGTAAGATGGCATGCCTTGGAGGAGAAAATGGCAGGGGGTGACGCCGATGATCTACCGAGAAGAAGAAAAGAAAAAGGATAGGGGGGATGGTGATAGTTGAAATGGATGGAGATCAGGCAGAGGGACGAGGGGGTGATGATGATGAAGAAGACATGCATAGGATATAAAAGCAAGGAGTGTGATGGTAATGGTGGCTGATGGTCGAAATAGAGCAATAGGAGGAAGAAGAAGAGTGGCAGGAAAAGTGATGGTGGTGCGTAAGGAAAGAGAAAAAGAAGAAGAAGATAGGGACAAGGGTGGTAGGGATGATGGTGTCATGGTTCATGTGGGAGACAAGTGATGGGGTGGTGTAGAGGAACTCAATTCCTTCACGCCACAAAATTGGCGTAGGAGAAGAAGGAAAAAGAAAAGAAAAGAAAAAGGAAGAAAAGAAAAGGAAAAGAGAGAAGGGTTAGGGGATTAGGATTAGATTAGGTAATTTCGCATTAACCAAGTAATTTGGATTAGTGGAAATTTTAGCGGGTTTCTATTTTGGTTCACGAATTACGGTTTATCCAAATCAAGGTTTAGGTTTTGGTTACATTTTCATGATTAAGAAATTTAGTTAAGGCTAACAATAAGATTTGTTGAGATTGGAATTAGGCTAAGTAAAATTTTGAAGTATTACAATACTAGGATTTTATACTGTCCTCCTATAGGAGTATCCTATTAGGTCCATTTCCAAGTTTACATGATCCATTAGATTAACTATTTGCATTCCATTATTCCTTTAACGTTTTTTTCTTTTTCTTGATTTATATCCTTGTTCTTATCCTTATCCTTATCGAGGGATGGAATGATTACTACTCTATGGTCTCATATACCATAGAAGCCCATCCAAACTAGAAGACATATCCCTCCTAAAGGCAAATCCCAAAGGCACCAATAAACATTCAAATTCAGACTAACCCCTATAACTAATTGAAGGTCGGGTAACTCAAACCCATGAACATCTTAATCATCTTTTACTTTAAGTGATTAGTGTGTTATTTTTTAAGGTTATGTTATCACATAATGCTTACGTATCGTCAAAGTAACACACCCACATAATCATTCCATCTTAACCATTATTACCCTCTAACAATATGGTGGCATTTCCATTTGTTTTTAACTAAGTGTAAACCATCCTGACAAGATAATCCATTAGGCTAATAAATTAAATTACATTTTTTTCCTTTATGAAACCATAGCATACTCACTTTGAATTTTCCATTAAGACCTTCCAAATCACTTAAAGAGAGTACCACAAATTATGAACTATTTAATCCATCCAATATGTTGGTTACTTCATGCTATAATGTGTGTTCTCATCATTATATAATCATATTATAGCATTATGTATAGTCTCGAAACATATCAAGTTAAAAAAACAAAAACGAGACACTTTGGTTAAACTAGTCGATCAATTTGGTTAACCAAATCCTAGAGTTCCCTCAAACTAGTCGATGGGTATGGTCAGACCAGTGGACTATTCTATGACCACTCAATCAATTCTAACAAACTGGTCGATGGATTTAAACAAAGAGCAACCAAAGGCACCACAAACAATCCGATCGATCGGTTTGACATAACTAATCAATCAATTTGCTTCCACACAACACATAACATACATTTTAACACAATTCAAACTCCAAAATCTTACCACATCCAAATTATACCATTTTCACAGTATAAAATCAATATTTAACACACTCATAAACCAAACCATGCATCATTTAGAAGCAAACGACCCTATTTCTCATGAAGCAAGGAATCCTAGAGTTCCCAAAGCTTCGTTTAGGAGACTAGCTTTTGCCTACAGATCTCTTTCAAGTCAAGTACAATATCGACTTGAATGAAACTATAGCATAGAGGAATGCTAGCCAGCGCTCATATGCAAGAATAGGTGCTCACCCGGACTAGAAGGTAAAGACAGGTGCCGCATAGGGGGCTAGAGAATCAAGCCATTTTCTCTAAAATATCAAATAATCCAACATGCATCATTAAAATTCTAAACTCTCATATAGACATATGAAGATTAATATTTTATAGAGTACTATAGCTCCCATACTTATTCATGTCACATTTAAAAGGTAGGAATAACTTGAAGTTTATCAAAGTTTTCCACCAAAGAGGAAAACCTTAACTTGAAAGATTTCAAATTCTAAAACCTTAAAAATAAATGGTTAAAACTTTGAAATCATCAAGTAACCTTTAAAAATATAGAATCTTGAATTAGGAAAGAAAATGAGCTTACCACATCTAAGAGAAAAATAGTCGAATAGTCGGCGGAAAGAGAACTCAACTTCTTCCTAAATATAACTCTTTCTTATTTAAGAATAAAATAAGAGGGAGTTAGAGAAAGGACTAGAATAATGAATCAAATTAGAATGAAAGCTTCAAGTGGAGAAAAATTAGCACAAGTGTTTAAGAACTCAGGTATTTTAGAGGCTAAAAAAAGTAATAAAAAGAGATTATTAGGGTTATTTATCTAACTAATCGGTTAACGAATGAGTGAGGATATTAAATGTTTGATTTTGACAGAGGATATCAAACACAAGAATTAAAATGACAGATTAGTGTGGGAAGCAAATATCCCAGTTGTGCAATGATAGTCTGGAATTAAAGCATATGTTCCAGAGTTGTGTAGAGGAGAGAGGAAGAAGAAGATAAAGAATGGGGTCATCCTACCCTCCTTCTATCGTAATCAAGCCATCGAATCTGTTCGAGGCAGAAATTAAAGCTAGGTAAACGATCAAAAAGGTTAAGGATTATATAGTAACATTTCAGAGTTGGATTATCAAAGTCCTATCTCGATGCATTAAGTTTCTTAGAAAATTGAGCTTCGAAAATCACTTAACCTGACTAATCAGTTGATCGATTTGGTCGGACCAATCGATTGTTCTAAAGATCAGTTGATCAATTTTCCTAAATCAGTTGATTGGTTCTTTAAAAAAAACCTAGCTAAAAGGGCAGATCAGTTGACCGGTTCATAAAACTAATTGATTTGTTTGCCTGAAAAACTCACTTTAAGCTCTTTTTTTTTTTCAAATTCCTTATTACATGAAGCCCAAAATATCATTCCAAATCATGATAAAAAAAATCATCTATATTTCATTGAATACAAGAATTTTTTATTTTATAAATCTCAAAAATTATGAGGTATTACACTCAAGCTATTTTTGTTTGAAAAAAAATTAACATTAAAGAAATATTATAGAGGAAAATTTGATCCTAATTTTTTACTCATGATTCTGTCGTCTGAATATATTATTTTAGATACCGTGTTTACCTCCAATTTTGGTAATAAATATTTGTTAGTTTTGACAAAATGTCATTTGAATTGTTCATTATTATGGATGATAAGATGTTGTCGTAAATTATGTTTTGTCTCATCGTAACTTTGTGTAAAAAAGAGAGAAAAATAGTCGAGGATAATGAAGGGAGTAGGGTTTGTTGGTGGGATGGGTATGTTCATCATTTTGCACCCTTTATTTTTGAAAATTTTGATAGTTGATTGAGATTTAATTGAATTTACGAGGGAAGAGTTACGCGGTACATAAACCGCTAAGCTCTATATTATCTAGTACATTTCTAAGAAATTTAGGATTATATTATAAATTTTTTCTTTATTTAAGGTTAAATTTTTTCTATACTTAGGGTTCTAAAAACTAATATTTGATATCATATTATGTCAAAATAAAAAGTTACTGTATTACATATTTACATATGTATGAGTATGACGATACGTATTGATGAACTCCACATTTAGAGGAATATGTTATTAAAATAGGCCCAGGTAGCTAGCTCACTCCTTTCCTTTGCGCCGTCCGTGGACCGCGTGTCAGTGTGTGTCTGTCGGCACTCGTCCCTTCTGAATCGGACGCCCCCAACATTCGGTTGGCTGAGGGTTTGCAATTCTACTGGACCCGAACGGAGGATTTAAGAAGCTTCAATCCCGTTGGGTTGGGCCGCAGAGCCGAGTAAAATGGGAGAAGGGCCGAAGCATCGGGTGTTATGAATATGATACATGTAACAGATGATTGTCCGATACGGGGAAGAGAATTCTCTCGAGACATCCATATGATATGATACGACGGATGTGACAGAACTCGATTGTTGTGATAGTGTGTTGTTGACTGTCTTGCACTTCGTGAAATCCGGACTAATTAAACACATACATAATATATATAGTAAATATTTATTTCTTATAAAAAAAATGCATTATTTTAATTTATATATTTTTTAATAAAATAATAAAGATAATTTTAAAATAATATTTTTATAATTTTTTATGAAAAATAATAAATTATTTAATAATATATAATTAAAAAATAAAGATAATAATAGAAATAAATTTAAATTTAAATATTTTTTTAATGTAAAATTTTAATAATAGATTAAATTCTAAAGGAGGGAGTAACACACAACCAACCTGTTCCTTTCGTCATAAGTCGAAGTAATCGACATATTACTTCAGTTTGGTAAGTAAGTCAATGATCTGACGGAAGAGTGTGATCATGACCTAAGCAGATTAATCATATTTAGATTCCATATATTTGAGTATGGTGTGAGAAGATATTTCGACCGACCGTCCGTTTAGTGTCTAATAAATAATAATAATAATAATAATAATAATAAAGTCAACTTGGGGGGAGAGAGAGAGAGAGAGAGAGAGAGAGAGTTCGTGCACGGGGTGGGAATCGAATCGAATCGAACGGAACCTGTAAGTTGTAACCGCTAAAAACGTATAACGACGACCAATTAAGCCAAGGATGCCTTAGTATTTTACTGCTGCCCCATTTTTGAGAGATTATATATTACCAAAAAAATAAAATAAAAAAATCAAGCGGCTTTCATCTGGCTGTTATACTCCTCCGGCAGAGGAGGAGTTTATGATTAGAACGGCTACAGGAGGAGTGCCGTGAAAGAGTGACGAAGGCGACATGCATGTACGGTGGTGGTGAAGTAGGGACGAAGCTAGGGATATCATCAGATCACATATATTATGATATGAGGAGGAAGGGCGGGGAGCGGTGACAAAATAACTAACAGGGGAAGCAAATGGAGGTGGGGTGGGGGTGATTTTGATTTTGACAAGACGACATCACGCCTTGTCGGCCTTACCGCCCCATGTCCCACAATTGAAGACACACAACAAAACACAAAAAGTTTTTAAGTTAATTTCTTATGGGTTAGAGGAAGGAAAGATTAAAAAACACTTACCACAGAATAAAAGCAATAGCAAATTAAAGTAGAAAAAAAAATTCAATCTAAGATTTATACAAAAAAATTGAGAAACAAAGTGTAATATAATTAGACAACAATTACAACACTTAAAGAAAATAGTTCTCAATTCTAAAACAGAGTTACTATAAACACATTCAAAAATCAATCTAGAGCCCACAAAACAATAAACCCTTTTATAATAATCAGCAATAAAATGTTAACGTCAACATCATAAATTTTCAATTATTATTATCATTACTATATATATATATATGTTATTACTATCACCATTTTTTTTAATATGTTTTGATATAAACTGATTTGATCTATGATAAAGAAACACCAACCTTGGGGGCACAAGATCTAAATGTCATTTGGGAATTTTAATTTTATCCAGAATAAATAAATACCGTCTTAAGATTTTGTGCAAAAAAAAAACTAATTACTTCTTTCTATTATATCCTTTTATCATTTTCGGATGTAAACTTTTGTTAATAACAAAATAATATTATACTAAACAATACCTTGTAAAGATAATTCAAGGGCCAAGTCAGTATAAGTATAGAATATTATCTAAAAGAACGTAATATTTGGAGCAGTGCTCTTTTTCTGTCCACTGGCTTTGACTTCGAGTTGGAAAATAATAATAAATAAATAAATGGAACGAAAGAAAGAAGGGTGTGTGTGGGGGCGGGGGGATAAAAAGCAAGAGACGGAAGATACGGCTGGGTCTCTGTTAGGGATGATAATTTTTTCCGCGGGTTCGGGGCTCCGTCGGAGATTCCTCGTTCGGGTTCGGGTTCGGGGAGAGAATTCGGGGATCGGGTTCGGGGATTCTTAACGGGAATTTTTTCGGGGATGGTGCGGGGACGGGTTTGGGGTCCCCATCCCCGAACCCGCCCCGAAATTTTTTTTATATATATTTTTATATAATTATATATATATATATATATATATATATATATATATATATATATATTTTATAGAATATAAATTAAAAATATAATATAAAAAAATAGTTTGAGGATCGGAGATCGGATATAAAGTTGGGTTTCGGGGATCGGGTCGGGTTTTATAAATGGGGAATAAATCGAGGATTAAAAATAGATCGGGGATCGGGTCGGGTATGGGGACTTGATCCCCGCGAGAATCGGGTCGGGTAATCCCCGATAAAAAAATATCGAGGTTCGGATTGGGTTCGGAGATTATTTTCCTTATCGGATTTGGAGATGGGGTCCCCGTCCCCGACCCGCCCCGTTGCCATCCCTAGTGTCTGTTAATGGCAATGAAAGAGACGGATCACTCAATGAAGTGAAGTCGCGCAATTAGTAAAGTAAGTAGTAGTATAAGAGAAAGGAGACATACATCACTCAAATGACGGTTGACGAGCTATAATCACCTTTCTTTCCTTATATATCCATCGAGCCCCCCTGTGCTGCGTAGTGTGTTATTACTTATTAGCCCACTCCCGACCTATCATTGTTTTCGGTGAGTGTTTAAGCACTCTGCTCGATCAAAATAAATAAATAAATAAGATACCGGATTAGTTTATGAATTTAGACATAGCTTTTGTGTGCTTTATGTAAAAACACAATCAAACGCAAATAGAGAAAAAGTTAAGAGTCCAATGTCCGACAACGATGTATAATTTCCACGACGTTTTTCTTTTCCTTTTTTTTTTCTCATCACCTAGCTTGCTGATACATGCAGCTTGATTATTTGCTGATCCCGGGTGTGATACTATTTTGTGATCATTATTATGAATTATCAAAATAATAATAAAAAAAGGAGTGTTAAAATGCCATAATCATTAGTAGGTATTAAAAACTCAAGATGCTATAAGAGAGGGAGCTGAGAGGGAGAGAGTGGGGGTCTCTCTCTCGCTCTCTCTCTATACATATATATATATATAATGTTCCAAATCTTATATTTCGGCTACTAAAATGAAAAATAAATAACCTGCAGCAATTATGAAACCAAGGAAATGCAAACGCCACTAGGTCCGAGTAGGAAACCTGCTCCTCCGCTTCATTATAGTATATTATATGATACAATGGAAGTTTAAACGACCGCAACCACCTTCTTAGTAGAATCTTCCTAGTATATAATTACGACAAGCATTATTCCTTTAATTTACCGTGACCACTATTTACCTTGCAAGGGCGACGTACAATTGGACAGTTAACAGTGGAGATATCTAAGGATGTTATTAATTGATGACATACCATAATGATACTAGATAAGGGTATTCAAATGTAGGATTACAATAGTTTAATCCAACTCTTGGTATCTGAAACCCATGTGATCCATAATCTAACCCACAGGCGATTTGAGTAAATGATTAATAATTTTTAATCAACCTATCATACTTAAGGTTGTAAATGAGTTGAGGTAAGCCGAATATTTTACGTCCGGACTCAACTCGTTTAACTAAACAAACCTACAATATAGTTTGTACTTGGTTCCTTAAACTAAATAAGCGAGTAGAGCTTATTAGGTAAAGCCATAAAATGAATCAAGCCTCATTTATTGAGTTCAAGCTCAACTGATTTAACTAAACAAATGAGCCCAACCGAACTTTCAACGAGGAGAATTGAATACCGATCTAGTTCAACTCATTTATAGCCTTAATCATAAACTACGGGTTAGATGAATCGAACATTGATTACCATGGGTTAATAAACAATCAAACATATTGCCACCTCTACCTAGAGGTTACAGTCGGGTTGGACGGCTCGAGTTGTAGCAGGTCGGATCGTTCTTGTTTCTTGTTGTTATAGATGATTTTTTCTTTATGGATTGGTTATAGTCATGTTGAATCATTAGAGTTTGGTTCATTTTTAGTTATTTTATTAGCCAAGTCGGTTTCGGGTTTGAATCAATTCAAGTTATTTTATTAGTCAATTCGCGTTTAAGTCCAGGTTGTTGTAGATTTTGATCGTATTAGATTAATTTATTAGGCCAACTTGAAATTATTATGGGTTATATCATGTCAATTTTGGGCCTAGCTGGCTCACATTTTGGATAATTTTGAGATCGGATGAAGTGAGGTTGGGTCACGGTGAGCACATGCAATGTTAGGTCACTAATGGGATGGGTTCGGGTGGCGGCAGGTTAAGATAGGACGAGTTGGGTAGGACCAGGTGGAGGTCGAACTAGGTCGGGGTATGGTCGAGCGGATTCATTTTAAGATAAAATAGGGCAGGGTGAAGTTGGTTAGAGTTAGTTGGATTCGGAGAGACATGAATAGAAATAAATATATTGATGTCTATTTAAAATGGGATTGTCATAGTGGCGATCTTGGTATAATAGAAGTAATATTAACTAACTTATGATAACTCATAGTAATATATAGACTAATTCATACTAATATATCTTAATTTATAACCTACCATTGATAAATCCCTATAAATTTTTATTAAATATTAACTCAATCCATGTAATTAATAGATTTATTTTTACTGATTCAATTATATAAATTATGGCTAACCTAATTTTTCCAAGGCGATAATAGTAGCTCCTAGCATATTTTAATTTATTCCTTAATGTGTGTGAGAGTTTTCAAATCGCCATCTCTATGCAAACATTACTAGTAAAATTAGTAGTAATACATACATACATGACCACCGGGGAGATGACAAGGCTATAAGTTAACGGAAGAGGCTATGGTCGTACGCCCTAGATATCTAAATTTTGAAATTTCCATTGTGAAGCTATCAGAATACTTTTGTAACGATGATTTAACATCCACATAATAATTTATACTTATTGAAATAAAAAAAAACAGGGAACACGCAAAACCCCAACAACATCAACAGTATGTTTAGGAAAAATAAGTAAGCAGTAGAAAGAATATAGTAGTACTCAATAAAGAAAGAGAAGGCAAAAGGAATGAAGCGAGAAGAACTACTTGTTGTTCCTACCAACAAAAAAAAAACAGAAAAAAAGAACAACTTATTATCAAATACTATTACAGTATATATATATATATATATATTAAAATGCTGGCCTGCTGGGAGAGAGGGCTTGAGTCAGACTCTGATCCGAATGACTTAACCTAAGAAAAGGACTTAAAAAAATAAATTAAATTTAGAGAAAAGACACGACCGTGTCTGTTGGTTGGGTGAATGAATCAATGAAGAGATCAATCAGTCCCAACAAATTATGGGACCGAAGAGGCTTTCCCACCTGGGAATCGGTGCCCATGCAAATGCCAGTTCTGTTGATAGAAAACTAGACGAGCCCCAAGCTAGCACTTACCATCAGTGATGTGTTTGCAGCAAAATCAGTAGGTGCTGCTGGTGCCGTGCGAGAAGCCCGCACGAGAAGAAAGGAAATACTTAGTAGAATGAAATGAAATGAAATCCACTCGTTGTTTTTTTTTTTATTGTTTATATATATATATATAAAGAATTACTAATAAAAAAAATATTCCTACAACATATTCGACGAAAATCACTGTCAACTCTTTGTATTTCATTTACGCTATCGTTATTATAAAATCTTGGAAGGTTCATAAATAACTAATTTCTTTTATTCTAACATAAAATTAAAGAAGAAAAAAATAGAGGTACTAATTTTGATATTTGCAAATTTTAATAATTTTTAAACTAAGTCATGCGTCAATAGGCATATATTATGTGAGGAGTGACAAAGACACCCGTGTTTGATTCTAATAAGGCACTATTTAATTTTAAAAAAATTTAAAGAAAAAAAATTAAAATTAAAATATTTTTCTTTAAATTTAAAGAAAAAAAATTAAAATTAAAATATTTTTCTTTAAATTTTTTAAAAAATATATATATAATTAATCTTTACTAATTTTATACTATCTTCTTTTTCTATTTTATTATCTCATATAAATCAAACATAAAAAATTATTTTTCTCGTCATTTTTTTTTATAACTTTTCATGAACCAAATGAAGTATAAAGATTTTATTTAGTAAATTAAACGGAATGATTTATATGAGGAAACAATAATTAAAGATTTATACGAGGATGATGTGAAGAGAGTTAGGGATGATTTTTAAGGAAGCTTGACTGTTATAATATTATTGTTGTAATTTCATACAATTCCAAACCACAAAAGTAAGCACTTATGTATAAAGAGAATTAAGGAACCAGGTCAACCGATAAGAAAGAAAGAGGAAGAAGAGGAGGAAGAAGAGGGAATAGGAGAAGGAAGAATTGATAACTTTACAAAAAAAAAAGTATCCTTCCCCACTACCACCATGAATTCTTTACAAACGAAAGGGAGGGAATCGAGAGATCATCCTAGAAGTCGAGTACGCGCGTCTCTGCATCTGCAAATGAAGACGTAGGGTCCACAGCAACAGCAGATATATTCTTCTTCTCCGAAGGCAACCATTTAGTCTTCCTATTTTACATTAACTAATGATCTTAATTAATATTCATTGCCATCAACAAATCCTAATTAGCTTCGAGCTTCTTGAAGAAAAGACGATCCTAATTAACTAACCAATGTTCACATGACCCTGCCTGATGCAAACCTCTCGTCGACATCCAATATACACACACACACGCACACATACATACAGACAGGAGTAGAATGAAACAATTGAAACCAATGCGTATTTCTTTGTCACAAGATTTATTGGCCATCGAAGGGGCTTTAAAAGGACTTTGGTGGCACGATAATTTCATGAACATAAATGGCGTGTTGTTACTTACGTAAAAGTAGGGCCGTAAATGAACTAAATTATTTTACTATTCGGCTCAACTCGATTCGTTTAAAACTTATTTTGCTTCATTTGTTTAGTTAAATGAGACGGCACTTAATCTCACTTTTGGACTCACTTATTTAACGAGCTGAGTTTAAAAAAATGTTACTATTTTTATTTTATTATTTTGACTTTCGAACTCGACAGGTTAATAATTCGATTCAGCTTATTCATTTAATTTAACGAACCGAATTCAAACTTTATTTTAGTATCGTTTAGTTAAACGAGTCGAGTCCGAATTCAAACCTATAAATATTCGATTTAACTCGGATCATTTACGACCTACGTAGAAGTAACCATATTTGCCATGAAGTAATATTTTTATATAGTTAAAAGTGGAATAATAGCAATAGAAAAAAAAAACTATTTTTGTTATGGTAAGCGGGGGATTCTCATTCTATAGTACAGACAGGCTTGAATTTGTGCATCAACTATAAGCAAGAATTAAGCAAAAAAAGGATGGTAAGAAATGAGTTAATAGGAACTAACTAGTAGGGCGGTGGCATTACGTCTGCAACTTAATTAATCAGATGGAATGAATTAATACTAGCTAAGAACATGCCGTGTTACTTAAGCAGTAAATTACTGCTGTCCGATATGTATTCCATCCTGCGATGATTCTCTTTACTGTTGTTCAGATCCATGGAGACAGACTGAGAGCCTGATACCCACGCACGATCCACATGATGTTGTTATATTCTTCTGTAATTCGGAGAAAGAAAATAATTACTACAACCAACCAGCAAGCAGTTGTAAGTAAATTTGGCGTAGACTATATAGTATTAGTATATAGGAGGAGTGGACGGCCAGCCACGGCCCACGGCCACGGGTTAAGGCCGGGGCGAGAGAGATCGATCACTGACCATGAAATGTCAGATCATGCGTCAAAATCATGTCCCTTTCACATGCAGCAATTCGACTACTTCATTACTTGGATTAATATTATGATTTTTTTTCTTTTTACCTTACCGTGCGCGAATAGAACACCACTACTAGTTGAGTGGTACGGTCACCTACTACTACTCTCTGCTTCTGCCTCTCTCCTACTACCTTCTTCCACTTCCCATTCTTCCTGACTTGTCACTTCACTGTCCTCCTCCATTACTATCTCGTTTTGCGTATGTATTTTAGCTGCCTTGGATTTATTTTTATTATTAATAATCTAACACAGTTTGCCGTTATTTATAGGGTATTGTTATATGGAAAATTTATTTTTATTCGACAGAAAATAAATACCGAAAGTAGCTTTGTCATCGGCGATTTTAGTCGAAATCATGGATAATATTCGGTAATTTTTACCAAAACAGGCCCAGACCATCGACACTTATTGTCGAAAGCAGGCCAAGACATCGACAAACACTGCCGATATACCTAAATGTTTTTTTTTTCCAATTTTGGCCGAAACATATCGGCAATTATTGCCGAAAGGCAGCATATATATATATATAATTTTTTTTTAATTTCGACCCAGGGAATCGGCAATTTTTGCCGAAACCAGACCAAAGAATCGGCACAAATTGCCGATGCACCAATTTTTATTTTTTTTATTTCGGCGCCAGGGCATCGGCAATTATTGCCGAAACCAGGCCATTCCATCGGTAATATCTGCCGATTCACCAATTATTATTATTATTTTTTTTAATTTCGACCGAAAAGTTTGTAAATAATTATTATTTATAATTAAAAAAAATCAGAATTTATATAAATATTTGATACAAAATTAAATTAATATATTTATAATTAAAAAAATATAAGATAAGGATAAAATATATTTTCTATGGAGTAAATTTTTGTTTTCCAAATAACAAAAACGCTGATTCAAAGATTGTACACAGTAAAAGTAACGCGTACTTCTGACAAAATAATCTTACCTGTTGGTGTTTCAGTAACGCGTACTTCTGACAAAATAATCTTGCGTGTTAATAAATCATATTACTGTTGGTGTTTCGGCAAGTTTGGCCGATCATATACAATGAATCGAAGGTTGCTAGCAGAGATAGTTAATGTGTGTGGCTTCTGCAAATAGTATTGTAGGACGGTACGTAGAATAATTTTACTGTTGCATATCTTTGTAAATAAAATAATTGTACGATGGTATGTTAAGCTCGTCAGGGATAGGAACATGAAGCCTTCTATATAAAGGAACAGCTTACCCGATCGTATTCTTCAACTCAATATTTCTATTCTGCAGAAACTTTGTTAGTTGAAGGTTGAGATATAATTTTTCAATATTTGTTAAACACTCACCATGAATAATGAATTTGGAAGTTCTTCAAACTACGAAGAGTTTGAAACTTCGATAGGGTACGATGATTTCGGAAGTCCGATGAGCTACGAAGATGGGGTCAGAACCCCATCGTATTACGATGATAGATTTACAATACCGAGAAGCTATGGATATGCAGAAGATACGCAAATGCATTCTCCCAATATTAATTACAACTTCAACGAAGAGGTAAAATATTATTTTTTAAGTATTGTAAATTGTGGCGACAAAATTAGTTACATGAAATTTATAGTTTTTTGTTATTATATTATTATGGTAAACTCTTTTTTTCAGGACATGGGGAATACATCTTTTACGAGTGAAAATTATCAGAGATTTTTTGTAACGGATGAAATATTTTCGGATCGGGATGAACTTGTGACATGGGTTAAGAAAATGGGTAGAACTCATAAGATGATTTTGATTATCAAAGGTTCTAGAAAAGAAAATGGTATAGGGGCGGGTAGAGTCTCGATAAGATGTGAACGAAGTGGTACGTACGTCCGTACTAGACCAACAGATACCGAAGGTGCACGTAATACTTGTTCAAAAAAAACCGATTGTCCTTTTTTTATTATTGGTGTTGAAAATAATAATGGTGGATGGCAAGTGGTAGTTAGGAACGGGACACACAATCACGAATTGGCTAATTATGAGCAAGGTCATGCTGTTTTTGGTAAGTTGACAGAAAATGAAGTTCAATTTGTTGATGAACTTATTACAGCTAACGTGAAGCCACGACAAATCATACCACTTCTTCAAAAACAATTTGAAGGTAATGTGAGTATGAGGAGGCATATTTATAATGCTCGACAGAAGCTTAGGTCCAAAGAAATGGATGGTCAAACAATGTTACAGCATGTCATGAGTATGTTGGTTGAGAATAATTATTTTCAGTGGCATCGAAGTGAGCCTCAATCAAACGTAATAAGTGAGCATCTGTTCGCACATCCCGTATCTGTTAACATTTTACGTGCATTTCCTTTTGTTTTACAGATGGATTGCACGTATAAGACAAATAGATACGGAATGCCCTTACTTGAAGTTATTGGCTTAACACCAACACAATTGAATTTCAACGTTGCATGTGCATACATGTCATCTGAGAAGGAGGAAAATTATTTCTGGGTGCTTGAGAGATTAAAGACCTTAATGGATCCATATATGCTTCCAACCACCATTATTACCGACCGAGAACTTGCTCTAATTTCAGCTGTGGAACATATTTTTCCTACTTCAAAACATTTATTATGCAGATTTCATGTGAATAAGAATGTCGAGGAAAAATGTAAGAAACTTTATGGCCGTTCATCGTTCGCACGTGGTTTTATGTCACGATGGAAAAATTTGATAGATGCCACGGACGAAGAAACATATGAGGCACGATTGTTGTCAATAGAGGAAGATTACAGAAGCATGCCCAGTCTAATTTCGTATCTCAAGACGAATTGGCTACAACCCTACAAACATAAAATTGTTGCAGCATTCTTTGGTGACGTGTTCCATATTCATCAACTTACAACGAATAGGTATGATTTATATTTTCTTGCAACCGTGATAGCTGATTGAGCTTCTTTTATGTTGATAAAGTTAAGTAAATAAATTTTTGTAACGAACAGGGTTGAAGGAGCTCATGGATCTTTAAAAAGATTCCTGGAGACATCACGGGGCAGCTTCAATATAGTCCACAAACAAATGCACACGTTCCTCAAATTACAACATGATGAGATAAAAGCATCGCTTGAGAGGTCTCGGTTCAACACTCCTCATTTTGCTACAAGTGATCTTTATGCCAATTTGAGGGGTCATGTTTCTTTATATGCAATGGAGTTGGTGAACAACGAGTGTCAGAGACTTGAACATGTAAGTGGGAATGATGATTTATGCGGATGTTACATGCGTCGTACGCACGGGATACCGTGTACGCATGAAATTAAAACATACATTCATAACTACATGTCAATCCCCCTGTCGGCTATTCATCCGTTTTGGAAGAAACTCGACATAGATGAACCCATTACTCCACCGAGACCCCAAGAACCAGTTGATGTTGCATCTCACTTGCTCCATATTTCGATGGAATCTGTTATGCGCCAGCCACCAGAAATACAGAATCAGTTGGCTAGAGAGATATTTAATATTGCAGTTCCCCAGAGAACACCTTTCGACGAGCCACAAGTACGGCAGCACAGGGGTCGACCAAGGAACTCCACTAGAAGGGAACAATCTAGTTGGGAGTATACAGAACAACAATTTTGTAGTCGTCCTAGATCAACTCAACGTCGGGGTCGGGGTCGGGGTCGGGGACGGCAATCGACATTTCTGTCATCATGCCAATTTCAATTTCCATATGTGACTCAAATGAATCGACATATAGTTCCTTATATTAGTAGCTGGTGTAATGTTTTAGGAGATGGGAATTGTGGTTTCAGAGCACTGGCTTCTATTATACTAGGAGATGAAGAACGATGGGTTCAGATTCGTACCGACTTGTATCATGAGATATTGGCGAGACGACAGTTGTACGAGAATGTGTTCGTCTATGAAAGCGTTGATCAGGTTCTTAATACTATTGCCCACTGGGAAGGGCCAGCTCCGATGGCACACTGGATGGAAATGCCTGATATTGGTCATGTCATTGCAACCCGTTACTGTGTGTTGTTCGCATATTACTCATTGAATGCATGCAGCTCATTCCTACCTTTAGTGGCTATGCACGGAATTCAAGGTCCTGAAACTGAAGTCACTATATTTTTCTTGCAAGACATGAGTCACTACATATCGGTGAGCACTAAGTTTAATGAAGAATTTTTCCATTTCAATATGATATGAATGACTGACATAATAGTTTTTTTTTTCTACAGGTATATCTTCTGGAAAGTTTTCCACTCCCACCAGTACATACCAATTGGAATAGATATCGTGATAGCAGTGTTTCAACATGGAATACGCAATATTCTTCAAGATTCGAACAATGGCGTGCATTGGTAAATGATGACACACAAGACCCTCATCCTTTATCTTCGGACTCAACTTTAATGTAGAATTGTTGTAATTAGGATGGTACATTTATTTAAGTTTACATCCTTTGTAACATGTACGTGGTAATTTTATAAAATATAGTATAATTTCTATCACGAAGTTCTAAACTATGGATATATAAAAAAACACTTGATATGTTTTTAAATTTGAACACAAATAGTCAATGGTAAAATAATAAGGACAGGTGGTATTAATTCTAACAAACATATGTTAATGTTTTCACATAACAATACGGTAATACATGAAGTTCATTACAAATGGCCACGCCGAGGTGGAGTAACTCCTAAATCACGCACAAGGGTTTCGATACATGTAACTAACTGCTCATAATTTGGAGCTGGCTCTCCCCTCCAATACAATCGACGAATAGTTTTACGTGCTTTGTTCAGACGTTTTTCGGCTGGTATATGATGATCATCGTTCGCATGTTCAGCCAAATATTCTTCCGTCGTAGCCAATATATATCTATGCGTTCTCGGAACATACCAATCCATATAATCATCGGCCACTTCCCATGGGTATTCAACAGCTGGTCCAAAAACATCCGGGCCCAAAATATGTTCATACCTCAAGAACCATTGCCCGAGCATGTGTGCATAATATACTTTGTACTTCTTCAGGGAAGGACCTCTGTATGAGTTTCTATTTGGCTTGATGGGCTCCTCAGGGATGACTTGTGTATAACAGAATTGTCGTGTCACTCTATCAGGCATATGTGGTTCAACTTTGGCCAAACAGTGTATACAACCGTGATAGAATGCCATACGACAATATATATATGGATCAGCAACTCCGTACGGATCCCAATTGACCTTTCACGAAAATATTCAAGTAAATATGGATATCACAAATATAATATAGGAGGATAAAATAATTGATTTAGCATACATTCGACGCAGACATAACATCAATCTTTGCCCGAAAGTACTCGAGCGTATCCAATTGATTTTCGAATTTCTGGCCACAAGACCACCTCATACAACGAGGATGGTTTGGATCATACCCATATCTTTCCACTCCAAACCCAGGAAAGTATTCATATATCTACGTCTGTCATAATATTCGATTGTTAGCCATCATAATGAATATAGAGTATGGCATATATGTATATATATATTGATTATAAAATTACTCGTAATAGAGTCATGCATCCAGACAATTGAGCAGCGTCGGCTCTAGAAGCCATGCCAAGCTGTCGATATAAAAAAGCAAGTGTGGCTGCACCCCATGCATAACCTTCAACCTGGCTAAGATCTTGAAGGAAAATAATAAAGTATGGATTAACTTTATCAACCGTCTTATCGACAAACAGCGATAAGCCGATCAACCATAATGTATACCCGATCGCTTTTGCTTCGTCCCCTAACCAGTATGATTCACATACTTCTTGCAGCCATTTAAATGGAAGCCCGCCCTTTCGAGTGACTTCATTCACTTGCATTTCCTCCATCCCAAATAAGGCACCCATTGCACCAATCATTTGCCCACGCGTGTCCGCCGTCATGTCCAAATGTAATGGATGACCATCAACTCGTAGCCCTAATATACGATGTACATCTAAAAGAGTGATTGTCATCTCCCTCCATGGCATATGAAAGCTATTTGTGTCTGGTTGCCATCGCTCGATAAATGCTGAAATAAGCGGCACGTTCACATGTTCAAATGTGCAGGATGGAAGGTGTGATAATCCTGTTCGTCGTATCAGAGCGAACATCCTATCATTGACACTTCCTAGAAAACTTCTTAAAACCTCCTGCCTCGTGTGGATCTTCGGACAACCCCGATCCTAATCAATACAACAAGCAAATGTAATGTGTACATATGATTGATTACATATAAAATAATAATTAAGAAATAATGGATATATTAAACTTACCTTTCCTAACCATAAATCTAAAGCTGCGTGACCACCAAAGCTAGGAATCAAATCAGGAATTATTGGACCTCCTGGACATGGCCCAAGCAAGTACCATTCATCCTTTAATTGTATACTCTCTTCATCATCACTATCGTGACCAGCATCACCAACATCCCTATCATGATGATCTCTATCCTCCTCCTCCTCCTCTTCCTCCTCCTCCTCCTCTTCCTCCTCCTCCTCATCATCATCATCATTACGGTAGAGTCTCGATGACGATGCTCCTCCTCCTCCTCCTCCCATAGCAGGCGCCGGTGAGGTAAGAAAATCTATATATTGTGTAAGATATGGAAAACCTCCTGACTCGGAACCTCCAACCGTAGAACCTCCATACCCAGCACCTCCAACCCCAGAACCTCGATACCCAGAATCTCCAACCCTAGAACCTCCAACCGCATAACCTTCATACCCAGAACCTCCAACCCCAGAACCTCCATACCCAGAACCTCCAACCCTAGAACCTCCAACCCCCAAACCTCCAAACCCCGGACCTCTTGTGTAACACCCCCAAAATTCACTACTGAAAAATTTCGTTTTAAAGGAAAGAATTAACATAAGCGAAATAAGAAAACCGTGAATTATGGGGAATGTTACCGCCACACTCAGTACCAGACCGATTCACTCCTACCGTTCCAGTACCGAGTGCTAAGGCTAAAACAGATCACCCTCAGACAAAAGCTAATACTTAAAACGAGGATTCATAAGGAAGTCAAATAGTTCACAATATAAAATTCAGAGTACGCATGAAAAGGTTTACATGCCAAAAGGGTACATGGACAAGGTTCTCAAGGAACAAAAGCATCGTACGACAAACATAAACTAAATAAAACAATGCAGGGTAAAACAAAACGAAAGGGAGAGTCCGGCCTTGTCGCTCTCGGTCCCCAGGCTAAGTCTAGGCTCCACTCTCAGCCCCGCCCAATGCCTCGTAAGAGTCGTAGGCATCGAATATATCGTCTCCTACCTGCACAAACTCAGGGGGTTCCTCTGCTCGTGGGAATGAGCAGCACCCATGAAACAGATGGTCAATACGCTACGTACTGAGTAAGGTAACAGATGTGCTAAGGCCAGCATACAAAACACACAACACAGTACACATAGCATAATCACGTGAGCAACATGTAGTAAAAATAGATGATATAGGCCAGCTACAGTCCGGATAGTCTCATTCTTTAGATCTTTGGTAAATATAGTCGATTCATATCATAGTCTTTATCAATTCATGTGAGTGCGGAAACCCCACTATTATAGCCGGTGGGCCGGTCATGCAGGGCAAAACGCGCCTGGCCACTATTATAGCCGGTGGACCGATCATGCAGGGCAAAACGCTCCTGACCACTATTATTCGCCGGTGGACCGGTATGGCCCCGACTCACATGACGTTTCACTGTAATTACTTTGTGTCTTTCCCATGTCTTATCGTTATTACGTTCGGTTTTTTGAGCACGGAATCCCCCACTATTATAGCCGGTGGATCGGAAATCATGCAGGGCAAAACGCGCCTGGCCACTATTATAGCCGGTGGACCGGTCATGTAGGGCACCCCGGCCCTAACCACTATTATTCGCCGGTGGACCGGTCTGGGTCCGGCTCAACATCTTCCTCTTTAAGTAATTAGTGTCTTAACATATCTTATTTGAAAGTATTTTACCCTTGACATGCATGTCTAACTTTATCCACACTTATCCTCCCAGGAGGGCCCGTCCCATATCTTGGGACACTTGCGCCCCTTATCACACCTCATGATATCCACTCCACATGCTATCTCCCTCTAGGGTTTTCCCTTGGAAACCCTAATTAGACCTATGTGGCCCAACTTTCTCTCACTTACACTACCATTACTCCATTTATCGTCCCACTCCTCATCTCATTTAGATCCAATCCCAAATCATATCGCTTTACCCCTCGATTCCACACGTGACCGAAAAACCCTAGTTGGCCACTTCAATCCTAGCACCTTTCTTCTTCCACAAGTAACCCCTCTCTTTTTCACCCAATATCTCTTTTCTCCCATGACACCCATAATCACCACTTATACAACAATTCCCACTCTTAACCCATACTCCACTCTCCCTTAATCATTTTCACTTCCACATTTCCCAGATTACTACTTTCTCCCAAAACCCTAATCGGGTCCCTTATACACCCTTACAGCAACTTACGTATAATCTTTCATCCCAAGTCTCCAAACACTCCACAACTCTCCCTTTAGCTTATTTACACCTTAATACAACTTTTCTCACGTAACGATCATCCCCATGCAAGCTTTATCCAACCCATGCAAACTCTCGAACTTTCCATGCAAACCCTAAAATTCCCATGCATGGTTCTCATCTCTTATTCCTTTTGGTCAACCTCATACCCCCCTTTAGCAACTCACTTCCCATTTATTTCCTTTATCCTTTCATCTCCATGTCATAATAATAATTACCCTAACATGCATGTCCTAGAGGGTTAATTCATGCCACAGCACATCATAATCACCATGTATGGATATCACATTCATGTCATGAGAAAACACATACCACGTACCTTAACTCCAAGCTGCGCTACGCATAAAACACGTTAAGGATAATCATGTGATACACAATAGGGCATGATATATATACAAGGCACCCAAGGCATACAAGTCACATAACACGTAAGAACCTTAGCCACATCCTTACCTAATACGACACCGGTCTTGGAGCACGTTCCTACGCCTCCTCCGGGTTTTGACTTGATTCGCCTATAAGAGGGAAAGGCTATGGATTAAATTCCCTCTAACCAAATTGACTAGCCTTCCTACCTTACCCTTATCACAACTTACCATTAGGGCTAAAATAATAATATTACTAATGGTGACAAGGAACTAAAATAATAATAATAATAATAATAATAATAATAATAATAATAATAACCATAATAATAATGATAATAGTAATACTAGTAATAATAACAATAATGATGTTAAAATAATAATACTAGAGTTATAGGTCATTAATAATAGTAATAAAAACAGTTATAAATATTTCAAGGTTAGATTAAATAATAATATTAATAATAATAATTATAACATTAAGGATAATATTAATAATACTACTAAAAATAGTTAGCATTTGTATAACAAGGGTTTAGGGGTTGGGGAGTTTAGAGGACCACCTAGGGGTGCTGGTGGCACAGGCGGCGGCGCACAGTGCACGGCGGCGGCGGCGGTGGTGGTGATGGGGGATAAGGGAAGTGGAGAAGTGGTGGAGGGAGGAGAAAAGGAAGATGAGAGGGTGGCAGGGGAAAAAGAAGATATGGGGAGATAGAGGAAGCTCCCCTGGTGATTTTAGGAGGCAGAGGGGGTGCTGGAAGTGGTGGCACCGGCGGTGGGCGATGGTGAGAAGGGCGGCGGGCTCGAAGCAAGGCTGATCGGGAAGGGCTCTTTGCACGGCCGGGGTGGCTCGTGCAGAGCAAACCGAGGGGTATGGGAGGCCTAGGTTGGTGGAGGGTGATGCAAGGGGGAATTTGGTGGGTGGATCGGGCGGCGGCGATGGATGGCGACGACGGGGTGGTTGTCTGAAACGGGGATGGCGCAAGGGTGATTTCTGGGTTGGGGTTTCGAAAGAGCCCGATGCTGGGCTCGTGGGGGTATTTATAAGCTCGAAATTGGAGGAGGATCGAGAGAGGGGGCAGAGGGAGGTACGAGCAGGCTAGAATTTAGCCCGCCGGCCGTCGGTGGCAGGCGGACATGGGTCTGCCATGGCAGACCTGTGGTTCGGTCGGGAAAAGGAAGGGGGGCGGTAGTAGACCTATGTGAGGCATGGAGGTGGTCGGTCGGTCGAGGAGGGACAGACGGGCGGTGCAGAAGAGGGGGAGAAGATGTGCAGGTGGCGCAGAGGAGTTGTCGGCGCAGAAGAGGGGGGGCGGCGATTTGCAGCGGGGCGTGGGGAAGAAGGAAAGGGGAAAGGGCTGGACCGGTCGGTCCAGGGGAGAAAAGAAGAAGAACCGGCCGGGCGGTTCGGGCGAAGGAGAAGCAGGCCAGGCCTGCGTGCGAGACGGGGGGAAGGGGAGGGAGCTGACCTGGGCCGGTGGGCTGGCCCAGTCAGGGGAAATGGGGGAGAGAAGGGAGAAAGGAGAGGGGGAGGGAAAAAGGAGAAAAAGGAAAATAAGGGAGAAAAAAAAGATTAAGGAAAATAATTAGGGGAGAAAATAATTAAAATGAATTATGGGGTGAGTCCTAGTATTTTTAGTAGATAATTAAAATTTTAGTAATTTATCTTATTATATTAGTTTAAAGATGTAGTTTTTAGAAAAATATTGGTTTGAACCTTATTTAAATAAAAATGAGTATGATAAAATAGCAATCTATTTATTTCAATTTATTAAACACTCACATTTAATTTGGTATACTTAAAGCCCACAAAATAATTAAGTTAAATAAATTTAAAAGGCAAAATCCTTAACGTAATTAAATTAAATAAGTTTAAGAGTTAAATTATCCCTAATAAAAGTAATTTAATAAATTATAGGCTTTTAAAATTTTTGGGGGATTACATCTTGCCCCCAAACCTCCAAACCCCGCAGTACCAACATCAGCCACAAATGATGGACGACCTGCATAGTCTATAAATGATGGAAATTTATGACCTTGTTGACTAGACGATGGTTCTTCGCGAACTTCTGCATATTCTTGTTGTTCTGATGCTTCTTCCGGTTCTTGTTCTCCAGATTTCTTAGATCGTCGTAATCCTTTGGTAATACTCCTGCCGAAATTTCTCAAACGAGCCATTGGCGCAGGTACCTCAGTACCAGTTCTGTTACGTCGTGCAGAAGCAGTCACATGCCGACCATCGGTTCTATCTACTACATTGTCTTGTCTGCGACTCATCTGAATTTCAATAATAAATACATAAAGTCATTTTTAATTATGTATATGAATTGAAGGTAATACGTGATAACATAAATATAACCTAATTACATACATGAAATTAATATCATTAATAAATATCAACTCATATTATGATAGCCAAAGAGATCTGTATACCCAACCATATAACTCAAATACAATCTCTTTACATTAATCCTCTACTTTATTCATTAAATATATCAACAATATTTATATTACTTACTAGTAGGAGTTTAGTATAATATAACAACTAAAGTATACTTAATTATGGTATGTCCTCATCTATTTTTTCAATAATCCAACCAGAATTATCCAAATATATTCCATACAGATTAGCAACATAATTAAATATAATTCAAATATAAACATATTTTATCTATTATAAATACATTTAACAAAAATATTAAACAAATCTAACCTATTATCCTATCAATATAATTAAAAACATTCACCAATAATCCCTATCACATAATAATATTTAACATATTTAATGAAAATATAATTAAATCTAATAAACAACTAATCATATATAAATAATACAATAACATAATTAACAACGTATTAACAAATCTATAAACATAATAAACAAATTTAATCAACTTAACCATAATTAAAATCTTTAATTAGCATATATCATTAATATATCTTAATTAATATATACAAATTACACTTCAAAGATATAGCCAATACCCAAAACTAAAACCTACAATGAATATAATTAATAAACCATAATTAATATATATAATTATATATCCTACAAATAACCAAAACTATAGCATACAGATATAATTTACCAAACCCATATTTCATTACAATATTCGAGTAAAATTAATATTATTAATAAACTATATTCAATATATATAATTTTACATCATAAAAATAACCAAATTAATAAACTATATTCAATATATATAATTTTACATCATAAAAATAACCAAAATCCTATAATAGAAAGACAATTTACTAAAACCTATATTTAATTCAAATATCAGAGTATAATAAATCTAAAAATATATTTTTCTAAAATTAATCAATTAACCATAATCAAAATATATTATTAACATAATTAATAAAACATAATTAATATAAATAATTACATATCCAAAATATAGCCAATATTCGAGTAAAATTAATATTATTAATAAACTATATTCAATATAAATAATTTTACATCATAAAAATAACCAAATTAATAAACTATATTCAATATATATAATTTTACATCATAAAAATAACCAAAATCCTATAATAGAAAGACAATTTACTAAAACCTATATTTAATTCAAATATCAGAGTATAATAAATCTAAAAATATATTTTTCTAAAATTAATCAATTAACCATAATCAAAATATATTATTAACATAATTAATAAAACATAATTAATATAAATAATTACATATCCAAAATATAGCCAATACCCTACAATAGAGAGATAATTTATCGAACCTATATTTAGTTAAAATATTAGTGCATAATTAATATAATTAATAAACTATAATTAATATATATAATTATATATCCTACAAATAACCAAAACTATACAATAAAGATATAATTTACCAAATCTATATTTAATTAGAATATTGGAGTACGATTAATATTATTAATATGTTATAATTAATATATATAATTTTACATCCTAAATATAATCAATTAACCATAATCTAAATATATTATTAAATTAAATTAAATTATTATATATAATTAATAGGAACCCTAAATTAATTACGCGGAATAGGAGATCCTTGCATCGGCAATAATTGCCGAAACAAAGCCTTCCCTTCGGTCGATTCTACCGAATCTCATGCCTTAAATCGGCAAAATTAGCCGAAACAGGAGCCCTTACATCGGCAATTTTTGCCGAACTCCCTCCCTTCCTTCGGTTAATTTTGCCGATGCAACTTTTTTTTTTTCGGCGCCAGACATCGGCAATTATTGCCGAAACAGGAGCCCTTACATCGGCAATTTTTGCCGAACTCCCTTCCTCCCTTCGGTTAATTTTGCCGAAACTTCCCCATCCTTCGGTAATAAAATAAAAAATTTACCAAATCTACTAAAAAAATTATTATAATTATATATTATAAATTAAAAATTAAAAAAAAATACGATACTTATCTTGAAATTTCTTCTCGGGTAGGAGATTTGGACTGAATTTTGAGAGAAAAATAGAGAGAAGATAGGGAGAGAGACGTCGTCAGGCATAGGCTCAAATAATTGGTGAGGGAAAGAGACGTCGGCAGGCAGAGGCTTATTTAATGAGGCAGGGGTAAAATAGGTATTTACTGCGCAAATGTTTTCTGCGCAGTAAATACTCGTTTTCTAAATAACAGCTACGTATTTATATTATACCATAAAGTGATTTGACTCGTGAAAGAAGCAGAATAGTAAAATAGAATAAAATAAAAATATCTTCTTTGTTTTAATGCATTATTATAAAGTATTTATTCATTTTTTAGTCTAATAAAAATAATTTTATTTTTTTTCTTTAAAGTATGGGGTTTGAATTATATCATCTCATTACATATTTTAGCTATAAAAAAAAAGTATACAGATCCGTTGATATTAAATGACGGTAATAATTTAGACGGTTATAATGTAAAATTTTAATTTTTATTAGTAATTAAAAGTCACTTGATTAGAAACACGGTTTTTCGGTAGACATCTACAATCGTAAATATATATTTCCAATAATTTTGAGTCAAATGATGTAATTTACCTCTACATATTGATACATAATAGAATCTACAGCGACATGCATCTAAAATAAGCATATTAATTTTGAGATTATTATAAAGTTAAATGTTTTCTACACTAATATATACGTGTGTGTGTGTGTGTGTGTTATATTTTATTTCTGTAGGGCCGATTATTTAATTATCAAAAGACGAGATGAGAATGAAACCCTCGACCATGACACGTCCACCACATCTATCCTAGAGCACCGTAAGATTACTCCATGTATACTAATGATAATATCCTCAGAATACTAGTCTCAACTGTATTATTATTTATTGGTGGGACTCAAACTTCGGCCCAGTGTTTGCCAATAGCTCTGCCGGCAAGGGAAAATATTACTACCAATTTACCCCAAGCATTTTCTTCCTCCAATATTTCTGTCGACGAAATGGAGCCTAAAATTCTAACTTGTCAGCTCAGGCCGGCATTTTCGAGAAGAAATCATGTAAAAGGAGTAGAATAGAAAACCCATAGGAGTGTATTCATACATTTTATGAATAGTTAATATTGAACCGACGCTGGAATAGCTAGGTTAGAGCGTGCGGCTGTTAGGTTCAAGTCCTCCTCCTAGCGTTCAACCATGTCATTTTTATTTTTTTTTAGCTTCTTCGGTCTCTCACTTTTTGACTTCGTTTGGTAACCAGCTGATAGCTAATAGCAGATTATACTAATAATTAGATGATATCAGATTGTATTATTAACAAATAATACCAGCTGTTTATATTAAAATATTTAGTAATATTTTCTTATAGTAGTTATTAGCAGATTAAAAATATAAATAACTTTAATAAAAACAATAGTTCTATCTAAAGCTTTTCATCATAAAAATTTATCATCAAATATTAAAATTAAAGATTCAATATAGTCAAACTTCTGCTATATATCCTATGCAAAGTTGAGTTTGCTTCGTTACTTCCGGATTGGAGTAAGATGAAGTTATAGTTTTATTCCTCTTCTGCAATTTAATTAAATTTTCTATGAGGACAAATTCTACTAATATATTGTATTTTTTTTTTATTTTACTTAGGTATCGTTAAATTTCAATTTCATTACACTCAAGTGTCCAAATATATATATATATATATATATATATATATATATATATATATATATTATTTGTAGTATGTTGACCTCATAGGTCAATAATATTTGTTTTGATAATAACAAAATTAATTATATATTTGACTTATCTTTGGCTTGTGCTTGAGATATGATTTATAACATGATCTCCTAGCAAAACCAAGGAAAAAGAATAAAAAAGAACAACCTTGGCTTATCTCTCCTTGACCACATTTATCACCTTTCAAAATAATACAAAATCATATTTAGTAAAGCCAATTTCGTTAAATTAAATTGCATAAGAAAATTAGAGTAAGAGATGCAAAATGAGATATTTAGCCTTCTCCCAAAGCTAATTAAACCAAGAGGAGAAATTGATGGTTCTCTTTATATTTTCTCAGTCTTTCATACTAAAGGACATCATAAGAAGAAGAAAAAAAAGACACATTAAAGATTAATAGAAGAGAAAATATGAGAAAAGCTAAGGAAATGCTTTGAACTCAGCAATAGCTCATGGGAGATAAGAGAGAAAAGAGTTCCAACGCTTAGAGTAATTTTGAAACGAAAGGAAATGAGTTGATTTGGCTCCTATGACATAAAAGTCAAAGACAAATCTGCCCTCCCACACTCAAGAGTGGTGTTAATAACCACAAGAGATAGGGGATAAATGACCAAAATAATAGGAAAGGTTGAGTGTAGGAACATTATGTCACACAATTAAGAGTTAGGTGAGCTAAAATAAAATGATTGTAGTTTAGGCTATAAAAATGGATTGCCACAACTTTTTTTGACAAAAGAGATAGGAGATCAACCAAGAGTGGTGTGAGATAATGGGCATGTCCCCCGATATTTTTAAAAATATTTTTAGTTAGAAAAATTAAATAAATAGATAAATATCAAATGAATTTTAAAAAGTATGAAAATGTTGGAGAAACCATGAAATAATACTCTCAATCCAATTGCGTAAAAGCATTTAAATTGGAACTTAGCTTCGTTACAACATGAATTAAAAGCAAAGAAGATAATTAAATTCATTGCAAGCATAGTTGATTGGGTGGCTCGGTTGATCGACTGTCGGTCCTTGAATGACCAATTTGTTCTCTAAAAAAATGTTAGATAACTATCAGTCTATAAATTTTTATATAATTAAAGATAATATTTTTCAAATTTGATTTAAATAATAAACATGGTATATTTTTAAAGTAAGTTTAATTAAAATAAATCAAGGTATAAAAAACACTTTAACTTGCATAAATTAATTTTTTTTCTTAATAAAACTTAATTAGGATTTTGAAAAAATGGAGTAATACAGTTATATTATTGAATTTTAATAATAATTTTATTCCTAGTGATATAATTATGATAGACGGCTGGAATCTACAATTGATAGAGGGATCATCGAGAATGTGTGCTCTAGAATTCAGCCAACAAAACAAGAAAAACTAGGGCCGAACGCATCAGTGGGATACTAGTTTGGCTTTGGTCTAAGGGTACACTGATGTTGAACTCAGAAACATTGGATATGAATAATAAGCAAAATGTAATAAAATACATGTAGAAATGGAAAGAATAATATGGATACATGATTAGCGCTATGCCTGGGTCCCAAGGGCCAAGGCAGAAGAATGGAGGCGTGTGCAATGAAGGCATGAGTAATCCTTAGTAATGGTGAGCCGGTAACACTTTAACTGTGTCTTAGAGAATTCGTGAGAGCTACTAAGAATCAGATGTGAGATAGTGAGTAGTCCGCGATCTCTTAAGCTTGTCAAGTTCTTCTATTTATACATAGTGATTGACAACTTAGGATTCGTCTAAGAGTGTAGGGGAGTACGTTGGTGCCGTCATCGTTCCTGGTATCTATTTGTCCATGAGGAACCTGCCAAGTTACCAGAATAAAATTAGTCTGAATTTGTTGTCCACTAGTGTGATGGGCGAGAACGTATAGGGATAATATGGATTATGGGGTGAATATATTAAAGCCTTTTATGAGCTTCTCTAAAAAAATATTTGTTTTAAGGAAATGAGAATAACTCGAGGAGTAAGAAGTTTAGATTAAAATTTGGATAGCAGATTGAGGATGTTCTCGTAAATGCCTCCACATAATAATGATGATGATGGGTTGCATTAAGGGGTTGGGTGTCAATCGGACGGGTTTTATCTGAAATCTGACGAGTATTATTTGTAGGATATGTAAATGGATATAGAAGAAAAAAAATCTATTGGGTTTGGGTATGGATATGGATAGAAAATCACCAAATCCATACCCGCCTTTATATCCGTACCCATATACCTGTTTATCCTATATAAAATTATATTTCTATCCTTCATTTATATAACAACTAATATATTTCCTAAGGATAAAAGTAAAAATATAATTAAACTCTAACAATCTAGGTATATAATTCTAACATTGAATGATTTTTATTTTAAACTTGATAGGTTTTATCCACAACTCGATAGGTTTTATCCGATAGATGTGTAGATAGATATAAACAAATGGATATAGTTATGGATATGAAGGTGGAAAAAAATACTTATTGGGTTTGGGTATGGATATGAGTATAGGTTTTTTTTTATTGGGTTTAGGTAATGGATAGGAGGTACCCAACCCGTTGTCATCCCTAAATACATGTATGTACGAAACAATGAATGAAAATACAATCAGAAACTTTTCGTCCACCTTTCTCTGTTTCATTTTCCTTTCTTACTTTTGAATATTCAATCTTAATTCATGTCAGATACTTTCATGGTATCAAAGCTTGGAAACTCAATTACTCATCGTTTGCTCGAATTTTCATCTCAAATTTGATTTAGTTTCACTTTCCAATCATTCCTAATACAGAAGATAACTCATCTTCCATTAATAATTCCTCTTATAGATCCTAATCATTTAGTGTACATTCATCCATTTTATAACCTTGAGACATTGCTCATCTTTCAAAATTTTGATGGACAAGGTTGCACAACATGGAAACGCTCCACGAAGATTGGTATCTTTGGCAAAAACAAAATTGGACTCATCAATAACACTTCTAAGAAACCAAATGAATTAGATCAGATCTTATATTTAATCAATGGGAATGATGTAATGATTTAGATATTTTACGGATTTTTGGAGCTCTCAATAAAGAAATCGTAGGAAGTGTAGTGTTCTCAACCTTAGTTTTTGAAATTTGGAAGGAACTTAAAGAAAGGTTTGAGCAAGCTAATATAGATCAGGTTTTTCAATTTTAGAAGGACATCTATTCAATTAGTTAAGGTTTAGGATGAACTTTAATATTTGAAAATTACTTTAAAGTTCACTTGTGGCAAATACACTTGTGGTTTGACAGAAAATCTTGCTAAAGAACAAGAAGAAAATGGGCCTTATTAAGTCATACACTAGTCATAGTGGGAATATCCTTATGCTTAAACCTACATCTTTAGTTTCTTATGCTTATTCTCTTTTAATTTAAGAAGAAAAACAACAAGAGATTCACTTCATCAACCACTTTCTTGAAAATTCATCCTCTTTCAATGCCTACAAAACTCCTCAATTTTCTCAAAAAAGTTCTTCTAGATTCAATGAAAAGAAGAAATACAATCCCAACCTTCAATGCACTTATTGTAAGAAGAATGATCATACTCTAGAAAAGTGCTACAAGTTGAATGGATTCCCTACACACTTCCAATTTACTAAAAGCAATCGTATGGCAGCTGCAAACATTCCCATTGAGTCAATATCTATTAATTTTTCTACTACACCAAGAACCATTCCAAGATTGTTCAAAGATTAGTTCAATAAATTGTATGCGCTACTTAGTGAGTAGTCTCTTTCATCAACTTCATATTCATGAGCGTATGTTAATTTTTCTAGTAAGAGTGCTTGTTCTTCTCATTTATCAACTAGTAAATGTGTTTATATTCTTTGTCCTCTCCGTTCTCTTTATCCATCTTTATATTGTTGCAGCATGGAACACTGGATACTTTTTATAGCTCCGTGATGACCTGAAGCATGTTTTCTCTTCATTGTTGCCAATAGATCCTTATAAAATCATTCTCATTTATGAAAAGCTTTGAAGGAGAGGTAAGCCTTAGCTTGGTGTAGAAAAAAATTCTAGATCCCAACCAACCCAAAATGCAAATTCTTTTTTTTTTTTTATCTTGCAGCTTGTGAAAGTTTAGCAACAAAGGAGTTCATGTATATAATCCACCTTATCAATGATGATACACATTTTTTTGTGATCATAAGGAAATCATGCAACACTTAATGGTCAACTGCTTGGTGATAGGAAGGTTGGTTCCTATTTCAATGAGATGAACTGGAAGATATAGATGATTTTCTAGTTGGTAAGGGCTTCTCCGTTCAGGAGCCATGGTATATGGATGCACTACATGGAAAATTGAGGTCATTTGGTGTTTTTTAGGCACTGTAATGTAGGAGATATGAAGAAAATGTAACAATATTTGTTTCAATAATAAGAGCTTGGATTTGCATTACTTTTTTATGCAAGTTGCAATCCCCCCTCCCGAAATAGGGCTCTTTACATCATAAAATTAGGATAAAGTGCAAGGCTTAGCATAGAGATTATCTATGCACCTTGAATTACTACCATACTTCCTCGCCCTTTATAGATGGCTACATCAAAGAAACAAAGCATAAGCTATCCTCCTAATAAGTCTATTCCAATTTAAGTTCACTTTAGAGAATAATAAATCATTTTTAACCTTCCAAACCTCATATGATCTTATTACATAGAATGCTCTAAGCAACATGGTATTTCTTTTTTATCCTCTCCTTGAACATGTAACATATGTGACTTCTCTTATCTTGTTATAACTAAATTGATAGTCACTTACTACTCACTTTGAAACTCTTGTTTATTAAATGAGTCAAGCTTGAGCTCAGATGTGTTTGGCTCGACTCGGCTCATTTATAGCCCTAGCTATATAGCCTTCTACCACCAGACAATGGGACCTTTATGTCTCAAATATTCATATAACTTAGTAACCATGAATATATATATATATCCTATAACTTATTGAGAGTTCCAAGGAAGGATATTTGGTTGAAGAGTAAATAATTTCTTAACCATCCAAGAAGTAGTACCTAGTAACTTAGCAGCATCTAAGTGTTAGTTTTTGATATAATATGTGTGAATCCACTTTATCCACATACGTCTAGATTATATTCCATATCTACTTTCTCAAGGCTACTTAATTCTATAATAATGAGTCAATCAAGCTTAATCCTCCCTCTTTATAGGGTAAGCACACTATCTTCTAGGATTTCATAGACCTTCTGCTCAATAGAGACTCGCTAGTCCATATGGACTTTAATATATGGACACTATATTATTAATCAAGTTATTTGGCAAGGCCAATAGTTTGCTCCAAAACATAATAATACCAAAAATGACAGTCTTTAACAACCAAATTCTGCCAACATATAAAAGCAATCGATTGGACTAATGTTTCATCTTGGTTTTGATTTTATCAACCAACCCCATAAGGTCTACATTAGACATCTTTCCTGAGTTCAAAGGGATTTTTAAGTACTTGAAAGGCATTTCTACCTTTGCTGAATTACAATGTTGTAAGAATTTAGTATTTTACAGTCTGAGATACTCAACAAAAATAAATTTAGGGGTTTTTCCCAACTGATTTGTAAACCTAACAAGGTGCCATACTCTTGTAATATTTGTTTGATTAGTTGAATTGATCCCAGGTAACCTCTACAAAACATCAGCAAAGGCTAAGTCAATTATCTGTTATGATTTACAATTTGGGTGGCCATGAAAACCTTTATTATACCAAAATGATTATAACATTCTACTAAGACATTCAAGGAAAATTACATTTAAGTAAGGAGATAGGGGATCTCCTTTTTTAAGGACCTGATTGCCTGGGAAAGAATCAAGGGTTTCATTATTAAATGAAATGTAGTATTTCACTTGAGTAACATAAGACTTAATTTGCTAAATAAAATGAGGTAGGGAGTGTAGTCCTAACAACATTTTCTCTAAGAATGACTAATAAACATAATCATAAGCTTTCATTATGTATACCTTCATACAATATCTTGGTGACACTATCTTTAGTTTTACATGTATATCAACTCATGGGCTAAAAAAAATATTGTCACCTATGGATCTACCCTTAATGAACCCAACTTGAGAAGAATGAATAAGTTATGGTAAAATTGTTTGCAAATGAGCAGTAATAACCTTTTTCAAGATTTTTTAAAAGAACATTGCAATAAGAAATAGGTCCAAAATTAGTTACACTGAGACAATATTTTTTGGGGAATAAGAACAAGCAATGTCCTACCCAAGAAATAAGGCACCGAGCAAGGGTGACAGATTTTATCCACCAATTTCCAGACATCATCACCAATGATGCTTTGAAGAATCTAACACAAAATCCATTAGACCCTGGTGCTTTGTAGTTACTAATAGAGAACAATGCATCTTTTATTTCATGCTTTGAGATAGGGGCCAAAAACAGATGTTAATGATCCAAAAATATAATGGATCCATACTATAACACATTTTCTGAGAACAACCCAATAGATGGTGTGGGAAATCCTAATAGGACAATGAAAAAATCCAAGAAATCACATTTTACTTAGGAGAAGAGAAGTATCAAACTTCAATTGATTGAAGTTTATGAAATAGTCTCCTATGTTGTTCCTCCCTCGTATTTGCAAGGAAAAAAATGAGTTTTGGAATCCCCCAAATTAAACCACTTCATACCTGACTTTTGATCAAATTAACTTTCTTCACATAAGGCTAAATGATAATATTTCTAAAGGTAAAGCCTTTACTTCTCCAACAAGCTTGAATTTCCAAGGTTAATATCAACATCAAGCTAGATTTTAGTTAGCTATGCAAGTTGCTATTAATTATGCACAAAGGTGTCAATATGGATCTAGTGTACAAAAATATGGGCCTTATGTTTCACTTGTGGATGTGTTTTACAAGTTATGCTTGTAATCTTTGATTTCATCCAATGAAAATCATACTTTGTTTTAAAAAAAATAAAATAAATGTGCATGTCTTTCTTGTCAACCTTGACACAAATTATGGATCATTGACACCAACGCTGCATACCACATATGTTATGATCCATCTTTTTTTTTCCTCTCAACTCAATAATATTTCTAATACATTCCATATTAAATTACCTAATAGTCACACCAATAAAGTAACACATGGTGGAACCATTCACTTGTCTCCTCATATAACTCTCCGCAATGCTCTATTTGTCCCATCTTTCACATATAATTGAGTTTCCATCAATAAACTATGTTCCCAATATCATTACTCTGTTCATTTCAATTCTAATTTCAGCTATTTGTAGATCCCTTTATAGAATATTCCGTTGGTATTTGGTAACCACAATGGGGGTCTTTATATATTAGAAAATTAACATGAAAAGAACCTATCATGCTATTATGTCCTCAATCTACGTATTCTAAATTTTTCTTCTACTTATGTTTCATCAAATTGCTTCTCTAGTTGTAAAGTTAATGACATTATAATTTGGAAAAATATATTAAGACATGTACTACTAAATAAAATAAAGTCATTGCACCTCATTAATGGTGATATATGAAACATTTTTCCATGTAACACTTTTCCTAAAGCAAAACAATATACACTACCCTATCCTCACAATTCTATACACACCACTCTTGTTATTCAGCTTATACCTATTGACATTTGGGGATCATATCATCTTTCCACATATAATTAGTATTGATATTTTTTAACCATAATAGATTACTACAACAAAGCCATATGGACTCACCTTATTAGTCACAAAAGTAATGCCCTTACGGTCCTTACATATTTCGTTAGAATAAAAAAGACACAACTTAAAGCCAAATTCCAAACCATTAGGTCTGAATATGGCCTCAAAGTGGGTTCTATTAAATAATCCTCTTCCCTTTTCTCATCTCTAGGTATACTACATCAAACCAGTCCTCAAAAATATGGTGTTGTTGAAAAGAAGCAAAAATATCTTTTAGAAACATCTTAAGAACTCTTATTTCAATCTAATTTACCTCTAAAAATTTAGAGTGATTGTGTTTTGGGATCAACTTATCTTTTTATCAAACTTCCTGCAATTGTATTATAAGGTTTTAGTCCTCACAACATCTTATATGACTCTACGTCCTTATTCTTACCTCATGAGTTTTGGATGCCTTTGTTATAGTTCAAATCTTGATGTACTCTATCAACAATTGCAAGATTTCATGGTAGCACTCAAGGTATTGTCCCACAAAAACTGGAGAATGAACACTAGAATGGTGATTGGACTTATCTGTGTTTAGACCGTCAAATAGCTTATTAGGCGAGTTATTCTAAAAAATATGAACATTGAGACAAAAAGAAAACACTCAAGAACAAGAAAATTAAGAAAGTTAGAATTAAAGTAAAAAAGGTAGTGGCTAAAGTTATGGTTAAATTCCCCAATTTTTTACATACTAAATAATATTGTAGATCTTAAACCAAAATTTATGATCTCTGTGTCAACAGGGATACTTAACTCTATACTTTCACAAGCTACAACAACCTTTTATCAATTATAAGTTCAACTATATCTAGGATGGATTTATATACTTGTCAGAGTAATAAATTCAATTATTCCCCTTATTTTTATGGAAATTAGATTAATTTCTCTCAATTAGTTAATTTCTAATATCTAATTTTTTTATGTAGATCCACTAACCATTTCATTTCTTAATCTTAGTGGAAGTTCCTACTATCAAAGTTGATCAATATTTTGACTTAAACATTCAAACACAACACAATTCACATAATTATAAACTCAAATCAAGAGATATGTAGAAAAAATTAACAAATCAAGATTGGATAATTATCCATTCATCTTAGCACAAAAAATTTAGAAATGCATAATTGTAAAATAAAGACATTGATATTTATCAATAGATCATAAATAGAAACATATGAGTTGATAAACCTTGGAATTGCCAGCTTCAATCAATAATCTCCAATTCAATAATTACAAAGATAAAAAAAATGCCTGGATTGATTTTCTTGCTCTTTCTCTTAATAAAAATGGAGAGGAGCAAAAATTAATCTCCAAAAACATCATATAAAGCCTTAAAATATTACCTTTTATACCCCACAAATATCTAACATCCAAACCCTTCAATTACATATAAGAAATGGCCAAAATCATAAAACTATTAAGCCCAACACTGATATGTTAGATGACACAGGCACCCTGAGTCATGCTCTTCTTCCAGTGTTTTTATCATATGGTTAACACAGCTGTGATGGACATCACATGTTGGTCATGTAGGCTTTCGACTTGTGAGACAACTTCCACAATGCAACATGTTTCTAACATAATTTCTTCATTTCACCTTTGATTGAGCTAATTTTTAATGTATTAGAGAGATAACAAGAAGATATAAAACTTTTATGTTTAATCACTTTTCTAAAATCATATTACATCATAGTTAAATGTGTACATTGTTCCACCCTTCCATACTTTGAGTTCTAATTTGTGCTTCTCATTTTTTCCAAATGTTGTACTTTAGATCCTTTTAATCCACATTTTTCTAAATACCTATAAAATATGATTAAGAGAAGCCAAATAGAAAAAAAAATCCCCATAGCATACACACATATATTCCTTGGTTATCCATTTGGAAAGAAAGGATATAAACTCTATAATCTTGATAACCATCAAATCATTACCTCCCAAGATGTTATTTTCCATGAATACATATTCCCTTACACTATTTTATCACTTCCATTTTCTATTACTCTCCCACTATCCTATTTTGATATTATCACATCAAAAAACAACCATAGTGATAATCCTTTATTCAATTATTTCCTATCCTCACCCTCACAAAATCAAATATCTTTACCTCACATCTCTTCTCCCAAACTTTCATCTTCATCTTCATCTCCCACACCACCACAAAATATACCTTCTCAACCTCTCCCACCCCTCACCTATACATTCTACCATAAATCATAAACCACCCATTCATCTCAAAGATTTTGTGTTTCTATACTATTTCTTTTATTTGTACAAATATGATTACTTCATCATACTGTACTCCTATTTCCAAGCATTATTATTATTTTACCCCTTTCTCCTTCTAATCAATCTCTCCTTCAGTCTTTATCATAACCACACAAACTTGTATGTTATGAGGAATTAACATCTAGCCCTAATTGTTAGGTAGCTATTGATAAGGAGTTTGATTCATTAGTTACCCACAATACTCCGGATTTATTTCCTTTTCCTATAGGAAAAAAACCTATCACTTGTAAATGGGCTTAGAAGATCAATCATCAAGCATATGGGACTATTGAATGTTTTAAAGCTTGATTAGTTATCCAAGGATTTACTCAAAAATATAGAATTTATTTCCATGAAACATGTTCACTTATTGTTAAAATGACAACCATCTGTAGCCTCATTGCACTACTACCAACATGGGTTGGTCCATGCATCAACTCAATGTGAATAATGAAATTCTCCATGGTGATTCGGACAAAGAGATTGATATGAAACCAGCCCAGGTCTTCTCCTCTCTCATCCTAACCTTGTTTGCAAACTCAACAAGTCCTTCTATGGTTTAAAACAAGCATCTCATCAATATTATGCTCGTTTGATTATTGCTTTCAATTCCAAAGGATTTGTAATATCTCATAATGATTATTACTTTTGGAGTGACTAGTTATGTTTTGTAAGTTTTTTGTGTGGACAATTTATTGATCCCTCAAAATGACTCTCTTGAATTTATTACTTTAAAATCTTTTATGGATGTTGAATTCAAAATTAAAGATATGGGTCATTTTTACTATTTTTTGGGTGTTGAAGTTTTACATTAATATACTGGCTTTCTTATGACTCAAAGGAATTTTTCTCTCAAACTCATTTAAGAGTTTGATCCTAATTATTCTTTTGTATTATGCCACTTGAAGCTAGTATTAAAATCTTCCAGATGTTGGCCCTCTCTATCATGATCTAGCTACTTATTGAAGCTTTGTTGGCAAGTAGGGGCAGGGCCAAAGGATTTTCATGGGGTCCTAGGAGACCATAAAAATTAGATTAAATATGCTTTATAGCCTTAATTATCATTGAACTTCAGTTACTGTGACAGTGAGATACCATGGAGTTTTTTTGCCACATTGCATTAGATCACCGGGTTGAGTCCTTTATGCGTCACATATTTTTGTGTTTTAATTATCCATTATAATATGAAGATATAAGTTTGAACGACCAAAAAGGTTGTTTTGTAATGAAAAAATAATTACTTCAATGATCAGATTTACGAATTTAATATTTTATGCTAAGTCTTTAAGCTATTTCTTGAGTTACTTAATTTTTTACTTTATAAATACATACAAGAATGTAGTAATCATATTACTAATTGATGAATAAATGATATTTTGTGATATATTTAGATAAATTTATCTTGACATCTTTAATTATGAAACTCATAATTCTAAAATAAAAATTGAGACAAAAGGGATGATGTATTATTTGTCATGATAGATGTATTGGTAATAGTTAATAATACAAAAATAGTAATAGTAACAACATGGAGCCAAAACTCTGGCTCTACTACTATTGGCAAGCTCAACTTTCTCACACATATGAGACCAAATATTATTTTTTCCAGTCAATATTTAAGTCAATTAATGCATGCTCCAAGAGTTTCTCATTTAAAAGCTGCCATTCATACCCTCATATATATCAAAGGCAATCCTACTATCAGATTAGTTATGAACTCCTCCCTATCTTTTTATCTTGAAGCTTTTAGTGACTTCAATTGGGTTGCCTGTCCTTAAACGAGTCGATATGTAAGTGGATGACTCATCCTACTTGATAATTCTCCCATCTCTTAGAAAGCCATGAAACAACCTACTTTCATTGTATGAGGCCGAGGCAATTGTTGAATTTGCATGGCTTACACACCTTCTTCACGAACTAATTATTCCTAATGTCACTCTAATTCTTCTCAAATGTGATAATTTGGCAGCTATTTACATTGCATGTAATCTAGTTTTTCATCAACAAATCAAACATATTAAGTTAGATTGTCATTTCATTCATTAGATGTTACAAGAAGGTTTAATCATTGTCTCTCATATTTGTACTCATACTCAACTGGTTGATCTATTTATTAAAAGCCTTCCAAAATTCATTATATTTTGTCCAAGTTGGGGGTTTCTCATCACCCTTCAACTTAAGGTGGGTGTTATATATTATTAATATGTTAGGTGTAAAATTTATTAGTTTGTTGATTATCTTTTTTTGTTAAGACTAAACCAATTTGTTTAGTTTGTTAACTTTATCCAACCTTAAAATGTCATTGAAGTATATAAATATACGTAATGTAATATACAAAACAATGAATGAAAATACAATTAGAAACTTGCATCCATCCTTTCATTTTCCTCTCTTACTTTCGAATCTTCAATCTCAATTCATGGGAGACACTTTTATTGGAAAAGATGAATCACGTGATGAGGATTTTTTCGATTGAATGCATTGAGAGATTTGGTTTGTCACCTAGTCTAACGGTACCTTGAAAATGGAGGAGTAGCGATTTTTTTTATTTTTTTGCATTGGCACGTTTATGTGGCACTCGGGTGGCCACGACTATTCGACTTTTCTAAGTATAGTTGAGTGGCTTTGAAAGGAGCTGACTATATTACTAGAGTTGTGTAGCTGAGGTATATACTTGTATTTGTGACAAGTTGGAGGCTTTTTTAGTGGGGTGTGGATCGGGAAAGCTGGGAGCAAGAAGAAGTCCATCTCAAAATCGAGGTTAGCGCTTTATCTGATATTTGAATGTCCGATCTCTCATGGGAGATCGGGAAGTCAGGTCTGAGACAAAAAGTTCGTGTGGATATCAAATGTTTTCGAACCTGAATACTCGACCGGACTTTGATTATGAGGTTTTCGGGGCTGAAGGGTAGTCGGAATAGGCTACGTCCATGTTAGATTTTATAAAATCTAAATCTTTGTTATTATAACTTCGGTTGTGTTCACACACCTGTCACACAACATTTAAGAGCCCTTTAAATATAATAGACTAGTTCCTGTATCTATTGGACGTCCTATATAAAAAATATGTCAAAGAAGGAAATTACTAAAACTATAAATCAAATCAAGAAACTAAGAATAGTAAAACTTGAATTTTATAATTATCATCTAAAATAATACACATTTTAAAACATTCACTCTATTTTTTCTCACTAAAATAATTAGAAATAACCCTTTTGATTATTTAAAGTACAAAAACTCTCTTTATACTTAATATTTTACGAAAGACTCCTCGTATATATATATATATGTAGATATAGATATGTCAATAACGCCGTCGGACCAACGAAAAGATATAAGACAAATCTAAAAGATAAGTCACAATAAAAATAAACTCGAAACATGTGTTAATAAATATAGGATCTCCGTGTTTCTTGTTTTTTTTTTTTTTCAATTGTCATTACTCTTCCTTGATGTAGACACATTTCCCAACATTTCTAACCCATATACCCCTCCCAAGACATTTTTTCCTCTTCGTTGTCATCCTTTCTAGATTCTCCTAAGCCTATACACATGCACTGGAGCATGGAAATGGCATGCTGTTTTCCGTCCCAAAAGCATCGTGCAACTTTTTTTTATGTCGGAATCAGTATTAAAAGCATCTAGTTAATTTTTTTAAATTATTATTGGTTTATATTATTTAATATAGGTAGTAATTAAATGATTTTTTTTTTATTTTTCTCTCTTGATTTTAGTAGATTTGGCCTATTTCTCTTAAATATATATAATGAGGATATATATATATTTGTCGTTTCCTTCTATCCCTATTTCCTAAATTTTTAATAAATAAATTTTTTGCATTTCTTTCCATCTCCGTTTTCGCGTCCCTGCATAACGTTGTACACATATGACTGAATCCTACCACAGGTAGTATGGGCTTGGTGAGGAACATGTTTGATCATTCTTGATGGAGTATGTTGGTTTGGGATTTTCGGTTATGGTCATCTTATATTGTTTGTCATTTCTCTTTATCATTGGGTTGATCTTTTTTCTCAAAGACTGAACTTTTTATGAATTTATTTCAAAAAATATTTGTTATATGAAAACGTGAATAAATTAATGATTGAAAGTGAAAAAAATATTAGCAAAAATGATTGATAATTAACTACTTATAATAAAAAAATATTCCCCCTAAAGTTAATTTCAAGCTATGATCTCTCTATACAAGAAAATAATTAATTAATAAGTGAATCCTCAATCATCTACTACTATTGACATTTAACTCAAAAACTCACAATTATTATCACTCTTCTCGTTCACTACTATTTATAATGGCGATAACAAGAGTGTTGAAGTTTATCATCTCAATTTGAAAAAAAAAATGTGAATTAAAGAAAATTTGTTTAATATATGTTTCAATTATAGAAGAAATTTTTTTGAATGTACAATAAATAAAGAGACATTGGCGTTTAATGAAAATAAATATACAATTCCATTTATTAATAATAACTTAATATCAATTAACTATTAATTAATTTAAAATAGAATTGTTTTATTACTTATTTGATATTTTAATAAAGCATAGTTTTTAATTTTAGTTTATAACTAATTATTATTATTAAAATTTAAAATTAAAATCAAAGAATTTAAATATAAAATATTCACAATATATAAAAATAAAAATAATAAATAATAAATCAATATGCACCCGGGAGGAAAAAGATAGTTAATTGCAAATGGGTGTACAAGTTCAAATAGAGAGTTCTAGGGGTCTAGAGACTAAGGTACAATGATCATTTAGTTGTATGTAGATTCAGTCACATTTCAGGCGTAAACTATAACAAGGTATTTTCTCATGTGGTTAAGCATACTTCTATTTGTACTTTACTTGTACTTGTGGCTAGGCATGATCTATAGTTGGAGTAATTGGATGTTAAAACTATATTTTTACATAGTGAGCTTGAGGAGGAGATTTAAATGCGTCATAATGATGGGTTTGTTGTTGAGGGGATGCATAATCTTGTGTTTTTACTGAAGATGTTATTGTATGGTCTGAACCAATATCCTAGACAATGCTATAAATAGTTTGATCAATTTCTACTTAATTATGGCTTCTACAAGAGTGAGTATAATGGATGTGTGCACTTGAAAGAGATGGAGGGTAGCTCATTTGTGTATCTTTTGCTATATGTTGATGACATGCTTGTTGCAGCAAAAGTTATATATGATGTTGATTAGGCAAAGACAATGCTGAAAAGTGAGTTCATGGCTCCTATGTGAACAAAGTGCTAGAGAGGTTTCATATCAAGACCAAAATAGCTAAATCATGCTCAACATTAAGGAAATATCAACAAGACTAGTGATTAACATTTGAATATTTCTCATAGGATCACATCCAATATCAACCATACATACATTTTTGAGAATTCATCAAATAGGTCATAGTGACCACATGCTACTCAATGCACTTAAACATGCTATAGAATGATAAAGTGTCACACTGATGGAATTAGTTAAACATATTAATCATGCTAGATGTATAGAACCTTCCTAAATTGTTCCTTATAGTCAATTTGGTTTAAGCTAAACTCCCAATATATACATGTGATCCATTATTAGGGTCAAAATCCCACATAATGCCACAACTCATGCTTATAACCAACTTTATTCACAGTGTTTATCTTGATCATGTATATATATTATAACTGATACGTTTATAGGAGCATCCTTACAATTATTGATATGGACGTGAAAATATGAACACCAAGCCTTATCATAACATAGAGATTTTTCTTACCTCAAAGCAAATCTTCTAGTAAGAGAGAAAATACTCCTAACTTGATTTCCATCTACATGATCATTGATTACCTAAGGGAACCAAGAACCCAAAATTAGTAGAACACACTTTAAAATTGATTTACCAGTATTTTTCCTCAACATTTACTCACAAGTTAGATATCCCAAAAGGAGGAAAAGTATGAAATCTTCAACTATTTCTAAACTTTAACTCTTCTTCTTGTTCTTCTTTTATGAAAAACAAATAAGGGTTAAAATAAAGATTAAGAAAAAGAGATTAGAAGGTAAAATGAACTTATAATGGAAGGGGGAAAATAGGTCCGACGTTGACTTTTCTATAAGGGTAAGGAGGGAGAAATGAGAGAGAGAGATTTTACACACTTAGCAAAATATACTAAGGAAAAAAGAGAGAAAGGAGAACAAGGCGTTTAAGTGGTGGTAAAAATTAGAAATTAAAGCCAAGAAGGAGAGCCTGATTCAATGCACAAGAAGGAATGAGGTAGAACACTCAATCACTTAGAAAATTTTATATGGAAGGAAGAGAAATAAAGAAGGTTATTGAGTAGGATAAAAGGAGAGGGAAATCAGATAATAAAGGCTTGAGGGGGTTTTGTTAGTCGACCAAAAAAGAGAGGAGAGAGTGAAAAGGGTTGTTTGCAAGGGTGGTGTGGAGTATTGTGTGTAAAGGTGTAAGAGAATCAAATGATGAAGCATGGGGGTAGGAGGGATAAAGTCGAGCAAGAATCAAGTAAGCATAAGGTAACAATAGGTGTAGAGGGTTATGCATGAGCTATAGAAGTGAGGGATAAGGTAGAAGAAGGGATTAAATATGTTAGGTGAGAAAAAATACCTCAAAAATATTTTTCAGAGATTTTTAGTTAAATAAAGTTATAGAATGATCAAAATATTATGAAAATCATCCCAAAGCATTAAATACATGTTTATTAGCACAAAGAAAAATTAATTAGAAGTTTTCATAAATCGTAAAAAAATAGAAAAGAATATGAATTTGTAGCATAACTAGTTGATTATTTTGATAAACCAACCGATTAGTTACTCTAGGAGTAAAAATGTTAGTCGTTGGACATACCAGTTGATTGTTTTGGAAAATTAGTTGAAGATTTCTGATAGAAATTCACATTTTTATCCAATTTCAAGTCATTTCCCTAACCAAAATCATTTTATTTTCTATCAAAATAATTTTAAATACATTTTGAACAATTTTAGGATGGGGTATTACCCTAAATATCTAGTTAAGGACTTTAGGTGCATAATTACCATATTACCCCTAATATGTCACTATATTATAAATTAATAATAAAATACTAAACAAACTCCTAAAATCATGAAATTAGATTCTAAGCATCCTTAAATCATTTGTATCATATTAAAGTTCAAAATTTAGTGAAAAAAGATTGAGGTCATGTAAAATGATCATATTACCCCTAATGGTCTCAAATATTATAATATTCAATTAGTGTGGAAAACACTTAAGTAAATTCATGAAAATTCACATAAATATAATATATCACATGACATAAAAATAGAACCCTACATGTGCTGTAAATCGTAGCAGACATGTGCAATGACCATAATACTCCCAAAAGGGCCTAATATAGAATTAATTCATAACATATTCCATGCTTAGAATTAATTCAACAAAATTTGTATACTTAAAAAAAGCATGATAAACACAATGGAATCCTTAAAATTCAGCAAAAATTCTTATCTAGAATTTATATTTATCAAATTACCCTTGAATATGATTAAAAATTCATTAAATCATAACTTTAATTATACACATCCAAATCAAGACTTTTAATGTATGAAATTGCATCTTAATAACCTAATTAATCAATTGTAATAATCAAAATCCAAATAAAACTTCAATAACACAATTTTCTACCCCGAATTTGAAAAACCACAAAATTGCATTCCCATCACTTTAACAAAAAAATCAAGCATGCCAACACTCAGACTATATCTAATTTTAGTATAATTATGTTTACCTAATCTCATAAACTCCTAATAGATGTAAATATTTTCCTTAATAGAAAAAGCTCTCATTGAAATCATTGCACAAAAGTACCTAAAATATGTAAGAACATTTCAAAATGATGAAGAATCAAAGGATATAAAAGAAAATTATTGGAGAAGGAGCAGAGGTTGAATATGATTGGTTATTAGGATATAATAGGGTTCAAAATTATATGGTTACAATAAGGTTGGAATGTTGTTGGTTAAGCTTAATATTTAAGATTCTAAATGATCAAAATAATAGAAAATATCGAAAACTAAATAAAGATAGTATTTCCCAATTTTACAGATCCTTAGGGAAAAAAATAATTTCCCAATTTTATTCATGGTAAATTAGAAGCATAGGATTAAATCTAGGATATTTGGATAGTCTTAGTGTAGAGAATGTTGAGTTTTGAAAGCTAATTATGCCAAAAATTAGGAAAATGTATATGAAAATGTCAAAAATAAATAAAACGTATTTTTAATACATTTTAGATTAATATTTCAAAATATAAGTATCCCCAAAGTTATATAATTTTTATTGGCTAAAACGTTAATTTCAGGGTTTAAAACATAATTAAAGGTAAAATAGACAGTGGATAATGTTTTTTTTTTCTTCTCAAAATGATTCATTTACAATTTTGAAAATTAATGGAGATTATAAAAAATATAAGGAATTCAAATATGATTGATTTATAATGATTTGGAAGATGTTTGATCATAAAAAATGGCTCGAAAGTTATACAGAGCTCAAAATCATAAGAAGGGTTAAGAATTCGAAACAAAGCATTTTAAAAATGTGACGAGAGTTTAAAATCCTTAAAATAATGTAATAAATCCAATTTCAAAATAATTTTTTCATATTTATAATAATAAATATGTTATAAAAAAATAGGGTATTACAGGTGTATCATCTAAAGTTAAAGGGTTCATTTAAGTCATTTTGAATAAGGTTGTCCATAAGCACTACCCATTCATATTTGCATCACAAGCATATAAAGTGTTTTATTTTAATGATATTGTAGATAACCAGTGTTTTATTATATTACCATCAAAGAGTTAGAATTCCAAAGATGAGTAAGATATTGTTGTAGATGGGGAATATGTGTTGCCCCTTAATTTTCTAGCTTCTCCCAACCATCATGATCACAAAATTGATGATATTTACCTATGATATGATGATAACGTTTTTTTGTAGCTAAAGCTAATTTGGTACATAAAAGGCTAAATGGAGAGCTGCAAAAAACTATAAACAAAACGTTACATAATATATGCATGTAAGTATAATATAATATAATATAATATAATACTTATTACATATTCTCAATTGTAGTTTTTTAAATATTTTTTCTATAGACTACTAATTGAATTTTTTGATAGATAAATGATTGAGATCATGATATACCTTATATAAATACATCAACAAAGCAAATGAAGATTGTTTGGGATATAATGGTAAGATTAATTTCTATGTTTAGTGCCTAATTATCATGAATATATATATATATATATATGAATAAATATGTCAATAAATGGATATTAAATGTACACTATTGAATTGTATTGAACAAAATATAATGTAAATAATTTATAAGTCTATTATGAACATACACAAACATCTTCTATAACAATTATGGGAGGCTTGATTTTTGTTTTTTTCACAAGTTTTTGCTATCGAATAATAGTAGCTAGCATTGTTGGTTTTGTTTATGAAAATGCTAATTTTTTTGGTAATTTCTATAATCTTTATGTGAAATCAAGTATTGAAGCTTGTGTATCTATAAAGGTATATGCAATACCTAGAATAAATATAATAACATCATATAAGATAAAAAAGTTATCATTTATGGCTGTGGTTGTTGTTACAATACCTCCTTAAAGTACTAATTATAAACAACAAGACATATAAAAATGATCTTCATCTTATAAATAATTAAGTTGTAGAGAACTTATAATAACAATTGTAAATAGTATTTTACCATTGTTTACATGCATTATTCCCCCTTTCTCTCCCTTCTTCCTCCTCCTTTTTCTCTTCTTCACTCTCGACCACCGCCTCCGTGAGACACCACCACCACCGCCACAACCCCTTGTAACCCAGAAACCCTACCACCCAAGAAAACCTAAGTTTTCTCCCTTTTCTAACCCCAAAATCCCTCCTTTTCTATCACGACCACCTCCACCAACCTTGTGCCGCCCCCACCGTGCACTGCCACCACCACCCTAACCTACTACTCCCTCTCTAGTTGTGCCCTTAACCCTTGTATTTATTTGTTATAATTTATTTTAAATATTTTACTATTATTAACCTTATTATTATTATTATTATTATTATTATTATTATTATTATTCCTATTAATCTCATTACTAATATTTAGTTAGGAAATATAAAAGAAAAAGGAAAAAGCAGGTAGAAGGTTTAGTATTTAGTGTTCCATTTTTATAGGTTGTGAACCAAATCCTTCCTTTAAGGAGGCATAGGATTCGTGCTCCAAGCCCGGTATCTAATTAAGTAAGGATATAGTTAATACTTGGTTATGCTATGATTTGTGTGCTCATAGGTGTAATGATATGTGTTGTTTATTATATATGAATGTGGACTAAAAATGTGTGTGGTGCAGCTTGCTTTGCATGGAGCTTAGGAAAGTTGTGTATGATTTATGATATGTGTGATATGGGTGTTATGACTTGATATTTATGACATGCTCTTATGTATAGTTGTTATGGTATGACATGCATACTATGAGTCCTTAGGTGGTATTGTGAGGTAGCGGGGACTTAAAAGAGATAAATAGGGTGGAGTGAGTAAGAAGAAATGGTAAAAAGCCTAAGTACCTTATGACCTATGTGTGATAAAATAAAGGAAGAATAATAGAATGAAGGGTTGGAGTAAATCTTATATGGAAAGTGTAAGGCTTACATGGGGTGGTTAGTCTTTGCATGGGGGAAAAGTTTACATGAGAAAAGTTGGTTTAAGGTTGAAACATGGCGAGGAAAGAGTATTTTGGGTGATTGGATTCTTAAAGGGAAAAGATAGTATGTGGGTTGGTACAAGTATGCATGGGAGCTTAACTATGGTTTTTGGGGAAAAACCCTAAGTATGGAGTAATAAGAGAGAGTTGTAGACATTGGTTAGGATTAGGGTGGAGATTAGGAGGGTGTTTATGAAGCGTGTGAGTCAAGTGGAAAGGTGGGCGGAGTGTGTGTGTGATGGGTTGGTGTAAAAGAAAAGAGGAGTATTAGGGTTTTAGGGTGGCCAACTAGAGTTTCTTATACCTATGTGGAAATTGGAGAGTAGGGTTATGATGTTTGGAGTGGGTTGAGTGGAGTGATGGTGTTGGAATTTAAGGGGATTATGGGCTATGTATGGAAAAGAGAGGCTAAGGCCACATAAGCTAATTTAGGATTTTCAAGGAGAAACCTTGATAAGTGATGGTGAGCCTAGAAGGAGAAATAAGACAGTAGGCCTTGACCTACATGCACGGGGGCTTTGGATTCACGGTGAGTGGGGTGGAAGGAGAGAAAAAGGTATTGGAGTCTTGGGGAGTGTATAGGTCCCAAGCTATGGGACTAGGTCATTCAGGAAGTTTGGGGTGGAAGTATGGTAATGAGACGAGAGTCCATTGGGGGCATGCATGTCTAGTTGGGGTTATTTGTGGAACAAGACACGAATAAAATACTAATTACTTAAAATGAAAGATTATTGAGCCGGACCTCAGTTATAATGTTTTTCAGTCCATGAGCTATAATAGTGGTCAGGAGACTTCTTGCCCTGGAGTGTATTCCAGTCCACTAGTTATAATAGTGGCTAAGCGTGTTCTGCCTTGGATTAATATATTCAGTCCACTGGTTATAATAGTGGCCAAGAGCATTCTGCCTTAGAGTAGTATTTTCAGTCCACCAGCTATAATAGTGGGGTGATGGAAACCTGTTAGGGTTTCACGAAAGGATCGAGGAATTAATCGAGCGTAAAGTTCGATTCGCCGGATTCAGCCTAAGGAAAACTCCAAAGGAAGATCCAAAGATTCAGAGGCACAGTTTTACAATGGAAACTGAAATTGAAAGAAAGAATGATCAAGATCGATCAAAGACAGAGAGCAGACACAGAGGAGAAGAGCGAGTGAGAGGTTCGCCGAGAGAGGCAAGTCGCGAGAGAGAAAGATCGAGAGAAATTAAGAATCGTATTTTGTCCAAAAATTATCTGCATATTACAACGTATATGGCCTATATATATAAGCATACAGACCGTATAAAAATACACACACACATACATCCCAGACGCCATCACAGCCCAGCGATACAAACGGAAATGGTCGACAAAATTTGGGCCGAAGATATAGGTTCGACCAGCCCAAGAACGCAATAAGAGAAACTCCCCCAAATACAAGGTAATTTTTAGACATAATTCCCATCAGCTAAATTAACTTTAGCTAATCATGGCTATTAAGGATTGATTAATCCACAATCCAACTAGTCCATAATTATGGACCGGGTGACGGATTATACAACCGACCTAATTTCCATTAGCCAATCCGACCGGCGAATGCATCATATGAGATTACATATAATTAACAAAAAATTCCATAATCTGCAACACTCCAGCAGTTGCATCAGAATCCACAGAATCCATGTGCTGCATCAATTTCCTATTTATTCACACAAATAAGACAAACAATTATAAGTAACAAATATTTCACAGCAATTATCAAAATTAATTAAGTATAAATTTTTAAGATTCATATCATGGGGGTTCCAAGCTCAATAAACTAAACCTTGTATGGTAACAAATTATGGGAAATACACTAAATATTTACAGTAGAACACCACGTGGATTGGGGCTAGGTTAGGATGATTTCCGGTCCATTGGTTATAATAGTGGTCAGATACGTTCTGCCCTCGAGTATCATTTTCGGTCCGCCAGCTATAATAGCGGGGCTCCCATAATCACATGGATATAATTTGAGAGATTGTAAAAACGAAATTAATGGCCTAGATCTTAATAATGATGATAAATTTGAATGGCATACTGCATGTATTATCTCTCTTTTTCTTGTTATGCTTTATTTTAGCCATATGGTTACCTTACTCAGTACGTAGCGTATTGATCACCCCTTTCATGAGTACTACTTATTCCCATGAGTAGTGACCCTTCCCGAGTTTGTGCATGTAAGATATGACACTTATGATGACTTTGATGCTTATGATCCTTTGGATGGGACTGAGTGATGATCTATTGTACCTATTGTGGGGTCCGTGAGGGTGTTCTCTGAACTTATCTTTATCTATTTTACTATCGTTTTTATATTTCCCATAGTGGGCGTGTTTGTATTTAATTTCCATTCAATATTAACTCTGACGTTTGTGCACTTTGATTTATTTAAGAAATATTAAACTTTTATGGTTTTATTTAATTATTCGTGTTACTACTTTTAGTCCCTTAGCCTTGTGGTTAATTTGAGATTAGCCAGAAGTCAATCTTGTACCGATCACGGCGGTAGCACCCTCGTTTTTAGTGTATGGTTTTCTGTAACAAACAAAAAATTTTAACTATAAATTTTGGGGATGTTACAATAGTTTCACATGAAATGTCAGATGAAATACTACCCTAATAGGAAACATGTAGGTATTGTTGATGGTACATTTGGTGAGGGTGAGGTTGTCATATATAAGGCCGATGGTGATGGTGATGCACTTGACTACCATAGATGGATAGACCAGATTGGCCAATAGGTAGATTTTGGATTTTAGGTGCTTCTACTATGTTTGTCTCAACATAAGCTAGTTCTATACTTATGACATTATTCGAGATGGAGTTGTTATCTTAGGAAATGATGTTTTGTGTAGAGTTGTTGGGATTGAAACTATGAGGGTGAGGGTGAGGATGCATGATGGTGTGGTCAGGACATTGTCTAGTGTTTGTTATGTTTCTAAGATGACCAAGAGCTTGATTTTGCTATGTTCCTTGATAGCATAAGTTATAGGTGTGCCATTGAGAATGACATATTCAAGGTTTTTAAAAAGGTTGTGGTGGTGATTGTTGAAAAGCGGGTCACGACATTATATGAGCTTGTTGGCACAACTATTGAGGATGTAGTTTGGGCAACATTGAGAGTATGACTCAAATGTTGCTAGTTTTGGGTCGATGCGATTGAGACATGGAAGTTTCAATGGCTTAATTGAGGGGTCCTTGTTTTGTGACCTAGTTACATCTAGATTTGTTACCTTCTATAAGTATAAATTCTTTCTTAACAAGAAGGTGGAGCAAAAGAGTCTACTTGTTGCTTTAGATGAGGTGGAGGTTGTTGTTGATCTAGATGGTACAGATTCTTCTGGCGATAAGGAATTTGGGAAACAGGTGGAGCAAGTGGGCATTACTTTAGACAGAGCAGGTTATGCCTCGTATAATGTGGGTAATAGCATTAGTGTTCTGCTACTTGTGTCAGACTCAAATGTTATTTTGGGTGCTAATTCTAAATTGTGGTACTCTATTTTTGTTGTTGAAGAGATACAATCTCTTTAGTGGACTAATACCATAATATGTGATGATTCATTGGCTATTCTTTTGTTTTGTGTCTTTGTCATGCTTGGCGTAGCAACATATATATTTAAGAAGAACAAGTTGAATACTTTGGATATGCCCAAATCTAAAACGGTTGTGGTGGCTTTCTTACTCAATGGTACACACTATGTAGCTATGAAATACTTGATGTGCGATGTGATTATTTTCGACCCTTGTATTGCTTATATTGTGAGCATGTATGTGCTGAGTCCCTTGAAGATACCTTAGTTAGTTTTAGTGTGGATTCTGAGGTACTTGGTGCATACAATATTGGTTTATATGGAGTATGTGTTGTCGACTATTTTGTTGGTAGGTTACTCTGATCTTAGCAGTCGTCCTAATGATTAGAGGTATACTAGTGTGTTAGTGTTTGACCTTAAAGGTTCTAATATTATGTGTTTGGCTTTGATTAGACCTGATAATGTTGTTTGATTTGGAGTGTTAGCTTGTGAGACTAGGATGATATGAAGAGTTGCTTCAGATGCTAATTTAGTGTGCATGCTAATGAAGTTATTGCTTGCTCGTGTTCATTTGCCACAATAGGTTCTTTAGATCCAAGGGTTTATGATGATCTTTTGTGATCCTATTGCTTGTGGTTAAAAATATTTTGTCAAGGTGGAGATTGTGAGAACATGACATGTATTTGTGTGTGTAATCTAGCATGGATTGTTGCATATAGGTGTTTGGAGAAGTTTTGAGACAAAAGGAAATCAAGGGACAAAACACGGGAGACCCGTGTTTGTGAATATGACCTGTGTTTTTTTTTGGTATACTTAGTCCTATATTATTATGGCAAAAGTCAAGAGTTCTAGAAAAAAAATGCAAGGGCCAGTGTTTATGAGAACATATTGTGTTTTTTTTTTCTTCTTATTTTCTGTCGTCCACTTGTGTCATTTATGTATTTCTATGAATAGATATGTATGAAACCTTAGCGATAGGCTATCGAACTCTGTCCAAACCTTCTCCTCTTGTAGTCTCTTATATTTGTGAGAGAATTGTGTATTGAGTGATAATATGAAGATTGCTTGATTCTTCTTATAGTTACTAGTGATGTATACAATAAAAATTATCATTGTTTTTCCAATTATTTCTTTTATCGTTATCTCAATTAGATCTTGGAATTTTCCTATTACTTGTAAAGTCAAATCTAGGATATTCTATGTTTGGTGAAATTTTTTCCTACAACATTTGTTGGTATAAAATATATTTTTTACAACTATAAAATGTGCATTTGTGTTGCAAGGAATATATGTATTTTTATTTTTGCATCCAAGATATATCAATACGGGTGTATATTTATTGGGAAAAAATGTGACAATATTTTTAATGAGCTAAGTTAGACATAATTTGATTTAAAATTTGAGGGAAGAAAATTATAGGATGAAGCAGCACCAAGCATGGTGTTACTAGATAGTAATATGTTGCAAATTCCCGATCAAATTGGGGTATCCTGCGAGACAACCCTATTTCTTGGTAGCAACATTAAATAAATTCTCAAAGGCCTCGAATATTAGGTTACATGTTATATATGTCTTATGATTCAAGAACTCCATGTATTGGTTGAAATGGTATTGGTTTTTTTGAATATTCGTCTTTTTTGTTTGTTATCGGTTTCTTGGTTTATTTAACTTGGGTGGTACATATTGAAGCATTTCATATGAAGGATAATCTGATAACCAAGGGGAGTGGGGGAAACTAGATGCCCGATGGTGAAATTTGGACCGTATATCCGTCGGTCGGTCGGTCTGTTGATGAGTGTGATAATCACGAAGCATCCAACTATTGTGCAAGAATGAGGGAGCACCGGTCGTTGGTGTGGCTCAAAATCAGGTGAGATAGGAATGACTTTAGTCCTCACCTCCACGAAACCACCACTTCATTTGTTATCTTTACTTCTTGGTTTGATAGGCCAATTTCACCGTGTTGCATGGATCCTTACACTCGTGGCGTTTTACTTTGTTACAGACCTGGCAAATCGAATTTAGGTCGCTCTTGCTTGCTTCTCATGTGGTAATCATGCAGTAAATAAGTCAACAGGTATGAGACATCGAGACGAGCCGTCTTTTTATTCAAAAGTGCAATTAATGCTGCAGCTACTACTGCTTGTTAAGGTGTCATCGACCTCCTGGCTCCTACTACCACTGACTGATTATACTGCTGACAGGAATTCGCGCATTATTATTATTATTATTATTATTATTATTTGTTGCCTCTCATACGAGGGAGGGTGGGGAAGGAGCCAAAATGAAAGGAGAAAGAAAGTGAGATATATTAATTGTAAGAGTTGACTCCTTTTTCACCACCAAAGATGGAAACAATTCACAATTATTAATCACTAACTTTGACCTCATTCATGCCTTCCACGTATATTCCATAAGCTTTTTTATAAATATGATTCCTGGCTCGCCACTTCCCTTATGTGGACATGACAATTCTTTGCCAAAAAGTTTCAGCACGAAATCAACGCCGACTGAGTTCACTAACATCAAATCACAGAGAGGGAATCAGAGAACGAAGCAAAGACACAGGTGAGAGAGAGAAGGGACGACAATTGTTCAGGTATGATTAGATCCCATCCATATTTAGTGAGTCCAAAATTTTTACACTCAATCACAGACCATTCAGATCTAGCAAATCAATGACTCACATATATATATTTATAGCGTAAACACGTGTAAATTATATTAAAGTACTATAAATTACAAATTATATAATATAATTTACACACAAACACTATAATCAATCTAACGAAATACATAATACAAAGTACTATGTAATATAGCATAAAAAAGTGTAAATTATAAGTTTTTTTTTATATTAAATACATAATACTATGTATTTATAAATAAGCTACAATCTCTAAAATTTTATAACATAGCTTGTATTAATTTGAAATTGAATGACACTTTCTAATACATATACTTTTATACTTTTTTAAAAATTAGTAAGATTAATCTTAAAATTGCCCTTATATTATTTATTAAAAAATAATATTTTAATGCATATATAATAAAAAATATATATAATGAGGAATATAATAGGCAAAACTTTTTTTTTTGGGTACATACATTTATACTTACAGATTCAAAATTATTGAACCTAAATCTGGACTTTTTTTTAAATATGTAGAATAGATCCAACTCAAATATAATAAATTTAAAAAAAAAAAATCATACTCACATATCACATTTATTATAATCCGGCTCGGATCTAATAAATCTAGGTTGGATTCCGATGCCAATTGTCATCTCTGACAGCAGAGATGGCAAACTAAATTATGCATACGAGTGGCTGCGATACAATTGCGGGATAATGTTGACCTTTAGCACATCGTACCCCGGTAGGTGGATCCGTGGAACCCATGACATTGACATCATAGAGGCACGACTCTCATCTTCCCAGGGGTGCTTCGTTTTGGTGGCCTAGCTAAGAACACGGATCACAAAAATAAGAGGATAGTATAAAGAAGTCACGCCGGTGTTTAATAAAAGTTAATATATGGCATAAATTTTAGAATACGTCTTATTTATATATCTTTACATTTAATCTGGTATAATATTTGATCTAATATTTTTTTACGTATCTAATATTTTTAACAAGTTTACTTAGTTATCTTCATAATGTAATATAGTTTAACCTAGATACATAAATTTGTGCCTACATAGAATTATCAAAAACATATGTTATCTCAAAAATATTAAGGTGTTTAAATTTAATACAAATCTATTAGCATTGTCGAAGAGACATAATAATCTGCGAACTTGATTCAACAACCATCTTACTTATCATCGTACGTGTACAGTACAACCGAAGACTTCCTTTTGTATAGATCAATTTTGATATATATTAATTTTTTGTTTTGTATAGAGTATAATTAGAGGAAGAGTACACATGTATATATAAAATGCACAAAGCTTATTTTGGCATTAATGAACTCAATTACCCAAAAAAATATTAAATATTATTTAGATATCTTAATATTTTATGGATATCATGTATTTTTAATAATTTTCCTTCAATATTTTTATTTTTACTTAAATACCCCAAATGTATACCTAAATGAAAGGTACTTAAGTGAATATAATCTAAAAATCTAAAGATACCTAAGTGAATCTTTGTAAACATATAAGCTAGTCATAAAGAGCATGTCTGACAATATATTTCAATTAGTTCAAAGTTTTTTTTTTACAAAAAAAAAATTCTTAAAATTAAGTTTATAGCTACTTGAATAAAAAATTCACAGGAACTTAAAAAACTCCTTTTCTTCATCTAAGTTTATTAGATTTTTGTTAAACATAATCAAAATATTCACTCAAATATTATGATACTTGAATAAAGTTTATTCTAATTAAAATATTTTTGTTTCATCACATTGATTTACAAAACACAACCGACTCATTGACATTTTATTTATTTCTTTCTTAACTAAATGGAGGGCGGAGTTGAATTTTATTATATATTTAAGGGGAGAGAAAAAAAAACTTTCATATGTCGTGTATCTGATGACATTAAACCGACTCAATTCTATAAAAGCATGACATGGCATTTTCATTAGTAGCACTTGAAAAGTTTGTTTAAAAGAGTTATTTGTGCAAGTCAAAACATTAAAAATGTAGGGTGTTACCTCCACGCTTAGTATAAATCTAGTTTTCTCTACTATTCTTACACTAAATGCTAAGGTGGAAATGCTACTTTGCTTAATTTATAAACAACAATTATAAGAAGCACATAAAAGAATATATGGCAGGATTACACCATTTTTTTCTAACAAAATATCAGAAAAATGTTACAAATATCAAAGAAAGTAAATAAAGAAATGAAGATAAGATTCCAAGGAGTATTCTGATCAAAATTTGCTAGAGCAAACACTGCATAATCTCAACTCTCAACCCCAAATACTTACCATGAAGCAAAACATTTAAAGTAATCCTGAAAAGTCTCAACTACCCACTAAATAGGCAGGGGTATAAAAGAAAACTCATTAGTACGTCGGTATTAAGTAACACACTACACAACATTAAACATACAAATATCGCATGAAGTACATAGAAGGTAATCACAAGATATCCATGACATAAATACATCAAGAATAAATACGATAATGAGATACAATAAAATATGTCAGGGTATGAACATATCACCAAAACCACGTACTCATGATACCATCACGCTTAATCATATTATAAAAACTAGTAACCTAATTTATGCCAAGGGTGTTCCACAAGGCAAGACATCAAATTATACTTAACCATTTCCAAAACAGTCACCTACCTCTCATAACCATAAGAGTAGCGAACTAAGGATACTACAAACAAACCATGCCAACAAATACCAAATATCATATGTAGGTCATGAAGGCAACTATTGAGCCAACAATCCAATTTATACCAAATCCCAACATGCAAAATTACTTCTTTATTATTTACTTTACTCAAGGGGAAATCATATCAACTTGCATACATTAAGGTAATTTGGTTATACCGGCACACAAAGATAACACAGTATCCTACTAACTATCAACCCAATGACACTTAGGTACCTTAGTCCCACTAGAATACAAAGTAATCATGGTATCCTACTAACAATGACACATAATCCATAAGTATCCATACCTTCTAAGAAGTCATAAGAACTAATTAGAATAGGAAAATATAGGGCCTACCTGGGACACGAAGACATCTCAAGAAAACTAAATCAAACCGATGGCTAAACCTCATCTTTAGGGTAGCTACCCCTAAAAAGACAATTTATAATCTCAAAGTATTTTATTTCAAATATTAATATCTTAATAAGGTGATCATAAAATATCACATAGAGCACAACAATTCAAATTCCATACTTAACTATTTCCATTTTATTTTAAATTATTCAAGTCACCCCTAAAGTCAAGAGTTAAAACTAATGCCAACCTAACAATCCACTTCGCCCATCCTACGACCAAGTATTCACACTTAGGCACATCCGGGTTAAAAATGACAAAAATGCCCTTAAAATTTATTTACTCATTAAATTCCCATTTAAACCAAATGTTATTATAGTTGAATGAAGTTCATGAAATAGTTAAATCACACTAAAATAAACACTTTAACATAAAATTATAATTATATAAAACACACTTAAGCTCACTTAGCACATAAAACTCTAATATTGCATATCTAGCATACTATGTTTCATATACTTCTCAGGTTTAACATAATATAACATATAATGGGTATACATGATGGAAAATTATATAGTTTATGTGAAAAGATAAAAATATCCTTAGAGAAAAGTTTTTTTGAGAATTTGAGTTTTTTTGGTTCATCTGAGCATAAAATTGAGAAGGAGTGAAATATGGTCAAGCAAGAAAGTTCAGGGAATAAAAGGAGAAATGGACACTTTGGTATTTGAGAGAAAAGTGCAAAAAGAAGGGTGGATGAGATGTACAATGACCAAGAAAATATAATGGATATTAGACTAGCTTAAATGGGAGGTGAAAGGTAGGATATGTTTGTAAATAAGAACATCATGGTGCAACCACAATAGGAAGAAGAGAGTTGAAGTGAGAAAGGAGGAATTAAGGAAAATGTGGAAAAGGTACTTTATGAGGTGGAATATCATGTTAGGCAATTCAAGTATGAAAATGGTTGTTATTGAGATTGAATAACTCTTTAAAAATCATTCACAATCAATTTATAATAGATCCTCAAGGTTAGGTATAACAGATATCTTGTCCCATACAATCTGCCTCCTTGGATGTGCATGAAAAGTGCTTACTTTATGTTATCTTTATTAATTCCTGGTCCAAAATCACCAGGCAATGATATAGATTGATTGTTGCAACCACTAATAGAAGAATTAAAGGAATTATGGGAGAATGGGTTAGGACATTTGATGCACATACTGGTGAGGTGTTTAACATGCATGTTGTTTTAATGTGAAAAATTAGTGATTTCCCACCTTACACTAATTTGTCTGGATGCAATACAAAAGGGATGCTTGCTTGTCCTTATTTCTGTAAGGATACTTGGTATCAAAGATTGAAGCACTCTTGTAAGCACTGCTATTTGGGACATAAGAGATTCTTGGAACTAGACCAGAAATGGCGATTGAATAGGAACGACTTTGGTGTTGGATATACTGAAAGCGGCCCCCACCGGAATCACTTTCTAAGCATGATATTTTGGAGAAATTGAGTGGAGTTATAAATGTCACATTTGGAAAAAGTAAATTTTTTAAGCAAAAGAGATCTGAGGGATACTTGGTGCATCAATGAAAGAAAAAAGATTATTTTTTTTAAACTCCCATATTGGAAGCATTTGTTAATTCGGCATAATCTAAAAGTGATGCATATGAAGAAGAACATTTGTGACAATATCTTGGGCATATTGTTGGATATACTTGAAAAAATAAAGATACTCTGAATGCTATATTAGACCTTGAGAAGATGAAGAAGCATCCACACTTGCGTGCTAAGTTGGTGGGGGGAAAAGTTCCATATTCCGAAGACATTTTATAGTTTAACATTATTTGAGAGGAGGGAAGTCGTTGCCCTACTAGCAAATTTGGCAAACCCAAATGGCTATTCATCTAATGTCTTAAGATGTGTAAGCTTGGAAGATGGTAGGATTTCTGGGATGAAGAGTCATGATTATCACGTGTTTATGCAAGATTTACTTCTACCAACTTTTCGAGGTGTGTTAAATGATAAGCTGCTTCAAATTTTGGTGGAGTTGAGTTGATATTTTAAGCAACTATGCCCAAAGACATTAAATAATGATGTGTTGGAGCAAATGGAAAAGATGCAGCTATCACCCTTTGCAAATTGGAATGAGTATTTGTCCCTTATTTTTTTTGATGTGATGGTGCATCTAATTGTGCACTTGGCCAGTGAAGCAAAGTTAGTAGGACCTGTGGCTTATCATTCAATGTGGCACTTTAAAAGGTAATGTAAAATTATAATATTTTAATATAATATATTTTGTAATGTAAAATGTAAAATTGTGACTTTTTTCTTATTGTAGGGAAATGTATACTTATAAGTTGTTTGTAGGCAACAAACCATGTCTAGAAGGGTCGATTGTAGAAAGTGAAATTTTATATGAATGTCTTACATTTTTCTCATGGTATTTGAGTAAAATAGAGACACAATTCAATCGTAAAAAGAGGAACAACGTTGAGAATCACCCACTTCCCTATAGCTTATCTATTTTTTGTAAGTATGGTAAGCTGTTAGGGAAGGCTACACTTAAAGAGTTAAGCTTTAAAGATCAAGAGCAAGTGCAATTGTACATTCTAATAAATTATGAAGAAGTTCAACCATTTTATGAGTAAGTGAGATCATTTTAAATTTATATAGAATATTGAATATGTAAATAGGGTTACAAAGATTAACAATTATTCTTTATGATAGGGAGTATTCGAATGCCAATGAAGGACAACCTGTTGCTTTTGTTAAATGGTTTAAAAAAAATAGTAAGTGAACTAATAATCTATGTGAATTAAATTATAAAGCTATTATAGTAATAACCTATGTCTTACATTATTTCTTTTAATTTTTATGTAACATAGATAACAGAGTTGAGAGATGTGAGGGATGAAAGGATTACAGATGAACTATTATGTCTAGCTCGAGGTCCAATGAGAAATGTGCTTAGTTATGAGGCATATGTTGTGAATGGTTTTAGATTTCATACGACAAAGTGCCAAAGAAGAAGGAAGACACAAAACAGTGGAGTAATGGTAAAAGGAGATGATGATAGTGGAGGTGTGGATTTTTACCGGTTACTAGAGGAGTTGATTGTGTTAGAATATGACCCTATTTGAAATCATGGTAATCCTAATACCATTTTTTTTATGTAAACTATTCAATGTATGGCATAAGAGGATGGGGGTAAAGATAGATGATAAATATGGAATTGCCCTTGTCAATTTTAACAGTAGGTTAAGATATAATGAGCCTTCTACACTAGCCTCTCAAGTAGGGCAAGTTTTTTTTATTTTTTTATGTAAATACCCATAAAGAACCTAAGTGGAGGATAATTGTTAAAACAAGTCCTTGAAATCATTTTTATTTTCCTATTGTTGAGGAAATTGATGATGATAGTGAACCTTCAAATGCAAATTGGGAGAATGAGATGACTACTACGATTTCTGATATGCAAGATTTAAATTAGGATGAAATTCCTTTGGTACGTGATGATATTGAATATGATTTAGTCGATATTTGTGATGTTGAAAGGGCTATGAATAATGAGGAGGAGGAAGAGGAGGAGGGCCTTGAAGATGAAAATGGTGAAGTTAGTAACTATTCAAATTTAGAATCAGATAAAGATATTGCATGACATTATTTTAGTTTTCTTTCAGAATCGAAGGTGATAGTGATAAATTTCCAAATGATATAATTGTTTTATCCTAAATTATTTAATTAGCGTATCAATCAATTTATTTTATTGTTGTTAGATTTGGTAGGTTAATGGCATCTAATCTTTTATTATCACAAGCTATAGTGCATGTAAATCAAGAGACTTCACTAGATGTTCATGATGAGTGATTTGACAATTTGGTTAATCATATGACATATAGGCAATGTCGTTGATCGCAAAAATCACAAAGGACAGGTTTGGGTTAAGAATGCCTATTTTTCTATAATATATTTTTTAATTATATATTTTTTGTACATATCTATCATTATTTGTTGAACCAATATATTTGTGTGATATAGGGCCAAAGCAGGGGTCCACACATGAAAAAAAAAATATTTTAGTTTGTGATTAAATGACCACACTACAAAAACATATGCTAAAATCACCGAAGAAATGAATAGACTTGTAGGTAATGATGCAAACCAGTTTATCATAGAGTTGGGAGTATAGGAAAAAAAATAATTATCCTCTTGATTCATGGTAAAACTAATATTTATTTTTCTAATTCTATTTGCATATGTTTGTTTTTGACAAAACTTTCTCATCAATTGAATTTTTTTTAGAATATTGAATTATATGCATAGAAATTGGAAACATATGGATCCTATGATGAAAGAAAGGCTTTTTAATAAGATAAAGCTAAAATTTAAGGCTAATGTTTCAGTTTTGCATATCAGTTACATGTTTCATTTTGTTCATAACCAATTAATTGGTTTGATATTTATATATAGTTTAGGATGAGTGGAGACTTCCAGAGGGTAGTTATGTTGACAAAGCATTATCTATGCAATGTAAAATTTTGTATAGACAATGGCGTTTCAGGCAAAAAGAGAGATATTTTAATGGATTTTCAATGTCACATGCTATCGCAAACCGACCTTAACCTATAAATGCTACTGTATGGAGGTGATTAGTGGTGGACTTTTGGGGTTCCTCCAAGCAAAAGATTATGTTATTTTTTTAAAAAAAAAAGCTTCCGATGACAAGTATTTCCACTCTAGTTTATAAATTTAGTTTATTTGATGGATATGCATTGGCTAATGAGATGTAAAAGGGTTACAAAATCATTAATTATCATTCTTTTTTTTTACATGTAGCATATTAGTGAACTGAATCATAGAAATAAATCAAGACAAACTGAAATTCTCAGCAACGGAGGAAAGTTGACAGCACGCTATCTTTATGAAATTATAAGTATACTAATGAAATTTTTTCTATTATTATTCTATTTTTGTTCCTACTAATATTGTTCTATAAAAAATACAAAGGTTGGTCAATTATATATATTTGTATATGAAAAGTGTTACAATGGAATATACGGTTATTGTTAATGTAAATGCTTGTCTTCTTTGAGTCTTGATATCTCGTGCTTATATTTAAAGATTCACGTGGATTCATTATATGTAGGAACATCAACTATCAAAAGAGTCTTCTATTGTCGCTGAAAATGCTGATTAGTTGATTGAAGAGCCTGAGCAAGAATCAGATTATTTTAGACTATGGGAAAACACCAAAAGGTGTGTCAAATATGAAGTGCTTAAATATAAGTTAATTTATACAAAATCATAAGGTTTTTTAAAATTTTTATTTTATATTATTATAGGAAAAAGATGGTACATGAGAAGATGGTGCATATGCAAAATACCAAAAGCTGACTGAACTTCATGCTAAGCATAAAGAGTTGTATGGAGTTGATAATCTCAGTGTGCAAGAAGCATATACCCAGGCATTTGAGAATCATTTTGGCTATGTTCGAGGACTAGGAGCTAGACCTGTGCCTTTAATGAACAAAAAAGATAATAAAATTGAGGCTAACCTTCGTAAAAAAAATAGAGGCGCTTAAACATTCAAATGCCTTAAGGGATGAAAATTTAACACTTGAAATGGGAAAGATGACGGAAATTTCTGAATAAAGAGAGAGAAAGTTAACAGAAGAAGTAGAAGAATGAGAGATAAAACTTAGAGTAGATGTTGATGAGACCACCCAGAAGTTGAAGGCTGAAATGATGCAAGTTGTGAGAGATAAAATTGTAGGATTTTTAAGAGCACAACAATCTTCACAACTCACTAAAATAGTATAAGGTATATTTAATGCATTCAAAATTCCCCATTTTTAATGGTCTAAACTTTAGAACTCTGCACCATAAGTGTGGATAAATTATGGAACCAAAATTTGTACTTTGGGCCAACATTAGACATGTAATATTCATTGTCTGGAAATTGAAATGGATGATTTCTTGCATCAGGGTATTCTAACTATGTTATGTGTTCTCTTTTATAGCTGGAAGTTCTGATTGGACATAGAACATGCAATAGACTTTTATTGGCAAGGAGCTTTTTTGGACTTATAAATGTAATTTAGTTCTTGTATTCATTTTTACTGATAACATATTATACAATTTGATTTTATTGATACCATCATCCTTTTTGGTTCCTTGCTAATACCTTCCCTATTCATGTGCATGTTTGGGCATAGAATAATCTTCCCCCTTTTTAAAAACTTTTTATGAAGTTTGTTGTGTATGTTGGATGCTAACTTGCCCTGTACAACTAGCCATAGAATAATCTGATGTTTGGAATGTTAAGAAGATCCTTTACCTATAATTTGATCAATGTTTTTGTTCTTCGGATGGTCACTATTGCATAATTCACTAATGATATTGTATAACTTCTATGAATTCATTTACACATGTCAATCAATATTCATATTTAATATATTCATGGTAAGAAGTGTCCAAGTTCCTCTCTTGGTGACTGTGTCAAGTTTCATTACTTAAATTTACTATATATTAATGCGAACTTCAACTAGTATAATTGGATATTGACTTTTATGTATCTCTTGTAATTGAATTAGAAATCTAGTGTAAAATAGGTATGAGGTGTGTTGAAAACACATAATGTAAAAAATAGGAATTTTTGTAATATGGCTTACAACTCCTTTTAGTTGAAGGGAAGTGGCCAATTATAAATAAATAGCATTGCATATTTATTTATAATCTTAATTTATATTTTTTATTTCATGAATTGCATATTAACTTGGAGTATTTTTTTTTTGTAGCACTACAATATAATTGATGAAGCTGAATATGCATAAATGTAGTTAACATTAAACATTTTTTGGTGGTCTTTCAAGCTAGATAGCATAATTGATTTTTGTGGTACCCATCAGGCATAAATTTTTCCAATTTGTATATTATGGTGTCATATACTTTAACATTCAAATGACATTTGTTTTTGGATAATGATATCGTAATCTATGCATGGTTTGAATGATATATGATTATACAAGGTAATGAAATATGGTGAAGTATCTATATGAATGATACTACATTACAATATCATATATTATTATAAATAAATAATACTGGCCTTTAGGCTACAAAATATTTTTGTAGCTTGAAAGAAAGATTGGGAATTGATTTTGTTACAAAACAAGCTATAGGGCCAGCAGCTAAATACCTTTGTCACACAAAAGTGGGTCTAGGCAACAAAAAACACTTGTCACACAAAAGAGATTTAGAGCCACAAAAAATATTCGCCGCACAAAAAAAGTTTTAGGGTGACAAAACATATTTATCGCACGAAAGAGGTTTAGGGCGACAAAATATATTCTTCACACAAAAGAGGTTTAGGGCGACAAAACATATTCGTTGCACAAAAAGAGTTTTAAGGCAACAAAATTTACTTTTCATCACCCTAATCAAGGGCAACAGGCTTTTAGTGAAAAAATTATGATGAAATTTTTTTGTGGCACAAAGTGTGGGCAATAAAATTTTTTCCTTGGGCGACGAAATATTTTGTTGCCCAAAGTATTATTTCTTATTATGTCTGTATTAGTTGTTTGATTCCATGATTTGAATGAAATTTTTACAATTCATTTTTCAATAAATAAAAAAATAATTTTTATATAAAGGGTATTACACCATGAATTAATTCAGAGGCAAAATATCTCTATGATGGTTCTCCTTAATAATAGCTCTTCTACAAACTCTGTTATAGATTTGATATTGACATTATATTAACATTATTGGTTCCACCTCACAACTTATTCACTTAGAGGTTTTAACTACTTTAAGGTGTCATTTTTTTATTCACTACTACACATACTCACCCTATTCTTTTATCAAGATGAGCTTTGGGATGAATTGACTAAACTAGCATCTACTATAAACTCTCCTTGGATTTTGGGGTGCAATTTGAATGATTTATGCTTCCTTAATGAGCATAAATGTAATTTTAGCTATGGTGTACATCATTGTTCAATTTTTAATGAAGGGATATAGTATTGTGGCTTAATAGATCTTGGTTATACTATATGGCATGGATAGGTTGGAGCATAAATAATCAATTATAGGATTAATAAATGCCTTGATAATGATAATTGGCACCTTAATTTTCCCTTTCCTATAGTAAACCACATTGCTCACGCCCATTTTGACCATCCCCAATTCTACTCTAGCTCACATGACCACAAACTCATCCAAACTCTGGCCATTCGCATTTTGAAGTTGCATGGCTTAACCATGTGTATATTGGTAATGTTTTATGTGGTTGCTAGAACAAATAAGGTGACTTCCTTAAATAAATTAATTTCTACACAATTGCTTTCAAGAAATGGAATTCTATTTATTCTAGTAATATCTTTCATAGGAAGAAGATCTTAGTGGCTCAACTTTAGGCTATCCAAATATCTTTATCTTACCATCATACTATGGGCCTTTGGAAATAAGAGCATTAATTAATCAAGGAGATAAATGATGTTCTAATTGAGGACCACATGTTTTGGTTTTAGAAGGCTCTAATGAATAATGTTATACTAAAAGGTAGAAACACATATTATTTTCATCTTTCAATTGTCAGTAACCAAGGAAAATCCCATATTAGTGCTCTTAATAATGACAAAGGGAGGAGGATTACTTCACAAAAGTACCTCTAAAGCCTTGCTTACCTTTAATTTAGCCACTTGTTCTCTTAATATCTCCATAACCATACCTAGTTGCACACCTCACCAACTTTTACATGCCTCACTAAAATGGAAAAAAATTTGTATTCTTCATCTAGTTTCACATCTATAAGTTAATAATATTGTTTCTTTTATGGGACATGATGAATGTGTAGGACATGATGGTATTCCTCGGTCTTTTACTAAAGCTTTTATTAACTAGTATTTAATTCTCTAATTAACTTGGTGAATCATGCTTTTGAACTATTTTTCCCTATTTTCTAAACTCAATGAGTCACTTATTCATCTTATTTCAAAGAAAGACTCCCCTACTTTGATCAAGCACTACCGTCCATTAGGGCTTTTTTATTTTTCTTACAAGTTCATTACAACAGTGATGACATATTATGAAGTCGTTATTTATAAAGACAATTGTTATCTTTTAGAGAAGCTTTCTTCTATAATTACATTCTAGAGGTAATGTTATTATTTCCCAAGAGTTGGTCCATATGATGTGTCATATGTATGCTTGTTGTGGATTTATAATGTTGAAGATAGACCTTGAGAAGGCTTTTGATAATAGTTCCTAGGACTTCATTTGGAAGACTCTTACTCTTGTTGATTTTTTGAAGTGGATCATTAACTTGATCTTGTTCTACATTTCCATTCTCTTTATTTGACTTCTATAGAATGGTTTTGTTGACTTTATAAGCTAATCAACCTTATTTTGATGATAAAAAACTTTTTAAAATGGATAAATTGTACTTTTAAGTATTCATGATTTACACAAGATCAAAAGATGATGAACACATGTGAAGAAAACAATCAAGTGCAACAAAAGATAAAAGAGCAATAAAGTTTCTCAAATAACTTAATAATGGATCAAATTTAACCAATCATCAAGTGTTAAGGAAATAAAATACCAATAAAGTTTAAAACTCAATAGATGAAGGCTCTCAAGCAAATCCTAAATAATTTTCATATGAAAATCAAGCAAAATCATGCAAAACAAAACCTCAAGACTTAGTGCTTAAATGGTATCTTTGAATATTATGTCTTAGGTTTCATGTTTAAGCTGTACATTTGTTTGATCCATAAGCCTTGTAAGTTTCTCCTAAAAATAAATTTTAAAAGTCTCATTAAAATCTATCTTTGAAAAGGTTTTAAAGTGGCATAAGTTGGGAAAGAATTTGACTTGAAATTGAATTAGGTACTAATTTTCTTCAACCACTAGTTGAAAGGGTAGTAAGCATCAACCAAATGTTCGTTAGGTTGAAAAAAAATTATCCCTATAATTCATAGAGTTGCCAATTGATCCATAAGAAAATTGGGACACCAGCCTACTAGTTGTATGTCACTAGTCAATTGGACTACCTTACAAAAAAAAATTACTCTCGACTTTCACACTCACCAATCTTGATTTTTCCTGAGCTAGTTCTATACCAATCAACTTGCCTGTACAATGGCAATTTTTTTAACTCTAATAATAACTATTTATTAGGAAAAATTTAGGCACCCATCAACTAGCTTTTTTATGCTAGTTGGCTAGTATATCTATTATGCAATATATATATATATATATATATATTGGTTGAGGCTTCCTTTCTCCCAATAAAATAAACTAACAGCTCATTTATTAACCTTATTTTAAATTCTCTCATTATCTCTCAAGAAATCAAACTCAAACTTTTAGATCTTGAATTCTCTCGAGAATTTTTTTGTGCTCAAATATCAAACTCATTAGCTAGAGTGAAAAACACTTTCATATTCTTTAATTCTAGATATATTACATCCTCTCAAAAAATTTCACTTTTATATCTTTTAATGTGAGAGAATTTCATTGTAATCACCACAACTCTTACAAAAAAAAATCATTATCAAGAGGTTGTGTGTGTCTAACGTCCTTAGAAAGCTCATAAACCTAGAGGAAGGTAGTTGGGATAAGTTTTGAATTATATTCTAGAGGTTCATTAAAATTATATATCCATAAACTAAGAGAGGAATGATAATCAATAAATACATAATAAATATCAAATCCAAAAAGGATGATATTTTTGTTAGTTGACGTATAGGAGCATTAAGGCCCTTGAACCACTATAAAGTATTGTATAATTTTTAATTTGTTATTACTATCATTAAATAATCTATTCTCTTCCTCTACAATGTTCATACGATTTTTTAGGTCTCCCTAGAAGCCCCTTTCATCCAAAACATGGAGTCCAACATGGTGATCCAACATCACCGTATTTTTTTATTCTCTACATGGATCAACTATCTCACTTGATCCAAGATATAGTTGATTTAGGTGTTTAGCATGCTCTTTATGCCTCCAAAAATGGTCCTAGTATTTCACACTTATTTTTCACTGATGATATATTACTTTTTTGACCGGGCTTATGTTTCACATATACAAATGATCTCTAATTATCTAGATAGCTTTCCATTTGTTTTAGGTATGAAGATTAACTATTCAAAATCTTCTATATTTTTCTCGCCAAACATTGAATGAATCTCTATCAATTGCATTGTTGCCTTCTCAAAAATTATAACAACTAATTCTCTTGGGCACTATCTAAGTGCCCGCCTCCATGATGAAAAACCTTCAACACAAAGGTATTCCTTTATGGTGGTCCGAGTCTAGTATAAAATCCAACTGTGGTAAGCCACCTCCTCTTTAGTTGGTCATACTACAATATTTAAGCATGTGAGTTCAGTACTTTCACTCTACACTATACAATTACGAAGACTTCATAAAACCTCTCTCAGGCTCTTGGATAAGATGGATTGTAATTTCCTTTTGGGATACTCAAATCAAGTGACCACAATATTTCTTGGACATTTTCTACCTTCCTTAAGCAAAAGGGGGTTTAGGCATCAACATAATGTTCCCCATGAATCATGTTTTCCTCATGAAGGTTTGATTAGATTGGTTCCTCTTAATGATGTCTTATGGGAAAAGATTCTCAAGTGGTAGTATCTTCCCAACTCTTCACCACTGCATCATTACCATATAACCAACTATATTTTTATGTTTAGAGACATATAGTCAACTATCTTCAGCATTTTGGAAAAGTTATTAATGTTCCATTTGCTCTGGCATAAATGTTGTATTTTGCCTTGATTGATGGAGTTGTACCCTTATTAATATCGCTATACGCCCCCTCATAATATTAACTTAGATAAAATAGTAGTAGAATTATTTTTGGATTTGGGAACATGACAATGGCACCTTTTCTAACATCTTCTCCATTGAATAACAATACCTAAGATTTCTAGTCCGCATTTTTTATTATAATATAAAGTGGTTGAAATATTTGGTTTAACTATTTACCGATGCAAATTTACTTAGATGCCTACTGATATCTTTTTATGGCTAGTAAAAAAGTCATGAGATTTCAAAAGTAAATGTGGGGCATTAAATAAAGTAATGTCCCCATGGTGCATTGCTACGCACGTGAATAAAAACACTTATTGCAATGTATTGAGTTATAATTTTCAAGATTGCTTGAAATTTCTTTAACTGTATAGTATTTAGTAATCACATAATTTTTAATCAACATTATAATGGTCTAATTGTTTTATATGATAACTTTGAATACTCATGCGAGGTTGTTTTCCAAATGATGTAATGCAAGGCTTGTTAAATGTTGCTTTGAACTATTAAACAAGGTATTTTATTAAGAGATGTAATTTTTGAATGGGTATCTTGATTTTGTATATAAATGTCTTGATAGATAGACAAATTACTTCAATTAATTCTTGAACATTTTTTAGAGTATATATGCTCATTTATTAAATGAGCATCTCGTAAATGCTTCTTTGTATACTAGGGGTAAATTGTTGTGATAATATTACCTTTAAGATAGTGTTCTACACTCCTCAAAGCCTAATTAATATTGTCCTAATTTCACTTTTCCTAACAATATAAAGGTAATATTTAATGGAGATGCATTTGACATACAAAATAGCAAGCCGGGATCTAATCAAGTTGAGTCGATTCAATGGAAACAACTTTACTAAATGGAAATATAAGATGTTATTATTACTCACTTCATTAAAAATTAATTATGTGCTTGATGCTAGTCTACCAAAATTGCCCAAACCAAAATCTAATGATAGCGATGATATCAAGAATCTAGGAAAGAAGTATGAGAAAGAAGAATTGGTATATTGTGGTCAAAATCCCAACTCCCTCACTAATTGGTTATATGACTTATATTCAAAATTTAGATCCTTGAAGAAGATATGAGATGCTCTCAAAGCCAAATAAAAAAAAGAGGTACATATAAATTTTTTGCTTTAAAATACTTTGAGTATTGAATGTCTGATTATATACCTATTATAGATCAATAGATTGAACTTAAAATCCTAGTATCCAAGCTTTGTAACCTTGAGGTTAAAGTCCCTAATTCACTTTAAATAGGACTAATTTTGTTAAAATTTCCTCATAGCTGTAGTGAGTATAGGGAAAAGTTTTTACGTTCTCTTGAAAGCATAACTATAGAACAATTTCAAACACGTCATCAAATTTAGGTGGAATCCTATTTACATGATATGTTATTATTGAATTCAAAAGTGAATTATGTTAGTGAGAATGAAAATAGAAGGAATCATAATGGGAACTCTCGTAATAGTTTGAAAGTCGACAAGAAAGGAAATTCCTTCAAGAAGTTTAATGATGTGAAGAAAAATATACAGTATTGCCATTATAAAAAGGGTACAACATTTGTGAATGTAGAATTAAGAAAAAAGTCATATTCAAAGAACTTTTAGCAATGGTATATACAATGCAAATTGACATGGTGATAGAACTGAGCAAGCCATCATATCGGTGGCTTGATTCAAGAGTAATCATTCATGTGTGCAATAATAAGGTGATGTTTAAGTCATATGAAGAATTATCATAAGAAGAGAAGGTTCTTATAGAAAACAATAATGTTGCCAATGTTTTGGGAAAAATATTGGTTGTCTTGGATTTTTATTTAGGATAAAATATGACCTTGATCAATGTATTTTTATTTTCCCAATAATAGAAAAAAAATCATTCATATGCTAATTTATTGTGTAAGAAAGGCTTCAAGATTATACTTGAGTCTGACAGGGCCATAGTGACAAAGAACACTTTGTTTGTGGGATAGGGGTATAGTTATCAATGATTAAAATTAGTATTAATATTGAAGTGAATTATTCTTATGTTTAATTTTTTGAGCATTCATATTCTTTATGGCATGCTAGATTAGCAAAAAATAATTTTCATTATCTAGAGCGCACGAAAAAACAAAGGCATATTTATTTTAAGCATGACCATAATGAAATGTGTGAAATTTAAATTCAAGAAAAAATGACTAAGAAACCATTTCCTAAGGTTGAATGAAATAAAAAAAAATCTTGTGCATACAAATATATGTGAATTGAATGACGTATTAGCTAGAGGAGGAAAGTGATATTTTTTTTTAACTTTCATTGATGATAGTTTACATTTTACTTATGTGTATTTAATGAGAACAAAAGATGAAGAATTTAGTAACTTCAAGGAATATAAATCTATTGTTAAAAAATAAAAAAGGGGATATGAATTAAGATTATTATAGTGATAGAGGATATGAATATTTCTCTATCTAATTATCTACATATTGTTAAGAAATTTGTCATAATACATCAATCATCATCTCCTTACACTCATCAATAAAATGGTTTGGTTGAAAGGAAAATTAGAACCTTAGTAGATATGGTTATTGCTGTAATCATGAATGCTACTTTACCTTTCAACTTATTGGGTGAAGCACTTGAAACAACATGTTGCATTCACAATAGAATTCCCTCAAATAAAATTAATGTTAGTCCGCATGAAATTTGGAATAATAGAAAGCCTAACTTGAATTATTTTAAATTGTGGGGGTGTGTTGAATTTTATAAAACGTTTGAATCTTATAAAAGTAAATTAGGACCCGGAGGAATTAAAAATGTATTTTTTGGTTATGCAAATAATCCTAAAGCATATAGACTTTTAGATCTAAGTTCAAATGTTATTATTGAAATGATAAATGTTAAATTTATTGAAACAAATTTATTAATGATTTTGTGACTAATAAAAACAATAATGTGAGTGTTCTTACTAATGGAAATAAGAGGAAGCAATATGAGGATGTAAGTGAAACTCAAAAAAGTCAAAGGTCAAGGAAAGAGAAGTGTTTAGGTTCTAACTTTGTTTCAAATGATTCGGTAATTTTCTTGGTTGACGGAACTAGAGTCAAAGTATTGAACAAAGTACCCATGGCATTTAACATTGCAAATGAACACAAATTATTTAGTGAAATGCTATCATCTAGAGATGTAGCTTTTTGCAAAGAATTCATACATGATGAGATGGACTCAAAATCTATAATAATTATATGAAAAGAGAGTTATTTGACAGAAAATATGCAAACAAAATTTTCTCCCATTTGCAACAATTATTGCTTATAAATTGATTATTCAACACAACAATTCAATGATGCAATTATAAGCCCTAACTTATACACTAAGCGACAAATATTAAATTACCGATACTATATATGGGTCCAATAATTTTCAATAATTCATAATAAACCAAATAGTATGGGCCTTCAATCCTTAATTTTTCTTTTTAATAGTATATTAATTAATAGTATACATTAATATACATTAGAAATATAACATTAATTGTGTTACATCATAAAATATATCATTACATGCATAAAGTAATCAACCAGATGGTTAATTTATAGCCTCTTCAAATGCCTAATATAGATAGATGGTGCCTCTTTATGTATCTAATTATACATTTATTGAAATCAAACTGCAGTAATAAATGACATTCATTCAATTTTCATCTTCAGCTAGTTGAATGCATAAAAACCAATGACAAAACATAAAAAAGAAGAAGGAATACAAATATTAATGTTGGGCTATTATTGAAAAAGTTAATCTTCGGCCATGGTCAACGGTGTGTTGTATTATCTAGGGTTACACGTTGTAATGAGCTAAAAAATTTTGGTATGCAATAACAATTGAAATGAAAGTACATCCATAAAAAAAAATTGCCTTCAAGAAAATATTCCAAAATATCTAGCGAGATTATATATTCCCTTAGTTATTTGTCATTTCTATATGTAGTGTATTATTTTGTTATTTTATTTTTTAACTATTATTTTATCCTTTATAATAATCATAATGCATTTTAACAATTTTGTTACTTTCTATATTGTTTTTCATACTTATTATTCTAAAATTCATTATTGCGGTATGTTAAAATCTACTCGGATATCACTTATGATCGTGTGCATTACATGGGCGAGTGATACTAGTTATCTAATCATACATGGGTCTTAGTGGATTTGCCTCTAGGATCTAAGCCTATTGGTTGTCAATGCGTAAGTGGGTTTTTAGAAGGAAGTATATAACTAATCTAGCATTTAAGAAGCATTTTATTTTATTTTCATCAAAACATTTGGATTATGAAGATAGCTTAGCTTATGAGTATCAGATATCAACCCAAAACAACTAAATAATAACTCAAAGACCCTCATTACTAATCAGGCCTCGGCTTTCAAATTAAAAAAAAAAGAACTAATGTTCTTGACTGATAGTTTTAAACGAAATCTTTAAACTAAAAATAAATAAAACCTAACAAAGATTAGTTCAATTAATAAAAACTACCAAAAAACCCATGCTTACCACTATTCAATTATAAAATTAATCAACTAATTTAAAAAAATCAATTACCGACTACGTATCAATGAAAATATATAAATAATGCACTCTCTTAAACTACATAGCCTTATCCAATTATTAATTTTGGTGTCTCTAGGTAAATATTTTAAATAAAGAATAATGTTTTAAGACTAATTATTTATTATTCTTCCTTATTGTTATATAAATCATGTCACCACTCTTATAACCCATTCAATTCCATTTATACTATTCAACCTAAAGTGAAGAATTATCTCTCTCTCTAAATTAAATTATTAAAAACTAATTAAAAGTGATCAAACTATTAATTAGACACAATTAAAAATAAAAGCATAAAACACATAGATCAATTGAAGAATCGGCATTTAATTAATCAAACATCATAAAGAATAGTGATTCACCATATCCTTGGTAAAAAAGAATTTGAAATTACTAATAATTAAAGAAAACATACGCAATTTGAAAAGACAACTTGAATGGTGCATAAATTAACAATATTGAATCAAAATCTTGAAGTCTTGAATGCAATTAATGACAACCATAAGCTTGAGATAGGGAGTCAAATTGTGTGCGTGTTTTGGGGCTCAAGAGTTAATGATGTATATGTAGGTTGTGGAGAGGGTGTAATTTTGGTCAAAAATCATGTAATCTATTCACACATCAAGAAGATTTAGGGTTAAAATGGTCGTATTGAACAACACATTCTACCCATGTTTGGCTTTTTTTTTAAACATTTCTTGTCCACTTTAACAAATTTTGGTATTTCAATCATAACTTTTTTGTCCAAGGTTAGAATGAGAATATTTAAAAGTGTTGGGAAACTAATGAGTGGATCTACAACTTTCATCTTTATTTTTTTCCCGAATTATGAATTTTATAATGCTCAAAAGTTTGATTCTTCTTGGTCATACATTATTATTCCTACCAAACCTTGCAGTCTCACTCTAATGTTACACATAATTCTCTCTAAATTGCCTCAATTAAACTCTTTTTTAGCTATAAGACATCTTTTGATCATTCCTATTCTTTCAATTTTGGAATCCATATCTTTTTTTTGTCTTATAGGCTATTTCAAAATTTTAATAAGAGATGTCTATGAAAAGTTCTATCCATGTTGCTTATTATGTGTTTTTAATCCCCAAAACATCCCATTTAACCATCTAAAATTTACAAAACTTTAGGGACCACTAAATTTTAGCATTAATAATCTAAAATTGGTTTGAAAAAATTATGCTTTTTAGGATTCTAAGAATTTATACCAACTGTCTTAGGTGTAATTCACTACGGAAACTCCTATTTCAAATTATATAGCAAATTTAAGCTTTGTGAAGCTCTATCCTATCCTTCCATGTGTCAAGTCAAGACAAATATATGCCCAAGATTAGACCTAGGCGACCAAAAACCCCACCCGCACACATAAAATATCAACTTTGTACTTTTACCATTTTACTGAGAAACCAAATATATCTTTCAACCTTAGGAACACTTGATCATATCCATTTAGTATCATCTTCAACCTACAACCTCCCTCCTTGATACCCTTGTATGATGCACCAACACCACTGCCACTACCACTGCCACCTTAGCACCACCACACAACCACTAAAATCTCTCCTTTTTCTTTCTCATCTCAACTTTTGATCTAGGGATTAATTTTTTTGGTTTTTTAACTAGGAAAAAATAAATTAACCCTTAGGGATTAGGAGTAATATTCAATTTCTTAAAGATTGTGCTCTTCCTCTCTTTTTGAAGCATGATTTTGAGTTTTTAACATGATTAGTTTAGTTTATAACTGATTATGCCATGATTCACCGTAATTGAGGATTTTAGCCCCTATAGGATTATTTTTCATCTTATGTTTTGTTTAATTGAATTACACTATAATATAGGTTGTAATTTGTTGATAAATTTTCATATATAACATGTTTTGATCTGCTTACATTTTCATACACTAATTTATCATTGAAAATTTTGAAAGGCTTTGATGTCATTTGTGCGGTCTTCATGTTGTTGAATTTTATTCAATGTTTTCTTGAGTTTTAGCCCTAATAAACCTAGATAGGGCTTAATCTATGATTAATCATGCTTTCGGGATAATTAATCATAATATTACATAAATACCTCTAAATTGCTTTTATCTTGTATCAGAGCTAAAGGTTGACCATAATCTTTAACTTTTTGCCCCTCAGAATAGTGTCTAAACATAAATAGTGAATCTTGATAAATAGTAATTCTTAGTAATAAATATTTTATCAATTTTTTATATTTAAGATTCTCAATATAAAATGATGTTTTACATCGATCAATAAATAGTGTTTTGTGAACAATAAATTCTACAAATTTAACATGGAACCTTGTGTTGATTTGGTTAAAATATTTATATTTGCATTTTTTGATTATCTTGGCTGTACTAACAAAAAGTGGTTTTGGTGGTTTTAATCTATTTTTGAGATATCTAAACTTTTGAATATGATTTCATATATTTAAGTTATATTTTGTTCATTGATTAACTAAGTAGATAAATAATGAAATAGGTTGAACTTTATGTAACCTCATTATTTATAACTAGATTTTTTTTGTTTTACAAAATATTTTGCAAAAGTTGAATAAGAAATGTAGAGTGTTATTGATGTATCTAACATAGGAGAAGTATAGTCATTACCTAATCTACGTCAGCTGCTAGGCTAAAAATTAACTTAATATCCCATGTGTCAGGTGGATGTCACCTAACCCAAGTTCAATATAAAGCTCACAAAATAATACAAAAATAAATTCAAGATCAATTGGATATAACAAAGCTCTACAAGAGAAAAACAAAATAGAATACCGGATCTTAAAGATCCAAATTGAAATGCCTACTGAGTCAACCAAAGACTCAATACTCTCAACCCAACATCAATAAAGCATGAGAAACCTACATAATACAAAAATAGTGTTGTATGAGTATGTTAAGTGTACTAAGTAAGATTATATTATCATACATAAACATGCTTCATGTAAAACATGTTATCACATCATATGATAGCATAACTTTTCAAGAACATGGTAATAACATAGGATCTCATGATGACATCTAGGTATTTAAAAAATGTATGTAGTAAAGCAAAGTACTAAGGCATCTCTAAGAATTCAATTTTGATTATTACTTTTTCATATATCATGGTCATATAAATCTAATTTCTTATCTTTTAACCCATGGTCACTTAAGTGTTTATGAGTGTTTATACCAAAAACATATCAATATTCATATATGAACATCTATAGTTGTAAAAAAGCTAAGAGACACAATCGGAAACATATATTAATGTTCACATATGGAAATCTTGTCCTACCACAAATTAATATTTTAAATAACGGGTATTTTACATTTTAACACCAAACATACGTAGTGTTCAAAGATAACACCCAACTCACATCATATGTATCACAATTACTTTTCATGAATTATGCATAATGATAACATAAGTACTTATGGTTGACATAAAACCTTAAAGAGTGTTTAGGAATCATCCAAAAAAAATGAAAATAACTGATTCAAAGGATCACAAAGGATTATAAGATTTCTCAAAACTTCAGGGAAAAATCCCAAAATCAAAGGCCATAGGCCATATGACAAAATCTAAAATCAAAATCCATAAGACATGAGAAAAAATTTCAACAAGGAAAATCAATACACCTCTTACCAAATAAGTGTTCTAGAAAACCAACTTAAACTCAAACCTAGGTAAATAAAGCACTAAAGCCCAACGTAACTAATTATTCGTGAATTTAGTCAATCAATGACCAAAACACACTTTAAAGACCTAAAACTCATTGCACAAGTTTATGTACCTCAAAATTAATGCAAAAAATACCAAAAATGACCTTTAGTTGTTAAGAACAAAATCAGCAAAAAATGCAAATATAAATAGCTTAAACAAGTCAAAACAAGGTCAAACTTCAACTTTAGAAAAATTCTTATTCATTGGATGATGGAAAATATTAGTTTATACCAATATGCTTAAAAACAACAATTAAAATTATTTTATTATCTAAAATTACTATTCGTAATAATAAAGGTGAATAGTTAAAATTCATGGTCAACCTTTGATCTTAGATCATGTAAAAAGCCTTTTAGGGTTAAATATACCATATTGTTATTGATTATCTAAAAAAAATAGTTAATCCTACTTAAGGTAATTAGTGTGTCATTAGCCAATAACACCTTGAATAAAACCAAGAACACCATTAACATCTTCAAATATCTTAATCTTTGAAAATTACAACATTCTAAACTTGATTATTAATTAACATGATATGTGCCAAAGTTTATCTTCAAATTACAACAATTAACATGGTATGATCATATCATCAACACAAAACAAAAATCATAAAAGACCAATTCATACTAGAACATCCATAAACTCTTTTAGTTAAAAATCATACCAAACATGCTCAAATTTAAATAGCATAAACATAAAAAAGATCATCTATAACTCAAGATACATGACATGGTGTCATCAATTCAATCAAAATAACAAGATACAGCCCTCCAATTGTCTGAGAATACCCAACAAACAAACATAGCACATATCCATCAACAAACACACTAAAATATGCTTTTATTTGGTAAAAAGATCTTACCCTAAATTTAATCTCAAAATTAGAAAAAAGACAAGAAATATTAAAGATTAACAATATTCTTCCAAAATTCATCTTTGAATCCTAGAAAATTCAAAGAAATATTATAGAAAATTAAAACATAAAAAACAAATCAAAGAATATAGAAGTAAAGAGGAAGTAAAGGTGATTTATCTTCAAATTTTGGAAGCAAAAAAAAAGGGTCTAATTAATGGTGATAAAAAAAAATTGAGACATGAAATGGAGAAGAGAAGAATAATAAGAAGAGAAATTTGATGAACCAAAGGGAAAAAAAGAAGAGACGAAAAGTGGAGGAAGAAAATGGTTATGATTGTAGAGGATAATGATGGCACAAGGTGGTGGGATCACTTTTGGGAGAAAGAAGAAAGATTTTGATGGTTTAATATGGAATGTATATAGGATAAGATAATATGATAGGAAATTAGATAATTTAGGTTTCTTAATGTAGAGTATAAAGGGTATTATAGTAAATGTATAATGTTAGAACATTTTTGTGATAGACATATGAAGGAAGGGAAAATATGTGGAATAAAAAGGAGAAATATGCGGAAGAAGAAGGAGAAATAAAAATGTAAGTAATATTCTATCTCAAAGTGTAGAAGAATAATTTAGTAAATGCATATGATAGGATATTTTGTGACAAAATATCTCAAAAATGAGGGAAGAGAATGATCTCATACTGAGGATGAAAATAAGTGTCTTAGATTTATCCAAAATTTATAATGAAATGTTCGGATGAATAAAAAATAGGTGGAGGATAAAAGAAGGAAGAAAATGTGGCTAAGGGTGAAATGGTAACTTACTAAGGAAATGAAACTCAATTTGATAACTAAAAAGGAGAAAGCTAAGCCACGAAATTTATAGGCATAAAAGAGTAGTTATTATCCATACTAATCAGTAAATTGAAGGTTGGGATTCATCCACACAAGATTAAAGGAAGAAAAGCCACATTTGATGAATAATTATGTTCAAAACTATATAAATAAATTCAAAAATTATAAAAATAATCTTTTAACTTTTTAAAATATTTTAATCTTAATATCCCTAAAATATCCCCAAAATTTTGTATTTTTTAATAGCTAAAAGGGTCATTTAGAGGCTTAAATCCCAAAAATAGAGCTAATTGGAACATAAATAATACTTTTGCAAAGAGATATCTTATTAAAATTTTAAAACAGCCTGAGAGACTTAAAAATTTTAAATTATTCCAAAAAGAAAAGAATTGGAATGATCTACATGGAATATGATAGCCAAAAGTGGCTGAAAAGAGATCGTAGAAATGAACTTGTAAGAAAGGATTATGAAACAAAAATAAAATGCTTCAAAAACAAAAACAAGGATTTAAAATTTGATAAAGGATGTGATAAAACATTCAAAATAATATAATTTTATTTTTAAATATAAAAGATCTTGAATAGATTAGGGTTTTCAAAAAATGGGGTAATACATTTTAGGGGCTTGCTAACAAAAGTTTAACTTTTAATTTATCTTTGAGAACTCTTACTTAGTAAGAGGTGTTATGATTTTGTTGCTAAAAAGCATTTCTCATGAACTTTGGACTTAGATTTTGGGTTTTTCCTAAAGAAATTTTGGGGATCATATGATATGTGCTGATCATATAGATCATCAATTTTCATTGTTTTTGTGATCTCTAATCGTTTTGAAGGGTTTTATATTAACCTTAAATACTTATTTCATATGTTGATTTTGTGATCTTTGAGTTATTCACTTGTGGATATGTTTGATGTTAACATACAAAACACATAGTCTTCTAGAATTATCATTTGCATTTTTGTAAAATGATAAGAGCTTCTAGCCATATAGTATCTCGGTTCCTTTTCTACTCTATATGATCTTTGAACTCTATATTGAATGTGCACACTTAAGGATTATAATACCATTGGTGAGAGTCTGAGTCCTTTGGTATTGGATGAGATGTTCAACATGTGTTGACACATTATAATTCCCGACTAGGTGGATGTTAGAGTCCTCATATAAACCCCTCGATATATATGCTCATTCTATCTAATTATGGAAGGACGTTGGAGTCTATATGTTCTTTTTTCTTTTATGACCTCATTATTTATGGTATGAGCTTCTATCTATTTGTGGTAGGACATTAGATTCCTTATATACATTTATCTTTAATACCTTATTGTTATGTTTTGTCCTATGGGTTTTGTCCATTGGTGGTAGGACTGGATGTCTAGGCTTGTGCTTCAAACTTTGTGTTCATACGAATATACCTTATGTGACTTTCCTTTATTGTGGCTTTTAGCCTATATGGCCTCATGTAACTTTCTTTTATTATGCCCTTGGACTATGTATTCATTATCGTGGGAATATGAATGAAACTCATGCTAGATATGTCCATAGGTTTTACCCAATTCCTCTCTATGCTTATTAAATCCTTGGTAATTTCCTATTTTACCTGGCATACCCTCATGGTATAAAAGATTGCATATTATTTCCTATCCTAGGTTTTTAACTTTGAAGATAGTCTATATGGTTATATATCAGTATGATTTATTAATATTCAACTATTGCATCATGATCTATGATTTTTTCATCGGCCTCAGCATATACTACATGTATTATATGGGCATACTATCACTTATAATAGGTTATGTTTATTCGGTATACTTGTCGTACTAATACTACACTATTTTAGGTATTATGCAAGGGTTTTTGTGATTTTCTTATGTAGGGTTAAGAGAATCAAGTCCTAGGTCAACTTGATGAACATTTCAATTTAGATCCTCGGGATCCTTCATTCTATTTTATTTTGCTTTCTTTTTATCTTATTGATCTTGTATTTAAATTTTCATGTAGTTTTGTATGTCTTTTATTGGACTCAAGTTAGTTGATAACTACGCTTGACTCTTGTAATATGATTTTACTTTTTAACTTTACACCCAATAGATAATTAGTAGTGGTTGCACATCTTTTATGTTGAATGCGGTGGTAGAACCCTGTATTTCTAGTTATAAAAATGGGATTATTGTAACAATCCACTTTTTGCTCGGCTTTTGCTCAATTTCACCTTAAAATAATAAAACCCTCAACACTTGTTGAATCTCAAATAATTATCGAATGGGTAAACCATATTCTTGACTCATGTGAATAATTTCCAATTGATAAATATTGAACATCACATAAATCAAATAGAAGTTCAAAACAATTATAACGAGGCTAGATTTAAGGGTTTAATGAAGAAAATGGAAAATGAGAATTAATAAAATATCCTAAAACTTAGCAGAATCATGTTGATGTAGATAAACTATTCTTGCAGATTTGAACTTCTCAAGAATTTTGCAGATGATACGAAATAGCATCACATAGGCCAAATATCTTCATGTTCAGCTTTTACATCATATTCACAACTTGTCTTCAAAATATATGAGAAAAAAAAAAGAAAGCTAGATTTCTCTTTCTCTATTTCCCCTCACTTTTGCCATGATTCACCAAAGTATGAACACTTTATACTCCATCCTACCCAACATAGAGAATTAGTGGTTGATTAATCCACCCTTACTTTCCACATCACAACCTCAAGTTATTTTATTTTATTTCCTTTTTTCTTCTTCTTTATATTCATTTGCTTCTCTTTCTCTCTCTCTCTCTCTCTCTCTCTCACACACACACACACACACACACACACACACACACAGCTCCCCCACATTTATTATATTAGATTTTCATTACCTCATCCTTCACTTGTAACCTTGAAATCATAGATATAGGTAGCATAAAGATTCCTACAAGATTCTACAATAAGGATAGGGATCTGTTTTAGGTTTAAGGTTAAGATTAATGTGGGTGATGAAAAGAATACTGGTCAAAGTAAAAGGCTCAAAGGAGTTAACTAAGGGGTTCTCATTGTGTGTAAATAAAAATGGGCTAGAAGGTTATTTATCTATGTGATGGTAAATCTTAAGGTATCTTTATCACTTTCTCGATCATGATAGTTATGACCTAAAAGTCTTGATTAACACATGAACAAGTGT